>JAREYC010000005.1:35877500-38277500 GCA_030015325.1 Cryptoblepharus egeriae
ATAAGACTTTAACTGTGTTTGATGTTACTTTGCGCATACAAATACTACTGAAATCACTCACTGCGCTGTTCAAAATGTAAAATCTGCAAACCATACTTGAATGTTCAAATGACTCATTCTCTTAAATTAAGGCAGATCTACTTGGCCAGGCCAACCCTTTAATGCCCTTCCCCAAAACACTGGTCTGTCTCTAGATCAGTGACTTTCACCTTGATGTCATGGCACACTGGTGTGCTGTGAATGGTCTGCAGGTGTGCCACATAGATTTGGGGGAATCATTATTTATTGTTAGGGCCATTAAGGGACGTAAATCCCCCACCATCACATGATGTGCCTTGTCAATTATCAAAAAGCTGAGATTTGATGGTTAATTAGATTCGAGTAAATGTGGTATTTTGGCTGTAAGTATAGTGTATGCATTAGATTCAGTGGTGCGCTAGATTCGAGTAAATATGGTATTTACTTATTAGCAGATTTCATCGCCAAAGCATCCTGTATATACAGCGAGGTATATTGGATATGCATGCAGTGCATTGTGAAAGTTACGTGTATGTGAAGGTTACATGCAGTGCAAGTGTTTCATAGGTACTGTTATATAATTGATGCATGCACTGTATTATATGCATATATGCATCGTGTCCATCCTACACCGGTGGACATTATTTTGTATACAAGCACCATATCCCTACTGTGCATAAATAATGTATCTGAACTAGTGTTAATAAATAAAACTTGTCTCTTTCTAATGTTAAAATCCTTCTGATAATATTTGGCCTGTTATCTATCCTGTCTGGGCAAACCCCTTGCTGCCCAATTCTCCTTTTCCTATTTTACTATGAAATGAGTACAGTTATCAAACCATACATTTATTGTCTCCAGTGTAAAAGAAGAGGTGTTCTGGAGGAACTACTTCTACCGCGTCTCCTTAATTAAACAGTCTGCACAACTCACAGCACTGGCTGCACAACAGCAAGCAGTGAGAAAAGAGAAGAATGATACTGAAGAGGATAGAGAACTGGCAGGTAGACTTTTTTCCAACAAGAATTTTACTACATTAGCAAACCGCTTGCTTACCCTACCTTTCAAAATGTATTCAAAGCTTTCTATATCAATATCTTAAAAGGTGGACAGTCTCTATTATTCTAAGGGGAAGATTTCACCCTTCCTCTTATAAGAGCCAGTGCCTGGGATATTTGCACCTTAAGAAATCCCTCTGGCATTGGCACAATCTCTTATTTGAGATTGCCTAAAACCGCCACTCTTTACTTCAGAGCTGGCCTGCAGACTTGCCCCCTTCTTACAATGAGGTACTCTGCAACAGGTTCAAAGTTACAAACTTAAAATATCTTTTATTACTTAAACACATACAGCTTAACCAAGATGAAAATTGAGTCTCCCACTTGAAAACAAAGAAAAACTTATCTTTGCTAATCTAAACATTTAGTCCTCTCTAATGCAGTTGGTGATTTGAATCTCAAAGTTACATTTGAATAAAGTCCTTGTTGTTAAGCATCCTTTCTTTGAGCTCTCTCCCAGATGGTTTCCAAAATAAGCTGAAGGTCTCAAAGCAATGATGCTCCAAGATCAGCATCCTTCCATCCTTCTTTGACCTTTCACCTCAGCAGCTTAGCTTCTCTTAGCATCAGTCTCTTTTTATAACCCCACCTTACCAGATCAATTAGCAAACAACCCAAATCACAGAACACATGATTAACACACCACATTTCTAAGTTTCTCTGATGACATACAACTGCCCATACATTCCACTCCCTCCCGCAGGTGGCATCTGTCAGAGGGGACCTTGGCCACTAGGAGATAAGAGAAAAAAACACCACTTTCCTTCTCACAGACTAGCAATTCACTCCCTTCTACATTCCAGCTCAACATCTTTTTTTCTACCAACAGGTCAGCGAGGGGAGCAAGATGGTTTACTTTCTAATCCAAAGTGGCTACACTCTGGTTCATCTTTCTACTTATAAAACACATATTATTCATAAACAAGCACCTCCCTCTTACATATAAGTCTCTTATATGAATCTTAACTACAGAGAAAACACAATAGTTCTTTGAAATCCTTACTGTAGATGTGAAAGGTCCCCAGGCCTCCTCCGGTTATCTTAATAAAGCTGTGTTTTTTCACAACATTTGTAGGTTGAGAAAGGAATGAAGTTGAAATTAAACCTTCAAGTACATAATAAAATACCGGTACTTCCTATAAGAAACTATAAATATTATGGTGCTAAAATATTAATCATGTCTGTCCAGAATAGTGGATAGATTGTTTTCATCTCCAAATGGGAAGAGTCTAAACAACCCTTCTGTGCAGGGCACTTTTGAATTTGGCTCAAGGGTATTTTGGACCTAGCATCATAAACCGTTATGATGACCTAGTCATCATAAAAAATGTTAATACTGTGCTAGTTTTGGAGTCAGATATCTTCAGGATTTTATTATTTCTTTTTTTCTAGAAACAGTGAGGCCAAAGACACCACCTGTAGCAATCAAGTCTCAGCTAAAACCCCAAGAGGTAAGTTATTCGATGTTTATGATAAGGCCACCCACATGTCCTGGAAAACCAGGACTGTCCCAGTCTTTGGGGATTGCATTCACATACAAATCTGACGGTGTCCCGTCCCAGATTAGTGGAAGAGAATTATGGCAATCGTTATGTATTTTATAACATAAGCCTATTTTGTATTTGTTAGTTGTTTGTTTTAATTCAAATTTATACATAATCAATTTATCCTCCCAAAATTTTAACATGAACTTATTAAAGGAATCAAGGAATGCACCTAAAGTTATTTTTTAATGTTGTGTGAATTGCTCTAAATCAGTTATTTTCAACCTTTTTCATCTCACAGCACACTTAACAAGGCACTGAAATTGTCAAGGCACACCATCAACTGTTTTTATTATTGATAAGGCACACTGTTCAAATCCCCCAATTTTCCTATAAATGAATGTCAATCCCCAAATTCCCATGGCACACCTGAGGACTATCTGTGGCACACCAGTGTGCCATGGCACACAGGTTGAAAATCACTGCTCTAGATAGAGCAAGGGTCTTTAAACCTTTTGGCCAAAGAGCCACATCAAATGGCTTAGTGACAATGGCTAGAAAAAATTTAAATATAAAATTTAAATAGACTAGAGTTAGAACTTAGATTAATGAATAAATGGGTTTGAGTTTCCAAGATTTCTTTAAGCACCAACACATAGCAGATAAAAAAGCATACAGTTAAATGAAACCCCAGTTTCTGCCACCATCACAGCTCCAGTTGGTTTTTGGTCTACTGGGTCAGAGGTTCTTAGGTGACCAGAGACTCACCGCGAGCCAGTTTGAGGCTCACCAAAGAGCAGGACGAGAGATAGAGCAGGACGAGCAGTGCCCAGCTATTCCAACTATTTTTGCCAACATGGAAGTCCTAAAGTCTGAGCAATTCAACCTTGGGCTGCCCATTATGTGACATGCTGGCACATTTGCATCCAGCCAAGATGCCATTTCCCAGCTAGACAAATCCTATGTTATGGATCATGCAGTGGAAAAGAAGAGGGAAGACATACAGGTTGTGTGGCATGTGGTTAACCTTTCAAAAAAAACTCCTAGTAATGCTGAGGTAGGCCTTCCAGCCACTTTAAAGAAATGTCTAATAAGAGCAAAAGTGAAGGCAGTCAAGATCAAATATATCAGGCATGTTCCCTCCCTTTGCCACTTCATTTATTGCCGTTGATTCTCAGAAATATGCTATAGAAAGAAGCCTACTTTACAAATTCCTATAAGGTCCTTTGTACAAATGTTTACATTTTTTGTTCTTTCTTTTAAACTTTATTTGAGGAGGATGAAGAGATTTCCACTAGTCCAGGTGTATCTGAATTTGTGAGTGATGCTTTTGATGCATGCAGTCTGAATCGAGAAGATTTAAGGAAAGAGATTGAACAACTTGTGCTTGACAAAAACAAAGAGGAAAGCACAATAGAAGGTGAACATTCATTCATAAACTTAATAACACTTACAAAGATTTGTCTAACACTTGAATAAAAAATGGCTCTATAGAGCCATTCATTTTCTATTTCAGGTTAATATCCTAGTCAAGAATGGGGAGGGGTTGTACCTCCATTTTTTTACTACGTTCTGCATGCAGAAGGTCATAGGTTCAATCTTCAGCATTCCCAGTAGGTAGAGAAGGACCCATAATCTGCCTGGCAAAGAATTTCCAATATTTTAGTCTGGGCAGTACTGAACTAGATGGATCAATATGGTATTATAAAGCAACTTCCAGTGTGTTCCTATGTTTTTATCCCCTTTGAGAAAGATTAAAAGTTTATATGTAGACATAACTCTATCCTGTGTGCATTGAGATATTTTACTTGTTAAGAGTAAAACATGGTATGCTGTCCTTTGAATTTTATCTGTAACAGTGTTCAGTGACTGTTTGTAGACTTACCATGTGCAGATTCTAATTTCTAAACTTAGAAAAAGTGAGTTTTTTTCTCACGATGTATATGCACATACTGTATTGAAGAAGAAAAATGGGTGAGCAGTGGTAGAAAGGAAAACTGCAACTTGCCAATGCATTTAATATAGTCTGCTACTTGCATAGTACGTATGTCTCCTCCATGTGAGCAGTTCTAGACCTTCCTAGGTACTCTTTTATGGAATTAAACTCTGCGGGTGAAATTGATTTTTTTAAAAATTGGCAGCAGTAATTTCTTTGTGGAAAAAGTGTTTTTGTCATTTAGTACAGCTGGAGTAATTTCTGTGCTCTTTCTGTCTCATGTGTTAAATTTGTATCTACTGTACATGCATGTGCTCAAGAAAAACTTTTTCTGCTCACATGGGAAGAAAAAATTGTGTTAACTGCTCCAGAGGCCCATAGGATTTTTTAAATTGTAGCTTGGTCCCATTTTGAATCAGTTGGCATGATCATAATCATGAAACAGCACTAAGTTTCATTATTAGTACTGTCATTATGCAACTAATTTATTTCATATTAATTCTCATTGCAGCTAATTGCCATGAACCAGTATTATGGGTATTATTACCACCACCAGTTGTAATTGCAGGGATGTCTGGTGGTACTCAAGGGATCTTGCTGCCTAGCAACAAGACCAGGAACACAAGAATGATAGGATGTTCGGCTTGTCAGGGAGAGTTGCAAAACATGCTAATCTAAACTTGAAAAAGGCCTTCCACCTATCTTGAGCCTCTTACCGTTGTTTGTTGCTTTGTATCTGGCCTCCCATTCCAGAAGTAACTAGTGATGATGTCATTATTAACTACTTCAAATAGATGGACCATGTGAAGTGGTACAGCAGAGGCCAGACACTGAAAAACACTTTTATATAGTCCTGTGAACCTGAATATATGTTTGCTAATTCTGTCTGTTTGCTAATTTTGTCTAGAAGAAGCTGCAGACTGGGAAAAGGAACTACAAAAAGAGCTTCAAGAATATGAAGTAGTTACGGACTCAGAAAAACGAGATGACAACTGGGACAAAGAAATAGAGGAAATGCTGCAGGAAGAAAACTAACTGCCTAAACATTTTCCAAAAACTGATACATACATGATCTGCTTCAGAAACTTTCCTAATGCACAAATTTTTCTGTGAAGGAGAAAAAAAAGCTGCAGGTGATGTGTAATCTTGGGTTAAGGTATTGTATGAAAATACACTCCATAATTCAGAGGGCTGAAAAATAGTTTTGACTTGTGTTAAGGACATTTAGCCTTTTTTTCAACATGCCTGACATATAGTTCGATGAGGAATTGCAAGTTTTAGAGCACACAAGAATTGCTTGCAGACAGTGGGAGAAACGGTCCAGAGCACATGTGCCTAAAAGACCTTTGTGGATTTAAATGTATGTTTTGTTCACATGGGTAGAAAATGCACGAAGAATGGTTATACAGAGGGATACATAGCAGTTTAGAAACATCTTTGTGAACTGCTTTGTATTGAGAAAAAATTGAGTGATTCTAGTGTCTCATACAAGTAAGGATACATCATGTTGCTATGTTGATTCCTATGACTTTTTATAAATAACAATTTCAAAAAATGCATCTAGATACTAGTTTTCTCATTCACTTCCTTATACAGCATATGGATCTACAGGATATATTATCAAAGTTCTATTTTTGAAGTTCAGCTTAATTTGCCATATTACAAAACTTCAGCAACTGAATACAAGGAACACAAAAGGTTTACATGAATTTTCCAGTGTGGCTATTAAAACATTTAGTGGTTCAGTTACTGTCATCTTAGTGGAAAGCGGCATCAGTGACTGCATATTGTTTAAAGAAATGGCTGCAATGTAGGGTATTTTGTTCATTAAACTGTTATCTGAAGCTTGTTCTAATAGAAACCTTGAAGATTGCAACAAATTAGTCAGGAGTTTGAGAAGAAAGTTGCTTCTTTTTTAATGCACTATTTACATGCTAAAATATTCAGTTTTCATCTAAAGTTCTTAAGTCCTGGACTCATGGATGCTAAATGTAACAAGATATTCAGGCCTAGCTTGTGTAGGTGTGGTTGAGAAGTGCTATAATAAATTTAAAGCATTTAGTAAGAGGCCTTTAAGAGGGAGGAATGCTGCAATGCAGTGCATGTATTTGGATGTGAAAAAGTGTTTTAGACAGACAATGAACTCTGCAGCACATTAGGGGGAAAACTCAGATGTTCTTTGATACATATGGAAGATAATGTTAAAAGATGTGTCTCTGTCAGTGTTGTGGGAAAGCAGCATTTTAATGTAAGCTCAGTTGTAAGCCAGTCTTTAAACCTATTTAAATCACTAAGAGATTGATGAAAACTTTGAAGAGATTGATTACAAATAAGTGAATAGATGTTGGCTCAATTGTTTTCTGTTGTTTAAAATGTAAAGGATTCTTGAGATAATCGGTCTATCCTAATTTTTAAATAAAGTTCTTGCAGACCATTTATTTATTTATATCCCACCTATCTCATGTCAGTGAAAATGCCCTGGGTGGGTTACAAAACTTTAGTTCCTCCTGTTGTCCACATAATGACCCTGTGAGGTAAGCAAGCCTGAGAGTGAATGACTGGCACAAGGACACCCAGGAAGCTTCACGGCCAACGAGGGATGTGAAGCTTGATCTTCCAGGTTTCCGTCCAACTCCCTAACCATCCTTGCTCTCAAAAGAAAGAAATTACTTTAGTAAATTTTCTATACATGTATTGAATAACTGTTGGATATTATTAATATAAAGTTTGTTAATGTACAAAAAGTAATGAAGGTTAACAGAATTGCACTCAACAAATATATTGGAAAATACAGAAAGGGAAGGCATTATTTTTATATAATGAGCCCTTGAATTAGAAGAAAATTTTTTTTAATTATGGTTTAGATCAGGGGTTTCTTAAGCTTTTCACTCTCTGGCAATTGTTATACTCCTATAAAGGAGCGATCTCTCAGGAGACCCTAAGTACATGTGCGAAGAGTGGTGCAGTGCCAAGCTCAAGGCTGAGTACTGGTTAAGAGCTTGTACAGGAGTGGATTGGGAACCAGAGTCACAGATGGGAGGAACAAACAATAAAACTAAACTGGGGCAAATGGCAGCCACTTATTGTGTGCTTGGGAAGACCCAGGGTTCCTAAGAGTGAACATTGATAAATGCTGTTTTAAATCCTAAGAATTGCTCATAGACCTAGGTTTACAAGCCATTTCTTTTGCGGATTCTCAGGAATGGTGAGAGATGGAGGGGAGAATCAGTGTCAATTATGGGCATTTCTTCATACAAATAGCGGCATCTTTCTGTTTATGCTAGGTACCGCTAACCAAAACAGTATTTAAGGCTAGAGCAACGGAAACTGTACAGCAAGAAATATTTTCAAAAATCTGGTTAGTCCATTATTGAAAAAGTACTACAGACTCTATATATCATTAATAGAATGAATCTGTCCTGAACCTATGCTAGAATTTGGGAATATGGGAACAATTTGTAAATGCTGTAAGCTAAAATCCTTCTATAAATATGTATTATAATGGACTCTGACCCATCTAAACTCTAATCACAATGTGAGGGTACACAAATTTAGGCCAGCACAACTTACCCATCTGTTCCTGCCAATCTTTCAAGTTTTACAATATTGTTGGTTTAAGTGTTAGAACTAGGTGCCTCGAGCCATGAAGGGTGTTATGATAGTGGTTTTGTTTAGAAGTTTTGACCAGGAAATATCTTTTCAAGAGATGACATCATGAGCCATGCTATAAAAATCTTGTGACATTAAAACTTTAGATAGCTTAGTTCAGAGTTTTCTAAGCTGTGAGCTGTAGCTCCTGGGAGCTGCCTAATCCAGGCATGGGTGTTACAGAAACCTGCAAAAACCCACTGCTGTATATGTTGTAAGGAGAACTTCTTTTTGCTTTTCAATACCTATTCCATGTTTTCATCTACCCCTTGAGCAGCAACTGGCCTATTATGAAATATTGCCTATCTTAAATATTAATGAAAAATTGATTTACTTATGGATATGCCACTCAACCTTTCTTCCAACCTGGCTTTGCTTGTTTCCAAAAATCATTTACACAAGAAGTACAACAAAACCTGCACATCACTGAGATCATCTTACATTTGTTATGCTGTGCTGCAACTAGTCAAAGATGAGGCAATTGAAATTTGCATGAATCTGAGAGTAAGAAGTATGGTGATTAATTTGCTTGTCCTCTCCTTTAACAGAACAGAATGTAGCCTTTTCTTGCTTTTAGAGCAATGTTTGCCTTCCACTGAACCACCTCACATGGTCCAATCATTTGAAATAACCACCAGGCGTAACTAACAATAATGTCATTGCCATTTATGTGGATTGGGAGACAAGATGGAAAAAAACCCAAACACCAGTAAGAGGCTGAATCTGGATGGGAAGACTTTTACAAGCATGTAAAACCATGCTTGGAGCTCTGTCCACGGAGCCAGGCCTCCTACTAATGTTGTGTCATGTTTGTGGTCTTACTGCTGTTATGACAGGTCTAGCAAGTCCCACCAGATACTGCCTCAAGTAAAACTGGTGGTCACTGGTTGAGAAAGTCTGGTTTGGAGGGCGTCCAGACGCCCGGAAACCCCTGGACAGGTCCGGAATTTCACTTCCTGTCTGGGCAAGGGGGGGCTTGTCTGGGGATGGGGGCTCGTGTGTGCTTTGCTGCCATTTAAATGTGCTGCTCAGAGTGGCGTGCGCCTACAGCGGCCGTCCGAGCAGCCTCCTTGGGAAAGAGAAGCTGTGCGCATGCGCACAGCCTCTCTATCCCTGCCCGGTGCGCTCTTAAACGAGTAGACGCTGTGCGCATGCGCACAGCCTCTACCTCTGAGAGACCGCCCAGCCTCAGATCGGAGCAGTCTGCAGCGGCAGAGCGTCCATCCGCAGACCGCTCCCCTCAAGCATGCCTGGCTGGGGCTCTTTCCCTCTCACCTCTGGCACTGGCCCCAGCCAGGCATGTTTGAGGGGAGCGGTCTGCGGATGGACGCTCTGCCGCTGCAGACCGCTCCGATCTGAGGAGAGACCGGGCGGTCTCTCAGAGGTAGAGGCTGTGCGCATGCGCACAGCGTCTACTTGTTTAAGAGCGCACTGGGCAGGGATAGAGAGGCTGTGCGCATGCGCACAGCTTCTCTTTCCCAAGGAGGCTGCTCGGACGGCCGCTGTAGGCGCGCGCCGCTCCGAGCAGCACATTTAAGTGGCAGCAAAGCACACACGAGCCCCCATCCCTGGACAAGGTAAGCTGCCGGGGGGTGATCTTTTTACAAATGTAGGACAAAATGTAGGATGCCCTGCATTTTGTCCTACGTTTTTAAAAATGTAGGACAAGGTCCTCCCAAAGTCCGGATTTTCAAGTGAAAATCCGGACTTTTGAGGACCCTTGTCCTACATTTGGAGGTGTACCGTATGGTCATCCTGGGTTTGAACCATTTTAGATCAATGTTTTTCTTATTGTACCACTTCACCCGGTCTACCTATTTGAAGATTGCTGAAGTAACTGGTGATGACATTGTTGCCAGTTGGTTCAGGGCTCTGAAGGCAGATGTAATGCAACAACCACCAGTAAGAAGGGTGGATGTGGGGCTCTTTCGTGGTAGATGGGGGGGGCTTTTTGAGTGTGGGAGGAGCATGCTTATTTGAGCCTCCTGCTGCTGTTTCTTGTTTTCCGGGGTTCACTCCTAAGCAGCAGGTGTCCAGGGACCCCATGGGTACCACCACATACCACTTTGAGTACCAAAGGTGGTACCTATACCACCCAGTGAGTGTAGAAGAGCAAGCTTTGGAGCTCTGCCTATCTAGCCTGTCCTACCAATATTTGTTCTGTCACGTTCCTGGTCTCACTGCTTGGTGGCAAGTATCCCTCAAGTACCACTGCTGCAGGGTGACCATGTGTCCTTTTCCAAGGACATGTCCTCTTTTTTTAACCTGAAAAAAATTTTCATTGTCCGTTGTGAGCAGACAGCATGGAGCCTTCTTGGAATTAATAAATTCTGTATAATCAGGGTGACCCTCCTTTTCCAGTACGCCTTCTTTCTCTGTAGGAGGAAGGGAGGACACTCTTCACTGATTATGTAGCTCTTCACTGTTGGTAGGCCGGACTAGATTGATTCTCCTTCTTGGGAGGGTGCCACCTCTCCCCGGTCTCATCCGGCCTCACTGGTAGCAGAATGTGTTTGGAAGCTTTGGCTCCCTTCTTCCTTTATCTTAGTTTTCTGGCTTCTCTCTCCCCTTTTTCTCTGCTCCTCCTTAATCCCTCCTGCCTCCTCAGTCTGCCCAGCATCCTTAGCCACCAGACTCGAGCGAGTCTCTATAACCCCCTTTCATCTAGCAGTGACTCCCAGGCCGTATCTATCTTTCTGTCTTTAAGTCTCATGCTTAGAGTCTCTTCAACCAGAAGATGGAAGGTGTTACTTTCTCTCAGCTCGCTATGACAGACTGGGGAGAAGTGGCGCCCTTCCAGGAAGGAGAATCAATCTAGTCCGACCTACCAACAGTGGGAAGGGCACAACCCAATCAGTGAAGAGTGTCCTCTCTTCCTCCTCCCAGGAGTGTCTAAGAAAACACTTTTTTTAGCCTTGTATCCTGCAAAAAAATCTTCCTTGTCCTCCCTTTTTCTTGTCAGCAGATACCATGCAGCCTTCTTGTAATTAATAAACTATGAGTAATGGTATTAAATTAATAAGCTATGCAGGTGTTCCTAGTTATCCATGAGGGTTCCATTCCAGAACCTGTGCATAAAAAAAAATCAGTGTATAAAGAAAACAATCAAAATAGGTTTAAAGATCCACTTCCAAGTTTCATCCGCCTAAGTAAGGTACTGCCTCAATATCTGCAGGGGTTTGATTCTGGGACTGAAAAATGGAAAGATTGCATGTATGACTACTTAGCTACAATAGTAGAAAAAGTTTTTATAACTGTGATTTGTAGTGGCCATTTTTGTTGTGCCAAAGCCATGTATTAAAAAAACTGTATAACAAAGTTTGGCTTGTATAGCGTTTAAATTAACCGCAAGAAAGCTGTGTGTGTGTTTAGCTTTAATTTTTGTTTTTATATTATTTGTTTTATTTATTTCTTATATGGGGAGAGGGATTTTTGGTATACAACAGCTTAACAACAGCTTTTAGCTTTACTCATGCCGTACATGTTTCTTGGTTGTCTTAATATTTCAGGGGGTCCTTGTCCTGTTTTCAGGTTATTATGACATGTGGTCAGCCACCCTGCACTGGTTGCAAACATGCCTCTGGCTGAGAAACACAAGTGCAATCTGAGCATGTCTACTCAGAAGTAAGTCCCACTGTTTTCAATAGTACATACTCCCAGGAAAGCGTGGTTAGCACTGCAGCCTTAGAAAGCAGTTAGCAGTGCCACTGCAGGAGCCTCTTGCTTTCTCAAGGGCACAGCACTGGTGCATCCAACATGGCTTTTTCCCCTTTGGTTGTCCTTCATATCAAGCGCCAGGAGGGGGCGCAAGAGGACATCCTCAGAGTGACTCACCCCAGTCTGGAGCACTGCGCTGTCCAGAGTCTGCAAACCTGCAGGTATCTGCCATGGAACGTTCGCATTTCGCGGCCGTCACCACGTGCGGCGAAAAGAAGGCACGCGGCTTGAAGACTACATTTCCCAACATGCACCGCGCGACGCAGACATCAGAAGCAAGGGATGCCGGGAGTGGTAGTCCCTCAGCCACAAAGAACGCGGGCGAGCGCTCCTTTTTCATCCGGGTTCTTCGGAGAGGGGGCGGGTCTAGATGAAAGGAGAGCCGCTGATTGGCCGAGCAGTGGTGGAGGCTGACCGGTGTGGGCCGGCTTGTTTGGGTCTGCCGTCACATCATGGCGGCGCGGGGAGCCGAGCGGTCGTGCGGTGGGGACGGCGTGGCGGGGTCCGGAGAGGGGTCGCGGCAGGTTGGAGAGGCGGCCGCGACGACAACGACGACCTCTGAGGTAACCGCCGCCATCTTCGTCCTCCTCGACCCCGCGCGGCCTCCTCAGGCCCGTGACTGACGCGGGGGGCCGTTGGGACGAGGGGGCCGTTGGTGGGGGCGGAGCCTGTGCGCCCCTCGAGAGCCCTCACGCCCCCTCCAAGGCCTGGGGAGCAGCTGGGCCGGGGACCGAAGCCCCCTCCCCACCGCCGGCCCCGCCTCACTCCCTCCCACCTTCGCCCCCTCCGCCTCGCGGGCTCCACGTGCGGCCTCCAGACTTCTCTCCTCCTGCAGTCATCCTTGGAGGGAGGCGTGCAAGGGCTCCCTCCCCCACAGGAGCCATCCCAGGCCTAGGTGTCCTCCTTTCCCAGGACACGTCCTCCTTTCTAGCCACCTGTCCCCCCTGTTCTGTGCTAGCTATCAGGGTGATCTGCCCTCTTTTCCCAGGACATGTCCTCTTTTTCAGCGCTGAGCCCTGGGGGAAAAACCTTCCTTGTCCTCCATTCAGGGGTGACCACCTGTCCTCTTTTCCCAGGACATGTCCTCTTTTTTAGTCCTGGGTCCTGGAAAAAGATCTTTCTGGTCCTCCTTTCAGGGGTGACTTCTCTCCCCATTTTCCTGGACATGCCCTCCTTTTTAGCCTTGCTTCTAGGAAAAAAAACCTTCTTTGTCCTCCTTGTGAGCATTCAACCTTTTTGTAATTCATAAATTTTGTGTAATCAGGGCGTCCTACATAAGTTCTCTTTTTCCAGGACATGTCCTCTTATTTAGCCTTTTGGATCCTGGGAAAAAATTGTGACCTCCCTTCCCTTGCAGCATGCAGCACAGAGCCTTCTTGTAATGCATAAATTATATGCATTAGTCTTAAATTTAGTAATAAGACGTTTCAAGTGCAATCCTAATAGCATCTACTCGGAAGTAAGTTCCTTTGAGTTCAATTGGAAAGTGCTCTTAGGATTGCAATCATAGTGTTTAAATTCACCACCTGGGAGCAATCTATATGAGTATTTTTAGCTTTTATTTTATCATTTCCTACATTTTTTTGGGTGTCCTACAATTTGGGGGTCCTTGTCCTCTTCTTCAGTTATAACCCTGTTCCAGACTGATTAGGAGCAAAATGGAGCTGAATCCCTCTTGCTCACCCACAGGTGGTCCATTTCCTTCTGCAGGGACTGAGCCCTTTGAATGGAAAGACTAGTGGAAAGGCAAAGGCATATTTGTCTTGCAGCTCAAGCCTATGCATGTCTATTCAGAAGTAAGCCCAACAATGCAATCCTAAACATGTCTGCTCAGAAGCAAGTCCCATTCTGTTCAATAGTACTTACTCCCAAGAAAGTATGGTTAGAATTGCAGCCCGATCATGCTTAGTGGGGCTTAATCCCAAGCCTCATTTTGTTCCCCCTACCTGGAATGGCTCCAAAGAGGAGGGATCCTTCTAACCCCCCCCCCCACTACACCACCATTTCTCCCTACACACTCCACCCCCTCCAAAGTCCATGCTTTCATTCCTCTGCCAAAGGGCCAGCAGATGATTCTGTTGTGGTTTTTGCTGAAGGTTTGTGAGCTGCAGAATTAAGAGGCCTCTAAATGCCTAGGAGGAATCTTCCACCTGGAGCAGGAGAGATCCTCTGACCTTAATTCCAGGGAAGGTTTATAAGAACTACAGAATTGGAGGCCTCTCTCAAAGAAGGTTTCAAACAAACCTGTAATGCGGCCTTTTCATCCACTGTGTGGCAGCATGCTGGTTTGCCACGATGGTTGCAGGTGTGATGTGGTTATTTATTTGAGGGATTTATACCCTGCCTTTCCCATGCTAACGCAAATGTCCAAGGCGGCTTATGCAGCTTTTTAAAAAGCAGTTTTGTAAATTTGAGGTAAGGTCACTTATTGGTATGGCCATTGGGGGATAATAACCTTCCCACCAACACCATGGCATGCCTTGTTAGTTGACAAAGTGAACCGGTTGAACAAATCAGATGGGTACCTTGACTATTCTTGTACCTCATCACTGTGCAGTGATGGGAGAGATTAAAAAAAACTGAGGACTTCCGGTTAAGATGGCAGCTGAAGCGAACAATTTACTTCTTCTCCCCCTGCTGCTATAGTGTATCTTTTGTTTTTTAAAAAAATAATTCATAGTCAAGATTGTAAAATGTGCTTGCAATCTAGTGAGTGAAAACAGATTGGATTGTCCCTTAATAATGTACCAAGAATAAAGGCAAAAGGGTGGAAATACTAAATTCTCATTCTTTTAACTGTTTCTTTAGGTTTTTAAAATATCTTTATTCCACTCCCAAGCCCATAGTTCCTGAGGCAGCTTACAATACAGACACACATAGAGAGAGTGTACATAAAAATATAGCAGATGAAAACCAAGGTAATTGGGTGTCTGAGAAAATTCCCTTCGTTCCCTCCATTTACTCATGAAGGAAGCTTGTAGCCAAAGTGTGCTACAATATGAAAGCTTGGGGTTCAACCCACAAGCACTAGTGAAAATGAAATGGTAGAACAATGATTGAGTGTACATTTAATTGTATATAAATTGATGAAAGCAACTATTTCAGATGACCAACTAATTAGAAACTTTGCTGCTATATGAAACTCCTAAGAGAAGTTGAAAAGTATGAAGTTAAGGA
Organism: Cryptoblepharus egeriae; assembly: GCA_030015325.1. NCBI lineage: Eukaryota > Metazoa > Chordata > Lepidosauria > Squamata > Scincidae > Cryptoblepharus > Cryptoblepharus egeriae. The sequence goes on from JAREYC010000005.1 coordinate 35,892,539, forward strand.
AATGAGTTCCAGAGAATGGTTTCATCCAAGAAGGAAGATCTGTCTCTGATAACCACCCATCTCATTTTAGATGGTGAGGCACCCTGAATTTGGGTCTTCTGCTCCAGGCAGCTTCCTGGAGTGAGCAGAGGGCAAAGGGGAAACGGAAGACTCCCTGCTGCCAGACCCTCCAGCCAAGCTTGGAAAATGGCAGAGCCTGTGCCATAGTCCAAGATGGTGGCATTCATCTTTTTAGCAAACCCACCAAAATGAAGTTGTGAGTTCTCCAAGGGAGTCCTGACCTCCACTTTGAGAACTGCTGTATTAAACCCTTAGATGACCATCTAAAAATAGCCTAATTTGCATAAATTATAAATGCAGGCCCAGTGGACCCTGTTGGTCATATAAGGGTTACAACACGTGCTGAATGTTAGGCCCATAATTGCTATTATGTTTAGTCTTATTTTGTTGTCAAAAGAATGGTTATATGATTTAGCTTCGAGTCCTCAGATCAAGAAAATGATGTACTTTGAGCCTGCTGCTGTTTCCAGATAAGCTTTTATTCCGCAACCGTACAGTACTGCAATTCAGCCCAAAGTTTAATAAACTTGTTTAGCTACCTAGAATCTCTCTGCATACATTTCCTAACCCATATCTGCCTAAACCTTTTGCCACCTATCATTGCATCTTGCCCCGAGGCAGGACAAACACATTCAAAATGCATTTCATGTGTGTCTAATAAACTGTTCTACTTAAGCTGAATTATTTCTCGTGTAATTATCTGTAAAACTTTATGTTTAGCGTGCTAGTTTTTTATTGGGCAGGAACAGTTAATAGCATTCTGTTCCAAACAGAACAAACTGAAGACTGGCTATAACAAATAGAATGAATTTCAACAGGGAGAAGAGCAAGGTTCTGCACTTAGGTAATAAAAACCAAAAACACAGGTATAAAATGGGAGATATTTGACTTGGCAGCATAACATGAGAGCGGGATCTTGGAGTCGCCATGGATCACAAGCTGAACACGAGTCAGCAGTGTAATGCGACTGTAAAGAAGGCAAATGCAATTTTAGACTTCATTAAGAGACTAGCTTCCAAGTTGCAAGAAGTTATAGTCCCTCTTTATTCTGCATTGGTGAGTATTGTGTTCAGTTCTGGGCACCTCATTGGAATACCTTGAGTACTGTGTTCAGTTCTGGGCACCTCACTTTAAGAAAGATGCAGCCAAGCTGGAGCAAGTCCAGAGGAGAGCAACAAGAATGATCAGTGGGATGGAAGGGAAGCCCTACGAGGAAAGGTTGGGGGAACTTGGTCTGTTCAGCCTGGAGAAGAGAAGGCTGAGAGGAGACATGATCGCACTCTTCAGGTACCTGAAGGGCTATCATGGAGGAAGGGGCTTATTTGTTCTTAGCTGTCTCGGAAAGCATAACTAGAACCAATGGGTACAAACTGCAAGAAAGGAGATTCCAGTTGGCTATCAGGAAAAAATTCCTGATGGTGCGGGCAGTTCGGCAGTGGAACAGATTGCCAGGGAGGTGGTGGACGCTCCCTCGCTGAGGGATCTTCAAGCAGAGGCTCGACGAGCACCTGTCGGAGATGCTCTAGGAGGATTTCCTTCTACGTGTAGGGGGTTGGACTAGATGATCTACTGGGTCCCTTCCAACTATAATAATAATAATAATAATAATACATTCATTTCTGTACTGCTTTTCTGGTCTTTTGGATTGCTCCTCAGACTTCATTCAAAGTGGTTTACATGGGCAGGCTGATCTAAACCCCTGAAGGGACTTTTACAAACAGAGTAGTTCTATCTTTCAAGAACCAGCTACATTCATGATGTTATGTTCACAGTCTGGTTTTCACATCTGGCCCCTGACGTCTGACCAGGTGGCTGACAAAACTCTCCTTTGGCTTCTCACGAAGGGCAGCTAAGATAGCTTCTTCACTCCCACTGAAAAGCAGATGGAAAATCTCAGCTTATGTAGCTGCTTTTTCAAGGTCTTGCTTCAGATCTGATTTCCGTTATCTGCATCCGGGGACCTTCAGCTCTTCAGGCAAACGGAGGCTCTATCCTCTAGACCAGTGATTTTCAACCAGTGTGCCTTGGGTAGGAAGTTAATCTTTAAATCTAAAGCGCCTACCTCAAATGATTTGAGACAAAATCACGTATTATTTGGCTATATATGTACCACTTTGTAACAAAAGTTCACAAAGTGTTTTACACAGAAAAAGAAGTAATGGCTCCCTCTCCCAAAACATCTCACAACCTAAAAAAGATGCAAAAGAACCCCCGCAGAAGCCACTAGAAAAAGACATTGATGGAGTGTGGAGGGCCAGTTACTCTCCCTCTGGAAACCACTTGAAAGAGTGCCTCTGGTCCAGTTAGGAGGGGACAGGTAGCACAAGCATAAACCTTAGTGTAGTGGTGCCAGAAATATGGAATTCCCTTCAAATAAGTTAGTTTAAAACCACCCCTTTTCTCATGGATTTTCAGCAGGGGTGTAAAATGTTCTTGTTTCAGTGACAGATTAGTAGCCTCCTTGTATGTGATGTGCTTCTATTTGTGGTGTATCATTGCTGCTTTTCTTCCCGTGTGTGCTTTTTATTTTTTACATACAGTGTTGTGGTCTAAATAGCTGACCAATGGCGTTATTTATTGTAAATTTTAGATTTTACAATAAATTTTAGATGGAACTCTGAAAACCACCATGGACATTTTCCTTCATATTTTTCCTTCTCTTGTCTGTTTATATAATATAAACTGTGGGTAGGGTTTTCAAATTTAATTATGTGCACACTACATTTCTTATCAGCATTATAACTTGGTGTTTTTCTGGATCTTTTTCATATTGGAACCATACTATGTTTGTCAATCACTGTATTCTTTCTTCTTCTTTAATTCTTAGCTGGCAATTGGGAGAGGGTTATCCTCTCCCCAAAATTAGTCCTCTCGGTATATTAGAACATTGCTTTGTATAAGTTCCTCAGTAGTCATTAGCAAAAGCAACCTCTTGGTCAGGAAGGATCTCTAGGACACTGACTCCGTATTGTGAGGTTGACAGCCTAAAAATCCATGGATATGTGAGCTTGTTTGAGCTTACTTATTTTCATGGTCTGGTTGCACCTGATTCTTCATAGAATCAAGTTTTTAGTCTTCTTGCAAGTTGCACTTTATGTTGTGTTACTTGTTGAGTCCTTATTGTTGAAACAAGACGAGTCCTTGTTTTCTTCCCCTTCAGCTCATTTTGATCGTAGGAAGCATAATCCCCAAAATTGGTGCTTTGCAACATTTGAGATTGGGTGGAAAAATAATCTGGAGTAATAGCAAAGAAGACACCTAAAAACACAGTAACTGCTTTGTAAGGCTATTGGACTGACCAAGCCCAGTCCTCCATAGTACATCAGAGATATGTTCTTTAGCAGTTCTTGGAAATTATGGTTCTTGTAGAACAGCTGCATCTACGTGTGCTTTTCCTCTGTCTCTGTACTGTTCCTATTGGTCAAATCACTTCTAACCTGTTTTGCTATCTCACCTGGTGAGATTTGACAAGCCAGTGGCCAGGTAGCTGCTTGTGCTGCTTATAACGTCTTGGACAGTGACTAAAATAGTCCATCCTTCTGCTACACTGGTGAGGATGGGCAAACTCACCTTAGGTGGGGTGTCTCATGTATGCCCTCTGGCCATTCCTATTGACCCCAGACCTTATCATTTGCTTCTCTAGGAGGATGAGCAATCAGGCTAGACACCTTCCTTTTGCTCACTTGTGCACTTTCTCTGGGTTTTGCAGCAGGCCTTAGTCATTAGGGTTGCACCCCTTAAAGTGAGATGACAGGTGAATGATTGGAGACAGTAATAGACATAACTTATACCCACTACTAATTTGCCTGCTTTAATGAGCAAGTGCACAATAGCTGCTTTGTGCTATCTCCCTCTGAAGAGGACTGCACAGCAGGCACAAGAGGAAAGAGGCCACCCATCCAACCAGAGCCCAAACTAGCCAGACAGTAACTTAAGAACTACTGATGGGCCCTCCTGTCAGTACATAACAGTGCCACCTCTATTAACTCATGTTCATAGGTAAGTATGCTTAGGATCGGAGCCTGAATAAGATTAAGCAAAGATTATAACATCTTGTTAGGGACACAAATGTATTATAGCTGGCATTATTTTTTAGATGTGTAGCATTCTCATTCGAACAAACCTCTAGTTTGTAGTTTGTCAACACCCATTTGATTAACCCCAAACCTAGGTCAGTGTATAGGCAGAGTTGTAGTTATACAGCCCTGTATATTTGTTTATACAGGTTTATATGTTATCCCTTGATATTTTAAAAGCAGAATATTGTATAGGTATTGAATTGCAACTGAAGGAGCTAGGCATATGACATGGTTGCTGAGTGTTCTTTTGTTTTTAAGGCATGCTGCACCAAATGAGAGTTGTGTGATTTGTGCACGTACTGCATATAGATAGCTTTTGCAAAAAGAATTATGTTAGAACAGAAATAGAAATAACTCTTTTCCAATGGTTGTTTTTTCTCGTCTCTCTAGTGCATGCTTCTTGCAATGGAAGAATCGCATGTCTGTGAAATGGGAAGCAACAGCCAGAAACAACTGAACAGCAAATGTACTACCCTGAATACAATGCTGCAACATTCAGAAGCAAATTGCAATGTAACAGATAATGCAGGTGCATTGGAGGAAGCGGAGGATTATATTGCCAGAAACAGAAAGCTGTTGCAATCAGCATACTGTGCTCAAGAATTGCGGGAGGAGACGCCTGGGAGAGAAGAAACCCGTACTGACCCACCTGATGGCCAGCAAGACCCAGAGAGTGATAAGAACAAAGAGAAAACTTTAGGTATATGATAATATTAATTTTGGCTAATTTTATGTTGGGTTTGGTTTTTTAATGTTAAAAATAATGTTTCCTGCAGGATAACACCCTTGAGGTTCTCTTTTATATTCTGACTCTTGTTTACCTTTCCTTATTATTCAGCAATTACTGAATGTATTTCCTCGAGGTGATTAAATTATGCTTTGTCGAACATTGTTAAGGCTAGAAAATATTAAGATAGCGGTATTCAAGCATTTCAGCTCAGGGCCTCTTCTGAGAATGAGAAATGATTTGGGACCCTCCTGGAAGACATGACCGGCTGGAAGTGTCATTAAAAGTGCCTAGTGCCAGATTCCAAGACTGCTGCATCCATCTTTTCACAACCCCACTGAAAAGAAATTGTGACCCACAAGGGGGTCCTGACCTCCCTCTTTGAAGACCACTGTATTAAGATTTCTGTGTTTTTCACAAAATGATAAAAAATAAAAAGAATTAAAAAAATAAGAGAATTATATGTAGATAATTCTCTATGCTAAAGCAAGACATTATGTGATTTTCAGTAGCTTCTGATATGGTTTTCAGTAAAGTATCTGCAGTTCCAGCTATCCATGGATACCAAGAATGCCCCTTTAAAAGATAAGGTAAAGTAAAATGTTAAATATAGCTCTGTTTACCTTTGCACAGTGAAACTGCTGCATATTCAGGGCTGCAGGACTTCTCCCCGGTCGCTCCAAGGCTATGCCATTCCTGCAGTGTTACCCCAGAATGTATTGCAACTAGGAAGAGAATGCATTGGAATTCATTTGGGGGAGACATTGGGAGAAATCACCAGAAAGAGGCTGCATGCAGCTTAAAAGTCTTCTGCAGTTCTGAAAAGCTGTGCTAAGGTAGAACTATTTTTAACATTTTTTCCCTTTCCCATTTTTTAAAAAGGGTGTCCCTGATCCACAGGGGGATCCAAAACAGATGTGCCCTTTAAATCTGGGGCATCTCTGTAATTGCAGTAAAAGTATTTGATATTTTGTTTATCAAATGTCTTATACTTCCTGATTATTTTCTAAACACAGTTGTAGTCATTCTGAAGTTTGTGAATTTTTTTTAATGCGCAGTCTTACTCCTCAGAACTCAGATAGTTTTGGTATTAGCTTTGTAATATTTTGTGCTTTGTCCATAGGAAAAGAAGTTCTGTTACTGATGCAAGCTTTAAATACTCTTGCTTCTCCAGAAGAAAAGCTGGCAGCACTCTGCAAGAAATACGCTGACTTGGTAAATATGCCCTGCAGTTAAAACAACATGTGTTCTTAGTAGTTTTAAATGAACATTTTTCATAAAGGTGTTCATCTTAGTACAGAAATTCCATTGCTTTGAATATTACTGAATCTAAAAAGAGTATTGTATTTGAAATATAACAAAACCTGGATTCAGATGCACTGATGTGTTAATAAACTTCTATCATTGGCCGAGGATTGGGTAATGTCATTATTTTTGGTTGTAGCCCAACATTTGTTGTAGCCCAAAACCCGGATTCAGATACACTGATGTGTTAATAAACTTCTATCATTGGCCGAGGATTGGGTAATGTCATTATTTTTGGTTGTAGCCCAACATTTGTTGCCATCTGATAATTAAGATATATGTAATAGACTAGTCTGAGATTTAAGGTTAACTATGCTTGGTGTTTTTGGTGACTGGATGCCATTTAACCATCTGGTTATGCCATCTGGAACATTCAGAAAATTAGTTTACAGTGCTTTAGCAAAAATGTTCCTACCCCCACTTTCTCTCTTATTTAGTTGGAAGAGAGCCGGAATGTCCAAAGGCAAATGAAGATGCTGCAGAAGAAACAGGCACAGGTTGTAAAAGAGAAGGTCCACCTGCAGAGTGAACATAGCAAGGCCATTCTAGCACGTAGCAAACTGGAATCGCTCTGTCGTGAGCTTCAACGACATAATAAAACTTTAAAGGTCAGTTTGAGATGATATTGCATAAAATAGACTTTGAGAGCAATATCGCTTTTTGAATACTGTACAGTCTGACTACATAGAAAGCTGTCTAAAATGTCTGCTGTTGGCCAATGTTGTATCATTTCCGGAAAATAACAGTAAAATATACAATATAGTAAATACAGTATACAGTACAGTAAAGTTGTGAAATCTGGCACCTTTTGAGCCAGAAAGGAATTGGCTAAATTTCCACTACTTTCCTCTGTTCTGCTAACTGGCAATGCCAGTACCAGTTCTGTCTTGCTGCAATAGTTCATTATCAGCATTCAATACAGTGCTGATTTGTTACGTTTTCTTAAATTCTGTCCTGTTTGTTGTTGTGGTGAGGATTTTTTGGAGAGTGGGGAGATACTCAGAAGGTTTGGAACAACTTTGCAAAGTTTGAAAAATAAATATCTGCCAGTCCTTTGGTCTTGGAAATGCTGGATAGCTGAACTCTTACTGTCTATGAGTCAGAAAAGTGCCCTATTCTCTCCTTGGAAGGAAGGATGACACTCGTCACTGCATTGGTTGCCCCTCCCCCACCAGCAGGCAGGCTGGACTTGGACTTCTTCTTTGGTGGGGGCGCCTCCTAGTCCGGTCCTGCCTCATCTGGTGACAGGTCGCATTCTGGGAGTTCTCTGTTCCACTTCTCCTTTCTTCTTTTTCCATTTCTCTCCATTCTGTCTCGCTCTGTGCTTTCCCCTATATTTCTAAGCTTCCTCTCCTGGCTTCCTCTTCTTTCCTGGCCACTACAAGGACCCAGGACCTTTTTTGGTGGACAAGAGACACCTTTCTCCTCTCCCCACGATTGCCAGGCAGCGGCACCCCTGCAGCTTTCAAAGGCTTGTGGGCAGGAGGCACGTACTTGCACAGCTGGTACAAGCAGCCCTGAGAGCTCAGGAGATGACGGAGGCATTTGTGGAATCCCTCAGGCCCAGGGTGACCATATGCTGGCACCCAAAATGTTTGACAGGGTCTCCCCAAAATCTGGATTTTCCACTGAAAATCTGGACTTTGAAAATTGGGGGGGACCCTGTCCTCCTTTTTGGGTGCCAGGATATGGTCACCCTTTACTCATTGACTTAATGGGCTTACTACTGAGTACCATGGATGGGGGCTTACCTGGGTTGCCTCTGAGAAGGTGCGTGATGGAGGGTCCGGGAGGGGGGGGTCACTCAGGGCTGCCTAGCCAGTGCTGCAAGACTTCTTTAAATGTCCATTCCTGCATATGTGTGCATGACCTGAGAGGCATGCAGCAGCTGGGAAGAGCATCTGCTCCAGCGCGCGCCTCCACTTCCTTTGCAGCCACCCGCCCGCCTCCTTCCTCCTAGAATAGGAGATTCACAATAAGAATTCCCATTTTTTATTTAATACTAGTGGATTTAACCCATTGTTGCAGTAATAAGATTTTAAGAATATTTGTGTGCCAAAAACATGGCTGGACACTGATTGGCAGGGCTGTGCACCACTGTGCTCTGGAACTGGGCACCAGAGAGTACTGGGGCAATGGCAGGCACCAGCTGGCATTCTAGTTTAGTGCCTTTTCCAGTGACTTTTCAGTAGTGTTTTTTCTGCATCTTTTTCAACCGCAAGACCTTTTGGTACAGAGAATTATATATTTTACTTACCACTCTGAAATTTTTTTGTTGAAAAATGTATATAAATTATTCTATGAAATGGCATGGGGTAGCTGGTTCAGGGGAAGAAATGATGCAACTGATGGGTATTATTATTCATTGTATTTATATCCCGCCTTTCTCCCATGCCAAGGGGGCACTCAAGGCAGGTATGAGGTTTTACTATTATTAATAACTATAAGCAGTATTTATATACTGCTTTTCAGTGAAAAGTTCACAAAGCGGTTTACAGAAAAAATGAAATGTCCTAATGCCTCCCTGTCTCAAAAGGGCTCACAGTCTAAAAGATGCAAAAAAAAAAAAAAACACCAGAAGACAGCCACCAGAGGGGGGATGAGGAGAGCAGGTTACTCTCACCTTGCTAAGTATAAAAGAATCATCCACTTGAAATAGTGACTCTTACACAGTTAGCAGGGGTTAATAGCTGGTAATTAAAAAAGATTCTCCCTACAATCCAGAGTAACTACGGGTGCACACAAGAGACATTATGTGCAACCGTAGTTACTGTACCACCTAGTGAAAACCTATGGGAAATTCATATTGCAATCCAGAGTAAATTGTTCTTACACCGGAGCAAGGACTCCCCATAGTTACTCTGGATTGTGCCCTCTGTTTTCTATGTTCTGGTCCACTAAGTGACCAAAGCTAAAGAGTTGCTGTGAAGGACTAGGATTGCAGTGGAGTTTTTGGTCAGGTAAAAGTGCTGAAAACCATCTGCAAGGCCAGCTTAAATCCAAGTTATGTGGTTGCTTTTTGGCCAAGACTAAAGTAAGAGTTTGTGGTGCTGTAAGCCTGTTTTAGTAGCAGGTATATAGTAGAGTAGCACATTTTGACTTGTCCACTTTTTTGTGGTGTCCTGCTTAAACTCTTCTGAAATGGTGACTGCCTCATTCCAGCCTCCTGCCATGTATTCCTGTCCTTTCAGCATCTCTACAGAAGCTGAGATCTCTGCACACACCTATCCCATGCTGTTTCCTTTAGAGCTATTTTCAGTATGAAAGGCAGTTATAAGTAAGATTTTAATAAGATTTTGTTATAATTTAGAAAAGATTTTTATCTCGGATTTTTGGGGTTTAGTTATTTTAGTGTCAGGAATATAAACTATCCCCTTATTCCTACTTCTTAACGTGTCCTAACCATTTTAAAGTTGCAGTCTGAATTCACTATCTCAAAAGAGGTTTAACAACAGGAGTTGCTGGAGTCACTCAGAACCAGGTGTTTCTTGACAGTGACAAGAAAATTTTGTTGGAGTGCTTAAGTTGGTGGTTCATAAAGATCAAATGACAGTATCTAAAGGTGGTTTGGTTATGTAAAATGTTTATCATAGACCAATCAAAAGCAGGTTTTCTTATCACTTGGCTATTGTTTTTGCTGCCAAAAATGATTTTACCAAATGAAATAGCTACAGTTAGCCAAGGATATGGTGAACAGAATGTACTCTAACCGCAGGCTTGATCACAGCCCTAACGTTTTGAGAGACTGGCAGCATCCCCTAATTTTTCAAAGACTAACTTGCTGATTACATCAGAACCCAGCCCATTTGACAAGTGATGCCAGTCTGACACAAGTGAAGCCTTTGCTGCTCCCACAGGGAAAGGAGCTCAGTTCCAAGAAGTTTCCTTTTCATGGCTCACGCCCACAAACTGCCAATCTTTTAGTTAATCTGCTGCTGGAGTTACAGCAGTCATGTTTCAGTGACAGGGATAATGAGAAGCATTTAAATCTAGTTTAGAGAGAAAATCAATGTCCATGTATTGGTAAATATTACTCTTGATAGATCCATGGTTTAGAACCCTGTGGGGGATTTAAAACATGGAGCCTTTAGAATGATGTTACTGGTCTGTATTCTTATTATTGGCCAAGAGCAGATGACAAAATATTGGTGAAAGCCATTAATATTAGTGAAAACTATCAAACAATTTAATGTCTTTGGATGAAAGGAAGAGAACATGCAGCAAGCCCGTGAAGAAGAGGAGAGACGTAAAGAAGCAACTGCACACTTCCAGATTACTTTAAATGAAATTCAGGCTCAGCTGGAACAACATGGCATACATAATGCAAAGCTCCGCCAAGAAAATATTGAACTGGGGGAGAAGCTGAAGAAACTCGTAGAACAATATGCACTGCGAGAAGAAGTAAGTTTAACTGTATTGAGCAGTCCTGTATTACATTCAGCTGCTACCTTAACAAAGTGTTGTTCACATCTAATTACTTTTGCGACCACAGAACTGAAGTTTCTAGGATGATCCATTATGCAGCTTTCCCTAGACCAGGGGTCTCCAAACTCCAGCCCTGGGGCCAGATGCAGCCCTTGGCAAACCTCAGTATTCCTATCCGGTGCCTGGGCAAGCCCTGTAATCCACTCCACTACTTTCTTATATGTAAATTTATTCAAATTTGAAATGTAAAATAGTTTTTTTGCCCCTGACTGTCAAAGAGATGATGTGGCCCTTCTGTCAAAAGGTTTGAAGACCCCTTCCCTAGACAATCTTTCACTGTCCCCTTTTACTGCCAAAGAATCTGTCCCCTTTTACTGCCAACCTTGCAAGTCCAAGCACTCCAGGCTTTCAGGGTCTGGGGAGAGGGGGTGGAGAAAACTGACAGTCCCACAAAGTTTCTCATTGTTTGCAGTGAGGGGTGAAACATCCTTCCCTCATCCCAGACACAGAGAGTTAGGGATCCCCAATCTTTGAAGCCAGCATGGGACAGGAAGAGCTGCCATGTTGGCTCCAGAGATTGGGGTTGAACCTTCAATTTGGGAATTTTCAGAGATAAGAACAAACCTCTGGGACCCACTTTCAGGTTCCAGTGGTTTGTTTGTATTTCTGAAATTTGCAGATTGAAAGTTTGTATGTAGGGGACTTCCTATATTGGGATTTTTTTCTGGGAACTGAGTGAGTGATGGAAATGGTTTACCTTCAACTGATGAACTGTCTTCTTTTTCTGGAGGTGCTATGCCTTATTTAACACAGGTTTATTATTTTTATTTCATCTTTGCTCTTACTTGCTCAGATGGTCTGCCCCACCCTCATAACCATCCAGTGAGAAAGAATATCCTATAAAAGTTACTGACCTAGGCTTTACTCTGTGAAATTTATTTTTGAGCACGGCTTGAACCTAGGTCTCCACAGGGAAGTACGAACTGCTACTATAGATTGTTGGGATCAACTGTCTTAGGCTGAAATCCCAACAGCACTTTCCCAACAGAGTAAGCCCCATTGAACTAAATGGAACTTCTAAGTAGACACGAATAGAGTTGCGCTGTTATTATATGTGATTTTTTTTAGTCCTTGTGATTTTTAATGAGTTTAAAATGTACAGGTAGAACATCTTATCTGCAGACCCCCATGAATAATGAAAATTACAGAGAACAAAATGCATGATTTTCAGAGTCTACCCTTGTTCCATCCTTGTTTCAAACTGGAGCTTTGTTCTCAGAAAGCCTCCAAGATGTTCTGATTGCATCTAGGGAGTCTTCAGGGGAGGCAGTCTGAGGGTTCAGCCTTTGTGGTGGGGCAAATCTGTTGATCCAAATCTGTAGATAAAGAGGCCCCACCTGTATCCAGTCTTCATGACCCAGTCTTTGTGCCCCTGCATCACAGAACTGCACCTTGAATTCTTTCTTGGTACTCTCCAGGTGCTGTCATTCATACCTATAGTTTCAACTATCAAATGATAAAGATTCTTCTAGTTTTCATTGCTGGCCTTGCGCTGTCCAGTCCTATATCTGTCTCATCACTGCTATTTAAATATTTTAATTGCTTTCTCCAACATCGCACAGATGGATTTCCATCTTGCATTTAAGAAAAAACTGTTTGCTTTCAGGATCCCAAAGGCTACTCTGATGTTCTGCAATATATAAAATGTATTAATTAGTAGGTTAGTAATATTTATACTATAACATTTTTAACCGAAAGGAATTTGCAAGAGTTTATGTAGCAGAAGTTAAATGTGATTGAAAACTTTCAAATTTTGCCAATTCGCTTTACCATCAGGGTCAATTCTTTCCGTTCTGCAGCTACTGCTCTTAATTACTGTCATCAGTGTAGGTTGTCTTACAGAGTTAATGCTACTAAAATCTCGTTCCATATTATCTGTAATCTGGACTACTGGCACATATTTAGTGAAGGGCCATTTCTTTTACCTTACTGCTTTTCTATAAAATCAGACAGCCTCTGCTTTAAAATCTACTTTTCCTCCTTTGTTTCCTAATCACATCTTAGGTCATTTTTGACAGTGGTTTGTGTTTTTTGCTAGTTATTCGTTGTAATAATTCTAATGTTTTTCCATAGCATATGGACAAAGTCTTCAAACATAAAGAACTTCAGCAACAACTGGTGGATGCAAAGCTTCAGCAAACAACACAGCTTATAAAAGAAGCTGAAGAAAAGCATCAGAGAGAAAGGGAATTTGTAAGTGTTTCTCACAAACAGGAAATTATTCTGACTTTTTCTTTTGGTAGGAAATCTAAATGGAAGCATATCTTACTTAGATCAGGGGTCCACAAGGTTGGCACCCACCCAATTTTCAATGGCACTCAAAACACCTGGGCAAGCAGCAGGAGAGCCTCTATGGTGTCCACTCCAGTCCCTGGAGAGTGGAGGGGGTGAAGAAGAAACAACTTTTTCTGCCACCACCCCCCTTTACACTCCATGGCTGAAGTTCTCGTGGAGGCTTCCAGGCAGCCCACGTAGGTTCTGAAATGAGCTGGGAGGGGTAGAAGCATCTCAGGCAAGTCACTGCCACTAGTGCTTGGTGTCCGTTGGTGGCTATTAATACCCACTGGTGCCAGTGCCTAAAAGCAGTCTTTACATTTTACCCCTGCAACGATGGGTCAGTTCAACTTGTGTGTGTGTGTGTGTGATATTGGCATGTCGGCGTAGAATCATGTCATCGCACGGAATAATACTGAAACATAGGTTTGTTCTGTTTGATCCTGGCATCTTCTTTACCCCATTTTTCCCACTTCCTGAACCCATTTTTTTTTTTGCTTGTTAAAAAAGTCGGTTCAGTTGCAAGCACAAAACCTACTCCATATGTGAAAAAGCTTTCTTTCCCTCAGCCCCTCTCTCACACAGAGGCACAGCTTTCAGCCAATGGATACAGCACATGAGCATCCTCTAGATCATTTTCAACCAGTGTGCTATGAATAGTTCTCAGATGTGCTACGGGAATTTGGGGGAAACTTGGGGATTTGAACAGCATGGTGTGCCTTGTCAGTGGTTAAAAACAACTGATGGTGTGCCATGAGGTGAAAAAGGTTAAAAATCACTGCTCTAGATGCTGTTGGATCTAACGGAAGCCCCTGGTTATCTGGTTTCTGTACAAAAGGGAGAATATGGAACAGGTGCACCATCACAAGACACACCAATTTTTTCAGAAAGCAAACAAAAAAGTTAATCCTTTTGCTCTTCCTTTAGCCCATCTGACCTAGTAATCAGCCTTGTGCACCAAAACAACAACTTGAAAAAAACTTTTGTGGGCAAAGTGGCAATGAGTCTTCCAGTGTGTGCGTGACGTGCAAGTCAGCATGAAATACAGATTTTCACAACTAAGTTCAGTCATTTGCTGCATCCCAACACTGCTGTGTTCTGTTCAACAGCTGTTCCCAGACCATAGGCCTGGAACTTAGTATTTTGTTGGATTTTGAAACTGACAAGGCAGATGAGGCTATGTTCATCAAGGGTTTTAAAGATTGCTGTGGCAGCGGCGGCGGGGGGGGGGGAGGGGAAGCATTGCTTCCCAGTCACCATTAAAGATAAGCTCCTTGGCATTTATAAACCAGTCAGTGGCTTCTAAAAAATTTAAGAACTACTATTGTACAGCATTTAGCAAAATTTGCTCCAAGTATGATTATTTTAATACACTTTATGTGCCACTCCTGGAAGGGTTAGGCCAGTGCATAGACATACGCTTGTCTCGCTACATCACTACAGGAACAGAAAGATTTGTGTGTTCTGCTGGCATAAGTTAGGGTTGTACCCTTAATCTGTTAAAAATAAAATGATTCTATATTTTTTAGCTTTCAGGAAAAAAATATGAGTGTGTTAAACCTTAATGGCTGGAGTGCCCAGGAACTTTCTGAGCACATGAAAATACTAAAATGCTATTCCCTACCTGTCTTTTTAACAAAATAAATTTTAATAACAAGTGGTTAAGACACTATGCCTGTTAACCAGTAGGCCAGGGTTCGAGACCCGGGTCCCCACAAGACAGGGTGAGCTCCTGTCCTTAGCCCAGCTCTGCAATGCAGCTGGAACCAATTGTATCAGCTCTGCCATTCCACTGGACTATTTCAGTGGCATAGAGAGGGGAGATTTGCTGCTTGGGTAACAGCCTATCCTCCATATCAATCTACCCAGGCCTTCATGCTTTGCATGCAGTGTCAAGCATAATACCAAAGTCTTTCAAGACTGATGGATGCCAAATTTTAATACAAAATTTGTGTTTCAGATAAATATTGTAGTTAACTGTGATATAGATGAGATTCTGTTAATATATCATGACTCTGAACAGAATCTATATGTAACTAATAAAAGCTAAGTGGATATAATAATATGGGTTTAATGTGTTCCTGTTGTGGCATCCATTTGTGAAGATGTCTGATTAATGTTTGCATTGAAATACTTCAGTTTAATTTTAGAGAATTTGGTAGATCCTCAATTCTGTACTTTGCTGTAAATCAGTTACATCATTCAAGGTAACTTTAAACAAATGAAAAAAATTAACAGAAGCAGATGAGGAACCTATTTTTCATAGAGTGATAATACTATAGCAATACTATAACAGCTTATTAAAATTTAGCCTATTTGCCAAAGAGAATATTTATATATGAAGAGAATACAATATTTTCTTTTCCAGCTCTTAAAAGAAGCGACTGAGTCTAGACATAAATGTGAACAGATGAAACAACAAGAAGCTCAATTAAAACAGCAGGTAATCTAAAGTCTGTTTACTTGCATTTTATTTTATTTGTAATATCCCAAGTTGGAACCCCACACGAAATTGATACAATTGAATGAGCAAACCACTTTATTGTGATCTTGAAATGATGGGTGGTTCCTTTTCATCTTCTAGCCTTAAATCTTAAATTTGTTGATCAGAATAATTCCACTGCACAGATAGATCTTAATTATTTGTTTCTTTCAGCTCTCTCTTTACATGGACAAATTTGAGGAATTTCAGACAACAATGGCAAAAAGTAATGAACTTTTTACAACTTTCAGACAAGAAATGGAAAAGGTACTTTTATCTTCCTCATTCATTCATTCATTAATGGTGTGGAGAAAATAGTGAATGGAACTGACAACTATGAATAACCTACTGCTGCTACATCTCTAAGTCCACTGTGTTAAATTGGTAATATCTGGATAAGCCTGATATTTTGTGTCACTGATGAAATAGAAGATTGTGCATATTATTTTGAAATCTGTTCCAAAATATAGCCTTTTTCCTGTGCAGCTAAATTAACAAATCTCATATTAAGTAATGCATTTGAATAGGTTGTGAATTATGTAATAGTTTCAGTCGGGCTCTTCTTATGTTTAGGAAACCTGTTGCAAATGAGTGTGTGTGTGTCATCCAAGTAATGCTTCTATGAATGTAAATACCCCTCCCAAGAACAGGATTTCTATGGGTGTGATGTAACTTCTGTTCTTGGAGGGGAAGCAGTTCTCATTCCTTGAGTGCGCTTCCTGTCAGGGAAAAGCCTCCTATAAATCCCACTAAGTATGGTTAATAACTATGAAACTTCTTCTAGATGACCAAGAAGATTAAAAAACTGGAAAAGGAAACAGTAGTTTGGCGTACAAAATGGGAAAACAACAACAAGGCTCTCCTGCAAATGGCTGAAGAAGTAGGTATCAGTTTTCATTATTGGTTTTTGTTATAGGTTAGTTGATTCCACTTTTAGGCATGTTTGGCCACTATTAAAAGATTGCATAAGGTTTTTATATTTACAAAGTTCCAAAAATAACTACTGTACTAGCTTTTTCATAACAACTTATAGTGCAAAAGTGGTTGTGTTTAATCAGTTCAATTCACTGAAAGTAGAGTTCAAGCAACTTCGTATTAGAGTATTTTGATCACCTTGAATTAAGGATTAACTGCAAAGTGTGAAATAGACATGTGTTGCTTCTGCAAATCTTTATTTTCACACCCTAATGTTTCTGATTTCTGCTTGTGCAATTGTCATCAAGGTAATTCTCTTGTTTGCTGCAGAAAACTGTTAAAGACAAGGAATACAAAGGTTTCCAAATAAAACTGGAGCGTTTGGAAAAGCTATGCAGGGCTCTTCAAACAGAAAGAAATGAGCTGAATGAGAAGGTGGAAGTCCTTAAAGAACAGATTTCTGTAAGAGAAGCAGATGTTGATCTTGCTGAACGTGTGTTACAGACGTGCACGCTCAATTCCCATGAGAAGCTGGGGATTCCCGCCAATGGCTCACAAGAAGGAATCCAACCAGATGTTGAGTTGGGGGTGGCAAATGAAGGCAATGGCTCTGAAAAAACTGTCTGTTCAGGTTCTGTTCCTGCCACCGATTTTGTCGACTAAAGTGCGAACACTGTATTGAGAGATATATTTTGTGTATAACTTTAACTGGTGGTGGTAATTATTAGTTTTGTGGTGAAAATTTTCTTACTTTTTCTACCATATCTGTATTTTCTTAGAACAACAGAACTTGCCTGGTACAGGAAGCTGCATAGCGGCTATTGAATAGCTTATCTATAAATTTTTCACAACTGTGTTGCACATCTGCCTCATTTTTTTAAAAAAAAAGTATCATAAAAAGGATGCATGCAGATTCCTTCCTTCAAACCCCATAGTGTGCATTACCATGTCAACTAAGACTCGTGTATAGATTTGACATCATGTCAGGGGAACAACTGTGACCAGAGCGTCACAAACCTGGTTTTTTTTAAAAATCTTTCCTTTAGTTAATTAAGGCTTTGTAACAAATTGTAATTACCAAATACTGCAGAAAACTATAATTGGGTATGTGATGACCAGCAGAAACATTTTACTGGCTCCCTAGATTCATATTTGTATGAACTAAGCTGAAAAAAACATAAGAAACTATAATTGGGTATATGATGACCAGCGGAAACATTTTACTGGCTCCCTAGATTCATATTTGTATGAACTAAGCTGAAAAAACATAACAGGGTTTATTGTAGCTGCAGTCTTGGCATACTGCTTTGAAATATATGTAATTTTGCAACTGGAAAAACAGGGTGTACAAACTGTCTCATATTTCTCAGGATTGTTCTGCACGGTTGATTCATAGATGAAGTAACAACTGTTGCCTGACTTGTTAGTGAAAAAACAAGGTAGCAAATCACAAGGACACTCAAGCATTGTCCAGTTACCAGTAAACAAAAACCAGGTGTATTTTGAGCACATTGTTTCCTCCACTAGGTGATGTAATTGTTTTTCAAATAAGCTGTAACTTAATGTCTGTCTTCAAATGCTTACATGCAGTTGCAGCTGGAGTGTAATTTTTATTAAGACGTAATAACCTGTAAGGAGAAAGTAGTGTACTGAAAATGGACTGGGATACCATTGGTTGTCTAGACCAAATTTATGTGAACCTTCTAAGGTTCTTTCTGTGTCTGTTTCTCTATGAATTGGTGCCTATCTACTAGTGTAAAATAGTGGGTGCACAAATGTGTTCTTCACTTGGTATAAGTGTAACGAACAGGAACATCCCACTTTGGTCTTTAAGAAGATGTAAATCATAAAGCATATATTTTGACTGGAAACGTGTTCATGAAACTAATCTACATATTTAACCAATCAGAGTTAGACGAGTCCTTGTGCGTGTTCTATCTGATCCAGGCATAGGGAATGAGGGAAAATACCCTGATCTTTCTCAACTATTGCTTTTTCTAAGAACTGTCTTATGACAAAACACACCTGTAAACAAAAGTGCCTTTGGTATCTATGGTTATCTGATAAATTTGGCACGTCAGTTTGTATGTTAATTTAATGCACAACAAGCAGGGCTCCATTTGTTTGTTGTCCTGGGGGTTAGAGTTCTGCATGTAGGTTCACTTTGAAAAATCTGAATCTCCCCTAAATCTGAATCTTAGTGGTTATTATATTTTAAAAGTTAGGGACTAACATTATGTATCTTTTGTCGATCTTGACAGTGTGCTATGAAATCACAAGCTGCTGTTAACTCTGTCTACAGGTATTAGCTTTGTAGTTGTTGCTATTTTGAGGAAATACAAATATCTCCATTCCGGTACCAAACTTGATCTTTATTTTTGAGGGATTTCTGATTCAAGCACATGGTTTTTGGTAGGTTCTTTCTCTGCTTTCCTGTGATCTTTCACAATTTAGTTGCCAAATTACTTGAATGTTCAAACTGCACTGAGCTGCTTTATTGAAGCAATGTAAAATCTGAGATACCTTCTGAGTATAACCTCAGATCACTGAAGAGCAAAATCAAAATGATATCCATAATAAATTAATTCAGGAACTGGCCAGTTGTATTCCTCAAAATTGCATTGGCACAAACTGTGTTGTATTCATTCCAAGTACAGTAAAGTAAGCATAGCAGGTGGGAGATGTTCAGAGACCAAGAAGAGATTTGGCTTTACTAATTGCAACCACTTGGTGGCAACAGAAATGCTGGAGAGAACAAATCTTTCCAATGTTGCATTAACACTGTCCAAATTCATTTAAAGTCTAGGTATAGAAGAAAAATGGTTTTCAGCTTCAAAAGCTCAGAAAAGAAACCTAAAAGAAAATTTCCTAGGGTTTTACATGTACTTGGTTGCCTTTCTTATCAAAAGTCAGAATGGGTCTAACACTTGCTTTTATCTTAGGCAAGAATACTTTGGATCCTTTTACAAATGAAAAGAACTTTTAAGTAACAATAGGTAAAAACACCAGTGTAAGTATTGTGATTACTGATACTGAAAAATAAAACTTGGAATGGTAACAGTTTTTTAAAATGTGTTTGCACATGCTATCCTTCCCACATCCAGATGAGCCACATTTGTTTCTTGAAACCTTGTAATCATTCCATTAATTGACCAGTGAGAGGGCTAGAATAGAACAAGCTTCCCACTTGTCTGATCTGCCATGTATTAGAAGAGTATTCCACTGCCATTCTCCAGCCAATCTGTTTGGTGCACTTCATCTGTACAATACATGCCAATCACAGGCACCTGCTTTACTACTTAATACATAAACCAGTAATCATGTACTTAAAAAATTAAGATTGTTGCTTATACCGTCCATCTCTTTATACCACTAGCAGTGAGCTTGCATCAGATGTGTTCAGTACAGAGAGAGCAAATTGTATTTATTTTGCTACTGCATAACTACTTGGAACTTCAAATGCACAGCACATTGCTGACTTCAACCCTAGAATTTTAAATGAATCTCACACTGAATCCTCAAAACAATACATAGCTTTGTTTGTAACACTTAAGTGTATTTACAAACAGATTTTTTGGGCTATATTTTTCCCAATTGTCTTTCTTCATTACACCTGGTTGTGTTACAGTTCAATTCTCAGGTGTTGCAGAAAATCTACCTCTTCAGACTGTAGATGGAAAACTGTGAAAAGTGATGCAGAAATTTAGTTTGTGCTGAACACTGCTTTATTTTTACAACCCATATCTGCTTTCATGGAAAAAAATGCAGAATAAATAGGTAGTCTTTGTTTTTGCTTTTCAAGAACATTTTGTAGAGATTTTTCACTAATGTGAATCTGAAATTTTATCTACTCAGTTCTGTATAGATTAAGTAAATATGTATGCTTAATATAATAGACTCTGTGTCTTTTATTTTTAATTGTTCTTAAATAGCTCCCACTTCTTCAGTTACAGGGTTTGTTCAATGATTTGTGTTCATTACTTCACTAATGGCATTAATTGACAGTGCAATCCTAACCTAGGCTGGCGCAACTCATCGGTCTTCTCATTTCCAGGGTGATGTAGAGAGGCAAGTGCATGTCTGTGCACTGGCCTATACCTCCCCCAGGAGTAGCACAGAAGTGTCTTACAGCACTTTTGTTACAACCTCAGTCAGCACAGGACTTAGGCCAGCCTAACTGCAAGTTAGGATTGCAACCTATATGAAGTTGCCTTATATTAAATACGACCACTGCTCCATCTAAGCCTGGTCTGTAATTGCACTAAGAAATTTGCAGAGGTTTCTTTAGAGACTCCTGGGCTTGAACCTGGGACCCTTGCAAGGCCTGACTTCTGCTATATGCAAAGACCCATTGCAGCAGGTAGGTGGAGTTGTCTGAGAGAGATGGAGTTAGTTGCACTGAATAGTCAAGAGATGTACAGTATATGTATTCCTGAACTATAAGGAAAGCACTTGGAGTGAAAGTGCTTGACTGTCACTTTTAGCCATCGTTCGCATATGTTCTTCCCCAGGTGTAGAAAACATTGTACATAAATCTAAATCATCACTTTTCGGACACATAGCTAGAAAAGTAGGACTCTAAAACACATTCCACATGCAATAAGATAGTACTGTGTACCTTTTCTATGTACTACAGTACTATATACTGTTAAGCCAGGGCATGATATAGCTTAAGGAGACCTGCAGCATTCCTTGCACATAAGTTCCCACTACCTTGAGAGTTAATCCTAAAGAGTGGGGCTTTGGGTGGCGCAAGTGTCTAAGACACTGCCTGTTAACCAGCAGGCCAGGGTTCGAGACCCGGGTCGGCCCCACAAGACAGGCTGAGCTCCTGTCCTTAGCCCAGCTCTGTGACGCCAGCTGGATCCAATTGTATTGGCTCTGCCTTTCCATTGGACTAATTCAGTGGCGTGGAGAGGGGGGATTTGCTGCTTGGGTAACAGCCTATCCTCCATAACAATCTAACCCAGGCTCTCATGATTCGTATGCAGCGCCAAGCACGATACCATAGTCTTTCAAGACTGAAGGAGGCCTGCTTTTTTTTTAAATCCTAAAGACACTTTCTTGGGAGTAAGACCCATTGAACACAATGGTGCTTTCTTTTGAGTAGACCTGGTTAGCATTGTGCTCTAAACTATATTTAAATCAAGGGAGTGAAACAATGATGGATGATTTAATGAAGGTATTTGCATACTTCCTTTTGTTATTAATGTGGTTTACAAGTAAAAGAAGACCATGCATGACACATACCATTTCGTTTAAATTAGCTGGGGAAATGTTATGTAATATGCATAGATGCTGTATATTGAAGCAGAAGCATTTTCAGTTTATGTGTATTACTGCTAGGGGGAAAAATGTGGTTAGTGTTGGCAGCTTATGGAGAGAAGGAAAGACGGCCTCCTTGGTGGAAGTAGTGTGGAGAGTATATGAAGGAGGATTACAATATGGACAGTTGGGAATCATGGGGTGATACTTAGGGCTATGCTGGGCAACTGAATTAGGCGTGACTGCTGGTTGTGTAATTGGGAGAAAGATATGAAAGGATGGTGTGTTGGAACTTTATGGGAGGTTATTAATGCAAGAAATCAGTCACAGGTCCAGTCATTGTTCCCACAATTTCCATCTCATAAATAATAATTATTAATTATTAATTATTATAAAAATTAATAATTAATATTAATTTGATTTATATCCCACCTTTCTTCCCTAACCAAAAGGAACTCAAGTCATAAAGCTATGACTGGAAGATAAGTTTGGTCTTCAGCTCATAAATTGGACCCACCCACCTGTGGCAACTAGAGAAGAGCCACAGACTGGCTTTTTAGCAATAGTTAGGAAAGCTAGTAGAACTCCATTAAACTGTTTTGTCCAATGAAGGCAACACATGCTTAAACGAGAGTGCTAAGATGTTTATAACAAGAGTGCAGCCAGCATGCTTTAAGTACACTATCCAAGGTGGAATCTTCTCACTGGGAACTGATATGCCTATCCTTGACCCCCAGTGTACTTGGTTTTTCTCTACTCCTTTCCCTAAAGATGATGAGTGATTAGGACTAATGGATGAGACTAATCCTTTGCCACAATCAATTTCCCCTTGAAGGAAAGCTTCCCTTCTCCTCAGTTGAACTCTTCATCCTAATGGAAAAAACTAGCAGTGGGCTGGTGGTGGTCAAGATTGAGGACCATCATGAGGACAAAATTAGTTCAACCCCCTTCTGGCCTTGTGCTGATGAAAGAAAAGCTAAGCACATTAACATTCAGACCCTAATTAGGAAACAATTTGCTTCTGGCAACATTCTCAACATGTTTAAATGATGGAGTTGTGCCTCCATACAGTGGTGCCTCACGTAACAAATTTAATTCGTTCTGGAGGCATGATTGTTACGTGAAATGTTCTTTACATGAAGCAGATTTTCCCATAGGAAATAATGGAAACTCAGATGATTGGTTCCACAACCCCCAAAATATTCATATAAAAATGTTAATTGCATGTAAAAATGATGTCAAAACACTAACTGAAGTCTACTTAGGCTGCAATCCTAAAGACACTTTCCTGGGAGTAAGACCCAATTAATACAATGGGGCTAACTTCTGGGTAGACATGGTTAGGAAGCTGCAATCAAAGACACTTTCCTGGGAGCCTTACTTGGGCTGCTGCTGGAGGTTCAAAGTGGCCCGTGGGAGAACTTTGGGGCAGTTAGGGGCAGCTGCCTCTGGCACCCCCAGGCAACTGCCCCCAAGTTGAGAGTAGTTAGAGGCAGCAGCGCTGGTCAGCAGCCCTTTTAAACAGCCTCTGTTGAGCGTCAGGGCTGCATAGTGCGCATGCCCATTAGGCACCAGAGCGGTTTGCTTTTTATGTGAAGCAGATTTGTTATGTGAAGCAGGGTTCCTTGGAAATTTAGAGTTGTTACATGGAACATACTTTACGTGAGGCTCTTGTTACATGAGGCGCCACTGTAATTCTGAAATGAATCAAGCAGAGGGAAGAATTTGGTGGTGAAGAAGGGAACTGGGAAGCCAGGTTAGTATTATTTCAATACTAAACTTTGGATCATCTTTGTATTCAAGGACAAGGTTTGGAAATAAGCATCCAGTGGTGATCAAAAGCCCCATATATCAGTAAGTCTGGTTTGAGCAAAGCACCGTGTTAATTGCCACAATCTGGCAATTCAAGTACCTGAAGAAGACAATCCATCAATTCAAAACTGAAGAAGACAATCCATGGTACAGTGTCTGCAAAAACATTTGCTTCTATTAAGTTACCATCATTAAATCTTTTAAGTGGGCATTGAAGTTTATCTGCCCATAACCTAAAAGCACCCAGTAGCAGTTTAATAGATCCTGTGAGGACTTGTGGTTAGCCACCCTTGCTTGAATCTGACCTTTTGCTGTAAGGACTTACACATGATAGTTATCTTGAAATACACATTTTCTGCTCCCAGCTGAAATGAAACTGTTTTAAGCCATAAAGAAGGAGAGAGAGGTTGGTTGCCAACCTGCTCCATTATTGTGGTAGGCAGGCTTTTTAAAAAGGAGTATTTCTTTTTACTTTTGGTTTTCAAAAACTGACATATGTAGGAAGTTCCTTGAACCGAACTGACAGAGAATCTGTATACAGCATCCATGTTGTGCAAAGTTTGGTTGTATAAATTCTAACACATTCCTGAATAGTAAAATTGATCTCCGGCACACTGCCCAGGAAATGACTGTCTCCAACATACCGTAGACACTTCACAATGTCCAGAAGCATGAATGGAAAGCCACTTGTGGGAAGGCCAGGGTAGGCAGGTGCAGGTGTTGGAAAATTGGTTAGCACTGTGCCCTAAGGCTATAATCCTATACTCCAGTTAGGCCAGCCTAAACCCAGGCATAAGTCCTTTGCTGACCTAGGGGTGTCACAAAAGTGTCACAAGGCACTTATGCACCATTTCTGGAGGAGAGTTAGGCCAGTGCACAGACATGAGCCTGCCTCCTTATATCACCATGGGAACAGGAAGACTTATGAGTTGCGCCAGCCTAAGTTAGGATTACACCCTAAAGGTGCAATCCTATCTATCCAGAAGTAAGCACCATTGTGTTCAATGGATTAAAAAAAAAAGCAGGCTTCCGTCAGTCTTGAAAGACTATGGTATTGTGCTTGGCGCTGCATACGCTGCATGCGAAGCATGAAAGCCTGGGTTGGATTGTTATGGAGGAGAGGCTGTTACCCAAGCAGCAAATCCCCCCTCTCCACACCACTGAATTAGTCCAATGGAAAGGCAGAGCCAATACAATTGGATCCAGCTGGCGTCGCAGAGCTGGGCTAAGGACAGGCGCTCATCCTGTCTTGTGGGGCTGACCTGGGTCTTGAACCCTGGCCTGCTGGTTAACAGGCACAGTGTCTTAGCCGCTTGCGCCACCCACAGTGTTTAATGGATTATACCCCCAATAAAGAGTACTTAGGATTGCAGCCTAAGAGCACAATCCTAACTATGTCTACTCAGAAGTAAGCCCCATTGTGTTCAGTGGGTCTTACTCCCAGGAAACTGTCTTTAGGATTGCATCATAAGTCTCTTAATGGGGTTGCTAATAAGTGTGTCCTAGGTATAAGTTTAACCCCTGCTAACTGGCAAGGGGTGCATTTCAAATGGGTGCTCCCCTTTTATTTAGCTTAGTGGATGCAGTGGCTTAGTGGTTAAAGGTGCTGTGCCTGTCAATCTAAAGATTGCCATGTCGGGTTCAAGACTTAAGTACTGCAAGAAGGGCTGAGCTCCCATCCTTAGCCCAGCTTCTGCCAATCTAACAGTTTGAAAGCATACAAATGCAAGTACACAAATAGGGACCGCCTTGGTGGGAAGGAAATTAGCATTGCATGTGCATATGGGCCACATGTTCACAGACAATGCTGGCTCTAGAAATGGGGTTGAATACCTTAAGGTCGATCATGACTAGCAGGGCAACTTGCGGGGGACACCTTTACCTTTAACTGGGCAAGGAGTACATTTTAAATGGGTGCTCCCCTTTTTTATCAGGGGGAGAGTAACTAGCCCTCTTCACCCCAGCAGTGTCTTTCCTAGTGGAATCTACTGGTGTTCTTTGGCATAATTTTTAGACTGTGAGCCATTTGGGATGGGGAGGCATGATTATTTGATTTCCTCTGTAAACCACTTAGTAAACTTTTTCTTGATAAATGTTGTTGTTAAAAACATTTAAGTATAAGCCTCCTTGAGCATTAAAAGCATCATGTGTGGTTTGGTGGATGAGTGAAGAGATGCCAGAAGCGGCAAAAGATTTGGATAAATTTTGGATGGGAGGCTGAATGCTGAATGCTGATAAATCTGTCTTGAGATAACAGAGCCAGGAGGTATCACTTGGCAAACCGGAGGCACTGCTGCTGGAAGCTGGAAAGCAGACTGTGATGCCAGATGTGACAACCACACCATGAAGAATTCCATCAGGAAGAGAAGAGTTCTGCTTGCTGCCTGTGGTACTATTACCTAATTGACAGTGTTGTAGTGAGGTCAAATGGATAAACTGTGTAAGCCACCTTTTCGCAGGGGAAAGAAAGAAAGAAAGCAAGCAAGCAAGCAAGCTCTGGGTAGACATGGAAAAGATGTACCGTTATGTACTACATACATAGTAGTACTATGACCCTTTAGTTGTGATATGCAAAAGAAACGGCTTAATGTGTTTAAAATTTATACACTATATAGAATATGATTTTAATTACACCAAATGTCAGAACATTTTGATTGTGTTTTCGGAATGGGTCAATGATAAGGATTTATGGGTCAAAGAAGGGGTACTGCACAAATTGTGCTATTTGGGCTGGTCAGACTGCAGTCCCTGTCCACCAGCAGGCAACAATGAATTTTAAATTCCATGCATGTTTTGGATGGTGGGGACTGGGAATATGGAAGGAGAATTGTCAATGCAGCTCCCTAGTAGTATAGTCTTGCTTGGAAAAATCTTGTGCTAACATATTGTGCAATGCTTCTCAAACTATCTGATGAGATAGACAGGCAATTTTCCGCCAGTGTGCTAAAAAACAGTACCATATTGCTGTATTTTGTTTCTGTCCTGGAAATTTGCCATAGACTAACAGTAGATGGCTCACAAAACATCCGATATCTATAGATCACTTTGAAAGCACTGCTGTAGTTCAATGGTAAGCACCACCTAGTGGCAAAAATCTCAAAAGCTGGATAAAATACTGAGTTTGCTTGAATCTAACGCGCACCATTTTCAGCTGAATTTATATCACAATCCTAACCATGTGTACTCAAAAGTTAGCCCCATTGTGTTCAATGGGTCTTCTTACTCCCAGGAAAGTGTCTTTAAGATTGAAGCCTATGTCTCCAAAAACAAGATGCACATTAGAGTCCATGGCACATTAGATTCAATATGATTTTTTATTATACAGTGGTATGGAGGAGCCCCTGAGCCTCAGGAGGACTTGATGAGCAAACCTGTCAGAAGGAGGGATGTCTGGGCAGAGGTGCTGGCCGTCAACCGAGGGAGAGAGGGAGACTTGGTCTGACTCTTATTGGGATTTGCTCAGACTGTATATGAACAAGAAAACGGGCATGTACCCTGGGAGACCGATCTCTGCTCGGCCCAATCCAGGCGCCTCCCGCGCAATGGGAAGAAGGAGAATGGATGGAGGGACCCGGATGGGGAGGGGTGGAGGTCAGGATATAGAGGGGAAACAGCCACAGGAGGGGCAGTAGGCAGGACGAGTGGAAAGAGGGAAACTGCTGCTGTCCATGGTGAAGCTTGCTCAGGCCTGGGGACACAGGCCTGGAAGAAGCCTTTTGATGAGCCTGCAAGAGAAAAGAAAGCAGAGCGTTAGTGTTGGGGGTAGATGTTTGATACCTACCTGAATACTCACCTGGTGGTTGGAGGGTGAAATTCTTGGTGTTCCAATACGTTGTTCCTGAGTAGTTTGTAACCTGAAAGAAAGAGAAAGAACTGTAACCATTATGCTTCTGTGCCTCTATATGAAAGTAAAGAAAGAACCTTGTTGAAAGTTACTTACCTGACTGTTTGTCGTTCTTCGAGAAGGTTAGTCAAATCAAGGGTTAAAGATGACCACGGAGAGAGGGGAAGAGATAGAGGTCGAGCTGGTGAGTGAGACAGACAGTGGGAGACATGACAAGTGGTACCTTGATTTACTAGAATAATTCATTTCGGAAGCATGCTTGTAACCCAAAACAGTTGTATATCAAAGTGAATATTCCCATAAGAAATAATGGAAGCTCAGATTATTCGTTCCACAACCCAAAAATATTCATATAAAATGATTACAGTAGTGTAAGATACTGTACTTACTCGAATGTAACCCTCACTTTTTCAGCCAAATTTGGACTCCAAAATCAGGGTGCGCATTAGATTCAATAGTTAATTAGATTTGAGTAAATGTGGTGTTTGACTATAAGTATAGGGTGCGTATTAGATTCAATAGTGCATTAAATATAGCAGGCCTCCGTCAGTCTTGCAAGACTATGGTATCGTGCTTGGTGCTGCATACCGAAGCACGCAATGGTGCATTGGATTCAAGTAAATGCACATTCCAGAGTAACTGCGGGAGCTTTTACGTTGGCGTAAGAAAAATTTACTCTGGATTGCTCTATGAATTTCTCATAGGTTTCCACTAAGTGGTGCCATAACTACATCAACATAAATGTCCCGTAGACATTAAGAGCTCCCTTAGTTACTCTGGAGTGCAGTAAATATGGGTATATTGGATTCTTATTCTTCCATTCCCCTTTTATTAGGTCTGAGTCATTGAACCCAAATGTTTTCAAAAATATAAATGGGATCAGAAAGGTACTGATAAAAAGTCTCAAGATGACATTATTAAGTGATATATAATTTCTCTCTTCCTGCTGACTAAACCTTACTACAAGAAGCAAAAGCAATGTTATTTTTCTCTCCAAGAATTGTTCTCTGCCCAACAAATGCCAATTTGATTTAATGTACCAAATAATGCTTTTCTTTAAAGGTGTCTGATGTATAATTCATCTGCCCCCTTCTCTCTAAAGTGGTGCCAGATGTTTTTAATCATATCCAGAACTGTAGTGTGAAAGATATAGATTCCCCCCCCCCCCCAATTGATGTGCAGCTGTTGCTTTGGAAAACCATCTGTTTGCTGAGTGACTTTATGGGGAAACATCCAAAGTTTATTACAGCTGGTCACTATCTGCAACAAAATTATGAGGTATTGCTGCTAGAGGAAATGAGTAAGGAGCATGGCATTGTTTCTCTTGGTTGAACTATGATAGGAAAATGATAGGAAACTATGATATGGAAATGTTATTTGCAAATGGTGTCTTCCATCATCAGTTCCAAAACTAGAAAGCTATCCTGATTTTTTTCCAACTATTTTACGCTGTGACAGCATAATGTGAAGGTATACTTTCCAGGTTCATGGGATGAAGAGTTATGAGGCTTACTTATTCAGAATGAACTCCTTGAACAATAGGCTCTGATTAAACAGAAAATCAGGTTGGGAGAGCTGGTGCTCAGGGACAGGCAAATTCAATGCAGGAGTCCCTGCTCCTTGCAGCTTGTCTTGAAAATGAATCCTATGGGGCAGATTTTCTGATCTTTGGTGATACAAGTGTTAGGTGTGAGATTAAAAAACAAAGTTGCTTATGGGGTTTGTGTATGTGTGTGTGTTGGAGTTCTTTTATACTCCCTGCTGTCCAATTCAATCTGTAAACAGGATGGGAGGTTGTAGAATGGACTGTGTGAGAGTGTGGAAAGAAGTGATAAGAAGGTGAAGGGCAGCTGTGAAGTTTACCATAGGACCTAATCCTATGCAGCTCTATTTAAAAGTACAGGTTGAACCTCACAACCTGGTTTGGTTGTGTTTGTTTCCAGGAACCTCTGTGGACACCAATTTCCTGTTAAACAAAATCAATTGTTTACCATGAATCAATTTCCCTTTCAGTTCTTTTGCTGGGAGGCAGACACTCTCCCCCCCACCCCAATTCAATACAAAGCAATTACGATTATCACTTTACAATCCTAATAAAAGGTGGCGAGGGTACTGCCACGAGGTATTGTCCTCTACAGGTCAAGAAAAAAGTACCTCTGGGGGTCAGTCATCAGGGTGGCCTGAAAATTAAGACGGGCTCTGCCCTCCCCAAACCAAAAAGAAGTGCTTGCAGGAGGTGGGGGAAAGAGTTGCATTTGCACTGTTATTCAATGGAACTTCCTCCTCCCAAGTAACACAGAGCCATGTGATTGGAAAGTGTGATTTTAAAAACTTCTCCCTTCCATGCTTCCTTTTTCCCCCTCCCTGGGCTTCTCTGACCAAAGCAAGAACCCCATGGCCTTTCCGTTAACCCTACCTCATCCAAAGAAATGAATCAGACCATCCATCCTTCATCCTTTCCTTCATGGATGGGACAGAGAGCTCACTCCCCCAGCCTCCACTTTTGCTTTTGCTACACAGTTGTCAGTACAGTGGTACCTCACTTAACAAGCGCCTCGCTTAACAAGCGTTTCGCATAACAAGCAAAATTTTCCAAGAAATCTTGCTTCACATAACAAGTTCCACTTCACTTAACAAGCAAGCGCACTATGGGCACGCGTACTATGCAGCCCTGACGCTCCGCACGGAGGCTCTTTAAAAGGGGTGCCAGACAGCGCTGCTGCCTCTAACTGCCCCTAACTTGGGGGCAGATACCTGGGGGTGCCAGTGGCAGCTGCCCCTAACTGCCCCTAAGTGCCCCCACCAACCACCTTGAACTTCCAGCAGCAGCCCAGGTAAGCCTCCCAGGAAAGTGTCTTTGATTGCAGCCTCCTAACCATGTCTACCCACAAGTAAGTCCCACTGTGTTAAATGGGGCTTATTCCCAGGAAAGTGTCTTTAGGATTGCAGCCTAAGGAGACTTCATAGGATCATGCACATTGAATGCATGTTTTGAATTCAATTCCAGTGTTTTGTCATCATTTTTACATCCAGTTAATATTTTTATATGAATATTTTGGGGTTTGTGGAACCAATCGTCTGAGTTTCCATTATTTCCTATGGAAAAATCTTCTTCACTTAAAGAGCATTTCACTTAAAGAGCATGTCTCCAGAACGAATTAAACTCTTTATGTGAGGCATCACTGTAGTTTGAACAGAGATGCTGTTTGAATTTCTTCTGATGTTAAATAGTTTCTCAGTTCCAATTTAGGTGTAGTTCTCAGGGATTTCAAATCTCTTTCCAGCTATCCCTTGTCATTGGCATCCTTCAATCTTGATAGACTATGGTATCGTGCTCCTCTTCAGAGCACGATGGCCTGGGTAGATTAATATGGAGGATAGACTGTTACCCAAGAAGCAAATCCCCCCTCTCCTCGTCACAGAAGCAGTCCAATGGAGCAGCAGAGCTGATATGATTGGTTCCAGCTGCGTCACAGGAGTTACCAGAACGTGATTGTACATAGTCACAAACTGCTTCCAGGACTCCAGCTCCCGATTTTGCCTTGAGGTTGACTCCTGAAGCTTTTCCCATAGATGGGTATAGCCACAAGGCAGTGGAGGTTTGAGGTGAGAGTTTTCCTTCTCATTTTCCTTGAGATTTTGGACAGGTTTAGTCAGGCTCCTTAGTGTTTTGGCAAATGTATTGGGTATCCCAAATACTCATGAACAGGGGATATCACTGGGAGCTTATATCAGAATTAGTTTCAGTTCTCACTTCTGCAATGAACTGCAATGTAGTCTTAACCAAACCACTTTCTCTCTGCTTCCACCCATTGTAAAATGGAGATGTGAAAGATGTTGCTGTGGATCTGCTTGTTTTTGAGGTAAGCTAAGGTAAGTAAGCGAAGTTAATTGCTGCTGAAAAATTAAACTTAACCAACAAACCTGGTAAAATCTGGAAGGATTAGTGTTTATAAGACAAGGTGAGCCAAAGGAAAACTTGGAAGGAAAACACAAGTCCCAGAGAGGTATCACAGAGAAGACAGCACTGCTGCAGTAGAACAAGATGCTGGATTGAAAGTTGGACCATATATAAGCTACCAAATGCTGCCTGAATTTGGAACGAGGCTACAGGAGGGAGCCAGTCTAATTTTTGCTGGAAAATGAATAATTTTTCATTTTTCCCTGATCACTTTCTTACATCTTGGGTTTCTTTTTTAAAAAAACTACTGTAAAACTGTGTTTTCATGTATATGATGGCCATTATTTTATATTCCACTTTCCAATAAAAAGCTTATTAAATTTCTTTTTAATTTCTAGCAAAAATGTTTTAGAACACAATGCTAACCATTTCTACTCAAAAGTAAGCCCCATTGTGTTTAAAGGAAAGTGCCTTTAGGATTGTAGCCTAACTCTTCATTTGTCTTATTTCTGAATTTCTGGGTTTTCTTACCCAACGTCACACTTCCTTCCCATTTAACTGTACTTCTACAATTTAAAATGGCTTGATTGTAAGGTAAAGGCTTTCAAGGCAAAATATGGTTGTTTTTATGGTGGCAATCATGTAAAACAAAAATAATTTCCATTTGGTGTCAAGGTGTTCAATTTGATCTAAGACAGATGGGAAGGGCAAGAAAAGAGTTTAGCAAGCTGCTTTGGCTCAACTTTCCTCCCTTTCAAGGTATAGGTTACAGCTGGACTGTGAGAGAGGATAAATATTTGTAATAGCACCTTGCAAGGTATTTATAAATTTTACAACAAAATATGTATTAAACTTTGATTGCTCAAAAGTACTATACAGAAGCTACACTTTATAATGATGAAATCATGTTAATGCCTTTACCTAGAATTTAGGGCTAGCATATAAATGAGAAACCATTATTTTTATAAGTCTTTGAAATAATTTCATGGCCCTAATTTTGCCATAGCAGATTAGAGTCTGAAAGCTGGGAAATAAAAGCGTAGAGCCCACTAATAATTTATAATGCTTTACTTAAATGTATAACACTACCCATTCACAAAAGCAATTTGAACAATGAAACTAATATGAAAGAATGTGTTTATTCCCAAGCAAGATTTGCTCACTGTTCATCTAGTAGTGATAAACGTGTCAATGAAATTCCAAACACTCCTCGTACAATGACTATAAATGCTGCACATTAGTTTCCCTCCTTGATAATAATATTTCATGTCTTCTTTATCAATATGTCACTTTATTAATAGTAACTTTATTAATATGCACACCTGGAATTGTTGTGGAAGATCAGTAGCTGTTGCTATCCTCAACCTTCATCTGGGATTATTTCAGGCTGAAGAAATTCCATTTTTTTCCTGCTAGTGGAAATTGCTGATTCTGTTATTTTACTAAACAAGATCTGAGGCCAAAAGGAAAGAAAGTCAAATGGTTTAAATAAAGTAAGGCATTTTATAGGCTGTGCTGCCCTAACATCAGATACTGTGCAAAATCTGCTACACACAAAATCATTTCTGCCCTGACATTTTCATTTTATAAAGTAATGGGGGAAGAGAGGAGATTGAAGGATTGGACATTCCTGTTTTTATCTATGCTCACAATTCATTTTCAATATTAAATCATTAATATTTAATGGAGATTCCAGTCTTCCTGTCCCAGTCACTGATTGCAGGACCCCACTGTTTGTGGTTCCTATTTAGCTTTATAATCCGTTGAAGTATTTATTTTTATTGGGAAAGAGATCATGGTAGATATACTATAAGCCAGAGCTCAATCTGGGTGGTCTTGTGGCAGAAAAAAGAAAATTGGGTAGAGGTATAGCTCTTAATAATCCTGATGTGCACTGTTAAAAACATAGAAGACGACTTCCCACCAAGTCATAGCTCCGGTGGTCAAAAAGACTTATTAAAAAAAGCAGTTTGTAGAACAAAAAGATTTGTCAGTCATGTCAGAGCTCCCTCTTCTCTTTGCTCCTTTTTTTAATTTTCTATTGAAAATCCAGTTCTTACTGTGCTTCAGCCTTTGTCTTTCTCTCTCCTGCACTTGTGCAGCATATAGAATATTTGTTGATTTGATTTCTCCCCCAGCTTTCAAGCCAGATGGATTTCTAAGCTGGTGTACATAAAATAAAAAATATATAAATTATATTCCTTCCATGCTTTCCAATCATATCCTTCCCCCCCCCCCTCCAGTTCTCATTAGGTTGCTCTGGCTGTTTGGCTTGGTTTTGTGTGGTCAGATCCCTGTCTTTCCTGTCTCCTAAACTGCCTGCCTTTTTGCTGTGTAATGGCACAGAGAGTCAGGTGCTACAGCTTCTGATCAAGCTGTGCCGAAGTGCTCCTTAATTCCTTTTCCACCAGAACTGCAGGTTTTCCTTTGCTGTCCAAGATGAAGAATCAGGAGCAACAGAGATGACTTTGGTGAGCAGTGGCAGATTGGTGAGCAGTCAGTACCAAATTGCTAGGAGTCCTGGGACAAAGTACCAGTTCCTGATGACTCACTGAATGTTAGGACTGCCACTAGTATTAAGAACTAAGATGTTAGTCCAGGCACTTGATGAGTGTGGACCCTCAGTCTATACCTACCACAACTCTATACAGATGCAGACTTCGGCTGCAATCCTAAAGACGCTTTCCTGGGAGTAAGAGCCTTTTAACAAAATGGGGCTTTCTTTTGAGTAGTCATTGTCAGGATTTTGACAATTTTGACATTGTCAGGATTTTGAGTAGTCATTGTCAGGATTGTGCTCTACGCTGTATTATCCAGAAAGTACCTTACCTTGTTTTACATGCATACTTCAACCAGCTTTTAATGCGTTCTATACTATAATATGGGACACTTTTCCATCTAATCAAAACCCGGTAAGTGTAATATGAAACTTTTTTTTAGATAGGCAGTACTTTATAGCTTGGATATCATGACCACTTCAAATCCACAAGTAAGGCTTAATCTCTGAAGTGTGTTGAGGATGCCAGCTTGTCTTACTCTGGCCCTGGCTTAGAGATGATACAATGGACCAGGAAGGAAAAGGGGAGCACACTGTTCACACCTCTCTGATGATCAAGACCATTCACTCTGATGATCAAGACCATTCACTTGACCCCTCACTCATTCTGTTCCATCAACTACAAAGTTGACTTGTCACTTGAGGTCTCCCCCCCCCCCACTCCCTGCTGGAAAAGAACAGGGGAAATGAAGTAGTACTGAACTATGTATGTAGTACTGAAGTATGCACTGAAGTAGTAGTCGTCTTGAAAAGACTAATGAAGATAGTTGGGTGAGGTTTTGTGGTTTTATTGCCTTTCTAGGTACAAGTGATTGCCTATTTTTCTCCTTTTTTTCATAAATTCAGTTTTTACAAGGTGCCTGTCTTATTTAATCTACAGGAAGCTACTGACACTTGTTTCTTGACAAGAGAGTTCTGAGTGAAAACTTCACAAAAAATGTGTGGGTGACCAATCAGATATAGTATCTTCCCAGATCACTCTCCAAACAACTAGATTCATGCTAAGGAATGTTCTTAGACTAGTCCAATGAATTGGACTAGCTCATTTGTTGTTCTGTTCCCTTCGTGGAAAAGAAACTACTCTTTTTTTGAATGGTTCATATTTGCTCATGAGGACTTCTCAGCTATTTGCCCATGAGGACTCATATTTGCTCTGAGGAGTTCTCAACTAAGAGCTTGACCTGAAATGTCTTTCTCTCTCCTATCTCAGTGGAACACACAACTTCCCCAGATCACCACAAAGCCATTTATGCTAACAATGATGTGAACATCAATTGGAACAATTTGAATTTGAACCTGAGCATGAATTTGCATGGACCTTAGGTGGATGTCAGAATTGGTATCTTCCCCTCTTCAGTTGTTATTCTGTCTCATATTTCCAAATCTAACATGATGAAACTGGTCTAAGGAGATTTAATCTTGGATTACTTTGGCCCTAACTTGGTGATGAATGGCTAATGATCATCTTGTGATTGATATGTGGTTATCTGGATCCCTTCCAATCTGGTTTCAGGCCGGGGTTTGGGACAGAGACTGCCTTGGTCGCCTTGGTGAATGACCTACGCCGGGGAATGGACAGGGGGAGTGCATCCCTGTTGGTCCTGCTGGACCTCTCGGTGGCCTTCGACACCATCGACCATGGTGTCCTTCTGGGTCGGTTGGCCGGGTTGGGGATCGGAGGCACTGTTTTGCAGTGGTTCCGCTCCTTCCTGGCTGACCGGTCCCAGAAGGTGGTGCTGGGGGATGCTTCCTCGGCACCCTGGCCTCTTCGGTGCGGGGTGTCGCAAGATTCCATTCTATCCCCCATGCTATTAAACATCTACATGAAGCTGCTGGGAGAGGTCATCCGGAGGTTTGGAGTGAAGTGTCATCAGTATGCTGATGACACCCAGCTCTATCTCTCCTTTCCTCCTGAGTCCAAGGAGGCAGTTGAAGTCCTAAATCGTTGTCTGGAGGCAGTGGGGGACTGGATGAGGGTGAACAAGCTGAGATTAAATCCTGATAAGACAGAGGTTCTCCTGGTCCAGAAGCCCTCAACTCAGGTATTGGAATATCATCCTGTTCTGGAAGGGGTTGCACTCCCTCTGAAGGAGCAGGTTCGCAGCTTGGGGTTCTCCTGGATTCTCAGCTGCTCCTGGAGTCCCAGGTGGCAGCTGTGCCCAGGGGAGCCTTTGCTCAGCTTCAGCTGATCCGCCAGCTGCAACTATACCTGAGTCGTTCAGATCTGGCCACGGTAACCCATGCCCTAGTGACATCGAGACTAGATTATTGTAACGCGCTCTACGTGGGGCTGCCTCTGAAGACGGTCCGGAAACTTCAACTAGTCCAGAATGCGGCGGCCCGTGTGGTTGCTGGGGCTCATCGGTTCAACTCTGTCGGGCCACTGCTTCAGCGACTACACTGGCTGCACATTCGTTTCCGGGCTGAATTCAGAGTGCTGGTCCTGACCTTTAAAGCCCTAAACGGCTCGGGTCTAGGGTACCTGAGGGACCGCCTCCTTCTGTACAATCCGACCCGTCACCTAAGGTAATCTGAGAGGGTCCTACTGACTGTGCCGCCACTAAAAGACGTGAGAGGTGTGGCGGCCAGAGATAGGGCCTTCTCTGTGGTGGCACCCCGGCTCTGGAACTCCCTCCCCTTAGAACTGAGGAGAGCTCCCTCTATACAGAGCTTCAGGCAGAGCCTTAAGACCTTTTATTTTAAAAAAGCATTTTAAATGGGGCATAGGTAGGGGGGCAGTTTTATTGTTTTATCATTTTATTGTTCTGTTTTTAACTGTTTTTAGTCTGTTTTTATTGTTGAGCCTTTTAAATTTAATTGTATTTTAATTGTTTAAATTATGTTTTAATTTATATTTATAACTCGATTTTAATGGTGTTTTATCCTGTTGTTAGCCGCCTTGGGCTCCCTCTTATAGGAGAGGAAAGGCGGGATATAAATATTTAAAATAAATAAAATAAATATGTATGTGGTGGAAGGGCTGGTGGGTGAAGTTGATGAGCCACAGGAGTAATTTAAATACAGTGATATGCAAGCTTTTTACAGACCAGTATAAGCTTTTTGTTCACATATAGATGAGAAGAGGATATTAGCTGGTTTCTTGCCTCCTTGCATTGGAGTGTTCTTTTTAGTTTTGCATTGGAGTACATTGCATTTAGTGTGAGTTTTTGCTTTTGAAAGTGCAAACAGCAGAACAAAAGAGGTCTTTATTTGCAGGTATGAGGTTTAAAACCTCTCTGGAAGTCATTCCCTCTATTGAATGGCAGAAGCATTCCTTTCCATCCCATCTCAGCCTGAGGGCTTGAGGAAGACAAGATGTGAATCATAAACCATCATTTGTTTTGCATGAAGCTCACCTTGCCTCCTTATCTGACACAGCATCCTAGCCAGTTTTCACTGTTCCAAATCCATACAGCTTGGAACAGAAAAAAGTCAATTTTCTTAAAACTATTCCAAGTCTATACAGCTGTCCAGACTTACATGGGCATAGTTTGAGTGTCTATAGGTACTTCTTTGTGTCAAGATATTGGAAGTTTTCCTGACATGCTTGGTGCAGTATAGTGCAACTCTGAGGTAAAATGGTCCCAACTCTCTCCACTCAAGCTTTGCCAAGCCTACAGGCAACAACAATCCAGAGATGTTATGAAATAATATCTGTATACTACTTTACAACAACAGATGGGAGAAGGAAAGGAAGACTCCCCTCAGAGAGTCTCAACCTGAGGATCCATAGTCAGCTGAAGTGTTAATCCAGTCCTAACTCTGTGAGGCTGGAAGGGGCTGTGGCGTGAAAATATGAAGCAAGGCACTCTGCACATGTTTAGAGGAGGCCCTGTTCGGCCATCTATTACTCATTTTTGAGTGTGGTGATCTACAGAGAAGGACTCCTCTCAGAGAGTCCCAACCTGAGGAGCCAAAGAATAAGCTCCCGTCTTGACACTGTGGAGAGGGAAAGGGCTCCCGAGTGAGAATGTGGGGTGAGGCACTCTGTACATGCTCAGAGGAGGTCCTGTTTATCCACAACTCATTTTTGTGTTGGATTCACAGAGGTTGGGCAGGAAAGGATTCCTCTCAGTCAACTGAAGAAGTCCTAACACTGATGATAGGAAAACCTGCAGAGAGAAAATGCAAGGTGATGCACTCTGTACATGTTCAGAGGAGGTCCTGTTGAGCCACCCACCACTCTTTTTGTGTGTGTGTGGATTCACAGAGATGGAGAAGGAAAGGAGGACTCCCCTCAGAGAGTCCCAAGCAGTGGAGCCAGAGTCTGACACTGAGATGCTGGAAGGGGCTGTGGAGGGGAGTGTGAGGCGAGGCACTCTGCACATGTTCAGAGGACGCTCCTAATTTAGTGGGGCTCCTGAGAGAGGCTCCGTCTGTCTCCACAGGCGGGAAAGGGGAGGCCGTTGGGTTGCTGAGGCGACGCCTTCGCCTCCTCAGAGGGGGCGGCCGGCCAGGCTTTCCTCAGAAGGAAGCCGCCACCGTCGCCTCCGCCTCAGGTCGAGCGAGGTGTGGAAGCCTTCCTCGCTCTCTCTCTCTCTCTCTCTCTCGCTCCCTCCCTCTTGCCGCCTCCCTCCTGCAGCCGGAGGGCAGAGCCAGAGCCAGAGCCAGCCCGGTTCCGCACCGCGGAGGCGGGGGAGGGAGCAGAGCGGCGGCCACTGCGGCAGCCTCGTCCTCCCTCCCGGCTCTCTCCATGGAGCCGCCTCCGGGAGCTGCAGCCGCGGCGCCCCTCTGCTTCCTGGCCGGCAGCGAGCAGCACTGCTACGCCGAGCTCTTCTCGCTCTGCTGCGGCGGACTCGGGCAGGCGGCGCCTGAAGGGACGGGGACAGCTCCGGCCCCAGCACCGGCCCCCGCCGCCGGGGGCAGCAGAGTGGCCGAGCTGTTCAGGGCGTCGCAGCTGCCCCCAGAGACCCTGCACCAGGCAAGTGGGCGGCGGGGGAGGGAGGGAGGCAGCCAGCCAGGGGAGAAGAGGGCTCCTGAGCACGTGCAGAGTGCCTCACACAGTCCTCTGTGGTTGCAGTCCTGTCCATACTTTCCTGGGAGTAAACACCATTGACTACAATGGGACTTACTCCTGAAGGCAAATAGGTGGTCTCTGAGGCTTCAGTGCTATCCACACTTTCCTAGGAGGAAGCTCCATTGACTTGAATGGGACTCTGTAGAAAGGAATAGGATTAGGTGCAGAAGCTGCAATTTATCCCCACTTTCCTGGAGTAAGCTCCATTGACTAGAATGGGACTTACTCCTGGGAAGACAGGCAAATAGGTGGTCTCTGAGGGTTCAGTGCTACCCACACTTTCCTAGAAGTAAGCTCCATTGACTAGAATGGGACTTACTACTGAGTAGACAGGCATAGGATTGGTGCAGAGGCTGCAATTTTCCCCCCACTTTCCTGGAGTAAGTTCCATTGTCTAGAATGGGACTCTGTGTAGAAAGGAATAGGATTGGGTGCAGAAGCTGCAATTTATCCCCACTTTCCTGGAGTAAGCTCCATTGACTAGAATGGGACTTACTCCTGGGAAGACAGGCAAATAGGTGGTCTTTGAGGGTTCAGTGCTACCCACACTTTCCTAGAAGTAAGCTCCATTGACTAGACTTTGACATTGACATTGACTTACTACTGAGTAGACAGGCATAGGATTGGTGCAGAGGCTGCAATTTCCCCCCCACTTTCCTGGAGTAAGTTCCATTGACTAGAATGGGACTCTGTGTAGAAAGGCATAGGATTGGGTGCAGAAGCTGCAATTTATCCCCACTTTCCTGGAGTAAGCCCCATTGACTAGAATGGGACTTACCTTTGAGCAGATAGGCATAGGATTGGGCACAGAGGCTGTAAACGTGTCCCCACTTTACTGTGATTAAGCTCCATTGACTGTAATGGGACATGTCTGAGTAGGATGGAGCTCTGGATTGAGCGCTGAAGCCCTACCCCCACTTTCCTGAGAGCAAGCTCCATTGACTAGAATGGGACTTACGTTTGAGTAGATTGGGTTCAGAAGCTGCAGTCTTGTCTCCACTTTTTGTGGGAAATAAGCTCCACTGACTACAATGGGATTTCTGAGTAGAAATACAGTGGTACCTCAAGCGCTTCACATAATGAGCAAAAATTTCAAGAAATCTTGCTTCACATAACAAGTTCCACTTCACTTAACAAGCAAGTGCACTATGGACACGCGTGCTATGCAGCCCTGACGCTCCGCACGGAGGCTCTTTAAAAGGGCTGCCGGCCAGCGCTGCCGCCTCTAACTACCCCCAACTTGGGGGAAGTTGCCTGGAGGTGCCAGAGGCAACTGCCCCCAAGTGCCCCCTCGACCACCGTTAACCTCCAGCAGCAGCCCAGGTAAGCCTCCCAGGAAAGTGTCTTTGATTGCAGTCTTCTAACTATGTCTACTCAGAAGTAAGCCTCATTGTGTTAGATGGGGCTTACTCCCAGGAGAGTGTCTTTGACTGCAGCCTCTTAACCATGTCTACCCACAAGTAAGCCCCATTTTGTTTAATGGGGCTTACTCCCAGGAAAGTGTCTTTAGGATTGCAGCCTAAGTTGACTTCATAGGATCATACACATTGAATGCATGTTTTGAATTCAATTCCAAAGTTTTGTCATCATTTTTACATCCAGTTAATATTTTTATATGAATATTTTTTAGGTTGTGGAACCAATTGTCTGAGTTTCCATTATTTCCTATGGAAAAATCTGCTTCACTTAAAGAGCGTTTCACTTAAAGAGCGTGTCTCTGGAACAAATTAAGCTCTTTATGTGAGGCACCACTGTACATAAGAATGGGCCGTAAGTCTTTTTCAGGGCAATCAAAAGTTTGAGATGAAGTTTGCAAAGTTGTGGGGGGAGGGGATGACATTTAGCAAGGTAGTCTAATACTTTGCAAATAATGCAGGGAAGAGAAGGAGGACTTGCAGCGCAAGCCCATGCATATCACCCAGATCTCAGATGTAAGTCCCATCATGTTCAGTGGAGTTTACTTCCAAAAAAGTGTGCATTGGATTGCAATATGTGGGCATTCCTATTCAGAGGTTAGCCTCATTGAATTCAGTGGGTACATTCCTAGGAATGTGTACATAGAATTGCAGCCTTATAAGGGTGATTCTTTTTCTTCTTAAAGGCTGAATAATACAAAGGTGATTATAGCTGGCCCAAGCATTTTTCTTAATGATTTCTTTTCCTTCTCTTTGAGAATATATGTGGTTGGAGCAAGGGCAGGAAGTTTGTTGTGTTCTTGAAATCGATGTGCTCACCCTTTATCTGTCACGCAGTTAGTGTGCTCTTTTGTACCTCCAACATCTGGTGGAGTCTAAATCGTGAACCTACCAAATTACATGCCCCTTCAGACAGTACGTGGGTGTCCAAATGCATTTATGGGTGCTGTATACTTACAAATTAAATGTGCATGCACATGTTTTGTTTTTATTTTTTAACATTTCAGAAAAAAGAAAAAAATTCAAACCATTCTGAGCCTCTGGCTTCATCTGCTTGCATCAAGTTCAGATTCTTGATGTGGCCTTTGAAGCAGGTACTTCCTTTAAAATAACACCAGAACTCGGAGACATCCACAAAAACTGAATGTTGGGAGAGTCAGGACAGACAAAAGAAAATATTTCTTTACCCAGCATGTAGCTGGTCTGTGGAACTCCCTGCCACACAGCCACAGGATGTGGTGATGGGATCTAGCCTCAATGTCTTTAAGAAGGGATTAGAAAATTTCCTAGAGGAAAGGACCATTAGAGGTTATAAGCCATGGGGGTGTATGTAGATGTGGACAAAATGCCAGATGCAGAGGAGGGCACCTGGATGCAGGTGTCTTGTATGCTCTCTGAGGCATTTGGTGGGCTTCTGTGTGATACAGGAAGCTGGACTAGATGGGCCTTAGGCCTGATCCAGCGGAGGCTCTTATGTTCTTATGAAATCTTCTATTGAAGACAACACAAATGTAGTTTCCATTAGTGCTCCATCAGTACTGCCTGTAAATTATTTGCAAATTTTGTTAAATGAACTTATGGTATATGCTATTCCGTGCATCGTCTTTGATTCTTGAGTGCACTTTATTAGGTAGTATATTTCCTGTACTGTAAACCAGAACTGCTACTTTTTCTCTAGTGGAGATGGATTTGTAGATTGTCGTGGCAGAAAGCCTTAGCTTTATGCTGTCTCATCATTCCATTTCCTTTATTTTCTCTGAAGCCCACAGAGGAAGACAAAAACAAATGAAAACTAATAGTTGCAGCTGCACTGACATAGTGAGCATTGTTTGTTGTTTTGCTATATACCTCCTCTGCTACCAGCTGCAGAAATGCTGTAGCTGTTTTATTTATTGATGTGTTTGGGTCTTTTTGGCAAGCATACACCTTGCTTTCAGAATTTGGCCATGAGCCAAACATCACTACTTTAAAAATTCATTCAAGTCTGGTGTTAACAATAACATGTCTTATACAGGTATAACCTAATTATCAGTGGATGTTTTTTACTGGTAATTTTATCTCAATGCAAATGATGTTAGCCTTTTAAATTAAAAGATAAACATCTCTTTAGGTGAAAAAAGGCTGCTTGCCATGGTAAAGCAGCAGCAGCAGCAGCAGCAGCAGGCAGGCAGGCAGGCAGGCAATCAGTCAACCTCTTACTTGGGGCTTAGAAGAACTTTTCAGAAGGTAGATCTCCCTTCTGGAGCATGTGACAGAACCCTGGAGCGTGTGACAGAATCCAAAGCTATTGGGAATTAAATCTAATTGTATTTTAATTGTGTTTTAACCTGTATTTACTGTTAATTATAGTGGTGTTTTATTGTTATTTTAATTGCTGTTAGCCGCCTTGAGTTCCCTTTTCTAGGAATCAAACAAAGTTGCCTTTAGCTTTGCACTTCCTGCTCCAGGGAGAAGGGCGGAGTTTGCCTCCCAGCTGAAATGAAGCTCTTCTAACCCCTAGAATGGGAGGTTGGTTGATTTCCTGCCTGCTGTTTTACCATAGCAAGCAGGATTTTTTGTTCTTAAAGTTGATGTGCTCATCCTTTATCTTTCTGTGTAATTAGTACATTGTGCATGTAGTTACCATCCCTAAGGGGCATTTATCTTTTAATTTAAGGTGTCAGTATCATTCATGCTGAGATAAAATCACCAGTGAAAAATCTACTAATAATTAGATTGAGGGAGGTTGAGTGCATACCTGTAGCATACCATTCTGGTTATGAGCTAATGGACAAGGGTTGAGTTTTTACATTTAATTGAGGGTTAGAACTGATTGTCCAGGGAGCTTTGAATATAGTAATACGCTTGGCACCCGTTTCTTTTATCCTCATTGAGACTCCCTTTTCTCTTCTGCCAAACCTTAAAATAATCTGTTTAAAAGCTGTTAAAGGTTAAAAGGAATGTTCCCAGATACTGTTTGTTTGCTTATTCCCAATTCTTCTCCACTCCTCATAATCATGGGAGAGATAAGCAAGAGATGTTTAATGTACATGGGAAAGAATGCATGTGACAGAAATTATAACAGCC
This sequence comes from Cryptoblepharus egeriae, assembly GCA_030015325.1. NCBI lineage: Eukaryota > Metazoa > Chordata > Lepidosauria > Squamata > Scincidae > Cryptoblepharus > Cryptoblepharus egeriae. The sequence continues at coordinate 35,935,743 of JAREYC010000005.1, forward strand.
TTCAGTTATATAGGTAACTTCCATTGATTTGGATTTATTCATGATTAAGTAGGTTCCAGATTGTAGCCAGAGAGTACATGCACAAAAGCTTCAGTTCTATGACTGGAGTTCTCCCCTTCCTCTCAGCAGCAACTGGCTTGTATGTCCACTGTGCATTATTTGGATCTTTTAACACACATCTGCAACCTGACTGTTGCAAAAACAGTGGGCGGGGGGAAGGAAGACTGGTGTAATCTCAAATCTATGAATGATTTCTGAATTGTATTGTGTATATCTGAACTGTTGTGACTATACTCTGTAAAATAAAAGCTTTGAAAGCTTTAAAAAGCTTTTTAAATGGGGCAGAGGTTGGGGGCAGTTTTATTGTTCTATTTTTATATTGTTTTAACTAATGTTTTTAGTCTGTTTTTATTGTTCTTATTGTATTTTAATCTAATTGTATTTTAATTGTGTTTTAATCTTTATTTATGATCATTTTAATGGTGTTTTATTCTGATCATTGTTAGCCACGTCGGGCTCCCTCTTGCAGGTGAGGAAAGGCGGGACATAAAATAAATAAATAAATAAATAAATAAATAAATAAATAAATAAATACAGGCATATGCCATACTAGTTTATACAGCCATTATTGCAAAACTTTTTAACGTGTTGGCAGCTATCTGTGCCTTTTTAACCCTTGGGAATATTTCATGCTTGGGCTGTGGGTGGCACAAGTGGTTAAGACACTGTGCCTGTTAACCAGCAGGCCAGGGTTCGAGACCCGGGTCGGCCCCACAAGACAGGGTGAGCTCCTGTCCTTAGCCCAGCTCTGCGACGCCAGCTGGATCCAATCGTATTGGTTCTGCCTTTCCATTGGATTAATTCAGTGGCGTGGAGAGGGGGGATTTGCTGCTTGGGTAACAGCCTATCCTCCATAACAATCTAACCCAGGCTTTCGTGCTTCGCATGCAGAGTATGCAGCGCTGAGCACGATACCATAGTCTTTCAAGACTGACAGAGGCATGCTTATTTCATGCTTGTGGAATTCTGCTGGATAAGTACATGGCTATTAAGAATAAACTGAAATACAAAGCAAAGCGTAAGAATTGTAGTTCATTTATAAGAATTCAAGGAATGATATTTCAAGCACTTGTTGCATATCAAACAGAGCTATTTGAACTGAAAATTGGGAAGCAGGTAAATCTAGTCAAGGTTTAACGATAGTAATTATGTTGTTTCCCTAGAAACTGTTTTGTGTTAGTTAGTTGCTTGCTTCTGCACCACTACAGGGGCTGGTTACCCTTATGAGTTGTTTTGTTTTGATTTCTGAGATGTCTTTGTGCAATGTGTTTTCTACTGATGTGTGTATTCATCCAGACAGTTGCAATGGCTAGTCTTCATTCCTGAAAACCATTTTTTTCCTTTTATTGGGATTTTCTTCTGATGGTTAATAACATATAAAGAAAAGCATAACTCTGAATGAATGGGAAGTTGTGTTTGCAGATGTCCTCCGCATTCTGATGGTTCGTTTTCTGATGGTTCTGCTCGTTCAATGCTTTTCAATTACGGTATTCCCAGAACTCATCCAATTCATGCTCTGTTCTTTCAACTTTTCTCTGCTGATTTGATGGTTATAATTGCCTTCTCCCATGTTGATTTGTATGTGACATGGTGATTTGGTGTGTGTTGTTGTGAAGAGGGTTGAGTGTTTAGGATCTAAAAGGGTTGAGTCGCTGTTAATTGCCCAAAGATAAGATCCAAAGGTCACCGGCTTGAAAACACTGGAAGCTGCGCGAGGAGAGATTTTGATGGTGGGCTGTGGATTGTGTGAAGACAGATAGGAAAGGCAGCTGTAGCTATTTCCTACAAGGCAAAAAAGAAGCCAGAAAAGTAAGATGAGACATTAATATCAGAAGATATTGTAAGATAGTAACAATATCAGAATGTAGAAAGTTCTTGAAATAGGTTAGAAAGCCTGTTTATTTAAACCACCTAGAAATAAAATCAATCTCAAACCCCTGAAAGATGGTATATAAATACCTCTGTTTGTAAGAAAGAAAGAGTGCAGGCACACTGTAGCTCTGGTTGATTTACTGTACATTCCTAAAGACGTTAGAGTCCGGTTGCAGAAATCTTTGTGTAACAGCAGGAATTTGCAAGATAAAAATCATTTTCAGTTTGCTTATGAAAAAAGCATTGGAAGCAACATCTGTAAATTTTAAAAAAGGGTTCCACTTTTCTACCATTTTCACTTTTCACCACAGCTCAGGTCCCCAATCTGTTATATAAGATTATATATAATCTTTTTTAACCCCTGTATGTGGTTTCTTAGGTGCTGCAACTGCAAATAAATGTGCAAATAATGTGTTTGATCCTTTATGGACCCAGTTTCGGAACATATTATGCACTAACTCGTTACAAAAACAATCTTCATAAGCTAATTATGTGAAGAGAATTGCAATAATACATGTTAACTCAGCCACTGTTTGAAATAAATCTACTAACAGGAGATGCTTTACAGCCGGGGTCTTTAAACCTTTTGGAAGGAGGGCCACATAGTCTTTCTGATATTGTGGTGGGGGCTGGAAGAAAAAAAAAGAATTGACTTAAATTTGAATAAATTAACATAAATGACTATATGAGTGTTGGAACTTTTGAATGAATGAATGAATGAATTCAAATCAGTTCATGAACACTTTCCAACACACTGAGAGAGAAGCTGTGTACAGTCTCCCTAGCCCTCAAAATATACTCCCAAGGTATGGAATGCAGAGCTCCCTGTTCCTCTGAAGCAGTGATTTTCAGCCAGTGTGCCATGGCAAGAAACTGGTGTGCCATGGCAAGTACTCAGATGTGCTGTGGGATTTTGGGAAAGGTCATTTATTAATAGGAAAATTAGGGGATTTGAACAGCCTGGTGTACCTTGTCAATGGTACAAACAACTGCCGGTGTGCTTTGACAATTTCAGTGCCTTGTGAGTGTACCATGAGATGAAAAAGGTTGAAAATGACTGCTCTAGAGGATTATAGGACTTGTCCAAAGACTGGAAGGAGGCTTGTCAAGGGCCATATCTGGCTGCAGGGCTGGGGTTTGGAGACCCCTGATTTACAACAAGCTAAGCAACCTATAATAAAAGGAATACATCATGCTTGGGAAAGCTTTGAGCTTATTGCCCTTCTGCCATAATTCATCCTTATCCCTTTTGGGAAAGGGAGCCACTGAATTATTTGAATTGGTCTGTAAACTGATGTGTGAACTTTTTTTGTTGAAAAGAAGTATATAAATGTTAATATGCAGTTCATCTAGAAGTGGATATAATTTATGACATGCAGTCTGCAACAGTTAGAAGAATGTAGAAAATGACTGCATCTTGGACCTTAGGTTTTGCACCACTATAGTCACACCCTGAGCCCTGTGATGGTTCGGACTGCCAGAGCCTCAAAGCACTGATAGTATTCAGAGTTCTTTGGAACTATAAAAACTACTCCCTGTTGACTGAGTGCTTTTGAAAATTGTGTTTTTGCAGAAGTACAGAGCTTTATTGGAAGATCTTTGTGTTTTTTCAGCAACAGATCAAATTTTTATGTATATTTTTAATGCAGTCTGTTTTATGAAAATACAGAAGTTCTTCCAATTTCATATTTCTCTAAACCAGATCATCCCAGTCTGTTGGAAGCTCATGCTTTGTTTTGTGCTTGATGCCTTCAGCCTCAAAATGAGTAGATGTCTGATACTTATTTGATACTGGGAATGGGGGCATGGGTAATCCAGTGCATTAATTGGTACAAATTAATGGGCATACTGGGAGTGGGGGCGAGTGGGGACATGGGTAATCCAGCGCATTAAATGGTATAAATTAATGGGCTTTTTTACTGCTTTGCTTTATGAAAAACAAAAATAAAACTCCACAGTTTTTTTTCAATAGAATGTGCTGGCAGTCTGAAGTGTTAGTTGTATGGCTGATTGCCATAGAATTACAGGAGGAAACCCCAATTTGAGCAAGAGACTGCCAGCTGGTGTTAATAGACAGCTTGTTTATATTGAAATAAATCTGCCAGTTAAAGATTTTAACCAAAAAAAGGTTTTCTCATTAGCACCTATTTATTTATTTGGTGAATTTATACCCTGCCTTTCTTGGGCCATGGCCGACTCAAGGTGGCTAACAAGTAAAAACATTATTAAAAACATTCAATAAAAACATTTAAAACATACATAGATTAAAAACATCAATAATCCCCAATCTCTGTCTCAATAAAAAGCTTTTTAAAAACATAACATTTTTAGACTCTGCCTGAAGCTCTGTTGGGAGGGAGCTTTCCTAAGTTCCAGGGGGAGTGAGTTCCAAAGCCAGGGTGCCACCACTGAGAAGGCCCTATTCCTGGCCACTAGACCTCTCAACTCCCTTGGTGATGGCACAGTCAGTAGGGTCCCCTCTGATGACCTTAGGTGACAGGTTGGAAGAAGGCCATAGGTGATGACCTTAGGTGACAGATGAAGGTGGTCCCTCAAATGCCCTGGGCCCGAGCCGTTTAGGGCTTTAAAGGTCAGGACCAGTACTTTGAATTCAGCCCAGAAGTGAATGGGCAGCCAGTGTGGCCGCTGAAGCAGTGGCCCAACAGAGTCAAACTGATGACCCACAGGAACCACATGAGCCACCGCATTCTGGACTAGTTGGAGCTATAATTAAAGTTTTTATCTGTTTATTTAGGCCAAGCAGGAAATATTTGTTTAAATAGTGTGTCCATAATTCTGAGTTATTTCTCTAAGTAATCAGGAAATAGATTCTAGTTCCATGTCTTTGCCTGAGATCCTAATCTCCGCTTGTGCCAGCATAAGCCCGGGCATAGGACCTGTGCTGACATGGGAGTGTCACAAAAGTGCCATAAAGCACTCTTGGGGGAGGGGTTAGGCCATTGAACAGGCATATGTTGACATCCCCACATCATCACAGGAAGATTTGCCAGGTAAATTATGCTGGCCTAAATTATGCCATTTGTTGTAGTATTTGGTGATCCTATAATGTCCTGCCATTGTGGCAGTTATAATGCCCTTAAAATTAATGACTGACAATGTTCAGGGAAACTGAATGGCCTTATTTAAAATATAAGCTTGTAACAGGTATAATCTAATTATCAGCAGGTTTTTCACCCACAGTTTTATCTCAACATGAATGAGGTTGTCCCATTAAACTAGAAATATACATTCGTTTAGGTTTAATAAATCGCTGTACTTATCATAGTAACTTGACAGGCAGGCAATAAATCAACCTCTCCCTCCCTCTCAGAGGCTTAGAAAAGCTTGTTTGAGCTGGGAGGCAGATCCTTCCCTTCCTCTACTTGGAGTGGCACAATAGAAATCAAAGCAATAAGGAAGTGATTATCAACCTGCATTTTTTTGCATAGCTCCAGGGGGAAGGAAGGGGACTGTCTGGAAGCTGATACAAGCATACTACTGATTGCCTACCATAGTAAGCAGGCTATTTTTATAAGTTTTTTTAATCAATTAGCATCCACACAGACTCAACTTTTATAATAGGTCTTTGTATAAAGTTTTTGTAAGGTCCCTGGAAGGTTTCCCTGCCAGCTGTGACCTACTGCAAGTTGCCCTGCTGTCTATACAGGTACCAGCCACAGCTGTTGGATGCAGCTCTCATCCCTGATTCAGCCAGCACTGTCAAAAGACTCCTCTGTGGTCACATGGCCAGCATGACTTCATGGAATGCTGAGTGCTGGTACCACTGAGATGGTACCATCTCAGTGCTGGTACCACTGAGATGGTACCATTTTTAGTCATCTATCAACCATGATTTCCATGGATTTTTCTATATATATCTTTTTTTACACATTTAACATTTTCCTTTAGGAAATTCTCTAACTGGGCTGACCCAACTGCAAGATGCTCCAAAAGTTTCCGAAAGGAAAGAAATGTTCTTCAGCCATAATACATCTGTTCACTGGTGACACTAACATTTAGAAAAGGTTGAATTGCAGAGAATGGTTCCAAAATACTTCAAATGATGCTAAAATTGGTCCCGTTCTTAAAATGTTTGGGACTTAAGCCAATATAAAGAAAACAGCAAAAACTGAAAGTCATAATCTTGAATCTTCACAGATATTTATTGTTACACTACAGTTACAACTTTGACAGTTGATTCATCTCCTCAATGATAAGTTGGTTAACTTGGAACTGTATGTTGAAGGTGCATAATTTTAGGCTCCTTTCCTCATTGAGTAGGGAGGGAATCAAATTTGCTTGGTTAGGACATTAGCTGATGCAGCTTAATTTTGAAATTGCAAGTTGAAGGTGCATAATTTTAGGCTTTTTTTCCTCTTTGAGGGGGAGGGAATCAAATTTGCTTGGTTAGTACATTAGCTGATGCAGCTTAATTTTGTCTCACAATGATATTTCATTATCTATCAAGGCATGTTTTTCAGAATTTCATCAAGTTTTTGCTTCTCCACAAGGCAATATAGTATATTGCACAGACTGCAAGTCTAATTTAGGCTGCAATCCTAAACACACTTTCCTGGAAGTAGACACCATTGAATATAATAGGACTTACTTCTGAGTACACAGGCTTGGGATTGCACTGTTAATCTGCTAGTTAACCTCTCTAGGATGGCTTTGTTTTTTAACTGTGTATAGAACAAGCCTATCACCTGCATCAACTTGATACCATCAGGCTTATGTTCATTGAAGCTTCTTGAAAGGCTGATACTGCATGCATTAATTGCTGCTCAACAGATGGTGACCTTGGCTGTTTTTCTTTTGTTATGGCCTGTTGTGTCTTGACTTTTAAAGGACTGCATGCAAGCAGAACATCCGTTGTCATAGTGTGATCCAGGAAAACATCATCTTGGGAAGTCACAGACTTTTATTAAAGGAGATTTTCCAGTTTTTGTGTATGCTATATTTTGAAAAGTCTGCTTACGGTTTGTTATCATATCATGATCATTCCCATTGCACACAGGGAACAAGAGTTCCCCAAATGTTCCGTATAACAGAGCTATTACATACTCCCTTTCCCACTTTACTTACTTTACACAATCCTAACCATATCTACTCAAAGCACAGTCCTAACCATATCTACTCTAAGCCCCATTGGGTTCAGTGGGTCTTACTCCCAGGAGAGTGTCTTTAGGATTGCAGCCTTACTCCTTTACTTACTCTACAGGTTCCCTCTGTGCTGCTGTTTCTGTACTCCACCAGGATGCTTTTGGAATGAGGACAGAGCAATAATGAGCTGTAAAGGGACTTCTGTAAGGCAAGTAACTACAATGGTGGTCCTGGGAGAGTTGGGGGCAAAATGCATGTGAGGGCCATGCTGTTGCCTGTGTCCACTCTTCACCTTGACAACATGTCAAGGAGAAGCACTCTGGAGAAAGCTTCCAGTTTTCATTAGAAAATCAAATGTATTGTTTAATGGCACCCTAAAGGCCACAGAAAGCTCTCAGAGTACTTGAACACTGCATGAGCCTCTCTTCAGTAGGGTAATTATCCTTGGGTGGGTAGTGGTGTGATGCGGGGTGTACTGCTTTTTGCAGTTCTGTGGCTCAAGGCAGCACAAGGGCCAGGTCTGCAATTGAGTGAATATGGGAAAGTATTGGGAGGGTTACATAACTGACTCTTCAATAAGCAGCCTACTTATTTAATTGGATCAATTAAACTTGTTGCATAGATGCTGGAAAACTAGTTTAACTGGCTGTTAAAATGCAGTGGAATGTTGTTTTTACTGTAAAATTATTTTTAATTCTGCAGGGATACAGCATGTTATATAGTGATTAACAAGTCACCTAATATGTGAGATACTGATGCATTTTCCATCACTGGAAGAAAAATTCTTTGTATTTATTGCAATATATAATTGATCAGCAGTGCTTTTTAAAATGCATCTAATATGCACACACAAGTGAAAAAACTGTTGTGTGAAGGAATCCTGTACAAATACTTGTATTTATTTTGGTGGTGAAAGGAAAATGTAGATGTGAAGAACCAAGGAAATCATGTGAAGATCCCAGGCTTTGGGAAAGTTCTATTGGAATGTTGGGCAGGGCCAGGAGGAGCCGTGCTCTGATTGGTCCAGGGTTGTTGCTGGAGTTTGGCAGTTATTTCTGTTTGGCAGTTATTTTTCTGTTGGGCGGTCGCATTGGTGTTCTTGTTACAATCTGTGCTTTAATTAAACATTTTCTTTTATATTATCCTTTGCCTTTTCCTTTCTTTATGTACTTCCAGAGAACCCTGAGGGGGGAAGGTGACAGGAACCCAGGTGGGATAGCAGAGAAAAGGACCAGGTTTGGTCAATCTGCACCCACAGGTGGGTTGGGGTCACTGAGTTCCCCTACAACTTGAGGACTTTCCCCTGGTGCTGAGGGGAGAAGTTCGTCACATGGTGGCAGCGGTCAAGAGATCTGGAAAAAGGAAAGAAAAAAGCATTGGTTTAAAGTGTTTTTTTAAAAAATGTGTGGCAAGGCAGTAACTGGCATGTTGAGTACCAAATTGTACTGAGTAGTGAGGGAACTGAGAGGTTGGATCAGTTAGCATGGACCACGGTGATTTTCTGTGGCCTGGACAGCTGGATGATGCCCTGAGGGACAATCAGTTGTGGTCTGAAAGCCGAAGAACTAGAGGGAGGTTACTTTGCCGACCTAGTCCTGAGACTTTGCTACAACCTCCAGATACTACTGGAATAATGGACTCATCGATTACTTTAGACCAGACAGGAAGACCTTCTCCAATGTGGAAGCCAGAAGCAGTAGCCCGCACCAGAAATTGGCTGGAGTATAGCATCAGTGCTAGGCAGCCACAGTTGGAAGTTGAAGAATGGAATACCCAAGCAGTTGCAGGGTCTAATCCTTTTCTGGACAATTTACATGACATGGATTGGATGAATGAACAGCAGGAGCCCATTGATGAGGTTGTGGCTCATGGAGAACTACAAGCTATGTCTGGAGCTGCGTCTCTATGAAGGTCTCCTTTTGTGTTAGTATCTGAAGGAGGAGAAACCACTTGCAAGCAAGAGAAGTCCACCAAGTCCACCTAGTCCTCCAGGAAGACTAGAAAGGGTTGATGCATGACTTTGGAGGCAGCCAAGCAAGAGGAAGATGCCAGTGGCACTTCAGAGAGGCTGGCTTGAGAGACAGTCAGTCTGGAGGGAAAAATCAACCTGAAGTAGGAGCTGTCTCTGTGGAAACCTTACTGCAGCTGGTTCAGGCTCAGTGTCGGTTAACAGAGTTTCAGCTCCAGCAGCGGGTAAAATGGCAATGTCAGCCCAGGGATATAATAAGAAACTATGATAAGAAACTGTTCCCGAGATATGGTAAGGATGGAGATCCACAGCTGGTTCTTCAATTCTTTGAACGTACATGCCAGGATCGGGGATTGGAGCAAAATAAGTTCTGCTCCATTCTAAGATTGCTTACTTTAGGCGGACCTTTGGGAGAAGTTTTAGGGCAACTACCACCTGAGAACCAGGATGATTACATCTTGTTTAAGGCACTAGTGCACCAACACTTTGGACTAACTAGTGAAGGAGCCAGGCATTGGTTCTGAAGAGAAAAAATATCCCAATGAAAGTTTTGAGGCTTTCCAGTCAAGGGTTGAACGTTTCTTTGAAATTTGGTTAGAAACTGTGAGCGTTAAGACCTTACAGGATCTTAAGCAATAATTTTAAGCAATAAAGACCTTACAGGATCTTAAGCAATAAACTTATACTGATCGAAAATTTATATCGGCATTTTGATAAACCTTTGTATCAGTGGGTCGCAGCCAAGAAAGGAAAAAAACTGCAATACAATGTGCTCAAGTTGCAGACCAAGTACTAGCTGAACTTTTCCATGGGACTATGCCTAAAGCAACTGATGACCAGCAGAAAAGAGGGGACAAGAAGTCCCACAAAGATTATAAGCAGCATTGGACTCCAGCAGAAACCAGTAGTTCAGTTGGATCTGGTAAGCTCCCTCAGGTGGGCCCCACTCTGCCGAAGAGTCAAATGGGGGAGTCCAACTTCACAAATTACATGTTACTTTTGTCATGAGGAGGGACATAAGAAAAGTCTCTGCCATCAAAGACAAAACTGGGACTATGGGACTCAAAAGGCTGAAGCATTCCAGGCTAAACCTCCCAGTTTAGCAAGGAACCCAGGCGGGGAAGCAGAGAAAAGGACCAGGTTCGGTCAGTCTGCAGGCTAAACCTCCCAGTTTAGCAAGGAACCCAGGCGGGGAAGCAGAGAAAAGGACCAGGTTCGGTCAGTCTGCACCCACAGGTGGGTTGGGGTCACTGACTTCCCCTTAAAACTTGAGGACTTTCCCTGATGCTGAGAGAAGTTTGTGAAATGTACAAAAAAGTATTTATTTTGGTGATAAACCAAGAAGAATTAGAAATGGGATGTAAACGAATTAACTTACTTGCACTTTAATCTACACAAGGGAAAGCATTATCTACCATTTACAAAATATGGGGGCATAGGGAGATGAGATAGGTTTCTGAAACAAGTCTCCATTTTGAATTCGGAGTTAAATCAGTTAGGAAAGGAAGTGTGAATATGCTCAACACAAAGCACAGAACAAAAAAAATGTAAATATTGACCATGTGACAGGATGGAAGGTCAGATTATGTTGGATAGGGTTGCTGCACAAGGAAAAGGATCATAGCTTAGTGGTACAGCACATGCTTTGCATGCAGAAAACCCCAGTTCAGTTTGTGGTATGTCCAGTCAATGGTCACTACTGCTAAAAACAGTGAAATGCTGACTGAGGACCCACAATCATTGTAAGGTCTATCTGGCCTGCATACTGGGACATCTGATGTCCCAGTATGCAGTGGCAGAGAGCAGCAACAGCTCTCACCTGCACTAATTCATAAACCTACAAAATTATCTTTTGACACCTCTGCCTCATTTTCTTTCCCTGCTAGGCTGCTTTGAAAAGTAGCTGGGTGGGCAAGGAACCCAGGTAGGGAACCCAGAGATCTATTGATATTGAAACTCCCCCCTTCCTCCTTACTGTAAGTCTGTTGTTGCCTTTTGCTATATCAACCCTCTTGGAAACAGTGGGCAGAGTTTGTTGAGAATGCCCATCCTGTTTGTTTCAGTAGGATTGGGCAGACTAAGAAAGAGGTGGTGGTGGTGCAAGATCAAAGGTAAGTGAACATGGAGGGGTTCCAATTCCTTCTCCTTACTTGCCTATCATTCTTGCTGGGATGGAAGGTGAGGAGAAGGAGGAACCAAGTGATCTTGTAAAAGCAGGCATTCAAAACAAAGCTGCTGTGCCGCTGCTTCATGTGGTGCTGGTGCAAGAGGAGGGCTGCTACTGCCTCAGAAGACAGGTGGGCAGATGTAGGGGTTGGGCACTCCTTTTTGGTTTATCCATTTGGCCGCTTGAAACAGTCACATTATTCAGTCAGCCTTGTGGTTCAACTTGCCCTGACATTGAGAGGGAATGGGCTATTACACCACAATCCATTACAAGCACTGGCTAGAAAAATCTTAATAATGGAGAGCCACTGTGCCACAGAGTAAATCCTACTGAAGTCGTGAGATTCACGACTTCACAGAGTGAATCCTACTGAACCAATGATCTGATAATGCAAGGCAGTTTTTTATGTTGATAATTCATGTCTGTATTATGACTATTCTTATCTCTCTGGCAATAGGAAATTAACATATGTTATCTTGTTTTTCTTCTCTGTTCCTAATGGGTTAATTTATCTTTTCGGTGACTTGTCACTATGGTTACTACACATTCTTGTTGCTATTAGCACAATGTCTAAATAATTTTTGAAATCTGTTCACATTATCTCAAAGTAGAACAAGACGAACGCCAGTGATTTTGTTGTGCTTCTTATTTTTGGGCCCCAACCGTTATGGTGGCATTAAAACAGTTTTAAAATACAGAGAGACATGAGAGTTTTCTCAGATATAACATATGAATTGTGAGATTTGTGCATGTGGATAATTGCACCTTGACTGAGGCGATTCAATAGAAAATATGCTTTTGCAAATGAAAAAAATGCATTTAAAACAATTTCAGAAAAAACCTGTATTTTAATAAAAAGAATGGTCTTTCATAGTGGCTTGTAGGTTGTGCAGAAAAAGTTATTTGTGTCCAGTTTACTCAGGGGGAGCAAATCCAGATGAAATCTTTGGGAGAATTTATCATTTTTCTCCTGTTGCATTTCCTTACTAAAGCATTTGGGTCTCCAGAGCTGAAGCAAGGTCTCCTCCCTGAGAGGCGTCCTTTCCCTAGACCGGTTACATTTATTTAACAGGATTACAGCCCATTCTCCCGCAGATGCTCTCTTCATGGCATGAAGTCAGGCTTTCGATCCTAGAGAAGAATACCATGTTGGTGTGGCCAACGGGAAGAACGGGAAAACAATTACTGTATATACTCGAGTATAAGCCGACCCGAGTATAAGCCAAGACACCTAATTTTACCACAAAACTGGGAAAACTTATTGACTTGAATAAGCCTAGGGTGGGAAATGCAGAAGGTACTGGTACTTTTCCTTGTAGCCTTCTTGGAACTCATAGGCTGCAATCCTAAGCACACTTTCCTGGGAGTAAGCCTCATTGAACTCAGTGGGGCTTACTTCAGAGCAGACATGCATAGGACAGGGTGACCAGATGCCAAACCCAATATTCCTGAACCCCAAGGCCAAAATTCCTACCCCCAGGCCAAAAATCCTACCTTCTTAAAATACCTGCTTATTTTGGCCATAACTTTTGATAGAAAGGAGGTATCTCAAAACTGATTTTTGCATTTGATTCTGCTCTTCAATACGAATCCAACGACATATGACATGATGGGGTTTGATCCTGCCACTTTTCAGTTCACCCAAGAATAAGCCGAGGGGGCTTTTTTTGGGCCCAAACAACTCAGCTTATATTCGAGTATATACAGTAATGGCTGTCTAATGGAGAGTCATCCAAAAGGGGGAAAACATAATGAACAAGAGTAGCTTCCTAGATTGATGGAAGAGAAAATGCTACTTTTCAAAGGTTCCTACTTTTGATGCCATCTGCAGAAGAAAATATTTTCTTGTTAAATACCTCTGTTCAACAACCACCGTTTTTGTTGTTGTTAATCTAAAAACCAGTTCAAACTATGAAAGTTTGTGTAATAAATTGTATATGCTTATGGAATCTTCAAATATTTTGGGTTACCGTCCCAATAATTCTTTCTTCGTTTTATCATGGCTGTAGGAGTTCTGCTTCCTAGGAGCTCTGCTTGGTGAACAAAATATTACCACAGTGATATGTTTTCCTTGTTCCTCTGTTCTTCTTTGAATTTTAGAAAACACCATGAACATTCAACCCAGCTGAGAAGTCCAGCTGAGAGGGAGGTTAGGATCTAGCAGCAGCAGTTGCCACCATCTCTGCCCCCTCCCAGCCCCGCCCAACCTCCCGTCAGTACACCCTTGTCTTCCCTATGCCATGCACATATGCCATGCACATACCCCTCAAGGCTCCTCAAGAAGTCTTACTGCTGGCTGGTGCTGGAGGAGGGCCAGCCAGCTGTCAAAGCAGTGCTGAGGCCAAGTGCTGATTGCTGCTGGCCCACATAGCAACCCCTCTTTCCTAAAACTTACAGATGTGCTCAGCTCTGGCACTAAAGGCATTGAGAATTGGGCCCTAAATCTCACTGAATACAGCAGAACTTAATTCTGGGTAAACATGCATGATGTTGAGTATTATAGTATGAAATACTAAGTATGAGCACAATCTTAACCATGTCTACTTGAAAGTAAGTCCCATTGTCTTCAGTGGGTCTTACTCCCAGAAAAGTGTCTTTAGGATTGTAGCCTATGTGAAAAGGAGAAAGAAAAAATAATAGTTAAGAACAAATGTGTTTCAGAAAATCCAAAATAAGATGAGTAGTGGCTCACAGTTTCCATAACCATAACTTGGAAATCTCAGTGAATCAGGAAGTATCAATCTTTAAAATCATACTTGTTTCCGCTTTTGCATTCTATTTCAGGAATGCTAATAATTGTTGTCTTTCTGACAGGAGTTGAAGTTTATAAGGCATTCCAAAATTATTATTATTTAAAAATTATTAAAATGTGTGACTATGTGAAGGATTATAATTTGTTATACAATCCAAATTTAATGGTTTTATTGATAGATTTTTTGAGGATGCCACTACACTACAATAGTACTTTCAAATGCCAGAAGAGAAATGTGCGAGTGCAGTCTCTCTGGGCTACATTAGTGGTTTTTAACCACAGAAGATCTTTCCAAGACTGACCCTACAATCCAGAGTAACTACAGGAAGACGTAATAGGCACTTAGGGCACAATCCTAACCAAGTCTACTCAAAAGTAAGTCTCATTGTGTTCTATGGATCTTACTCCCAGGAAAGTGTCTTTAGGATTGCAGCCCTACTCTGGATTGCTCTAAGGATTTACCATAGGTGGCACTGGTCCTATGTCGGTGTAAGAGGCCCTGTAGCTCTGGATTACTCTGGATTGTAGCCTCTGCCAATGATGGGAACACAAAATTATTCAGTTGTGAATTAATTAATTTTTCTTCCCTTATTCTGTTTCATATCAATGGCTTGGAACTAAGTAGTGCATGGAACACTGTGTGTGCACACTGTGCTCTTTTCCAGGATTCTTTTCCTACTGTGGGTCTTGTCCAGTGAGATGGCTGTGTGAGAACATTGTGCAGCTCTTCTAGGGAGAGAGCCAGTGTAGTACCAATAGATACAATTATATGTGAACATTTTCAAAGCCTCTTGTGTGCATGGAAGCTTTTTATGGTTTGTTTTGTGCAAAGTGGAGGAGGGGGATCAAAAGGACTAGTATACATCTCAAAGGATTATATAGAGGGGCTATAGGACCTACTATGCTAGGATAAATAGCGTCTCCATCAAGAACCTACACTCACCTCATATCTAACCCTTCCAGTCCTATAGGCCTCCATCTGAACTTTGTAATTAAGGGCTCCTATCTGGAACTGAGAACAGCACAATAACTTATTTATGTTTGATTTTTTTCCCCAGTCTGGCTATATCTGGGTGGTTTTTTCATATTAAAAGAAAGATTACTCTCAGAACACGATTGCCTCTCTTAGAGAATGAAATTCTACTCAGCCATGTGAATGCACAGACACACAAAATAAACACAATTTTACACTCACACTTTTATATACACCTGGCTAACCTGTTTTGGGGCATCCTGTTAATGTACTTGCAATGCTTTCTTAACATTAATCCCCAAAGCTGGTGCGTTCATTGCAGTATGTTTTTCAAGGAGATGGTTGGTACTGCATCCTCCTTTAGGCTGCAATCCAAAAGTGCACTTGACCTACCTTATCTATCATTGGGGTGGCCCAAGTCCAAGATGGGGCAGCCCAGTTATGCCAGAAAAGGCTTGGGGCAACATAGTCTGCTCCAAGACAGGGAGCTGGGCTGCTAGGCAGCCTAGGCAGTTCAGGAGAGGCTTGTTGAGGGCATGTTCCAGCATTGCCTAGGACAGAGCAGTTACTCTGTATCCAAAGCCCTTTTTTCAGGACAGAAATGCCCTCTTCCAGCTCTTCAGAGTTATATTATCTCAGGAGCAGTTACAGTAATGAGTTGAACCATAGGGGTCCATGATAAGGCCTGAGTAAGAATGGCAGTGTTGACCAAAAATCTGAGTTCTTGGTCAGCCTATCTGCAACCCCTGCTTCTCAACCTTAGGATATGGCACAACTATGGCAGCCCACGTACCTAGGGATACAGCTGTCCATTCCAAGAAGCCCCTAGCATTCACTGTAAACTGTATTGCAATCTCATGCTGCAGCTGTTACTGGTTTCAGTGTGTAGGCAGGAATCGCAGCTGTTCCTTGTTCAGTGTGCTGGGGGGGGGGTGTTCCTTGGGAGCAAGCCCTCCTCACTGCCCTAACTCTGGGTTGCAGCCTACCCAGGATACATTTTTTAAAAAGGATGGTGCTATTTGGTTGGTTAAGCACAATCATGAAATTCTATTTCCAGTATTGGAAACAGTTTGATTTTTTTGTGCAGAGAAGGCAGCTCATAATTGCTAAGAAAGATGTATTTTTCTTAAAGAGCAAAGTTGAGTCATATGCTCACTCATCTTTTTCCTGTTCAGTGTTCATCTTTTGTTGAAACACTTTGACAAGTATCACTTGTCATAAATTCTTCATTATAGAATAAAATCCACCTGTCTTCCACTTGTTCTGCATAGTTTTTTTAATAGTTTTTTCCCCATTGACATATGCAGTGCTCTGGCATGTGATTACAGTACTTGCTTAATTATGAATCATGTGCACGTCAGGAACAAAGGCTGCAGACCCTATACATAATTACCTGGGAGTAAAGACCTAATCCTGACTCTCCCAGCACCAGTGCTGAGCTCTAGTGGCAGCAATGGGTGCCATAAACCTGCTGTAGTTTACCACATCTGGAGAATAGGGTGTGCTGATGCTAGACTTGCACCAGTCAGGCACAGGCAGGAAGAGAACGTGTTGATGCCAGGGGTAAGTCAAACGACCTGGCAGCAGTGCTGCCTCTGGTGGGGGAGGCAGAATGAGGACAGGGTAGGAGAAAGAATGGGGGCTGGAAAGGCAGTTGGGACTGCTCTGCCGGATCCTGAACTCTGTATCAGGCTAGAGTGTCTTATAGCAGCACCAGAAAAATATCCAGCATAGATGTGAGGAGATCCATTTCTGGATCTAGGAATTCTTTGAGGAAGTCTCCCAGCAGTTTCTCAGCATCTGTTGGATCAAGTGGTAGCCACTTTGACACCACTTCTCCAACAGGCACTATGAAGCATTGGATTGGATTATAAGTATATTGAACTTAGGGCACAATCCAGAGTAACTACGGGGAGTCCTTGCTCCGGTGTAAGAACAATTTGCTGTGGATTGCAGTATGAATTTCCCATAGGTTTTCATTAGATGGTGCAGTAACTACGGGTACACGTAATATCTCTTACGTGCTCCCATAGTTACTCTGGATTGTAGGGCCAATGAGATATTTCTGAGTGAACATGCATATAATTGTGCTGTTTATTTTTAAAACAAGCATTGAAGTTTAAACCTTTCTAAGATTTGCCTCAACTGAGTGGCAGCTCTTGCCTCCTAATCCCTGATGTTATTTTGATTGACTGAAGTGTGTGCATCTGCTTGATGCTGATACTTTTCATCTGCTTATATCTACTTTTCATCTGCACCTTATAAATGCTTACATTTGTCCTGTTGAGCAGGTGAATTCTGCTATTTTGATGTCTTAGATTAAAATAGAACCTGAACAACTCTTGACACTTCAGATTGTGTGAACCTTTGTATGTATTTTCACTGTGTGTACTAGGTGTGTGTATGATGTTCTAGTGAGATTAGGCTGTCAAAAATTTTATTTCCAAACTGCCATACTGCCATTTTTCTTTGGGACCAGGAATGGTCAGCTTCTGTATTAGGGCTGTTCCATTCTCCAGTCAGTCACCTGGGAACTTGGAAGTGTTAATATAAGTAGTTAGTTTTTAGTGGGAAAAATCCTTGCAACACCCATGTACCCTTTTCCTCAATTCCCTGATAAAGATGTTACCAACTTTCAGGGCTGGCTTGTCCTGAAAAATGTGGTGACTAGAAACAGCTGCTTTGGTGGCAAATTGTAAGGTGTCCCAGGGATGCTGCCTTCCTCCACCACTGCCTCATTCCTTCTATTCAAAGAATAATTTGCTTTGTGTGCACTTGAATTTCAAAGCAAGTCATTCCCAATTCCTTTCCCAGGCAGCACATGAATGCAGTAAAAGTTCTGGATTTTTTTAGTGCAGGCATGGTGGAACTGAGCCAGCCTAAGGTGGCGGTTTAAGTCATCCTTCTTACAATGAATCCTTCACAGTAATGGCACAAATGCATTCAGACCTTGTGTTATGAACATGTGCCCTTTACTGTATTTCATATGAAGGGCTGTGTTCTAAGTTAGGTTAGTGTTACTGAAATGGTTTACAAATTAAGCAAAACAACAATTTATAATAATACAGATAAAGCAAAAGCAGTAAAAAAAGATGGTAGAATAGGGGTTTGAACACAAGGTCCACAGGCTGGATGTGGTCCATGGAACAACTTTTTATCTTGTCCTCGGACTCTCCCAACATCAACATCAGTTTCAAAGCTGTGCTGAGATGTTGAAAGGGCAGCTAGCATGTTCATTGGGATCTTCCGTATCTTGAAAATATGGTCAAAATTTGCATACTTTCTTACATCATCTGCAGTTGAGTTCCTAAGTGAGAAAAGTGCTGATTTCTGGTCCTGACCTGCTTAATAACATTACTTGCAGTTCTCAACAGGTATCATAAATGCTGTTTAGTCCTCTGTATGAAATGAGCTTGACACCTCTGGCAGCTAAAGGACTAATACCCAAGCAAAATTATTTAAGGAAAAAAAATGCCTCATTTAAAAAGAAATTATAGACTTTTCTCTTCAAGAGAGAAAGTGTGAAGAGAATAATCTTAGTTGCTTTTGGGGACTTACGGTTGAATATGTAATTTTTTTTTAAAGTTTCTGTTGCAGTATTTTTATATGATGACTTTATATGTTACAAAAGGAGTCAGTACATGTTCTTCTTTACTGGGTTGGACAAACAACAAGTGAAGGTTACTTGGAGTCCTGCCAGGATCACTACACTCTTGACAGACCTGATGTAATGCAGGGAAAGCTCATTTAGGCTGCAATCCTAAAGACACTTTCCTGGGAGTAAGACCCCTTGAACACAGTGGGGCTTACTTTGGAGTAGACATGGTTAGGATTGTGCTCTTAGCCTTTGTGACCTAGTAACTGATTACTGAGAAGTATTAAACCTGCAAGTGACTTTTTATTTCAACGTATGTTTGTGGTGTACAGAAACATAGAGGCATGTGTGTGATAAACTCTTGACACACTGTTTACCTGCTTGAAAAAAATGGAAATATAACTCTAGATTGCAAAAAATCACAAAGGGAAAAAATTTCTTTAGAATCTAGATCAGTGGTTCTTAGAATGGTGAGTCATGATCCAGTGTAAAATCCTCTGGTCCCTTTAAAGAGAAAGTGGTTCAGCAATGATCACATTGCTAAGGGTGGAAAGATGTGGTTCGCCCTGTTCACCCTGTTCAAGTGCCAAGTGCCTCGTATTAAGAAAAATGCAAGTGAGTAGCATGCAGAAATGCAACAGCAGCATGCATTAAAAGTTTGTGTGAAATTGGGAAAAACTGCATCAGAAAGTTTGGAAATGTTGAGGATAGCTTATGGAGAAGCTGTGCTATCATCTGCAGAAGTGTACCCAGTGATGGGCCCAGCCTGCTGTCCGGAAGTGGGCGGGGCCAGGCAAGGTCAGGGGGTGGGGCCAGAGAGAATTTTTTTTAATTAAAAAATTCAAAAAAATTTAAGCATGTGGCTTACCTCTGAGTAGACCTGCATAGGATGGTGCTCTGAGACTGCTGTCCTTTCCACTCTGCCCTGGGAGTAAGCCCCATTAACTGGCATGAGGCTTACTTCTGAGTAGACCTGCATAGGATGGTGCTCTGAGGCTGCTGTCCTTTCCACTCTGCCCTGGGAGTAAGCCCCATTGACTGGCATGAGGCTTACTTCTGAGTAGAGCTGCATAGGATGGTGCTCTTAGGCTGCTGTCCTTTCCACTCCGCCCTGGGAGTAAGCCCCATTGACATGCATGAGGCTTACTTCTGAGTAGACCTGCATAGGATGTGCTCTGAGGCTGCTGTCCTTTCCACTCCACCCTGGAAGTAAGCCCCATTGACTATCATGGGACTTCTGTAGTCATGTTGGGCTCTCAGGCTGCAGTTCCAGCCTCTTTCCTGGGAGTAAGTCCCTTGACTATCATGGGACTTACCTCTGAGTAGTCAGGTTGGGCTCTCAGGCTGCAGTTCCAGCCACTTTCCTGAGAGTAAGTCCCATTGACTATCATGGGTTTCAGCATCCTCAGAGCCCAGACCTGTGCAGGTCTACTCAGAAATAAGCCCTATTATAGCCAATGGGGCTTACTCCAAGGAAAGTGTGGAGAGGGTTTCAGCATCCTCAGAGCCCAGACCTGTGCAGGTCTACTCAGAAATAAGCCCTATTATAGCCAATGGGGCTTACTCCAAGGAAAGTGTGGATAGGGTTCAGCATCCTGAGCCCAGACCTGTGCAGGTCTACTCAGAAATAAGCCCTATTATAGCCAATGTGGCTTACTCCAAGGAAAGTGTGGATAGGGTTCAGCATCCTCAGAGCCCAGACCTGTGCAGGTCTACTCAGAAATAAGCCCTATTATAGCCAATGGGGCTTACTCCAAGGAAAGTGTGGAGTGGGTTCAGCATCCTCAGAGCCCAGACCTGTGCAGGTCTATTCAGAAGTAAGCCCTATTATAGCCAGTGGGGCTTACCCCCAGGAAAGTGTGGATAGGTTTGCAGAAGCAGCCACATCCTTTCCCTGGCTGCTGGGGCTTGCCGGTTGCAATTAGAGCAAATTTAAAAGTGCCCGACCAGCCTCTTTAACTGCCTCCAGCTGCTGAGCATCTCTGTCCCCATCTCAGGAGCCCTTTGTAAAGCTCTCCATCCCCAGAGAGGCTGTCTCATTTGCATATGAGAAACCCATCATGCTTTGCAAACTGCACAAGGAAATAACTTCAAAAAATATTGCTAGAGAACAACTGAAAACTTGCTAGAAATAAGGTTTTTAATCAAAATAAGATGTTTAGCATAGAGAGACTTCCTGAATAGCATCATTTAAAGGTTTGGGGCATTAAGAAGCTGCTCACTCTGACTTTAAAGAATTGAGTTTATAGTGATTCAAATACCCTCCCATCTCAGCAGTTCAGTGTCTGAGTGTCTGTGGAATGACTGCAATGCCTTGTCTGAATGATGGTACTGGGAACAGTCTATTTGCATTTTAAAATAAAAAATACCCTTAGGGAGGGGAAGGAGGGGGGAGAGAGCCCCCTCAGAAGGGGAGGGAGGCTCAGAAGGGGAGGAAGGAGGAGGGAGTAGAGCTTCTCCTCTGGGAAGAGAGACCCAGAGGTCCTTTAAGAGAAATTCAAGCACACTTGCATCAGTGGTGGGCTCCAGCAGGTTCGCACCTTCTCTATAGAACCAGTTGTTAACGAGAGATAGGACATATAAAGTTTAAAAATAGCCATTTAAAAGTGGCTGCCAGATGGGCATAGAACCGGTTGTTAATTTCTTTGAATCCCATCACTGACTTGCATGCAGTTCAAAGGTGACGGTCCCAATTAACAACCGGTTCGCTAACGTCAGCCCCAAATTAACAACCGGTTCTACAGAACCGGTGAGAACCGGCTTCAGCCCACCTGTGAGTGTACCAATGGAAGAAGGGCTTCAAGGAAGGTGTTGAAGGTGTCGAGAAGGTGTTGAAGATGAATAATTATCACAATTGAGAACAGACCTCACTGCAACCACATTTTGGTGTGTTTTTGACAAAGAAGGGTGCCCTGATTGTTATTTGTCTTCAGCACCTTTTCATCTTTCCATGAATGTCTTGTGCCATTGGTACACTTGTGCAGATGATAGCGCAGCTTCTCCATGAGCTTTCCTCAACATTTCCAAACTTTCTGATGCACTTTTCCCCAATTCCACACAAAATTTTATTGCACACTGCTTTTCCAAACCTGCTTGCATTTTTAAAAAATAGTACTTGAACAGTGTAAAAAAAAAGGGATGTCTTGACTCTGACAGAGCTAGAATGCAACCGATCGCTGTTCTAACATATATCGGTATCTGGGACCCCACCTCAAGTGACCTTGGCCAGCTTCTCCCTCCACAGAGCCCTTATTGAGCATAGGAACTTCATTCTCATTACTTTCTGGACCCACCTTGTATGTAATTTCTCCAGGTCACATACTTGTGCTTTGATTTATGTCAGATATTGTCTTAGGCGAAAATGTTTTGTTAAAGGCCTTGAAACTGAATCATCTCATCCCTGTTGATATGGAAACCCTTGGACACAGGACAGACCATCAGTTCCCTTGTTAATACATTGTTTCTTCTTGGGAAAAAATGTTTGGAAGCAATTATTTAACCTTGGGTGAAACCAGATTTTTTTCTTCTGTGGAAATTTGAATTCTAGGAGATTCTAGATAAAAGAGGGTCTGTGGTAAAGGGTATGTTTGCATTTGTGAAGAAGGAAAACAGAAGAGTGACCAAAAGGGAGCCCTATAGGGAATTGCCACTACTGCATAGTATGTGAAGGATTATTTAAAAAGGGATATTCCTCATTTAATTTTTTTAAATTAGGGAATAGATACTTGAGTGCTGGTTTTCTTCTGCAACTATTTATATTTTAAAACAGCATAAAAGTTCACCCTTTCCTGTCCCCTCAAACAGTGGTGTCTCTAGGAAGGTATGGAGTGTATGGCCCACTCTACGTTCAGGAGGAGTGATATGCTAAAACCATGATGGTTAGGAATAAACCCATTATACTATTTATTGTTAGATCTGTATTTTACAGAAGACTGCAATAAAAAACCCATAGTGAAATATCCCCTATCAAAATCAAAAGTTCAAATCAATATCCCCTAATCAAAAGTTATATCCAAAAACTAGAAAACATTAAAATGCATGAAGCCACATGGAGAGTGAAACTGAGTCATAGGCCTATATCCTAAAGTGAAATTAAGCCCCTTGCTCCGGAGCAGTTAAGATGACTTTCCATAAGATAACACTAGAGGGTGATATAACTGCGTGGACCCATAACTGCTATGGATTTTGCCCATATTATGTCTTTACTCATGAGTAGGTAAACTAGCCTTAGGACGCAATCCAGAGTAACTACGTGGAGTCCTTGCTCCGGTATAAGAACAATTTGCTCTGGATTGCAATATGAATTTCCCATAGGTTTTCACTCGGTAGTGCAGCAACTATGGGTACACATAAAGTCTCTTATGGGCTCCCGTAGTTACTCTGGATTGTAGGGTTAGTCCATTTGAAAGAACAGGCTGAGAGGAATCCAACAACAGCAGAATGGTCCCAATCTGATGAACACAGCCCCTCAAAAAAGTTGACAAATGTATTGAGCTCTATGGAAAGTAAAAGCAATATACGTGTTCAAATTTACTCATGAGTTAGCAAACTTGTCTTAGCTCATGTTCAATTCTGGCAAAAAGGAATGAAAGGCTACCAGAATGGATCCTGAGCCAATGAAAATGGAGCTCAGCAAATGATCCATAAGGCAGCCTCCTCCCCATAAAATATAATAAATAGAGGCTTGGTTAGGTATGGCTCCCCCAAAATGGGGAGGGGGCCAAGGCAATGTTAAATCCCCACACCCACCTCATAGGATGAAATCTATCATGGGGATGACACATTGGCCTCCCACACTGGATGACATGAACCCTAGTGATGCCACTGCCCTCAAATCACAATACACTAAAATAGTTGTCAGAACTGGCTAAGGATTCAGGGTAGGTAAGTACCTCGTATGTTGATATCATCAAAGGCACTACTCAATGCACATTTGGATTTTATGCAACTCTCAGGAGGCCAGTAGAAAGATTTTTTTCAGAACTCACTTTAGGCCTGAGCTTCCAACTATCTGTGCCACAAAAGTGTTTTGTCTTCACCTTTAAAATGTATAAAATATGTTTTACTTAAAGTTAAAAGAAAATGCCCCAGTGTGCAGGTACAACTCCTCACATTTTCAAAGGAAATATGCTGTCCTTTGTGCATATTTCCTTTTAAAGGAAATATGCTGTCCTTCAGTTCTTTGGCCTTAGCCCAATCAGGTTTTAACTTGTAATATGTTGCATAAATCTAGCATAACAAAGGAACGCTGGTAAACGTTTCCAGATTTGTTTTAGTTCACAATCAAGGAAAAGATCATGACTGTTTCCAACAATTTCTCTCCTGGAGTCACATACTGCTTGCCCCCAAGGCTAACCTTGGCTGCAGTCCAGAAACAATATGATTTTATTATCATAAGCAGAAAATGTTGGAAATGCTGACCATATTAGAACTTCTATAATGACATGAACTGTCCACACACTTCCTTCATTTTTCTATTTTGCTTTTTAACAATGGGATTTTTTGGTTCCCTCTGTGAAAAATGAATAATAAGCAAATCTCATATTGAAATGTGGGTTTGACCTCCTTTCATTGCCTGTGAAATTAGGATCCTGGCTAAGAACATCAGTTGTATATGTTTTGTGTGTAAAGGAATGATATTTAAAATGTTTTGTTTTAATGTCCAAATTTTATCATAACTTACGAAGGGAAAGGATGAACTTTAACATCTAATTATATCCTGAAAGCTATTGAAAATACTCCTCCACCCTTACTGCACTTGTTTGTATATCATGTTATATAGATTTGGGCCCAAATAAAATATAAATCTCTTACTGGCCTAAATCTGATACTAATCCTTTTCATAGCTTTTGTAAAAAATCAATTTCCTCTGTATAGTGTTGAAGTTTTTGAGGTCAGTATGGTTTGTTAAAATATATTCCCTGAACACTTTCCCAGTGTTACAGCATATGGTCTTTCTAGTGTTCAGATTCACTTTTGTGCTTCTTTTAATGACAGTATGAGTCTTTATAAAGACATGTATGAATCTTTGATATTACTCTGAAAAAATGTGAATGAGGAATATATTTTTTCTTAACTGAGTGTAGTTTATCCATTTGAAGTGCTGAAATGTTGTCCAAAGTTTGAGTTCTATGAAATGTAGTGTTTTGCAAATAAGCTCAATAGATTTTAAAACTGTAAAGTGCCAAAGGCTGCATTCTTAAACACAGTTTCCTGGGAGTAGGACCCATTGAATACAGTATGATTCTGTTCTGAGTAGACAGGGTTGGGATTGCAAAGAAAAATGAAGAAGTTATTATGACAAATGATAAAGAGGGGAGTGACTAGCATCTACAGCTGTCAACCTGTCAAGACAGATTGCTGCCTGCTCTGGATGGCACCTTGGGGCTGACTTTGACCATTCAAGAAGGTTTGTTTACAGTGCTGCTGGCTGCATATTGAATATGAAATTCTGGCATGCTTGCTGGTCTCTTTCTATAAAAGAGAGAGAAAAAGTGAGGCCGATCAGGTTTTTTGTTCTGCAGTTGGGTGTGAATGGGTATTTGGACAGTGGAAACATTTAGAAATGTCAAGATTTCTCTCTCAGATTCAACTATGGAGAAAGGTGTGGAACAAGTCTCACAGTCAAAATATTTTGTATTATCTGTTTGTCAGGCCATTTGTTATTTAAAAGGTAGTAACGGGTGGAGCCTTTGGCCTTTCTTATGCCTTGTGTATTTTCTGAGCTTCTTTCAATGGCAGTGGAATAACAAACAAAACTTAAAAAAATCTGTGTGTCATTGGTACATCTTTCTGCTTGCAGTTTTGACAGTCTGAATTCTTGTGATGAAAAGCATGAAAACCATGCACGTATTTCATTTATAGCAAAAGAAATGAAATTAGTGATGCATTAGCATCTTTTCCTGCATTAGCGATGGAAGTAGAAGCTTGAGACTTAACTAACTATAGCTATTCAAAGGTAAGCCTCAGTGTCAGGGTTACCAGATGCTGGAATCCAAAAAGTAGGACAGATGCTGGAATCCCCCCCCCCCAAAATCCGGATTTTCACCAGAAAATCCAGACATTTAAAAAGTCCCCTTGACTCAGGAGTAAGCTCCATTGACTTAATGGGCTTACTTCTGAGTAGACAGAGGACTGGGCTTACCTGGGCAGGCTGCTGGTGGGTTGGTGGGAGGGTGCTTGGGCACTTTTGGGCTGCCACCGCATGACCAGGTTTTGGCTGGCCGGGCAGCCTTATGAAAAAGTAATGCACTGCACATGTGCGCGGAGCTGCTATTTCGGAAGCAATGTTTCCAAAGGTGTGCTCCAGACATTGTCAGAACATCTGCTCCTGGGATCCCTCACCTGGCCGCACGTCCACTTTCTCTTGCTGGTGGAGCCAGCCTGGACCAGGATTTGGGCTGCTCAGCAGAGACTGGAGGTTGTTGCTGTTGCTGCCTACCTGCCCTGGGTGCCCTTCTCTACCCGTCCGCTGGCTGTGCCTGAGGTGCAACCAGCCTCTCTCCACACCAGAATCTCAGGTGCAACCAGCAGACGGGCAGAGAAGGGCACCCAGGGCAGATGGGTAGTGGCCGCAACAGCCTCTGGTCTCTGCTGGGCAGCCCCCGTCCTGGACTGGGCTGGCTGCGCTGGCAAGAGAATGCAGTGGCATGTGTTAGGTGTGGTGTCCCAGGAACGGATGCTCTGCCGATGCCTGGAGCGTGCCTTCAGAAGCATTGCTTCCAAAATACCAGCTCTGCACACATGCACAGCCTACAGTTTACTTTTTCAAAATGGCTGTCCAACTGGCTGAAACTTGGTTGTGCCGTGCGGAAGCAGCCACGAAAGTCCCTCAAGCACCCTCCCACCCCCCAGTTGCCCAGACAGTTGCTTTTTGGACTGGATGGTCTGGCACATTAAGCAAAAGCTGGACATGTCTGGCCATTTCTGGTTGTATGGGAAACCTGCTCAGTGTGTTCAGTGGGTCTCAGGAAAGTTTTTTAGGATTGCAGCATGAGTCACGAAAAGTGTTCTTTGCTGACTTGTGGAGATTGGTGTCACTTCCAGATTGCCTCTTATCCTCTTGTTTCTTTTAAGAACCTAAATCTAACCTCTGAGTCTAAGATCATGTTAAGTTCTAAGAATTAATTTTGTATAATTTTAATTAAACCTGGGGTGTTTGAGAGGTCAGCATGCTCAGATAATACATTCAGGGATGGAGATGGTGATGGATGGGATGCAGATTCTGACTGTGCTAGTGAACGCTACCTAGCTTGTGATTACTTTAAGACCTGTTCAAACAAGAAGTGGATAATTAGGGATGAGGGATTGAAACATTATGCTCAAGGCCCCCTTTGTTAAAAGCAACCAGTGAATCAAAAGGATGTGACAGAGCAAATGTTGTGTTTCCCTAAGTCAATATTTAATTTCTCAGCTTTGGGTAAAGGCTGGTTAAATTTGGTTGTTTATTTGTTTCAGGATGTGCTTTGTAAATTTTGTCTTGGATCTGGACTACACAAATAATAGATCATGTGCTAAAATAATTTTAATCTGATTCACTTCAGGGTGGAAATTGCTGGGGTTGAGTTATCCCATAGTCAGGGCTGCTCTGCCCATAGGGGAGGGGAGGTGTCCACTTCAAGTAATAGATAGGCCTAGTGGCCATCTCTGCAGTTGCCTCATGTTACCTTCATCCTCTTCCCTGTTCTGCTGCTCTGTGTTTGAAATGAGAGAGCAGCAGAGCAAGAGGGATTAAGAAAGTTTTGAGCAGTACCTCCCCAGGAAACATGCTGAGACTGGGCTAGGGAGGCTGGTCTGCACACTGGTCTGCCTTGCATGTTATATTGCTACCTGAGCAAGCTGAATGTAATATAAAGTTGTTGCATAGTTAGTTCTCTACTCTCATTTGCTGTATGGAGGGTTTCTGAACTTTTCTTGTGATGGGTGGGGGGCTTTTGAGGGGCTGGCCAAACTGCTTCTCTGCAGGTGCTCATGTATTTCTGTGTGTAGCATGGTGATTTGGATGGATCATCAAAATCCACCCACACACTTGCACGTAAAATCCCAACTTCCCTTGGACCAGGGGGGAGATGCCAAAATAATGTTTGCTTCATGAATGTTAACATCTACTATCTCCTGGATCCAGATCAGACAATAAAGTAGCTTCCAAATGAGCTGGTAGAAAAAACTTGAGGAGAGTGTGGTAGGCTATAATCTTAATTATAGGTCTGTGTGTCTGGAATAACATACAGTCATGCAACCGCACCATTTGCATACAAACTGAATCGGGATACAGCATAATCTGTGGTTAGGGTGGACTAGTACTTGTACTCTACAGGTCCATCCTTGTTATACACTGATTTTTTATACATGAATTTGACCCAATGCAAACAGATTGCATTAAACAGCAGATCTGTTTAAAAAGCTACTTTTCTTCTGTTGTAGATAGGTTGTCATGCAAGCAGTCCTTCAGTTTTCAGTCCCAGAATGAAATATCTGCAGATATGAGGCACTGCCTTATTCAGTTAGGCACAATAGGAACAAGAAATCTGGAAGTGGGTCTTTAAACCTATTTTTCCATTATAAAATCCTTATACATGGATTTTTTTAATCCATGGAAGATTCCAGAATGGAACCCTAGTAGATAACAAGAGACACCTGTATATGATTATTCAGATTACCACCTTGCAGCATCTTCTCCACATGCCTTTTTTGTTACATGCTTTTACCTTCAACAAGACATGATGTGTATGCAGTCATGCCAACTTTGTTTTCACTAACTCCTTTAACATTAACAAACATATAGGGAAGATCAGGTAGTAGAGGATAGCCAGTCTTTTGAAATTCACTTCTTTGTAACATCCGCTGTAATGCAACCCTTATGCAGACGTCCCCAGCTTTGACAGGGAGTCTTTAAAGGTTCTGTTCTTCCGACATATATCAGTTATACCCAGGACATTCATTCTGTCTTTCAATCTCTCTCTGCTCGTTTAAAGGCTAAAATTGCCCTTCATGTTGAATTACATATGATGTGATTCAAAATGTTTTGATGACTTGTGTGTGTGTGAGAGAGAGTGCTTCACATGCACGCGCGTGCACACACACACACAAACACACTCTCGTCTGCTCCCATTCCCAAATGGGAATCCATTTTCAGAAATCTTTGTGGGACAGTAAGAATTTGGATGATAAAAAAGGCATTTGCAATTTGCTAGCTTTAAAAAGCGCATTGGAGGCAACATGTGTAAACTTAAAGACTGGATTTGACTTTGCAACCATTAATGCTTTTAACACAGCTCTGGTCCCTAACCTGTCAAAAGAGCCATAGATGCCTTTGTATACTATACTAAATTCAGGGGAGTAAAAGTGGGCTGATAGCCAGTATCATTTGTCACAGTTTTACTTTGTGGTGATGTAAGATTAGAGATTTTGAATCCCGAAGTGATAGGAGGCTTTTGTTGAGCACATCCTTCTAGAGCAGTGGTTCTCAACCTTCTTGATCCCAGGGACCAGTTCTGTGGGAAAAATTTTTCCAAGGACCAGCAGGGAGCAGTGGAGGAGAATTCTTCATTTGGAAACCTGGAGGGAGGGCTTCACTACCCAGAGCACAGCTACAAAATCCCATTATAATAAATTAATAAATGGAGCTATTGCTAATTTACTGTGGATAGCATTGCAGGTAGACAGTCCAATGTCTCAATGCATAACTACTCAGAGAGCAGGGATTTTCAACCTTTTTTGATGCAGGATGCATTGAAAATTCACAAAGCCATCCTATTCTCTCTTATTGGAGAGTAAAGCTACAATCCTAAAGGCACTTTCCTGGGAGTAAGACCCACTGGACACAATAGTGCTTACTTTTGAATAGAAAAGCTTAGGATTGTGCTCTAAGCCTCATTGACTATAATGCAACAAATTTCTGAGTAGACAGGCATTGGATTGGATTTTGAGATTGCAGTCTTATCCACACTTTCCTGGGAGTAAGCTCCACTGACTACAATGGAATGTACTACTGAGTAGACAGGCACAGGACACCCAAGAAAAATGTTGGACACGACAAAATAAAAGCTAAAAACACAAATGCATGTTGCTTTCATGTGGTTAATTTAAGCACTATGTTAGTTATTAGCAAATTTTGTTACAAGTTGGCTGTAATCCTATGCATGTCTACTCTTAAGTAAGCCCTGCTAAGTTCAATGGGGCTTACTCCCAGGAAACTGTCTTTAGGATTGCAGCTTCAGTCTGTCTTCTCCCCCCTCCTCTTCAGCTTCTCCCCAGACTTGGCTAGGATCATTGGGGTTTCTCTCTCTCCCCCCCCACCCTCTTTGCTTGGATCTAGGTGTCTCATCATTCTCTCTCCTTTCTTCACCCCTGTCTAGAATGGGGGTCTCTGTCATTCCCTCTTTCTCCTTCCCCCTCTCCTCTTCACATCTTTCTGTCTGGGATAAGGGGATGATCACATTCCCATCTCTCTTGCAAGCTGGCTTCTCTGGCTGGCTGGTTGGCCACGTGATCCTCCTGTGCCTGGGGTCTGGTGGGGAAACTCTACTCATGCATGGAAGTTTCCTCTAACAGAGCCCTCCAGCTGAGAGTTGGGGAAAGGCACTTAGGGCGCAATCCAGAGTAACTACGGGGAGTCCTTGCTCCGGTGTAAGAACAATTTGCTCTGGATTGCAATATGAATTTTGTATAGGTTTTCACTAGGTGGTGCAGTAACTATGGGTACACGTAATGTCTCTTACGTGCTCCTGTCGTTACTCTGGATTGGATTGTCTGTGAGGCTGGACAGAGACCTCCTCCAGCCAAGTCCTCTTATGGACTGCTCAGTCAGATGCTGAGGACAGCCTCTGGTCCCCTTCTGGGAGGAGGGGCAGAGGCTCTCATGGACCTGTTGGGCAGACGCCAAGGACCTCCAGTGGTCCCCGACCCAGAGGTTGAGAAACCCTGTTCTAGAGTGATCACTACTCTTGCAGAAAGTACTAATGAAAATTCCTGAGTTGAATTGAATTTCAGAGTTTTGAGTCTCATTGTACTGTAGATGTTTAGTAGAGAAAGGGAATCTCTGCAAACCAACCTTGCAGGCAGTAGCAGTTTCTCCCTACCTGCCCCTATTCCTCTTATTTTACAGAGGAGGAAGTGGCAATAAGGGATTCTGATGACCTTCTTCTTATCAGTGGTTATTGGCTGTGCAATTAAGCAGAAAGAAGCAACAATATTAAGCCTTCTGAAGTGGTATCTTCAAACCTGATTTTGACCTAATTGCAGCTGAAGCAGGCGCTGGTGGGGTCAGAGGAGGTAGAAGTAGCCCACAAGAGTCAAACAGACTGTGTTTACAGAGGCCATCAGGCAGGCAGACATGAGGTTGTCAAGTTAATAATTTGCCTGCTGCACTGAAATTGGTGACTTGTGTTTTGAGATAAACCAGAGTAAGCAATTTATCTCAGCAGTGCTTACTTTCTCAGTTGCAAAACTTTACAGGGAGGCAATTCCAGTTAATTACGGTTTTTCATCTTCAGGTTGACATTTTTTAAAAGGATGCTTCAACTTGTTTATCCAAGTCCCAAGCTGGTTTGCTAATGAAGAGCATACCACTGTGAAAGGGTTGTAATTTCTTCTGTACCAACTGGAAGCTATGCCTATAAGTTACGCTACTCATTGCCTGGAAGTCAATTGTGAGATGGAAGGAAATGTTCTTTCTCTTTTTTCCTTTCTTCCTTCATCAGTGAAAGAGGACAAGATTAACATGCTTCAAAACTTGCTCAGAATTGTTTCTGTGTAACTGTCTAAATTAGAAAACACTGCAACTTCGTAGCTGGCTAGATTATTTATAGCATACTTCAAAAGCTTTTAAAAATGCTTTCTACTTGAACAACTTGGTTTTCTAATTGCAGCGACAAACAAGATTTATCGAACAAGGAGCTGAGAATGCAATACTTCTTTATCAAGGGGTATTTTGGCTCATTTTCACCATTGTTTTTCTAAGGGCTCAAGGCTGGCAACAACAGTTAAAATAAAATAGACCACCCAGGATGGTTTAATTTGCTTCTTGTTTGCTTACTCTAGTTGTCCACAGCCAGCTGAAGCAGGAAGGCTTTTTAGGCTTTTTCAAAATCCAAGCTCAGAGCTAGGGTTTTAGGGCAGAGTTCATATCTTTTTCTTTTCTTCTCTTTAAAAAAAGCCATCTGTTTATTGCTAATTACTGCTAGGAATACCAGTTCAGAACAGCTGCTGTGCCTTATTGGACTGTACAAGGTTAATAGAAGGACCACAGGAAGCTATGATGGAGAGTGTATTCTTTGAAAAAGACCTTGGAGAGCCAGAAGAGACAGGAATGTAGCTTCTCCTGTGCTGGGATTGACAGGACATAGCTAACAATGGGTTAAGATGTGACTAGTAGTATGGAGAGGAAGATACTTTGACCAAGTTAGTACTCTGTAGAATATTGAAGGGAGGATTGTTAACTCTTGGGAAAATGGGAAAGAAGCCATTTACTGTAACAGGTAGTAAAAGCGTTCTCATCCTGGTTTTGAGGAAACTTCAATGTTGAGCAAGAGGAGAAATGTAGGTGTCTTAGGGTGCAATCCACAACTAGGTCAGCATAACCCATGAGACTTCTCGTTCCTGTGAGGATGTGGGGAGGCAAGCACATGTCTGTGCACTGGCCTAAGCCTCTCCCTGGATTGGCGCAGAAGTGCCTTACGGCACTTTGTGCACCCCCTGGCCTGCATGGGACTTGTGCTGGGCCTTATGGCAGCCTAACTGAGGTTTAGGATTGCAGCCTAAGGTGCAATCCTGTGGTTCTTTTGAAAAAAAAAATGCAATGTGTTCCCTTTTTGATACCTGTTCAGGTTTAATCACCCACAAGAATTGCTTTTTCCCCTGACAATTTTCCAGCCAGAAGAAGTGGAGTGTACAAAGATACAGTACATATGGCTAAGTGTGGATGGCTAAGTACATATGGCTAAGTGTGGAGGGGAATAGATACAAGATAAATGGGGGAATATATCAGAAATTTGGATGGAAATGTTAAATGTGTACTCTTTGTAGATGGTAGCCTCTTACATTGAGCTGCAAAAAGGTCCAGCAGCCTGCACCAGCTGTTTATCAAATGTAAAATAAAACTAGTGCCAGTTTTTCTGCAGTGTTATACACAGGGGTGTCATCAGGGTTTGCATCACCCATTCGGGAGGCCAGCTCATCACCCGCAAGCAGTGGGTGGGGCAACAGCCTCTATGGTGGGTGTGGTTACATGCCATTGCCCTGTCTCCACTGGTTTTTAAGACACATTCTAATAGAATAAAGACATTTCAAAGTGGTTTGTTTTACTGCATTCTGCTGCAAATTACGCATCCAACCATATATAACATGATGGAATTATCATAAAAACCATGATCTATAGCCATTTTGGTCATTAGAGGTGTGTCCCCCCTCAAGTGTGCCCCCTTTCTAACAACTTATTGCAGTGGTTCTCAAACCTTTTCAAATGGGACCCACTTTTTAAGAGATAATCTCTCCAGGATCCTCTAAAAGTGATGTCATGGTTGATGTGATATCATGGTTATATTTTCATATTGTATATTATACATTAGATTAGTATTGTGCTTTCACGGTCTAATTTCGTATGGTTGGAGATGACATCATCAGACAAGTTAAAACAAATAATTGTAAATATATTAAAGTTAATCAAATAAATAATCTCAACCACGCCCCCCCTAAAAAAAAATTAAGTAAGATTTTCAGTCCTGTGCAACACCCAATTCAATTTAAGTTCCTATATTTAAACCAGTTCAGTATGATTTGGGATTAAATCAGTTTTAAACCCAGCAGGTTTTTCTTATTTTTGCTAGACCAGGGTGATCATAAGCCATAATCGGACAGAGGAGAAGTTGCTCCTTCCCATGTAGGACACCCAAGAAAAGTGTAGAACAAAACAAAATAAAAGCTCAAAACCCTTGTGTATGTTGCTTCCATGTGCTTACTGCAATATTACTGAATTCCATGCAATATTACGGAATATTACATGTAAAATTATTACATAAAATTTAATGTGTATAATGTATTAATTCCAAGTAGGCTATAGGCAGATCAACTATATGTCATAATCAAAAAAGAGGATGTGAGGACATGACACCCCCAAAATGTAGAAGACTCAAGAAAAATGTAGGATATGAGAAATATATATACTAGCAAAATGTACCCACGTTGTGGGATTATAATAATCTCCATATGCCACACCCTCCCATGCACAATATCCCCCCTGTGCAATATCCCGCTATGCGCATCAACCCCTCATGCGCAAAATCCCCCATGCACAACATCCCCATGTGCATCATCCCCCAATGCGTATCAATACGCCATGTGCAACATTCCCCCATGCGCATGAATCCCCCATGTGCAACATCTCTCATGCTCATCATTCCCTATGCGCATCAAGCCCCCATGTGCATGAATCTCCCATGTGCAACATCATGCGCAACATCCCCAATGTGCAAAATCCCCCAAGTGCAACATTCCCCAATGCGCATGAATCCCCCATGCACAACATCTCTCATGCTCATCATTCCCCATGCACATCAAGCCTCCATGCGTAACATCCACTCATGCACAACATCTCCCATG
Organism: Cryptoblepharus egeriae; assembly: GCA_030015325.1. NCBI lineage: Eukaryota > Metazoa > Chordata > Lepidosauria > Squamata > Scincidae > Cryptoblepharus > Cryptoblepharus egeriae. Next base: position 35,969,831 of record JAREYC010000005.1, read on the forward strand.
TGCAATATCCTCTCATGCGCACCATCCCCACATGTGCATCATCCTCCATGCGCACCATCCCCCCCAGTGCATCCTTCTTCCCAGTGTGTCATGCAGCAGACACCAAATTGGCTGGATGTTAGTCAGTCTTCCATGTTAAGTATAGGACAAAATCACATTGCACCCCTTTTCAGCCCATTAAGGGTTAAATTTCTCAACATTGGTTCTTGGTGGGTGTTGATGTCACAGAAGGAACACATGCTTCTCAGTCCAGGGGTGGGGCAGAACGACCCTCAGTGAGGGATTCTTCAATGGAAAGTATAGGGAGGAAAACGCATTGCCACCTTTTCTCCCCCTTCCAGTTGGAATTTCAGAAAACCGATTCTTAGTGGGTACCTCTATCACGGAAGGAACACCCTCCCCAAATTTCACACCACTAGGCCCAGCGGTTTTGGCTGGCCATTGATGAGTCAGTGGGTAAGTGAGCGAGTGAGTGACTTTTCATTTTTATATGTATAAATATATACAATTCAAGTGGTTGGGCAATCCTAAAGACACTTCTCTGGAAGTAAGACCCACTGAGCAAAATGGGGCTTACGTTTGAGGAGACATGGTTAGGATTGCACTGTTTTTTGATTATTATTAAAATTAAAAAATATTAACAACAAATTATTACATATAATTGATGAATTACTAGCCCATTACATCCTGCCTGCTCACAAGGAAATGGAGGACAAGAAAGACTTTTCAGGACACAAGGCTAAAAAAGAGGACATGTCCTGGAAAAAGAGGACACCTGGTAAAAATATTTTTAAAAATCAAAACTTCCTTAATCCTCTTCCCAAAAAACCATTAAAACCCCAGAGGGAAGAAGGGAGATGAGGCATACATGGAGGAAGAAGAAAAGTTTGGACTCTCACAAAGCTTTACAAATAAAATTTTTTTTAAAGTTCTCTTTACCTGCTGAGGCAGTTTTAGTGTTGGGGGCTGCCTTATGGAGCACTTTCAAGCTGCAGGTGCCTGGGATCAGGGCCATTTTGGAGACTTGCACCCTCTGGACTGCACTGCAGCTCCTTGCACCTTCCACACCAGCCACAGCACGTCTGCTTACTCACAAACGCAACTCTGCAGTTTAGCTTTTCATGGCCTTTAATGCAAGGAGGAGGGAACTTCCTCATGGGGTGATTTTAGGGGCTGTGTTCTTTGGATCAGGACCCTTCCAGGCCTCCTCTCGGCCTCCTCTTTCTAGAAGACTCTGACTCCTCTACTCCGGAAGAGTAAAGCCGTGATATGCTAATTTTGGGACTTTTTTCGTTTATTGACCATAACGTTAGCCAGGAAGGTGCTAGCTCAAAATGGGTTGTTGGACTCAAAATGGACTCAAAATGGACTCTGCTCTTCAATACAAATTCAATGACATATGGCACGATGAGCTAGTGTGTACCTTCATGAAGTTCCTTTTTGGGGGTCCCACAGCCCCTCAGTGTGCATCACTCCCCCCGGGCGATGCCTGTGATTATACTCTTCCCACTTGCCTTTTTTTTACCTTGAAAGCATAACTTATATTAATCCCTCCTGGTTTTTTTCAGATAACAGAATTGTGCGGTGCTAAACGTGTTGGTTATTTTGGTCGGACTCAGTTTTTTGTTGCCCTGAAGCTAATTGCTGCTGCACAGTCTGGTCTCCCTGTACGGACAGAGAGCATTCAGAATGGTAACTCACTATTCTTCATTGAGTTTTTCATTCCTGGAACTGCATGCCTTTTCCCTTGTTTTGTGTTTTATGCTATTTCCCTTGTTCCAAAATGGCTATGTAACACAATCTCATTAACAATGGAACAGTTGGAAGAAAAAATAAATATCTGTAGGCTTTTGCGCATAATAGGTGGAAGGAAAATTGCTCCTTGATTTGTAAAATAAAGGTGACTGGTGTGGAATGAATGAACAATGAACTGAATAGTTCCTTTTTATCATTAGAAAATGAAGGCTTACAGTTACAAATGGAGTATGAGTGCACATCCCTACTGTAATTTGTTGGTCCATGGCAATTAATATTTAATATAATTTCTTCCTTAACAGAATACCTGAATTATCAATAAGGATTGTTGCAATGTAGGATAGAAAATGGCAAAGCAGGATATAAAATTGTGCTTTGAAATAAGTTTGCAAATGCTGAGCTGGATTTGGTTAAATGTTACATGTGCACTGAGCTGTGGTTCAGGCTGTTTTGTTTTTACATTTTTCTAATAAACAGCTGTACGGTGATCTCCACATTCCCCTTTGTAAAATTTTGTACTTATCCCCTCATGGGATATTTTTGATCAAGTCAAAACCTCTGATACAATCATGCCCTGGCATGCCCTGCACATTGGGGGTATATTGACTGCCACAAACAATGTAGGATCAGGGATGAATTTCTACCCCTTCAACCAGCTGGGCCTGCCAATGGACAGTCTTCACGCTGAGTTCCTTGAGGAAGAAGAACTAACCTTCTTGCTTCATCTCTCATCTGCTTGCCTGCCTACCTAAAACACACACAGTCCTTCTCTGTGTTCTCCTGCTACATCTGGGAAAGATCTTCCTAGGAATTAACTCTTTCCTAGCTTGGCAACAATTGTAATCTTACAAAACCCAACTACTCCATTTTGCTGTTCCACATAACCTTGCTTTATCAGCTTTGCTGGGCAGATTTCCTTTATTCCATTCTTGGGAGCCTAGCTTTCCAAGCTCTTGACCTGCTGACTTGAAATTAACAGACATACAGATTTCCTGCTCTCAAGTTAGGTGAGATTACTGGACCAATGACAGGGGTGGGTTGTGTTTCAGTCAAGGCTGTAATTTTGTGGGAATTACACAAGCCAATTGTGGGATTCCAATTTTCATTTGAAAGAGGAAGTGTATTTATTTGTTGTTTGAAATGTTGAATGCTTTTTCCTTTGCTAACCTTTGTGTGGTATGAAAGTGTTTCATCAAATTATCTCTTATCTTTATTTTGGTTTTTTAAGAATTGCCCTTGCCTCGATTTTTGGCATTGAAAATGGATAGTGAACTGAGGTACAGTCATCCAGCAGAACCACAAGGAGCTAAATTTCAGACTCCACATGGAACACTTGAAAAAAATTGCTTTAGAAGATTGGATGAAGGAGAAAAACAGGTAAATTTTTTTTTTACCCATAAGCCAATTTTTCCTCATGTAAGCATTAGGTAGTGATTTCCAAACTTTGCCCACCTGCAGCTTCTTTGACCTACTTGGCTATGGCTCCCTATTACTGCTACAATCCTTTATATTATAAAGGGTGGTGTGTTTTTCACATTGATTTTGCAGCTCTCATGACTGGATTCCATGGCTCCCGAGGTCACAATTCTTGGGAATAACTGGAATAGGTCTTGATCGTTTCAGTAGATTCTTCTTCTTCCATTAACTGTATGTATTGATATCATCTTCTGGACAGAAAAGCTGGACTCTGGACCGGAGGCAGGAACCCTGCTGTGCCCAGCCGTGGCTCTGGAACTGTGCACATGTGGCCCAGTCACTGGACTGCACATGCCCAGCTCTGAAGCAAACTGGGCACGTGCAACTCAGCCGCTGGAGTGTGCATATGCAGTTCTGGCCAAAACTGAGCATGCATGAAATTTTTCCCCATGGTCCCAGGCCATGGTCTTCACAACACTGAGGACCACTGCTCTAGAACCATTTTAATTTTTGCCAGGTATCACATATAAGAAGCTGTCAACTTTCCGGTGGCATCAGATGCTTAAGGACCATGTCTTTGAATACTAACATGTATTCATGAATGTCAAATGCTGCAATTTGACATTCAGCAAATACACCGTATTAAATTTTCTAGAGGGGTATTTGAGAAAAAAATTATGGGAGCAATTTTAAGATCCAATTTCTGTTGCACTTTTTATTTCATTCCTGTGACTGGGGTTTTTTATTTCATTCCTGTGACTGTAACTCTCTTGTCTTGTTTCTCTTTTTGTTGTTGTTTTATTTTGAAGCAAGAAGCAAAGTCTCCCCCTATGTCCCCCACTGATTCACCACCTGCTTCTCCCTCAAGCTACCAGAGACTTCCCCTGAGTTATGGGTATGGTGGTATGCTGAGGAGTGGACTTGAACAGCAGCATGGAGGTAAGATGAGGTCTACACAGGAGTAATCTAATCAAAAACAGTAACGGAATCAGCCTGACAATTTCCTGTCTTAATCACATTATTTTTAAGAAATTGATTGAACATCTGTACTCCCTTATTATCCAGTCTTGTCATTCTTTTCCTGATAGTTAGTTTAAAATGATGTAAGCATGTTTTATAAATTAATGTTCTCAACACTTTTGATAGGACAGGGTTAATGCCTTTTTCTTGCTTTGGAAAATATTAATAACGATGGATAGCCATGAATGATTTCTGTGTTAATTTTAGCATTCTTATATAAATCTCAGATGGCATTTTTAATGACTGAGAGTTTAATTTTTTTCTTGAAAATTCTCTTTGCATTCCACAGTACATCCATAACAAAAGATTTATTTGTTCAAACACACTTTATCTTTTTTTCTTCATGTTATTGTAATCCTCTATATCAAATGCTGCCATTTATCCCAAATTTCTCAATATTTTGAATGCCCTTCTCATCTGTCAAGTTACATGAGCTTTTCCTTGTTAACTTTTCATGTCAGTCAGTCTATGTGGAGGGAATGGGATTTCCTATCCTTCTGTCATTTCTATTGGCTGAGAACCAGGCAGTATATTTTATTAAAAGTGTTTTTAAAATATTATGTACATAGCTACAATGTTGCTTTCATTTCTTGTTTTTACATTTGCTGTTCAGCTTAAAGATGAGTTTATCTTTATGGAAGTAATGTAGGAGTGGAATGATAGGTGAAGGTAAAACCCAGTTGGATAGGTTAGTCACTCCTAGTTTTAGTTATAGCCATGAATTTAAAACAGCTACGTATGCTGCAATCCTAAACACACTTTCCTGGGACCTTACTGTTGAGTAGACATGGTTAGGATTGTGCTCATAAATAATTATATTACTGTGAGCTCACCTTATCTGCAGATTTCAATGTCTACAGATGCTAGGATCCCCCTTTAAAAAGTTTTTAAAAAAAAACCAGTAAGAAAAAAGCCATTCCTTCCTTTACGCACAAAATTGCTGTGTTTGCAGGGCAATACTTTACTCTTCTAATTTGTGTGATGGTGCATTCTCAGGCAGCTCAGAGCCAGGGAGGAGGCTACATGACCTGGAAGTGGTTTACAGGAGTGCAGAATACTGTCCTATAGCCCTGTAAATGGCACAGTTTTGCAGTGCAAAAGTAGGGAAGACAGTTTTCTTACAGAATTCTATTGTATTTAATGTTTAAAAAAAAGACTCCAGTATCCATGGACGTTGGTATTTGGGGGTGGGGGGAGAGGGAGGCTGGAACAAAACCGCAGCAGATACTGAGGGACTGTTGAGATTATGTTGGGGAGGAATCTTTTGGTGTGAAAGAAGTGTTTAATAAGAAATATAAATCCAATCTTTTTCTAGAAAAAAATAAACCCGAAAAATGTGGAGGCATCATACATCGTCTAATAAATAAGGACCCTGTATGGTTTCATATATTTTGCTGCTTAAGTCCCATGCACACACTAGTATCCTAGTCAAAGATATCCTAACCAGAGGGTAGCTTGAATTATCTTGCTCTCTGGGTTAGAAGAAATGCTGTAGTTGAGGTTGCCAGCTTCAGTTTTATTTGGATACAAAGTCAACTTTTAATTGGAATAGTGTATAGATGCCAATTTCTCCCTTCCTTTTGTCCTTCTTCCACTGTCTAGAAATAAGTAGCTTGCCCACACTTCTGTTTTCACTAAATATAATTGGGACTCTTTTAAAAATGCAGCTTTAAAACATATAAATGGTTTACCTCTGACCAATGAAAGTCACATACCAGTAGTATACTTGAGTCTTTAGAAATCAAACTCCCAAAAAGCTTATTTTAAGGTCCATAGTTTACCAAAAAAAGGGTCAGACTTTCTGAAATTACTGTAACTTGGCCATTTTTTATCTAACTTGTCAGAAGATAATCCATGTGTTCCATGGTTTCATGCTATAAAATTGAATCTAAAAATATAGTCACCTCTTAGCTGTATAGCCACTCCCATGGCATTATATTTGCTTATTGCAAATGGTATTAAAATATATAAATCCTGGGATTATTTTAAAGCAATTGTCACCTAAAGAATAAAGACTGGATCTGGGCCAATGCCATATATGTGAGCATGCATGATAAAGATATCTTTAGCTAGCAGTTTCTGTAACATTTCTGTGGAACTCAGTTGCACTGCTGAGAAGGCAAGATGCAACATATTTTAAATAGTTTGGATCTATAACTATGCAATGAAAACTTCAAAGAATTCCCATTTTCCTGGGTTTATATTACTTTGTTACATCATAGTTTCATTCTAAGACTGAGTTGAAAAAGAAGCATATGAAGGATTCTTGCTTGATACTTAAAATGTTGTGCTGTTCAGATTTGGATAGTATGATCCTAGAAGTGCAAATTCTCAGTCTTATCTGTTCTCTGACTGGAATTGCTACTGATTTCATAATCTTCCTCTTTTCTCCAGCTTTAAAAATACTTCATGATTAGAGAAGAAAATGAGTCATGAGAAATCAAAATTGAATTTGTCTCCCTAAACCTTTTAAAATTTCTGAATGCAGTGATCCCTTGGCATCTCTGGATTTGACTATCTGCGGATCTACAGATATAAGGGGACTCAACTATAGGGATGATTCTGGTGCTCTTGCAAGCCATTTCCAGGTAGTGCAAAGGCCAGTTATCCCTTCCCTTGGCTCAGGGAACATTGCAAAAAACAAAAACAAAAACCCAGAGTGCATTGTGGAGCCATTTGGGAAACATTTCCAGAATTCATTTTGGAGTACACCAGGGCCAAAGAAGGGAAATACAGGCCTGCACAACTGAAAAGTGGCTTCCAGTGGCCAAAGACTACTTCCTTCCTTCCTTCCTTCCTTCCTTCCTTCCTTCCTTCCTTCCTTATTTATAAATAAATACCTTTCTCTACCATGTGGACCGAAGGCGGCTATGACATAATAAAAACATCATAACAAATTACATGATAAAAACACACATACAAAAAAGAAAAAACATTTAAAATTTAGAATTAAAACATTAATCGTATTTTAATTGTGTTTAATTCTTCAAGCTGACCTGTGAAGAAAAATATTTAATGATAACAAGGATAACTGTTCAAATGCATGCTTACACAACATATAGCATATGATCATAGAGTTAGAGGGGATTTTGTAGGTAACAAAATCCAATTTCCCTCTGCTTCTTTTTACTGCAGGGAAAAAATAATCAGAGCCAGGACCCATTCAACCTTCAGTTTAATCCTCTTCCAGCTTCTTTGTAGCTGATAGTATAGGAACTGATAGTATAGTATTGCAGTAAAGGGGGCCATAGCTCCATAGCAGCACACGTACTTTTGTTCATCACTTAGTATATCCAGTTAATGTAAACTTAGATATCAGTGATGGGAAACCCTGTTCTGCAGATCATAAGGAAGCTCAGCTAATCAAAGTAGACAGTTCTAGACTAGGCAGACCAATAGTCAGTTAAAACAAAGTTTGTCATTATCTGCATCTAAAAATTTTAAAAGTGCAGTACATGACCCAAGTAAGACTGTGGTCATATTCAGAGTTCAGTGAACCCCAAACTCTGCATGATTTGGTTTTATGAGGAATTCTGTATCAGTAAAGGAACCAGGAACAGAACTCCCACAGATAAGGAGGGACTACTTATGTATGCTTTTAACAATGATAGTAAATGGGACTTGCTCCTGGATATGTGTTGGGTAGGTTTGCAGCCTAGGATTGTTAAAATTTTTTCCTGCTGGATGATTTTACTTCAATCATGACATCTCTCCTGGTGGGTCCTAACAGATTCTCATACTGAAATGTGGGTCTTTGTGCTAAATGTTTTAGAACCACTGCTTTATCTTATGTGATTTCCATCAGTAGGAGTTAAAAAATGTGTGATTTGGGTGAATTGTGTCCTTAAGTTGTAATGTGGATGAATTGTCATGGTGTTACAACAGCAAGGATAGATATAGAATTCCTGCGTGCCCTAGTAGCTGAGGCTATGAATATATATTTTAAAAACTTGGCTTGCCTTATGTTTTAAGTAACCTGTCATAGTTTATTCTTCACATGTATCTTTATTTAAAACTAATTTCATCTTAAAGCTTGAGGGTTATGTCTGGCTTTAGTGAAGGTAATCTTCCCTCACCTAGAAACATGATAAAATAAGCAGTTCTTTCCTTTCCAAATTCTAGTTACATTTCTGAGCAGTACTTGTTGGTGCAAGATGTTCGATGGATGGATTTGATAACTCACCAATTCATTATTTACAATGTTCATAAAACTTAGTGTCACATTTTGAAAATGGAATGGGGAGTAGGTTAAAATTTCAGTAAGTTATTAATTGCTTGTCTGTTTTGCATTCTTTGCTGGTATAAAAAGTAACTGAATGTAACTGGATCTTTATATAGGTCCAGTTTTCTTGATTTTTAATGAAATATATATCCTATCAAAATATCACGGACATTATTTTGAGAATCCCACATTAACTGGTTTAAGCTGCATTACCTGGAAGTCAAGTAACTTACCTGGCAGACTTACTTATTGAAAGTAAGTCTTGTTAATGGAGCTTACTTCTGAGTAGGCATATATAAGATTTCACAGTAAGTTCATGATAATAAAATACCCTTTTTATGGAGAAAGGCATGTAATTTGGATATGTTCTATTTTGGTACGAGACTGAAGGTGGTCCTAGGCTGGCACAACTCATTGGTCTTCCCATTCCTATGGGGATGTAGGGAGGCAAGCACATGTGCATGCACTGGGCTAGCCCTCCCCCCAGGTGAGTCTTACAGCATTTTTGTGACACTTCCAGTTGAACAAGGGACTTATGCTTGGGCTTTGTGAAGAACCAAGGAAATCATGTGAGGATCCCAGGGTGTAGGTTTTGGGAAAGTTCTATTGGAATGTTGGGCAGGGCCAGGAGGAGCCGTGCTCTGATTGGTCCAGGGTTGTTGCTGGAGTTTGGCAGTTATTCTGTTGGGCAGTTATTCTGTTGGGCAGTTAGTTTTTTCTGTTGGGCAGTCGCATTGGTGTTCTTAATTAAACCTTTTCTTTTATATTTTATTATCCTTTGGCTTTTCCTTCCTTTATGCACTTCCAGAGAACTCTGAGGGGGAAAAGTGACAGGAATCCAGGTGGGGAAGCAGAGAAAAGGACCAGGTTTGGTCAATCTGCACCCACAGATGGGTTGGGGTCACTGAGTTCCCCTACAACTTGAGGACTTTCCCCTGGTGCTGAGGGGAGAAGTTCGTCACAGGCTTATGCCAGCCTAACCTGGGGTTAGGATTGCAGCCTGAATGATATGTGTGCTGTCATCTTTACTTTTGCACATCTTCCTTCTACAAGCATTCTAATTTTTCTTGCATAGGTTCCTATGAAGCTAGGCATTCGGCTCACCAACAAGATGGACCAACGTCAGGAAACTATGCATCCAAAGCTGTGCCAGCGCATTCCTCTCTTGTTTGGGTAATACATTGCATGGGTAATACATTGAAAGGAGCTTCTGTATTGGCAATAAAAATTGACATGCATTAAATTTTTACAATGAATAATGCATGGCATAATCTTGAATGGAATCTTGACTAATAGCACAATCCAGAGTAAGGGCAGTGAGGAGAGCACTAGCTGGGCTGCTGCAACTTCTGTGATTCTGTGATTCTAACTCCTTCAGGAATGGGATTAGACCAGGAGCTGCAACATAGAGGAGAGCAATTTTGGCCTTTAGAACAGTGGAGAGAAGTTGAAAGAGTGGAACATATGTTGAATGATGAGTATAATTGAAAGGTGTTGAAAGAGTAGATTGTGAGAAAACTGTCAGAAAGCAGAGGATACCTGTAAAAGTGTACTTAGTTGAAACTAATAATAACTGAAGTGGGGATGCATGTAGTTGGAGAAGGCAGAGTCAGTGTAAAAGTACTGTACTTTTGCAAGACTTCCTATTTCTCAATCCTTTAGTTAGTATAAAAATTACTCATGTAAATTTAATTGCAGTTTATAAAATTAACTGTTTTGCCTGTCCTGCCTCTCTTACTGAAACCCAAACCAGAGCCATCAGATATGAGGAAGCCCAGGATCAGGGCTCTGTCTTGGGCCAGATTCTTTTTAATATCTTCAGGAATGAGTTGGAGGAAGGGATACGGGGGAGCCTGATCAAATTTGTGGATGTCACCAAAGAGATTCCGGATGGATATCCAGAAAAAATTCCTGATGGTGAGGGCAGTTCAGCAGTGGAACAGATTGCCAAGGGAGGTGGTGGACTCTCCCTCACTGGGGATCTTCAAGCAGAGGCTCGACGATCACCTGTCGGAGATGCTCTAGGAGGATTTCCTGCTACAGGCGGGGGTTTGACTAGATGACCTACTAGTGACCCTTCCAATTCTAGGATTCTATGATTCTAACTGTTCTGAATTCAAAGAAGAAAGTTATGCTGGATCCAGAGTTAGGAAGTTTGGGCTGTCCTAGCTGCTCCAGAGCATGCTCAGTAGGCACCAAATGAGTGACACCTGGGGAGGGCTTGCTGCTGAGGAGACCCCCTCTGATCACACTGAACAAGGAACAGCTGTGGTGGTGCCTGCAGTATAAGGAGTCCCTGTCTACAGTGAATACAAGGGGCTTCTTGAAGTGGCCTGCTGTATCCTGAGGTTAGTTGGCTGTCATAGTAGTGCCTTATCTTGAAGTTGAGAGGCAGGGGTTGTAGATAGGCTGGCCAAAAACTCAGATTTTTTTGTCAACACCGCCATTCATACTCTGCCTTATCATGGACCCCTATGGGTCTACTCATTACTATATCTGCTCCAGAGGTGTTATAACTCTGAGGAGCTGGAAGAAGGAATTTCTGCTCTGGAAACAAGCTCTGGATACGGGGTAACTGCTGTGCCCTAGGCAATGCTAAACATGCCCTCAACATGCCTCTCCTGCACTGTCTAGGCTGCCCCAGCTAGGGCAGCTAGGTCCACCTGTCTTGGGGCAGCCTATGTTGCCTTAGGCTGCCCCAAGCCTTTTCCAGAATAACTAAGGTGGCCCATCTTGCAGTTGGGTCAGCCTAGTGATAGGGTAACCCAAGTGCACTTCTGGATTGTGCCCAAAATCTGTTTAGTTGTCTTCACTGAGGCCACGAGTCAATTGGCATACAATCAATATGGCAGGGAAAAACTGAAAACATTTGGAACTCCTGGCTTTGGAACTCCCTCCCCTTAGAACTGAGGAAAGCTCCCTCAATAGAGAGCTTCAGAGCCTTAAAACCTTTTGTTTCAAAAAAAGCTTTTTAATGGGGCAGAGGTTGGGGGAGCTGTTGTTTTATTGTTTTTAACATATATGTTTTTAGCCTGGATGTTTTAATTGTTTTTATTAATTGTACTATTTATGTTTTTAATTATGTTTTATGTTAGCTGCCTTGAGTCGGGCTACTGGCCCAACAAAGGCGGGATATAAATTTTAAAAATAAAATAAATTTCTTTTTCCAAAACCACGCATATTGTATTATACTTGATCTTGAAATACTGACTCATGTACAGGTTGATTGAAAAGTAACTCCCTATTTTAAAATACTTCTAAATAACAATATAGGGAGTTACTTTTCAATCACCCTGTAATTTGTGATTGAGTAAGGTAGGAACAGCACTTCTGGAGTGAGAATTGACCTGTTGATTTTTGTACTTTTGTATGGACTTTAGTTCCTATCTTCACTTTCTAAAATATTTTGCTGATAAGGCCAAATGTGTTGTCCATAGCGCATATTTTGGGGCAATGTGTCACTTTTGTGTATTTAGTTTCATGTGTGTAGAAGTTCCTTTAGGTCTGTGAACAAAGACACTTATTGAAAGCTTAGCAATTACAGACTATTGTAATTCAGCCTCTCTTTATCTTAAACTTCAGATTAAGTCTAATGCTTTGAAATTCCAGAATCTCCGCTTTGTTTCTTACTATCCTTATGATACTTTGCCCTCTTTTTTGAAGTCTCTTTCAGTAGAGAGAGAAACACAGGACAGCAGTGGTAATTACCCAGATGACCCTTGGAGGATAACTGAAGAACAAAGAGAATATTACATCAATCAATTCAAGTCCCTGCAACCTGACCTGAGTGCTTTCATTTCAGGTAATGCTTCTTATATGCATAGTAAGGACGATATAGGAGTCCCATATCATCCACTTGGGTTCCAGTCTAGATCTTCCCATAGATTAAAAAAAATCAGTGGATAAAAAAACAGTGGAAAAATAGATTTAAAGACACAGGGCGCAATCCAGAGTAATTATGTGGAGTCCTTGCTCTGGTGTAAGAACAATTTGCTCTGGATTGCAATATGAATTTCCCATAGGTTTTCACTAGGTAGTGCAGCAACTATGGGTACACGTAAAGTCTCTTACGTGCTCCCGTAGTTACTCTGGATTGTAGGGACACTTCCAGGTTTATGGCTCCTCCACTGCTCCTAATGGAAAAAAACAACTTGTGCTCGGTTGGGTTTGATTCAGGGACTTCCCTCCAATACAAAACAAATATGTGAAATAAAATCAGTTTAAAAAATAGAAATGCATCCTTTTACAATGGTTTAAAAATAGTTTTTCTTAGAGGCAGAGAGAGGCAGTTAGCAATTAGAAATGCAAACAATTTCTGCCTTTGCCTCCAGGGTTGCCAGACCTCCGGAATTTCCATGAGACCTCTGGAAAACAAGCCCCTCCTCAGGGAAAATGCGGCCAGCCTCCGGGAAAATGGCCGCCATTTAAATTTGGTGTGCTGCAGCTATGCACGCTTGTTTGGCTGTGTCTGTGGCATGCGTTATCTTTGGTCCTGATCATTGGGTGGACCATCATGCGGGAGAGTGAACAGGAGAAGGAAGCTCCTCCCCCTCACCACTTCACTGTGGCTCAGATCACTCTCAGCCAGCAAGCTGGCAATGGCCTCTGGCGTGCTCTCCTCACGGGGCTGCAAACGCAGTCGCCCGCCGCCTTTGCCACAGCCGCCTACCCCATGAGTCTGCTGTCAGTCTATTTCTGCCTCCATGCTCCATTGCCAGCCTCCTGGCATTGCTTGCCTGCTATTCCTTGATAGTCTGCCTACTGCTGCCTCGCTCCGTCACCGCAGCTTCAACCTCCCGACTGCCCCAAGTGAGGTGGAGGAATTGGAAAATGTATGAGCCCCAGGCTAATTGTGTTGTGTCTACCCAGAAGGAAACTCCATTATACAATGGGACTTACTCCGAGATAATTGTGCCAGTATAATGGAGTTTTTGTCTCTCTCACAGCCACAGTGAGTAGAGAGTTCCATCATTTTTCAAATTTAAAAGGGGTAATGTAGTACTGAAATTAAATACAGGAGAGAAACACAAGTGTTTTTAGCTTATTTTTGCTTCTCTTACATTTTTGGGGTGTTCTACAGTTTTTTTAATTGCAGGAATTTATGCAGGAATTTTGGCTTGGGGACTAGGAATTTTTGGCAGGAATTCTGACCTTGCCATTCAGGGATTTTGCGTTTGGCATCTGGTCACCCTGTTTGCCTCGCACAGCTAAAGAATGGAATAATAGCACATTAAAAAAAAGCAGGCCTCTGTCAGTCTTGAAAGACTGTGGTATCGTGCTCAGCGCTGCATACGCTGCATGCAAAGCACAAAAGCCTGGGTTGGATAGTTATGGAGGATAGGCTGTTTCCCAAGCAGCAAATCCCCCCTCTCCACGCCACTGAATTAGTCCAATGGAAAGGCAGAGTCGATACGATTGGATCCAGCTGGCGTCACAGAGCTGGGCTAAGGACAGGCGCTCACCCTGTCTTGTGGGGCCGACCTGGGTCTTGAACCCTGGCCTGCTGGTTAACAGGAACAGTGACTTAACCGCTTGCGCCACCCACAGCCCAATAGCACATAACTGCCTCTTTTTTTAATAGCACATAACTGCCTCTATAAAATAGGATGAAATGCAGTTTCTAACCTGGGGTTTTAAAAGAATGCTTTTTTCCTCCTTTTCCAGGAGTCAGCATATTCCTTCTCATTTGCTTTAGCCATCTGTATTGAGTCAAAGCTTATAAAAAATCAGTGTATAACAAAGTTGGACCTGTAAACTGAAAGCTTGAAAATTAAAATAAAATTCATATACGAAATGATTTTTGTTGTTATGTATTGTTGTCTAAAGAGGAACTGGTTTTCCATTAAAAAACAACAATAATACTACGAGTGAGCGATTGATATTTGTTTTTCTTATTTAAATATATATAGGCATGCCCGGGTATTTGTGGGGGTTTGTCTTTTGGAACTCCTGCAGATACTTGAATCTGCTGATACCAGGAATCTCCCCCCCCCCCCAATTTCCTGTTGGGTATGGGAGACCCTGCTTCTGTGGTTAAATGAAACCACAGATAAGGGCCCCTATACATCTAAAATATTGAGCAAAACAAGACTGGCCAGAATTTTAATAATTTGGTTAGGGTACTTGTGCTTACAAAAATATCACATTGGTTATTCCTCCTTTGGACCTTTTTTATGCTGTTTATATTTGTAAAGCTGCTGCATGTGTGTGTTTTGAGAACTTTTAGGGATTTTTTTACTGCATTGCTCTTAACATGCCCTGAGCACTTTCCTTTTGGGAGGGGAAAGGCAAGGTATAAATATTTTTTAATGCTAACTACAGATTTACCCACTTGCATGCATCTCTGGTTTGAGTGCACCCCTGTTTTGAACATCCTCAGTTTCCCTTTAGTTTCATTGGTAAGGAGCTCCCCTGCCCCTGTCCCATTCACTCCAGCCTATTTTGAACATCCCTCAGTTTCCCCTCCCTTTCATTAGGAAGGGAAGGAGCTTCCCTACTTCATGGATCAACAGCTATTGCCGCTTCCCATTATTTCTTCACCCTATTTTGAACATCCATCAGTTTCTCCTCAGTTTCATTAGTAAGGAGCTCCCCATGGATCATCGGGTATTTCCCCTACCCATTCACTTTTGAACATCCCTCAGTTTCTCCTCTGTTTCATTAGTAAGGAGCTCTCTTGCCGATGAGAGATGATGGTTTGGAAGATCTCGCTGACCCACCCTAACTGCCTCTTCATAAATGCTATTTAACTGCTTTTCCCCAAGAACATGTGCAAACAAACAAATGCACAAACTAAGAGATAGAATTTTGGTTTGATATATCATAAATAGATTTTAAGAACCAGTTGATTCTGCACTGCATAAATTCTCAATAAATTTGCAGTCTCCGCCAAAAGACTATTTGGAAAGGAAAATAGTCTCCACTATTTTCCTTTTTCCCAAGCTCAGGTTTATTTTGTAGTTCTGGGTAGAATAAACCAAGATCTACAGGTTTAGATATTGCAGTCAATTATAATCCTTTCTCTCTCCTTGTGTGCTGGGTTCAAAACATAGGTGGGGAAGACTGCACTAAGCTGAAATTAGATCCTGTCTTCTTATGACATGCATCTCTAATCCAGCTGTAACCGCTAAATAAGAATTGTCTTTCTGGCAAGGAAAAAAAAGGAAAGTTCCAAAAAATTAGGGCTGTGGATAGCGCAAGTGGTTAAGACACTGTGCCTATTAACAAGCAGGCCAGGGTTCAAGACCCAGGTCCCCACAAGACAGGGTGAGCTCCTGTCCTTAACCCAGCTCTGCAATGCAGCTGGAATCAATTGTATCAGCTCTGCCGTTCCACTGGACTATTTCAGTGGTGTGGAGAGGGGGGATTTGCTCCTTGGGTAACAGCCTATCCTCCATATTAATCTACCCAGGCCTTTGTGCTTCACATACATTATTGAGCACGATACCATAGTCTTTCAAGACTGATGGATGCCAATGCTTTATTCCAAAAAATATGGAAAGATATCCCTATCCTTGCATATTGCCCTCACTGAGAAAGAGTGTGAATATGTGAATCAGCCACCTATCTTTTTCACTGACCTTTGCCTTATGGTTTAATGGAACTTTACCTTCATTGTGGAGTACCAATGTGCATAAACTTTCCCTCAACCCTCTACATTCAGGGTCTGCAGAACTCTTAATATGATTTATAATAAAGAACGTATGTTCCTAATTTGCAGGATCCTGCCAGAATGTGCAGAACTTGGCAGGCTTGAGACCTTGGCTATTATTAAGTGGGTAGGATAAAGCGAAAACATATGATAACAGGTTCAGTGAAATCCCCTTTTCTCATACCTGAGACTATGTTTTGGGTACTCTATCCGGTTCATCAAGGAAGAATTACAGCTTTTAATCTCCAGTCTCTATAACTTTGTCTTCTGAGTCTTATTGTTGCAGTCCAACACTTCTTGGAATTTAAGTATTCTGAATCCAAACAATAGTGCAAAATTGCTTCATGTGCATACCCATGTCTCCAGAGGACTCGACTGCTGATTTGGAACAGAAAACATAGGACCTGCATATGGTTCTCATTTCTGGCACATAGAAACACACATGTAGTGTTTGGACTCAATTTTAAGGACTGTTCATTTAGTTTATTCCACGTCAGAAGATCGTCTATAGGTATGTTGTTGCATTTCTGAAATACTCCAAGCATCACAAGTTTATTCCGCCCCCCCCACAAAGGGCAAGGAATGAGACACAACAATATTTTATTGGCATTACAGCTCTCATACACTTAGCAGGATCTCCCAAATGCAAAACGTTCAATCTCTGTCAGATATATTATGCATAAGAGTTCTCTGCTCTGTTGCCAGTAGAAAGTTCTGTTAGAGAGAGAGAGAGTTATTAGATGATAGTAAACTTTTGTGGCCGATTTTTGGACCTAATTGTTGTTTTGAAAAGGAGTAACCAGCTAGCAAGTGGAATAAGTTTTGTTGACAAGAGTATTGGAGGAGCCTTTTCGGCTCTGGCCATTAGGGAAACAGTTGAACTTGTGCAAGGTTTGGAGCAAGTAAAACAAACAAACCACCTGTTTAGTATTCTGCAGTGGCTGGTATTTAAAGGGCTATTAATACTGAACTAGACCTTCATTTGCATGCTAAAATAGCTTCCTTAAGACTCACTTTGTGGTCAAGGCTGTCTTGAGATATTGATACAATGCAGACGTAAAATTTACCTGCATTATCACTAGTTTTGTTGCTCTGAATTTTGTTAAGATCCCAGACGTACCATGAAATTGTGGTTAAGATTTCCTTTCTTAGGTCTGCAGCAAAGGCTATACATTGTGAGACACCAGTAAGACATGGACAGTTGTTCTTTAACCGTAGCTTATTCAGAGTAGGTATAATGCCCAATTACACTTGTTCATTCATTGTTTTTAAATCCACTTAAAGCTGCTGGTTCACATTCTAATTTGCAGCCAAACAGTAAAAATGTTTTAGGTGTTCAGATATATCAGTTGCGTTAATTATGGTTAAGGGAAACAAACTGTGGTTCAGAATTATGTCTGGATGGAGCTGCTGAATCTGTATTACTGGGCAGCACAATCCTAATTTGTGCATGAATAGCCCAGCTGACTTCCCTGCACTTATCCAGCACAAGTTTTGGGCTGCTGTTGTGCCAGTCTAAGGACAAACTTTTTCTCTTACCCCAGATAACACCACAGCAGCCCCGATGGGGCTACAATGGATCTACACCACTGAAGTAATCTGGGCAGCCTAAGACTATCCCTAACTGTCCAGGAACAGTGTTAGAATGCAGCCCAAGCACTGAATTCTGGCTCAACCACCTGCTTCCCTCCTGTCCTCCCTCACCATAGAACACCTCCCTCCTACCTCCTTCCCACCCCCACGCTCAGCCAGCACAACTTTCCCCATCCCAGTGTCTTCAACAGTATGGAGAGGCTAGCACAATGAGTTGCACTGATCTCACTCCTTTCTGGGTGGTGCAAATTGCTTTATGGCCATTTGCAGCGTCTCTGGGCTGGCACAAGGGATTTGGGCCGGTCTAAGGGTACATTAGGATTGCACCCTTTGAATGGTTAAATGTAGTCAGTTTTTAATGTACGTCTCTCCAGAGTGAATCTTGAAGTGGATTTTTTCTCTTTTAGAAAAAATCTGGGATCCATGAAACTTATATAAGGTTAACCCACAATAAGGTACATTATCATAAACACATTCATCGCACATATGGAAACGGATACTGATACAGAATGTTTTCATCAGTGTGTCTTGTGTATAACATAATTGCTTGGAATTAGTAATTTTATGAGGTTTGATAAAAAACTTGTTTATTCAAATTAATGAAATGGAAGAAGAGTGGTTCTGGAAAATCAGTTTTCCATAAATGTATTTTGATATTTAAATTTTGCTATAGTAATTTTTTTTACAGGTTCCGTGGCTAAGAACTTCTTCACAAAATCCAAGCTGCCAATCCCTGAGCTTTCACACATATGGTAAGAGACTGTTGTGTTTCTTTTGGAAACCACTGTAGTTAAAAAAAATTTCACAGATTTAAGAAATATCTCTGAAGAAGTCATAATAATTCATCAAAATCAGTTTGAGGTCAAAACACAGCAGGCTGTATATTGATCTTTCTTCTGATGCTAGTTATTTTTCTAGAAATGCTGTACCTTTGCAGCAAGACCAGAGAGACTAATCAACAATAATATAAACTAAAAGTGTTCTGTTGAATATCTTAGAGGGTAATTAGCATAACTACTCATCGATGTATGTGTGTGTTTTAATGAGATGGGTTCAGAGAAGCATTTATTTGGAATAGTTAAGGTAATGTCTCATGCTTCAGTTTTAACCATACTGATCAAATGAAATCTAATCTAGTACCTGGCTCTTTAAATAAGTACAGCTGAATAATTCATCAACACTTTGCTAATGAGAACCTCACCCTAGTTTTTATTTTATGAAAATCCTTAGCTAACGTTGCAGGTGGTCTCAGTGCAACTTAAGTGTGATGTGAATTTTAATACTAGGTACGTAAGTAGATAATTAAAATTTACATTAAAATAACCATATTAAGGAAAAATTACAAATGTTTCATGAAGCAGAAAAGGAGCAAGCTCATGGTAAAGTAAAAAAAATCTATACTTGAAAATATCTCACTCCTCCCCCCACATTATACTGTATGTGTGCATAAGGATAAGCACATATTTGATTGCAACAACGAATTAGATCAGTAATGGTTTTCTTATTCACAGGGAACTGAGTGATGTAGACTGTGATGGGGCATTGACGTTAGCTGAGTTCTGTGCTGCCTTCCACCTTGTTGTCGCTAGGAAAAATGGTTATCTTTTGCCAGACACCTTGCCGGAGACTCTGCTGCCTGACTATCTTCAAGCAGGTGAAGCCGCCAGATTGTGTTTCAGAAATTCAGCTTCCATTGGTTAAAACGTCCTTTTAACCAAGCTGTTTTTAGCAGTAATTCTAGAAAAAGAACTCTGCGAATATGGGGCTTTAATTGTGTTTGAATGACAGGCTTGATGGAACCAGTTAGCAGAAAAACCATCAACATAAAACCAGAACAGACTTGATTAATACGTTGATGATGTGTTTGTCTTGGGAAGTTATTAGAAGTGTTGGCTGGTACTATATCCTTTGTACTATATAATTGGATGCTATAAGACTTTGGACATGTTTGCACTGCACACTACTTTCAGTAGCATTCCTGACAATTTCATGCTCTGATGTCATTTGTTTTCAAATGCTTCTGTTTCTGACCCTATCTCTAGGTATGGATTCATAGTAGTAACAATAGGGTAAAGTAGGTGCATTAAACCTGTACAGGTAAACAGATGCAGAGTGTAAACAAGGTAAACTTGTGCAGTGCATAGTGAGCACAAGTTACTGTCAAACCCAGTACTGAATTTCTCTTGACTGTTAGAACAAAGTGACTCATTTTGAAGTTGTGGCAGCTAGGTGACCAGCTCTGCAGTTTTGTTTTAGTTATGACCACATTTCATTAACTGTATTTCATTCTTTGCTTCATCTGATGAGACATCTATGCCTGATCAGAACAATCCTGGAAACCTCTAAAGCAGTGGTACTTAAGCATTTCAGCCCAGGACCCCTTCTGAGAATAACAGTTTGGGACCCCCTGGAAGTGATGTCATGGCTGGAGGTGATGTTAAAGGTGCCCAGTGCCAAATTCCAAGATGACTGACCCCAGCTTTTCACAACCTTCCTGAAATGGTTGCAGCCACCCACGGGGGTCCTGATCCCCACTTTAAAGACCCCAGCTTGAACGTTTTAGAATCCAGAAATACTGGTACTTGGTATTCCCTCCAAGTAGGTGGAATGAGTGCCATCCCACTCAGTTCATTTCTAATCATGGCATGAGACTCAGTGGAGCTATTCACCTCCACTCCATACTAGCAGTTTCATCACAATCAACCCAGCCTTAAGATATGGTCCTTCCTTCCTTGCTATGTGTCATGCTGTTTGCCCTTTTCTTTCTTGACTAATAAGGGATTTATTTAATCCTCCCTAAATACACCTACCAGCTCTTTCAGCCTTTCATTTGTGCGTTCTGTGTTCCTTTTTTGTTAAGAAATTTCTCTGTTGTTTGATCAAAATCTGCACTCCTTCCTTCCCCAAGGATTTTTTTTCCTTGAACTTGTCCAACCCATGAGAAAACCCCACAAATGGTTAACCATCTGCCCCTTGCATCTCCTCTCATGGAATACCGCTTTTCCATGAGAGGAAATCAAGCCTGCTTGATGTGCTATAGAGCTGTCTGCCCTTCAGCATACCTTTCCCCTTACTCAAAATGGGTAAGATGAAGTGGCCCTATTGCTCATGGTGGTTTTCCTTCTGATTTTAAGTCTTACTCTTTTTTCATACTCAGTTTTCTTCCAGCTTTCATCATTTGACAGGCAAGTGAATATTCGTATAACCTTGCTGTAGCAGTCCTGGCCACTGTGCTACCCCAGTGAAAGTCTGGAAATGCTGCCCCCACAATTCACATGACCTCCAGAGGTCTTCAGGGGCCAGAAAGGCAGCATATGACCCTGTTGGCCCTCAGAATGTTTTCTAAGGCCTCTGGAAACAGCCTTTTCCATGAAAAGAAAAAACTGGAAGTGATTTTTTAAGGCCACTAGAAGGCATTCTGAGGGTTGGAAAGGCTGGATTAGAAAGGCTCTCTGATATTCAAAACACCTCTAGATGGAGAAGCAGTTGCAGATAGTCCTCAGGACGGTACAATTTGGGGAAGTATCACTGACTCCCAGCCATATGGCTCAGGAGCACTTGTACCCACATATCCCCTTTAGATTCGTCACTGCAGCTTTGTCCTTTTACATTAATTAAAGGAACCCTTTTTCGTAGTGTTGTGGGTCCCAAAGAAGTATAAGAGTGTCTCCACACACTGCATGTCACACTGAGTTATGGAGACAATTTTTCTGTCTCATATCAACTCACTGATACAACTCTTCTAAAAGTGGTTCATTCTTGTTCTGCTTATGCAGTAGTAGCAGTCTCACTGGCTTCCCTAAAAAGCTAAGGTGTAATATAGCACCGTGGTTGATACCATCCAAGTTCCTAAAATTCCATACTGCTGATAACCAATCTTTTAGTCTCCTAGTCCTCTTGGGACTCCTTATATGAATCATCCTAGTATGGGAGCATGCTAATATTCAATAAATGTACAGCTGTCACAAAGAAGAACCTTTATTTGGTTTACAAGAATACTTGTATCTGGTTTTCTCTAAGTAGTCATCTGTGCATTTCCACATCCTATCCATCCTTTGCTGCATATCCTTGTCTTCAGTACAGAGCAGTTAGAAGGAATGGACCAGGAAGAGCAAGTTAGCAGCGAACTTGAGGCCTTGGAGAAAAGAGCAAGTACAAATTCCCAGATTCAAAAATTCTAGAAGTTTCCAAGGTTTTTTTGGCCAGGTGCAGATCTCATTACTATGAGTACACAAATGATGCCTCAAACAGCAGCCATAAGTTTTTTGGTGGGTCCTTTTTATGGTGCTATTACAGAATTTAAAAGTCCACTACCATGAGTGGGGCTATGTGGACTGTTATTATTCACTCTGGATTATCTGGCAAAGGTTCGGAAGAGTGAGAAATGATCCAGTCTGTTTTGAATAATTTAGTGTCATCTCCAAGTACACACCTATTTTGTGGACATAAAACTAAAATGATACTTTGATAAAGACGTCAATCCATGCTAGGTGTGAAGGTGTGACCTTCAAGGAACATTCTGGTGCTATCACAATTATCCTTCCATATTCTTCTTTCCCCAGGATACCACAGAACTATCTACCAAAGACTGCACAATTCTTCCAGTGCCTCCAGTTTAAAGCTGTGTCCTAATTCTATCTCCATTCACGATAGTTTTGGGCTGTATATATATTATACTGCAAAAAATACACCAGCATAGAAAATTTTGTAGGATGCAGTACACAGACAATCAGTTGTATCCAAAGCTGTTCTTATGTTTGCATAAGGGCATTTGTGCATGCAAAATAGTAGTGTAGAGGTCTTGTGCACAGAAATTAGAATGGAATCTTATGTTTGCACAAAAAGAAATTGTCTACACTTAGTTATAGTGAAATTTCATCCACATACACCTGAGCAACTGCGCACACAGAGTGCATGAAACACTACTTTATTTCTGCACATGCTTCTTAAGATACAAGCCAGAAAATATGCTTAGTTCAAGGACCTGAATGTTTTTCTGTTTTTTTCCAACTCTAGTGACCCTTAAGCCTAAATGCGATTCCATTTTGAATTCTTATTCAGAATCACTGTCCGTCGGCCCACACACTAGAGATTTCAGTAGGACTGAGGTAAGGAAAACTAATCTGGAAAGTACTCTGTGTTCATCATTGTCCTTACTGTGTTCTGAAATATATCTGAAGTTGTTTTATTTTGCAAGTACAGACAGATCTATATACTGTTGTGGGACCCATTTTAAATCTTTGCATGCTGCATTAGACTGCCTCTGAGGTACAAACAATTTAAGCTGCATATTTACCTTGAGCCAGTTGCACTCACCTATTTGTGCCCCTCAACATGTGCATGAATGAAGGCTGTGAGCAGAAAGAAACTTAGGGCACAATCCAGAGCAAGTTTAGCCTGCTGTGCCCTAACTGCTCTCTCCTGACTATTCTGTATCCAGAGCAGAAAGTTATGCTGCATCCAGAGAGTCAGGAAGCGTGGGCTGCCCTAACTGCTCCAGAGCATGCTAAGTAATAGACACACAGGAAGGACTTGCTTCTGAGGAGACACCTCTCAGATCACACTGAACAAGGAACAGCTGTGGTGCCTACAGTGGTGACATGACTCTGTGCATCACCCGGTGCGGAAGTCTGTGCATCACCCCTGAGATGCGCGCACCCCCCTACCTGGACTGTGCAGTCGCCAAAATTGGCACCTGCGCAGTTGTTTCTGAAGTCAACTGGCTTCAGAAAGAGTACTGTACAGGTACCATCTGTGATGCAGACACAGTACTTTTCTGAAGTCTTTCAGCTTCAGAGGAGACTGTGCAGGCATCAGAGTTGGTGCCTGCGCAGTACTCTTCTGAAGCCATTCGGCTGCCGCTCCACCTCCTGAGCAAGGCCAAATGGCTGTGCAGAGGCGCAGACTTCCTCCGCTTTAAGGAAGTCTCCTCTGAAGCTGTTCGGCATGCTCAGTGTGTTTCTGCACAGTGCACCTCAGCTGGCCATTTGGGCCAGCTCCGAGGACAAGTGGCAGTTTCTGGCTGCTGCTCTGCCTTGGAGCAGGCCTGAATGGGCGCACTAAGGCCTGGGGCCTGACACAGGACAGTCAAACTCCTCCAGCACAGCACCCTATATGGAGTGCATCACCCAATGCAGCCCGCACCAGCTGCACCAGTCTGGTGACGCCACTGGGTGCCTGCCTTATAAGGAGTCCCTGATGAGATGCCAGTACATTCTACAGTGAATACAAGGGGCTTCTTGGAGTGGCCTGCTGTATCCTGAGGTTTGTGGGCAGCCATAGTTGTTTCATATCCTGAGGTTGAGAAGCCAGGGTTGCAGCTGGGCTGGCCAAGAACTAGGCTGACCAAGTATGGGTCAACACTGCCATACTTACTCGGGCCTTATCATGGACCCCTATGGGTCTACTCATTACTATACCTGCTCCTAAGGTGGTATATCGCTGAGGAGCTGGGAGAGGGCATTTCTGCCTTGGAAACAGGCTCTGGATACAGAGTAACTGCTCTGCCCTAGGCAATGCTAAACATGTCCTCAACATCCTTCTCCTGAACTGCCTAGGGCAGAGCAGCTAGGGCAGAGCAGCTCCACCTCTCTTAAGGCACCCTATGTTGCCTTACTCTGCCCTAAGTCTTTTCCAGAGTAACTGGGGTGGAGCATCTTGCAGTTGCTCCACCCTAGTGATAGATAGGGCAACCCAAGGCCTCTTATGTGGACAGATTAGTTGCTCTGGATTGTGCTGTTAATCTTTGGCAATT
This sequence comes from Cryptoblepharus egeriae, assembly GCA_030015325.1. Lineage (NCBI taxonomy): Eukaryota > Metazoa > Chordata > Lepidosauria > Squamata > Scincidae > Cryptoblepharus > Cryptoblepharus egeriae. The sequence continues at coordinate 35,994,242 of JAREYC010000005.1, forward strand.
TTGCCACCCCTTCATTAAGGAGAGCAGCCATTTATAAATGAACATCACAGTTAGATGTGTGTGGTAGTTACTTAACATGAATGGCTGCAGGATTGGGCTGGCCACAATGCAAATAAAAAGACTTCCAAACTGCAACAAGGAATGCTTGGAATTTTTCTATTTTTTCTCTGTCTCAGTTCAGTTTTTCATTTTAAGTATAATTAATATGTTCACCTTACATAGCGTCAGGTAGAAGTTTCCAAATGTTTCCTTAAAATTGAACACATTTTACATTTCTATCAAAATGTAGCCAAATACATTTCTGCTTGTAGAAATTCTTAGATATTGAAGTTTGGAATTTCTTCTAATCTTGCTATATCCGTATCAGTATTTATGTCCTTTTCCTACCAGAGAAAGTTATAATCTATTTTTTTCTCCTCCTTCTTCTAAAATATTCAGCTTGAAACTGTCTGTGAGGATCCAAACAATTCAGAACCGTTGATTCACTTTGAAGCATCTTCTGTTGAGCCAGTTGGTGACCATTTATTTGTTCTTGTTTATATATTGCATTTCATTACTCACAATGTAAAATAATATCATAGAACACTGAACTTGGGCAGTTAAGGTCCTTTCACTATTACTTTTTTCTGAGTAGCAGCCACATGGACTCAAGATGGGCTGCAGTGCCGAGCTAGAGAACATTTACCTTTTCACCTCCATACTGTGTTCCTGCTGGAAATCATGCCTCTGATGCAGGTATTGAACCCTGAAGATGCCATGGTAGCAAAAGCAGCCTGGAGATGAAGGGTTAAATACCCTCTGTACTGTGACTGTAGCATAAGCTCTCTGTACAGACCACCAGCCTCTGCTGAGCACAGAGCTCCCTCACCACTGGAGGGAGAGGGGCTTTTGAATGGAGGGTTCAGGTGTTCTCCCATATTCATGTTTTCTTGTATTTGTGGGGGGGGGGTTCTATAGATAAGGGGGCATTCCTATAGTTCAAGACCTAGGGCGCAATCCAGAGTAACTATGGGGAGTCCTTGCTCCGGTGTAAGAACAATTTACTCTGGATTGCAATATGAATTTCTCATAGGTTTTCACTAGGTGGTGCAGTAACTACGGGTGCACGTAATGTCTCTTGTGTGCTCCTGTAGTTATTCTAGGGGTAGTTTAACTTTGAAGGCGTAGTTACTAGTAATAAGGAAGTGCAATTTCTCCCTGATTGCTTTCTCCTCCAAAAGGGCTCTCCAGATGTCAGAGTTAACAGCGAAACATATGCAGTTATTATTTAGTCCTTGCTGACCCATTGCATAGCATTTGAGGGTGCAATCCTAATTTATTTTATTTATTTATTTATTTATTTATTTATATAATTTATATCCCGCCTTTCCTCACCTGCAGGAGGGAGCTCAATGCGGCTGAGCTCAATCCTAACCAATTTAGGTCAGCATAACTCACCTGCTCCTTATTCCCACAGTGGTGTGGGGAGGCTGACACATGTCTGTGCACTGGCCTAACCCTCCAAGAGTGGCGCAGAATTGCCTTACGGCATTTTTGCAACATCACAGCACGGGACGTGTTCTGGGACTTATGCCGGCTTAATTGGGGGTCAGTTTGGCAGCCTAAATCACTTTCCCGCCCATAATGTTATTTATTCCAGCAAAAATGTATTTTCCTCACACAGTGCCTCAGTTTGAAAAAAGGCTATTTTCTTTCCTTCCTCATTTGTTCTCATTTTGGAAATTCTGTTATTACATGAATAGCTTTTCTACTGTGTACAGTATGGGCCGGTGATGACTAAAACGAACATCTGCCCTATATTTCCACCATTTTGCAAAGTTCTTAAACTGGACTTTTGTGTGTCTGAGTTTGCTTAAGTGTATCAGATGGGAAGAAGGGAGGGAAACAGAACTTAGTATTCAGGAAATGCACTCTACAGTCCTTAGCAGTTCACCATTTCTTGAGCAGTTTATAATCTTTTTTATGTATACTAAGTGTGCTCAAACTGTAGGGTTGTGATCCCTCTGCCCATGTAATAGTACCTTAAGGGAACAACAGTGGGAACTCAGTGATGCAACCCCAGGATTGCACCCCTGTAGGGGAAAGGGAGCTATTTTTAGTCTAAATTTAGGTGCTGCCGAGGTCTGGAGAGTGGGGACCCCAGTGGAGCGCTTGCAGGGTTCCCTGTGGAAGTTGCACTTCCAGTTTAGTTGTGAATTACAACTTCTATTGTTTGGAAACCACTGGGAGCCCTGCGAGTGGCCCACACCCTCTGGACCCTGGCAGCACATAATTCAAGTCTAAAAAATCACCCCCTTTCCCCACAGGATGTAATCCTGGGGATCATGTCACTGCCCTAGCCCATCTCCCACTAAGACTCAGGGAGTATATCTCCCTAAAAGTTTAATTGCCACTGCCCTAGACTCTGGATTCTGGATTCCAGAGCAAATGTGTTTGTAAAATAAGAGAAAACAGCAGGAATGTATTCCTTGTACTATCCAACTATCTATGGTACTTTCTTTGCCAGCAAGGCCACCCTCTCATCTGTCATGTGGGGACACAGTATTGTACCAATAGGATAGAATCTTGGATCTTAGAGCTACTTTTACCTCTAAGAATGAATCCAGCATATTAAGTTGTCTGGGAAAGCCTCAATTATGTTGTATAAGGTAAATCTTAAAATGTGTCTTTTGCCAGCCTGTAACCTTGAAACTACTTAGCCTGCAAAATGTGTGTTTTTACTTCCCTTCATCTTCACTGACTACTACTTTTCTTTCTGTTAGGGACCATCACTTGAAGACATGCCTGATAAAACTGTGCTGACACAGGACACAATTAATGATGACAAACAAGGTACAAAACCAAACTGTTGTCTCTTAATTAATTAGGTTTGAGGTGGTAATGGATGTTTTATACAATTCCCCTTGGCTGAAAAATCAATATTGTCTGAGCTGGTTATACAGCAGCATCACTCTGAGCAGGAAAAACAAATGAAGAGACATTTCAGTAGATTAAATATTGAAAAAAGCACATGCACACATTGAAAGAATGTATATGTATAGCTTTGTAAATTCAAACATGTCTTCTGAGAGTATCCTTATTGTAAATAAAGTAATATTTTCATGTGTTACTAAGACAAAATTTTCATTGAGGTCAACAAAAATAGTGAGGCATTATTGAAAGAGATCTTCAGGTAGTACTAGCAAAGATTTCCCATCAGGTTCCCACAGAGAAAGAAAAATATAAAGATGGGGTGGGATTTTCAGACAGAATAAATGGCAAGAGACTGTTAGGCTTTTTCCTGCACACCCCCTGCATTATTGTGTACGTCTCAATGTACATCTCAGTTGTGTACACAGAATACCTTCAGTCACTGAAGGTATTCCAAGATGATATTGTCTTCTGAAGGTGTCCAAAGAATATTTCCTGAATATTCTGATGGTATTTCAAGATATAATGGATGTTCTTTTCCCTCTTACACATTACCAGAACCAGGGAACTTCCACTAAAATTGAGTGTTGGGAGAGTTTGAACAAACAAAAGAAAATAATTAGTCTGTACTACATCAATAGTAGCATGAAACTCCTTGCCACAGAATGCTTTGATGGCATCTGGCTCAGATGCCTTTAAAAGGGAGATGGACAGCTTTGTGGAAGAAAAGTCCATTTCAGTTTGTAGGCCATGAAGGATACTTGAAGCCTCTTGGTTTTAGAAGCATACTTCCTCAGAGTGCAAGGTGTAAAGGGATGGCAACAGGATCCAGGTCTCTTGTTATTTGACATTTGTTGTCTGTGCTGTTGTGAGATATAGGAAGATGGACTAGTAGTCCTTTGGCCTGATCCAGCAGGGCTTTTCTTATAATCTTATCTACTGAGTTAGAGAAAAGCATGCAAATGTAAATTCTAATTTCTGTCTTTTTAAATATTTTTAATCAATAAACTTGTCCTTTTCCTGGTTGCCACCTCAATTTCAAGGAACATGTGCTGAATATGTACAGAGTGTAAACGAACTAAATAAATTGTCATAAGGTTTTAAGGGATTCTGGGTATTAATTCTGGTCTGCTTGTCATTGTGTGCTTCTGATCAAGAGACAAATTCCAGATGTCAACCAATAGTTACCACTTTGATGACTGAATTATAGTTCTTGATAGCATTAGCATGTACATATTCATGGCTCTCTTTGGTATCTAGAGATCTTTATTAGAACTTCAAATGAACACTTTAAAGAACCATTTTCTGCATATCTATATATTTTGAAAACATGCATTCTTTTATAAGTTCACATTGTGTATCTTATGTCAAGAAGGGAGGAAAGTAGTGCTGTACTTTATAGTGTCTTGAGCCAGATGTGATCATAGTTACAGCCATTTGCTCTTGAATGCATCATTAATATTAAATAACATTCTGTGCTTTTGTGTCTTCTAAGGTCTCAGAGTTAGTGCTTCTGCCCAAACAATACCAAAGGAATTTAAAGCATCCCAGCACTTTGCTGTCAAAACAGGTATGGTAATACGTCTATGAAAACACAGCTTTTGTATTAATGTAGAATGGGTGAAAAATGTGCTGAGTATTAGTTTATACCTGTATACATACAACTAAGTCCTGCTGCCAAATTATCTAAGATAGCTCCTCTTCTATAAATGAGTTGCTCTTTTGTTCTTATCACAGTTTATTTTTCATCGCTGCAGCTTTTTCCAGCAGGCAATAAAGATATTAACTAAAATAAATTCTCTAAAGGCTGTTTGTGTGTGTGTGTGTGTGTGTGTGTGTGTGTGTGTGTGGCCATTTGTTATAAATCGGCAAACTGCTTTGGTATCACTTAAAATAATTCTGGTAAGGTTTTATGGAGTGTTTTAAAATGTAATTTTTTCTCTGTTTATGATGAAACATTCAAGAAAAAAGCCAAAGGTATAAATGCAGCATCTGGAACTTGCAGGGCAACATAAAAAGATTGGCTTTTATATTTTTTTAAAAAAATAATATAAATTGTCACCTTGGGGCTCAACTGCAATATTCCAAGGAAGGCTTTCTAAATGCAAAAAACAATAATGATCTGAATATTGCCAGTTTTGTATGACTACTTGGTTCAGTTTTTTCTCTCCCCTTTATTAGAAAGGAGTAGCCCCAATGAGTCTACTCAGACTTAGGCCACCTCTAAAAGTAGTCTAAGGATGAGCAGACTAGTCTGAGCTGCCATGGAAGTGAGGCTATTATCTGGCACAGTATATATAGTCTGATATTTATAAATGCTCCGGCAAAGATTTTTTTGAAACATGTTGGCCAGTTTAATAAAATGTTTTTGGCATTTGTAGTGAAGTTCCTAATGTGTGTTGGGGCGGGGAGGGTGAGGTTCTGCATTCTGCTTTTTTGTATAAATTTTGTATAAGTTTGATAGCTACCCCTATCAAACTGCCCCAAGACAGTACAGGAATTATGTCGGGGCTTAGACCGACCTAACTGCAGATTAGGATTGCAGCCTTTATATGGACCAATGAGATTGATTATTCAAAGAGCCAATGAGATATTGTTATGTTGTGACATGGGTGTAACCATTGTTTGTATTTGGTGGGGTACACCATGAGCACTATCTTAACTTCAGAACCCAGGTCAATCATATGGATAGATCTAGTCTCTGCTCAGACTTGGATCCCAGATCTACCTGTCAGGTAGATGTTGGCTCCCATTCAAGGACTGCCTTCTAGAATCTGGAGGGCCTCTTCCAGGCAAGTAGATGCTGGGGAAGTATATCAATGAGTACATGGGAGTAATGGTACAGACGTTCACCCATTGCCTGTAATAAAAAATATACACTGCATTTATTTTCTGGCCATCATTATTATTCATTTCATGTCATGACTATTACTATCTCTCAGCCTCATTTACCTAACAGGGTTGTTGTAGAGACTAAAGAAGGGGAAAAACTTTGAGTCCTGATTCAAAACTTGTTTCTTAGGCACAGGGCTTCACCAGCTCTCAGAATAATAATTTTGTCCACCAGCAGAGAAAACTGATATTTCTGATATTAATATATTTTTAATATACAGTAGTACCTTGTAAGACGAATAACCTGTAAGATAAATGCTTTGTAAGACAAACTAAAATTTCTAAGGAATTCTCCCTTGTAAAACAAACAGTGCTTTGTAAAACAAGTACAATGAAAATTTGTTGTAAAACAAACAAATTAATGGATCTGCACCGTGAGCATCGGCAAAAGGTTATGGAGGAGATCTCGTCTGCAGAGGAGGAGGAGAATAAGGAGGAGAAATCCCTCATATCAAATGAGATTAAGGACATTTGTGAACATGGGGAAATTGTGCAAAATTTTGTAGAAAAGCACCACCCAAATAAGGCTGTAGCAGTGCGAGTGATGAATCTGTTGAATGACAATGCAATGTCACATTTCTGTGAAATCCACAAAAAGAGAAAAAAGCAAGTGTCATTAGATGGAATCCTTGTTTAAGTTGTTCAGAAAGACACCAATGAATCTTTGAGCACAATCCTAACCATGTCTACTCAAAAGTAAGCCCCATTGTGTTTAAAGGATCTTACTCCCAGGAAAGTGTCTTTAGGATTGCAGCCATAGTGAAAATTGGTCATCCTTAGCCATAAAGGTTTTTCTTTTCTGTTTTACTATCTACCTATCTACAGTATTTATATACCGCTTTTCAATTAACAAGTTCACAAAGCGGTTTACAAAGAAAATGGAAAAATAATAATAGCTAATTAAAAGCTAATAGGTTCCTGTCCCAAAAGGGCTCACAATCTAAAATGCAAAAAAGAACACTAGCAGAAGCCACTTGAACAGACATTGCTGGGGTGTGCAGGGCCAGTTACCCTCCCCCTGCTAAATAAAAGAGGAACACCCACTTGAAAGAGTGCCTCTTGCTTGGTTAGCAGGGGTTTACTGTACAGTGTACAGTATATTACAGTGTTTTAAATTAATATTATAGTAATTGTGTTCTGTATTATATTACAGTGTTTTAAATTAATATTACAGTAATTGTGTTCTGTATTATACTACAGTGTTTTTGTCATCAATTTTACATACAGTTAATATGTTTATATGAATATTTTTAGATCGTGGAACCAATCGTCTGAGTTTCCATTATTTCCTATTGGAAAATCTGCTTTGTATTAAGAACGCTTTGTAAGACTAACATGCTTCTGGAATGAATTATGTTCATCTTATAAGGCACCACAGTATATAATATAGCCGAACATGCATTTGGTTATGTATTGGGATTTAATATTTTTCCCAGTGATCTCAATCAGAAGGCTCCTATGTCAAAGAGGTCATGCACTGTGTTAAGCTACACAGACTGGGCGGGAAGGAGGGAAGAGAGATACAGATAGTAGTGACTAGATATATAGTTCCACATCAAATATACTCCATTTCAGTCAGTAGGGATCAGTATACTTGTTGTCTAACCACCATCCCTTCAAAAGAAAGCATGACGGCATGTTTCAAAATCCAACAGAATAAATGTGAAACTCTTATAGTCTACCATCGAGTCAATTTGGCATGCAGAAAGATCATTCCGCCAGGCCTCTATCCAGTCAATTAAAATTGCCAGCAGCTGGGGGCTTAGGTCTGATTATGTTCTTGAAAGTTTCCCTCCTCCATTTGAATGTGAATTGCTGTGGCAGAACGGAGCGTGGCCTAGAATAGAAAGGAGAGGAAAGGCAGGTGTCCTCCAAAGCAGAACTCTTCTTTCTGACTCTTATCAAAATCCCTTCCATGTAGAATGGTAGAGAATATCAATTAGGAAAAAAGAGGGAAGCATCAGTATTTAAGTTTAGCATAAAATATACCCACTAAAAATTTCTAGCTTATGATGTTAAAAAAAATTCTTAGAAATTCTTTCAGAAATAGAATAATCCAAAAACAGTCCTAGTTAAATTAGGTCACTGAGCACCTGCTGCTTCTGTGCCTGCTGCTGAATTTCTGCTTCCAACATAAGAGGATTTTCATGAATGCTTTAATAACATCCTGACTGCCTCTGTCTCTCTCGCAAATTTCCTGTGAACAAAAAGTTTGCAGCACGTGAATCTGGAGGAATTAAGCAATCCAGTACTAATTTCTAAGGACCAATTTTTGTTTCTGAGTGTTACGGACCTCTGCTTGTTTAGCTATTTTTTAAAGTATTTTCTGCACCTAGCCTTTCCATTATGGAGGAACTCAAGATGAACATCATCATGCTAGTTAAAACAACAATAGCTTCACTGAAAATGCAAGCAGTAATACTGCAAACAGATCACTTGCATATAGTCTGTTACATATGATCTATTCCCTTAATGGGGTTGATCACAAAATTTGAGGACAAATGGAAGAAAAATAACTTCAGAGATTGATAGCCCAGTCGAAAAGGCCTCTTTGACCCCTTTTCTGTCAGAGAACGCCACAAGCCCCACCATGGGGCTTCTCAGGTCTGTGCTAGCTATTTTGCCAGAACATACTTGAGAAACTCTGTTTCAGGCTTTCTGGCTTGACAAGAAGTTTAGGGTCCCCTTCCACCCTGATTTGTTCTTCAGCCCTACCCCCACCCCATTCTGCCCTCTTCCCAGCTTCCCCCTATCCAAAAGCTACTTACCTCCTGCTGAAAGCTGCTGGCTGGCTGTTCATGTGGCACTGATGCTGGCTGAGCACCAGTAACCCCTCCTCTTCAGGTGCCACATAGATGCCTTATGGCATGTTTGTGTGTGTTTGACTGCATGTACTAAACATACTACAAAATAGCCATATATCTAAAAGCTAGCATGATGGAAAGAAATAATCTCTTGGGGAGAGAACTGCCTTTCTGGTATGCTTGTTTTACATGTTTCTCACCCCACCCATATGGGTTTGTGTATCAAACTCTTGCCAAAGCAGCATGGAAAAAGTACCAGAAAAGCAGCTATTCTGAAAAAAGGAATTATTTGACCAATAGAAGACAAAAATATCATCTAGTTCTTAAGAAACTTTTGAAGATCTTTTCTGAAAATGATATCCATTATAGCTTTCTGTTTGAGTACAAGCTGGCAGTTTATGGGGGATTACAGTGCCCTCATTAGACTGAAAATCAGGCATGTCAAACTGGAGGCCCAAGGCCTGCATGCGGCCCTTTGCAGGCACATGTGTGGCCCTCAAGTGATCTCCCCACTCCCCAGAAGCAGCTCAGTAGTGGTGGCAGCACACTTGATTTTGAGCTGGAGAAAGAGCCTAGGAGGAAGGAGGGCTCATGCACAGCAGCAGCAGCAGCAGCAGCAGCAGCAGCTTCCCAGGGCAGGAGAAAAAGCCAAGGAGAAAGGAGGGCACTTCTGAGTAGACATGCAAAAAAATTGGATTGCAGCCCTTGGAAGACATAATTAAAGCTATTGCAGCCCTTGGGAGACACCATTAATGCTAATGCAGCCCTCTGTGTGAAATGAGTTTGACACCCCTGCTGTATATACCACTGTCCTGATTCAGTATTTACCAGCTATACGGCAGCTGCTTATGAAGGAAGTTTTGTTTGCATTTAATTCTATGGTATCTCTTTTTTGCTTGATTTCTTATTTTGGTTACTCACGGTGCCAGGCCCTTCCGAATAGATCCTGTCTATTCAGTCTAGGCCCCTCTGAATAGATCCAGGCATAGGAGTTCTGAAACCAAGTTAACAGTTAGCAAAATCAGGTTCAACTTCCGATTAATAATGACCACCAAATTTTTTTCAGTGACCAAAATGAGGCATTTGGCCATCACTTGTTTTGCATAGCTGTCCCTTACACACTCAGAATGGAAAGATTCTTGGTTCACATATCCAGGGAGGATAGCCCAAAGAAGTTTTCTTTCAATGTATTTGGAACATAGAAAAAAGTAAAATAAAATTAATCAAGATTTCACATTCATGTTCAGTAGTGCCATTCATAGGCAGCATGTATTCATCTTGAAACCGCATTTGGTAATTAAGGACACTGACTTCCACAATATTTTATTAACAAGTAATCTTTTGTTACAGTTGCTCAGGAATCAAGCACACTCAAAGCAAGACCCCGATCCAGGTAGGTCAGGCCAAGAACTATTCTTCATTTTTATTTGCGTTCATCTTCCTTTATCTGCTATTGGGAATCATTGGGAATCACAAACTCATTTTATACACAGGATTTAAGTTAGCATTTATAGTGCCTGCTGAGGACCAGAAATGACATCATTAAGCAGATGATGGCAAGAAATAAACACTTGGTTACCAATAGAAAGAAACTTATTAGTTGCAAATGGCAAAAGAGAATGTTCAAATCTTGTTTATATTTTCAAGACATGAGAGAGCTTAACTATAATGGAACCTGGATAAATTGCTTCCAGGGGCCACAATAGGCCCATGGGCCTTACTGTATATTTGACACCGTTGGTCTATATATTATTCTTTAAGCGAATTCTTCAGAAGCAGTGAAATCTGCTGCCTTCAGGGTGTTTAATGGTGCCAAGCTGTAGATTTCATTATCTGTGGTTTTAGTTATCTGTGGCTGTCTTAGAACAGATTCATTGCAGATACTGAGACACCACCCATGCTTTCATTCTTCAAGCATAAACACTACAACAGTGAAAGCACAGCAGAGTCTTTTCATGAATGGCCTGAAGAAAGTAGAATTCGCTCCCCAGGAGGAATGTATACCTGTTAGCCTTTAAGAAACGGAGTAGGTCATGTTTATCGCAACAGGTAGTCTTGTATTGCTGCTGTTTTAAAGGATTCTAGATTTATATTTTGGATGTATAGGGGTTTTTCTTTTGATGGCTGCCTATATTTTAAAAAGATTTTCAGTATCTAATTTTTCAGTATCATATTGTTGAGCAATTTTTTATACACTACCAGAATAATAAAATTTTAATTTTATATGTTATGTAAAAACAAAATATGTTAATTTTGTTTTTAAAATATAATCCAATTAACAATTGACTTTCAAGGCTTATTTTGGTTGGATTATTCTTACTTCAGTGCTGAGGCTCGGTATAAGTAGGAATTCAAAAATAGCAGGTGTGCATGAATACCTGTGCTTTAAAAAAGTGTAAACATGGAGTGTGTTGCCCACAAGTCCAGTTTGTTGCCTATTTTTTCACTTCTGTCTTCAACAGTAACTACCATCTGCTGGTTCCTTTCCCATTAGTTAAAATGTGGCGCAGGCGGTTAAGACACTGTGCCTGTTAACCAGCAGGCCGGGGTTTGAGACCCCGGTTGGCCCCACAGGGTGAGCTCTTGTCCTTAGCTCAGCTCTGCTACTCCAGCTGGATCCAATCGTATTGGCTCTGCCTTTCCATTGGACTCATTCAGTGGCGTGGAGAGGGGGGAACTGCTGCTTGGGTAACAGCCTATCCTCCATAATAATCCAACCCAGGCTTTCGTGCTTCGCATGCAGTGTATGCAGCGCTGAGCACGATACCATAGTCTTTCAAGACTGACGGAGGCCTGCTTTGTTTCTGAAAAAATTATTTTCTTGCCCTTGTCTGTCATGTATAATGTGTTATGGTAAGCATAACACCTCTGGGTTGTCAGTACTCATCTGAGAAAAATCTACAACTCATCAGGACAGGGAATAGTTGGAATGCAAGGGTGTGCATCACCTCCAGATGAGCATCACCCATTTGGATTGCACATGTGCATTTCAGGAACACCAGCACACATGTGCAATGTTCGCATATGTGCACTGGTGTTGCCAGTCTCATTTGTGGGACAAGTGACGTGCTCCTTTCTCAAAGGAGCGCTGGGGCCTGGGGCATGAAGCGCAGCCTCAGCAGGGGTGACACGCTGATCTGAGGGGGTATCACGCTTGCTCAGTGCGTCATCCGGTGCAGACCGCACCAGTCACACAAACCTAGCAACACCCCTACTGGGGAAAAATATTATGATTGCAATAGCTTTCCTTGGCCTTCCAATTTTTCCATGAAACCAGATGTAACATTTTTAATGCCCTATAAGGCAGTGGGAGGCCCAGGGAAGCCCATTAGGGGGCAGACATGGGGAAAGGGTGCTGTGGATGCTGAGATCTGTGGGACCCCCATTTTTCTCTTCCATGTGTATTTACTGTAGTATTTGCAATAGACACACAAACACCACTGATTTTTCCACTTTGATTTTGTCTTTTTTTTCCTGAGGTCTTATTCTAGCACATCAATTGAAGATGCAGTGAAAAAAGGGGGAGAACCACCAACTCCCCCACCGCGACCTCAGAAATCGCATTCCAGAGCATCCTCCTTGGATCTAAATAAAATCTTCCAGCAAAACACACAAGGTAAAGTTACAGAATCCTTTGAATTTGCCTCCTTTTTCAGTATTTTTAAATAGAAGTGAAATTGTAGTTCACAAAGACTCCTTTGACATGTGTCTCTTGATGACTGCAGATCAAATGCTGGTTTGCATGTGTTAATGAGCAATTACAGATGTGATGCCACAAAAACCATGTATATATTACTCAATATCAACTCAAATAGAGTATTTGGGGGGATTTTGGGATTCATGTACTGTATTTAGCTGCTAGCCATGTTGTGCTGTTAAATCAATATATGTGTGAACCAGCCATAGATGCTTTACTGATGTTTTGTTGAATAGAGACATCCTCTCTGTGACCTAGGAACACTTGCTCTGTATTTCAGATAATGCCCGTTGAGTGAACAGGCAGATCTGTCAATTCTTGGATTGTGTACAGCCTGCTGGAAATGTATTGCAGCTGGCTATGTGCTCAATAAATCCCACATTTTTGAAGATGATTTATCTGGCATCTGACTGTCTGAAATAAATGGTTAATATGATCATACATGACTAACCTGGTTAAAAAAATTATACTTTCCCTTTACCATACAGTAAAATACATTAATATGTGGAAAGCTTGCTCTGGCTGAAGACTAATTGGATGGCTTCTTGAAACAAATAAAAGGAAATAGTTTAACTTGTGAGAAATTTAATATTTTATTTGATTCTCTAATTTCTTTGTCAGATAACAGCTCTTTGCATCTGCCCAGATTTTTTTCCCCTTTTAAAGCATTTTTAGAAAGATGATTGCCACCCTTGAATCACTGGCAAAATAACACTGTATGTGCGTATCTAAGGTGACAGCATCTCTTGTCTTCAAAATTGTGCCAGGATGAAAAAATGTGCCACTGTTTTACAACTGGTGGGGGAGGGTTGCTCCATGGCGAAACCTGTGGCTCCATCATGTATTGATTTTTGTTTCTCTGAAGATCAAAAAAGGACAGCCAAGCAATTATTTTCCATAGGGTTCCTTTTCATAGTTTGCTTACTTCTAAAAATTGTTCTGGAAGATTATAGTATGAGCAGTAATGTGTCTGCAGTAAAGTAGCCTGCTTATTCAGAACCTGCAGAATGAGAAGCTGGAAAATCCCTGCATTGGCTTCCCATCCTTGTCAGGTGTCAGAAGTGTGTGTTAAGCATATTTGCAACATCCTGCGCCTGCAAAAGTGACTTGCTTCAGCCCAGGTAGCCACTTAGGATTCCGCTGTGTCTGATAACTTCTATCTGAGCTTCTGAAGATTCAAGGGTGGATCAGGTTTATTTTATCACTTTCCATAGTTAATGGAACAGTATTTTTTAACCTTAGCTTAAACTGTAAAAAAATGTTTAGCATCTATTACATTTTTCTTCTAGGGTAGCAACAACACTAGTTTAAACTCTTACAGTTGTCTTTGATATGCAAGGATAGAAACACTTATACATGAATGCTATAAAAACCATATAATGTGGGTTTCAACAAAAAAAGTAGTCTGTTGAAAACAAAGGGTTTTATTTTGAAGAAAAGATCTTTTGGTCTTTTCAATAAACAATAAAAAGTTTATTGTTGCTATAGTAAACAGACTTTTGATTCTGGTTATGGTAAAAATAGCACAGCACTCCCAGCTTGTTGTTTGTTTCAACAAACAGGGAGGAGAGCAAGAAGGAAAGGGTGATGAATGGATGACCTGAAAGATGAAATGAGAAGGCATGTAGGTGGGGCTTTATTGACATCTCCTTCTTACTTGCCTGACCAGTTCACTGGGCCAGTGAGAAGGAGAGTTAACTGAGTGATCCCATTCTGATCACTTGTAGAAATGTAGGATCTGAACGGGATCACTCTGCAGCTGCTTTTTGCCAGTCAGTTGGCAGCTTCACCCCTTGAACTATAGGATGCCTTTCATTAGTGGATGGTAGTGATGTCTGAACCAGAAAATTCTGATAACTGCTAACCATGCACAAGTTTGAACCCCAAACAGAGACTGAAGCCAGATTTCACAGTGGTTTGTTTGAAGGTAAACAGTGGTTATTGCTAAGCATAACTTGTCACAAGTTGAGGAAGCTACAGTTATCTCAGATTTTGATAGGGGAGGGAAAGGAGAAAAATGATACAGTGATAAAAATGAGATCATAATGAAATGACCCCCCAAAAGGCATGAGTGAACAAATTTAATTCTTTTGTACTCAAGTTTTGCAAATTGAAATAAACCATTTTCCCATTCTGGGACTCCTTCCACCTGGCCTGTCTTGCACTTCTCCTTCTGCTGCAAACTGTGCAAGCGGCTGCTTCATGTCTTGAATAGCAGAGTTGTGCCGTGCCAGCAATTTGCCTCATGCTGCATTCTCATGCTGTGTTTAATAGTCTGATCCATAGATTAAATTAGGAGAGGTGGCAACCCAGACTAGTCTTTCAAGTTTTAAATGACTGGATGAAAACCAAGAAAGGCCACCCCCAGGATACTTGAGGCATTACTGAAATTAAGATGTTGGATACAATCCGGTGTCAGTTATGCTTGCTTAGTCTAATTAAAGTCAATTCCAGGCAGCACTTGCGTGTCATAGGAGAAAGTGAATATGCACCTGAGTTGGTTATTTCATCTTCCTTATCACACATCTGTGGCATATGCCCACGCACTTAAAAAGTGATTGGTGCTGGCAGAAGATAGATAAATACTTGGATCTGATACCTATGGACCTGGGAGTTTTATAGAATGGACCTAAACTCTTCTCTGGATCAATACATAAAAATCTCATGGGCTTTTCAGAATGGAAATTCCAGGGACTAATAATTAATGTTTCCACTGCTGTATCTGAATTTAGTGGTGTGATGAAGCCACATAAATTTAAATCTGAGCATTCAACTCTTATTCACTTCACTATCTACCAGTAATACGTATGTACACTAGCCTTCTGTAACTGAATCCCCTTTAAATAGTTATGTCATCCAGAAGCATACAAATTGGAACCGGAAAGACACCTAACCTTTTCTTTTAGCCTTTTATAATGAGGGAAATACATCCAAAGCTTTAAAAAGCTTACATCCTTCTAACATAAATGTGATAAATGTAATCACATTTGAGGGATGAGGGATAAATGTGAGGATGTAAGGGCACAATCCTGAGAGCAGCCTGGGCTTACACAATTCCCTAGTGCTAGCCTGAAAATGTTGTAAAGGTGCTGTAAAACACTTTCACACCACCCCTCAGCAGTTAGGCCAGCACACCAATGTGCACTGGCATCCCTCTGCTGACACAGGCCCTAGCCAGGTGAATTATCCTCCAATCCTCTGGCACTGTGGCATTTTTACGGGACGAATTGCATATTTTAGTCAATAGATTGGCAACTTCATTCTTCAGTTCCTTAATAACTCTTGGACAGTTGCCATCTGAACCCAGTGATTTATTGATCTTTAACAAGTAGTTCTTTTTCCCAGTTTGGCAAGAGAAAAGCACCATGCTTCAAAATGTTCTTTAACAGAACCCAAGCACCAATTGGTTTCTGTTAATTGGTTTCTATATAATCAAAGAGTAACTGACTGACTCACTCATTCACTTACTCACTTCCTGACTGATTCATCAATACCCAGTCCAAACCCCTGGATCTAGAAGCATGAAATTTGGGGAGCCTATTCTTTCTGTGACAAGCACCCACTAAAAACCAAGTACTAGAAATTTAACCCCTAAGGAGATGAAAGGGATACAACATGTTTTTGTACCTATACTTAACATTGGTGACTGATCAATACCCAGCTCCAACACCTAGAAGCATGAAATTTGGGGAGTGTATTCCTTCTATGATGTAAGGACCCTTTAAGTACCAATGTGGTGCCAGGTGCCTGGTGTTGCCCAGTGCCTGGTGCCGGGCAGGGATGCCCATTACTTGGAAGGGAAGACTGGTGGTTCCCACTGCCTCCCAGTGATGCCCAGATGACAAGTGTCTGGAAGGGAACTGTGGTGCACAGTGGTCCCTGATGCCTTGTGCTCCATGCCTGGTGGTTGGTGGTGCCCTGTGCCCACTGCCCAGTGGTGCCTGGTGGTGCCCTGTGCCCACTGCTTGGTGGTGCCCACTGGTGCCCAGTAGGGATGCCTTGTGGTGCCCAGTGGTGCCTGGTAGGGTGTCAGAAGGATGCTCTATCCCCACAGCCCAGTGGTGCCTGCTGGTGTCTGATGTCCACTGTTGCTGCTCCCACCTTTGTCTCTGTGCCCTCTGGTTCCAGGTGCCTGGAGATGCCCAGTACCCACTAGTGTCCACCGGTGCCTAGCCATGCACGGGACCAACAATTTTTCTTGAAATTTTTCTCCTGCAACAATGGGTAAATTCTGCTAGTGCGTTATTAATTTGCAGAGACAGACATAACAATGCAACTGCACCCAATGTGTGCATAAGATTCCTTTTCAGCAGTTTCATCAGTTAACTTGCAATTATTGTTATACCTACCTGTTTACATTGTTAGATGACTACAGCTTAATGTTTTTAATAAGTTTATTTATTCATTTAAGTTTTCCATATGTTGCTGTTTCCTTTAAAAAACAGAGCCTAACCATGATAAATCTGGGTAACCATGATAAATAAGGGTAGTACTCTTGCATTTCTCTATACCAGGGGTGTCCAAACCCCAGCCCAGTGCCAGATATGGCCTACGGCAAGCCTCAATACAGTCCGCAGCAAGACCCCCCATCTGGCTCACAGGCAAGGCTTGTAATCCAATGCAAACTTATATGTAAATTTATATAAATTATTTAAAATGGAACTATAAATCATTTTTCCAGCTCCTGACAGAGTCAGAGAGATGATGTGGCCCTCTTGTCAAAATGATTGGACACTCCTGCTCTATACAATACTATAGTTTGTTCACCAGACCTACGAGCCAGTAGACTGCTTTTCTGGAAGGTCTTATTAGAAAATTAATTGTGGCTGCAATCCACTGCGAGTAAGACCCATTGAACAAAATGGGACTTACTTTTGAGTAGACATGGTTAGGATTGTGCTGTGTATCTCCTGCTCTTTGTTTGTGACTTTGTATAAGATTGTTAGATATAAATTTATAGAATGTAAAAAGAACAGTCTCTATTTTAAAAGGAAGTTTTTGCTGATGTCTGAAGAGCTTTGGGATTGTAGCTGTGAACAGTGCTCACATAAGCATGATTTTTTTTCAAACAGGTCAAAGATATTCTGAACATCATGGTTTTATGAATATTTAATGAATAGCTTAAGTTAGAATTTTAGGATTAAAAAAAGCAGGAAACTGCGTCAAATGAGCTTGATTCAAGTGTTTTGCTTGTCTACAATGCTTAGCTCCCACATATAGCACATTTTTCAAAGCTGAACAAGATGTAAATTCTCCTCCCTGCTACCCTCCATACTTAAATTTGGCCTGTTGTGAGCAAAGCAATTTTAACTGGGAGTGTTCTATACTCAAGCATTCTGTATTTTTGGCAGGGCTGGCAGGATATGGTGTACTAAATCCATGTTTGGAAGAAATCCAAGCTTATTTTCTTTTGGGCCCTTCTTCTCTTTAGGAGATGGAAATCAAGTGCAGAGGTGGAAAAGATATTGCTTGGGATATTCTCATTACTATATTCCTTAACTACCCGTATATACTCGAGTATAAGCCGACCCGAGTGTAAGCCGAGGCACCCAATTTTACCGCAAAAAAACTGGGAAAACTTATTGACTCGAGTATAAGTCTAGGGTGGGAAATGCAGCAGATACTGGTACTGGTCATTCTTGGAGCTCATAGGCTGCAATCCTAAGCACATTTTCCTGGGAATAAGCTTCATTGAACTTAGTGGGGCTTACTTCAGAGTAGACATGCATAGGACAGGGTGACCAGATGCCAAACCCAAAATTCCTGAACCCCCAAGGCCAAAATTACTACCCCCCAGGCCAAAATTCCTACCCGCTTAAAGAAATTGCCATTTTTTTTATTTTTATAGTTTTTGTTTTTTGGCCATAACATTTGATAGGAAGGAGATATCTCAAAACTGATTTTTGCATTGGATTCCGCTCTTCAATACAAATCCAACAGTATATGGCATGATGGGGTTTGATCCTGCCAATTTTCAGTTCACCCGAGTATAAGCCGAGGGGGCTCTTTGGGCCCACTTTTGGGGAACAAAAAACTCGGCTTATACTCGAGTATATACGGTATTTTCCATAACTTAGTATGTATTGCAACTTACTAATAAAGATAAGTGATGAACAAATATTTTTAAAGTTATTCATTGAAAGTGTAAGTTTCCCTGGAAATGAATGTAATTAATTTGGAAAAGTTAAGAAATATCCTTTATTTAAATCCAGCACAGTTCAAAGTAACCTTCATGATGTCCCGTTAACTTAAAACAGAAAATTCTAGTCCTGTTTATTCAGAAGTAAGTTGTATTTTGCTGAATTGAGCTTATTCCCAAGGAAGTGTCTTTATGATTACAGCCTTGCCCTACAATCCAGAGTAACTACGGGAGCATGTAAGAGACATTACATGCTCCTGAAGTTACTGCACCACCTAGTGAAAATCTATGGGAAATTCATATTGCAATCTAGAGCAAGTTGTTCTTACACCGGAACAAGGACTCCCTATAGTTACTCTGGATTGTGTCCTTAGTTGCTGCTCAACACATTCCAAAGCACCAACATCAAAAACACTTCATGTAGGTGTTAATGTGAAACTTTAGGTACATAGTGATGTGATAATCCATAACGGTTGTTGAGTTTATTCTGCTCCCATGTGCATGCTTCTGGGAAGGTGTGATTGCTCAGTTTTACAGCTCAAGTATGTTCTGTGTATATACATGGGGGGAATTATATGTGTCTTACATAGTGTGCAAAGGTTTCATGTGACTCCTCCATCACAAAAAGGTTTTTGGCAATACTTATAGCATGTGAGGGTTTTTTTAGACTACCTATCCAACTGTATTTAAGACACTGTAGCCAGGGTGGCAGTGCAATCCTATGCATGTATACACAAAAATAAATCCTATTGTGTTTCAGTCACAGGGCTTGTTCCCTGAAAATTATATATAGGATTGCAGCATGATTTCTATACCTCAATTATATATGCTATGCACTTTAGCTCTTTCATTAAGATAAATTCAGGAAGAATAATCAATTCTGAAATCTTTTTAACATGAACTTTTCAACTTTCAGTGCATTTTGAAATGCATTTCAGTTTGAGCCTGGAGCAGAAAAATGTTTCTCATCACCAGTAGTGCTAGAACAGAATTCGAAAGATAAAATCCTCACGCTCATACTGTTTTCATCTGGAAACTCAAGTAGACTTAGACCCACCTGTGGAAAGGTGGGATATAAAAAAACTGCAGAAAACATTCAGTAACAAAATGCATCCTCTTTTTATGTTCAATCTTTACAATTTAACAGGCAATTTCTGTTCATTTTATGGGTAGATTTGTGGGTTTTATCGGTAATGACCTACGTTTCACAACTTTGGTGCAGTGTCACTGGAATGCTGAATGTTGCTATTTATTTACAATATTGCTAAATTCAGCCTACTTTCCTACCTTCCTTTTAATTTCTTGCATTTACTCACCAGGAGAATTCAGTATTAATGTCATGCATATTTAAATCCATAAATCTATATTTCTATATGTTTTGTAAACATATATACCTAGATGTAACCATGGTAAGTTTCTTCTTCTGCTTCCAAAGAAGGCTTTATATGCTTTAATAAATGCGTGTGCAATAAGATTTGTAGCCAAATCTGTTTATCATTCCCATAGCATGAGTTTAGTGTTAGGATTTGAAACTGCCAAATGACAAGTACAAAAAGAGGTTGCTACATATCTTTCCAGTTGTTTGCTGTAAAGGCTCTGCACTCATAAGGGTCTGCTCGAAGGTTAACTATCAAGAGACTCTTCAGTTATGCTTCATGTGTACATATAAAGTGTGTGTCATTATAATTGCTTCACAAAGCCTCATCTTCTCTGCAGTTCTGGCCTCTAAAGGTTTCCAGATTTAACTGAAGCCAGATTGGGAAGTATAATAGATGGTCCCTTCATGAGTGTTAGCATTTCAGTCTGCTGGCTCAGAATAGAAAACTAAATTATATTATGTTACCATAAAGCCTGAAACTGTCTGTTGTTTGGTCTCTTCCTTCTTCAGCCCCTGCCAAAAATATTTAAAAGCTACAGTTTGCTCATCTATGTGCCAGAACATCCAATTCCATCCACAGATGTTTTCTGTACAACTGCACTTTTTCACTTCATCACATTTTATTTTGAATGGTTACTAATGTCCATGTTAGTATATTTACTATTTTTTTTTAAAAAGAAAGGAGTGTTAGTGATGAAGAACAGAAAATGCAAGGGCAATTTGAGTACCATGCTCTATACCTTTCACAATGTTCATTTAACTGAATCTGTACTGACTGTATGCAACATATGCTTAGTAAATAGCACCTTTTCTGAGAAGGGTGTGGAAGAAGGTGGTAAGATACTGGATTTCCTTCAGATTTGCTTTCTATGAATCCAAAGCAAGTGGAGTATTTTTTAGACGTCACAGGTCTCTGAGATATGTACAGTACATAGTGCATGGGGCTTGTTCATTTATTTTGTTCCTATTTTGTACATTTTGTTGTTTTTCAGCATCTAGAGCTGGTTGGCTACCACCACCACCCCCTGCTCTACCTCCTAGGCCTGTTGTCTCACAGGTATGTACAGAAAATTAGCAAAATAACATGCTTTGAAAATAACCAAAGTTATTGAGAGAGCTTTCAGGCAGGCAAAGAGCAATCTTTCTGGCACAGCATCCTGCAGTGTAATTAAGACAGGGGAAGCTCTGCTAAGCAGAACATCCCTTTAAGAACAAAAAGTATAACAAATTCAGCTAATGTTTATAAGATTCCAGCTTACAGCCAAATCCAGAGTAACTACATGAGCACGTAAGAGACATTACATGCACCCGTAGTTACTGCATCACCTAGTGAAAACCTATGGGAAATTCATATTGCAATCCAGAGTAAATTTTTCTTACACCGGAGCAAGGACTCCCCGTAGTTACTCTGGATTTCGCCCTTAGTGAATAAGATAGGATATAAGTTCCTAAACCATCGTCATCATCTTGCTTATACACAAAATGCCATAAGACAACATCTTTGGAATGTGATCAGTCTGTAAATTTTAGAGGTTGCAGATTGTCAGGACAGATCCAACGAATATCAGAGTAGTTCATATAAAACATTCTGGGGAGAATTGCCAGAAAAAAAATACGTATATCACAATGAACCATTTGCCCTCTATGAACCTAATATCCAAACCCACTGTATGAATTGACACCCCAAGAATAGTATTTCTCTTTACTATCTTTTCCCTGCACTTTATTGTCACAAAATCCTTATTCTCCCCAAAGATTCCTTTTTTTAATCTAAAATTATTACTGCCTGCTTTTTGTTATGATGATGTTAATTATCGTTTCCTATAAATCCCTAGTGCACATAAAAACTGTTAGTTGCCCCTTCTCAGGGAAGGAAACACTACTTTCTGCAAACTGAAATAGTAGTTAAACATTAATCTGACAGATTTTCCCCATTTCCTCTTATTTTATGGTGGGCTTTTCTGATCTTGCTAAACACGGAGGTGGGATTTGATGTATGGTTTCTGCTGTGTCCTGCAGGTTTCTCATCATATCACAAATGCTGAACCAAATGCTCAACTAAAATCAAGTTATGTAGACTTCAGGCTTCAAGAACAGGTACAACTTCTATATGAATAAATGGTGAATTCTGTCCATCTGTGTGTCTGAAACTCCTCTAACTCGGGCCACACTTGCTCTACATAGGCATATTGTACCTTTCTGAATCAGGATGATCCTGGGATTGAAAATCTGCCCCTCATCTGCTGCTTGAACATCCAGCACTGGAATTTGTGTCCAGCTCAAATCAGCAGACATGCCATTTGAATTCAAGAGACAATGTATTTGTCAATTTAGTTTGGGGTTGGAGGCAGGAGCTGGCTTAAAAGTCCACATGGAATGTCTATGTCCCCGTAAAATTAGAATTGTCATGCTAGCGTGGGCAAGATGTCTGCTATTTTTCTATAATTCTGTCCCAGATTTTAGGATTTCTGTGGCATATCTCATTTATCTGAATAAGTTTGTGGGTCCAGACAGCATTAGTCACACAGCCAAAGCGTTACTCATATATATACAGCCCACAGCTGTTGATTGTAGCAGTACTATATAACAACATTCATCAGTAAAAAAAACTCCAAATTTCCAGCATCTCAACTGCCCATTTGCCACTTCTTTCCTCAATGGCTCTCCTCAATTGCCCTCCTGGCCTGTTCTCAGCCTGGGCTGTTTTCTGTCCTAGGGGCAGTTACAAATGACAATTGGAATCTGAATGGAATTTTGACAGTTATTTTCCTCAGGAAGACTAAAAAATGAAGGCCTGAATAAGACTACACAGTAAATTTTGTGGTCTCTAGAATGATGGGGTGGTTCCCAAATTGGTGGGTAGTGACCCACCGGTGGGGGAGGGGAAGAGGGCTATTCCACTTAAGGGGAGTGGCTCAGAAATGAGTCCCCCAGTGGCAGCATAATGATCATGGCAGTGCAGGGACCAAGGAGCTTTTAAACCTACCTGGATAGTTCCAGCTTCTATGGTTGCTCCGTCTCTGAGCAGGTCACAGTGCGCCTCCCCTGGCAACCCCAATGCCCCTTGTACCGCCCTGAGGGCCCCTCCATCAGTGGCCCTCTGGCGCCCCCCAATCCATCATGGAAAGATATGAGAAAGAGTTGAGTTAGGCTGACCTAAATTGGTTAGGATTGCACCTTATGTGTATTCAATTATTTGTAATATTATAAAATGTAATATTTAGTAATATGGTATTTAAGCACTTGGAAACCATATACATGAGGGTTTTGAGCTTTTATTTGTTATACTCTACTCTTTTCTTGGATGTCCTACATTGTGGAGGCTGGCTTCTCTATCCAATTATGACATACTAGCGAAAGGTGTACCCGCGTTGTGGGAGTAACTTCCCCATACAACATCCTCAACGGTGCATCAACAACCCATGCGCAACCTACCCCCATGTACAACATTCCCCTGTGTGCAACTTTCCCCATGCGCAACTTTCCCCATGTGCATCATCCCACCACGCGCAACTTCCCCCCGTGCACAACTTCCCCCCATGCGCAACTTCCCTCCGTGCGCAACTTCCCCCCATGCGCAACTTTCATACATGCGCAACTTCCCCCATGTGCAAGTTCTCCCATGCGCAACTTCCCCCATGCGCAACTTCCCTACATGCGCATCATCCCCATGTGCAAATTCCCCCATGCGCAACTTCCCCCAATGTGCAACTCCCCCATGTGCAACTTTCCTACATGCGCAACTTTCCCCCATGCGCAACTTCCCCCCATGCGCATCTTCCCCCCATGCGCATCTTCCCCCATGCGCAACTTTCCTACATGCGCAACTTCCCCCCATGCGCAACTTCCCCCATGTGCAGCATCCTTTCCAGTGCAACCTCTTCCTCCTAACAACATCCCCCCAGTGCACCAGGCACTGAGCACCAAACTGGCTGGATGTTGTTCAGTCTCCCATGTTAAGTATAGGACAAAAACACGTTGCCCCCTTTCAGCCCCTGAAGGGTTAAATTTCTCCACATGGTTCTTGGTGGGTGTTCAGGTGACAGAAGGATCCCTCCCAGAATTCCCTGCTTCTAGGCCCAGCAGTTGGGGCGGAATGTTGATGAGTCAACAATTCTCCAGTGCAAAGTATAGGGAGGAAAACGCGTTGTGCCCCTTTTCACACGTTGTGCCCCTTTTCCCTTCCGGTTGGAATTTCCGAAAACCGGTTCTTAGTGCACCCCTCCGTCATGGAAGGAACACCCACCCCAATTTTCACACTTCTAGGCCCAGCGGTTTTGGCAGGGCGGTGATCAGTCAGTCAGTGAGTCAGTCAGTCAGTGAGTGACTTTTCTCTTTTATGTATATAGATGATCAAAATCTTACTGAATTTTTTTGGGAGGGTAGGGATTGAGGTTCTTCACTTGATTTACTTTAAAGTATTTACTATTATTTGTTTTAATTTGCTTGATGATGGGTACAATCCTCAGAAGTAAGTACTATTGTTTTCAATGGAGCTTACTCCCAGGAAAATGTGGTTAGGATTGCAGCCGATGTCACTTCCAGCAATGACATCACTTTTAGTGGATCCTTGACAGATTTTCCCTCTAAAAAGTGGATCCAGCCTCAAAGGTTTGAGAATTCCTGCAAGAAGTTGTTAGAATGGTAACACCACTAGTGATCAAAATGGCTAAAATCATGTTTTTTAGGAATAATCCCATCATGTTATATACTGTTAGAGCTGTAATTTACAGCAGAATGTAATGGAACAAACCACTTTGAAATATATGGTATTATTTTATCAAAACGTGTGGCATATAACCACGCCCACATCCAAGTGTTGCCCTGCCCACTGCATGGGGGTTAAATGCTGACCTCCGGCACCAGGTGACGCGAACCCTAGTGATGCCCCTGATTGGAGGGTGCAGGAAAATGCCGCAAAAGCAGTCGACAGCACCGTGAGTGCTTGGTAGCTTGTTGCATTTGCATCCTGATAGTTTTTCTTTCTGTGCTATCAGTTTCAGCTGCTCTCCCTCATTGTAAAAAGAAATGAATGGCTCACTATGCTACTGTATATACATGGATCCCAAATAGAAAAGAAAAGGGTCTTCGTTTATTTGAAAATAAATGTTGAGAAGGAAAATGGGTTTGAAGCACCAGAATGAGGAACACTTTGAAGAGGGGGAGAAAATTCTGAATTTTTAAAAAATGTGTTTTTAAAAGAAGTGTTTTTACTAGTGCCCTATGTTGCTTTCCACTGTTTTTATTTTTGCAAGAAGTGTACTTTGATTGTTAGATGTCTGATTCCAGCTGCAAAATACAGGTACAATGGTACCTCACATAACAACAATTCATTCCGGTAGCATGCTTGTTATGTGAAACACTCTTTATGTGAAGCAGATTTTCCCATAGGAAATAAGGGAAACTCAGACAATTGCTTCCAAAACCAAAAAAATCTATATATATAAAAGAGAAAAGTCACTCACTGACTGACTCACTGACTCATCACCGCCCTGCCAAAACTGCTGGGTCTAGAAGCATGAAATTTGGAGTGGGTGTTCCTTCCGTGACGGAGGGGTGCACTAAGAACTGGTTTTCAGAAATTCCAACCAGAAGGGGGTGAAAAGGGGCGCAGTGCATTTTCCTCTCTGTACTTTGCATTGGAGAATTGATGACTCATCAACATTCCGCCCCAACCCCCAGAACCTAGAAGCATGAAATCCGGGGAGGGAGTTCCTTCTGTCACACGAACACCCACCAAGAACGGATGTGAAGAAATTAAACCCTTAAGGGGCTGAAAAGGGGTGCAATGTGTTTTTGTCCTATACTTAATATGGAAGACTGACCAACATCCAGCCAATTTAGTACTCGGTGCCTGGTGCACTGGGGGAACATTCAGAGGAAGAGGTTGCACTGGCGAGGAAGCTGCACATGGGGAAGTTGCGCATGGGGGACTGATGTAGATGGGTGATGTTGCATATGAGGAGTGACCAACATCCAGCCAATTTAGTGCTTGGTGCCTGGTGCACTGGGGGGACGTTGTTCAGAGGAAGAGGTTGCACTGGTGAGGAAGCTGCGCATGGGGGAAAGCTGCGCATGGGGGCAGGTGCGCATGGGGGTTGATGTGCATGGGGGAAAGTTGCGCATGGGTGGATGATGCACATGGGTGAATGATGCACATGAGGGACTGATGCGCATGGGGGACTAATGTAGATGGGTGATGTTGCATATGAGGAGTTGAGGCACATGGGGAATTTGCGCATGGGGAAGCTGTGCATGGGGGGATGATGCACATGGGGAAAAGTTGTGCATGGGGGAAGTTGTGCATGAGGGAAGTTGCGCATGGGGGGTTGATGCGCATGGAGGGAAGTTGTGCATGGAGGGAAGTTGCGCATGGGGGTTGATGCACATGGGGGACTGATGCAGATGGGTGATGTTGCATATGGGGAGTTGAGACACATGGGGGGATGACAGAACACTGGAATTGAATTCAAAACATGCATTCAATGTGCGTGATCCTATGAAGTCTACTTAGGCTGCAGTCCTAAGGAGGATTTCCTGGGATTAAGCCCCATTGAACACAATGGGTCTTACTTTTCAGTAGACATGGTAACCCCTCCATGCCCAGCATCCTCCCCAGTTCAACCCCTTCCTCTAAACAACACCCCCCCCCCCCCCGAGCACCAGGCACCGAGCACCAAATTGGCTGGATGTTGGTCAGTCTTCCATGTTAAGTATAGGACAAAAACACATTGCACCTTTAGGGATTTTAAGTCCCTAAAGGGTTAAATTTCTCCACCTCGGTTCTTGGTGGGTGTTCATGTGACAGAATGAACACCCTCCCTGAATTTCATGCTTCTAGGTCCAGGGGTTGGAGCAAAGCATCCCTCAGTCACTGATTCTTCAGTGCAAAGTATAGGGAGGAAAATGCATTGCACCTCATTTCTCCCCCTTCCGGATGGAATTTCTGAAAACCAGTTCTTAGTGCACCCCTCAGTCATGGAAGGAGCACCATCCCCAAATTTCACGCTTCTAGGCCCAGCGGTTTTGGCAGGGTGTTGGTGAGTGAATCAGTACATCTAACTCTGAAGTCTTTGTGCCTAACTCCTCGATGGCTTTGGAATCACCTTCTTCCACTAAGCAAGTGACAGCAAGTGTGCATCGTAATCTGATCCATTGCAATGGCTTCCACTAGGTGGCACTTTAAGGACATGACAACCAGTTTGCTTGTGTTCTTTTCACCTTAATCTGATTTTTTTGTTCATGGAAGAGAAAATTTATCTTGCATAAGACCTCTCCAGGCAGCTGAGTCAGATGTAGGATTTGGGTTTGTAAGTTCCACAGTAGAGGTACTCCGCAGTGTTGCTCACAACAACAGTGCCAGGAGGTGGAACACTCATAGCTTGGCCAACACAATAAAAATCACAATAAAAATGCTTGGGACTGTTTTGCTAGAGTTGTTCTTGTGTTTGACAGTCATCTCAAAAAATAGCTTGGGAAAAGGTGGTCCTTGTCACCAGGACTGGGCAGATCCATTTGGGTGGAAGTATGAAATGCAATATAAATATATAAACATATATACTGTATAATGTATTTGAAAATTTCAGCACTGCCTTTCTTCCTTTGAAGAACACCCAAGGCAGTTTATTCATGGAGAATTCTGCCTGTTTGGTCATCCAAAGTTTCTCTGGGCATTGTTCTAGCAGCATGCTAGTAATGCAATATTCTGAAATGAAATCCTTATCAAAGTTGTTGTCCTATTCCATCTCCAGTGCACAAAAATAGCCACTCATCCATAAGATTTACTGCCTCATCAAATATTTTATGTCACAACTGCAGAGGCTAGAAATGCTATCATTCAATATTTGCACCTGCTCCTCTTTTTATATAAACTATTGTCATAGAAGCTTGAAAAAAGCTTTCCCCCTGCCCCAAGCACTTCCATTTTGTTAAAAAGCTTGGTGGGAAAAGCCAGTGACACAGTTCCCAAGATTACACCACTGCTAGGTCATAGGCTTTTGTCTAACAGGCCTTATGTGCAACCCACTTCCAGTTTCATAATTGCAACCCAGAAGTAGGTTGTGATTCTCCTTTTTTCCTTTTTCTTTTTTTGCTGTTTGCAAGCTGCAAAGATTCCTGTATACATCCCTACTCCTCCCAGACCCCAGCAGCAAGTAAACATTGCCTTTCTTCATCCTGAAGGGCCCAGAGCCTGAGGTCCTCATGCTGGGGCACTGAGAACTCCCAGTTTGAGAACTTCAGAGCTAAACACCTTTTGCCACTAATTAAGAGCTATTTATACACACTGGCAGCAGCTCTCTAGGATTTGAGATGGAGATTTCTCTCAGCGCTACTAGAAGATACTAAAGAAGGAACATGGATTGTTCTGCATGAGGAGCATCTTCCACCAAGTTACAAACCCATTTCAAATTGGTGGTATTTGCAGTCGTAAATGAGGATTCAAAAACTAAAAAAAGATCCTTTAATGGCCTAATATTTCTCCAGTTGAAGGGGAGAACTTTAAAGAGAAATACTAGGATGATGAAAAAGAAGTATCAAATGGAAAATCAGATTAGTTATAGTAACACTGCATATTGGTAGGATGTGTTTTTGAACTTGATAGTTTCATATTTCATCCACTGAAATAATACTTTAAATGGAAACCTAGTTGTCAAGCTGTTAACAGCTGATTATTCAGTTTAATATAAGGACCAGGTGATGACATGTCCTGTAAGTGACATTTCAGCCTGATGTCTCTCAGTTCCTTTTCTAGCATTACATAAGTGCTGAATACTTTTTAGAGGTCCTACTGAGCAGAACAAGATGGACAGATAGAAAAGGAAAGAAGAGAAATGCTGGATGTGAACTTTAGATTGTGAGCCCTTTTGGGACAGGGACCCATTAGCTGTTAATTAGCTATTAATTTTTTCATTTTCTTGTAAACCGCTTGGTGAACTTTTCAGTTGAAAAGCGGTATATAAATACTGTAGATGTAGATGTAGATGTGCAACTACACTGTTAGCTTGTTAAACTTGGCCAGGATCTAAAGGCAAAAATACAGCATTCGGGAATCTCACTTTATGAAACCATTTATCCAGTTTTCCTCACTTCTTTTTTCATCATGATCCCGTCTGTAAAAAAAACACCCTTCTTTTGAGAAGAATATATTTTACAGTGCTCCCTGAGATTATCATCAGCAGTTCTTGGTTAACTATCCAAAGTCACCATTATGATGCTAAAGAAAGTTTCAGATTGAGAACATAAGTCATTACAAATAAGACACATATTTGGAAAAAGAAAATCTGCATAGCTAGCAAATCTTTCTTAAACATGTTTCAAGAATATCATCATTCTTGACAGCCTTGTCCTCTCTTTCAACTTCATTTTGAAGTCCAGAAATAGTTTTATACATATAAGTATAAGACTTAGTCAGTATAAGGTTCAGTATAAGACTTAGGCTACAATCCAGAGTAACTATGGGATCTTTTACACCGACATAGTTACAGTGCCACCTAAGTAGCCAGGAGCATAGTATTGGATAAAGTGGCCTCCTTTTACCTGGACTTTATACATCTGGAATGTTCTATATGATATGGTTTATATTCCTCCCTCTGATTTGACATGATGGTGGTGTCACTGATGATTGACATACAGTATAACATAAATTAGACCAGTGTTTCTTAATATTTGTCTTCCACCGTACCACCTCACATAGTCTGCTTATTTGAAGTACCACCCAGAAGTGACTGATTACATTATCACCAGTTACATCTGGACTGGAAAACGAGATGTGATGCACTAACACCAATAAAAGGCTCAGGTTGGATTTTTTGAGTGGAAAACCATGCTGTAGAGCTCTACTATTGCTATTATGTTATGTTCTTGGTCTCACTGGTGGGTGGCAGGGGTCCAGCTAGTACACCACATACCACCTCAAGTACCACTGGAAGTTCAAATTACTACCAATGGAAGTGCCATTACAAATGGAAATACCATTCCATTTATATGGAATATCTTGAGGGAGTCTGAAAATCATTAGGATGAAAGATAAACTCATGCAACTTTTCTTGTCTGCTCCTGTCAGCATAATTGTACAGTGGTACCTCGCTTAACAAGTGCCCCACATAAAGAGTGATTCACATAACAAGCACAAATTCCCATTGGGAGTATGCTCCACTTTCAAGCCTGTTTCACTTAAGCCCCAGGCAACTGTCCCCAAGTTGCTCCGTGCTGACACTTGGTGCGGAGCCTGTTTTAAAGGGCTGCCAGCCAGGGAACTCCTCCCTCTAACTGTCCCCAAGTGCCCTCACTGGCCTCCAGCCTCCGTAGAAGCCCAGGCAAGCCTCCTATCCTCCATGCAGCCTCCTAACCATCTCTACTCAGAAGTAAGCCCCATTGTGTTCAGTGGGGCATACTCCCAGGAAAGTGTCTTTGATTGCAACCTCCTAAGCATGTCTACTCAAAAGTAAGCCCTGTGAAGAACCAAGGAAATCATGTGAGGATCCCAGGGTGTAGGTGTTGGGAAAGTTCTATTGGAATGTTGGGCAGGGCCAGGAGGAGCCGTGCTCTGATTGGTCCAGGGTTGTTGCTGGAGTTTGGCAGTTATTCTGTTGGGCAGTTTTTTTTTTCTGTTGGGCAGTCGCCTTGGTATTCTTGTTAAGATCTATGCTTTAATTAAACCTTTTCTTTTATAGTTTATTATCCTTTGGCTTTTCCTTCCTTTATGCACTTCCAGAGAACTCTGAGGGGGAAAAGTGACAGGAATCCAGGTGGGGAAGCAGAGAAAAGGACCAGGTTCGGTCAATCTGCACCCACAGGTGGATTGGAGTCACTGAGTTCCCCTACAACTTGAGGACTTCCCCCTGGTGCTGAGGGGAGAAGTTCGTCACAAGCCCCATTGTGTTAAATGGGGCTTACTCCCAGGAAAGTGTCTTTAGGATTGCAGCCTAAATAGACTTCATAGGATCTTGCATATTGAATGCATGTTTTGAATTCAATTCCAGTGTTTTGTCATCATTTTACATACAGTTAATATTTTTATATGAATATTTTTTGGGTTGTGTAACCACTCATCTGAGTTTCCATTATTTCCTATGGGAAAATCCGCTTCACGTAAAGAGCGTTTCACATAACAATCATGCTTCTGGAACAAATTAAATTTGTTATGTGAGGCACCACTGTATCTTCTTTCTTAGGCTCACTGGAGTGACAGGCTGTTCTGTATTGGCTTTTAAATAGAGAGCTGGCTGCTAAACTGAACTCTGGTTTAGTGATGTTGATGTTACAGCAACTTCTTTATCATTACAGACTTCACAAGAATCTGAGGTCGAATTGCATATGCCAATGAGCAGAGCCTCATCGCAAGGAGAAGAAAGCAGCCCTGTCAAAAAGGTATGGCCAAGTTGTTTCACTGTTGATTTATCCCTATCTGCCACGATCTGTACTCACTGCCTTCTAAATCTTGCTTCTGCTGCTTGATAAAGTTTGAACTTGTGGTAGGCTTGGATTAGGCTGTGGGTAAGATCTACAGCACAATCCAAAGTAACTATGGGAGCTCTTAAGAGACATTTCCGTCAACATAGTTACAGTGCCACCTGGTGGAAACCTATGGGAAATTCATAAACCAATCCAGAGCACATTTTTCTTACATCACCGTAAGAGCTCATGCAGTTACTCTGGATTGTGCAGTTAGAGCACAATCCTATATCTACTCAGAAGTAAGCCCCATTGTGTTCAATGGGTCTTTCAATGGGAAAGTGTCTTTAGGATTGCAGCCTTAGAGGGGTGTGTGTGTCTCTGTGTGTGAGAGCGAAGAAAGATCTTGTAACGGGTGAGACCTTGAAAGAAAGATTATGGATTGAGGGGAAGTTATTCAGCTATTCTTTGTGGGTACAGTCATTATAAGTCTGAAGCTGTCATCTAAGGGAGGTGGATCCTACACTGAGGGGAAAAATGAAAGCGTTTTGTCAATAAAAAAAGTATTGGGTTGTCAAAGTCAAGATCAGAACTGCGGCAAAATAAAATATTAAAACCTCCACCGCACCCTTAAATAATGCTCTTTCTTAAAATGAAAAAAGACTTATTCTTATTTGCTAAGTTGTTAATGAAGCTGACTTCATCATGTTCATGTCCTTACCTTATGGTTTTTTTTTTAATTTGGTTCCTTTTGCTCAAAAGTGGGGAATCGTTCTGGAATGCTAAAAAGTAATAAAGCAGAGTAGTACAAACAGGTGGAGGTGTTTGCTGTAACTTTCCACATTTGGAGCAACATTCTGTAGATGACTACAAAGGTATTACCAGTGTCAGGTATGACTCTGCAATGGGCAGAGCAGCAGAGTGCTGATGCAGAAGAAGATGCAGACACCAAAAAGCAGTTTAGAACCAGAGTGTATTCAGTAGGCAAAAGCAAGTCCATTAAACATTCCAAGTCATATACCAGTCCAACATACCAGTCCAAGTAATCAATGTCCAAAGGATAGTCCAGAGAGCAGTCAGTATACAGTCCAGGTCAAAGTCCAAGTCAGCAGGCAATCCAACAGAGTAACACTTTACAATCCTTCCACCTACTCCCACACAGGCAGTTACAGAGACCTCAGCTTTATTGCACTGTGGCATACAGAATAGCCAATCAGGTTGCACCTCGTTAAGTATATCTTGGCTAGGTATCTCTTGGCCAGGTGTATGTAATTAACTAAGGATACTACTGGAGAGAATTCTTATTACACTTACTATTTTCCTGACCCAGCTTGCTTGGGGACTGCAGACCCCAACAACCAGCATACGTCCCATGGCAATGTTGTGTTATTTGAAAAAGAATCTTTCTTAACCAGGTGCCTAAGTGGTGCACACTAGTGGAAAAATGTGATAGTTGACACACAGTCTCAAAGCAAAACAACTGGACTACACGTAGCAAATTGCCAACAACTGAATATTTACTACACTTAAAATCAAAGAGCTGCTGAAAAGGCCTTGAGTACACAGTGTTGTACTAGATGGTGCATCATTTCCTTTCTAGCCAAGCACTTGTTGAAGTCACCAGTGTTTTGGCAAGAAGCTTTAGTTATAGACTGCTCTGGAACATCGTTAAACTAATTCAAACCACAAAAAACCATTTTTGTCGCCAAGTGTGTGTTTCTGTTGAGGTGTTTTCTTCTTTGTGTTCATATGACAAATTTTCATTTCTAGACCTCGCTTTCACTTTTTTTAGTGAAGAAATCTCTTAATGGCTGATTATAATCTATTTTTTCTGTTAGCAATGTAGGATATTGTCTCAGTCCAAAGCAAACTCTGGTTTCAGAAGAATAAAAACATTCCTGTGTGCAGCCCTATTGAAATAAACAAGAGTTAAGAGAATAAATATTCTGTTGCACAGCTCTTATTTAGATAGTGAATTTATGCTGGAGATGTTCCTAGCAAATGGTAGCCATGGATTATTTTGGTCTAAGGATGAGGATAGTTAAAATAACAAATAGAACCAAAGATTTGCTAGGATTCTCTGCTATTCTAATCCAGTCTGTCTTTTCTTTTGAATTCCTTCATGTGTCTCAATAATAATGTAAATTTCCTCTTTAAACACAGGAAGTTTTGCTTTCTCAGCCACCATCAAAACCAATCCGAAGAAAATTTCGACCTGAAGGCCAGATGCTAGAGACACCAGAACTTTCACCCACTAAAAGTGTAGCACCTCCATTGCCAGCCATCAAAACTCACCATTCAGTTCCAAAGTAAGTAGGCTAAACTTTGACTACGTCAGGAGAAACTGGGAGAGGCTTGGACCTTTTGGACAAAAGAGAGTGGCTTCAGATAACCTGAAGAAGTAGTGTAGGCAGGGTGACCATTTGCTAGAACCTAAAATGTAGGACAAGCTCCTTGAAAAGTCCAGATTTTCAACTGAAAATCCGGACTTTAAAAAATGTAGGACACGCATATACTGCCCCTTGACTCAGGAGTAAGCTCCATTGATTTAATGGGCTTTCTTCTGAGTAGATATGGATATGAGGAGAGGGCTTTCCTGGGCTGGGGAGGCTGCTCAATGTTGGGTGAAGAGGATGCTTGGGGAGACTTAAGGCCGCCTGCCTTCCTTCCCCTCCCTTTCCTGCACTCTCCAGGCAACCGCTGCTGCGCTCCAGCACAGGGAGGGTGGCTTCTCCCTGTCTGGAAAAGGGTGAGAGAGAGAGAAGAGTCCGGCCAGTCTGTATTGGCTATGATCAAGCAAGTCCCATTAGAGTGAGGTTGCAATCCAAACACACTTTC
Source organism: Cryptoblepharus egeriae (assembly GCA_030015325.1). Lineage (NCBI taxonomy): Eukaryota > Metazoa > Chordata > Lepidosauria > Squamata > Scincidae > Cryptoblepharus > Cryptoblepharus egeriae. The sequence goes on from JAREYC010000005.1 coordinate 36,028,294, forward strand.
CTGGGAATAAGCCCCATTAAACTCAGTTGGACTTACTTCTGAGTAGACATGACTTGGATGGGGCTCTTAGGATCCTTCACCCTGCCCACAGCACTGTTGAGGGATCAATGGGGTTGAGTCTGTAATCCTATACACATTTTCCTGGAAGAAGGAGGGCTGTGCTGGATGATCCTCTCCTAAAGGGTGGTGGAATAGATATGTCTACCCATTCTCATCTCCTTGCGTCTCATCTCCTCTCCTGTCTGGGATGGCTGTGCTGCGATCCTCTTGCCAAGGAGAGGAGAGGGGATCCTTAGCCCAGCTGCTCTGCCCCCTTTAGCTATTTCACTGGGCAGCCCCTCCAGCCAAGCAGAGCACATTGAGGTGCCCCTGGAGTACCCAACAACCACAGGGGGAACCCAGCACTGGCTCTGGTTCCCTCCCACTTCCAGTGGTGGGCCCCAGCAGGTTCGCACCTACTCTATAGAACCGGTTGTTAATTAGAGATATGACATATAAAGTTTAAAAATAGCCATTTAAAAGTGGCTGCCGGATGGGTATAGAACCGGTTAATTTCTTTGAATCCCATCACAGCCTCACAGCCTCCCCATCCCACTTCCACAGAGTGGGGAAGAGCGCTGCCCTGTTCTTCCTGCTGCTGCATTCTCCTCCTCCAGAGGAGATCCACGTCTTCCCAAACCCTCCCAATAAGTGTTACCCCTGCTTGGTATCACCCAGTATGCACCTAAATATAATGTGCACCCCCTTTCCATCAAATTAATGCATACAATTGAGAGTCCTGAACTTTTCCAGACAGGGAGAATCCCCCCACTGAGGAAGGGGAAGGGGAAAGGGAATGGAAGCTGAGGGACTTAGTGCTGTGTCCCCCTCCTGGCTATGCCACCAGGGAGCTCCCTGTGCTTTATCAGAGGCAGATGAGCAAGGAGGCCACTCCTCTTACTCCTGACCTGCCCCTTTGTCTTCACTCCACCTCCCCCAGCCAGGCCAGGCCCCAGTGGTGAGCACAGGCATTGCAGGCAGGGGAAAATAAAGAGCAGAATTAAAGGAAAAGGCACAAGGAAGTACCTGAGCCTCAGAAGCCCAGACAACTCCATTTTAGCCCGGATTGGCCTCTAGGGGGTGCTATTTCCGGACATGTCTGGCCAGTTCCAGCTTTCTTGGAGCTCTGAGTGTAAGAGAATGTACAATTTGCTTTTCCTGTGCTTCCCACATGAGGTTTTATCATCATGTTGTGTTAGGAGTACACAACCATAAGATTCAGATACAGTCAGAGCTCTGTATCCTTGGGAATTCATATCTGGATTCTCCTGCACATAACTGAATTGTTCCTATCTTATCTAGACCTGTCTGAGGCTTCCAGAAGCATCAGAGGGGCAGTTTTGTGCCCTTTAAACACTTCCAAAGGGCTTTCTGTGACCCACAGAGTCTGTACACTTCCACTTGCATCAGGGAGCTTAGGTCTGGCCTCCCATTGTGGGTTCAGAACCTGCAGTGTGTGTATCCTGCTGATTTTAGAATATGTAAAATCCCTGAGAATAAAGTCTCTGAGCTCTGGAAATAACATTTCTTTCAAATCTGGATTAGGTGTAAAGATGTGTAAGTGACAGTTAATATGGTAAAAATGTAGGTGGAGGATCTTGGAATATGGAGGAGGTTGAATACAAAAATTGAGGGACCTTTTGAGTCTTCTTTTTCTACTAGTTTGTTACAATCTTTTTTCAAGTGTATATACACCAGTACAATGAGGCAGTGACTTCTTGTGGGTTGAATCTAAACAGTGAATAATAGTTTTTCTAATTCATGTAACAGCCTAAAACTTAGTTACACAAGTCTCTCCCTTCTGAGTCATGCATTTCTTGGCCAACAATGTGGAGCTTCCTCTCTGCAAGCCATGCTATGTTATCTGGGGAACCTCTTTCAGAATAGATACATTTGCTACCAGCATAACAAATTAGGCCTATTCTGAGAAGTGTAAATGTTTGTAATTCATCTTTATGGTCAAATATTCATATCTTCCATGTCATTTAAGAGTTAACACCTCACTGAGACGTTAATGACTTTTATTTTAGAAAGAAATGTGCTTATTTAACCTTGTGGACAAAATCCAGAGCAGTTATGGGTCCACGCAGTTACAGTGGCGCCTCACGTAACACATTTAATTTGTTCTGGAGGCATGTTCTTTACGTGAAACATTCTTTACGTGAAGAGGATTTTCCCAAGGAAATAATGGAAACTCAGATGATTGGTTCCACAACCCCCAAAATATTCATACAAAAATATAAACTGGATGTAAAAATGATGACAGAACACTGGGATTGAATTCAAAACATGAATTCAATGTGTATGATCTTATGAAGTCTACGGGGAGCACAATCCTAACCATGTTTTCTCAAAAGTAAGCCCCATTGTGATCAATGCGTCTTACTCCCGGGAAAGTGTCTTTAGGATTGCAGCATTAGGCTGCAGTCCTAAAGACACTTTCCTGGGAGTAAGCCCCATTGAACACAGTGGGTCTAACTTCTGAGTAGACATGGTTGGGACGCTGCAATCCAAGACACTTTCCAAGTGTCTCCCCACTTTCTCCTTCTCTTCATCCTGAGCCTCTCTCTCCCCTGCTCCCTTTTGGCTAGCCCTGAGTTGCTTCCCTCTTCTCCACTGCTCTTCTCTCCCTCTGCCCAGCGGACACCCGGCCACAGGAGGAACAGCATGGAAGTGTTGCTTTCACCATGGGCAAGTGCGCTAGGCAGCCCTGACGCTTTTTAAACAGCCTGCTGGCCAGCGCGTCTGCCCCAACTGCCAACGAATATTTTCTTTATGTGAAGCATGTTCTTTACGTGAAGCAGAATGCTAGAGAAATTTTTGTTTGTTACGTGTTTACGTGAAGCGTCACTGTACATCATTCTCTAGTGTTATCTTATGGAAAGTCACCTAAATTGCTCCGGAGCAAAGGGCTTAATTTGACTTTAGGATATGGGCCTATGTTTTTGTTCCATTTTTCCTGTTCCTTGATTTTTTTTAAAAAAGATGCATACATTCACTTTTTAAAAACATGGGGGAGGTTCAAGTCAAACCAGGGCTTTTAATTTTACAGGTATAAAAAGGGGTATTACCATGGCACTACTATGCACATTAGTAAATGGCAAGTGTGTCCTATTACTAATGGCCCACATGCATGTCATGGGCCAGTCCAAACCTTCTTCAAGATGGCAGGCAACAATGGTAGTGCATTCATGTGACAGCGTGTGGTGATGAAGTTTCTTGTGAACAAAGGCATTAAACCTGTAAAAAAATTGCTACAGAAGTCACAGTATTGTGACAGGATGCTCAGCTGCAGTAGGACATATGAATGGTGTAAATCAGGGGACCTCAGACTTTTGAAACAGGGGGCCGCTTCACTGTCCCTCAGACACTGTCGGTGGCCGGACTATAGTTAATTAATTAATTAAATTAATAAGGAACAAATTATTTTGTAAAGTGTGTTACTTTCATGTAAAAATGCTACTGAACATAACATATACTGAAGTTGATAGAAAGATGAAAACATTTTATGAATTATGCCACAAAAAAACCTCAGAAGTGAGGCTAGGATTGCAGCCTCAGAGCCCCATCCTAAGCATTCCTACACAGCATTCCTACACAGAAGTAATGGGCTTACTCCTAGGAAAGTATGGCAGGCTTGCAGCATCAGAGCCCATCCTAAGCATACCTACACAGAAGTAATGGGCTTACTCATTAAGCAAGCGGGAAGCAGGAAGCCGGCGACTGAGAGAAGGGCGCACGAGCGACTGAGCGGGAAGCGCGCATGCCTGTTGCCACTTCTCTGCAGCGCCAGAGGTTTCCTGGCTGAAGCAGCGACTGAGCAGGAAGGGTGCGCGTGCTGGCCAGGGAACCCCAGCGCTGCGGAGAAGTGGCAACAGGCATGCATGCTTCCTGCTCAGTCACTTGTGCGCCTGGCGTTGAGGCCCCTGGGGTTTCCCCCCAACCCCCAGCGGGGGGATGCGGGAGGGGTTCTGAAAATGCCCGTGGGCTGGATTGAGGGCCCTGGCGGGCCGTATCCGGCCCACGGACTATAGTTTGAGGACCCCTGGTGTAAATGTTTCAAAGACGGCTGTTCATCAATCAGTGTGACAGTCTTAGCCATGGTGGTTCACAGCCCACAGCAGTCATTCGTGTGAACATTCAGCATGTAGAACACCCGATCCTGGATAATCGATGCATAACCTGTCATGAAATTCCACAAAAGACTTAATATTTTTGTGGGAACTGTGAACACAATCATTCACAAACATTTACAATTTTGAAAAGTTAGTGCACACTGAGTACCAAGACAGCTTTTGCTTCTGACCAGGACAGAAGAGTAGAAGGCTGAACCTAGGATGCTGAACTGACAAATCTTTCTATGCCAAAGTTTTTCAGGCATTAATTAAATGTGGGAAAAGTGTATAAATGTAGCAGGGGACTATGTCAAAAAATAAATGCAGTTTGCACTCCTTTAAATTTGTTCTTTTATAAACTCAAAAGTCCTGGTTTGACTTTAACGTCTCTCCTACATTCACTTTTTAAAATATATAACAGATGAATGTACCAAGTCCAAAAAATCATCTACACTATGTTCAGTTTCAAATTGTGACACCATAATTTAGAGCTGATCTGCATGCTGCCAAGAAGTGGGAAAAGCAGCTTCTTATTTTGCTTTCCATGATGTTTTCCTGCAGGCATATGACCCCTTATTTAGGGTGGAAGAAAGCCATCAGAAGGTTTACTAATTAAGAGCAGCAGTTGTTCAGCAGTCATCCTTAAATAAAGACTCCAATACTTGGCTGGGGGAGGGGAGAGAGAATAGGAAAGAAGTTTAGGTACGCTAGTCAAGAGTCTTGTATGAACATTTTTATATTGTATACAATTACTTGGCTACTATGTATTAAATAACACAATTGATTCCATGAATATTTTTCTTTTCAGAAGCTCCCTTTCCTAATTGAGCATTTGGGCTTCTTTAGTTTCATGGTCAATGTTCTTAAGTGAACATCATGTGTCTCTTTATCAGTCTCAGGGAACACTTCATTGGTTGAAAGTGGTTTTCTTTACGTTGACAGGCAATCTTCAAAACAGAAGAAAGCTATTCAGACTGCTATCCGTAAGAACAAAGAGGCCAATGCGGTTCTAGCTAGGTTAAACAGTGAACTTCAGCAACAGCTAAAGGTAAAGAACGCAAACAAAGCTTTGCAGTTATAGTTTGTTGTATCCATAAAGGGAAAGAGAAAAATGTCCCCCACAGGTTTCCCTGCTAAGTCATGACCAACTCAGGAGTGGTGCTTATCCCCATTTCTACTCCCATAGAGCAATATACATATGCAAAAATTCTCTCTCTCTCTCTCTCTCTCTCTCTCTCACACACACACACACACACACACACACACACACACACACACTGAGGCACCCCCAATTTCCATTCTTTTGCATATACAAAAAAAACAACAAATATAAAAGTGTATTCATAAACAGATCCTCTTCCTTCCATCTTGACTTCTAAAGCAGCAAGGTCATCTGGGACGAGGATTAAACAGACTATGAATTTGTTTTCTGTTGGAACTGAAAATATGGCTGTTGCTTTCTTGTCATTTGAATGGGAAACATTTGCCCACCTTGGCATATATAAAAAGTTGATTAATAGTGGTACAGAGGGTGACCATATGGGATGAAAAACCGATTCCCTCTACCTTTTACCATGCGTAGAAGAGGGAATTGAGGCAGCTTTAGCTCATCATAGAAAGATTTAAAAAGCAGCACTCGGCTGAATTCCGCCTTCTATGTAATGGTTAAAGGTTAGAGGGACTCTATCCTCTATTCTATATGGTCACCCTGAGTAGTACATTTCAATCAATAATTTGGAGTGTTACATCAATTGACAATAATTGGCAAGAAGTTTTTTGATAGGCAGAAGAACTGCTACTACTCTCAGTTTGTGCAATTTGCTACACCAGGTTCTGGTGATAGTCATTAGTTTAGATGACTTTTAAAAGACTAGACAAATCTCCTGTGATGACCATCAGTCATGATGGTCATGTGCTATCTCCAAGTCCAGAGACAGCAGGCCTCCATCAGTCTTGAAAGACTATGGTATCGTGCTCGGCGCTGCATACGCTGCATGCAAAGCATGAAAGCCTGGGTTAGATTGTTATGGAGGATAGGCTGTTACCCAAGCAGCAAATCCCCCCTCTCCACCCCACTGAATTAGTCCAATGGAAAGGCAGAGCTGATACGATTGGATCCAGCTGGCATCACAGAGCTGGGCTAAGGACAGGAGCTCACCCTATCTTGTGGGGCCGACCTGCTGGTTAACAGACACAGTGCTGCTGTGGCCTGCTGGTTAACAGACACAGTGTCTTAACCACTTGCGCCACCCACAGCCCACAATTCCTTGACCGGGAAACTAACTCAGGCTGCAGCAGTGAGAGCACCGTGTGGGGAAGTCGTATGGGGAAATGTTACTCCCGCAACACGGGTACGCTTTTTGCTAGGTATTTAATAAAATCAATGCCTCACAATGGTATTTTGTACTGTCAGCCTGTGGCTCTCATTATAACTGGTTGTAGTCAGTACTATTAAAACAAGCGTTCCAGTTCATGCTAGACTAGTGTTTCTCAACATTTATTGCCCCAATATAACCCTTCTTATGATCAATCTTTTCTTCAAATGCCACTAATATTGATGATGTCAACCCATGATACCACCCCTTTCTGGCCCTTGTGTGAGGGAAAGGCGGGGTATAAATATACGAATGAATGAATGCTTCTACAGCTAGCAGCTCACCAGCTGATTGTCAGCAGTGCTACTTAAAGTCCACTGGTGAGCAGAGCATGCTTGAGACAAAAGGTGACTATCAACCAAAATTGTCTAAATTAAGAAATGCTATGTTAATTTATGTAAATACATTCTAATGCTTAGGATAGCTCAAACCTGGCACCTTCGTATAAAACTTTTAAAATATTGTGATGTTAATTTCCTAAAGCATCTATATTTCAATAGACCAAGGATTCCAAATGGCTAAATTCATGGAGTAGGGCAGTGGTGGAGAAAATATGGCATGCAGCCATAGCACTGCCACATGCCCCCAACCCAGGCTGTCCAGATGTCTGGCTTTCCCTGGACACCTCCGGTATTTATTACCTTGTCAGAGGGAGTAGGGAAACGTAAGAGTGCCTCCGGAATTTACGAGCCATGCACGCAGCTCAGATTTTCCTAGCCTTAAACCTCCAGCTCTTAACCCTTTCAGTGCCTCTTAACTCTGCCTCAGCCAACAATTCAGGCTGTGCTCCACTTCTAGACCTGCAAGGTAACTCCTGCCTGGGGATACTCTGATTCCTCCTTCCCAGTCCTTTACATCCTGATCCTTCTGGCTCCCCACAGTCTGCTTTTGCACTCTGCACACCCTCAGGGGCACTGCAGATTTCTCTTGGTGGTTCCAGATCCCACCTCCCTTAAGCAGAGATGTCCTCCTTTCTATCCCCTCCCTGCTTGTTATCTTGCTTGTGTGTGTGCTTGTGTTTGTGTGTTTGGGTCTGAACCACATACGTTGGAGTCACTGGTTTGTGTTATGCTACTACAAATGCTTGCTTTAATGTCTGGGTCTGAATCATGCATTTTACAAGGTTCTCAATTTTAAAGGGTTGAAGTTAAGTACAGGAAAACAATATGAGTATTTCTGCTCATTTTAACATGTCCTACATGTGTCCTACATTTTTGCGGTGTCCTTCAATTGTTTTAACCACATAGGAATTTTAGGGATTTTAGGGGTTTAGGGATTTTGCGTTTGTCATCTGATCACCCTGTGCAAAAAACTTAGTGTCTTGGCATAAAAATAAATATCTGCTTTTATTTTCCATAATGCCAAAACACAAGTGCCAATTTTTCCCAAAATTCATTCAAACCTGAACAGAACCTACATGAAGCTGAATGCCTCATTTGGCAAAGTTGTTTGGAAAACTGGGAACCCCTAAAATTGGTTCCACAACCCCCAAATCAGACTGGGTTGGGTTGAGCGGAGAGTTCTTCATTTTTCAATTTAAAATAAGTATTGTAGTGTAATATATTATGTACAGGAAAGAAATACCAGTGTTTTTAGCTTATGTTTAGTGTTCTTATCTTATCTTAACATGTCCTACATTTTGTCCTACATTTTCTGGGTAGGGAGTAGGAATTTTTGCCTTCGATCAGGAATTTTGGCCTTGCTGTTCAGGGATTTTGCGTTTGGCATCTGGTCACCCTGCCCCAACCCAGCTTTGGTGCCCATCAATGCATGCTCAGTGCTCAGTTTGGCTCCACAGCTGATCCTCTTCAGAGCAAAGCTGAACTGGGGAGGGGGGAGTTGCCAGTTGCACATGCCCAGAGCTCTGTGCATGTGTATTGGGCTCAGAGCATGCTCACTGGGCACTGGTGCCATCAGTCAGCACTTGGTGCCCAAAAGGTTCACCACCACTGGAATAGGATTATGCTAGTGGAACCTATTAAACGTCATGCTTCATCAAAGCATCCAATATTTGAGACTTTCATTATAAATTTAGTTGTTGAGCTACCGTAAAGATATTTTCTGCTTCTTAATAAGATAAAGTTGTTTTATACATTTGGATCTAAAAGGCATAATGCTGCAACTGTTTTATATCCATTTCATTTTCTAGGAAGTTCACAAAGAACGAACAGCACTGGAAACTCAGCTGGAACGACTCCGACCTGTAACTGTCTTATGACAGATTCTAACAGAATGTTTGTGCCAAGAAACTTTCAACATTTATCCGCACAAGATATTGACATATTCCTTTCACTAAGGCTACATCATTTGGGAAGAAATGGCTGCCAGATTTCTTTTGCATTTTTTGCACCCAAGTTTACCTTGCAAATGAAGGTACAGAAACTGAATGTCAAATCTTGGTTTCCTGTTGATCTTCAGGAATGCCTCACCCCCAAATCCAGAGTAACTACGGGAGCACATAAGAGACATGTGCACCCATAGTTACTGCACCACCTAGTGAAAACCTATTGGAAATTCATATTAGTATCCAGAGTAAATTTTTCTTACACCGGAGCAAGAACTTCCTGTAGTTACTCTGGATTTTGCCCATAGTCTCTGGATTAGCTTTTTATTTATTCCAGGAATTATGATTTTATGCATTTTAGAAAACAATTTAAATATTGTATACGTCCAGGAAAATTCATACTAGATTACCATATTCCTTTAATATTTGCAATTTTCAGGGTGTATCTAGTTTTAGAATAAATTAAAATATCATATATCAAACATTATACCTCTCATGTACACTACTGTCAAACAATTATGTCCAATCTTCTTTGTTTACTGACAGTATCTGGGTGCAGGGCACAAACCTAGCTGTGTGGGTATAATGTGCCCACATTATATTATCATCTCCCTCTACAACATAGGACTGCACAAAAACTCCCTGTTTGTTTCTTCAAGTCTTACATCTCAGCTTCTTCACAGGTAGGTGTCATGGGCTCTCTCACAGTGTAAGGAGGGATGCTGTGCTGTGGGCCCGTCTCTTGATTCGAGAGTCTTTGCAGTTTTTAATTAGATACATCGGTTTTTCAGGATCCTGTTTCACCCTCAACCCATGCAATGAGGTGGATAACATAACTGCCTATAGGCTCAGTTTATAGGGTTCAAAGGGATTCCTCCACCTGCTCTTGTCCATTAATGCTCTCTAGGCTGCAGCAGAATTTGTTTTTTACTGCTTAAATGCCACCAAGTAATTATTGTAACAATTCTCTTTGATTTTTTGATAATTAGATAATTATTTGACAATCAGGTGATTGTTTCTTAAGATGTCACCACAGAGCAGGTTAGCCATTACCTGTATGTCTTATTTCCTTTATATGTAGAATTGTATTTCATTTTTGTCCTGCACGTTGAAGTTATCTATGAAAACTATATTATGCTTTTTTACTGCATTGGGAATAGATGGCCCTTTCATTTCTTGATGATGATGGACCACTTTTCTGTTCAGTTACCACACCTGACCTCAAGAATGTTCTACTGAACTTGCTAAGATTTACTTAAAAGATGCATAAAGATAGAATCATAGAGTTGGAAGGGACCTGTAGGTCATCTAGTCCAACCCCCTGCCTGCTGCAGGAAATCCTCCTTAAGCATCCCCGACAGGTGCTCGTCGAGCCTCTGCTTGAAGATCCCCAGTGAGGGAGAGTCCACTACCTCCCCTGGCAATCTGTTCCACTGCCGAACCGCCCTCACCGTCAGGAATTTTTTTCCAGATATCCAACTTGAATCTCCTTTCTTGCAGTTTGAACCCATTGGTTCTAGTTCTGCCTTCAGAGGCAGCTATGAACAAATGAGCCCCTTCCTCCATATGACAGCCCTTCAGGTATCTGAAGAAGGCAATCATATCTCCTCTCATCCTTCTCTTCTCCAGGCTGAACATCCCAAGTTCCCCCAACTTTTCCTTGTAGGGCTTCCCTTCCATCCCACTGATCATTCTTGTTGCTCTCCTCTGGACTTGCTCCAGTTGACTGCATCTTTCTTAAAGTGAGGTGCCCAGAACTGAACACAGTACTCAAGGTGAGGTCTCACCAATGCAGAATAAAGAGGAACTAGACTGTCTCGCAACTTAGAAGCTACAGTCCTCTTAACGCAGCCTAAAATGGCATTTGCCTTCTTTGCAGACACATCACACTGCTGACTTACGTTCAGCTTGTGCTCCACATGACTCCAAGATCCCGCTCACATGTTGTGCTACCAAGCCAAGTATCTCCCATTCAGTGGTGGGATTCAAATAAATTAACAGGTTCTATGTCCATAGAACAATAGGTTCTATGTCCCATTAGTAACCTGTTCTCAGAATCAGATGCTCATTAGCGAAGGGTTCTATAGAACCTGTGAGAACCCCCTGAAGCCCAGCACTGCTGCCATTTTATACCTGTGAAAAAGGTATAAATGGCAACCTTTTCAATTTCATTGGTCATTATTGGTTTGTGTATTCCCTGGGTAGAAGCGAATTTTTCTAGCACGGTATCAAAATTCAGAGTAACAGTGAGTACTCCAATGTCAATCAATCGAATAATCGCTTTTAAAAGTTGTTGTCTGGGTTCTGCAAGGGTTCTCGAATCCAAATGGTCAAAAATGTAGGACATTCAGTCAAAAATGTAACTGGTTTGCCCCTGCATATTGTTTCATTTGAAAAGTCTGGATGTGTTCATAATAGTATGCTTGGCTTTGAGTAATTGCATCCAAACCATACAGTACTCTTAATCAAATACAGTGACGGTAAGAAAGGTAGTAGGATAGGTGATCTTTCAAGAGAAGAGATAAATATTTATTTATTTAAAAAATTTATATCCCGCCTTTTTCCGGCCATTAGCCCAACTCAAGGGGGCTGACATTAAAACATAATTAAAAACATAAATAGAACAATTCAATTAAAAATAATTAAAACATACAAGCTAAAACATATATGCTAAAAACAATAAAACAACAGTCCCCCAACCTCTGCCCCATTAAAAGCTTTTTTAAAATAAAAGGTTTTAAGGCTCCGCCTGAAGCTCTTTATTGAGGGAGCTTTCCTCAGTTCTAAGGGGAGGGAGTTCCAAAGCCAGGGTGCCATCACCAAGAAGGCCCTATCTCTGGCCACCACACCTCTCACATCTCTTAGTTGCGGCACAGTCAGTAGGGACCCCTCAGATGACCTTAGGGGATGGGTCGGATTGTACAGAAGAAGGTGGTCCTTCAGATACCCTGGACCCGAGCCATTTAGGGCTTTAAAGGTCAGGACCAGCACTTTGAATTCAGCCCGGAACCGAATGGGCAGCCAGTGTAGTCACTGAAGCAGTGTCCCGACAGTCGAACCGACGAGCGCCAGCAACCACACGGGCCACCACATTCTGGACTAGTTGAAGCTTCCGGACCATCTTCAGAGGCAGCCCCATGTAGAGCACGTTAGAATAATCCAGTCTTGATGTCACTAGGGCATGGGTCACCATGGCCAGATCCGAGCGACTTGGGTATGGTTGCAGCTGGCGAATCAGCCGAAGCTGAGCAAAGGCTCCCCTGGCCACAGCTGCCACCTGGGACTCCAGGAGCAGCTGCGAATCCAGGAGAACCCCCAAGTTGCGGACCTGCTCCTTATTAGGGTCAAACAGGGGGTGTCCAGCCAGATAGGGACACCCTTGCCGTGTCCGGCCTTCTGGGGGGGGGGGGGGGCGGGAGGGTGACTTGGAGGCACTGGGAGCTCTGCAGCAGCAGCAGCTTTTAAACGGAGCTAGCCGCTGACAAAATGCAGAGCGCATGAGTTCCCAGCTGATTAGAACCAGATGGGGTTCCTACAAGGTCTCTGTGAGGGCGGGCACCGACTAGTGAAAGTGCCTAGGTCAATTCAGGTCTCCGCCCTCACAGAGACCTTGTAGGACCCCCATCTGGTTCTAATCAGCTGGGAAATCACGCGCTCTGCATTTTCTCAGCGGCTAGCTCCGTTTAAAAGCTGCTGCTGCTGCAGAGCTCCCAATGCCTCCCAGTGCCTCCAATCACCCTCCCACACCCCCCAGAAGGACCCCCCAGACCTCAGCAAACTAAAAAAAATTTTTAAATGTGTTTTTTGTTTGTTTTTTATAAAAAGTCCGGATTTTCATGTGAAAATCCGGACTGTAAAGTGACCAGGATAGGAATTTTGGATTTTGGGTCTGGTCAGCCTGGAGAGAGTGCAACCTCGTCCAGAACAGGATGATATTCCAATACCCAAGTCGAAGACTTCCAGACCAGGAGAACCTCTGTCTTATCAGAATTTAATCTCAGCTTGTTCACCCTCATCCAGTCCCCACTGCCTCCAGACAACGATTCAGGACTTCAACTGCCTCCTCGGACTCAGGAGGAAAGGAGAGATAGAGCTGGGTGTCATCAGCATACTGATGACACTTCACTCCAAACCTCCGGATGACCTCTCCCAGCAGCTTCATGTAGAAGTTAAATAGCATGGAGGATAGAATGGAACTTTGCGGCACCCCACACTGAAGAGGCCAGGGTGCCAAGCAACCATCCCCCAGCACCACCTTATGGGACCTGTCAGCCAGGAAGGAGCGGAACCACTGCAAAACAGTGCCAGTAATCCCCAACCCAGCCAACCGACCCAGAAGGACACCATGGTCGATGGTGTTGAAGGCCGCTGAGAGGTCCAGCAGGACCAACAGGGACACACTCCCCCTGTCCATTCCCCGGCATAGGTCATCCACCAAGACGATCAAGGCAGTCTCTGTCCCAAACCCTGGCCTGAAACCAGATTGGAAGGGATCCAGATAATCAGTTTGGGACCAGGACCTTCTGAAGCTGGGACACCACCAACCACTCAACCACTTTGCCCAGAAATGGGATGTTTGAGACTGGCTGATAGTTGTTTAGATTATTAGGGTCCAGGGAGGGCTTTTTCAGGAGGGGGCGAATTTAGAAAGTTTTTTATTAACTGGTTGTAAAGGTTAAGGTGTCCCCCACAGGTTATACTGATGGTCGTGACCGACTGTAGGGTGCAGTGCTCATGCCCATTTCTAGAGCCTTAAAAGGCAGCGTTGTCCAACATGTGGCCCGCATGTGCACAGAACACTGTTACCTTCCCACCAAAGTGGTACCTTGTACCACTTTGGTGGGAAGTGCTTGTATACTACTTGTATTTGCATACTTTCAAACTACTAATTTGGCAGGAGCTGTGCTAAGAACAGGAGTTCACCCTGTCTTGTAGGACCCGGGTCTTGAAACCTGGCCTTTCCGGTAACAGGCACAGTGTCTTAACCACTTGTGCCACCTTATTAACTGGTTGAGTTGACACTTATACAATTGGCAATTTTTCATAGGTTAATGTTTCTTGTGGATAATATGACATGAATGTTATAGCATATATAAGATGGTAGCTGATTGTAAGTGATGGCCTCGGGCTTAAATGGCTTTAAAAGAAGATAAAACAGTTCCATGGAAGATGGTTTTATTAACAACATTGGTAGCTAAATAAAAACTACCTGTTCAGAGGTTGTTCAGCCATAGGGGAGAGCCATCACTTCTGTGCCCTATTTCTGAGCTAACTGAAAGCATCCTGCAGGTCATTTGCTAGAAGCAGAATTCTGGAAGACCTGTTCGGAAGCAGAACTTCATTTACTTACTTTCATTTGCCTTCCATGTTTCATTTCTTAAAACATTCTATGCCTTCCTAGTCTTCTGAAGTAAGCATCATTCGGGATGTAGGATAATTCTGCAAACTTATTATTAAACCAATAAGAGTATAGTTCAAAAACCACTGGTTTAGGCTGCAGTCCTATGCACACTTACATGACAGTAAGTCCCTTTGAACTCAAAGGTGTTGAGGGTGAAATCCAGAGTAACTACGGGGAGTCCTTGCTCCGGAGTAAGAACAAGTTACTCTGGATTGCAATATGAATTTCCCATAGGTTTTCACTTGGTGGTTCAGTAACTATGAGTGCACGTTATGTCTGTGGATTGTGCCCTGAGTCTCATTAAACGCAAAAGGCTTGCTTATGAATGGATGTGCATAGGAGTTTGCTGCATTCATACAGCAAAAAAAGGCCTTCATCATTTTGGTGAACTCAGTATTACTCATAATAGTTGTGCATATGCTTACATGCTTCAGGTCAGACTGTCATCTGAAAGTTATGATGCAAAAATGATGTATACTCATATTTTCATGGTTTAGTATAGTGTTTTTCAAAGTCTGCTCCTAGAAGCCCTGGGACTCCCTGAGATTCCAACTCCATGATAAGTGGCTGCCATCTGCCTCCTGTTTGGATTGCTTGTCCATCCCTCCTGCTATCCCTGTTGGTGACTTTCATTCCCCTCCTGTCCTGGCTCTTTGCCAATATTCAGCATTGGGATTGGCATTGCATCATTCCATGCATGTATTCACACTTGAGGGCTCCCCAAGACTCTTTTTAAGAATGTAAAGGATTCTGAAGATCACAAAGACCTCTAAACTGAACTGCTGATTTAGTGTACAGCAATATTATCCTGTGAGAACTGGGCCAAGAAGATGTAGAAATACAGCATGTAAAGATTAAAAGTAAATAATGTATGGTTTATATATAGTTCTACAAAGCTATATAGTATGAAACACATCCATGAAAATATGTTTAAAGTTGACAACAAATAGAATGTCTTGATTAGCACATGTAAAACTTTAATTGAATCCATGATCCAGAAGTGTTGTGTTCAAAACAAAGCTATCTAAGGCTGCAATCCTATGCATAACCTATCCTGGAGTAGCTGCCATTGCTGTTAGTAAGTCTTGTAGCCCAATTATATTCAGATGTCTCCCAAACATCAGCAGTTTATTAATTCAGCAATTTTCAAACTGGATTTGACTCACCATTCCATTATTACTGCCATATCTTCAGAAGGGCTTCTCCGTGTAGAACAAGCGGATGTGCAAACGTTGAGGCTATCTTAGCTTCAACTCCTTTTTTTCTTTATTTGAATAATGTATCAAAAATTCTTGATCGCAGTGGCATGCCATGGGCAGGAGCCTGGGGGCCCCTGCGCCCCAGGTGCCACCCTCACGGGGGTAACACACTAGGAGTGGGCAAAATAACAGTGCTAAAATCACTAGAATCCTTTGCGGTAACCGCATTGTCATTTACCATTGGATGTGTATTTTGCAGCTGAATCAATGCAAAAACAGCTTTGAAATACCTCCTTCCTATCAAAAGTTATGGTAAAAAAACTACAAAAAAATGCATGGAGCCCTATGGAAAGTGAAACTGAGCTATATTGCACCTTTACTCACGAGTGGACAAATATGGTGGCAAAAGTCCATTGGAAAAGGCAGCCTGAGAGGAATTTAATGGCTACAGAATGGTCCAGATCCAATGAATGCTGTCCCCACAAATCAGCTCAGAAGGAAGTCCCTGATAATTGCATTGAGCCCTGTGGAAAGTGAGCCACATTTCCTCGTGAGTAAGCAAAGGTGCCTTGGCTCGTGTTCAGGTCAGGCACAGAGGACTACAAGGCTACCTGAATGGTCCCAATCCACTGAAAATGAAGCTCAACAAGTGCTCCAGAAGGCATCCTCATCCCCCTCCTCCCCAAAATTAAAACAGGTTGAATAGGTAAGGTGATTTATAAATATGAAAATATTAATTAATATCTAATTAATTGTATTAATTAATACTGATAATAAATAATTTTGACTTAAAAGCAGGCCTCCATCAGTCTTGAGAGACTGGTATCATGCTTGGTGCTGCATATGCTGCATGCAAAGCACGAAAGCCTGGGGTTAGATTGTTATGGAGGATAGGCTGTTACCCAAGCAGCAAATTCCCCCTCTCCACACCACTGAATTAGTCCAATGGAAAGGCAGAGATAATACGATTGGATCCAGCTGGCGTTGCAGAGCTGGGCTAAGGTCAGGAGCTCACCCTGTCTTGTGGGGCCAACCTGGGTCTTGAACCCTGGCCTGCTGGTTAACAGGCACAGTGTCTTAGCCACTGGGTGACAAAAAATTTGTGGGCCCTAGATGCCAAATGACCTAGGTATGCCACTACCTGATCGCTAGCCTGCCTGGCTTGATATGGGAGCACTAATAGTAATATACAATTCTTAATTTGAAAACATTATTTTAAAGCTGTAATGAACCCCAAAGAGAATATGGGCAAAATCCAGAGTAACTATGGAGAGTCCTTGCTCTGGTGTAAGAACAACTTACTCTGGATTCCAATATTAATTTCCCAAAGGTTTTCTCTGGGTGGTGCAGTAACTATGGGCACGTAAAGTTTCTTACGTGCTCCCGTAGTTACTCTGGATTTGGGGGTATGTGTATCGTTCATAAAAGTTCTAAATAATTAGAGTTTCATGACCAGGCATTGTTTGCAGTAGTGCCTTAATATCACACTGGAGGAAAAGGCTTACTGTAAAATTGTCTGTATCGGGTCCAGATCAAGCAGCCTTTGCATGTTATGATCAAGCCTTAATATTCAAATTGGCATGTCAGAGTTCACTTTGCACCAGTTTTTACCATGTATATTTGAGAAGTTCTGAACCTATAGGAAGATTTTGTTGCCTCTATAAACGAATTGTTATATTTGGGAAATGCATACAGAGATTCATTGGGGGGGGGGGTCAATTTGACCACATTGGTACACAATTAATATGGAAATTCCCTGATGTTTGTTTTGGACAAGAGAGATTTTAAGGGTACACAGAACATACAATGAAACATGGAAGACAATATGTAAAAGCTTCCATTCTTGAATAGCATCAGGAAAGGAGTCCCATTTCTTCATATAACACTGCCACATCTTTAGTTTTTAGCACATGCTCATGTACATATACTTAAAAAGAAATATTTTGTGTACTAAAAAGGAGATCAGGAAAGACTGTAAGTCTGAGTATTCTGTGACAAAGAAAATTTATTTTATTAGAAAAAAATTACTACAAGTGATGAAAATGAGAAGAAATTATATATTTGAAGTGTACCTTGTTATGTTATTTTCATCATAATATGCTAATAAAGTTATCTGTTTATGCTTTTTTGTCTACTGACTTTTTGGCCAAAAAAAATAGTACTGTGAATATAACAGTAAATATTGTAAATACAAAACTGTGTATTGTATTTGTTCATGGTCTATATATTTGTGTTTTAATATACACTTGTTTTAAAAGTCATTGTCATTAAGCCCCCAAACACTGTAAATGCAACTTCTTCAACATGAGTACAGTCAATGTACCAAAAGAAAGGTTTCTTCATACCTTGCCTTGCTAATTCTATGCATTGCTTGACGCACAGAAGGTCAGTTGATTCCTTTTCTCATTAATAGTTTATAGTTAAACCTGGATACAGGTATATTCCCTGTTTCAAATTTGAAAAGAGCCTGATGGTATTGTGGGACCTTGTTGGAGTAGGAATATCTATTTATACATACCAAAAGAAAGAGGAAAATCTGAAAATAATAAGAAATATAGATTCTGAAACATCAAAAACAATTTTCAGATAAGATATTAATATATATGTATAAATCTCTTTAAAAGGCTGGTTAATGTTGAAGGCAAGCCGTGAAGATGAGCAGAGGTGAGCTCAAACCTACTTGGTAGGGTCATGTCAGTCGGAGTGACAAATTGCAGTGTTAGATGTCTTAGCCAAAGGCACCTTTTCCCATGTCCTAATGCTAATTCATTGTTTACAACTCAGCACCTGGTCACACTAAGATTCAAAGATCCTTACAAATTTGCTTGGTAAAAGTGGTCTTGTGGGCTTCCAGCTGTTAACATTATGGGGATGGGGGCACAAATCAATTTTGGTATAGATTGTCATGCTTCTGAAATATAGGGTAAAGCAACCCAGGCACATTACCCTGAGTAATTTATGATGATTCCCAATAAGTGACGGACACTTTCCAGTACATATCAATTCAGCATTTATTCTGAAGGGCTACCAGCGAATATGTGTTTTTTCTGTGTCATCTATACTTATGAGAAAACCAAAGAGAGGACATGAATAATGATAAGATGCAGTGCTCATGTTTCTCAGGTGGAGTGCTCAACAATGCTTTCCTTGTCTCAATTCTCCCACACAAAACTGGCACTGGGAAGAAAAACACTCTTCTAACTTTGATATTTAAAGGGAAGCCTGCAACCCAATATTCTAATTATTTTGTGCCAGGTTTGTTTGAAACAATCAGGCACTTCATTTTGTTTGCCATAGATTTAAGGTGTGGCTACCTGACCATGCTTCCATTGCCTGTACAAAGCTTTTACTGTTTTATTTCCACTGTTTTAATTCCACTATTTTTCTTTCTTCCTGATGATAACAACATGCACAAGACTGGTATCCTTAATCTTTGCTTTACCTGAGAGAATCCTAATCCTTTATATTTAAACAGTGGCTTCCAAAAGTTGTTTCATTTGCTACTTTTATACTGTGGCATCATTTTGGGAAAATAATTCTAAAATGTTTCCTTCTGATCAGTCTCCCCTGGGGCCAGATCCATCTACAGTATTTCTGCATTGTGTGTGTGATCAAATAGCTCATTTAGTACCTAATGAGTACCTAAAGTGTTTAAACCACAGATATTATTCTGAAAATTCTAATTATCTAGGGCAGCCATTTTCAACATTTTCATCTAACATCACACTGAGAAGGCTCCATAATTGTCAAAGCCATTCCCACACTTATCAGTTTTGACAATTGATATGGGGCACTGCACTTGATGGCCAAGAGCTTGTATTACCCAATGGCTCTAAATTATTTTCAACCAGTGTGCTGTGGCACACTGGTGTACCGTGGATAGTCCTCAGGTGTGCCATGGAAATTTGATTGATATAAGTTAATTTGAAAATTGGGGGATTTGAACAGTCTGGTGTGCCTTGTCAATGGTAAAAACAACTGCAGGTGTGCCTTGACAATTTCATTGCCTTGTTAAGTGTGACATGAGATGAAAAAGGTTGAAAATCACTGCTCTAAATGAACTCCAAATCCTATAGGTTGTAGAACACCAACAGACTAGCTGTGGCACAAGAGTTGAAAATCTTAGGTGCAGCACAGTTGTAGTGACGCTGTACCATTCTGCCACGCCACCTCCAGTCTTCATCCTCTTTATAGCAATTCACGCCAGGCAGCCACTTCCCTGGGAAACAGGAGTGATCAGCAGCAGATGCTGCTCCCTATTGCAAGTTTTTGCAAAAATCAGGTGTGGAGGCAGGAGGTGGCAGGGCAGAACGTTAAGGCTTTGCAAACATTGCATCCAAGATTATTGGTGCAGCGTGGGCCATTGTTTGGAGGCCTCTGATCTAGAGCAGATCTGGTTCCTATGACAGCAGAACAAGAAAAATATATCTTAAAAAATAGCAAATTTTGTTGGTCCATCTGAAACCCCTCATACTCAGGCCACGCTTGCTCTACATAGAGCTTTATACCTTTTTGGAATCAGGATGATCCCAGGATCGACATATCCCAACCCCCGCACAAAACCCAACCCCACACTCCACACACAAACACACACAACCTAACCTACTCTTTCACACACACGCACACACAAAGTATCTTAACCCCAACATACAACCCAACCCCCACACTCTCACACACACAAAACCTACTCCACATTCTCTAACTCAGGCCACATTTGCTATACATGGGTGGGCTGAAGCCGGTTCTCACCGGATCTGTAGAACCGGTTGTTAATTTGGGGCTGACGTTAGCAAACTGGTTGTTAAAGAGGGGGCCGTCATCTTTGAATTGCATGCAACTGTGTTTGAATTTCTCTTAAAGAGCCTCTGGATCTGTCTTCCCAGAGGGGAAGCTCCACTCCCTCCCCTTCTAAACCTCCCTCCCCTTCTGAGTGTTGTGAGAATGAGCTCCTCCAGGGCTTTTGGTGGGGGCCATGCTTGCCTGCCTGCCTTCCTGCCTCCCCAGGTGCCTTTGCAGCCCAGTACTAGGCATGGAGAACTACTCAGTACTACCCAGTACTACTCAGGAGTAAGCCACACTGTATAGTAGAGGACTGCAGTCTGTGGCCACAATCCTAGCCACACTTTCCTGGGAGCAATTTCCATTAGCTATCATGGGATTTCCTTCTGAGTAGTATAGGATTAGGATTTGAGGCTACTTTCCCATCCACACTTTCCTGAGAGTAAGCCCACTGACTATAATGGGACTTACTTCTGAGGAGATTGGCAGAGGATTGGATCTCTCCCTCCAGCCCTGTTCCTCCAGCCCTGTCTACTTTCCTGAGAGTAAGCCAACTGTCTATAATGGGACTTTCTACTGAGTAGAAATGGTTAGGACTGGGCTCTGAGACTGCAATCCTATCCACACTTACATGGGAGTAAGCCCTACTGACTAGAATGAGACTTACTTCTAAGTAAGCCTGCATAGGATTGGACTGTAAGTCTAAAATCCTGATCACACAGTTTTGGGAGTAAGCCCCATTGACTTGAATGGTACTTACTTCTGAGTAGACATGGTTAGGATTGGGCTCAGGCTGCAATCCTATCCACCACTGACATTGACATACCTTTCTGAAATAATGATGATCAAGGGATTTGCACAACATATCCCAACCCCCACACACAACCCAACCCCCAACACATACACAATCTAACCCTCTCTCTCACACACACACACAACCCAACCCCCACACTCCACACACACACAACCCAACCACACACACACACAACACCTACAACCTAATCCCAACCCTCACATACAACCCAACTCCACACACACACAAAACCTAATCCACTCTTACACACACACACACAATGTATTCCAACCCCCATACATAGCATAACTCCCACATTCCACACATACACACACACAACTCAACTACACACACACACACACACACGCTACAACCTACACTCCCTCTAAGTTGGGCCATACTTGCTCTACATAGACATATTATACCTTTCTGGAATCAGGATGACCCTAGATAGAAAATCTGTCCTTCATCTGCTGCTTGAACATCCAGCATTGGAATTTGTGCCTGGACCAAATCAGCAGACATGCCATTTGAATTCCAGAGACAGTGTATTTGTCTCTTTAGTTTTGGGCCAGAGGCCTAAAATGCCCTTGCAGGAGCTGGCTTAAAAGTCCGCACAGAGTGTGACTTTAAGCTTGAATACACACAAGGGACAATACGGGCCTTCTATAGTTTCACCAATGTGCACTCCACTCACTTTCATAAAATGGTCACCCTAAATCCCCCAAAATAGAGTAAAATGTGTGATTTAGGCCAACAAAGTCTACTCAGAAGTAATTTGCATTAATTTCAATGTGGCTTACTCCCAGGAAAGTGCTCTTAGGATTGCAGCCATAATCTGGTTTTGGATACTACATTGACCTCCCATGGACCAGTGAAGCTGCATACAGTTCTGGTCAATAGCTTCAGGTGACAGAATAGCAGCATACAGACTCTCACCAGTTGTTTTTAAAAATGAAGGAGGAATATGCTACAAGGTGAGATCTTTTGTGCTATACATAGTATTAAATTGTTCACTTTGATCAGGCTGAGTAATGCTAGACTTTTTCATCAAACATTCAAAAGGTCAGCCATGTTATTAATAGGAAAAACATGTCATTCTCCCATTCTCTCTCTCTCTCATGGAATTTTTTTTTCATAAAATAAATACATTTTGATATATTGATACACTGATACATTGATATATTTTTCTAGGGAAAAAGTTAAAATATAAGGCTATGTTTTGTCATCTATGGAAAGCTTGCAGTGTAATGTTTCCCTTCAATTTATATTAATTAGCATTCTAATCTTTAGTTTTGTTTCATGGCAGTATTTATTGATTCTGTTGACTTACCACAGCTTTGGCTGTGGAAATGTCTGTCCTCCTCTCTTTATTCTTCCGAGGACTGTCAAGATGAAAAGTGCAGGGAGCAATATAACAGTAAGCAGGCCAGGCCCTTGACAGGGATTATCTGGTTCATGACTCTTCTGAGTGACGTTCCTGCAGTGACACTGGAAGCAAGTTGTAAAGCTAAACCACTTATGTGTTGATCCCATTCTGTCACCTCTAACCATGCTGATTAGTAATTTTATCAGATGCCTGGAAGTTACTCAGCATCAATATTTCATGGAAGGGAGGGGCAAAGATCTAGGCCGGAAAGGGGAAAAACCATAAACTGAGACGGCTATTAGGTAGGCACCGACTATTTGATGAACTGGGATAATGACTGGAAAGGTTCATAGGCAATCACAGCTTGGGTCAAAAGCATGTGGTAGGTCATGTCTACAAGCGCTCTTTCCATTCTGTTAATTCAGTTCAGTACTTTTGCATTATCTGGGCTGAACTATGCCATCCATTTGAGACCCTGTTATTCCTCTGCTGTCATGTTACACATGACAGCCCTCATACAGTGGGCTTTTCTGCCAGCCCTCATACAGTGATGCAAAAAATTAGAAATCTGACATATAAAGGTTTTCCCACCACTGCGTTGGCATGCTGGGCAAAATTTTGCCAGCTGAATTACTGTCTACATTTCTCTTTATTTGCTTACTGTGTTTCAGCAAATACATTTATTTGCTGACTACATTTCACTCAATGTGATTTACTCGTTTGAAATTACAACTTCAGAGGACAGAAGGAAAAAGGAAGAAAAGAAATATTTTTGTAGTGTTACATAATGAAGCTGTAAAGCAGAATAGACACTACAGCAGACTGTTCTGGGAGGGAAGAACACAAATGGACTTGGGGCGCAATCCAGAGCAACTGCAGGGAGTCCTTGCTCTGGTGTAAAAACAATTTACTCTGGATTGCAATGTGAATTTCTCATAGGTTTTCACTAGGTGGTACAATAACGTGCTCCCGTAGTTATGTGCTCCTGTAGCTACTCTGGATTGTACGGTAAGTGCACACCTTCTCTCGAGAAGCTGCATAGAATGGTCTGGTGGTGGAATGTCTACCGCTGAGCTTCATGCTATTAGATGACAGTTCTGGATGGACTGTTGCCCATGGTGGTTAAATATACTGAGCCTCAACAGAAGTCCCTAAATTGTCACACCTTGATAGCAGCCATGACAAAAAGGAATTTTCTCATGCTTTCTGAACATAACTATTTAAAGCCCGCTTTCACAAGCCAGCTGAAAGATGAAGCCAGCTTCATCAAATCAAAGTCAGTGGGCCTCATCAAATATCTGACAAGATCCGTCATTTTAAATATAAAATGTAAATAAATACATTAGAGAAGGAATGTAGATAAATGAATGAATGGGATCATTCACTGAAAGCAGGACTAGAACCAATGGGTATGAACTGCAAGAGAGGAGATTCTGGTTGGATATCCAGAAAAAATTCCTGACAGTTCGGGCAGTTCAGAAGTGGAACAGATTTCCAAGGGAGGTGGTGGACTCTCCCTCACTGGGAATCTTCAAGCAGAGGCTCGACGAGCACCTGTCGGGGATGCTCTAGGGGGATTTCCTGCTGCAGGCAGGGGGTTGGACTAGATGACCTACTAGGTCCCTTACAACTCTATGATTCTATTATTCTAAGTTCCAATATTTCTCCAAATACCAATGCACGGCACATAAATCAGTCACATTTTGAACTTCCTTCACTCTACAAGTGAGTTACTTCAATGTACAGACACAAATAACACAGAACTAGCGCATCACAGGAAATACCTGGAGCATGTTTTGAGGGTTGTGAAGGCCTCCCTAAACCTCAGAGAGCCTAAGGCCTTCAAGAGCTCCAAAAACATCATTTCTGGTTTGGGGAAAACCATTCTGGGAAAGCCAGCAGCGATGTTTGAGAAGGTGTTCTGAGGCTCAGCCTCCCCAGTCGTCAGATCATCCTCTAAGCAAGCCAGCCAAGCTTGAGTCACATTTGATCAAGTTGGTGAGAAGCTTACAGTGGACCAGAGGCTTGTCAAGGGCCAGAGACTCACCATGAGCTGCATCTGACCTCTGGTCTGGGGTTTAGAGACCCCATGTGAGCCAAATAATTGTGATCATGTGTAAGCACTCAATTCTAATGTGATTTGTTTGCCCTATTTATTGTGGTGTCATATTTTGGCTTGACCTCACAACTGCAACACTGCGACTCACATGCTTTCAAGTGATCTTGGAATTGGCAGCAAGGATGTTGTGCCATCCTATTAATCATGTATCAAAAGAAGAGGGGACTAGTTTGCCACTTCAGAAATTATCTTTCTTGTTTTTTTGTGGCTTAACGGGGAAGGATGGAGAGGAAAAACTAGCAAAGCAAAGCTGAGGAGCGGTTCCCTTCCTAACTCATATTAATGAATTAACCATTTTCCACACAGCTCTTTTCTCAGTTGTGACACAGATACTATCTGCAGGAGCATATGGCATATCTGAGATTTGTACTCTTGTGTAACGCCAATTATTTCACCACATTTGATTCTGGACCTTTGCGTACTTTCAGCAAAAATCCCTGCAGTTCACATCTGCACCTGTTACAGTTTTTTTGGACTCTGGGAAGAATCTGTAAGAAAACAGCTTCATCCAGGCACAGATCAAACAAACTTCAAATGTGTTGACTGAGCCTTCATTTTTTAAAAATGTATATAAAAATAAATCTGTGCTTGTGTAAAAACAAGTCCTGTGTTCATACCCAAGATGTACAACCTGTAAAACATCCAATAGTAAAAGTATTTTTAAGTACTGTATTTGTTCATAGTACAGTGGTACCTCGCTTAACAAGCACCTCGCTTAACAAGCGTTTCACATAACAAGCAAAATTTCCAAGAAATCTTGCTTCACATAACAAGTTCCGCTTCACTTAACAAGCAAGCGCGCTATGGGCACGAGTGCTATGCAGCCCTGACGCTCCGCATGGAGGATCTTTAAAAGGGCTGCCGGCCAGCGCTGCTGCCTCTAACTGCCCTCAACTTGGGGGCAGTTGCCTGGAGATGCCAGAGGCAGCTGCCCCTAACTGCCCCTAAGTGCCCCCACCAACCACCTTGAACTTCCAGCAGCAGCCCAGGAAAGCCTCCCAGGAAAGTGTCTTTGATTGCAATCTCCTCACTATGTCTGCTCCGAAGTAAGTCCCATAGTTTTAAATGGGGCTTACTCCCAGGAAAGTGTCTTTAGGATTGCAGCCTAAGTAGACTTCAGAGGATCTATGAATCCATAGATCCTTGAATGCATGTTTTGAATTAAATTACAGTGTTTTGTCCTCATTTTTACATCCAGTTAATATTTTTATATGAATATTTTTTTGGTTGTGGAACCAATCGTCTGAGTTTCCATTATTTCCAGTGAAAAAATCTGCTTCACTTAAAGAGCGTTTCACTTAAAGAGCATGCCTCCGGAGCGAATTAAGCTCTTTATGTGAGGCACCATTGTATTTGTTCATCGGTCACTGCCTCATGGTTTGGGCTCATGCAGTGCCATGTCTGAGGTATGACTTATGACACACTTTCTGACCGGCGTGGTCCTAAGCCTCTTCATCCTTGGCTGCTGCTCTTTGTAGGATATGTCTAGGAAACGGACATGTCCTTCAGAACAGGAAGGCACTGCCCATAATCTCTGTGAAAAACACTATTCCAAACTTACAAATGGGTTGTGTGCTAAGCCGTCACCTTTAACCTAAATAGAATTAGGCAGCTTCTGTTTTCTTGTGAGGGAGGAACCAAAATGTCTCCTCAGATGAACACATCAGTCTAGATTAGAACGTGTGTTCCTTTGAATACAGAATAGCTGCCAATGACACCCCTCAGAGGAGAACTGAAACAAAACATTTGCTTGACATTTTCCAATTTTACCATTCATTTTAAAAAAATTCTCAGCATTATTCCTGCTTTAGATGATGGATGCAACATGGGGAAATCTGCCCAGCCTGTCTCAGGGGACTGCATGCTGCTTCATGCAATACCTGGGTCTCAAACCGCTGACCTGCCTATCTTCAAATCAACAAGCACAGTGCCTTTAACCACAGAACCACAAGGGGTCCCCTTTGCCACTCAGATTATGAATATGAAATTTCCAGCTTGAACATAAGAAGAGCCTCCACTCCTCCACTAGATCAGGCCAAAGGCCCATCTAGTCCAGCTTCCTGTATCATACAGCAGCTCACCAGATGCTTCAGGAAGCACACAGGACAAGACGTCTGCACTCAGGTGTCCGCCTTGCATCACTGACCTACTTGGTAAGTGGGATTATAAATATTGTATAAATATATTATTATCAATATATTGTTACCACATGGTATTGCGTATTGTATATTTTAGTGATTTACTTATCTCTGAGGAAGGATATAAAACGGTTGGACATTCCCGGGACTAACCGTTGGAGAACAATATTGAAATATACTACACACAACTATAAGAAAGGTTTGAAAGCCATTAAGCTAGATATGGCCAGAGAAAAAGATATGGATGGACTTTGTTATTGATATTTGTGTTTGAAAAGTGAATGTATACCTTGGACTACAGCTGTTGATATTTGATTTTTGAAAAGTGAATGTGAACTTTATAAAGAGAAATACATAGCAGAATTGTGTTTGGTCCACGAACACCTTTTTTGTTGTATTTTGTTTACATACTGCTATTCCCTCATATTGTTTACCCTTGCATCTGGCATTTCGAGGTTGCCTATATCTATCCATCCATCCATCTACACACACACACACACACACACACACACACTTAAGCTTGCATTCTTAAATATTTCTGAAACTATTTTTCCAGTTCTCTCACATAGCCTTCTCATCCTGAGGCCTTCTGGGTTTTTCTCCTAAAACAGCAATACCCCATGTTCCATTTTGTATGTAAAATTTCACATAAGAATTTTAGTTCTCATGATTGTTTTGGCAGATACCAAAAGTGATTTTGCATTACTTTTTAGCTGTCAAATACCAAACATTGTTGCATGTTTTTTCTCTTGTTTTTCTTACTCCAATCTCTCAGGGTAGTTACTAGCTAAGGTCAACAACTTATTTTTTTCTGAGAGACTCAGTTTCTGCAAGATGCTTAGCAGCTAATGTTATGAACAGATAATGCACTGAATAAGGAAATTTCAACCAGTTAAATTGAGCAGTGTCAGCCTGTCCATGCAGCAGAAGTACAGCTGAGAGAGATACCTTCCCTGCTGAGACTGCAAAGCACACAGTCTCCCCCCTTCTCTGTAAACAACCTCCACACATGCACCATCCTTCTCTGTACACCTATTTTCACATTAAACAAAGGAAATTAGTTGTAACAAGGCAGGCAATGAATCAAGTTCCCTTTCAAATGGCTTCAAACTTTAGCTTAGAAGCAACTCAGAAGTTAACACTTGAGGGAAGGGAGGAGAGCTGTAGAGCCTGAGAAGATGTTCTAATTTTTTTTAGCACAGTATGGTAGACCCCAAACTGGATCAATCTGTGTTCCAGATCACACCACCCCACTGTTGACCAATGGCTATGGCTACAGAAAGCCTCTGCTCTGACTTAAAAGGTGGTAGCGGTAATTCAGTTCCTTATCTTGCTTACTCCTCACAACAATCCTGTGAGACAGATTAAGCTTTTATGGGATTGTAGTGGATCCGCTATTGCAAAGCTTCACCGCACAGTAGCCGTGTGCTTCATGGTTGGGCAAACATCTGAACCCCTATGTTATTCAAACCTAACACCCCATCCAATATGCCAGGCAGGTTTCAACAAGCAAGGAAACACAAATTAGCAAAATCTTGCTTTCCCAAAGTGAAGCAGGGCAATGTTCCCTCACCTGGAACTCCTGTTCAGCATATTAGCTCCTGGTTTTGGAAAGCTGATTGAAAATTGAATTTCACTGAAGCTCCTGAATGCTGCACTTACTAGCCGTCCGGGGCCTGAATACTGAGATTGTAGCATGATTGACGTTTTCAAAGCAAACACGGGGCTAGAACAGAAGAGTAGCTGCTGTAACAAATGCTGGCCTGAGTTTTGACACTAATAGTGATGATCGGTGCATAATGTCAGCACAAGATGAAAGGCCGCAGCCCAGAGGAAATGGAATCCAAGCATACATGAATCACAAACACCACACACAGTTCTAACTTTTGAATCATTAAATTAAAAGGCCAGGAAAGGATGCTATTTTTGTCCAAAATAGTTTGAATGTTACCCTAAAGTTGCCAACTTTTTAAAAAAAAAGACCACTCCCCATGGGATTATGGATTCAAGACCAAAAAAAATAGCAATGATAACTCTCTATAGTATAAACCCAACATCATTTCAAATTCTCCCTTGTCACCAGTGACAAAAAAACCTCTGTAATGAAAAACACTATTTCGCTTCACACCTAACAACATGATTGTGGTCAATAACTTTGGTTAAAAAGTGTATATCCCACCCCATCCTTCTCAAAACCTAAGTATAATGTATATGAGGTAGCCATGCAACTTCCTATTCAGACCCATACAGAACCTATGCTTTAAAAAAGTGCTTTTTCTGAGCAATAGTCTTTTTATGAGTGGCAACCATTAATAATCATAGAATCATAGAGTTGGAAGGGACCCAGTGGATCATCTAGTCTAATCCCCTGCCTGTAGCAGGAAATCCTCATCTTGTGGGGACCCAGGACTTTAACCCTGGCCTGCTGGTTAACAGGCACAGTGTCTTAACCACTTGTGCCACCAGAGGACCAGAATGGAGGCCCATATTTAAGGTCTCTTTACATGGCTCTTTACCTAGTTGAGATCAACTAGGACAAACATGACTTGATCAAGTTCTGGTTTTGCCCTTCCCAAAGAAGAAAGCGCACATTAGCATTTCAGCATGGCAGGTAAGGGGAAAAGTGGAATCATGTTGTCCTTAAATTAAACCTGCAGCTATAGCATCAGCAAACTGTCCTTGGTGCCAAATCAGATAAACATCTCAGTTGTATCTTGAGGCTAATCTCTTTTTTAAAAGTGCAAAGCTACGAAACTGAGGTTGGAGTCTGAGGCAGAAACCAGCACAGTGTAGCTGAGACTTTTTTTCCTTTTCTTCATCTATTTTTCAACAAAAAGAGATTAATTAATAAGAGATTGATCACATCATTTCTGAATACTTTTAGGAAACGAAAGCCAATTCAATGTGTGTTTATTTTTAGGTCAGCCCTGTTGTGTATAGTGGGGCAGAGTCCCAGGAACATGCACAGAATTGTAGGTTTCATCTACTATAACCCTGTCTGAATTACGGAAGATATGCACTATCTAGGTCCAGCCAAAAAAATATTTATTTTATCAAAATAAGCAAGACATGTGATTCAAACGTTTGTGAGGCAGATGGGAAACTCAACTCCTTAGAGAGCTTTTTGGAAGTTTCCTTTCATGGTAAAGTGTCCTAGGTGGTCTGCCCACCAATCCCCAAATGGACCTACTAAGGTCTGCCTGCTTTCAAGTTGACCTGTCAAGTGCTTCTGTACCACCAGAAGGAAAGGTCTTGGCAGCCAAGTTATGTTACTTCTTGAAGTGATCAAACATGAAGGCCATACAGAGTAAGGCCAGGAGGAAGGAAGAAATGCCAGATGGGAAATCACATTAGAGTTGTGTAATATAAAAGCAATTAATAATTTAACTTATGGAATTCAGTTAACATGATGTGATGTCATGGATTTTAAAGATGAATTAAACATGTGACAGGTCTATCAATAGCCAAGACAGTAAAGATAAAGCTGTGATTTACTAGGGAATAAGACCCCAAGTCTTTGGTGAGACTCGCTTCCAGCTTCAAACAAACATGTGCAGGTTTAGATATCCCCTTGCTGTGATCCAACACTTATGTTCTGATAAACATAAATGTAAAAATTTTGCCTTTAAATGTTCCACCAAATAGAGAAAAAATGCTTGCACATCTTAGGAGTTGTAAGAATATTGACAATGATACTGAATGTGAGCCGGATTGGGATGCCTACTCCCGATACAACATGGAGCCGATGGGGGTCCACATGGGAGAGAGCTTGAAAATATGGGATCGCCCCAACTACCCTCCCCTGGATATATAGACTTTCCCGGACTCCGTGGAAGTGTGGCGCATGGAGGACATGGTGGAGATGTGGAGGACGGGAGGAAGGGGGGGACCGCCCCATAGGGGCATTATTGTAGGACCCTCAACCCGCTGGTACGCCCATGGGGGGGTGCCATCGCTGACAGGTGTTTGGCGGGAGGAAATGGGAGGCGGGGTGAGGGATATAAGAGAGTTAGAGGGAAAAGAGCGGGAGACACTCTGGCAGGAGAGTTTGCCCTGGAAGGAGCCCAGTACGTATAGGGCTTGGAGGAACGAGCCCGGTGTGGAGCAGGTGCCCGCAGGCCGGAGACCGGGAGTGTCTCAAGTGGGAGACATAGCCGGAGGCGAGTCGGAGCTGGTGCACCGAGGAAGCAGAGCAGCACGGCCAGAGCTGACGGCAACCCCTTCCCAACGTGTGAGCACGGATGTCCAGGATTCCCTCCCTAAAGAGAAGGAAGAAAGGAGAGTGTGAGGCAAGGGTCTCTTTCTATGCTGGACTTTAGTTATGAGTTACTTACCTGTTGTGCGCGGTGTTGAAGCATTGTGTTGTACCTGTAAGAGAAGAACCCATGTGAGTAAAACCTGCAACCATTAAGCTTTGTGCACAGTAAACATACTTTCTGTTCCCGTACTTACCTGTGATTGACTCTTCTTGGGGATGCATACTCTGGGAGAGGAGGACAATGATGCCACACAGATTTCTGTGATTCTGGATGACCCATCCACTGACAGCGGGGGGGCTAGAAGGATGGCTGGCAGAACCCATCACACTGAACATACCACTACAGATATTACTGTACTCAGTACCACATTGGATAAGATTTTACTGGCACTTTTCCTGGGGTATGGGCTTTGTTAGTTAAATGACTCCTATTGGGAAGTTCCTGCCAAGTTCTTGTGCAATTCAAAAATCCTCTTGTCATCTGTGTGTCAGAGAAAGAATATTGGATTGATTTACCACCTTTGTCACAAATGGAACCAGTCTATTTTTCAACAGGTGAAGATATCTGTGTGTTCACACTGTGAATAAATCTTGTAAATGTTGTGATCTTCAGTAGAAGAGGACATTTTTAAAGGACATTGGACCCCTGGGAAGTCAACAAATTGGCCACTGTCCTGACCAGCCCAGGAAACAATGAGGGAGGAATATTATTATTGTTAAACCAAGGGTGTATTAAAAGCATGTTTTTGATTCAAATTGTGGGAAAACAGAGACCACCCACTTTATGAAGCTAAGATTAAACATAGCACAAAGAATTTAACTGGTAGTATTTGAAAGCAGAAACTGGAGGAAGGTTGGCCCAAGTCTGTGGTTCTCTTGGGAAAGCTGTAGTCAGATTCCAGACTGTGTAACAAGCCTCTCCTCATAAGAAAGGCCAAACCAAAACCCAAGTGTTGAATATCATCCAAATACTAGAGGAATGAAAGGGGGAGTTATGATGCAACTGTCAGGACGTGGACTCTTTTCTGAGGAGAACTTTACTCCTCCCTTCCTTACACTCCCAATATAATGGCTGAGAGATTCTGTTCATGTTTTCAGCCCTGTAGTAGAATGAGCCCAATCCTAACCTTGTCTATTCAAAAGTAAGCCCCGTTGTGATCAATGGGACTTACTCCCAGGAAAATGTCTTTAGGATTGCAGTCATGTTCAAATTATGGAAGTCTTTCTTTCTCAAATATTTATATGTTTTGCTTATTTTGGCCGCAGCACTTGGGTTACTATAGCAAACTCATATACAGATGTAGCCTAATTATCAGCATTTTGTTTGTCAGAGATTTTCTTTCAACACAAATAATCTCCTTAAATTAAAAAAATAAACATCCATTAAGTAGCAAAAAGTAGTCCGTTTTATCAAAGTAACAGCTGGTGGTAGCCAATTAAGCTTGCCTTAGAAGGGTTCAGAAAGGGTTCAACTTTGGTTTCAGGTTTCAGCTGTGAGGCAAAACCTTCCCTTCACCCATGTGATTATCATGTGAAGATAAAGGAGATAAAGAGAAGATAAAGTGATAATCATTTCTGAATTGGGTTGTAAGGGGAAGCTCTGCCCTCTGAGCCGAAACTGTTTTAAAGGGAATTTGATTCATCTATATATATAAAAGAGAAAAGTCACTGACTGACTCACTCACTCACCACCGCCCTGCCAAAACCGCTGGGCCTAGAAGAATGAAATTTGGGGTGGGTGTTCCTTCCGTGACGGAGGGGTGCACTAAGAACCGGTTTTTGGAAATTCCAACCGGAAGGGAGTGAAAAGGGGTGCAACACATTTTCCTCCCTATACTTTGCATTGGAGAATTGCTGACTCAGCAACATTCCGCCCCAACTGCTGGGCCTGAAGCATGGAATTCTGGGAGTTCCTTCTGTCACCTGAACACCCACCAAGAACCATCTGGAGAAATTAACCCTTCAGGGGCTGAAAAGGGGGCAACGTGTTTTTGTCCTATACTTAACATGGGAGACTGACCAACATCCAGCCAATTTGGTGCTTGGTAACTGGTGCAGTGGGAATCTTGTTTGGAGGAAGAGGTTGCACTGGCAAGGATGCTGCGCATGGGGGGAAGTTGCGCATGGGGAAGTTGCGCATGGGGGACTGATGCGCGTGGAGGGAAGTTGCGCATGGGGGATGATGCGCATGGGGGAATGTTGCGCATGGGGAAAGTTGTGCATGGGGCCAGTTGCACATGGGGGATGATGTGCATAGAGGAAGTTGCGCATGGGGGGACGATGCACATGGGGTGTTGATGCACCGTGGGGGGATGTCGTATGGGGAAATGTTACTCCTGCAATGTGGGTATGCTTTTTGCTAGTATTGATATATGTATCCACGGAGGTTCCCAGAACCAAGTGTCGCAGATGGCAATGTTCAACCTGTGTGAGTAAAATGTACAGTGGCTGCTTCTGACATTAGCATGTTGTTCCATGTTGCATTCTGTGATCTTTCCTACTTTACGTATATGTTCTGCTAAGACAAGAAGGGATGGAATTTGGGTATCCAATTTTTGTTTTTTTCCTAGTGTTCCTATGCCATACAGTATGATGGATAGAAATTATACCAGCTGCAGCATTTCCTGTGATGGGGAAAACTTCCTGAGTCAGGTTTCTACATATGATCCAGAAGGAAACTCTGTTAGGGAGAGTTAACTCTGTTAATGATGACTACACCCAACAGAAATTCATATATTTGTCCATGTTTTATGAAAAATCTGTAACATACATGGTTGCCAATATTTGTCTTGGCATTGCTCTCATGTTCCCAACAGCTGGATGTCAAGTTTAGCTGGTATCTTTTTCCTGCACCTACAAACGTACACTGATCTTCTGTAGTCACCTGCTAAATTTCTTTATGGTGGTAGCTAGCTGAAGTCACTGAAGACCCACTGGAGGGAAAACTGTCAGCTTATACTGACTTGGAGCCTCTCTGAGTGGATACTTATTTCTGTACACCCAGGTCTTGTGGCATTTTGGTGTGTTTGTCTGCCCTACAAGTTTCCCAGCACACACTAGAGAAAAGTTGGCAACCATATTTGAATCTGTTTTATTTAAATCTGAAATTATATCTTAACGCCCACTGCATACTTTTCTGCACATTGCTAATTTGTGGGTTTTGAATGGTGTGACAACAGCCTAATTCAACTTTGTATGGTTATACATTGGAATCATAGCAGCACTCTTCCCTTTGAGTAATGATGTTGTTGTTGGAACTCCCAGAGCCTCTCACAGCCACATGAAGGAAGTGTCTGATTACAGCATGAAAAAGCAGGGACTGCAGGAAGACTCTGGCAAGATCAAACTTTCTCTTCCTCCCCTGCAAGCACTTATAGTAGGGCTCAAACTCCCTGTGAGTTTAAGAACTGCTGGTTTACAGTTCATTGTCTTTTTCCATGAGAACATCAGGCAATTATTTGTGTATATAATTAGGGCTTGAATCAGATCTGAAAGTCAGCTGAAAAAGACACCCAGATAGAGTCAGGTGCTTCAGCTCAGCATAAATGAATATATAAACTTTTGTCTGCTTATCAGTGATGGGAAGAGTCCAGCAGATCTTGAGACTAGAGTCATTGTCTCTGACAAGTCTATTCTGAAATGCATCTTAACGGGGGGCACTTTTCGAGTTGCCACTTTTCGAGAAAAGACTTGAGTCAAGCTGAAACCACATACTAACTCAGTGAAGTTAAGGTTTCTGTATAGGAAAAAGGAATATAAACCATAATATAGATTTCCCCACTATCTTAGTTGTTATACATCATTTTAAGAAATCTCGGAAACTAATACCACCTGTACCTGAAACCTGATCTTCCCCCTAAGAACTGATATTGCTGATAACTATGTAATTGACTAGCTTCGGTTTTTGTTTGTTTTTTATTTTGTTTTAAATGGGATGCTATTCTTCCTAGCTTGTTATTTATCCAATTCGGGTTGTCAGGTAATGTGCATCCAAAACACTGGGGTCGATGGCCCGTTGAAAGGATAAGATACCAAAGAATTGAAAAATGAGAGGAAAACAAATCTGGAGCTGGGCTCATCGCCCAGTGGTCAGGGAGCAGGTCCCAACAATATCCTCAGAACTGATTCTGAGTTCAGCCCGAGGAAGAGGCAAAAAGCTGAAAAAACAGCATTGTGCTTGCTGTCTGCCAACAGTCTATCCAGTATTACCAAACTGCCAAAAAAATCCTGCTCTACTCAAGTTAGTGTGGTGTTAAATTTTGTGTCAAAATGGTTCATATTTTAGAATTCTACCACTTGTTAGGATAGTACAGGGTGGCTTTTTATATGACCTCTCTATATGACCTCTCATTAAGGCTCTGATTAACGATCAGGCCTAAGCTTGCCTGTTTACAGGCTTATGCTCCCCGTCCTCAGACAACATCACAGCTTTATGAGACTGTTCAGCAGTAACATTTCCTGCACATTGGTCTCATCACTCACTCTTTGCCTATGCTTATGGTGGTGGAAAGAATCATGAATTGTTCCACGGCAAGCAGAGGTGGAGGATTGGGAAATGGAAGTGGAATGGATTTTGCCTTTTTGAGCAATCTGACTATTTCATTTAATAGCATATTGATTTAGAATATTTAAATGTAAGTATTTAAATGTAAATTCATAGTTAAATAAAGCTTTTTGGAAGCTGAAATCTGCAATCTTTAAGAGCTGAAATTGTCTGCTTATGCTTGTGTTTTGTAATGGAAAATGGTTTGTGGAAGCCAAGTTACTGCGATTAACTTTTTTTTTTTAACATGCAGAAAGCCTTTACTAATGTTTTGAGTGATGTATATTAAAAACTGCCACATGAGTTTTCAAGGTTTAAGAAAAATCAGATTGGCAGCTTGCAAGTGAACCCTCAGTGCTGTGAAAGTTTGGATTTCAGAGGATTTGAGAATAAATCTGATAAAGTTTGATATCCATTAAAAACTGGTCATCTCCCAAAATATGCCAAGTACCAATTAGCTGAAGCTGTTTCCTGCAATTTGTAATGCAGCAATTTTATGTCCAGAGCAGAATCTCATTGAAAAAGAAGTTACATTAAAAATTATGAGTTTTTCTAGAGCCAGTTACAGACTGGAGGGGGAAACCTCTCTCTCCTCCTTTTTGCATCCTCTCACTAAAACTGGTGATGGTAGTTCAGATTAAATAGAGCTGGCTCTCTGTACATCATACTCGCAATCATGATGAAAAATGCTTTCCAGATTCAAATGCTGGGGAATGAAAGATCAGCTGCAAAAAACTGTTGATGGGCAGATCTGCGTCTAAAGCTTGGTGAAGATGAGACATGCCCATCTTCTCTTGATCTTATGAACCCATGCCTTAGTTTGCCAAGCCCAAGTGTCTATAGGTTTAAATTATCATAACTGTGGCTGAGGAACCACACGGCAAAGATGGCTGTTTCTGTGACGTCACTGCTACTAAGGACATGCTTGAATTTCAGGCAGCTTTACTTCCCAGAGGGCTGCACACAGTCCTAATTACAGAAGCTTTTGCCAACCTAGAAATGCCAATGTCTGTGAGTGTTTTAACATTCAGTTGCAAGCAAACCGTTACCATTGATGCTAATAAGGGCCACACCACATTACTGTGATTTCCTGGGATGACTGATAATTGGCTTTGGATCCCACACTGTGACAGCAAAGAGTTACAAGGCTTTATTTTTTTAAAAGCTGATTTTCCCTCCCCATTTTTCTAAAAAAACTCCCCTCCAATTTAGAAGGAGTTTCTATGAGAACACCCAAACTGCTTTCATGGTGTGAAAAATGTCATGGGCTGTCATTCAGACCAGGCAAGCAACAGGGACCTACCACTATTTGCATTTCCAATATACAAGTACTGTACTACGTGTATATTGCTTGTGCATGTCACATAAGACTGTGTCATTCATATAAGAAATTCTGACTTTCAGAATGGATTAACCCAGTATTCCTCAATCTGGGGTATGTGTACCCCCAAGTTACTTGCCAAGTCTTGGAAGTACTTGGGGGGAAAAAAATTGAATAATGGCAGAATCTGTTTTAGATTGCCTTGTGGGGCTAATATGTAGGGCACAATTTATGGGAATGTTCTACCAAGGGATATGCAAGTAAAAACATGTTGGGAACCACTAGATCAACCAATCTTTTCTTAATTTTTATGCAACCTTTGAAAAGGGATCCTTGAGTGTGCTGCTGTTCTAGATAATATCTGTGACAATAAATTAAAATTGTTCAGCTTCTGTCCTGCAGGGGACTCTCTTGCACTGAAAGGGTCAGTGTAAGCTGCCAATGGTGGAGAAAAGACATAGACCAATTTAAATCCATGTAGAGGAGTCTGAGAATGACAGTATAATTGCACTCCACCAGCACCAAGTCATGCTGAAAAACACTGAAAATTAGATAGCTTACATTGAATGACTTGTCAAACTTTCGAGCCAATTGAAGGGATTGTGAAGCATGTTTTATATATATTCAGCCGCATGAAATTGTATCTGCAAAGCATATGCTCATGGGTAGGTGAGACCATTTGGTGGGAAGAACATTCATCTGAAAAGTTAGAAGGAACACACACGTACCATACCAGAAGATGGGAAAGACCTATAGGAATATCATATTCCCCAACAAAATTGCATCATATATGCCTGATGCATCTGGAACAATAATAATTTTACTGGTCATCTATCAAACCAGGGAAAATACAGCTCTGAAATCTTGAATTGATTTTTAAAAGTTACTGTCAGTGGAAATGTATTAATATGCATCATGTCCTTATGGGTAAAAGATTAACCACTTCCTCTTTATAGTTACAGAGCACAGTTTTGAGTAACAAATGTAGTCTTCAGGAATGAGGCTGGTTTGTGTTAGAAAACTGTGCTGTGTGGAAAGTTAAATGTGTCAGGTGACTCTATAGCAGTAGTCCTCAACCTTTTGAGAACCACAGCCTAAGTTAGCAGGCCTCCGTCTACTATGGAATACTATACTATGGAAGACTATAGTATCATGCTCGGCGCTGCATACGCTGCATGCAAAGCATGAAAGCCTGGGTTGGATTGTTATGGAGGATAGGCTGTTACCCAAGCAGCAAATACCCCCCTCTCCACGCCACTGAATTA
This sequence comes from Cryptoblepharus egeriae, assembly GCA_030015325.1. Taxonomy (NCBI): domain Eukaryota; kingdom Metazoa; phylum Chordata; class Lepidosauria; order Squamata; family Scincidae; genus Cryptoblepharus; species Cryptoblepharus egeriae. The sequence goes on from JAREYC010000005.1 coordinate 36,066,292, forward strand.
GTCCAATGGAAAGGCAGAGCCAATACGATTGGATCCAGCTGGCGTCGCAGAGCTGGGCTAAGGACAGGAGCACACCCTGTCTTGTGGGGCCGACCCGGGTCTCGAACCCTGGCCTGCTGGTTAACAAGCACAGTGTCTTCGCCACAGACTATGGGAAAAAATTTCCCATGGACCAGCCAGGCTGTACATGCTAACTTTGGGCTGGTTTGGTCCAAACTGTGTATGCACAGCCCAATGGCTGGCCTGTATGTTCCCACTTTGGGTACAGGCAAGCTGGGCATGTGGAGGCCAGCAACCAGGCCAGCACCAATTCACTGCAGCGCCAATTCACTGCAGGGCTGCACTCTGGCCTCCAGTCCTCCAGTCCTGGACTCTAGTCCCAGTATGGTGCAGCGCAGCTGCTAAGGACCAGGGGTTGAGTACCCTTGTTCCAGTAGCACATAGGCTTGAGAGCTGCTCTTTTCTTTTTTGCCAATAAAATTGTCTTTGACACTTTTGATGGAAAACAAACAAATAATTGAAGTTATTTTAGTTTATTGCTTTTACTGATAATTCACTTTAATTGCATTAAAATTTCCAAGATCGAATTTTCTGTTCCAATTCTGAAATGACACACAAAATAGTTGTCTTAATAAAGAGCTCAATCCTATGCATGTCTATTTGGAAGTAAGCTGCATTATAGTTAATGAGACTTACTTCCAGGTAAGTTCTGGGTAGGATTGTGGCCCAAGTGCAGGTAATATAACAGCATTTTCTCACACTGTCATCCTACACCCCAACTCATTTAAGGCTGCAATTTTAAGAGCCTTTCCTGGTAGTAATCCCCACTGAACTCAATGGAACTTACTTCTGAGTAGGCACAAATAGGATTCCACAGTTAGACTGTAAACTCTTTGGGGCAAAAACCAATCTTTTGTATTTGTTCCGGTATGTGCATGTATGGTACTAAGCGATATTCTGATTTGATTTGCTCTGTTGTAATATTCCGTCTTAGCATAAACACTATTTTACCAAGATTTCCCTTCCTGTCCTCAATCAAGCAATAAATAGTACTTTGCCATATGATTCTATTCACCAGTATTTGAGTGTATTGCTTCAGAGGTGTACGTGATTATTTGTGCACAGTTATGGAAGTGATTATATTCTATCATTCATGGTTCTGCTCCATGAAATTTAAGATGGGCACGTTTTTCCTTAGATCACTGTTACCCTTATTCTGCAAAGTACCATGAAGGTGTTAAAAAAAGTAGACACAACCTAATCAGCCATTAGTTTTGTTACAGCAGCCAACAGAATATTTAGTACAAAGCGGCCATTTCCTCTGTGTGCTGACACTGTATCATGTTATAATGATTATTTTTATATCTTTTATTTAAAGTGTTTCATTCTTCTTCAAAGTATTTTATTGAGCAAAGAAATGAAAGGATGGTTACTTGCCAGGCAGTGCAATCCAAATTTGTGCTGGTACAGGCAGCCGGGCTTGCTCCACTATATCCAGTGCAAGTATTGGGATTGCTGCTACACAACCATGGGGAAGGGGATACTCATAACAGCCAGATCCAAGCCCCAGTGGGACATCAGTGGCTCTCTCCAGAGTAAGTGGGAAAGTTTCTCCTTGCCTCAGGGCAAGCGATTGGCTGTCCAGAACTTTCACTGGATACAATTAGGATTGCACTGCCTGGTTCTTAGCACCACCTCATAGTTTACAAAATCAGGAATAATAGTTTTGGACTGATTTCAGTAGGATCTGGTCCTTATTTTTTGTTTGCAAGCCTTACAAACCTATCCCACCTCTTTGCTTTCCTTGATATTTTTGCACAAAAACTTCTGAGGGGCTGACTAAAAGTGTAAAAGAAAAACAAATGTTGTGCTAGGAACCCAGAAACTGCATGAATAAAACATGGTGAAAAATTATCACAGTGAGGTGTTTTTTTCTCCCAGGACTGTCTTCATGCCATTACATAAGGCATGTGACACGCTCCCTCACTCCGGTCAGAAGTTCAGTGTTGTCAACTCAGAGATGGGCGGTCGTGTGTGTGTGTACAAGTGCGTACTCAAAGGCATGTGAGATCTTTTGCGTTTTAAAGCATTGTTTGGTTTGTAAAAGCTCACTGTTGAATTAGCATAGATATAATTTGTTTGCCTTTCTTGTTATTTGCAGGTTGCTATGGTTATATTTTGAATTTGCATCCTCTGCCTTACCTTGTTCTAACCTGTTTGACTGTCTAGACAGCCTGCTCTCGAGGAGAGTAATTATGCACCTTGCGTGTGGTTCCAACACACTGGCTGCTTCCTGACTTGCCTTTGGAGGCTTTGGGGGACATTCTGAGTACCAGTTTGTACTCAAGAGCATCCAAATAAAATATAAATCATGTCATCCAAAAAAGGCTTGGAGTGTTTAATCAATAGCCATCAAACCCTTTACCTGTATGGGGTGCTTTGGTGACAAAGAAGAACAGTGTGGTGTTGGTGGGTGAGAAGGAGGTCCTTGATTTTATGACTCCTCTTTTTCTTTATTCTTATTATTCTTATTATTTTTTCTTTTTCTTTATTGGTTGGCACAGAAGAGCAATGAAGTCAATGCAATTCCGAGATGCACGTTCACTTGTGCTACAATGAGTACGTCATTTTCTTCCCCTCTGTTTCTGAGAAGATTTTCAGTGCAACTAGGAAGTTGCACTGTGTAAAAAGCACGTCAGAGTTATTGTTGTCATTGCAAAGAATAAATATATTGTCAGGTATCAAACAACAGGAAACTAGAATAAGTAGTCCAGAGTTAGATCAGCATAATAATCCAATACACAAGCAAGGTCCAAAACCAACAGAGTCTTGGGCTGCTCTCCTCAACATTGTCCCCTGAGAAGTGATGGGCTGTTGTTAACTTTACCTGGAGGTGCTCACAGGTGTTCCTAATTGAGGCAACACCTCCTTGCTACCCAGGTGAAACAACTTATGAGGAAGTACTATGTTTCTTCTTTACATCTCCCAATTGAACCTATAGTCTCACAATTTCCAAAGCAGTTCCTTACCACACTCCTAGCATCCCATGGTCTTTTTTCCCCAACCATGGCTTCTACTCTATACCAGCTTTGTCATTTAGTCTCCAAATTTCACCAACACACAAAGAGAACTACGTTGCTTGCTTTGAGGGGGAAGCTTACCTTTAGCAGTGGCAATAGGAAGCTTCTATAGACCTTTTCTTCACCACATCTCTGAAGGCAACAGAGATTTCATCAGCCCTTTATGGCACTACTAGCATTCCCAGCCAGACTTTATTCCATTGTGATACCTGTGTAGACCGTGGCAGCTTTAGCAACACATGAAATGTCTAATTCCTGCCATTCATCATTTAGATAGATTAGGGTTGCCATAATTCTTTCCCACAAAATCAGGATATGACCCTGTCATGCCTGAGACTCTCCTCATCATCTGAGAGTCTTCTGTCTTCCCTTTCTCGTTCCCTCTTGCCGTCCCAAGTTCTTCAAGGAAGACACAATACCAGGTAAATTAAGTACTGTATAAAACAGGTTCTTTCTTTACTTTTAACTTTGCATAACAATGATTAAAGGTAATAACTCTGTCTCATGTCTCTTTTCCTTCCAGGTTCCCTTCACCTGTTCCAGAACATCAGAGTCCCCGAACACAGCAATCAAGTCCACGGTTCAGGTAAGTAGAATCATTGATTCAGTGATTAATTTAAGTCTTTTTTTTCCCTGCTATAGGTCCAGGCTGGTGGGACTGGCAAGGTGTCCCAGCACTCTTTCCTGCACTGCACGGAAATCCTCCTGTGCGCCTCCCTTTTCCCCTTATATACATTAGCCCTTCCCTTCCTTCTTCCAAGGGAGGTCCCCTCACAGACCCTCTGTTACTCTTGCCAATATGTAAACACAATCCCAAAAAATCAGGATAGACCCTGTTTTCGGATATATGGCAAACCCTAGATATATAGATTAGATAGGTAGATTAGAAACATGCTCACCCATACATTAGGAATAAAATATGTATGACAAGTCAGCCACCATGGTAGCTGGGAAATGGTAGCATTCAACCACCACTACAGATATGGGGGAGGCAGCATGAAGGGAAAGAAATTGACACCAAAAAGTGATCAGCTGGTAATCTTGGCTGATTAAGGTAGAAGCAAGGAATTATTTAGATTTAAGTATGAATCTCTTTACTTTAAGTATTTATTTAAGTATGAATCTTTACTCTCCCTCTCCTAGTTCCAATATTCATTTGTCAGCTTCTGAATGCTCTTTCATATCCACTGTCTCTATCTTTTCCAGTTAGGTTAGCCCCTAAGTTGTCCCCCCTATGCAGTGACGTAGCTGGCTGGGGGCTACAAGCTGAGCTTGACATTATTGATTAAAATTGTGAAAAATGAGGTATGTATGAAGGATAATACCATCATGTTATATATTGTTAGAAAGGTAATTTAACGCAGAATGCAGTGAAACAAACTGCATTGGAATGCCTTTATTCTATTAAAAGTTAATGGCCAATTAACCAGAAAATGAAAACACAAAAGCCTATGGAACAAAAGTGGATTTTCTTAACTCAAACTTTCCCATGTAAAATCTTCTTCGACTCCAGATATCAAATAGGGGCTTTAGCTACGCACTGGCAGAGCAAATGGTGGTGAACCTCTGAGGAAGAGGTGGGCTTTTCACCAATTTTCTTTTAAAAAATACCCAGGGATGACATCACTTCTGGTTGTGACATGACTTCTGGAGCAACATTTTGAGCTTTGCACTGGGCTACATGATTGCGCCATTGCGCCATTGCCCCTATGGATACAGTTTGTGGGCCTTCCTTCAACTCCAGGCAAAAATGACATGAGGAATAGATCTGTGCAATTGAATTCGCTATTTTTAAAAACCTTTTGAGGGGGAAAAAAACCTATCTGGATCTGTGACATTATGATGCTCAATCAAAACTAAGGCTGCATTCCGAAAGATGCTTTCCTGGGAGAAAGACCCATTGAAAAGTGAGGCTTACTTTTGAGTAGACATTTTTAGGCTTGTGCTCTAAATTGGAGAATATCCAAGAGCTATCATATCCTTGCTGAGGTATGTCTAAATCTTGCCATGGAACACCACTATCCAAAATGCCCCCCTGGACACTTATATATTCTTCATATGCTGAACTCTTTATCTTCAGTGTACCATCTAGGAGAGGCTTTCATTTAAGACAATTGGAGAGAGAGAGGATAATGGGCTCGTCTCTGACTTATCGTTAAGATGTGGACTTAATAGTGTTTGTTGGGTTAAAAAAACCCAACAAAACCCTCAAATGGTAGAAAATGGTGCTGATCTGGGATTGTTATTTCTGTGCCATAAATCTCTTCAAGGAAAGATACTATATGGGTTTTAAAACAAAAAAATCTAGATTCTGTGTGTTCTTGGACCATGTCCAAAAATTACCATTAAGTAGAAAAAAGCTAAAATAAAGGCTGTTTTAGTGTGTTCAGAGCACATGATCTAATCTGATTTTCTGACATTATATAAATGAATATAGTTCAAAATAGGAGTTCAAAACAGGACATTCAAACCTCCATCAAATGCAAATAGCCTCTTGCATGCGGCACATACACTGAATAAGTTTTACTAACAAGTGTTCAAAAAATCAATGTGGGCACTGATGTATGTATGGTAAGTTTCCTAGAGACATCTAAGTGGTCACAATAGAAAACAGAATACTACTTTTAATGGATCTTAGGGCTTTCTTTGAATTCTTAGGACAGTGAAGAGAATAAAATTCTGCCTTCTAAGCATTAAATTCAGAATTTTATTATTTTTATACATTCCAAAATACCACCACTCTCATTTGTGGGAAACTTCAGAAAAAGTGAAAACTATATCAAACTCTAGATTCTGCCCAGTTGTACCATCAGTGTAACCCTTCATATAAATGTAAACAAGCTATAAACCACTGGTCTAAGGGGAGATCTAGGGCAGTCTTCGCTTCTTTTTATTTACCACTATTGCGAGAATGTTCATTTAGGGCGCAATCCAGAGCAAGTTCAACCTGCTCTGCCCTAACTGCTCTCTCCTAACTATTCTGTATCCAGAGCAGAAAGTTATGCTGCATCCAGAGAGTCAGGAAGCCTGGGCTGCCCTAACTGCTCCAGAGCATGCTAAGTCAGTGACAGCTGGGGAGGGCTTGCTCCTGAGTAGACCCCCCTCAGATCACACTGAAGAAGGAACAGCTGTGGTGCCTACATTATAAGGAAGCCCAGAAGTTCCTGACAACCAGTTACAGCTGCAGTTCTTCTAGTGCAAGATGGATGCTTGGAGTGGCCTGCTGTGTCCTGAGGTTAGTGGACTGCCATAGTTGTGCCATATCCTGAGGTTGAGAGGCAGGGATTGCAGCTAGGCTGGCCAAGAACTCAGATTTTTGGTCAACACTACCATTCAAACTCAGGCCTTATCATGGACCCCTATGGGTCTACTCATTACAATACCTACTCCTGAGGTGGTATATCTCTGAGGAACTGGAAGAGGGCATTTCTGCCTTGAAACAGGCTTTGGATACAGAGTAACTGCTCTGCCCTAGGCAATGCTAAACTTGCCCTCAACTTGCCTCTCCTGAGCTGCTTAGGCTGCCCCAGTTAGGGCAGAGCAGGTCCACCTCTCTTAGGGCACCCGATGTTGCCTTGCTCTGCCCTAAGCCTCTTCCAGAGTAACTGGGTTGGAGCATCTTGCAGTTGCTCCACCCTAGTGATAGATAGGGCACCCTAAGGCCTCTTATGTGCAAGGAATAGATGCTCTGGATTGGGCTGCCTGTCTTTCTTATTCTCTGCTTCCTATTTTAACTATTTTAGTTAAGACGAGCTTCCCTTTTCAAAGACAATATACCTTTGGACAATATACCTTTCTGCCAGGTGCCAGGGATGAAATGGTAAAAAAGAGGAACACCGAATATATAAACTAGTTTATATATTAGGTCCTTAATAACCCGTATTAAATTAAATTAAATTTAGATGTTTGTTATTAAAGATCCAATCTTTACAGGCTGCTATGCATCCATATTTACATTCCAATGATATGGCAGCCTTTCTGACGTCACAGAACAAATGTGCTGTCATGCACAACTGGACCATCACCAGAAATGGGGAGTGGTGGTAGCCACACAAAGTGGCCTTCAAAGGTGCCCTGACATTAGTAAGTTAGTAAGTTGGCATGGGGCAGAGAGTGTGTAAGTTGAGAATCAAAAGAAGAAAATTCAGTGTCACTGCCTAAAGCCTATCCTTCTTCTTGACCTCGATCCTTTTCACTGAGTCCATGCTGAATTGTGCCAGCAGAGACAAACCGATCAGATGAGCAGAGTAGGTTCGAATAAAACTGTGGGAAGTAGAGACTTACCCCAACAAAGGAATAAATGGTTCTTTAACTCAAGGAGGCGTCCAAGACTATACCCCTTTGCAGGTTATCGCATGCAATCTGTTGGCCTGGCTGCTTTGGCAGGAGGGATTTAGTTAGGATTAGCCTGTAAGTCACGGACAACATTTACTTCATGGCAAAAACATTTCCTCTTGATCTCTGCATCCCAGTTAATATCTCACTTCTGAGGCAAATATTGAATTGCCTGAAACATGTGGACTATCAGAAATCTTGAGCAATGGTTAATTTTAAATTTTTTATGTATTTCAAATGATTGTCTTGCCAATTTAATTGGATGCTTACATTTTTCAATAAAAGTAGCTCTTGGGTTATAAGTCTGATGGAGCAATGTTTGTTCATAACGATTCCGAATCACATGCACACATACCCTCAGCCTGCCAAGCAGCCTGAAAGAAGCACAAATGGTAAAACAGTTTAGCAAGGGATAAGTCAAAGGAACAAAAAAGAAAAAAGTCCCTCGGACTTCATTTCTTCTGTCTCTGGGAACATAGCTTCCACTTCCTTTCTGAAGTATTATTTCACCAAGTGAATTTTGTGGTGCATCAGGAATGTAATCAAGTCTGGGCATTTAGTATGGCCTCCAGCTAAGCATGCATGTCTGTTGGCAAAAGGACGGCAGCATAAGCCATATTGCTAGGGGGCAGGGAAATTGCAGGTCTAGAGGAGATCCAGTCTGCCACGGTGACTAAAGCGGGTGGTCCCTCTTGGCAAGAACCTCACTTCCTTCTTTTTCTCCACACAATCCCCCACAAAGCTCAGTGGAGTCAGGCTCCTGAGTAAGCCATATCCTTCTCATCTACTTCTTGGCCATATCCTAGGTCCAGTTCCAGAGAGGTTGGAAAGTCATGTGGAACATAAAACTCTTTGAGTTGTCTTTGGCATCTGAATGATATTCCCTACAAGGACTTGTCAACCACTACAATAGTTCCCACTCTCTGGCATGGATGTATTCCTTACGTCAGAGCACACAGGCTTTAGTTCATTTGCAAATGCGCAGAAGAACACATGTCCGCTCTAACCTTTCTTGAAAATCAAAGCATCTACCTGGAAAGGCTTAACACATATTAAGCATCTGGTTTGCAACCAGTTTTGGCTCTTCATTTATTTCTCTCCAGTTTTCCAGCTGGGTTGACGTAAGAACAAAGATGAAATGAAATTTTCAAAGGTTACGCCAAGGATGTTTGGCTCAGCCAGGAATGATCTGTCCAAATATCATCTCAATATTGAAGCGATATAGTTGGCAAACTCCTTTTTTTCTTTTCCTCTCATCCAGGCACCTGGAGATTCTTGACATACACCCAAATCTCTCATTACATTTTGCTATGAAAAAATTGCCACCGGGTGACTTTTTCATTTTTGTGATCACTTTTTCATGGTGATCCTTATTTTTGAACAATTTCATGAAAAATATTATTTTATTTGTGAACATTTTGAATGAGATGATGATGATTTAATATTTATTACAGCATTCTGAAAGCCCTAATGTGAGGACTCCTTCTTGCTTTGTTTTGTAACCTGATATTGATTCCCCAAGAACGGACACATATGCCTTTCATCATCTAAAACTAGCACACGTACATTGAAGCAGCCACTTTTCTTGACAAAGAACAGGGGTTCCTAATTCCTTCACCACTTCTGTATATTTTGCTGGGAAATATAGGAGTCTGTATGCACGCACATTTTTCCTCATGTGGCAAAAAGTGTGCTCCCTTTGTCTACAGAAGTAGCTTTGCTGCTTTAGCAATGCAAAGTTTGGATTACTTCTTACAGCCCAATTTTAAACTGCACTTGAGCACAGAGGCCACAGAGACCTCCACTGAACCCAGAGCAAGTTATGAGGCAGCTGGAGGTTACTTTAGTATGTGGGGTATTTTTTCCCCTTACTCCTAGTCAAGTCCCTGCCACTCCTACTCAGATACGTTAGAGACATATCAAACGCCTAGGCCTACGCCTAGGCCTACTGCTGTCACTGGTGATACTCAGAAAACAGTACCCTCAGAAAATGGTACCATCAGAAAATGGTACTCAGAAAACAAAGATTGAAAGCCCTACTAGAAAATCCCCAATTCAGAGGAAGATGGGACACTCATTCATTTCCTCCATAGTCCTGACATCCGTTCTCTGACTTTACCTGCTGTGAGGGACACCACTATAGGTGCTGACAGAGGAACGCAGACAAGAGTAGGAGACAAATAGCAGGAGTCTTGGCTGCCTTCTGTGGCATCCACTATGGGGTTTAAAGGTATGCATCCGGTGCTCAGGTTTTAGGATGGCAAATCTACTCCATACCTGAGTAGAAAACGTAAAGTGAGAAGCCGTCTTTACATCTCATAATGCAAAATCCTTCTGGAAACGTTACCACGTTGGAAATTAATGAGAGGAATGTGCTTTTGCTACTTGAGGTAAATAGGAAAATCTCCAACTTCTTGACATGCAGCTTATGTTGGATTATGCAATTGGCTTTCATTAAATCACTTCAGACTCTCACATGGGAATTCTCAGGAATCTTATTTCAACTTGGGTTGTTGACTTAAGCTTAGTTTAACCTATTCCCAAATATTCCTGTTCCTAACCACATTAATCTTTTTTATTAAAGCAATTCAAACATAACTCCTAAATAGGAGAAGTCATGAGGATTTGAGCTTTCTTTAATAATTTTGCCCAGATTCATATTTAATGTGAACTGGAGTAATGGATCATGAGGACAGGGGTTCGCTGCACCAATAAGAGAATATTTCTCTTTTCCTATCACTGCACTCCTTTCCTTTATGCCCTTTACAGATGTTACGAGAGCTTCTATTAAAAACATTGTGCCAGTATTAATACCACTGTACAGTTCTACAAAGCAACATTAAAGCCACAATCAAAGCCACAATTGGCAACATTTCTTGCTTCTCTGAGATCACAGTTAAATGCTAGATAAAGGGAGGGCAATATTTTATGGATAGAGGAGATAACATAGTAACTTCCAGAACTGCTGCTTTCTCCAAAGTAAAACTAGGCTGAAAGCTACTCAGATAGCTAGCATTATGCTAGTGATGAGGTCCAGTTTATTTTTATTTTTCACATTATACATGTATATATTGGAGTTTTTTTAAAACCTTGATAGCGAACACAAAGCAGTGAACAGAGTAAAAAGTTTAAAAAATTTAAAATCTGTATAAAAATACTTGGAGTGGTTGCCAAAAGCCCTCAGCAGACAGATGAAATGGCCTTTCCTTTGCTACCTAGATCAGGGATCTCCAAACTTTTAGGCAGGAGGGCCACATAATCACTATGACATAATGTTAGGGGCCAGGAAAATAATTTACATTTCAAATTTGAATAAATTTACATATAACAATGTATTGGAGTGGTTTACAAGGCTTGCCCAAGGGCCGGATAGAAGGTTCTTGCCAGGGGCCACATTGAAGGCTCATTGAAGGCTATATCTGGACCCCAGACCAGGGTTTGGTGTCCCCTGACTTGCATTATCAATCTAAAAGTTCCCTGGGACCAGGGGGACCATATTATTCCTGAACCACAGGGCCAAAATTCCTACCCGCTTTAAAAAATTGCCAAAAAGTGTATTTTTTTGTTTTTGTTTTTCGGTTTTTTGACCATAATTTTTGATAGGAAGGAGATATCTCCAAACTGATTTTTGCATTGGATTCTGCTCTTCAATATAAATCCAACAACATATGGATTGATGGGGTACTGTGCACTATCGCAAAGTTTCAAAATGTAGGACTATGAAGCCAAAATGTAGGACACCCGTACAGGAGGCTAAAAATCTGGACAAATCTGGGTTTTTCTGGTCATATGGTCACCCTGCCTGGGACAGTTTAATGACCAGATTTTCACTGGATTATAGTCAGTGCACTAATATAAACACTAGACCACATTGCCTGGTAGCAGGGCTATGGTCTTTGAAAAGGGTTCTTTGAAAAGGGTCAATATTTCTATTGACATTTTAGTCCTGCAGTATTATCTTATCCAGGGAAAAGAGAGTAACTGCTTATATCTGAGAACAATTATGAAAGCTGCCAAAGATGAACTGCATGACACTCCCCCCCCCCCCACTTTGAGTGTTTTTGGGTACAATCCTGACTTTAGGCCAGAGAGATTGGCCTGACTAAGCTAGCCTAAATGGACCATATCCTGAGCTCACACTTAGGCCAAACACACAGGGCTAGGAGGCCTCCAAGGCAGGTCTAACTGCTGCTGAGGACCAAGTGAAAATCCGGACTTAAAAAAAAAAAACCAATGTAGGACAAACTGCAAGAAAGGAGACTCAAGTTGGATATCCAGAAAAAAATTCCTGATAGTGAGGGTGATTCAAGATTGCCAAGGGAGTTGGTGGACTCTCCCTCATTGGTCAAGCAGAGGCTTGACTAGCATCTGTCGGAGATGCTCTAGGAGGATTTCCTGCTGCAAGCCGGGGGTTAGACTAGATGAACTACTAGGTCCCTTCCAACTCTCGGATTCTATGATTCTAAGTGCAGCAGTACCTGTAGTGGAAGATGGGTGCAAAGGGAAAGGTTGCCGGAGTTGGCTGTGGGAGTTGTGCTATATCCTGAGGTTGAGAGGCAGGAGTGGAGCTTAGGCTGGCATAAGACTTAGAAGTTTTTCTTTTGCTTCCATTTTTACTCTAGCTTATAATGGTTTTTTATCCACTGTGTTTTTTAATCCATGGGAGGTTCTGAAACAGAACCCTAGTGGATAATGAGGGACACCTGTATAATTTTCCTCTGGGAATCTGGTCCATTCTGGCTTTCTAAAGAATATAACCCCTTTTCTCCTGCAATTTTATAGTTACTTAAGAATAAAATTGGAATTAAACACAGGAGATACCATTCATTTGATCTAGTTGTTATATATATACCTTATAACTGGAGCACTGAGTCCAATGGCATAGCACATACCAAATGTTAAATTAAAAACAGCTGTTAAATATAGTCCTGCTATAAACCACAATGAAGAGAAAACTAGTTGGAAACCTTATCCTTGAAAAACATTAAGAGATCACAGGGGTCTACGTTAAATAATAGTTTTATAGTAACTCTCAGAAGTGCAAGCCCAGTAAAACCAGAACATTAGGTGATAAGAAATCCAAGATACCCATAATCCACACACAAGTGGGTGGAAAGGAAAATCACATCCCCAGAATGTCAGCTACCTCTATTGAAAGCAAATCATCCAATCAGGTTCATAGGATAAGATCTTGGATCTGGGAGTGTGAGATTTAAGTCCCACCTCATTTACTCATTGGGTGGTCTCGGAATAAAGACTGCAAAATATATTGCATGCTTAATGTATACCCATATTGGATGTGCCATAAAACGTTACTTTTGAGGAAGAATGATTAGGAGGAGGCTGTGAGACTGCAACATGATAAATTTTCAGCATGAGACAAAAGATGTAATATAGAAAAATCTGAATACTGAGCAATTTTATAATAGCATAATGAAACATTTGAGCTTTATCAATGAATATTTTTTTAAAGTAAAGTGCAGGGAGATCCAAGCCAGGGGTGGCAATATTACACATTCATGCTTTCATTTAAGCTCCGTCTCTGAAACAAGCTATCAAAACAAGTGAGCTGATTAGCAGCTCTCCTTATTCCTTCTGTGTTGATGTATGTGTTACTTTAAATCAGGGTCTCCAAACACCAACCTGGGGGGCCGATATGACCCATGGCAAGCCTCTGTCCAGCTCCCAGCCAGTCTCTGGTTGCCTGCAACCTTCTGACCCGCTTGACCAAACTCAATGGGAACTGTGTTCTGGTCCTGTTTAGAGGATGTTTTGAGGGCCTAAAAATGTCTTCCTGGTTTTCCCAAAACTCAGAAGTAACATTTTGTGCCCTCCAAAGACATTAGAAGGTGCTTGGGGAAATAAGGGTCCTCATTAGAAAATGTGCTTTATTTCTGTGGTGTGTGCCAGAGTTCGGAGAAATTCTGGAAAATTCATTCATTCATTCATTCATTCATTCATTCATTCATTCATTCATTCATCTAAATTTCATCTTTACTCCATTTATTTAAATTTTAAATTTAATTTTTTTCTGGCCCTTGACACTGTGCCAGGTATTTGATGTGGCCCTCTAGCTGAAATGCTTGGAGACCCCTGTTTTCAATGGACAGAGCAGAAAGGATCAGCTTGGGAAAGACAAAAGATATGGTTTTGTTCATAGTACAGTAGTTCACTGTAGTTTCTTCCTTGTCTGATACAGAGAGAGAATGTAGCTATGCAATCTTTGTAATGGGAAAGAAGTAATACTGTTATGACCCAGGTTGAACAATAGCTATACATTCTTTCTGACCAAGCTCTAAGCCTATGCAGTTTGCTTCTAGGCTGCGTACCAATCACCATTTTGGGATTAGCTGGATTAAAATAAAGCTCCTTTATGGCTATCAAAGTTTAAATTTCACCTTGGCAGGGATCCAAAACTCCTGCACTCTTGAACCATCTTTTGTTTGACCTTATAAAAAACAGGCCTTGAATATGAGGAGCTGGGAGATCCTTTAGCTCTCCCATGGGAATACGATGTGATGTACACAATTGGTTTTCCTACTGACTTCTGGGGGAATTACTTGGAAGTTATTTCTGGTCAATAAGAAGTTCATCAACAAGAAGGCTAAAATAGAGGACATGTCCCTGAAAGGCTGCTTGCCCATCATTGCAATTGTTACCTTGTAGTGTTGAAATATGGGGAAGTACTGGATGTAGCTTAAGGTGCACTCTAGATCATGCAGGGCAATGGTGTCTGCGCTGGCTCCTCTGCTAGACCTAACTGTGCGTTCAGTCTAAAATATACAGAATTCAGTAAAATGTATGTGGTTCTAGATGAGTGCATGAAAAATGTCAATATGGAATGAATTTGTTCAGGGGTCTCTAAAGTTTTCAGCCAAGGGGCCACATCAAATATCTGGCATAGTGTCGAAGGCCAGATAAATATTTTAAATATAAAATTTAAATACATTAGAGATGGATTAATGAATAAATGGGCTGAAATTTCCAGGATTTCTGCAAGCACCAACACACAGTACAAAAATAAATCCTAGACTTAATAGGATCTCCATTCTCCTACCACAGCAGTTGTTGTTCAACTGGGCCAGAGGGCATTAGGGGCCAATTAGAGCCTTGCCATGGGCTACATCTGGCCCCTGGGCCTGGGTTGGACAACACTAATATTTGTTGAAGAGAGTTATTCTGAAAAGCACTGATGTAAATGAATGCATTCAAGGTGATAAGTAAGGAGTCCTCATATCCTTTAGTCCCGTGCAGATTTAACCACTTTTGTCTCAACTACTTTAAATAAATATGTCTTCACAACTGTCACTGGAGCACTGAAAGTGAACTAATTTACAGTAGCTGAGGATCAGGTTACTGTGTCTCCCTATCAAGCTGTTGATTTACTTAATACAATTCTGGGTCTTTCTGTATATATTTAGGTTGCCAGCTGCTAGCTTTGGATGAATTGCTTGACATGCCCTGGAGGATTCATAGGGTAATCATTCTATTACAGTGAGCATTAATAGCTTTTTAATCTGGATATGCATAATTATAAAGACCTGGCAGTCAAGGTACATCACAAAGCATCTTGCTCCTGAATATAAGGAATACCTTCTCTTTGCCTGTTGAAAGTTGGGTTGGAAACCAACATGTTTTCAAACTATTTCTGTTCTAATATTAAGTCAGTAGAGGAATCAAAAATTCAAAAGGGTCAAGGTCATCCATGTGCTGGTTCAAACATCCTTCTTGCCAAAAATGTTATCCTGACAAGACATCCTGCTGGTATTTCTAAGGAGGTGTAGAGGAAGAAATCTGGAGTGCAAAAATAGTGGAGTGTTTTTACTCCACGGATTTTAAAATCTGGAGTACAAAAGAACACCCTCCTCGCCCTACCTGAAAGCTACTTTGACAATGGCTGCAACACTAAAGAAACTTTTCTGGGAGTAAAACCCATTGAACACAATGGGGCTTACTTTTGAGTAAACATGGTTAGGATTGCACCCATAGTCAAACGTTTGGGCTGTATTGTAAGGATAGAAATAATCATTTGAACTTGAGCTAGTTGTTAAGGCAGATCTGGGTGAAGTTGCGCATGGGGGGGGATTTTTGCCCGGGAGAAAGTTGTGCATTAGGGGACGTTGCGCATGGGGGAAGGATGCGCATGGGGGAAGTTGTGCATGGGGGAATTTGCGCATGGGGAAAATTTGTGCATGGGCGGATGATGCGTATGGGGAAAGTTGCGTATTGGGGAAGGTTGCGTATGCGGGAAAGTTTGCGTATGGGGGAAAGTTGCGCATGGGGGGAAGTTGCCCATGGGGAAAGTTGTGCATGGGGGATGATGTGCATGGGGGGAAGTTGTGTATGGGGCGAAGTTGCGCATGGAGCGAAGTTGCGCATGGGGGGAGGATGCGCATGGGGAAGTTGCGCATGGGGGAAGTTGCGCATGTGGGGATGATGCACATGAGAGTTGATGCGCCTGGGTGAAGTTGCGCCTGGGGGGAGGATACGCATGGGGAAGTTGTGCATGGGGAAAAGTTGTGCATGGGCGGATGATGTACATGGGGAAAGTTGCGCTTGGGGTAAAGTTGCACATGTGGGGTTGATGCGCATGAGGGTTGATGCGTCTGCTTTAAGTTGCGCATGGGGGAAAATTGTGCATTGGTGAAAGTTGTGCATGGGCAAAGTTGTGCATGGGGGAAGTTGCGCATGGGGGAAGTTGCGCATGGGGGGATGATGCGCATGGGGTAGTGGCGCATGGGGGAAGTGGCGCATGGGGGTTGATGCACGTGGGGGGAAGTGGCGTGTGGGGGAAGTGGTGCATGGGGTAGTGGCACATGGGGTGTTTATGCACATGGGGTGCTTATGCGTTGTGGGGGGATGGCATATGGGGAAATGTTATTCTTGCAACACGGGTATGCTTTTCGCTAGTATAACCATATATGGTCAGCATATCACTAAGGACAGGCCATGGAAGCACTTCACCCACCTGAAGTGGGGGAACTAGCCTTTTTCACTGATATGAACCACAGGCCTTTTAGAGCAGTCATTCTCAAACCTTTAGCACTGGTACCCACTTTTCAGAATGAGAATATGTCAGAACCAGTGGTGGGCTGAGGCCGGTTCGGTCTGGTTCTTGGGGACCGGATGTTCCAATATTCCCGCCACTACCGATCCGGTAGCAGCGAGGTAGCAGCAGCAACCATCCAGACCAGTTTGCTGCTGGCGTGGCAGCAGCCAGCCAGGCATTTTTAAATTTGCTGCTCCTAGTGGCAGCCCAGCAAAGCCCCCCATGAGCCTCAGCGCCGGAGAGTCCTTTCCCCAGCCTCTGAGGTTTGTGGGGCGCTTTGCTGGGCTGCCGCTAGGAGCGGCAAATTTAAAAATGCCTGGCCGGCTGCTGCAGCTTTTACCAGCTGCACCAGCGGCCAGCTGCAGCTTAAGAGATCAATCATATGCTGACTACTCAGTAGTAAGTCCCATGACAGTCAATGGGACTTACTCCCAGGAAAGTGTGGCTGGCACTGCAGCTTGAGAGATCAATCCTATGCTGACTACTCAGAAGTAAGTCCCATGACAGTCAATGAGACTTACTCCCAGGAAAGTGTGGTTAGGGTTGCTGGGGGGCACTAATAAAAACTTAGATTTTTTTTTAACAAATTTTTTTTTAATTTTTAGATTTTAAAAAAAATTCTCCTTTAAATTCTCCCCAGACCCACTCCCTTACCCCGGCCATGCCCCCTGGGGTAAGGCCCCACCCCCTGATCCGGCCTGGCCCTGCCCACTTCCAGGGATCAGGACCCACCGGAAGTGACGTCATGTCCAGAAGTGGCAACATCAAAAACAATCCTAGGCTGCAATCCATCCCACACATATCACACTTACCCAGGACTAAGTCCAATTTACTATCATTGTTAAAGCATATACAGAGCAGTCTGTGAAAAATACAGCTCTATAACATTTCCTCAGATGCAGTCATGTACCATGGTGGCATCAAATCCAATATATTTAAAAATAAATTACATACTTTGGTGGCATCAAGTCTAATATATTAAAAGTAAAATATTGAAATGAATGAGGACCCACCTGAAATTGGCCCATGACTCACCTAGTGGGTCCTGGCCCACAGTTTGAGAAACACTGCTCTCTCAGAATGAATGAGACTCATCAAGAGCACAATTGGATCTTTGTGAGACTTGCCTGCTCCCAGTGGATTATACCATAGCTGTAAATCCAGCTGGCACTGTTAAAATCAATTACATAATTACTTTGCAATAGCCGATCAATATTAGACAATTTACTGTTAACTAGAAGCCTGCAGGCAACTAAGTGGCTGGTTATACCAAATCAATATGTGACATTTTCTGTCTCTCCTGCTTGGCTCGAGGGTGGCCACCTTTTTTGACTGGACCTGTCCTTGTGTCTTAATAGCTCCCTCAACACACAGAAATGTAGCGAGAGATGTTCATGATGGCAAGGGGATGAATAGTGGGTAAAGCCATAGTTTGTTATGGACTATAATACTTCCAATGTCACTCCTTTCTTACACAGAAAGCACACTATAAATAAATGTAAAACGATGTACATGAGGCCATATACACTGATGGAGTCTGAGTTGTAGGTAATGAACCAGGATAGAGATGTGGTGGGAAATAGCTCAGATCAACATCTTTAAGTAGGGAGAGGAAAGGAGAACAGCTAGAAAAGTAAAGGGTTTGCAAGGGTTCACTGATCCTTTATGCCAGCAGGTGTGATGATTCTTGAAGTATAGGTGACTCACTTAATGCAGCATCACAAGGTTAACTAGGCCACACAGGCAACTTCTTCACCATTTGTCTTGGGTGGTGACAGGGTCTAGTTGTACTAGATAGGAGTTGTCCAAACCATGGCTGATGTACATTGGAGCCCCCCCCACACACACACACAAATCATAGTGTTTATCATTATGCTGCCATACTGGTGCTACAGAAGTATAGGTTGGATATGTTTCCTGCACAAAACGCTCTGACACTTGCAATTTAAAAAAAAAAGTTTTCTATTTGCTTATCAGTCATATTGATTCCTGTCTGGTTCATGCCTGCAAGCAATTTCTTGATACTATGAACCCAACTCTCATCAAGGATAACGGTTTTAGGGCAAACAGAAGCTGTGATTCAAGCCATAGGCATGCATTCTTCCTAAAACTATTTTCTCTGACTAGTAACTACTGCTTTCACAATTAATACTTCTGGTTCTGCTAATAAACAGCCCAGGTGACATGTTATATGGTCTGTGTTAACATTTTCCTGGAGAGTTGAAGTAGGTCATACAGAAGAGATTTTGTGCATGTCTGAACTGGCCCTCCATCAAAAGAAATAGCAAGATCTTGTTCTATATAGAAGTGAAACATACAAGAACTTGCTGATATTGCTAATCCTGTTGAACTCACCCAGCAGAGTGTTGTGGTTTATTTCAATTTTATCTTACAGTAGTTGTAATATTCCTTTTCCATATGAAAGCACTTCACTTTGGAAAAAATAGATTTTTTAAAAGTTACTTATAGCCCAAATGGAGCATTTTTGATTTCCATTGACTTCAAGTATGAACGGAACATTCAGTCATTGACATTAATGGTGGGACTTTAAAACTTGCCTTCTGCTTGAGTTTCAGGCCTGGTATAATGCAACTCAGAGCGCAATCCAGTTCCTGTCTACTCAGTTGTAAGCTCTTTTATAGTCAATGGATCTTACTCCCAAGAAAGTGAAATTAGGATGGCAGCCTGGATAACTATTTGCTGTGCCCTTTTAGGATTAAAGGAGGTGCTTGATTTCTAAGATAGGACTGCAAAAGGTTAGTCGGTTGTATAGAATTCTAAAACATCACATTATGCATTTGTTAGTCTTCATAAATTGTTTAATCCCTTCCTCCCTTCTAAATATTTTACTCCTGCTGTTTTATCCTTGCTCTTCCAATGTTGCAATAGCTTTGAAAGGTATGACTGCATAAGAATGGCAAAGTGCTTGCCAGATAGAAGAAAGCGGCAACAGGATTTAGGTACTTTCAGTCCAATCCTAACCATGTCTACTCCAAAGAAAGTCCTATTATGGTCAATAGGTCTTACTTCCAGGTAAGTGTAGTTAAGATTGCAACTTATATCTTGTTAATCTGAGTTATCCCTGGTAGGTCACAGGTGAGATAGGTGAAGATAGACTAGATGGGCCCTTGGAATCCCCCAGTGGGGGATCTTATGATCTTCAGCATAACAGAGCTTCCTCTGCTGCACATGCTTCTGTTCTGGCACTCATTCAGAAATGCCTGTATGGTTTCTTTGTTGCAATCTAGTCCCGGGTCAAACTATGGGTCAAACTATAAAATGTCAAACTCCTTTGATATAGAGAACCAAATAGCATTCATGGTGCCTGCTGATGGCCTGAGTTACATCATTAAGCAGGAAGAGACATCATTAAGAAGAAGATGGCCAGAAATAAACACACAGAAACTCTTTAGATGCAAATAACAGAAGAGACAGAAGAGAAAATGAGCAATAATTGTTCATAATTTCAAGATTCAAGAGAACCCAGTTGCCATACTGGATAATATGAGGGAAGGAGAGTGCTGAACTGGAAACTAGCAGGGCACCAACCATGTATGCTGATGGCCTTGTTGCATGTTCTGCCACAGAATCATTTCTGCCCACAGAGTGTGTATTCCCTGTGCATAGTGTTGGCATATGTCCCAGGAAAGCAGGACTATCCCAGTTTTGGGGGATTGTGTTCACATACTGGCAAGTTTGACAGAGGATCCTGTCCCAGTTTTGTGGAAGAGAATCCTGGCAACCTTTTCTGTACAGAAAACCCAGTTTGGACTACACTGTGTTTTGCTTTAGCTGGGTAAACAAAATAGGTAATAGATTGAAAGTGCAGTTTGTAAAGTGTATGTAGAGTCATAGAATCATAGAGTTGTAAGGGACCTGGTAGTTCATCTAGTCCAACCCCCTGCCTGCAGCAGGAAGTCCTCCTAGAGCATCCCCGACAGGTGCTCATCAAGCCTCTGCTTAAAGATCTCAAGTGAGGGAGACTCCACCACCTCCCTTAGCAATCTGTTCCACTGCCGAACCACCCTCACCGTCAGGATATTTTTCTGGATATCCAACCAGAATCTCCTTTCTTGCAGTTTGTACCCATTGGTTCTAGATCATGTGTACATGCGTGATACAGTGTAGTAACTGTTTTGCTATAATTTTGTGAAACGTTGGTGCATCTACAGTTGCATGTGGTGCCCACCAGAGCAAACACATTTATTCCCAAATACTGACTATCTTCCCTCAGAATTGGGTGGGCAACAACTGCTTGATATGTTGCCTAGTATTCTAAGCTGTGACGTTTGCTTTTTTGCTTCTCCAAGAGCGTTCAGTCACCTTCTCTGTGTTTGCTGTTATTCAACAATGTCAAGGTTTCCACTTCATGCAAATTTCAGATGGGTACAGACTTACACCGTTTTTAACAGTCTAAAATATTGGGGAAATTGCTAACAGATCCTCCTCCTGAAGTGACTCCAGGACGTTTTGGAAAGAGCGTTTGCTCCTTTGGAAGCCTGCGCTGATTTCTGTATCCTTTTCACCAAGGCTTCCTTTCTATGTGGCAAACCCTTGGAAGCATCTTGTTCCACTTATCTGACTTCCAGCTATTGGTTTCCAAGGAAACAGCAGGATACAATTTTGGGCATCTCCAGGTTTAAAAGGACGGCTTGGGAGATAATTGGGATTTAAGACACAGCCGACGCAGGCGATATTGGAGTTCCTCTGAACAGAACAGGATGGGACATGAATGGTGCTGACTTGTTCAGTAGTCTCGTAATTGAAATAAGTAGCCTACAGGTGAATGAATGGCACTTCAACAGGTCTATGGGGGAGAAAAATAGCATCCAGAGAAGATTACCTTGAAAGAAATGGTGTATCCCGAGGCCTTGAAATTAGTGTAAGAGTAGAAGAGTCAGAAAAAGAAAATTATGCTTTTTCAGAATTATTGATAGTCCTGTATTTTCACGATACCCTCCATTGTTGTGAGTCTAGCACCTGGACATCAATGCGCCCATAATGGTCAATGGCGTTATATAGAGATAGTAAAACTGAATTTTCAATGCAAATGAATATCATTGTTGTACATGAATAAATACTCCTGCCTGCCCTCGTTATTGCCACATTAATTGCAGAGGATTTTGTAGCACTCTTGTTCTCTCTCTCCCCCCCCCCCCCCCCCAAGGCAAATGAGTGCAAAGGCAGGACTTACAAGAGGTTGAACAGCTCAGTGTGCTGGACAAATGACACAAATTGAATGCATTTGACATGTGGTTGCGGAGCCAAGCAGTCTGATGACTCTTTGCAAGACCAGCTCAACCAGGAAACCAGGTAAGGTGGCAACCTCCAGCAAACAGGTTTTGGCCACCATGGGTTGCTGTGTGGTGAATGCTATTAGGATGCTTATCCCATCCCATTCTGAGGACCAACAACGGATAGATTCATGGAAATTCCCCACTGTGCCTTAACCGCTTACACCAGGCTGTGGGTGGCGCAAGCGGTTGTGGGTGGCGCAAGCGGTTAAGACGCTGTGCCTGCTTAGCCCCGCTCTGTGACACCAGCTGGATCCAATCGTATTGGCTCTGCCTTTCCATTGCTCATTCAGTGGCGTGGAGAGGGGGATTTGCTGCTTGGGTAACAGCCTATCCTCCATAACAATCCAACCCAGGCTTTTGTGCTTCGCATGCAGTGGCACACTATCTCGTGGCACACTAACCCTACAATGAGTAACTACGGGAGCACGTAAGAGACATTATGTGTACCCACAGTTACTGCACTACCTAGTGAAAACCTATGGGAAATTCATATTGCAATCCAGAGCAAATTGTTCTTACACCGGAGCAAAGACTCCACGTAGTTACTCTGGATTGCGCCCTAACAAGGCACTGAAATTGTCAAGACACAACATCAGTATTTTTAACCATTGAGAAGGCACACTAGGCTCTTCAGATTCCCCAGTTTTCCTGTTAATTAATGACTCTTCCCAAATTCCCACAGCACACCTGAGGACCATCCATGGCACACAGATTGAAAATCACTAACTTAACCAGTTATAAAAATAAATAGAAGAAATATACAAAATCAAGTGTTGTACATTCATGTGTGAAGTAGGCATATTTGTATATGGGAAAGGGGGAGTACAAGCTTTCACCTTCCCTTCCCCAATCCTGAACTGAGATCATGAAATGATGGCAACTGGAAATAATAATTCACAGGAGACTAAGAATAAATATACCAATTTGCAGAGTGCTATAGCGCCCTTTGAAAACTAGCCATATGATATGGCTCCATAAGAGCAAGACAGTCAATAAAGCATAGGTCTCCCTTGACAATTTCCCACATACACACATAGTCACTGGATTGCTCTGCTCTAGAAAAAATGTTTTAAAAAACACTTGGGTAAGAAAGAAGGAAGGAAATGTCCTTATTGATCATGCTATAAATCCTGCACTCATCCCTATAATCTCCTGTCTGACTATTTGCCCAAAATGCTGTTCTACCCACTTGGAACTGGGTGAATGATATATTTGATCCGGCCTGCTGTTGTGACTGCAAAGCCAAATCTCTTTCAAACTTTGTGTGACCACAACCACAAACTTGCTGTCGACGCCTCCAGACAACAGAAAACAGGCTCCAGCCTGCGCAGCTTCTTCATTACTGCGGCCCTAAGCCATAATTACATAACATGAGAGGGCTCTTCTCTTGCCAGCAGACAGAGTTAGCTTGCAAGATCTGAAATCATTACTCTGAATTGGCTATTGCCTCCATAGTAAATAGGGTAAAGTTTGTTAGCATGGTATAAGCAGGATCAGTTCAGCTAAAGAGAGGGAAAGGTTACCATAAATGAAAGGTAACAAGTCTAATAGCATTCCATCATTTAGCATGTTTCTGCATTCTTTAAACGGAAACCTCATGATACAATTTAAGTTTACCTGCTCATTTCCTTTTTCTAAGAGCCAACGACTAATTATGCTCCCATAAATCATATTTGTAATCAAAAATTGTAATCGTATTATCAGATTGATCTTTTGGGCAGCATTTTGGGAGCACCAGAAGTATTCCCATAAGAGCTGCCCCCAGGAGCTGGTTTTGCTGATCATAACGAGACCACAGTTTGGCTTTAATTTAAAACTGGTATATATGTGTTTTTAAGATTTCATAGTAATGAGGCTCACCATCTCACTCTTTCTGGGTCTTTGCTTGAGATCCAACAAAATAAACCCCAAGACATGCTTGTCAGCAGTGGTGGGAATATTGCAAGGGGTTTAAGCGGATGTTTCCAAACTATGTTTAGCATAAATGAAAGACTACACAACATGTTCATAGCATTTGTAGATTGTGCATTACAGTGGAGCTGCAGCTTGTATGGGGATTACAGATCTAAAATCAGTGCATAGGGCAAAAATTGAAAATCCCTTGGAAAAAATCCCTTAAATTGCTTGCATTTAGGAGCCATGTTGGACAAAAAATGCATATTGTATCTTAAACCAGTAGAAACACACGAGTGGCATGTGGGAACTGATTGAGGGAACAGCAGATTCACACCTACCATCTCATGCTCACACAGTGCATATGCTCTGTGGATCGGTGGGTGGAATCTCCTGTTCTGTTGAAATGATTTACCAAGTGCGCATATTTGTGTATGCTAAATGCACATATGATGTGATTTTACTATCCTCATTCCATATTATGAATGAAAATAATATAAATAGCATTTGTGTCATGATTTTCAAGTGTCCACAGTGTGTCACATATGTAAAGTTATAATCCTTACAACAGAGCATTAAGGTGGAGAACCCACAACCTTCAGCCAGGCTACTACTATTCTTCTCACAATATCCTCAGTATCCACATGCTTTGATTTGATATGCCACAAAGCAAAGGAGAGATCCCTTAAATTTTCTCCTGACTTGCTAGGCTCCTTGACTCATCGTATGTACATGTTTGTGCCTCTGCTGAATTGAAAAAGCACAGATAATATGGCTCCGTGCTTTTTTCCACATTGGTAGCTTTATTGCCTCTGCTTTCTGGAGCTGATCACTGCACACATGAGATAAAGAAAATCCAGCCATAAGTTATTGAGAGCTCTCTCATTTAGTATATCTTTGCATTTGCATGAGAGATTTCTGTTACCAAGGAATACTGGAACAGTTGGTTATCAGCAAACTTCAGATTGCTAACTATTACAAGACACTGAAGGAGATCAAGTGTTTCCTCCATTGTAATTTCATGTATACTGTAAAACATGTACAAAATTTGATTAATGCAATGGAATGTTACACACAAGATTAATAGAGCAAAAATGTAGTTATGCTGGGTTTCCGAAAGATCTACGTCATAGGGTTCTTGTGAAGATTTTGGATTGTATATTTTTTTATTTATATGCTGCTTGTCTAAAATGAGGATACCCAAAACAGCTCACAACAAAATTTAAGAAGTAAAAATAAGCAACTCAGATGAAGACAGCTGACCTAAAAATGGATTAGATCTAAGAAATTTACTCCCCAGATTTTTTAAAAGATCCCAGAATAATTTAGGCCACATGAAACATCTTTAGAGGTTTCATTCAAGAGCCTCTTGATGAAAATTAGAAGAGATTGAGAGCTGGTGTGGCATAGTGGCTAAGGCCACAATCTTGTACTCGCCTAGGAGTGAGCTCTATTGAAAGTGGGTCTTGTTTCTAAGTAGAAATGCATAGGATTTCATTGTAATGTTCCAATCTTAGGGGTCTTCAGTTACCATCTGTTTAAGGGAGAAGGTGATGGATCCCAGTGGCAGCACCTTGTACCAGGATCCTGCCCCCCTTGTCCCCTCAACTTTACATTGTGGGCACTGGACTGAGGCAGCCATAAAGTTTAAACACAAATAACCAATAAATACCTCTGGTTGTCTTCTGGTAGTCCCCCAGGTTGGATGCAGCACATTCTCCACCAGTACAGCTGCATCACATACAATGGAGAGAGGATAGAATTGGGCAGTGAGGGTGCAGTCTTAACAAATTTAGGTCAGCGTAACTCATGTGGCATATATTTCTGTGGTGATGTGGGAAAGTCAGTGTATGCCTGTGCACTGGTCTGGAGTAGGATAGAAGTGCCTTGCAACACTTTTGTGACACCCCAAGGTCAGCACAGGACTTATTTGTCTGGAATATGGTGATTGTAACACTAACATACCCTACTGGATCATTCTAAGAATTTCAGCCAGGAAAGAAAGGTGAAGCTCTTTCAACACCCAAACTATTATATAAGTACCTATTGTTCATATTTTTATGAATATAGAGTGATCATAACTGGGTAATCATAGTTGTTTGTCATGGAAAATGTGTAGGTTTTTAGTTTATGCTTAAAATAACTTGGAAAACTCAGCTTTTAAGCAAATGCAATATTCCCGACAAATCTGCAGACAGGTTTTTGCTTTTACACAAAAAAGCAAAGCCAAATAAAGCACGAAACAGTGTCACATGGAACACACTCGAGCATTGAGCAAATACTGTTGTTTATTGTTACTTTGAAGAAAGCCTAGAACAAAGATGGGAAAAGTACTCCAAACGAAAGGAGTCATTCTCCGCTACTATCCTGGAGTTTGCATTAACCCCTTCCTTGTGCAATTTTGATCCAGAGGTCTTTCTGGAGGGTACATCTCAGTGTTTTAACATTTCTCAGAGAAGCATCCTGCAAGAAGTGTCAGATCTTCAAGCAAACAACTCAAATCAAGTGCCCGTGGCTGCGAGATGTTTGGTTACACCACAATGACTAAAACCTCTCAGAGGCAAGGAATGTCAGCAGAAAGGACCACAGCCAAGGTCTGGTGATCTCACACCACTTCCTGTCTTTATCATGTTGAATGGAATGCAAATGAAAGGAAGGCTGAGATTAACACCCTAACAGGTTACCTGCAGGTACTTGTAGATTCCCACTGTGTCAGAATGAGCATATCCAGAATGCTAAAATGGAAGCGATGGGTGTGAACATGCATTTTCAAAGGCACAGATTCAAAACCGGTGGTCACCTCTGAGAAAGCCCCTTGAATTTTTTACCTGAATCCTCAGTTTGTATTTGAGTTCACTTGAAAACTTCAGCCTTCAGTAAGTCAAAAATTCCCTCAAGTCTCCAGATACCAACCACTGCATGTTTCAGTCTCTTTAATTAATAGTGAGTATTTTTGGATAACACTTGCCTCTAATACTTCTCCTAGGAGAAAGCGTGGAAGTGCCTGATTGGAACATTTGATATCATTTTAGTCTTCAAAAAACAACCACAGGCTTCTAATTTGAATCAAGGCTGCAATGGAGGGGAAGGGGAGGATTAACCCTCTGCTCCATTCCCCAATTTAAATCATTCCCTGAAGCTGCTGTTAGTTATGGAGAGGAAAGCTGATGGGAAACTATTTGGAGAAGTTTTGTATTTACTTTGCTTTTTTTGTGCTTTTTCACTATTATGAATGATTTTTTAATTGAAGGATAAGAATAACAATTTTAATAGACATTATTAAACAAATAATTGCCTACCAATGACATTATTTCAAAATTTAGAAAGGTTCGCAGTTTTTTTAAAAAGATCAGCTAAAGTTTTCTCCTAGATTTATCTTCCAATATGCTACTCTCTAAACATAACAACATAGGAAAAATAACACAGTAAGGTGGTTATTTCATGTTTAATACCACCCTTCATACAGGACAATACACACTGCTGCCCATCCCTGGATTTTACCCTTACAACAACCTTGTTAGGCTGCAGTCTTAAACACACTTTCCTGCGAGTAAGTCACTTTGAATACAATTGGCTTACTTCTGAATACACATGGACAGGATTGTACTCTGAGATACTAACTGATCCAAAATCATCCAGGGTACTTTACGGCTGAGCAGAATTAATCTTGTGCCCTCCTCAGTCACAGGCTGATAGAAAGTCAGCCTATATCACACGTCATTTTTAACAAACCATATCTTTAAATCTTTGATATGAAACTTTAAGAGAGACCAGTCACTTAAAAAAGAGCACTTCTTTCCATACAGTGTTTACCTACAATTTTGCTTTCAGGAGTCACGGGATAACACAAGAACGACCTTCCCCATATATTGCTATGTATTCCTTGCAGTCAACGGAGAGGGCCCTTCTTAGGACATTGTTGCCATCTGAAGCCAGGAAAATGGCAACAAGGTTTAGTGCCTTCTCAGTTGTGGCACCATGCCTCTGGAACCAACTGCCAGAAGATCGAAGAACAGCCCCTTCTGTACATGGTTTCCAGCAGGGTTTGAAGATCCATCTATTTTGTCAGGATTTGGGGTGGGAGAGGTAGGAACCCCTTAACTTTTATGCTGCTATATTTTAATCTGCTCTTTTGCTGTTATTTTAAAAATTGTTTTTATGGTTTTATGCCAAAATGAAATACAAAACAAAGGAAAGGCAAGAAAGAAATGCATCCATATGTCACATGTACAAGGCACATTGGAAAAGATGCAATAGTATAGATGTAGTAAGACACATCTATCTTTCTTGGGACAAAACCACCCATGAACATGGCAGTTTGTAATGTATTTTTTTTAAAAAAAATGGAACTTCCCTACTTGGCAGAAAGAAGGATTTTTTTTTTCCTAATTCATGGGTATTGGAATCTATTCATACAAATTTGAGTAATATATGTAGATTTAGACCCACCCTGAAAACCAGGGTGACCATATGACTGGATTTTTCTGGATTTGTCCTCTTTTTTAGTCTTCTATCCACATGCCCTCCAAAAGGGCTTCATTGTCCTCCATTTTGGCTTCATTCTGGAACTTTGCAATGGCGTGCAGTACTCCATCATATTATATGTCATTGGATTTGTATTAAAGAGCAGAATCCAATGCAAAAATCGATTTTGAAATATCTCCTTCCTGTCAAACGTTATGGCCAAAAATATATATATAAAAATATGCATTGAGCTCTATGGGAAAGTGAAAATGCCCAATATCGCAGCTTTACTTGTGAGGAGGGAAACGTGCTATTGTCCGCCAGAAAGGCCAGGCTAAAAGGAATCTAAAAGGACTTTGTCCTCTTTTTGAGGTTTGGGCATCTGGTCACCCTGCTGAAAACCCAACCTCTGGAATCCTGGTTATAGTCCTGTCTGCTCTCCAAGCCTATGCACTTCTTTTGCGTCAATATGGGAACACTTCTCATCCTGTTTGATCAGAAAGCACCACCAGGGTTTAGTTTGACCTTCAGTACATGGGAGAACAACTCTGCACTTATATGACAGAAGAAAACTGAATGGCAACACTGTCTCATTCTCCCGGAAGGAATAAATGAATTGTGGAATGTTATCTAACTGTATGAAGACAGTCGGAGTCTCTTGTTACATGAGCAGTGCAGGTTGAGTGTCCCCCGTAGTAACACCTCCTGTTATGCTGATGACAGGTTTGATATGTTCTGGATCCAGATTTAGGTCCAACTCATATTACAAGTTGCTCAAACACTGGTAAGGAGGAAGATGTTTCTTTATGGCTTTTTTCTACATTTCTTCTGCAAGATTAGACAAGGAGAATAATATGGACAGGGCCAGGTCAAGGTTCCTTCTCATACTGATATATTGCATGAGAGAGAGAGAGAGAGAGAGAGAGAGAGAGAGAGAGAGAGAGAGAGAGAACTGATGAAAGGCATAAATAGTAAAATCATCAAGCATAAGAACAGGAAGAACTATCAAGAACTGGAAGCAGAGAGTAGGAATTAAGGAGGAATTTTTACAGTGGAAGGTAGTAAGATGTGGGGTCCCTCAAGGATCTGATTTGGTACTTCCACTTTTTTACTTGCTGATAAAGATCTTGAGTTAGGGACAAACAGTGAGGTGACTAAGTTGGTAGGTGACACCAAACTTGGCAGGGTGATAAAGAACAAAGCAGATTGCAAAGAACTTCAAAACTGAGCGAATGGGCAACCAAACGGTCAAGCAGTTTTGTGTCAAAAGTGTAATTGTTACAGGGTGGGCTCTGAGGGAAACATGCACATGGGGGAAATGTGTGTACAGTGTTACCTCGCTTAACAAGCACCATGTGTTAAATGGAGCTTACTCCCAGGAAAGTGTCTTTAGGATTGCAGCCTAAGTAGGCTTCATAGGATCATGCACATTGAATGCATGTTTTGAATTTAATTCCAGCATTTTGTCTTCATTTTTACATCCAGTTAATATTTTTATATGAATTTTTTTGGGTTGTGGAACCAATCGTCTGAGTTTCCATTATTTCCTATGGAAAAATCTGCTTCACTTAAAGAACATTTCACTTAAAGAGCATGCCTCCAGAACAAATTAAGCTCTTTATGTGAGGCACCACTGTATATGCATTTTGTGTGTGCAGGAACTATAGTGAGGTTACTTATGGCACAACTCAATGGGATGGCATAAAATGTGGAACGAGGCAGAGTTTTAGTCTCAACAATAGCTAAGTTCCATTTGGGGAACAGGAAGATAATAACTGGGAATGGCAATTAAAAAGATACTGCAATGGAATGTACACAAACGCATACACAACTGGGCCATAAATGTCAGGGTTTCTAGAAAGAAAGAGGACATTGCAAGCAAAAAAGGGGGGAGGACAATCATAACACAAACCACTTGGAGGGGAAGGAAGACATAGGAAACCAATGTTTCTTAGGGAACTTGGGGAGGAACCAGGAATTATATGTTTGTTTGATCTACCCTGACCCAGGGCTATATCAAGGAGTGAGTCCCTCGGCAGTCCATGAAGACACTTCCTTCAGTCTCTTGCAGTGCCTCTCCCATCCTGCAGTTTCCCTTGACTGGTGAATGAATAGACCAGTGGTTTTCAGTCTTTCTCATCTCATGGCATGCTGATGGTGCTTTGTATGTGGGATCTGTGTGTGGCAGCATGGAACGTGTGCCTTATCAGTGTTCTAGTGCTGCTCCCCATCAGCAGCCTGGGAATGTTAGTTGCACGTAAAGACAAAGATTCCTTTGAGCCAGTGGATAGCAGTGACTCCATTAGTGACTGTGAAAGTCATCCCTCTTTCTGTAACCCTCACAGCATCCATGAAGGTTTTCAAAGGTACAATACAGTTCAGTACTGTACAGTATTATCTTTATTGCAGCGTTGTGTGTTACTGTATATTACAGTGTTTTGTACCGTGTTATATTGCAGCGTTTTGTAATAATTTTTATAAACAGTTAATATTTTAAATGAATATTTTTTGGGTTGTGGAACCAATTGTCTGAGTTTCCATTATTTCCTATGAGAAAATCCGCTTCACATAAAGAGTATTTCACATAAAAAGCATGCTTCTGGAACTAATTAAACTTGTTATGTGAGGCACCACTGTACCTGCCTTTCCCATGCTAAAGCAAATGACCAAGATGTAGTACCTTCCCTCCTGATGCCCTCACAACAGCCCTTTGAGAGTGATGGACTGGCCCACGTTACCCAGGAAGTCTGACAGCCAAAGAGGGTTTTGAACCTGGAACATCCAGAACTACTACACCAACATATACTGTGTCTGGAAATATGCTCCGTTGACTCTTACACCATCCTGGCTCTATAAATATTGTATTTACTCAAATCTAATGCTTACCCTTTTCAGCTGTATTTAGTCCCCAAAATCTGGGTGTGCATTAGATTCAAAGGTTAATTAGATTTGAGTAGATTTTGATAAGCATAGGATGCGCATTAGATTTGATGATGCATTAGATTCAAGTAAATGCAGTATATATATATATATATATTTAAATATATATTTCTGTTGACGACTGCTAATTGCAATATGGAAACAATCTCCTAATCACATGCCATGGAGATTCCTAGTGTATACATTCAGGAATTTTAATCCTCATTTCTGGCTGTTTTTAGAAATCTCACTCTTCAAGGAGCTGGGGGTGGCATACAGCTTGCCCCTTTTCAGCCACACAAGAAGAAGACCTGGGTCAATTTAAAGTAATGGATTAAGTTTTGTGGCCGGGGATCAATATGAACTTGTTTCTGCCTGGATCTAGTTCAGTGGCCTAACTCTTCACTGGTTCTGGAGT
Organism: Cryptoblepharus egeriae; assembly: GCA_030015325.1. Taxonomy (NCBI): domain Eukaryota; kingdom Metazoa; phylum Chordata; class Lepidosauria; order Squamata; family Scincidae; genus Cryptoblepharus; species Cryptoblepharus egeriae. The sequence goes on from JAREYC010000005.1 coordinate 36,097,747, forward strand.
CTTCAATCCCAACCATCTGACTTTAACAATTTATGAATATTGGGTCAGGGAATCCTTTTGAGGACCAGGGCCCCCTTTGACCACCAACTTAGGTATCCATAGTTTTGCATTTTATTTCTTGCCTTCTGATAACTTAAGTCTGAGGGCATTGCTTGTAATTCTGTCACTGCGTTAAATGTACTAAATTATTCATTTTGAAATTATGGCTCTTGCACATTGTCCTTCAGGGAGGGGATGAGGGTTCGTCGTTGGTTCAGCAGCCGAGCACTTTGCAGGCAATTGTTTGGCATTGACTCTGCACTACTAATTTGCAAAGTGCTTTACCATGTTCCAACCCCAATCATCTGAAACTAGAAGTTCACCAAAGACCCCCGCAATGAATGACGCATGATGGGAAGCCTTCCAGAGCAATTGCTGCATTATGGTGTCGTGTCAGGGTGAAGATCTTGAATTGCAAACAAGGACTTCTCCTGGTTTGAACCTTGCCGGAGCCCTGATCTCCCTCTTTGAATAGGAGGCCTCAGCTCCCACACTGCAGTGCAATGCACTGCATAGACCAGTGGTACTCAGTCATTTCAGCCACTTTCAAACTTAAAAATCTGTTTGGGACCCCTGTCAAACTTACTGGGATGTGACATCACTGTGATGCCAGAGTACCTCCATGTCTACTCAAAAATAAGTCCCAGTGAGACTTACTCCCAGGAAAGCCCAGTGCCAGATTCAAGATTGGATTGGATTCAAGATTGAGTTGGATCCCACCAACTCAAGATTGCAACTCCCCCCAAGGGGGTACTGACACTTATTTTGAGTACCAATGGCATAGATAATTATGCTTCTTCACATTATAGGGTTATTCTCAAGGATGGGCATCTCAACTCATAAGATCTGGACTTGAGTCACCAAACACATTTTTCTTGACTCGTTCGGACTTGAGACACATGTTTTGAAACCGGGAGCAATGTGTTTTTATCTTAGGAATAAATAGAGACAAGGATTCGGTTTTAAGCCTCTTCGCAAATGTGAACAACCTTCCTGCTCTCCCACCGCTTATGTCCCTTTGCTTGTGCTGCTTGCCCTTCTTCTCCTACCTTGTTGAGCTGGGACGCATCATCATAGTAGTTGTCATAAGGTAGGGTTGCCATAATTCTCTTCCAGAAAATCGAGACAGGACCCTCTGTCCCATTTGCCAGTTGTGGACACAATCCCCTAAAATCAGGGTTGTCCCTGTTTTTCGGGACATATGGCAACCCTGATAGGACAATATCAAGAAAATGCATATGAATGCATATAACATAAAACATTATTAGGCAATTGTGGCAAAAGCAAGAATGAGGATTGCAGCAACATTAAAGTTTGACACGCTTATTGTCAGTGGGCTAGAAACTGACCCTAGTGCAAAAAAAAGCAGATGCTGAGATCCACTTGTTAGCCTTGAAGGTCCTACTTAGATATTGTTGTGCTCCATGACAGCTGATGTAGCCTCGTTCAGGTTTCCTGCTATCTTGTATTTTTATCTATTTTTATTACATTTCTATCCCACAATTCCCACCTTTCTTTCAAAAGGTGGGAATCTTGGTGATCTTGTATCCCAGATCTTGTATCCAAGGTGATTATATATCATAACTGGAAAAGAGGACGAGGTCCTCCCAAAATGTAGGACACCCAAGAAAAATATAGGCATGACAAAATAAAGCCGGAATCTGAGAAAAGAAAGCCACTGTGATTCCAATAATAATAGGTGCTCTTGGAGTGATTCCATCAAATCTCCAGGAACATCTAAACTTCATCACAGAAGTGATGATCACAACTGCCCAGTTACAAAAAGCAGCACTCCTGGGAACGTCACACATATTGAGACAATACCTTTGGGATTCCTAATTCCTTGGATAGGAGCCGAATCACAGTAGAGCCAATTCCAGTCAAACACCTGGCGACTGTGAAATAGTACGTACTTAATAATAAATATTATTGTATGATTACATGGAGACTCCATGCTGCCCAGTCAATGTCTGTTCTAGTGGCTTCTGCTGGTGTTCGTTTGCATTTTAGATTGTGAGCCCTTTTGGGACAGGGACTCATTAGCTATTAATTACATAGTTGTTATTATTATTATTGTCATTTTCTTTATAAACCACTTTGTGAACTTTTAGTTGAAAAGCGGCAGATAAATACTCTAGATGTAGATGATTCACAAGAAAAGGGAGAACATTAAAAATTTTTTCCAGGACACACTACTAAAAAAGAGGACGTGTCTTGGAAAAAGAGGACATATGGACACCCTGTCCTTGGACCTTTGAAGGGGGCCTGCAGTGCCCCTGTGCGGTCAGCAGAGGGACTGCTCCTCCCTTCCTCCCTCTCTCCTCCTCCTCCTCCTCTCAGCCTGCGAGTGGGTGTCTCTCCTGCTCCTCCTTCACCAGAGAGTGAGGGCTCATTCCTTACTCCGGGTTTTCAAGGCATCCTTTTAAAATCCACCGCTGTCTGGGAAGGGAAGGAGTGAGAGCTTGGAGGAGGGAGAGAAGGGAAGAGAAGGGAGGCAAGGCAAGTGGGACCAGGCTTGGAGGGGAGACCCCACTGGAGGAGATGATGGGGGGTCCTTGCTGGGTGTGTGATGCCGGCTGCTAGCAAGTGAAGGGGGCTCGGAGAGGAGGAGGAGGAGGAGGAGGAGGAGGCAGGAGCAGCCTTGTTTTGGAGAGGGAGTGGGGCAAGTCCTGGAGGGATGCCCTTTGCCAAGCGCATCGTGGAGCCCCAATGGCTCTGCCGGCAGCAGCCGCTGGTGTCGGTGCTGGAGGAGGGTCCGGGCAGCTGCGAGCACCAGCCCGGGGATGAGCCCCAGGAGCCTGGGGAGGCAGCCTCGGAGGAGCCGGAGGAAGAAGCCGCCTCCACCCCCACCTCCAGCCCCATCTCCAGCCCAGCGGTGCCCACCGAGGGGATGCAGCCGGACCTCTGCTCGGTCAGCAACGTGGCTCTGTCCAGGATCCTCCGGCAGCTCTCGGACCTGGCCAAGCACGCCTGCACCCTCTTCCAGGAGATCGAGGGCGAGATCCAGACCACCCACCGCAGGGTCCGCGCTCTCCACGGCAAGATCGGAGGCGTCCAGGGGGTGCTCCGCGGGCTGGACCCCAAGCAGGAGGCAGTGCGTAAGTGGACACCTCCCTCCTTCCCTCCCTCCTCTTCAAACCCACCCTTACCCGGGAGTAAGACCCGCTGGCTAACATGAGGATGACATCTGAGTAGGCGCGCCGAGGATCGTCCTTGGGTCTCCTTTACGCGCGGTTCGCTTTTACGCGCGGATCTGTTTTTACGCGCACTTTACGCACAGCCTGAATTGGGGGTGTTTTTTAGGGGGTGTGTGTGCTTGGGTTGGGGATGGTCCCCAGGCAGGTTGATCGCAAGCAGTGATGATGATGGTGGTGATGGTAATGATGAAGATGAAGGGCTTCTGTGTGTTTTGGGGCTTCTCCCCCCCCCCCCCCGCAAGCCAGACATATTTCCAAATTTGGGCTGCTGCAGATTTGGTTGCAAAACTGAGATGCTGCTGTTTTGAGCACCTTCTGGGAGGTGTGGCTGGGAATGAATGGAGGGGATGCCATCCGGATCAGATCTCCCCCCTCTCTCTGGACTCCCTTCCAAAATCAGACCCTTGAAGCTGTGTTTGTCTGTATGCAAGGAGATGCAAGGAAGTTCCCCTCTCTGGAAGGGGTGGATGCGGGGGGGGGGGGGAGAAACTGGGGAGGGGGTTCAACAGGGAGGGAGGCTCCAATAAGTCTGGATTAGGGGGAGATTTTTTCCAAACATACTGTTTATATGGGGAAGGACAGGTTGATTGCTGTGGATGGAGAAGCGATTGCCTGGTAGAGCGCAGTGGGTGGCAACAGTGGTGTAGCTAAAGGGGAGTGGAGGAGTTGGTCTCAGAGGGAGCATCACCTTTTTTGGGGGGAGCAATCCAAATGGCTCCAAAGATATGAGGCTCCAACCCCCTAATCGCTATGCCACCGGGGGTGGTGGTGGTGGTATATACTGTATTTACTAATGCACCGTATTTACTAATGCACCGTATGTACATTTATTAATGTGTCATATTTACTAATCTAATGCACAACTGAATGTAATGTACACCCTATGCTTATAATCAAAATACCGTATTCATTCAAATCTAATTAACCATCAAATCTAATGCACATCCGGATTTCGGAGACTAAATTCGGCTGAAAAAGGTGAGCATTAGATTCAAGTAAATTATATATAGAGAGAGAGATGAGCCTTGCAAAGCTGAAGGGGTTGGTGCTTTGGATTCCAGCAGCTCCTGCTTCTGAGGTAGGCAGAGGTGCGCACACACCCCTTGATCATCAGGAGTCTCATTGGAGGGGGATCAATCTGAGATTGGGGAGTGGGGGGGGGGGGAGAGGAGGAGAAGGAGGAGATCCTGGCCAGCCCTGCGGGATATTGACACAGAAAACATGGATCCCGCATTTTTTTCCAGCCTCAGATGTTCTCCCTTGCTGTGTGCACAGATCTGCCTGACCCAGTTTTCTTGCTGATGTTGGAGAGTTGAAAGGGGGAGGGCTCCTTCCCAGCAGGCCCATCTGGGTGTGTGTCTGTGTGTTTGTGTGAATGTCCAAGGAAGGCATGTGCTTCCAACTGTGTGTTCTCCTCTGTGTGATGGGGACAAGGTGACTAGTCTCTTTCCCTCTAACCTGAACTGTAAAGCTTATACCCTCTTCCTTCTCCTGGGCAGAGTGACCAGATGTCCTCTATTTCCAGGCTCTATTTTTAGCCTGGAAAAAAAGATGTTTCATTGTCCTCCTTTTCCTTGTGAGCAGGCAGTATGCAGCCTTCTTGGAACTCATACATTATATGTAATCAGGAGGACTTTTTCAAGACATGTCCTCTTTTTTTTTAGCTTTGTGTCCTGGAAAAAAATCTTCTTTCCCTTGTGATCAGGAACCATGTAGTTTTCTTTTAATTAACAAATTATATGCAGTAAATTATATGTAATAGTTTTAAATTTAATACTAAGTAATCTCATAGTTTTTAAATTAACCACATGAAATCACAAACACACACACACACACACAAGTGTTTTTATTTTTTATTTTGTCATGTCCTACAGTTTTCTTGGATGTCCTACGTGTTGGGTGTCCTTGTCCTCTTTTGTGGTTATGACATATGGTCACCCTGTTCCTAGGTGATTTCCACTGAGCTTGTCTCTCTATGCTGCCTGCCCAACCCCTGGTGATGAGAGAAGGAGAGGTTGGATGGCAACCCCTTGACATTTTTGGAAGTCAACCTTTGGCTTCCATCCCACCATCCAAACCTTCCAAAGCCTAATTCACCCTTGGAGGATCATATTTGACCTGCCCAGGTTGGAGGCTTGGACCACAGAGCTTCTGTTTCTAAAAGAGATGTTGGAAGATCTGGGAAGATGTAGTTGATGAATGAGGTGATGGTTCTTTTGTGCTGCTTCCAGATAGATACCTCCATCCTGCTGTCTCACCCCAGATGCTAAGGGCAAAGGTAAGGGCAGGATTCTCTGACAGGACAGCTGCTAACATTGGCTAAATGTGTTTTCCAAAACGTCTTCCTGCTTCATTCTGCAGGATCACTCAAGGGTAGATCAGCATAGGGTGCAATCCTAACCAACTTTCAAGCACAATAGCAAGAATTCTTTGGGAAGAGGGAACAGCTTTTTTATTTAGTACCCTCATTACGGGAGTAAAATTCCTCTGTACGTCAATCCCCCATGCGCATCCACCCCCATGCGCAACATCTCCCATGCTCTTCAACTCCCCATGCTCATCCACCCCATGCGCAAATCCCCCATGCGCAACAACCCCCATGTGCAACATCCCCATGCGCAACATTCCCCATGTTCAGCCCCCATGTGCATCAGCCCCACACACGCATCAGCCCCCCGCACACATCATTTCCCCATGCTCATCTCCCAATATGCAACTCCCCCCCCATGTGCAGCATCCTCCCCAGTGCATCCTCTTTCTCTGAACAATATCCCCCCAGTGCACCAGCCACCGAGCACCAAATTGGCTGGATGTTGGTCAGTCTTCCATGTTAAGTATAGAACAAAAACACATTGTACCCCTTTTCATACCCCTAAGGGTTAAATTTCTCCACATCGGTTCTTGGTGGGTGTTGATGTCACAGAATGAACACCCACCCCACATTTCACGCTTCTAGGTCTGGGGGTTGGGGCAGAACATCCCTCAGTCACTGTTTCTTCAATGCAAAGTATAGGGAGGAAAATGCATTGCGCCCCTTTTCACCCCTTCTAGTTGGGATTTCCCAAAACCGGTTCATAGTGACTCCCTTCGTCATGGAAGGAACACTCACCCCAAATTTCACACTTCTAGGCCTCATGGTTTTGGCAGGGCGTTGGTGAGTGAGTGAGTAATTAGTCAGTCAGTGAGTCAGTGACTTTTCTCTTATATATATAGATTACATATATCCTACCTTTCTTTTGTCATAAAGCATAAAGATGTGCATGTGAGACCCCAAGTGGTCAGCCTCCCAGGTGCTATCTTCACATTCACTTAAATGGTTTGCAAAGGAAATTGGACAGATTCTCCAAGGCACATTATAAGGAAGGCTACTACTTGTGACTACTTGCTGTTTCCAGTGCTCCTAAAAACTGTGTGATAGTACACCTTTGCTTTCCCCCTCTGATACTCAAGGTGCAGATGGACATATTCATTCTTGTGCCATCTAAAGGCTTTAGAAGGTGCTTGGGAGATGGGGAAATGGGGAGCCATTCAAGTAAGTGCTTTTTCTGAGATGTGTTTGTGCTTGGAGATATCCTAGAAATTTGAGCTCATTCATTCTCATTTATTCAGGGCTACTTAAGAAAAAGTAAGAACCTTCATGCACGTGGAAAACTTGTACATCGAGAAGACTTGATTAGAACCATTTTCCCTGACATGCTAAATTTCTCTGCACATGAATTTTTTTAATGGAGAAATATAAAAAAATAACCATGTGCACTTTGAACCATACAGAGAAGACATATCAAGTATTCTGCTGCATAATTATCTTGATCTTTGTTTTGTTTTCACTTGCTTTCCAGTTCTTTATAGTGGCACAGTAATTTGCCATGCAGTGATTACAGTCTGGATGGATCATCATGACTCTGTCGCTTGGTGAAGAGTATAGTACAAAATGAAAAGAATGTACTGTCATCTTTGGTGCAGTAAAACTTGGAGCACAGGGTTATAAGTCTGGCTCTTTTTGGTGCATAAAACCATATTTTATTTGAATGGGATCTATCCATCTAAACCTAATAAAGAGCAGCATTACAATGGTTAGAAATGTCATATATATATGATATGGAATCCCTGGTGTTTTGAAGGTTATTCACTTTCAATGCCTTGTATGCTGTGGTTGTATTCCAGGTTTGTTGGACTAAAATTAAGGAAGGTATGTCAAAAAAGAGAGCAAGTGTGGTGGAGTATTGAATTAGGGTGAAGTGGTTGTTTGAATATTGAACTGGGGTGAAGGAGAACCAATCTGGGACCTCTTTTTGGCTATGACAGATAATAGGAGAATATCTGACCATTTAGTCTAATCCAGTGGTTCTCAAAGTGGGGTTCAGGACATCCGAACCCCACTTATGGGATTGCAACTTCATTTCAGGGGGTTTGTGCAAAGCCGGAAGCTGCTATCTTGAATTCACGTCTGCATTGCCATCTTGGAATGGGGCACTCAGTTTGCAATCCATACTTTTCTAGGAGTTTGCAATTCATTTACTTCTTAGGAGTAAGACCACAATAGGACTTACTTCCAAGTAGACATGGAGGAGCTCTGATATCTCGTCTTGTTTGATGTCATTTCCAACAATGACATCACTCCAAGGTTGGTGACATCACTTCTGGGGTGTCCTAGACATATTTTCATTTTCAGAAGTGGGTCCTGGACTGAAATGCTCAAGAACCGCTGGTCTAATCTAGCTCATAGATTGTGTGAAGATAAAAGGGGTAGTAGTGTACCAAGGACAGTATAGTGCATACCATAAGGGGTGCCAGTGAGCCTATCCCTTTGAATGCCTTGCCTGTGCAGGAATCTCAAGGTTGAGTCCTGGTCTTCCTGGCATTCGATTGCCAGAGATATCTTGAAAAGGAGCCAGCTCTACCTGATGCTTCAAATTGCAGGTGGACCTGGCCCACTCCAGAAGATCTCAAAGGAGAGACCAGGTCAAATCACTGCTTACAATTCTATGTAGATATGGCCTCGTGGTGGAGGGGATCTCAAGGTGAAGCAACTAAGTGTTGGGAACAGTCTGTTAGAAATGTGACTGGAAAGTGATGACCATATATGTGACCCAGAGCCCCTTGGAGGAGGAAGCACGAGTATTTACATGAATGATGAAGATGATGATGATGATTAGCACGCTACTTCCATGGACATGTAATCTACCAAACATTTTGACTAATGAAGGTTTAAGTAATGTAATGTATACATGAATAATTAAAGAGGACCTAGATAGATGCATTCATTTTTTCGTACCTAGAAATGGAATGTCACTGGTATAGGAGACTGAATGATTTTCCACCTTTATATGAACTGAAATTATTAAATTCCCTGAAAGTCAATATCTCCAAGATTATTTTATGAGTTTTCAAGAGCAAATTCAGGTTCTACTGAGTGTTTTTTGCAACAGCCTTCGTCTTACTGTTATTTCACCCTTAGATGTTCCAGAATCCTTCTGATTCCATATTTACTTTGGCTCACCCCTCTGTTGGGTTGGCCTGGGGCTGATTTCAGGCCCGCAAAAGAAGCAGAGGATTACTTACAAAACATCCAAATGAGGAACATAAAGAAAACCACAATAGAGGACGTCAGGGGTTGACTTTAATTAATTTTTAAAACTGACAAGATAAAGCTTCCTATAATAACAATGTTTACTTATCCTACAATTTTCTTTTCAGCCTTGACTTTTTTGTAGCAGACACGACCTCATAAAGAACCCCTGACAGGTTTTGCTTGTTTGTTTATTTTTCCAATGAAACTTGAATTTTTCTTTTGTCCTGCTGCAATTTCCCTCCTGCTTTTATATTGGAGTTTGGGAAAAATAATCTGCTGGAATCTTCTGAGCTTGGGGGATTAAACCTGAAAGACATGGAGAAAAGCTATTGATCAGGATCTGGAGAAAAAACTATTTCCTTCCAACCCCATGCAGAGTTTGGAAAGCTGAGCTTTGTGTTTATGAGGCCCTTTGCCCAATCACAAGTTATTAATATAATTCTTTTAAAATGAAAGTTTGTGTTTGGTACATATTGAGGTCTTGCTTGCCAAAGAAACTGTCTGCTTCGCATTGATGAATCAGCAATGGGGCCTGAAGCCTTCATTAGGTGGGGCTAGGTTTTCGAAGAAAGCATATTATATTCGAAAGGTTGGGCCACTTTCCCTCTTTGGCTTGTGCAGCTGGGTATCGTATGTGTATCCCACATATACATCTTATAGCAAAATCCTAACCCCCCAATTAAGCCAGCACAAGTCCCAGCACAAGTGTTGGCCTGTGGGTCTCACAAAAGCTCCATAAGTCACTTTTTAAATTTTAAAAATAAAATAAATAAAATTCTGTGCCACTCCTCAGTGGGTTAAGCATACATGTGCCAGCCTCCCTACACTACCATAGGAATGGGGAGATAGGTGAGTTGCACTGGCCTACCAAATCCAGAGTAACTACGGGAGCACGTAAGAGACTTTACGTGCACCCGTAGTTACTGCACCACCTAGTGAAAACCTATGGGAAATTCATATTGGGATCCAGAGTAAGTTGTTCTTACACCGGAGCAAGGACTCCCTGTAGTTACTCTGGATTTCACCCTAAATTGGTTAGGATTGGTCATGGAGGCCAATGAAAGGGAACATTTTGTTCATTTAATTCATGGCTGCATTGTGACTGCATCAGTATTGGAAAGTTGGATAGGATTGAACCCAAAGGTTCATGGTGTCCACCATTTCCCTAAGATCCAGTCAAGAAGTAGAGAATAGGACTAACTTCCAGTTAGTGGCTTCACATGTATGTGGAAAAGTGTGGGAACAATGTGGACATCTCATAGGTCAAGATTGTCTAAGAAGATCAAGTGGGATTGAGATATTGAAGGCCAAATGATATGTGGTATATTAAAAATGGTATGGAGTGAATAAACATTCATATCAACTCTGTGAAAATTAGTGTCTTACAACATGATTATGAGAATAAAACCCACTATATCCTGCCTTAATCTCTCTTGGAAAGATGTGTGATTTTTGTTTCTATATCAACATTCACTTTTCATTGCTAAAAGATGCTTGTTTTGTAGTCACCCTCCATCGTAATCCTTCAATTAAGGTACTGCACTTTATGTATCACATTTGGAGCAGGTACATATTTCAGATCTACCATTTATACATGTTTATAGCTAAAATTTAAAATGCCTGTGTGTCTCTTTTTCAAGGTGACCATATGTCCTCTATTTCCATCACATATCCTCTTTTTTAGCCTGATGTTCTAGAAAAAAAATCTTCATTTTCCTCTTTTTCCTTGTGAGCAGCAGCATGGAGCCCTCTTGAATGTTTCTTGCCTGGAATGGGTGTGTGGAAGAAATGTTTTAAATAAGTAACTTCTAAATAGAAATAACTGTATAGGACTAATACAAATGCATGTGTGTCTTTATGAAATTGATACATTATAGGGCTATCTTTTACCTTGCTAGCTGTTTCCTAGTTTAGGATTATTCTTATTGAGTGAAAAATTATCTCTGTGTTGTAAAATATATATTAAACTAGTGAAAAGCGTATCTGTGTTGCTGGAGTAAAATCCCCCCATGGCACAACATCCCCACCATGGTGCAACATCCCCCCCCCACGGTGTATCCAACCCCCATGAGCATCCACCCCGATGAGCATCATCCCCCCAATGTGCATCAACCCCCATGTGCATCATCACCCCATGCACAACCCCCCATGTGCAACCCCCCATGCACAGCATCCTCCCCAGTGCAACCCCTCCCTTCGATCAACATCCCCCTCAGTGCACCAAGCTCCAAACTGGCTGGAGGTTGGTCAGTCTTCCATGTTAAGTATAGGACAAAAACACGTTGCACCCCTTTTTCAGCCCCTTAAGGGTTAAGTTTCTCCGCATGGGTTCTTGGTGGATGTTCATGTGACAGAAGGAACTCCCTTCCCGAATTTCATGCTCGAGTCCAGGGGTTGGGACAGAGAATCCCACAGTCACCAATTCTTCAATGCAAAGTATAGGGAAGAAAACACACTGCGCCTCTTTTCACCCCCTTCCAGTTGGAATTTCCGAAAATCGGTTCTCAGTGCACCCCTCGGTCATGGAAGGAACACCCACCCCAAATTTCACGCTTCTAGGCCCAGTGGTTTTGGCAGGGCATGAGTGAGTGAGTGAGTGAGTCAGTCAGTCAGTCAGTCAGTGACTTTTCTCTTTTACATATATAGATTTTATTATGCTGTGCTGTGGCTTCCCAACATGTGGCTGTTACATGTCCACTCACTTTCGAGGCTATAGTAGCTATGCACCAACAGGGCCATCTCTGTGGTAGTCCCCAACTTGTGGAATGGCTTGTCACTTCATGTGCACCTGTCTCCTTCCTTGCTAGCTTTTTCAGTGGAGATTAAAAGCTTAGTTTTTTCAGTAGGCATTTTTTGGGTTCTCTTGAATGCTGACTTCTCTGTTTGATTGTCTGTTTCTGTCGAAATTTTTTCTTGCGGTGTTTTTTGCTTTATTGTATGAATTGTAGGGACTGCTTTAATTTTTTTTTTTTTTTTTTGCTGCAAGCTGCTTTAAGTCCCCTAGTGGGAGAAAATGTAGGTTATACATTTTTAAAATACATAAATATTGTAGCAAAATGTGCACTTGTATGAATTTCACACATGACTTGTGTGAAAATGAGGATTTCTTCTCCTTTCTTTATAAAGAATGATATTAGTGTAGGAAAAACGTATGGTGCGAAACAGCTCTTGGAATCAATTGGATGCCTGTTTCTCAATATAAAAATACTTTTTAGTAAGTTTGACTTTTGTTGAGAAATTGGAAAGGAGAAGCATCTGGAGTTTTTCCAAAAACTATTGTTTAGTATGACCTGGGGCTGAAGGAATGAACTATTTAGGAGAAATTGGGAATATAAAATATAACTGTGCCGGTCAAATTCTGCTGTAGCTCGAGTGAATCGGATTTTGTTGACGTTTCTTGCATAGAGTTGTCTGTCTTGTGATTTATACTCGGAGGATCAGATTATGTCTGGCCTTAACATAGGTATGCAAAGGGGAGGAGGAATGGGCACAATCACAAATCATTCAGGCTCTCAAAGGGAATAAAGGGGGAAATGGTTGAGTAACAAATCAAGACATTCTCCAAACTAAAAACTGTGGTATAGATCCAAAGAGAGTCATGGAAAAGGTTTCAACAAGCCCACTGGAAAAAAAGTGTGCCTTTCCTTCTTCAACCTATGGATTCTGTAGCACAAGGTTTTTGGTATTCTCTTGGCTTCAAGCATCCTATGCCAGAAGGCATTAGGGGACGGATACAATCTCTGAGAAATTGTGGCTTGTTTCTTGGGAGGTCCTTGGGATCCTAATCTTCCTTTGACGTTGGAGACATTCTTCATTGCTCTGGAGGCTGTGATGCGTTTCTCCACAAATTTTGTTTCAACCAAACACTCAGGACCCTGCCCCATATCTGCCCAATGATCATTTATAATTACTGAGAAATGCAGTGATTTTCCATTTTTTTATGTCATGGCACACTGACAAAGCACAAAAATTGTCAAGGCATACCATCAGTTTTTGGATAAATTACCAAAAGTGGGGCTCATCATCTCCAATAGCCCTATTAATAAATGGCTCTCCCCCAAACTTCTAGCAGGGTGTGGACCACACCACTTTATGCACATTGGGGACACATGATACACAGTTGCTGTACTACTACTGACTAAAATTTTTGAAATTTATCTTTTTGAATAATGTCATCATGCTACATATCATTCAGTGCATAATTTCATCCAGAATGCGATGAAACAAATGCATTATAATATTTCTATTCTATTAAAAGTTATAGCCAAAAAAAACCAATGATGATGCATTGCCACATCCACCATCCAGAGGATTTGCACATCCATTGCAAGGAAGAAGGTCCATCATGGATTGATATGGTGGCCTCCTTTACTGGGTGATGCAAACCCCAGTGACACCTCTTGTGGCACACTTGTAAACTGGCCTTTGTAGCACACCATTGCGCCACAGTATAGTGGCTAAAAATCACTGGACTAACGAAATGTGTAACTTTTTCATGGTATGTCTTGATCTTTAATGGCAATGGCTGCAATCCTAAACACACTTTCCTGGGAGTAAGATCCATTGAACACAATGGGGCTTACTTTTGAGTAGACATGTTTAAGGATTGCACCAAAAGGATGTTTTTGGTGTCCAAAAAGAGTAAATATTAACAACTCTCATAATTTTGAATGTGTTATAATTCTTGTGTGGTTCTCAGAATCAAAGACCCAGAATTCTTTCCCTAAAGCTGTGTTTTATATCATCAAGCTATAATTTGATATAAAACTCTCCCTTGGAACTGCGTCAGCTATTAAATTGATGAGAAGATGAACTCTCTCCATTTTAGTATATATGGGTTATATATAGGCTGTGCATGATGTGTTCTTTGATCTCTTTGATGTAATTAGCATGAAGTGAGATTAGCGGTCTTTCTAATTACCTCAAGATTTGGAATTTATATACAAATGCTGACATGTTCAAGGGGAGATGAATTAAAGAGAAAGAAAAACAAAATTCCCCAAACCCCTCCAGGCTTTTGACTCTAGAGAATATAATACAAATAAGGACAACATACAAAAAAAGACAACATACATAACACTGCATGTTAAAAATAGCTTTCTAATTATATCAAGTTAGTTCTTATGCACTGAATATTTCAACTAGATTCTCTTCAGAGTGACTATTAAATTAGATTTATAGACACCGTATATTTAAATTATATTTAAATTATATTTAAATTAGTCTCTGTCATTCTGTGGTTAGTTTTACAAAATTATTGAAGAAAAAAGGAACTCTGAATGGAAATGGAAATAATTGGGTGTTCTTTAAAAGAAAAAAGGTTTGTACATAGAGATTTACTTAAGAGATTTGTACGTCAGCACTAGCAGTATTTGGCTGAAAGTAGCCCCTGCTGTTTTCCAATGGAATTTACTTCCAAGTAACAGTTGCCTAAGGCTGTGAGCCTAAACAGCTTATTTAGGAGGCTATTCATCAACTTGATAAACTTGCACAGAAATGTGCTGAGAATGTGATTATAATTAATGAGTGTGGTAGACTATAATGGTGATCATATTTACTTCCTAGGTATTATCTTTAGTATGAAAACCTGACAGCTTGTTCCTGTATATCTGCTTTGGTTATGCTAGTTGATATAATGGTCAGGTGGACTTCTGATCCATCAGTATTGGTGGCAGCCATATTCACCAAGTGCATGAGTTACCCAGTGTAGGATTTTGCCCAGAGGGCACAGCAATTTGGCACCAATGTTGGTACTGCTACAGCTATAGGAACAGCCTTTAGCTAGTTCTCTCTGCCAGCACCAGCTTACCCAAGCACTTTTCTATTTGTGGTTTGAGTCACCTTCAGCAATTCATTGGAATTTCTTACAGCAATTTGTTCTGTGGGTTCCTTCTATGATGCCCCCTCATAGCCAGGAAATATGATCTATGAAGGAATTGAATGTGGGTCAGTCTGTCTTGCATCTAGCAATTCAATGTAAAGGCTTTTTGGTCCGCTGTAGGAGTGAAAATAAAATGACATGTTAGTTATGTGGAAGGGTTTTTTGATGCTTTCCTCTGCCCCAAATATTCATTCTGTTTTGAGGTCAAATAAGGCATTTGAACCATATCTGCCATATTGAATAGTGAGTCAGGGCAAACACCGTGTTGGGTACGGATCCTGTTCAGAGTTGACCAATGGCAGTGTAAGACCCTGAGAATTCAACACTGCAGAGCTATCGACAGGCAAGGATTTGGACAATGCTGATGGTTGTGCTTGACAGACTGCGGAACTGAGGTTGGATGCTGCAGCCAAGACTTGGCCAACAGTGGTGCCAAGTGTTAGGTCACCTAATAACACCAAGTGACTTAGATCATAAGAGAACACCAGATCATAAGTCATCCGGCTTTTGTGACTGTTGTTCCAGAACTGCAGAAAATAATTACCTGAATTATGCATGCATTGGTGCACCAATTCATTGACTTTCATCCACTTGACTTTCATCACTGTCCTTTCACAATTTCACATTTCAGCAATGTATTGTCTGATTTCAATCAATCTTCCATGATGTCCATTCCTCAGTTTATTTTTATTTTATTTCTGCTTAGAATCATAGAATCCTAGAGTTGGAAGGGACCCAGTAGGTCATCTAGTCCAACCCCTGCCTGTAGCAGGAAATTCTCCTAGAACCTTATTTAGGTTTTGTATACATTTCCAAGTGTTATAGAGTAAGGACCCAATCCTATCCAACTTTCCAGTGCGGGTGCAGCCATTCCAGTGGGGCATGCAGCGGGAAGGCAACCTGTTTTTTCCTTTCTCTGAGTGAAGAAATTCATGCCCTTCCTCAGCCACGTAGATTTCCTCCTCTTTCGGAATGTGCAAAGTCTCTGAGGTTTCTCTGTCGCCACCATCGTCACTCACTCTCTGTCCTTGTGGCTCTGTTTGTTTAGGGTTCTCTGGGGGTTGATTCAATTCCTCATCCTCACTTATGATCCTGTGATCTGATAGGTCAGAGTCTTCTTCCCTCCTGATCTCCCTGCAAAGATGCAGCCCTTGTTCAGCATCTGATGAAGCTCTTTCTGCATCCTGCAAATTCATGGCTGCCTCTGCCTGGGACTCTGAAAGCTCATGTGACGCCCCTTCTGGTTCCCAGGAGAATCCTACAGGTTCTGCAGCTCTCTTTTCTAAGATTTTGCAGCTCTGCTGTTGCTGTGTCCCAGACAGGCGCTGCCTGAGGATGAAATCTTCTGCCAAGAGCACAACCTGGGCATTATTCTCTGGGTTGTTTTCTTTCACCCAGCTCTGGATCTCAGGAGGCAAGATGGCCACGAATTGCCCCAGGATCAGTAGCTCCAGAATCTGCTCCTTGGAGTGGCTCTTGCGTTTCAGCCAGCAATAGCAAAACTCCTCAAGTTGACCATATGTCTCTCTCAGCCCCTCAAGCTCCTGATAGCAGAAATGTTGGAAGTGCTGGCGACTCGTCTCTCTGCTCATGGCATCACTTTGCAAAATTGTCACCTTTAGCTTCTTGTAGTCGTATCTATCTATCTATCTATCTATCTATCTATCTATCTATCTATCTATCTATCTATCTATCTATCTATCTATCTATCTATCTGTCTATCTACAGTATTTATATACCGCTTTTCAATTGAAAAGTTCACAAAGCGGTTTACAAGAAAATGAAAAAAATTAATAGCTAATTAATAGCTAATGGGTCCCTGTCCCCAAAGGGCTCACAATCTAAAATGCAAAAGAACACCAGCAGAAGCCACTAGAACAGACATTGCTGGGGTATGTAGGGCCCAGTTACTCTCCCCCTGCTAAATAAAAGAGGAACACCCACTTGAAAGAGTGTCTCTTGCCCAGTAAGCAGGGCAAAGGCCTGCACAGTGTCTCTACTCAAAGCTGGCCGGAGTCGGGCCACCCGCTCATCTTTGAGCCACCGGAAGGCCCTGGCTACTTGCTTGAAGGAGTCCAGAAAAGCTTTGGCATCATCCCATGGTGGGGACGTCTCTGGCAAATCTGGGACTTCCAGTCCTGGTTCAGGGGACTCCATTGTTTTCAACAACTCTTGCCATTGGGTCTCCCAGATTTGGGCCAAACTCTGATCAGGTTCCTTCTTTATATGTAGGTTTCCTAAGCTTCCGAGAGACTTTTTGGCAGCCGGTGCTTCAGGAGCATTATTTACTCCCAGTATGTCCATGTTGGGTTTCTGATCTTTGATCTGTTGTGGTCCGTCAGCACTCCTCCCTCCTTGCCCCCTCAGAAGAAAACCGGTTGTGTTACCCACATCGGAAGCATGGAACAGGAAATGAGATGCCAAACCGGTTAGTAATGGAACACAGAACCTGTTGTTAATTTATTTGAATCCCACCACTGGATTTTTCCCTTCTCTTCAGTATTGATTTAGGTTTTAAAATGTAGCTGTGCATAGCAGCATTATTGATATTCTTGCTCCATTGGTCTTTATGATGTTGCTTGGCTGGCCAAGTATGATGTAGCTTGGCTGGTCTTTATGAAGTAGTTTGGCCCCTGTACTCTTTTAGAAGTCATGCAAAATCCCAATACATAAAGGTATTTGAAAATTGTGTTATTTATATTACTCAGAAGAAATCCTATTGTGTTCAATAAGACTCTGGCTGTAATCCAGATTTATTCACTGGAAACTAACACTTCTACAGATATAGGATAGGCTTTTCCAGAACAATGTTGCACTGGTATTTGGGGGACAACAACCACAGGTTCACTACAACATTTCTGCGACATCTGTCCCCCACCCCAGCACAAAAGGGCCAGCTTCTGAGCACCAGACAGTGGTGTTGTAAGGAGGGTGCAGGCCATATTGGGTGATGATTGGTGGGTTGGGGAGATATACCACTTCTAGCCAAAATTTGAGATTCATCATGGGAGTGACATGCTGGCTTCTGCATTGGATGGCCCAAGCCCTAGTGACATCACTAGCACCACACTAGTGACACACTAGCATCAGTGTGTTCTTTGTAGTTGTCCTAGGTCAGTGTTGAGTCTAGATTATATCACCAGTTCAAGGAGATAAATTATGTGTGGAACTGAGCATTTAACCTCTACCCATAGAAAAGATGTGGATTCAACCTGGAACTATGTTTGGTTTGAATGGATTCTTGTATTGTACATTTTAAAAAATAAAATAAAGCTTATTTTCTGTCTTCTAATGCTTTCACACTCCATTTATTTGTAGCAGCAGCATGTGACTGCAGAAGGCTGAAGTTTGCTGATAATAAAAATATGCGAGTCAGCAATAAAAACAAATTGCTGTAATAACATTTAAGCTGAAGCCATGCAGCTAAATTTTGTAACATAATATTAAACTTTAGAGGTTCAATTGGTTCAGTGCAATCTGATAAATGAAACCTTGATTTTCGAAAAAAGGGGTGTGTGAGAGAGAAAAGATGAAACTGACATACACATGTCTTTTTATATGTACAAATACAGAACAAGTTACAATTCAAGCATCTTCTTGAACAAACATTGCAAAGGATGTTCTGAGCATTGACTATATAACTAGGGGTGTAATCCTAACCAATTTAGGCCAGCACAACAGATCTGCTCCCTGATCCTGTGGTGGTGTGGTGAGGTCTGCACATGTTTGTGCACAGGCCTAACCCTCTACCCCCAGGAGTAACATAGAAGTGAATTACAACACATTTGCAACACCCCCAAGCCAGTATGGGACTTGTGCCTTGACTTATTCTGGACAAACTGGAGCTTCAGATTGCAGCATAGGAGGTTTTCTTGGGCTAGGCAGATCTATAAGGGATTCCCCTAATTTGTATCAGCTAAATAGGGGGTGGTTGTTTTCTGGGTTGCAGGGTAAATCCTGTTTGGAAGAAGCAGTGGGCCCTGGCAAAGGGTTGGCATAAGTCTCTTGCGCTGGCCTGCGACTGTCACAAATGTGTCATAAAGCATCTTTGCGATGATTTGTGAGTTTCTTGGGCCAGTGCACATCTTGCAATGATCCATGGAAACTAGATCTGGCTCTGCATTGATGCAAACAGATGAATTCAAAACAGCCTCCCTAGGCTGGTGTGGGGTTTTGAGAAGGGCAAGGGAGGGCAGGCAGCAGGTGAACCAGTGGGCAGACTGGGCGTGGGAAGGGGAAGCCACTTAAGCCAAATCCTAACTCCCATCCTGAATGGTTATGTTGCTCAGATCTGTGTCATCTGTTTAGACACAAGTCTATTTAGATGGCACATCTATTGAATTCCCTTTACTCTGAGTTGTGCAGCAACCTGGCCTAACCCTGTTCTGGATGCAGCACAGTCCAGCCTGCCTGCTCCTAGCAATTAGGTTTGTGCTCTTTCTTAGACCTGGAAGGGTGGCTAGAGTGATGATTAATAGTATTTCTGAGGCCATGCTTTAGCACCTGTTATTTTTATTACTAAAAATAGATTAAGGTTCTTAGGATTTGAAGAAAAAGATTCTTATATCAGTGAGTAAAATCAAGGATGGCTTCCTTTCCTCCCTAGCGGGAAATGCTGTATGTAATCAAGGCTGGCCTAGATATGTAGAATTGTAACTAATGTGCAGCAGACTCTCCTGCTGGGTGATGTACATGTTCTGAGTCAAAGTGCAGCTACATTCATTGACTGAAGTTTTGTGTCCTGATTTTAATTTACACTAGATGAAAGTTGTTTAACTATTAGCACAATCTTAGACATGTCTACTCAAAAGTAAGCCCCATTATGTTCAGTGGGTCTTACTTCCAGGAAAGTCCCTTTAGGATTGCAGCTTATGTGACTTGGAAGCTCCAGTCCTATACAGTACACATTCCTGGGAGTAAGCACCATCGAACACAATGGGACAATTTGAAGTTGAAGTGCAGAGGATTTTACTGTGCACATTCCTGGAAGTAAGACTTATTGAAGACAGTAAGACAATGGCTGCAATCCTAAAGACACTTTCCTGGGAGTAAGACCCATTGGACACAATGGGGCTTACATCTGAGTAGACATGGTTAGGATTGTGCTCTTAGGCTACAATCCAGAGTAACTACAGGATCTTTTACACCAATGTAGTTACGGTACCACCTATGGGAAACGCATAGCGATATCCAGAGTAAATGCCTCTTACGTCTTCCCGTAGTTACTCTGGATTGTAGGGTCAGTTCTGAGTAAGCATGCATAGAACTAAACTGTTAGTGACCAAAATCAGATAGTATGTCAAATGTCTGTGAAGAATGTACAGTGGATCCTCAGTATCTGTCAATCAAGAATGTCTTAATTGATCCTAGGCAGTGGTGTCACATCAGGTGGTGTCACCTGATTTGAGAGGCCAGCATGTCACTCCCATGATGGATCTCTTCCCATGCTAATACTCATGTTATTTATTGAAATGAATGGGATCTCTATGGGGAGACTGGCACAGTACCATTTCTGTCGTTGATGCATCCTCTTTTCTGATATGCTTGTTTGTTCGATTTCCAGTAGTGTCTTCATCTTCCATTTTATTGTAGTCTCTGGGCTTAAAGGCTAGCTGAATTTTTTGCACCTCCAATACCATCTGAGATCTAATTCCTTGAGCTCAGTTTAGCCAGGAAAAATTGTGTCATGCTACTTGCTATTATTTAGTCACTGGAATGATTTCTTTGAAAAGATATTTTTTGCCTATGTGTGTATGGAGTAATTGCAGATGTTGTGTTTGTGGCTGAATAGCATTTAAAGAATGGGGATGAGGTGGAATAACGTGTTTTCATTTTCAGAAATTGTGCTATATAGAACTTTGGCTTGTTAAAAGGGTCTGTGGATTCCCATATTTCCCCATGCTTACCTTCCCCTACCCCCAGTTTCTGAGTCTTAAGTACCGTATATGCAGTCTGTCATTAAGCAAAAGGTTGTTAAGTGGCATGCACCAGTAATAACAGGGTGATGTTCTGCAGTTTGGTTTTATGCTAAAGCAAGATGTACTTTACAAACCTTCCCTTGTAGAAAAATCTTAACTGAGAAAATTGTTTCTACTGTATGATTATGCTTAGAATGTTAAACTCTGGCTACAAGCAAGCTTCCAGAATCATGATTTATTGTAAGATATTTAGTATTATACTGTATATGTTCTGATTGTTAATGTCAGTGAACGTTTTGATGATGATGATGATGAAATTGGTGATGCTGTTTATACCATCATAATATGCGCTCATACCTAGTTAGGAAAAATATCCATATTTCACTTAGAAATATCAGAAGTACTTATTTACTGTATTTTAGCTCTTATCAAGGTGATTTTTATAAGGAGAAATGTGGCAAGCAGCAATCAGAATTATATTTAGATGCATTATCTGCTAATCTCTGATCTCTATGAAACTGATAGTTTCTCTTAAGGTTCTCCTGCAAACTTTATGAAACTTTATTTGCTCTACAGACAAGCAAGCTGGTTATTACTGACAACTGAATGTTGTCTTTTTTGTTAGGATTGCAGTTTTAATAGGGATGGTCATAGGTTGTCTAACCTGCTTATTAGGGAGATTGAAAAGAGTGCAAAAACCCTTTCCCCCTGTAAGTGTGTCGATTTAACTGCATTTGTGTCGAGATGAAGCGATGCCAAAGGAGTTGCTTTAGTTTTTGAAAAGTGCCAAATATTGTAACAAATGCCATATGTGATGTACGTCATATATGGCTGCTGACTGCTAGAAGTGCTGTTTTCAGCAGTTATAGATGATCTCACTTCTGTCAATTCCAACCTTAAAAGTGTAGCTGTCCAATCCAATGGGACCTTTACAACAGAGGATTTTCCAATCCAATGTCTCCTCACCATTAAATCACATTGTGTTCAATGGATCTCGCTTCCAGGTAAGCGTGCCTGGGATGCCTTTCTGCTCCCACTGTACAAGGAGAATAGCCAAATGCACGGAAGAAGACAAATCTCTCAATGGCTTCCTGCCATTGGGGCTTATCTGATCACTAGGTGGTACTTCCAAGTTCTTTGTTGTTAAGATTATATTGATTCCATCTTATACAGTCATTGTGATCAGAACTGAAACCACAATCCAAAGATCCATATGACTGAGTTAATGCACGTGGGGAGCATGTCAATTTTTATTTCTATCTTTTTGAGCAGGGCAAAAATGGTTTGCTAATCTAATAAAGGGCTCAGCAGTTTGTGATGGTTACACTGGAGCCATTTGTGTAGCCATTTGTGATGGCTACATTTGTGGGGAATGCATCACTTCAGAGAAGGGCCTGTACAAAACCTTGTTGGCACAATCCTGTACATGTCTACTCAGAAATAAGTTCCATTGTGTTCAATGGGGCTTACTTGCGGGAACATGTGGATCGAATGGTAGCAGGTGTGTACCTGAAGAAACTTGCTTGATTGTGGCGCAGTTTCTTGGGCAGCCTAATACGCTGCCAGGTACTGTGGTGCCAAAGCAACAACCGCATCATCCATCATCTGAGGTCTTCTGAGGTTAAAAGCACCCCTATGCCCAGATAAGCCCCAGCTCTGCAGTGTAGCTTGTCAAGTCTGAGCTGACTATTTTGCCAAGAGTCCATATTGGGTCAGAATACTCTATCGGCACCCCCATCCTGAGCCTTTGGATGGATACTATACAGCATTATCTGTTCCATTGACGTGAATTGTGAAATGCATTTGTGTAGAGTCTTTGTGCATCTGTTGAGGCAGTGTCTGGGGTGTGGTTTATTTTCCAGTTACTTGGCCTAGCCCACATTTTATTAATTGTTTTAATTGGACTCTCACAAAACCTTTTCATGTATTATCCTTGGTACAGCCCAGGGAGAAATCAGTTAATTTTTTGTTGGTTGTTGTCCTTATAAATATGTGTTGTAAGTTTCAATAACCTACTGCGCAAACTCAGCCGTCAAACTAAGGCCACAATCCTAGCAACACTTTCCTGGGAGTAAACTTAATTGACTATAATGTGACTTACTTCTGCGAAGACAAGCATAGGCTTGCACTGTAAGGGATGCATGTTTTCAAATTACCACCAAGACTGAAGGAATTTTTAGAAAAAACAAACCAAAATGAGACCTTTGAAAAAACATGGGACAAGAAAGGGAAATCGTGTTTGTGTTGGAAAGATTTATTAGGATGACATAACCCAGTTTGCCTTATCTCCTCACCTGTTTTTCCTCAGGGAGGCTATCAATTTTTATTAGCTTTCCGGAGCCAAAAAGATAAACACATACACAAATTCCAAAATGGGTCGTTTTAAAAAATGAAAAGCTACGAAAGAGTAATCCTCTTCGTTTAATACCTGCTGAAGTTGAATGAAAAGGGGAGTGACTTTGCTGGAGACAAGAGATCTGATGATAATGAATTCTTATGGGATCACAATTCTTTGTAAGAGGAGACTAAGGATTAGAAGATGTTGCCTGACAGTGGTCCCAACTGGAAGGACATCCTTTGAACATCTAAGGTGGGCCTTGCATTAAGTCCTTAAAAATAAAAAAGAGTACATATTTTTAAAGAAAGGATAAATTACATGTTTTTTGTTATTGTTGCAAAAATAAATACAAAAATCCAGTCTTTTTATCTGGGCATTGCAAAATTCTTCATTATATGCTTAAAACCATTTGGATTAGTTGTAACACTCTCACCGCTCTCTGTACAGTACAGTACAGTATGCTCTCCTTACAGTACTCAGAATCAGGCTTATTAAAGTGTAGGTTTTTTTTTCTTTTATTTTCATTCAGTGTCTGTGAGTAAAGTCGGCATTCTAATTTTAAGCTAGTGATTGCAATCTAAAGGTGTGGTCGTTGTTCAGGGCAAACTGATGTCATCTTAACCCTGTGCTCTTAAATACACTGTACAGTATAAACTTCATGTAAATTATTCTATAATCCCAATAAGGAGGGTGTTGATTATTTTCCCTGTATTGCTGCTTGGAGGGAAGGTGGTGGGGGGGGGGGGCTGAGGCTAAAGAAGAGCGACTTGCCTAAGGCTTAATGTGAGTTTTTGGAGGATGTTTTTATTGTTGAAACTTTCTAATTTCCAGTCTTGTGCAGTAGTCTTTTGTAGGCATGGCTGCTCAGAAGTCCCACTGATTTCAGTGGATCTTACTCCCAAGTGTGCATGGAACCCCTGCTATAACCATTAATCACTACTGATGCCAAATGGTTCACAAACTGATGGGTTGCAGCAGCCAACCAAGGAACGGAAAATCAGCAGCAATGGTATCACTATGATAGCATTGGGAGGGAGGGATTTTCATTTACTTGGGGGTTGTTATGGCTCTCCACAGGAGCCTGTGACCTCCTCTGCAGCTCTCCCAAAGGCTTCAAAATGTCAAAAAAAATGAAAAACGCACTTTTTCAACATTTTGATGTCTCAGAGAGGGCTGCAGAGGGTTTGCAGGCTCCCCAGAAGTGCCATATTGATCCCCAGTTAATTGAGAAGACCCCACCTCCCTACCTGGAAGCAGTGCAATCCTAATGATAATATTGCTGCCGTCCCCACACAAAGACTAAGGGCGCAATCCAGAGTAACTACGGGGAATCATTGCTCCGGTGTAAGAAAATTTGCTCTGGATTGCAATATGAATTTCCCATAGGTTTTCACTAGGTGGTGCAGTAAATACGGGTACACGTAATGTATCTTACATGCTCCCGTAGTTACTCTGGATTGTAGGGTCAACAGGGTTTCCAAGATCTTGAGTAGGGCTTTGAGAACCATTGATCTATATACTGTATTTTAGGAAGAAAGTGGAAATCTCACTGGAATACTTGAAACACATAAGAATGAAAAATTCTTTGCTTGTTTGAAACAATTGATCACTATATTGAAAAAGAGAAAAAAGATTTTTCATGAACTGTGTATTTACTGTTGATATAATCAATTTACTTGCCAGAACCTGTTAATGCTTGCTGCTCTTCAAAGTCAAAGCTCATATACAGTATAGTTTCTGATGTTTTCATGCCACTTTGTTTGCTATCTTTGGCAATATGTGGAATATACACGCTCAGTTTGCCATATTTGCTGAGCTAAGGAAAATTCACTGAAGAGGCAAGAATACAAATTTAGCAGTGTGAATCAATACAAATTAGACACATTTTTCTGATGTTCACAATACAATGATCAAAGATGTTGGATAGTCTGTGTTGTTCAGCGGAGTTTGTTTATTTGGGTGTCTGGCTGAATTTCCTCTAAAATAAAAGAATATTTATAGAATGAAAACAGTAGGATATTTTGAGGAGAGGTACCAAAGAATTAATCAGTGCAGTTTGATGCTGGGGCTAATACATTAAAATTGCTGCCAGAGTTTATCAGAACAGTAAAGAGGGGAGAGAAGTAGGTTTGACAACAATTATGCCAAATTAGAACCAGGGTCATATCTCTCCTTGGCCATGAACCTTTCTGGGTGATCTTGGGTCGGTCACTCACTCCCAGCTTTACCTACCTCACAGGGTTGTTGTGAAGGCAGCAGGAGGGGAGAAACTTTGGGAGAGATGGGATTTAAATAATAAATAAATCAGTATGAAAGCACAAAATTTGCCATCAAAATAAAGTATGCAAAGGGAATTTACATGTACTTTGCAAATTATATTTCCAAGATTTGGGCTGAAATCCTATGCACACTTTCCTGAAAGTAAGCTCTACTGAACTAAGTGGGACTTACTTCTGAGTAGACTTGCATAGGATAGAGCTGCCAGTTTCATCCTTTTAAAAAATAACAACACAAATTAAATTGAAAATGTAGGAAAGATTATTTTGGAGATGCGTACTGGCTGTGCTGCCCTTAATGGCCACATTCCTCCCTTTCATGAGAAAGCCCCACTAATATACTCCAGACTAACATCCAGGGCTGAGATTCTTGCATAGATCTTTGAGTATGACCTTTCCCATGAAACCTGTCTTGCTCCCACTTAGTAAACTCATGGAGGATTTCACAAGTAGAGAGTACATGTGTGCATGCCAGAAAAATATCTGCAGAGAAAACATCTCATACAGGGTCGGCCCATCCATGAGCAGATTGGTCCTCTCAGGGAACAGATTGGTGGAGTGGCTTCACTGATGTGCACCTACTGGCCTCCACTGCTTTTCCTTTTCCTTCCGCTTCCTCAGTTGGAAAAGGGCAAAGAAGAGGTAGAAGGGAGGAGAGGGTTGAGCTAAAACATTGGAGAGTGGGAGAGCAAAGCTGCTGCATGGGGAGGCCCCTGATCCACAAATAACAGAATCTGTAAATACCACGTATGTGAATAAATGAATCAACAGATATAGGATTTGTGGATATGGAATACAGATATAGGATTTGTGGATATGGAATACAGGCATCCCCCACTTATTAACTGCTTTGGGGACTGGAGCACCATCCAAAAGTGAAAACCGTTGAAAAGTAGAACCCAATCTCTTTTGTTTTTAAAAGTTACTTTCAATGCTTTTTTTAGCTATCTAATGGAAATAACCCTTTTATCTTGTAAATTCATGCTGCTGCACAAATGGATTCTCATTATCAACAACTGGTTCTGTGGTTCACTTTCCATCTGTGGTAATGTGGTTTCAGTGGTGGAGTCCTTCAAGTTCTTGGGCTCTGTAGTCTCCTAAGACCTGAAATGGTCAACTAACACCAGCAGCATCAATAAAAAGGCTCATCAGAGGATGTTCTTCTTGCGTCAACTGAGGAAATTCGATCTGCCTCAAGAGCTGATGACCCTGTTTTATAGGGGAATTATTGAATCTGTTCTCTGCAGTTCCATCACTGTCTGGTTTGGCACAGCATCCAAACTGGACAAGAAAAAACTACAAAGAACTATAGGTATAGCAGAGAAAATATTTGGAGTCAGTCTGCCCTCTATGGAGGATCTATATATCGCTCGGGTCAAGAAGAGAGCCATGAGTATTGCTGCAGACCCTCTTCACCCTGGACACATTTTGTTTGAGCTTCTTTCCTCTGGACGTCGATATAGGACTCTGTACACTAAGTCAACTAGGCATAAGGACAGTTTTTTTCCTTGTGCCATTAAATTGCTGAACCATCAACTTTGCTGAGGGACTTTTGGAAATACTGAAGTTGTGTTCTATCTGATGTATGCTCTGTATGTATTGTTTGATATTTGTGTGTTGGTGTTTGTATGTCTGCAGCCGTTGCCGAAGCCAAATTCCGGGTATGGAGTTCATACTTGGCCAATAAATAAATCTAATCTAACTCTTGGGAATGGGATTAGACCAGGAGCTACAACAAGGGGGAGAGCAATTTTGGCCTTTAGAATAGCAGAGAGAGGTTGAAAGAGTGAAACATGCATTGAATGAATTAATTCTGGATATGTGGTAATTGAAAGTTGTTGAAAGAGTGGATTGTCAGAAAACAGGAGATGTCATCTGTACAGTTTCAGTGGGTTACAAATACAACCTCAAACTGGAGAGCTCTCATCATAAGTACAGCTTTTACTATACCGTGGCTGTCTTTCCTGCGAGTAAGCCTTATTGAATACCATGGAACTTACTTCCGAGTAGACATCAATAGGATTGCACTGTGAAGTTAACAATCCAAACAATGCATTCAGTAGTCAATGAAGTCCAACTCCTTTTAATGCTTCCGTCAATATAGGAGTTATGTTGTAGGAATGCAGCCAATGGCTCTGTTTTGTTGTTGTTTTTAGTTCCTTCCTTCATGGGAAGCACTCAAGACTTTTTGAAGCATACAGTTAAAAACCAGTGAAGTGTGCAGAACAGGAGAGGATGAGAACAGGGACTTGCTTCTCCCAAGAAGATGACGGCTGGGGCAATTTGCTTTTCTTGTTTGTGTGACCTGATTTCTTCTCCTAACCACATGGCTCAGACCCTAATAAGGAAAGGGGGTGGGGAGGACCAGTCCTAAATCTGGACATAATTGCACAGCAAGGGGGAGAGATGTTATTGGGTTTTTTAATTTAAAAAAAACAAACGTCTGTGTATTAAGCAGTTGAAATCTGTTCCGACCCCATGAACTTCCTTTGTTGTTCAAATGATGACCACCTACAGAACTGCTCAGAGGAGAATAGAAGCCGTACAGTAGACTCCTTTATGCGGAATGCTGGGCATGTCAAGATAGTTTCAAGAATTCTGAAAGTAGAGCCAATTCCGTACATACAATAGAGGACACTAATTATAAAACTTGAAAATGTTGAGGTGACCGAGTCACAAGAAGTGCTGGTGCTGAAGAATAATCAATGCGCCTGTTATGGAATAGTCACAGTGTTTTCTTTTGTCTGCTAACAGTGCTGAATTGTCAGTTATTTCCTTTCTAGTATGATAATGTCATTTATTTATTTTTTTAAAATCTATTTAGGACACCTTCTCCTTCTTGTCTTCTCTTTGTATTGGAGCAAAGAGCCAAAGCTGCAATCCTAACCTCCATTTAGGCCAGTAAAAGCCCCAGCATAAATCCTGTGCTGTCCTGTGGATGTCCCAAACGTTCTGTAAGACACTAACCCCCAAATCAAGAGTAACTATGGGAACATGTAAGAGACTTTACGTGCACCCGTGGTTACTGCACCACCTAGTGAAAACCTATGGGAAATTCATATTGAAATCCAGAGTAAATTGTTCTTATGTCGGAGCAAAGACTCTCCATAGTTACTCTGGATTTTGCCCTAAGGCTGCAATCCTAAAGACACGTTCCTGGGAGTAAGACTCATTAAAAACAATGGGACTTACTTTTGAGTAGTCATGGCTAGGATTGTGCCCTAATGCGCCACTCCTGGGGGAGGGTCAGGCCAGTATGCAGACATGTGCTTGGCTCCCTACATCACCATGGGAATGGGAAGACTGATGAGTTGTGCCAGCCTAGGTTAGGATTGCTCCCTAAATCTCCCATACATTAAACCTCCCATACAGGGTGGTTGTGAAAGACTGTTGTTATTGCCTTTAATGGAGATACGAGATAGACAGCCAAATTCTAAGCTGCACTAGCATAGGCTGGCCAGAAGACAGTTGACAGAATATTTTGGTCACCCCTAGGGACGCCACTGCTTTGGGGCAAGGGGATATTTTCTTCGTCACTGCAATTAACTCCTCAGCTGGATATATGGGGCTACTTAGATCTCTATTAATGATTTAGCTGGACTAGGTATGGCTACCTGGTCCAGGAAGAGGTTTAGATACAGCGGAGGTGGGCTCCACCATTACCACCCATTCTTGTGCCTCAACTGCCTCCCATTCTGCGCTTGCCATCCCCAGTATGCCTCCTCTGACATACCCCCCGCTGCTGTCCCCTTGCTACCCAGTACTGATCATACCTTGTCTGAATTAAAGGACTCAGAAAAGAGGTGGAAACAAGGGAGTAGAGGATTGAGCTAGAAAATTGGAGAGTTGGTGAGCAAAGTTGGTGAGCAGGGAGGCCCATAATCAGCAGAGCAGCACATGCCTTCCTGCAGGCGTCACTATCTTCCAGGTTGTGGTGAATAGGGTTTACGGCGCATTTGCAACACTTTTGCCAAGCCCACACCTGCTGAGGGCACAGTTAGGATTGGGCTCTCAATTAAAGAAAGGCTAATTTTAAAAGTGGCGATAATGCATCAGCTGGATAGACTGGTTGTATATGGGTTGGGGGGACAAACTATTGCAGTAAGAAGTAAGTTAGAGGCCCCAGGGCAATGTCCTTCACTGGACCTTCCCTTTGGTGCTCTTGTCCATCCTGTTGGTACACTTTTTGGTACACATGACAGCCCCTGGAAATATTACCATCTGATGCCACCCTCAGACAGGATCTTCATTGTATTTTAAAAAATTTTCTTATTAAATCCAATCAAGTGGTTTTGAGGCTCTTTTTGGATAGTTTATGAACTGTATTTCAGGGGAAATCTGGAATTTATTAGAAGCTTTTTGTCTTGTACTTTAAAATGTACATTGATGGGGATATCAAAAGTAATGACTGAGGCCTGATTAGGGCCACCACATCTCTTTATCTGGCCCACATGATAATGTGTCTATCTTGTTTATCAGAATATTATCTGCTCTCAAATGATGAGCTGTGAAATAGGACCCTGAACGAAGCCTTTCAGCCCTGTATACTGACCAAACAGAACTGGTGTTTTAAGTACGTATGCTTGTGGGGCAGAAAGATACATGTTGAAGCTCGCTGTTTCCATATGTATTTTCCCCTTCTGATTTGCTGCATTCAAAGGTCTTGCTTGTTTGCTTTTTGGTTTCAAAAAACAATTTTGGGTCACCCATTGACCATAACAAAGCAGCGTCTCTTTTTCCTTTTGACGAGAACCTTTTTTTGCAAGAGTTTCCCAGCATCGTATTTGCATCTCCCTGCCCATTCTTTTCTTCAGCTTTATCATGAATGTCAAAACAAAGCCAAGTATTAATGTACTGATTAATGTACACCATGTTCTCTCAGTATTAAATTAAAGCTTCTGGGGTTTTAATCATAACTGTCATCCATTGTTTTTTTCCCCATCAAAATACCAGGTATGGTCGAAACATTTTCACAGTCACCTTAGGATCTCGGTAATTTTTAAAATTCTTGCCATTTCTGATTTGCAAGTGGATAGAGAGAGGATTTGAAGCCATTATAATTAGTTATAATTAAACTCCCAGGGGAAATTCCGTCAAGCGTGTTGCCGTGCACAGTACCAATGGGAACTGTGCAGCCACATCAAACAGGCTCCACTGGACTGAAGGGCCTGCATGCAGTAATAATGTGAGGTGGTGCATGTAATGTATGTAGAGCCTGTGCATCACTGAAACCTGTTTGAGCATCCTACTATCATGGTATATTATATTTGTCTCCAAGTGAAGAACATAGGCACATAATGGACACAAAATTGTTATTGTCTTAGATAGGTGTATTGAGGCTAAAAGTGACCTCTCTTCAGCTGAGTGCATCAATGATTGACTGGGACCAGGGTGGAGGTTGCAATTTTATATTTTCAATTAGTTACAGTCTGTTGGCTTTTCAAATTACTTTGCAATCCTAAAATAGCTATTCTGCAAAAAAAAAAATGCTTTCCATTGGACTGGTTCATACTCATGGGGAATCCAGTATTTGTGCTGAGGGAGCATGAGCACTACCTTAATTCCAGAAACCAGGTCAATCACATGGAGAGACGTGGGCTCCTGAATAAACTTGGACCTAAGTTATACCTGCTGGGTTGATCTGGGCTCCCATTCCACTACTTCCAGGCAGGTAGTCTTGGGTTTCCAACTGTACTTGGTCCACATCCCATTCCCATTGGCATGACAGTTGGGGTGGTAGGCACTGTAACCTCCTTTTCATACACGCATGTTCGCCACGGCAGCACCAGTGGTTGGTGTACAATGCTAACCAAGTGTAAATTTCCATGTGTGAATGAGCCATTACAAATCTCACATCAGAAATAGAACTTTTGCAATGCCTCAAAAATGATTTTCCCTGCAATCAGTTATGAGTTAGTGGTAAGTCATCAAAAGCTGAGTAATCAATAAATGAGATAGATAAATGTCTTGATCCTATTACCCCTTCTCCACTGGTACCATGAAGGAGAACCCTGTATCCAGTGGTGGGGTGATAAGAGGTCATGGTAAAGGAACATTTTGGCTAAGGGTAATGGAACTTTTGTCCCTTCCAGGTAGGAAGTCCTGGAATGAAAAGTCCAGTCAAAGGTTTCAGGTTATCCAAGGGTAGCACTGAAGAATGAAAAGTACAGACAAATGAAAAGTCCAGTGAAAAGTCCAAAGATTTCAGGTTAGCCAAGGGTAGCACCAAAGACTAGCCAGTTTAGCCATTGGTTGAAAACTGGTGTCTAGCAGAGGACTCACCTGGGCTCAAGCCCCAATCCTTCAGTGTCACAGTGGACCCAGTTCTGCATCAGGGGACAGGCAGCAGGTATCATGTAGAACATGGGCTGCAGCAATCTGGTTACCTTTCCGCTTTCCTTCCTGATTTGTCCAAAAGCCTCCTCAGCTGAAGACGGCCCCAGAATTCTATTTTCCTTCTTTGTATCTTTCCCAATAGCCCGTAGAGCCTTGTCCATTTGGTTTCAATGGAACTGTTTTCACAGAAGTGTTAGGACAAGGATAAGCACAAACAGTAGAATTGCATTTGCTTTGCAAGAGCTAACTCTTTGGAGCCTCTGTCCTGGTTTCCTTCATGTGCATTAGTATGATGCAGTTGGAGAACGTCTGCCTTGATTCTTTTTACTGGCAAGAAGAAGTGTCTCCTTGCCAGATTAGTGTTCTTAATGCAGATCCAGTTAAACATATACCAGGAAAGAAGCTCAGAAGCTCCCTTTACCAGTGTTAAATTCAGCAAGTCATCCAGTTTCAGAAGAAATTGGCAGTGGCCGTAGCGTTCACTGAAGATTGCCTCCTGTGAAGTGATTTCCAGGTTGCCACTCAGCAAGAAGTGAGCAAATATGTAGCCACATTTTCACATGGCCATTACAGAGCTCTTAATTTAGCTCCTTGCATGTAGCTGCCTATCTGCCGAGGCTGGCAAACAGCCCGTCGTTGTTGACATTCTCTGGTTACCCAGGGCTCAACACTGGTATTTCAGTGTTAGATGAAGAGACATTTTTAGAATGATGTTGTGATTAGGAACATTTCCACATAATCTCCCTTGATAGCCGCTTCACTCACTTTCCAGCAGCTGTGCTCTATTATATGTAGGCTGCGGACTCAGAAACCATAGCCCTGGACCCACTTATCTCCTGTTAACTTAAATAGGATGACTCCATAGAGAGAACGTGCAAGATTGCAGCTATAATGTTCACTGTATATTATATTTTCCCCCAAAACCTGAATTCCTTGTTCTCATTTTTCTTTGGGTGTGTGTACATATGCGTATGTTCTCTCTTGCACACACATGTGCATACACAGACACACATGTCTATTTTTTTCCCAGGGTGATTTGACCCATTGCCACATTATAACACATTAAGCGGTAGTATGTGTTGATGGCATGAAAAGTCATTAAAAAGAGCCTAATCTCTTAATATGGGTGTGATTCCTCCCTTCCCCACCTTCCACTCCCCATCCACTTGCACCTGGGAACACCCTCCTCATCTCCTCCTAATAGACTTTGGCTTTTGATGAAAATTTTTTTAAAAGTCTTTTATCCTATCAGGTGAAACTTGGTACAGTACTAACCAGAAACTTTATTATCTCATAGTGTGTCGGCAACTCATTCTTTTAAAAAGGCCTTATTTCAAAGGCCTTTTTTAAAAAAACCCTTTCAAATTAACTAATTTCACTTCCGTTTAAAATTGTTTATTTCATTAAGAAATGCCTTTAGCTTGCCTTGACTTAATTTAAATTAATAATACACTTCCCAAAGTTGCAGGCTCTTAACAAGCACATCATCTGCTATTATAGCTTAATAGCATAGATTTAAGTGCAGGATTTACCCATGTGCAGCATATATTTTATTTCAAAAAATTGCTCACAGCTTGATTTTTATCATTTGATGAAGGGTCTCCTTAATGTGATCTTTTCACAAGGAAGTTGACCTGAAAATAAATCGTATGCAGCCAGGCTTCAGTTCTCTAACTTTTTAACAATATAAAAGCGCAGTATGGATTGCAGTGTGTATACTCAGCAAGTTCAGTTGCATGGAGGACAGGGTACTTCTACCCTTATATGTATGCTTAGAATTGCAGCTTTAAAGTAGATAAACTAGATGCCATGGATGAGAGTGCAGACATGCCAGAACTGCAACATATCCAAAGTGCATACTGATAATATTATTAATATTTTGGAGTACATTTTGTCAGGCATCAGGTACCCCAACTTATTTGATGAGTTATGGACTGGAGAAGTGACAAAAAAGCAGTTAAGAGAGGCAATTGAGGATAGCCACAGATGAGAGAGGGCAATAGAGATGCTGGGAAGAGGATGGTTTTTTACTCATGACTGTTGTTATATTGTACCTCTGCAAATGAGAGATACGGGCTGTTACCAGTACTGATATGTGCTTCTGTGATGCTGGGGGAAATGGTGTATATCTCAGTGGTGATGTGGTGAAGGCTGTGGGTGGCGCAAGCAGTTAAGACGCTGTGCCTGTTAACCAGCAGGCCAGGGTTCGAGACCCGGGTTGGCCCCACAAGACAGGGTGAGCTCCTGTCCTTAGCCCAGCTCTGCGACACCAACTGGATCCAATCGTATTGGCTCTGCCTTTCCATTGGACTAATTCAGTGGCGTGGAGAAGGGGGATTTGCTGCTTGGGTAACAGCCTATCCTCCATAACAATCCAGCCCAGGCTTTTGTGCTTCGCATGCAGTGTATGCAGCGCCGAGCACGATACCATAGTCTTTCAAGACTGACGGAGGCCTGCTTTGATGTGGTGAACTGTCCATGGACACTTCACTTATGAGGGACAGAGTTGTGAGAGTTATTCAGATATGTCAGAAGATGGGAGCATCAGAAAAGATGAATACCTGTACAATAATTTGTTCATCTGTTTTGCCTGCAGTGCTGGAATGCCTGAAGATGCCTTTAGAAATCTAAATAAATGACTGTATGGGAGAGCAGTTTGCAACCTGGCGACAGTGCAGACTTTTGTATGCGACAGGCTTGAGTAACAGCATTAATTCAGATGGCATTACTTCAGTAAGAAAGGGTTTGCTGATGGGTCCCTTCCTTTCCTGGCATATACATAGTTTTGTTCCCACTTCTACTATCTGGCTGGGCTTTCATGTTATTGCTGATTACCAGTGACCCAAAAAGTCTGCTGAATATCCCTTTTATGGAGTGTATGTCAGTGAAGCTTGAAGTCTTTCCTCTCCCCTAGGCTTCACTCTGTTGTCATGTCTGGTCTGTCAGCTAAAATGCCACATTTCCTACATTGTGCTTTGTAGGGAAATGCTTGATCTAATAATGTTTTGAATATTTTAGAAAGGTTTCAATATCAGGAAACCAGGAATATTTGAAAAGGTTGGAAGCTTTGTGATAATGTTGTTCATAATTTAAAACTTCTTGCTCTGAATTTTCCTCTAAACTGGTTTTCTGTATTTTTTTACCAATTCTAATACAACCCAGAGTGTTACATTTTTACATTTCTAATGTGTTGTCTGAAAGCATGTAACACTCACTGTTCAAGATATTGACTGAAGGGATCTTTCTTTCTAGAATCTTCTATTTCAGGCTTAATAGTGTTCTCATTTCTCCCTTTGACCACCGAGGGAACGACACTATCAATTTGGAGTTGGACTTGAGCCGATATCAGTCTGAGAGCTTTCCCCTTGCTATATATGGAAGTATTTAACATTGTATCTTTATCAGATTCGCTTACAAATCTGCCCTGGATTTCCCTAAATTGTACATGCTGTTATAAGGCAGGAAAGTAAACATCAGACCTAATCTGATGCTCAGTCTGACTTCCCCATACTGGGAAGTCTGGCCCTTAGCACAGTCACAAGGATCCTTCCACTTTATAATATACCTCAACCGCTTTTTCTCATGTCAATATACTATATCGGCAAAAAGTTCTTTAGTAACCCCCCCCCCCCCAAAAAAAAAATTGGGCCAAGATATGGGATGGCCACAGTTGCTTGGTAGAACAGATGTTTTGCATTCAGAAAGACCTCCTAAGGTATCCCTATTGTTACATAAAACAATTTTTACCCCATTTCAAAGTTTACATCACTGGTTCTCACCCTGTAGTTTGTGACATCCTGAGAAGTGGTCTGTGAGGTTTTGGGGAAAAAAAACCTACAACTTTGATCACTTTCAGCATCTTGCCAAGTGATCCACCCCTCACGGACCACCAGAGAGGGAAGAAAACTGCCCATAGCCACAGCTGAAACAAAATAAAAAAAATCTTGCTACAACAAAAGCAGCAATCCAAAAATGTTCACTATAAATTTAAATCTAGTCAGGCTCATATAAAACTCTAATTATTACAAATTTTAATTTGTCTCTTTGTGCGTGGTTTGTGCTCTGCAACTATTCTGATTTTAGCCTCAGTGATCTACATGCTCATAAGAGCTGGAAACCACTGGTCTGTATACTCAAAAGTAAGTCCCGTTGAGTTCCATGGAACATGCTGTGCTCTCAGATAAGCATCTATATACAGTCACAGCCTTAGGAAGGTACACTCAAGTGATGAACAATTAATTTGCCATGTCATGGAAATGGAAAAATTAGCATTCTAAGTAAACTGTTTGTAAAAGGGAGAAAGATTTCCTTTAGTGAACATCCTGAAGTATGCTTCTGAAACAAAACAGCATAGATTGGGTGTGAGCTCTGAAAAAGTTGCTGGATCAGATTAACCAGCAGTCTTGTGGGCTTGTGTCACCAACTGGTGCTCAATCAACTCCAGTATTCTGTTCTCTAGAAATAGTCAACCACATGTCTGTGGGAAACCTAAGACATACTATGAAGATGATTGCTCTCCCCTCCTCTGTCCCCTACCAGCTTGGGGCTGGGGATAGTGCTTGATTTATTTGGGGAGATCTGGGTAGTTCCAACATCAGCATTGACTAACCTACCTTCCTGAGTCTGGTTCGCAAAAAAAAATTCCTCCAGTTTAATACCACCAAGATACAGGTGAATACAGAAATACCAAAGAAAAATCACATCCAAGGAATAAACTGGAGGTTGTTTTTTTCTAATAAGTGTACAATAACCTCCTTTTCCTAGCAGAAGATCTGGAGATCACATGCTGAGCATGACAAATGTTGAATGAAACCCATCTATTTATCAAACTTCACAATATTATTCCCCATCACTCTCAAAGTTTGTTAGCTAATCTTGTGCCAATTACTTACTGACACTCCAACCCATCCTACAGGATTGTTTAACAACATGGAAAGAATATCACACACATATACTGTAGCTGAGGGTCAAAAATGATAGATGTGAGCCATGGAGTCCTACTTACCCCCAAATTCAGAGTAACTACGGGAGCACGTAAGAGACATTACGTGCACCCATAGTTACTGCATCACCCAGTGAAAACCTGTGGGAAATTCCTTTTGGTATCCAGAGTAAATTGTTCTTACACCGGAGCAAGTACTCCCCGTAGTTACTCTGGATTTTGCCCTTAGTTGTCTGTTGTTAGTGCTGTTAGTGACGAATTCACCATTATGGAGAAATCTCTGCTTGGCTGTTAAGGCACTTGGCCAGATGATAAAACAAACAAGTATGTAATGTGACACTTTGTATCATCATATCTGTTCCAGCTTCCCATCCGCACAAGAACATGTTCAGGATTCTATATTGCGGGGCTATATATTGAAATCTCTTCCAGATGAAAAGAAGCACATCAGATTGGGATGAAGGAGGTGGAAGATATTAGCTCCTGTGCAGGGCTCTCCAAATTAGTTTTGGGTTTCTTTCCTTCGCTAGCTTTTGAGTACATTTCTCATAGGCTTTCATTTGTTCGCCTTCTGGTGCCCAAGGCTGGGGATTTGTGGGCTTCATTCCATTTCAAAGCCGAACTCCTCTTTCCATCTCTTTGAACATGAAGCCTACTTTTGTCAAGCCAACTGACTGCTGGTGTGACTGCTACCTGTGCAGGTGTAGTTGGCTATGCTCCCATTTGATAATCATCCAGGTCTGGCTGAAAGGGAGGAGAAATAAGTGGGTGAGTCTGTGCAAACAAAAGAAGAGGAAAGAGCTGAGATAGAAAAAAGAAAGCTAACCGCAAAGTGGGGGAGCCTTGCTATCTTGTCTTATGTTTGCCACTGCCTTGGTGAGTCAGATCAAAAGAAAGTGAAATCTCTGTGCTCTACTCCAGGATCTTACCTGTGCATGATATTGTACTTTAAGGATTTTCTACAAAGAAGCTTGATAATCATGCTCCACAGTGGGGGGTTTGCATAGGCCTAATTTTTTAAAGTCCACTTGCAAAAAGCATGACTGTACCTTACTTGATTTTCCTTTACAGATGAAGAAATATTGGAAAGTTGTTTTTGAAATACTGTATATACTCAAGTATAAGCCGAGATTTTTGGTCCCCAAAAATGGGCCCCCAAAGCCCCCTCAGCTTATACTCGGGTGAACTGAAGAGTGGTGGGATCAAGCCCCATCATGTCATATACCGTTGGATTCATATTGAAGAGCAGAATCCAATGCAAAAATCAGTTTTGAGATATCTCCTTTCTATTAAAAGTTACGGCCAAGAAACAAAAAAAACTATAAAAATTTAAAAATACTTTTTTGGCAGTTTTTTTAAGCGGGTAGGAATTTTGGCCTTGGGGTTCAGGAATTTTGGGTTTGGCATCTGGTCACCCTGTCCTATGCATGTCTACTCTGAAGTAAGCCCCACTAAGTTCAATGAGGCTTACTCCCAGGAAAGTGTGCTTAGGATTGCAGCTTATGAATTCCAAGAAGGCCACAAGGAAAAGGACCAATACCAGTACCTGCTGCATTTCCCACCCTAGGCTTATACTTGTGTCAATAAGTTTTCCCAGTTTTTTGTGGTAAAATTAGGTGCCTCGGCTTATACTCGGGTCAGCTTATACTTGAGTATATACGATAGGTTGTAGAAACTGGTAACCAAGAAGTTCTGGTTATATCAAGCTTAAATAATGTGTATCTGCCCATGTGTTAATGCAGTGATGTTCAGTCACAGAGTCATGTGCAACTGTAGTGTGTTGCACCTTAGTGTGCAACAAATGTTCTGAGATGTGCCAAGGACATTTGGTGGTGGGCCTCCCACTGACAGCACAGTGTACTTTATCAATTGACAGTAGCTAATCGTGCGCATTAACAATTTTAGTGACTTATTGATGTGCTGTGAGATGAAAAAGGTTGAAAATCTCTGTGTGAATGTGATGGTATTCAGTGTTGGTAATTTTTAGTAGCCCAATATCACTTCAATTATTTTTCCTCCAAGAGAGAATTCCCTTTCTGTCTGGCAACGTAGAACAAGGAAATTTCAGGAAAGACAAATGGTGGAGGCTGAGTCCAGTTTACTGTTATAGATGTTGTTTCCATCTCCTTCTTGTTTTTATACATCAAGCTACTTCAGACCTGCTATGTTATCACAGTGCTTTAATGTTTAATTCACTTTGATTTGGTCTACAGAAGCAGCAAGTGTTTCTGCGGGCAAATCCAAGACATCTAAGAAGCCCTGCTGAGAATATAACTCTAGAAAGACCTGCAGAGAAAATGGATAAGGGGAATTTATTGGTTTTTATTTCAGTGCTACAATTTAACACGTTGGAAAAAAAGGAGGAAGAATTAAAAGTGTATCTAGCCACTTCATCTTCGCCATATGTGACCTGCCTTGGGAGAAGCGGTGAAATAGGCAAATGTGTAATTTTGCAAGAGGAGGGAATCCATCAAATGAATAGCAAAGGAAGTGACAAATACAAATCAGATTGAAAAAGTAAGCTTTCAAAAAGTAGCTCATTATTGAACTTAACATGAGGATGAAATCCATTAGCTCTGTCTTGGATTCTTTTGTATGTATGGCTGAAATGGAAATGCTAGGTGTACTGTCCAGAAGTTATTAAAAATAAAATATTTATGAAGTTCATAATTCTACACTGTGGAACTTGTTAGCACCTAATTATGAGCGCTGTAGGTACATAGGCAACAATGCAATCTTATGTGGACAAACCCTTTTTATCCACTAGGGTTCCGTTCTAGAACCTCCCATGGATTTGAAAAAAAACAACAACCCATATATAAAGAAACAATGGAAAAATAGGTTTAAAGACCCACTTCTAGGTTTCTTGCTCCTCTGTTGTGCCTATGGAATGAGGTTGTGTCTCAATATCTGCAGGGGTTTTATTTTGGTACTGAAATATGGAATGGTTGCTTGCATGACTACCTCTCTACATTAGTAAGAAAAGCAGTTTTTTAAATGGTGATTTGAAGTGGTCATCTGTGTTGAGTCAAATCCATATATACAAAAATCAGTGTATAACAAGGTTGGACCTGTATATGCCTTCTGAGAAGTGAGTACCACTTTGTTCAGTGAGGTTTGCTCCTAAGAAAGTGTGCATGGAATTACATTTTTAGGGCCCAACCTTGCTCCTTTTACCCGTTTATAGTATATAATGCCAGTGATGGAGCACACAACACTTGCTATGGGGATCATGACCAGAAAGCATAGAAGAAGTAAGTAAAAATCTTTGCTCACCTCCTCAATGGCTGCCTGGCCTCCATTGAATCTTCTTGGACCTATGGTAGCAATTATGTCCAGGAGACTCAAGGGAGGAGTCCAGGTCTGGAAGGGAGTGGATATGGAGTATGCATAAATGATGATACACCACCACGTAAGGGGACAGCGACAATGGCAGCATTTGGCATGCTGCCTTAGGCACCAGAAGGTCTTGTGGTGAAAGGATAACCAACACTCAGAATGCTTGTGGTGAAAGGATCGTTTTGTTGGAAATATGGTTCCTTTTGCCTCCGTTCCCACCCACCCCCCAGGCCAAGATTTCTTTTGGGAATTTTATTAACTAAGTTGCTTTGAATAATGGAAGAGAACACAGAGCTCAGCAACACTGACTGATAAGTCGTTGATTTATGAGGGGAAATTACTGAACACTTATTATCTAGGTGAGCATTGGTCGACAAGCGCTTTCTTCTCCACCACAAGGCTTTTCCAATTATGACTGCTTCTTTTATTAAAAAATCGTGAAGGACCTGTTTTATTTATGGAGCATCAAGAATGTGTTAGATTCCTGTGAAATAAAGCTTCACAGTGTGCCAACAGGGGAGGTAATTATTTCTGCATTTCTTTTGCAGATGAGTAAACAGCAGAAACAACTTCTCCAGGGTGACACAATAACTTATAGGCGGCCCCATGATTTGTTCGTAAGACTGTTGACTTCTTGACCTGGCACTAGATTGCATGACAACAATACTCATTGTCCTGAACAAAGACCTATTGAAATCCATGAGCATCTCTCTGATTGAGAACTGTGAGTATTGTCAACTAGGTCACCAGTAACAAGTCGGTCATTTATATTGGTGGCACAAAATGTGCCTTGTCAACAGCAGCAGATAAAACTAAAAAAATACAGGATACTCTTTTTTTCCTCTTGAGATCTATTCATTTGTTTCTTTGACATGATCTGGGTATCCTAGCCATGCTACATTCAACATTGAATTAGGCAAAATCTATTGATAATAGGATGCTGTTCTGGATAAAACAATTTTTTTTCATCAAATTCCAGGGGGAAAAAACCTATATATTTTTTGGCATCAGCAAAATAACAGAATCTTAGAGCACTTCAGAGGCAAATGAATTTCTTCTGGCAGGAGCTTTCATAAGCTGTGGCCTCTAGAGGTGAGAGAACAGCAGACAAATGAAAGGCAATAACGAATGTTTCCTTTCTGAAATGTAGAACTGTTAGAAAGATCCTTTCCAGTGTAAACGAGCACAAGGAGGAATTATTTTGGAAAGGGGAAACTCAAAGCCGATTCTGGAGAGATGCAAACCAATGATCATATCTGTCTTCAGTTTCAATTAAATCAAATGACTGATTCTGTGTCAGAGATCAGCTACCCCCATGATATAATATAAATTGTACGTAAATTGTATGCCAGCCAACACATTTTGGGTTAATGTAAACAAACTGCAACAACAAAGGGATACTTGCATACTAAAAAAGTTAGATCACAATCATACTAACAGCACAATTCTAAACATGTCTACTCAAAAGTAAGCCCCATTGTGTTCAATGTGTCTGACTCCCAGGAAAGTGTCTTTAGGATTGCAGCCTAAGTTACAGTCATGGTGTTGCTAAGGTTGTGTGGGGCATACTGGCTGACGTGCATAGGGAGTTGACACTACTACGAGCCAAAAATTTTAAATCTCAAGATTTTGAATAATGCTATCATGTTATTTAACATTTGATGCACAATTTCATATAGAATGCAATGTAGCAAACCACATTGAAATATCTCAATTCTATCAAATGTTAATAAAGCAAAGAAAAAACAATGGGTGGGCAATGGTGCATCACCACACCTATCACCCAGGGAGTTGGCATGGCCTACCTGGGCATAGGTCCATCATGGGGGAGACACAATGATCTCCTTCACTGGGTGACACAAATCTTAGTGATGTTTGCATCACCCAGTGATATTGCCACTTACAAAAGTTCAACTGAGTTCAGTGGGACTTTCTCCGAGGTAGGTGTGTCTAGGATTGTATCCTTAGGATTTCTTATTTTTTTGGCCTTACTCCTAGTAAGTACCCTATTTACCATATATAATGTGCCATCAAATCTAATGCACACCCTTTACTTATAATCAAAATACTGTATTTACTCCAATCTTATTAACCATCTAATTCGCACTCTGATTTCAGAGACTGAATTTGGCTGGAAAAGGTGAGCTTTAGATTTGAATAAATACAGTCTATTTAGGATTGCAGATGGATTCCGTTTGTATCTTTGTAGCTTTTTAAAAAAGTAATATATAATGGATTGTGGAAGAAGAACCGTGTATGCTGGCCTGATCTCCCTGAAGGAAGGGTGGGATAAACATGTAACAATAAAAATAAATCACTGTCTGCTTCTGGAGCTTGAAAAGGCAAGATATACACAGTCTAGTTTTCTTGTTGATGGAAAGTTAATTAAGACCTATAGATATTGCAGGAATGTATACTATGGTTGGAGAGTCCGGAATGACTAGGATTCACCCTGGAAGCTTTTTTTCAATGCCTAGTTGGAGTACAAAGTGGTTTCATAGTCTCATTATATGCTGAAATAGTTCCCCCCATATGCATAGGCTGGTATGGTGGGGCGGTCTGGAAACTTGCTCCACTTTAAACATAAATAAATAAATTGTTGCTTCCATGCATTGAAATCAAAACATCACATTTATTTCATGACTGCCAAAGCTGAGCGGAAAATATGACATCTGAATGGATGTTTTAAGAACGATCCTCCAAGTTCTTTGCTGATGCAAGCCTCATTGAACGGGATTTGTGCCAGGAAAGCAACATGAGGGCCACATCCTGATTCAAATTATTTTCCTGCTCTCACACGTTTTAGCTTTCAAATAAAAAGGAGGGGGGAAGAAGACAGGAACCTTCCTGCTGCACGCTGCTCCAGCTTAGAAAATTGTAGCACCATAGGTGAAGTTTATAAGATAAGGATCCCACAGAATTACTATAATTCACTTATTGGCCTGATTTTTCAACAAGCTGCCTGCACAATTAGTATGATTATACATGCAGATTGAATAACTACATGTGCAAATAGGAAGCTATGGTAATTTGCAAGTGCAATTAACCAGTTTGGTTGTGCAATCACAGTAATTACAGGTACCTAAGTTGGTAAAAAAATCAGTCTTAAGTCTTTAGTGGTTCACACCTTTAAAGAGAAAGAAGATGATTAATAGTGACTGTAATACGACAGTGAAGGAGGGGTAGCGACCCCATCACTCTGGACAGACCACATGATTTACACGTAGAAAGTCTTCCATTCCAATTCTCCAGTTTGAGGGATTTCAGGGAATAAGGGTAGGAAAGCCTGCTAAATGCTGCTGCCCAAAAGGCCTTCATTTACTCTCCATAAACTGGGGATCTTTTGTGATTTGTAATTTGCTGCTGAATTAGCTTTGCTTGTTCCCTTGTAATTGGATTTTTAATATACAATATTTTTGTCTGTTATTTTTAGTGCTGTGGCTGTTTATTACTTTTTGAAAATATTTCAGTGCTGCAGAAATTGAACCAATGGAAGAAAAAAATAAAATAGTGGAAAATTGATTTCTAATCTCTCACTTTTGGCCAAAGTGGTGAGCAGGCTGTAATGGAGGATAATATGAATAAACTGGGCTCTTTCAATTCAGTTTCAGACACCAGAATGGAGATTTCTTTAGTTACTCTGGTTGATAACCTTCATCACAAGAGAGAAGGTGTGTGATCATGTTGATTTTCCTTGCAACTTGGTAGTTTTTAGCACCATCAGTAGTGGCATCCTTTTGGATCAACAGGCTGCATTAGAATTCACATGATCTCAATAGATGGGAACTATTGAGGTTATAAAGTAAATAGATAATAAATTCCCTGTCGTTGAAATTCCATGAGGATCTATTTATCTCCCTTCCTTTTTAACATCTCTTGCTTGAAACTATTGAAATGGATGGTCCTGAGTTTTGGAAAATGAAAATTATAATTCCAGCAGGAGCTGTTATTAGTATACTGATGATACCCTTTTTTGTATATCTATCCTTTTAGAATAGATATGAATCTAGAATGACTTGGGTATGGTGCATACTGCATCATGGTTGTTGTTGTTGTTGATGATGATGATGATGATAATAGACATTGCAATATCCAGAAATCGTCAGCTTCAAGAGAAAGAACATGAGAAGA
This sequence comes from Cryptoblepharus egeriae, assembly GCA_030015325.1. Taxonomy (NCBI): domain Eukaryota; kingdom Metazoa; phylum Chordata; class Lepidosauria; order Squamata; family Scincidae; genus Cryptoblepharus; species Cryptoblepharus egeriae. The sequence continues at coordinate 36,141,716 of JAREYC010000005.1, forward strand.
TCACGAGGTATAAGGACCTACACACATATTGAGATGATACCTTTGTGATTCTTAGTTCCATGGATAGGAACTGCATCACAATTGAGCCAACACCTGGTGACTGTGAAATAGTATATAATAATAATAATAATAATAATAATAATAATAATAATAATAATAATAATAATAATAATAATAATAATGGCATCTATGCCAAAAGTATCATCTGCCAGTGGCAAAAAACTGGTGGAACCACAAGCCTAAAAATGTGGTTGCAAATGAGCAGGTCAAGCTTCTGTGGGACTTCAGAATACAGACGGACAAGGTCTTGGAACACAATACTCCAGATATCACCATCATAGAAAGCAGTCAGGTGTGGGTTGTTGACATCGCCATACCAGGTGACAGCAGAATTGAGGAGAAACAACTGGAAAAGCTCTCCCGCTACCAAGACCTAAGAGTCGAATTACAGCGTATCTGTGTAAGTCAGTGCAGGTGGTTCCAGTGGTAATTGGCACACTGGGTGCAGTGCCCAAAGACCTTGGCAGGCACCTGAAAACTATTGGCATTGACAAAATATCACTCTACAGAAAGCCGCTCTTCTGGGATCAGCACGAATTATACTCCGCTACATCACACAGTCCTAGACTCTTGGGAAGGGTCCGACTGGTGAAGTGAATGAAACCAGCACAAAATTGTTCGCTGTGTATTTATGGATATCTATGCACAGATTTTCAACAAAAAGATCACAAAGTGGTTTACAGAGAAAATATAAAGGCAACAGCCTAATCCTCAAGATTGTGCTACCGCCAGGTGTAGCAGCACCAGCTACCACTACATCCTGTGGCCTCATGACAGCCACCAAAAGTTTCCTCGGAGAAGCCCCAAACCCCACAATGGAACTTCTGAAGTCTGGTGCAGAGTTGAGAGACTTTAAAATCCAGAGTAACTACGGGAAGTCCTTGCTCTGGAGTAAGACCAACTTACTCTGGATTCCAATATGAATTTCCCATAGGTTTTCACTAGCTGGTGCAGTAACTACGGGTGCACGTAAAGTCTCTTACATGCTCCCATAGTTACTCTGGATTTGGGGGTTTGTGTCGGGTCTTCTAGATAAGGATCCAGTGGAACAGAGCTTTGTCCAAGGTGTCCTTCTTCTAAATCAGTTTTAAGAGTACTGTAATTATATACCTGTGTATAATATGATCACAGTGTCAATGAACCTTATACCTTGTATAAAGAAAAGTTGCAGTCTTTGTCCTTTTCGTCCCAGAATACTTTGTTTCTCTGGCTACCAGTATGGCTTTCCAACATCTCTGTTCTTTCTGTCCCTGCATCTTTTTTACAGCGCTTCCTAGCAGTTTGATGAATGGAGTGTTGGCCAGACTTGTTTTCTTCAAGTGGGTGTATTGAAACTTGACTCTCAACTAGTGCTGGTGGTCTGTCAGCCCTTTATCTGAGTAGAACACAAACCAGCTGTTTGTCGCAATTAGTGACCATCTATTCTTAAACAACCAGCTTTGGTTTCTGTCTAAGAAACTTCTTTTTCACCATTCAAGTTACATTTCCCTCTTTAATTAGTTTTGTTTTCATCTTGCAGTCTGTCATTTAGTCAGGACTGGAAATTAACAGATATCTGTCAGGCACGGTTGCTTTCTACATAATGAATGTGCGTTGCCGCATTTGAAGTCTAATCTCTGAAGTAGAGCAAGGAACTCATAACGTGCAATCCTAATAAATTTTCCAGCTCTGGGGTTAGGATAATACAACTGCGAGGTAAGGAAACAAACATTGCCTCGCCTTGAAGAGAACACTGTGACTGCCCCACAGGTACAGGATATGCAACATGTGCAAGTGCATGAACCCCCCTAGCACAGGTAGGTCAGTGCTAGAAAGATGCTTAGGATTAGGGTTGCCGTATGTCCCGGAAAACTGGGACAGTCCCAGTTTTCGGGGATTGCATTCACACACTGTCAAGTTTGACAGGGGATCCTGGCCTGGTTTTGTGGAAGAGAATTAATTAGGGCAACCCTAGTTAGGGTTGAAATGCACAAAAGTTGAGTACATTTCAACCTCATTGATTTCAATGTGTGAAAGTTGTCAATTCTTTTGCTAATGAATTTCCTAACCATGGCTGAATAAGGCCCCCATTTCCAACTGATGTGCCACAGATGATCTGTAGGTATGCCACGGGAATTTAGGAGAGGATCGTTTGTTAGCAGGACCTCTGGGGGATGCAAGCTCCTGTGATATCAGAGTGGTGTGCCTTGTCAATTTTCCAAAAACGGGTTGCCTTAACAATTTTAGTGCCTTGTCAGTGTGCTGTAAGATAATTTCAGGTTGGTCCCCATATTTTTAATATATCTATCTACAGTATTAAACTATACAATACTCAAGAGCATCACTAGGGTTCATGTCACTTGATATGGAGGCCAGCACATCATCCCCATTCAGTGGGCATGGCAAAAACCTGAATGGTTGTGTCATTGCCCCACTTCCACTGGTTTGTCAGAGTGGTTTGTTTCACTGCATTCTGCTGTAAATTACGTACCCAAAGGTGTATAATATGATATGATTATTTCTACAAACCATGATTTTAGCCATTTTGGTCAGTGGGGCTTATTCTTGGAGAAGTGTGGATAGCATTGCAACGTTGGATTGTTATTCTTTTTCTGCTTGATGATGTCAAGTCTGGTCATGACATCAGTACTTTTTGGTCCTGATAGATTCTCATTCTAAAAAGAGGATCCTGGTGTGAAACCATTGAGAATCCACTGCTGTGACAATGCATATGATGGATTTAAAATATTTCAATGTATACCGTTATTAATTTTAAACCAACCTGCTTTGGATTGCATTGTAGCATATAGTGTACGGGGTGTAGTTTTGTTTTGTAGATGACTATGTTTAATTGTGTTGTATTATAAAGACAATGGGACACAATTGGTCTAAATCTAATAAGTTTAATTTAGGTGCTGAGCTTTTAAAACCCAGATTTATGCTTTGAGGTTGTTCAAAGCACTTGTTATTTGCAACTTCATTTGAAGGGCGAAACCATTTCTGATGGTGAATAGGTCACATTTTCTTAGAGGAACAAAGGAGGCCTGGAGCTGCCTGTTGGCAAAGTCTTCTGAGACATTCTCTTCTTGGACAGCTGGTTCTTTTTGACTTGTAATTATAAACATTTTGATAATGGGTTTCCAGTTTCCATTTTAAATAATGATCAGTGCTTGTTTAAGCAGATGCCTTACCTTGGAGGACTATCCCTTTCGGTCCATGGCTTTTGAAAACGCAATGACAAAACAGGAAAAGAGAAGAAAAGAAACCCAAAGAGGCAATTTTGTTCTTCAGCTGGGCAAAGAAAATATATTTGTATAATAGCAAACTAATTTTTTACTGTTTAATAAACCAGGGAGATTCTGAATTATTTCATATTTTGCAGTCTTCCAAAATATGAAGTTTCATATTTTGCAGTCTTCCTAGGTTAAAAGAGGAAAAGAAAGTTAAAACCTTTTGTATTTGCTTTTGGGATAATTGATAATATGGAGCTTAGTCTTGAAGTGGGTTTGAATACTGGAAATAATCTTATAGTATTTCTACTAGATCTTTTAATGGCACAGAATTCCTGTGAGAAAAATATTATGTGGGCCATATTGGGTGACGCATACTAAGTGACACCACTGGCCAAATTTTAAATCTTGATATTTTTTCCATAACATCATAAAGTTTTATATCAGTTTATGTGTAATTTCATGCTGAATGCAATGAAGCAAACAACACTGAAATATATCTGTTCTATCAAAAGCAATAGCCAAAAAACCAACAAGAGTGGACTAGTGTGGTCTATCACCACAGCCACTGCCTGGGCATTGCTCACTTTTGTCCACTGCATTTGAAGAGGACTATCTTGGGTGATGCACTGGCCTCCTGCATCAGGTGATGCCAACTCTAGAGATGGCACTACTCCTTGCCATTGGTTGCAAATAAAAGCAATACTGAAGTGAGTTGTCAAGGCTATCAGCTTAGATGAGAAATGCGAACTGTGGAATGAGAATTTCTATTGACCATATTTTGAAGAAGATCTTGAGATGGATGGCCTCTTGAGATGGATGGATGGCTTACTATGGATTGCTTACAAACAGTTTACAATGGATGGTTTGCTTTTCCATGTCCTGTCAATATGTGTGTAGAGAAAGGTTCTCCAAGAACAATAAGCAGACTCATTTCGTTACATTCCTTCCTTTATACAATATAGGAGATATTTCTTTAAGCTTCTTGTTTTCCGACCAGGCAAACGAATAACAATTTCCCTCATGGCTTGTGATGGGTAAGAATTAGAATTTAGATAACTAGCCTGGGAAACTTTGCAAGAAGAGATTTTACCCCCTTTAAGGTCCTTTGCATATCGAGGCCCTTTGCTACTGTGAAGGCATTGCTCATCAGCAATCAGCTGGAAGTAGAACAAGGTGGTGTGATGTTCCTCCTAACAGTACCAGTGGCAAGGTCATCTGCAGCTTTACTCAACCCATTTGGGTCTGAAAGTGTGCTGAGGATTGAAACCTTCATGTTGACAAATTTCTCATTTGGTCAGGTTCCAAGTAGCTCCATCTTCTCTTGTCCACTGACAGCAAATATTCTGCTGATATAACTGGCTAGTGTATTCTGAAGGTATAATTGACAGCCTGCAAGTTGTGGTCATGGCACCTGGCCTAGATGCTTTTAAAAGGGATTGGACAATTTTATGGAGGAAAATGTTATCCTTTTATGGAGGAAAATGGACACACCTGATTTCTAGAATTAAGATGTATCTGACTGTCAGATGCAAGGGAATATCAAAAGGATACAGGAATTTGTTGTCATGTGTGTTCCCAGAGGCATCTGGTGGGACCCTGTGAGATACAGGAAGTTGAACATGATGGGCCTTTGGCCTGATCTAGTAGAGATCTTCTTAGGCTCTAGGGTGCAATCCTAACAAATTTAGGCCAGCCTGACTCACACGGTATATCTTTCCATGGTGATGTGGAGAGGTTGACATATGCCTTTTGGTGCCACTGCTCCTGGAGGCAGTGTGGCACTTGGGATTTGTAGTTGTGTTAACACAGAGTCCGGCAACACCTTTTCAACTTTTTCTGTCTCACGGTACAGAGACAAGGTGCTAAAATTGCCCAGGAGGCACTATCAGTTCTTTGACAATTGACAAGCCACATCATGCGGTTGGCAGGGGACTCGCATCCCCCAATGACCCTTCCCCAAACTGCAGACCATGCATGGCATACCAGTGTGCCACATCACAGTGGTTTGAAAATCGCTGCCTTAAAGAGTGGCTAACAGATTTATCTTGGTTTAAGCACATGAGGATTGGAGCCTCATGCTTCTTGTGTGTATGTGGTTTTTGTCTGTATCCACATTACATAGGAGTACAAACAAAAACTTTGTAAACCATGTAAAAACTTTGTAAAACTTTTGATGCATGTCTACCATGCAGTTAACCTCCCTTTTCTGGAATGTACCTTGATGTTTTACACTCTGCTATTAGTTAGCATTAACGTCAACTCACTGATGGAGTATTGTGTCTTTGGCCAAAACACAAAAGACAGAGACCCATTATTGGAGAATGCAAGACTACAATCTTATTGTCCCCATTAATCCTTTGCATTTAGAAAGCCAGTTGGACGATGACTTCTCTGTTTAGGCTTGTGCACATCTTCTAGAGGTGCTTTGATCTTGGAACATAACAGGGAAATTGGTTTCAAATATAGTTTGGTTTAAATGGTGGGTGGTGTCGGTTTTAATATATACAATGTTATTTACTATGCTACATTACATTAACGTTCCAGAAACTTTATGTGGTTCACAATGCAACTCCCTCCAGTAACATACAGCTTTTCATCTCAACACAGTTATAGGAAATTTGAACAGCATCAGTTAGAACACTCATGGCATATATGCTCCTTGTTAGCACAAATAATACTTCACATTATGTAGAACCTTCACTGAGTGATCAAAGCATTTCTTCTGTATTCCACGTGTTTCAGTAATCCTTGCAACAACTCTTTTAGACAGGTCACTTATTGTTTCTCTTCCCGCTCATTTTATAGATGGGGGTTAAAGGCTTAGAAAGATAGGGCACAATCCTAACCAATCTTCCAGCACTAAGGCAAGAGCAATTCAGCTTCAAAGAAAGGGAACAAGCATTTGCTTACGTTGAGGAAGCCTTCATGATTGCCACCCAGTTACAGGATCAGCATGTACCCCATTGGCACAGCTATAACAGTGCTGGAAAGTTAGTTAAGATTTGGGTTACAATGTCTATCACCACTTGGGCAGTTCATGGATCAGTAGGATTTCATTGTACATATTGTCCAAGCAGTGGTTTTCACTTGCTGTGCTGTTAGCCATAACCTAAAGTGTGGTGCTAGATCCATCAGTGAGTGACCGGCAGGTGTGCTGAGGGAATTTTAGGGGAAGGTAATTTGTTCATATAGCACTTGAGGAATGCCAGCCCAACACCAGCAAAAACTTCCCAATGTTTGCACTTTTTTATTGTGCTGTGAGATGATAATTCTGAACGTTACTAGATCATGATTGGCCTTTTCCCACACTTTCTTTTCAACCCCACTCCTTTTTCCTTTTCAAATCCAAGGAACAGAAGAAAAACCAGAAGCAGGGGCAGCAGTGGTGGGCACTAACAAGTGGACAGCGGTCAGCATGCTGTCCCAGCATGGCTTTGACCAGTATTTCTTGGATTTTAGCCCATATGCTGCCGCCAATTTGCTCATCCTCCACCTTTTCCCCCCTCCCCACAAAAAAAAACAAAAACATTTCATGCTGCACAACTTAATTATAACTGATATTAGAGAAAATAAAACACATTTGCACATAAAGTTCTTCTGGCAGACTTTCTGGTTTCTGTTCAAAATAAGAAAAGAAGCTGCCAAATATGAAAAGGCTAGATTTATCTTTTGCTCAATTTAGACAAAGTGAAGTCTAAATTATGTCATTGTTATATAATAGCAATTTATGCCTTCAACAGGAAAAGGAACAAGGCAGGCAGTGCGTTTTCTACTTGTTTGAGCTCATTTTCAACTGATTGTGACAGGCTGCTTATCTGTTTTTCTTTATTTGATGATAAATTTTGTGGTTTTCCTGGTTAATTGCTGACAGCTTGATTTATTGCCCATTTGTTTTGTTTTGATATTTTATGATTTTTAAAAATTGGATGGGAGCCAAGTCTGGTTTCCCCTTCTGCAAGAAAGATAGGGTCTCAATATTTTAAACAAAAATGAAGAGAAAATAAATAACACTGAATGCAAAAAGAAGCACCTCTTCCATCATCATGGAGAGGAAGTGCCTCTTCCATCATAGAGTGCTCTAGGGCTGGTTTTACTCTAGGGCTAGTTTAGATGAAGATCTCTGTTTTTTGTGTGTTTTTTGGGGGGCAGGTGGGGGAAGCTTCTCCCATCACTAGGTCAATGCCATGTGATCACCTTGATCACCTTTATCAAGTTCACCTTGACCATCTTTATATTACCTGTACTGTGGATCCTTGAGGCTCTGGGCGTAGCAAAAAAAAAAAAAGTTTACAAAACTGTAAAGAGAAATTCTAATCCTCAGTCCAGCCTTGACTTATGCTCTATTCAAAAAAATTACAAACCAGAGGATCAGCTAGAAAAAGATTTAAGTACATGGTCAGCTTTCATTGGCACATTTGCAACAAATGTAGATTGCCAAATTATCTGGATTTTGGGGGGCATATTAAAATGGAAATGAAGGGGTTGCATGCAGTTGGCTTATTGTCAAAAAGAAGATTTGCAGATCTGCAGTTCAAGCCCTCAATAGTGCAAGACAAAGAGAACACCCATCTATTGCCCAGCCCCTGCCAACCTAGCTGTTTGAATGCATGGAAATGCAGGCCTCCATCAGTCTTGGAAGACTATGGTATCGTGCTCGGTGCTGCATACGCTACATGCGAAGCACGAAAGCCTGGGTTAGATTCAGTGGTGGGCAGCAGCAGGTTCGCACCTACGCTATAGAACCGGTTCTTAACAAGAGATAGTACATATAAAGTTTAAAAATAGCCATTTAAAAGTGGCTGCCAGATGGACAGAGAACCGGTTCTTAATTTCTTTGAAGCCCATCACTGGTTAGATTGTTATGGAGGATAGGCTGTTACCCAAGCAGCAAATCCCCCCTCTCCACGCCACTGAATTAGTCCAATGGAAAGGCAGAGCCAATACAATTGGATCCAGCTGGCGTCGCAGAGCTGGGCTAAGGACAGGAGCTCACTCTGTCTTGTGGGGCCAACCCGGGTCTCGAACCCTGGCCTGCTGGTTAACAAGCACAGTGTCTTCGCCGCTTGTGCCACCCACAGCTCATGGAAATGCAAGTAGATAAATAGCCATCTCAGTGGGAAAGCAACAGTGTTCTGTGCGCATGCAGGCCACATGTCTATGTAGATGTCTTTGGACAATCCTGGTTCTAGGTTCTAGTAACGGGATAAGCACCATACTCTAGAGTTGGTCACAACTAGCAAGGCAGCCTGCAGGGACACCTTTACCTTTATAAATGACACAGAAAATCAATCAGTATGATGATGGAAAATAAAAGCTTTGTTTTTAATGGAAGAATAATAAAGGCTGCAATCTTATACACACTTTGCTGGGAGTAAGCCTTATTGACTATAATGGGACTTACTTCTGAGTAGACATGCTTAGGATTGCACTAAAAATCAAATCTTTGAAGGACTTAGACTGTGACCCACCATCTGATTTATATTTTTTTGTTCTATTTAACGGATTTTTACCCTGTCTTTCTGTCACTCAAGGGGAACCAAGGAGGCTAATAAACATGTCAATACAATAAAAATAAAAACAAATATCACATTTAAAAACACTTAAAAATAGTTCAACACCCCAAAAACACAATAAAAAGCAATTAAAATCCTAAAAATACCCCAGCCTGGCAGTGTATAGTGGTCATGCCAGATGAGGCTTTTGTGGTGATGGCACCTGGATTGTTGTTCTACTGTATTCTGTTGTTTTACTGCTGTGGGAGCAGGCATACCTGTATTGCATGTATGTTTTTATATGTTTAATATTTGGATAGAAAAGGACTGTGTTTCACTGGCAGAGTATCTCCTTTGCATGCTGAAGGTCCCAGTTTCAAGGCACAGTTTATCCAGGAAGTGCTGAGAGCTTGGGAAAGACCCTTTCCTAAATCCTGGAGACTCACTACCATTGTGTCAGCTAAACAGAGCATTGGTCTAACTCGGTAGAAGGCACGTCTCTCCATTCTTATTGATTTTTAAGCTGCTTACCAGATTCTTTCCAATGAAAAGGCAAGCTCTAAATATTTCTGATAGAATGAATACTGGTACCGTTCAGATAAGTTGTCCGTATACATCATCCCGCTGTTCAAACCTGGCATGTCTCGCTTGGGTTGTCCTGGCCACTGAATGACAGCAAAGCCATCAGCAGGGCTGATGGAAGTCCACCTCACCTTGTCTTTAACCTCTGTCAGATTTTCATAAAGTCATAAAGGCAGGTCCCAGCATGTTGGAGAAATGTAGCAGTACGATTCTTGCTAGAGTTTTGGCAGATTTAATTATGGAACCTTGCAGCAGATTTTATTCCTTAGCAGTAGTTCTTCTTTGTCTCTTTTAAAGCAAGATTATTGTTTTCAGAGATCAGCCTGGGCATTACTTTTTTTTGTCTTTCTGACTTCAAAACTGACGGTCAGAGGAGATCTGCTCTGGGACACCTTCCTGATGCACTTCTTTAAAAACATATTTTCTCGTTTTACAGCAATTCTTAACAAATTGTTGCATACTCACGGGAAAAAAATGGGCATCTTATCATTGTCAGCCTGGTTTAAGAGAGTAAATTATGTGACTAGTAAACCTACCCTCTAATTTCTGCCTATTGAAAACGGTCTCATTTGTTTTTTGATGAGCAAAGAAGAACCAGTGGTGACTATGGCAGAAAGTCAGTGATGAGTCAACTTCTCGAGAAGCCCTCCCTCGGTCCCTTTGTCCTTGACAATTGCCAGCTGCTGTCTTGTCCCCCCTTTCAGGGCAAGGTGGTGTGCGTGAGATGGTGACAGTTTCAGAGGGTCGTGGACAAGACTGCTTATCTTTATTTAGTTTAATCTGGCTTCTCTCCTGGATTCAAGACTGAAATACCTTGCTCTCCCTTGTGTGGTGACTTAACATTTCCATGCTTAGGATGACAAAGTTGCTGGGGTTTTCTTTCTCTGGATAGCACCCAGTGTAAAGCTGAAGGTATATTTTATCTTTCTTATATTTCTTAATGCCAGTTTCCAACTGTGGGATGGTATTTGGCTTGTTCTTTGGTTTTCCCACCAAGTTCTTTTAATCCCCTTTAAACAGCAAGTTTTGGCTGCAGCAATAGAGCATGTTCTATCCATCCTTACTCAATGTTACACTGGATAGGGAATTTGCTGTAAATGAACATCAGTTGTGGATAACTATAGGGCATCCATGTTGTCCTTCCAGGAACACTTTCTGACTTGGCATATTTAACAAATGATCCAGAAAATAAAATCAAAGACTGATACAATCTCAGTAGTGATCACAGAGTCTTTGAATTAACCCCTCAACTGCTTTTGGTCATCAAACCCAACTATGCTTTTGCCTTTAAAGCATATATATATTACTTAGATCCTACAGATGTGGTGGGGTTCCTTGGAAGCTCACTAGCTTGCTTTCTATACTTTTTATTTTTAATGATGGTGCAGTTTTCTGTGATTGAAACCACATTGTTGCATGTGTCAAAATCAGTTCAGCAGTTAGAATGAAATCATAATATAGATTGGATCATATTTCCTAAGTCGATGTCACCAGCTAATGCCTTTGTTAGACCATTTAGCTACACAGGATTAAGGGTGTGTTTACCATTAAGCGGTTACATGTGGTCCTTATTAGTGCGCACACTTTGGCATGGCTTTTGACAAATATCTTGTCAAACAGGTTAGTGTTTCAAAACCACTCTAAACTGTTGAACTTCAGGGACCCATTATTTACCCAAAACCAACCTTTCTGTCTCTGAGGGCTTCTGAGCAGCACCACAATAGTTTGATTTGAGAGACTTTTGGGAACCTATTTTGGGGGGAAAATGCCATTCAAAGCCTTCTTGGCTTTCTTTGGTGGAGGTGGGGCAGATATACAAAAAGAGGGGAAAACCTGCGAAACAGAAAGATAATGAATTAATAGATGAAAGGAATCCAGCTTTCTCCTGTTCAGTCAGTCTTCTTTAGGGAAAGTAGCTCTACCTTTACCCTGCCTATTTTTCTCCCTTCATCTGGAGTGGACCCCTTCTTTGCGCATTTTAATTAGAGCATGATTTCAAGAGTCTGTGCATATGGTTCTTTGATCTCCGATCAGCATGCTGGCTTATGGGGTTTCTTTTTCCCTATTTAGTTGGCTGTTGGGCTGTATTATGCAAGTGCCTTGGCCTAAATTATATGACGGGGCTGTGCAAAGCATTTCTTTTTTTCCCTTCTCATTCCTATGGATACATTTATTTATTTTTAATTCTGTATTGGGATCTTGCTGTACACTGTATAAAATTGGCTTGGTTTCTGATATTCCTCTGGAAGTGGGTGATTTGGGGCCCAATCCTATTTGACTTTTCAGTGAGGATGCCTTCTCTTGAGGAGGCCTCTGTGCCTGTCATCTCCTCCCTCCATTCAACCTGTTGGCATGAGTTCAGCACCTCTGGAACGTTGGATAGGACTGGGCTCTGGAAGGTTGCACTACTATGTTTCATACCACACATGGTGATTCATCTGGAAATCTTTATGTGGCCAACTCTTGAATTCAAGACATGCATTCACACACTAGCCTACTTCACCAGTTCCACCCAGCCATTTTATGTACGTATTAACTATATATTAAATATGAGGATAGGAAATCAGGACTATCTCTTTTGGCTCCTTCCTAATATTGGTGCATCTTTCATCTGTTGTACTGATCTTTAGCAGAAGGTCTGAATGGAAGACCTGTGCGTAATAGGCACATATTGTTCATTGATTGTACCAATGTTGAGAAGCGGGGAGCTGGTGGACATGCTGATGTTGGCAGGGGGGCTATTGAGCCTACCATCGTTTATGAATTCAATATATCTATGGGTATAAATAACTTGTGAACTACTGAATTACCAAGTTCTAAATAGTTAAATAAGCCTACATGCTACATTGTCACACCAAAGGCACAAATCTCTTTGTTTGCAAAACCTGTTTGATTTGTATCAATAACTCTGCTATAGTAGTTTTATGTATGAAAATATGACCACAATAAAAGTTCTAAAATACAATGCTTCGGCGTCAATTAAACTTGTATACATCAAAGGTGGACCATGAAAATATACTGCTGAAATCTTAACATTTTCACCCCCCCTTTACAGAATGACTCTCTTGAGAAGAAAGTAGTTTGGTTAAACATGCACTCTCAGCATCTCTTGCATTTCCTATTTTATTTAATGGGACCGCACAGAGAAAGAGCAAGGTAAGGTTGTAAGTGATTGCACAGATTGCCACATCTGTGGAGAAAGCATTTGTATCTTCTTCAAGCAGCACATGAGTTTGGGCACAGTTCAGAAGGACCATAACACAACACAGAGATTACATGAGATAACATGGGCAAGGAATTGCAGAGTGTTTCCACTGCAGCCCCTTGCTGGCGTTGTTGGGAACATTCCTTCCAATTTTCTTCCAGACATAATTGCCCTATAGTTGTCTGCAACAGAGGCTAAAAGAAAGCAGGTCCTTGACTTCACCAGACATCACTGACTTTCATCAAAGAGTATTGTGGCACCTTAAAGACCAATACATTTATTATCACATGCATTTTCATTGACTAGTAACTGCTTAAGCAGAGGCAATAGGGTTCTTAGTGGCTTTTGGTGCACCAGATAAACATGATAAGGAGCGCACTCTGACTTTTCCAGTCTCTGATTCATCTGTTGCGCATGTTTGCATGCATACACGTACACACATCATAGTCTGGAATGAGTTAAAGGACTATAGGGATGAGTACCTGATTTTTGCATATTATTAATATTATTATTCAGCAGCTGCCTTTGGTGGCTTGGAGGGGTGGTGTTTTCCCTTTCTTAGCAGGACAGGGAAGCAGAGCATATATACATTCATTTGGATTCTACTATGCAAAGATCTACCAGTAGATTTAAAGTTCTTTGTAGTTTCTCTATGACATTTTTCAACTTTACCTGTAAGGTTTTATCCAAAGAACTGATCAATTTATCCCACCATCAAACAACTGCACACAACAAGTGAGAACAATTTCTATCTGCAGATCAGATCTACCCGTCTTCATCATGTCTAGAGTTTTTGTTTCTTTTTATCAGTAGTTTAGATAGTAGCTGGGCTAAACTTGTATGTCTTCTTTAATAGCCTCTAAAATGTGGATCTATGTATTTGAAATTTGACATGTCTGATCTGTTGGAGGAATTCTAGAGTGCCTGAAAATATCTGGCCAATTGGTTGGAAAACCATGAAAGTAAAAGCATAAGCATGTCTAGGTTTTCCTACAAAAACCCATAGTAGGATCAAAATGGTTGATCCAAATATTGCTAAATGAAGAAATCTGAAGATAAATTAGGCTGCAATCCTAAAGTCACTTTCCTGAGAATAAGACCCATTTAACACAATGGGGCTTACTTTTGAGTAGACATGGTTAGGATTGTACTGTTAAGCTTTAAGCCAGTGATTTTCAACCAGTGTGCCGTGGCACACTGGTGTGACATGGCTAGTGCTTAGGTGTGTTGTGGGAATTTGGAGAATGACATTAATTAAAAGGAAAATTGGGGGATTTGATCAGCCTGGTGTGCCTTGTCAAAGGTAAAAACAACTGATGGTGTGCCTTGAAAATTTCAGTTCCTTGTTCGTGTGCCATGAGATGAAAAAGGTTGAAAATCACTGCTTTAAGCAGTGGAAATGAATGGAGATACAGAATGATTTTTTGTCAACCTTTAAGGTATGCTCTTTAGGTTGAAGCCTTTTGCAGTAAAACTTAGATCCTATCCGTAGTCAGAGAATTGGGCAAACACAACCAAAATCTGCACTCAGTTGATTCTGAGTCCAAGGTCAAAGGCGTTATCGGGTTACAAAACAGCTAATCCTAAAATTAACAGGAAGCATCCTGATAAGGAGCTCCTTCATGGCCTTAAGAATTTCTCTAAGCCTCACATTACTTACTCTTCAATGAAGCCAGAGAAAGAGACATGGTGTACTTTGTGTCTGATTGAAAAGAAATACTGTAATATGAGTATTAGGTGGCAACACCTCTAATCAGAGATGACGTTGGGTTACTGGTTAGACCAGTGATTTTCAATATTTTTTTCTTCTTGCAGCCCACTAAGGCTGCAATCCTAAAGACACTTTCCTGGGAATAAGACCCATTGAACACAATGGGGCTTACTTTTGAATACACATGGTTAGGATTGTGCTCTAAGTGCTTAATTTGTCAAGGCACACCATCAGTTTTTTTACAATTGACATGGCACCATGCTTTTTTTGGGGGGGGGGACTCACATGCTCCCATGATCCCATGATCCTACTAACCCTTTTCCAAATTCTTGCAGCACATCTGCAAACCATTTGATGTACACCAGTGTGCCATGGCACAGTGGTTGAAAATGGGTGGATTAGCTGACCCATTTTCAACTACTGTGTCCTGGCCCCTTGGTGTGCTACAAGAATTTGTGGCAAGTTGATTTATTAGTAGCCTCCCACTGGCAGTGGCTTGTCAATTGTGAAAAAAGTGGTGGCGTGCCGTAATCATTTTAGTGCCTTGTCAGTGTGTTGTGAGATGAAAAAAGGTTGAAAATTGGTAGATTAAACCCTTAGCTGTGGTCCCCCATTTGACATTGTGTGCCTTCTGTGGGATACTTCCAAATGCAGATACATAACTCCACCAGGGGAAAAATGCTGCTGTGTGAGCAAAAATATGAGGTGACCTAAGAGACAGGGCACAATCCTAACCAATTTATTACAAAAATTATGTAGTAATTTAAAGTACAAAATTATGCAAGTGATGGATAGAGTGGATAAAGAGATGCTCTTTTCCCTTTCACGTAACACCAGAACTAGGAGATATCCACTAAAACTGAACATTGGGAGGGTTAGGACAGACAGAAAAAAATATTTCTTTACCCAGGGTGTAGTTGGTCTGTGGAACTCCCTGTCACAGGATATGGTGATGGGATCTAGCCTCAATACCTTTAAGAAGGGATTTGACAAATTCCTAGAGGAAAGGACCATCACAGGTTACAAGCCATGATGCTTGTATGTAGATAGATGTGGACAAGCTCAAAATGCCAGATGCAGGGGAGGGTACCTGGATGCAGGTGACTTATGTGGTCCCTGAGGCATCTGGTGGGCTGCTGTAAGATGCAAGAAACTGGACTAGATGGACCTTTGGCATGATCCAGTGGAGGCTCTTCTTATGTTCTTATGTCCAAGTTAGGCCAGCCTAACTCAGCCGGCCTATCTTACCATGGTGGTGTGTGGAGGTCTGCATATACCTGTGAACTGGCCTAACCCCCCCCCCCCACCACCAGTAGTGGGGCAGAAGTTCCTTTCAACACTTTTGTGACACCGCCAGGTCAGCAAAGGACTTATACTGGGACTTATGCTGGCCTAACTGGATGTTAGGATTGCAGACTACCGGTAACTCTTAAGGCATGAAAATGCAATGCTTTGGTACATTCTTTGCAGAAAAGTTTCAGTGCTTATCAAGTGAAAATAACTTCTACGATGTTTAAATGTACATACCGTAATCTTTTCCTGAACACCAGCAAAAGGGAGTTGTGCTATGATATTATACAGCTCCCTGTCACATCTATGGCACTCGCACAGAAGACATTCCTCACTTGAATGTGCACATAGATACTAATTCTGGAACTGTAACATTGGAGGGGACCTAAAGACATCTCATAGAGAAGAGTAAAAAAGAAATTCCTGAATTCCATAAGATGAAACCAAATTTAAGGTTTGGCATACTCTGGATTGATTAATTAATAGAAACTGTGTGTGGTAGAGATATGCTACATAGGTTCGGTTTTGTTCATTATTGTTGCCATTTCATCCACTAGGAAAGAAGTGCCAGTCCTTGTGGGAAATAATAGAGGGAATGTTTCTGTAGAAATAGAAGAGCAGCTAAAATTAATAAGTCATGTATTCCCATCACTAGAACAGAAGGCCCAATTTTCCCCCTGTATTGGCATAACCCTTCCACAAGTACTTGAAGAAGACTCTTTTTTTTAAAAGTGAACAAACCGCTTCTCTGGCTTGTCATGTGATTTGATTTTTGCACGGTATCTTTCCTCTTCTTCTTTCTTCCCCTACTTTGGTGAGAGGAAGCCATGAGGATGGAATCCTGCATTCAAACCCAGAAAACATAGTTTAACCGTAGTTTATAAATCTATGTTTTAAACCAGGATCCTATTTTTTTAAGGAACTAGAAACCAATCTTATTTATTTATTTATTTATTTATTTATTTATTTATTTATTTGAAGTAATACTGGCTGGAAGTAAGTGAAAATCCCCTCCCCTCCCTGACAGCAGCATGATCCAGGGGGATCATATTGCTGTGGTTCTCTTGCCAGAACAAGAGTACATAGTTCCTGCCTCCTTAGGAGGACTTGAACACTGTTTTAGGGCACAACCTTGCAGTACATCACTTTCCTTCTCAGATAACAGTTCCTTCTATATACCATGCCAAAATAGAAACCAGCATATCAAGCACAGGTACACACAGCCAGACTCGTCCTTTAATCTTTGCATTTATTATTTGTATGGATTGATTTAGTGTATATCTCACCTTTCTTCCATGAATCCCAAGGACTGCCTAGGTGCTCTTTGATCCAAGCTTTACAGGTCCCTGCCCACTCGCATTTCAGCAAATCTTCTGAATTCAGTGCCCAGAGCAGTGGTGGGATTAAAATAAATCAACAACAGGTTCTATGTCCCATTAGTAACGGTTCTCAGAACCAGGTGCTCATTAGCAAAGGGTTCTATAGAACCTGTGATAACCCCCTGAAGCCCACCACTGGGGAGATAGTACCCATCATTTTCTGCTAAGGCTAGGAAGTCTCACAAAAATCATTCCTCCCCTTGCTCATCAGGGAATGGTGCAGCCTCATTACAATGTAGTTTTCCTTGCAGAGAATGATGATAAGCAGAGCCCAAATGTATACGCTGCATAGGGATTTGCATATTGTGCTGTTTCCAAGTTAATAACGGCACCATTATTAAAGGTGTGAGATGCGGTTGGCTGAGAAATGTTTCATCTGTGTGCAATTCCTACTAATTGCAGAACTGCAGTACTTTATTATATACTGTAGCTGTAGTAGCAATGTAGTAGCAATGTAGTAGCATGGGCTGTGGGTGGCGCAAGCGGTTAAGACGCTGTGCCTGTTAACCAGCAGGCCAGGGTTTGAGACCCGGGTCAGCCCCACAAGACAGGGTGAGCTCCTGTCCTTAGCCCAGCTCTGTGACGCCAGCTGGATCCAATCGTATTGGCTCTGCCTTTCCATTGGACTAATTCAGTGACGTGGAGAGGAGGGATTTGCTGCTTGGGTAACAGCCTATCCTCCATAACAATCCAACCCAGGCTTTCGTGCTTCGCATGCAGCATATGCAGCGCTGAGCACGATACCATAGTCTTTCAAGACTGATGGAGGCCTGTTTGTTGTTAGTAGCAATGAGAGAGTTAGGTTGTGGTTTCAGAATGTGCTACCATAATGAACTGTTTAAAATAGTGTCAGACCCGTTTTGTAAATGATTTCCTGCACGTTATTTGGATATGTTTTCCAAGTTTGCTATGTCATGAAGTCAAAACCTAATAAGTAATATATTATAGTGGAGAAGCGGGAAGAAGGATTGCTTTCTTACATGTATTGGATGGGGTAGGCAATAAACCATGTCAGCCTGCAGCATGGTGCCACTGAACTCTGTCCCTTCTTAGGATCAAGACATTAATTTTTTTGGTAAACTTAAATCCAGTACTCAAACTTAAAATCATAGATGGATCAGAGTCAGCAGTGTCAAATAGGGAAAAAGTGCCCCTTCCATGAAAACCCCACTGAGATCCAAAAGAAGTCTGACTACTTGGGACTTTTTCCTATGATCCAGTGAGTCACAGTGAAATGAAGGTTGCAGACTTTGGAATCATTTTCAAAACCACAAAAACTGTTTTCCAGGAAATGTTTACAGACTGGAAAAGGGGAAGTTTTTACTTTAATTGGCTTGTTCTTCTCTTCAGTGGCACGTCAAACAGGAAATGCTCCAGTAAATAAAGGGAAAGCCCAGTTTAAAAGATGATGAAATGCAGGACTTTTTCGGGCTTATGTTTCTTGAGAAGTTTCAAATCAGGCCTCTGGAGCCTATTTTTGCAATCTGAATAACATTTCTTCAGAAATAGAAATTGGTGAAAATGGGAGTAGGGAAACTGACCACTAGAAGTCAAGGAGTTAATGGTTAGGCTAAAGACTAGCCGCTCCCAGCTTGATGTGTGAGTTGCAGTGAGTACCACCATTTGACAATGCACACTTGGGATCAAAGCTCTCGTTGGGTGTTCCCAGAGGTCTTGATATTGACTTCACTGTTTTGTAAATAGGAAGAAACTCTGGATTGGGCAAGCCAGATTTTAATGATGGGAAATGAGGGTTGGACTAGATACAGTATTAGATACCTTCCAACTCTATTATTTTATAAAATTGATCTCCAGCTCCTACCTCATCAACAGGGCAGTAATATCTACTGCTATTTTGTAACTTCCCATTTGGTCTCCTGCTTCTTTGCTTAAGGGTTCCAGCTCCCTGGACTCCTTCCTTCTGTTTCAGCCTCTCTCTTTGGTCCATTAACTTTGTTCCACCTGTCTTTTCCTGTTTGCCAAGTGACTTGATTGGACTTCTTAGCTACATACAACCTTTGTTTTGGCTTCTCACTGTTCATAGTTTACAGTTTCCCCAAGACAGATACAAAATACCCCTAAACCGGTTTACCATAAAGGGCTAAATGCAGCCTTAGCCTGGAAAAACAATATTATTGTTCTTACTGCTGGGTCTCAGGACTACTAAGTCTGGGGATACCTGATAACATCAGTTTGTTGAAACTAAACTGATGTCTAGATTTGTCTAAACCAAGTCTAGATTTGTCTAAACCAAGCCTGGAAGGGAGACTACCTGACAACTCCTTATGAATAGTATTGTTCTTGAGGTTATATCTGTAAACATATGCCACTGTTAGCCCTCTGTTATCAAAATCTCCCAATTACTAAAATTGCATAGTGGCGGCAATCTGCTCCCATACGCGCTTCCCTTACTCCTTTAATCAAACTAGGTAGTGAGCCCATCGTATCTCATGCATCGTGTCTCATGGAAGATCAAAAAGATTACGTGAAGAAGGAGCAAGGCAAGTGGGTAAGGAAGCATGTTGCTACCTTCCGATCTACTTTCTGTCTTGAAGAGGAAGCCTTGAAGAGGAAAATGGTGGGAAGGTTGCAGGTCTGTCTCTCCACTGCCTCAGACAGAACCTTCTGGATTTCACTGGTGGGAAGCAGAAGAGGACGGCTCTGTCCGCTGCATGGTGGAAGGAGGCAGCTCTAGTTGCTACTTCCCTACCCACTCGACTCCTTCCTCATTCTGTCTCTTTAATCAAAACAAAGAGTGCAAGACTGCCCGCTGGTGCTTGCCCACTGCCCATTGATGCCGAGTGCCCACTGACTGCCAGTGGCCACCAGTCCCCAGTCCCCACCAATGCCCGCTGGTATCCACCAACCAATGTCGACAGGCCCTGTTGCCTAGTGACTGGCAGGGATACGCAGTGGTGCCCTGTAGTGCCCACTGAAGGTGTGGTCTGCCCACTGATGCCTGCTTCCTGCTGGTCCTAGTGGTGCCTGCTAGAGATGCCTTTTTGTGCCTGTGGTGCCCACTGGTTCCCGATGCCTTTTGATACCGATGCCTGTGGTGCCTGCTGGTGCCCATCAGTGCCTGCTGGTGCTTGGTGATGCCCACTGCCTGGTAGTGCACGCTGATGCCAATCGGTGCCTGTTGGTACCCACAAATATCTTAAAGTTTAAACCTTGCAACAAAGTTTAAACCTTGCAACCTTGCAACTTCAGCTAGTTGTATAATAAAATCATGCCTTCTTAACACTGAGCTTGGAAAATGCTTTAAAAAAACCAGTTAGTATCATGTGCTATTGATGCTCACTGGCTGCAGTTATTAGATGGTGAGTTTTGAGGGCTATGTTTTAGGGGATTTTTTGGGGAAAAATGAGGTAGCTTAAGGATTGATCTACTGACTTACAGGATATAAGTGTAAACTGATAGTGGTGGATTGTATTGATTAAAGTACTGTATGTTTCTTTTTTAAGATTCAGCCTGATTTATGATTTTTTGCATAAGCTAAACCCAGATTTGGCAATTAGTTTTGGGAGATGAGTTGGTCATGACATGCAATGCTGACCATTTGTTGTCTCAAACAGGGAGTCAGGAGGCTTTAGAAACTCTCATGATATTGTCTGTACCACTTGATTCCAAAGACCAGGACCTGGAGAGAGGTTGATGGTTTTCAGTCTTTTGGGTTTTTTCCCCTAATTTTTTTCTATCTCTCATTTATGTTTAATGCTATTTTACTATATACATGAATAGACACATAGTAAAAGTAAAAACACTGTTTTGTAAGCCTATCCGTCACATATGTTCTTTACCCTTTAAAATTGTCTGAAGTCTGTTCCAAGTACTGGAACTGCATACCCAAGGAAAGTTTAAATTTAAAAACAAACACTAAAAATGGGAGAGGCACTTTTATGAGACAGAAGATTATTTTTTTTAACCAATTGTTGCTAGTAGTATTTTGGCCTAAGCAGCCTTGATTTCCTAATTGTAACCATAGCCTTTTCTTACAGCTTTTGTTTTCTCCCCCCCCCCCCCGAATTATAGGAAATTTCAATTTTAAATGCATTTGATCAAACACCCAGCTTTGATCATTAAGATGTTCTATCTTTTGTATGGCCCGGGGTTTGATAGTGCCTAGTTGGTAGAGTCAGTGTACACATGACATTAAATGCATCTTGCTTGCTTGCTGTTTTTCTCTCCAGACGTCTCACCCAGAGTCTCCTCTGTTCTTTCTCATCTCCTGCCTCTCTCTTCACTCCTTTTTTGCCTCCCAGCCCTTCTCCTTTCTGCCACGAAGTGGTGGCCACTATCTTTGATCTCCCAAGGTCTTGCAAGAACCCTCAAGCTGTTGGGTTCCAAAGTCTCACAAGACAATTTAACATCGTTGGCGGTCTCCAAACTTTGACCATGTTCAGCTCTACAGCTACATCATGAAGAGTTTCTGTGGGCTGCATGAAGAGCTTCTGTGGGCTGGATCTAGCCTATGGTCCTCACATTTGACACTGTTCTGTTCAATCTCACATGTGACACTGTTGTGTTAAAATTCTTCCACGTTGAAATCCTAACCCAATCCTCTCCACTGCTGTTTAAGTGGCATGGATTCGGATGGCAAATGAGAACTTGCATTAATTCAAATATTTAGCACACAATCCTAAATTCAGTTTTGTGAATTTCAGTCTTTATATTCCCAAAATGCAGAATCCAGACTGATGAATGATGGATTGACATTCAGTTCGACTTCTGTCTGCTGGCCTGCAGTGTTCTTGCACTGGAAGCAGAAGAATAAAAACTAACATGTGGGCTGAAAAACAATTTCTTCAGGATCAAAAATCATGTTCAAAAGGCAGAGATTAACTTATCTTAACCCTGCTGGTTTTTTTTTACTTTAAAGCCTTCAGATGGAAAATGAAAGTCCACTGTTCTGTTTTGTTTCTACAGTATCGGATACAGTAAAAACTGAGCTTTGCTCATGTTGCCTGTTTTCACTGGTGGTACTCAGAGCCCCTAAGGCAGCAGCCAAACTGATGGAAATTAGGTCAGTTTGAGTCCACTGCTGCTTGGGAAAGCAGCTGCAGACAGCAGCACTGGAGATCATTCTTTGTACAGAGGTACCCACAGGGAAAGGCCAAAGAGGTAGAAGCAATGGTAAGACACTCAACTACATGGCGGATAACAAATCAAGGGCTAGGAGTGGGGAGATGAGTAAAGAACACACCTTCCAGAGCTTGCTTTGTGTCAGATGGACGTTCACAGCTCCAAAGACAGCAAGGAACAACAGCGGTATTGCCCTGTAGATCACCCTGCAGATACAGGCTGGCATTTTCTGTATACTCCTTTGTATAATGTATATAAATAAAGTACCTAAGCATACAGAATATTTCATAGTTATTTCTGTACTTATGAAATAAGTGCCTATGGCTGGTTTATCAACTGATTTTTTTCCTCTCAGACTTCTCACAGCCTGATTTTAAATGGAGCAAAGTTTGATTGACAACAACATCAATCAGTCTTGACAACAAGTCAATTTTCCATTTTTTCCACAAAGTTTGGACTGTCAGGTACAATCTAAATAAAGATGGCTTAGTGGCGTATAAAGGACAGGCAGATATTCTCACATAGATGAATGTAACATGTGGATCCATTACAGCAAATCTAAGGAAAACAAGTAGTTTGGCTTCAGTCCTGATTGCAACATGTGCAAAAATGGGCACTCTTGCACTTGGAGTGAATGGAATTTGAAAGTCAATGGTTGCCCAGTACGGTTTTAACTTGGTGTATCTGACACTTGTAATTAGCAAATGGCTAAGAATGTGCAGGCACAAAAAGGAACCATATCAGCCATTCTTTGTTGGCAGCGCTGTGTTCATTATGTGGAAGGGTTTTATTAACAGTGCTCTGTCTTTGGCCTGTGCCTAGGTTCATGTTGTAGTTGTTGTTCCTGGCGAGTTTTGCCCAGCCAGTGATTTCCACCAGCTGCCAGCCTGAAACGCAGTTACATCCGAGTCACTGCGTTTCAAAAGGACGACAAGTAGGTTGTGTGTAGCTGAATGGGACAAAGCTCGTCCTGTATTGATCCTGCCAGCCTGGATCTGGATTTGGGCCATAACTGCATGCTAAGCAACAAGTCCTGCTGTTGTCTAGTTAAATGAGTTGACCAGCTGGAAGAGAAAGAAAAAGCAACCTGCAAAAATAGGTTGTGCTGCCAGCAAGAGACCCCAGCAGCTCTCATTTGCCATGGACTTTGAGGACCAACGCCTGCACTGAGAGGCAGTTTATGGGAATGTGCAGAAAAACCCTATCAAAAGCCAGCAGAACTATAAGCATTAACTTGAGAGTTTGCTTGTTCAAAAACATGTTTCATGTCCAAAACTAGCATATTGTGGAGGAGAAAGCTTTACCTTAGCAGATACAGTTGGATCCTAATTATCAGTGTTTTATTTATCCACAGATATGTCAGCATGATTGGCTGAACTGCTCATTAAACACCCTTTAATAGTTTCCAGGCAGGCAGAAATGTGTGTCCGTGTGTGTGTGGTGGATAGCTTTACTTATCCTATGTGCCCTCTCCTTGCGAGTGCATCAGGGTTGGTGGAAGGTTTGTGTGTGTGTGTGTGTGTGTGTGTGTGTGTGTGAGAGAGAGAGAGAGAGAGAGAGAGAGAGAGAGAGAGAGAGAGAGGGAGGCAGACAGAGGGGAATTACAGAGGCTGCCTGCAATGTGCCATTTGCAATGGAGTACCCTGCGGATTCATAGGTAGGGTTGCCATAAGTTTGTTCCACCAAACTGGTACAGGACCCTTGTCAAACTTGTCAGGATGTGAATGTAATGTCATCACTGGAAGTGACGTCATGTCCAGAAGTGCCATTGCTGTCACAGGCTTGACAGTGTCAGAGTCACCTCCATGTCAACTCTGAGGTAAGTCCCATTGTATTCAGTGAGACTCCCAGGGAAGTGAGGCTAAAATCCTATCCATACTTTCCTGGGAGTAAGGTTCATTGACTATAATAGGACTTATTTCTGAGTAGGCAAGCACAGGCTTGGTCTTTCAGGCGCCTTTCCTTTGCCTTACACAGCTCTATTGATTATAATGGGCTTACTTCTGAGTAGACACATAGGATTGGGCTGTGAGGCTGCATGGGACTTACTTCAGAGTAGACATCATGGTCATGGAGGGCCTGCAGAGATCAAGGAGCCATGCACTCCAAAAAGAGGGAGGTGGGGGGTGCTCTGCCGTTGCAACGGCTGCAGAAGGAAGGGGTGGCAGCAGGGGTAGAGGCCATCGGCTTCATGCGCATCCCCTCCTTCCACTGGCCACTGCTGGGCCAGCTGAGCCAGCTAGATTAAAGGAGGAGGGGGGCACTCTGCCACAATACTGCGCCTCTCCTGCCAGCCACCCACATGGTCTGCACTGCTGGCTGAGATGAGCCTCCAACGAAGGAGCCGCCTGGCTCTGAGACTGCGCTGTGGCTGGCAGCGAGCACCCTGAGGCACAGGAGACAGGCCAGGGGCAGAAGGAGGAGGTTGTGTTTCTTCTTCTGAGGTGCCCCAAATCGGGATTGTCCCAATTATTCAGGATGGGCGGCAACCTTATGCAGAACGTAAGCAATGTTATACACCATACACATGGGCATAGCTAGCACTGTAAAGTGAAACACTCCCTTACCTTGAGGAAATCTCTGTGACTGCTCCCCCTTTTACAGGATGCCCATCCCACCTCATTGGCATGGCTGCATCTGTGCTGGAAAGTTAGGTTCGGGTTGCAATTCTACATGGTAACAAACTTCAGACAAAGTCTTTGCATGTGTCTCCATCCCAGCCACGGTTCGTGCAAGGTTACAACAAAGAACAGAGCTCATCCCAGTTTCAAAAGTAAACTTGGCTAGGTCACCATTGTTAGTATGCTAACTTGAAATGTATTTACTAAATACACAGTTATGAAAGAGAGCTCAGCCATCATTGAGGGATGCCATAAAACTGGCTGATGCCATAAAACTCCCATCAGTAGGCCTACCTGGTCAGATCAACCCTTTTCCATTGTACCATTGCCAGTGGTAGCACCCAATTACCTTCAAGGGACAGGTGGCAACACAATAACCTACAAAGGATAAGTGGCGACACAGGTATCAGTAACCTGGCATCATCATGTGCATGGCTCATGCAATTGTCAGATAGCAACTATTATGGTTGAGCATTGTCAAAACTTCTAATTGGGACAAGTCACTGTGATGTAGGAGGTAAGCGCATGTTTGTGCACTGGCTTAACCCTTCCCCCAGAAGTGGCACAGAAGTGTCTTATGGCACTTTTGTGACAACCCCTGGTCAGCATTAGACTTATGCCAGGGCTTAGGCTGGCCTAACTAGATGTTAGGATTGCAGCCTTAGGGACAAACTTTATATTACATCCAGATCTCAATGCTTGCTTACAAAAAAAGGACACTGGAAAGGAGCAATAATCAGTGGAGAGTTTGCCCACTCTTTTTCTTTGAACTTGACAACTCACTCTCCTTAGCCTCTTTCCTGCAATGGAGACTGCAGGTGCATGTTTACTGTCACAGCTGATAGGGTGGGAAATATGGCTTGAGGTGGGAGTCACTGCAGAAAATCAAAATCAAGGACTGGCTCCCCTGCTCCCTCTCCTCAATTAAAAGTTGGCTTCATCCAGCTGTGGAGGTTTAAATACATGTAAGTATAGCACGTATGTATTATACCTGGCTATTAGGGTCACCACCCCCCCCTTTGTACAATATAGTATATTTAGTAAAATATAGTATATAGTAAAATTTATGTAGCGCAAGCGGTTAAGACGCTGTGCCTGCCAGGGTTCGAGACCCGGGTCGGCCCCACAAGACAGGGTGAGCTCCTGTCCTTAGCCCAGCTCTGTGACGCCAGCTGGATCCAATCATATTGGCTCTGCCTTTAATTCAGTGGTGTGGAGAAGGGGGATTTGCTGCTTGGGTAACAGCCTATCCTCCATAACAATACAACCCAGGCTTTCGTGCTTTGCATGCAGCCTATGCAGCGCTGAGCACGATACCATAGTCTTTCAAGACTGACGGAGGCCTGCTTATTACAGTTGTACCTTTTATGGGGGCAATGAAATGTCAGTACCTCCTGGAAGCAATCATGTTTAAAGATGTTATTGAATGCTTCAAAGCTCACAGATTTTTTGTAGAGACCGCTGTTCTTTCGATAAACAGAAGTAGGCCTATTTATCTAAGTCACGTTGCATTTGAAATGAATATTTTATCCTTGTATTATGAATTATGAAAACAGAACTTTTAACAGTGCAACCTGCTGCCCAAATGCACCTCAGTGTTGTGAGGCGGACAGGAAGGATTTATGAACCTGGGCAGCATCTCAAGAAGAAGCTGCCTTCAACCAAGTCAGATCTTTCGTCCACTGGGTTTTGGGATCCTGGAAATGCCAGGGGTATATAAAACATGTAGGCTATCCCAGGACCACTGAAAGCTGGCAACAGGACCAAGGAAAATTTGATTTGGTTAAGCCCTCCTCAATTTATTTTGCCCTATATAATTTGTTTTCTCATGGTATAGGAGCACAGGGATTTCACACACCCCTTTCTCCTCTGGCCACCACTAAGCTTCTTCCTTTTCCTACTGGACATTTCCCATTTCTTTCTACTGGTATGTCATCCTTGGTTTTCAGATTCGAAACTCTGTGTTGTAATTAGTCAATGGCATTTTGGATACAAATCTAAATCTTACATTATTGTGAAATAATTGACACTGGGGAAAGCTATGGAGAGTAGTAGTAACACGTTTTGGTTTTCATAGCTGAGACGATGGCTGATAGTTGAGCTTTTCCCACATGGATAATTTCTTAATTATCTGTATGGATTTTCTGTCTATATTTGTTACTGCCACTAGTACAGCTCATTAGTAGTTGTTTAGCTATGGAAAGACTTACAATTACAGGATATTTTGGATATCTTTGAAAATTGCTTTCATTTGACTATAGTTTTTGCAAAAAAGGTTTCAGTTAGGGAAAGTATTTGCATTATTTACATAAGAGAAGGTGAATGAGTAGAGCTGGCCTTTTAATGAGGCAAATTAAAATAGTCACCAGCAGATAATTAGGTAGGTGGAGAAGGCAGATGACTCTACTCTGTCCATACTAGTGGTTCCCTGTCTTTGCTCCTGCCTCATCTTCCTAATCTCACAAGAGAATTCGTTTTACCAGACTATTTTTAAAAAAGCATTTAGAATTTGAAAAGGTATGCATTCACACACACACACACACCCCCATCATATCTGCCACTAGTGATTTCTGCATCCACAACTTTTTGGGCACGTGTCCTATGACTGATGATACCATAACATTACCTAATTGGGAGAGTGAAGCCTCCATGAACTCTCCATCCCAACCTTTTACATAGAGGTTTGAATTCCCAGTAAGTGTGCACTTCCTAGTCAGGGAGAAAAATTCTCAATCCACAAATGCATAAGGCTGGCTTATAATACTATTTCCAAGAAGGACAATGCAGCTATCGGTGGAATGGCCCAATCCCATACTTACAGGGAACCTCTATATGCCAATAAGATTTTGGAGAATGAACTTACAGGGAACCAGCAAATGCCCGTTCTTTGAGAATGGTGCTGACTGCTGTAACACTGCCTACAAACAGTAGACCCGTCTGCACTGTGGAGGCTGATTTCCATGTAAGTGAACTATTGTTCCCTTACCTGGAAGAGACGTCCTGGACTCCACAGTAAGATGCATCAGTTGCCATTTTGGCACAAGTGCATCAATAGGTGAAAGAGGGGATAGGTTTGGCACCAGTTGCAGAAGCTTTTTAGACTGCTGAACCTGCACATGATCTTCTGGGGTAGGGAGTGACAAGTGTACACAATTAAAGAAAAAAAAACTGCTGGAAAACAAGAGAACATCATGGTCCTGTAGATGAGTCTACATGGATTGGGTCTCAAGTCACTGATCAAGCTCTGGACATCCTGCCAATTTAAAAGTCGTGACTGCTATACTTCACACCATTATCTCTAGTAACACCAACATCTTAAAAATCTGCCTTGAATAACTTCAACATTCTTATTAATGTCAACTGCAAGAGTCTTTCCTACTCTAAAACAGAAACCTCAGAGTCTACTACAAGAGCCAAAAGATTGCAAGTGCTATCCAGCTCACAAGCCCAGCAACGAAAGGAACTTTCCAGATTTCTTTCATCTGTTTCCCAACTATTTCCACATTTCCCATAACAGTCCACTGAAGAGGTCTTATAGTAAATTAAGTGAATCTGATGCCAAGCAGATCAGGAAAGGAAACATTGTTTCACTCAAGGAGAGAGAGAGTTAGGAACCCAGATATTTTCTTTTTATGTTTTGGTGTATATAATAAAAAGCATGGAAGAGTCTTCCCCAAAACATTTCATCTAATTCCCAACCTCATCATAATCTCCTAATCTTAACAACCCAGCCATAAAAGCCTTGTCTGAATGAAAGCACTCCTGTGTGTTCCTAGTCTGACCCTTCACTAAAAAGTGTTAACTTTAAAACAAAAAATATATTTCTATTAGTGCCCCAGCAGAAAACGGGGACAATGGAAATAAATTTTTAAAAAAAACTCTTGAAAGTACTCTTACTCTAACACAACTTACATGTTGTGTCCTTTAATTCACCCACGTAATTTCTCAGATGGAATGACCTTTATCTTTCACCTTCCTTATCACACTGAACAAATAAATTGGTTCCCCATGCCAATAATTATCACTAATCAGCTAAGGCTGTACTGCATAGCTTTTGTATGCAAAAAACAAATAACTTGTGCCAAATTAAAAAGTGCTATGAGTAAATTTTGATAGATCAAGCCTTCAAGGCATTCGCAACGGAATGATTAGATAATGCTGAACTTAGATGCCAATGGCATCTTGGAACACCAACATGTTTTTTGCTTTACATTAGGCCAATCCATTGAAAACCGCCAAGTGCCTCAAAGGAAATAGACCTCTCAGCAATCAAGTGAGGAAACTGGAATCTTCAGTCCCTTTAAGATATCATCACCAGATGGTTCTTGATATTTTTAGACACTATTACAGTGGGCCCTCCTACAATGATGCCAGTCTGTGATGGAACAGCTCATCCTCCTCCATGAAGAAGTAGGGTGACCATATAGAATGGAGGACAGAATGCCTTAACTTTTAACCATTGCATATAATAGGGAATCGAGGCAGGTGTAGCTCATCATTGAAACAGCACTTGCCTCAGTTCCCTCTTCTATGCAATGCTTAAAGGTACAGGCACGCTGTCTTCCATTCTATATGGTCACCCTATGATGGAGGAACTTGTGATTATACTGTGTCATACAATCATAAATGCCTTTGGTATGCATCTAGGAGGATCTCTGAGTGCAAGGATCACATTTACAGCCTCCATTAACAGCTAGATGGAATAATATAAGCAAATCATGACAAGTTAGGACAAGTCTTAATAGCCTTCTCATTCTTAGTTACTGACCCTAGAGACAATGCAGGTTGGAAGGCAGGCACATGGAAGAGCTATCTAGGACTTGTCACCTCATTCTGTCACTAGAATTCACAGAGGTAATCATCTGTTTTTGAAGTGCTGACAATGAAAAAAAAAATTTGCATGTGGGAAAATTACAGGTCAAGCCTTTTTATATGCAGGGATTCATTCTGGGTAGGTGTGCTGATGGCAAATAATGCGCTATTGAAAAACAGCCCCCCGTTAATAGTTTTGCCCTCTTACCTTAGGGCTATTGGCCTCCTTCATAGGAATGCATTATTCATTAGAGGGTCAGGTCACTGAGACTACTTTCTGAATAAATGGGCTGAAATGGATAGAGGTGCTCCAGATGTCAGAAAGACTTGGCAAATCTGTCTTAATCTCTGCTGCACAGACACTGCTTTCTGTCCATCTCTATAAACAAACCACCTTAGGGTTGAGTACATTTGACCTAATTCTCCTTTCACATAGTCTAATTCTAAAAGGAACCATTTGCAGCAGCGTTACTAGCAGGGGGCCTGATTTATGGATACCTAAAAGATTAGAGCATTTAGTTATAAAACTTGGAGATGCTATCAAATTCTAAAGATATCATCAAGGAGTAGTATACCAAATGAAGAGAAGGAACAACCTACATGCAATCCATACAGATTTGAGTTAAGACTATATAGATCAGGGGTCTTTAAATGTTTTGGCAGGAGGGCCACATTATCTTTCTGATAGTGTGTCAGGGGCCAGAAGGGAAAAAAGGACATTTCAAATTTAAATAAATTTTCATAAATGAAATTCAATTCATTCATAAATTTTCATATTCATTTCATTTATGAATATATGCGTGCTGGAACTTGCAAATGAACAAATGAATTCAAATCAATTCGTAAACACTTTCCACCAGACACAAGGAGGGTGATCTTCGATCCAGTTCATAAGCATTTTCATACACAGAGAGAAGAGGTTTGTGCAGCCTCTCCAGCCCTCAAAATACCCTCCCAAGGTTTGGAGAGCAGAGTTCCCCTCACCTCTGGAGGATTATAGGGTTTGCCGGGGTCAAATGGAGGCTCGCTGAGGCTGCTTCTGGCTCCAGAGTTGGGGTTTGGGACCCCCAGCAGTTGTACAGTAAGCAGTCCCCTGGATGCCTATCTCTGATAGGAGATGATCATTGGATGTGAGGTTTGATATTCTCTTTGGCTGAGGAAAGAGGACCCCCAACAGGATTCTTGCCTTATGATTGATTGCAGAAGATCCAGAGAGAAGCAAAGAAGGGGGCAAGACAGTTTATAGTGATCACACATGACTCCATTGTTACTTGGGAAGAGTAATGATCTGCCATGGGACTTCTTTGCCTTCCCCAACCTTCCATCTCCCCCCCAAAATGTGTCAAATTATAATTTAGGCAACAGGGAAACTCATTTGAAAATCTGTATAAAAACAGATCAGCAAAGCTGCAGAATAAGTCATTTTTTAAAAATCATGAAGATCCACAAGTGCTGGCCCTTTCAAATTACACGATTAAAAATTGTTGAGTTCTGCTTATTTATCTGGTTTTTGATCCTTCAGGCTACAGCTGGCCCATGTAGATTACAATGTGGCTGAAGTGGATTTGAAAACTAGGTTAACTTATAAGTAACATGATTATATTAATACTACTTGACTGGCATCATAGAAGTGTTGTGAGAACCAGCTAATATTTACATGGCACAGTGAAGATTTAAGGTGCTTATTACTATTTATTATCATTGTCATCATAATTCAGAGTGTGATTGATACTCGTTGCACAAGGATCTTAAAAGACATCACAGAGAACAAACTGTTATCATAAAAAATTACAGTTTGTTTCATTCTAATTGATTAGCCAAACATACAGCAATATTAAACTAATCATCATAACAAAGCAACCCTGAGTGAAAGAAAATATGTGTTGCTCAGAGGCCTACGTAGGAATTCCTAATACAGCAAGTACATTTGGTGCCAGATCAACAACCTTTGTGTGGGAAAAGTATATTTAAAATCTGAAAACAAATGATATCCCTACAGCTACTTTAGGTACTTATTTCATGTTAAGAGCCTGTGCATGTTTGAGAGCCTGTTAGGAACCAGCTACTCTCTGGGCATGATATGTGACCTCAATTTCAGCATCATAATTGTGCTTAGTTTTAGGCCCAAACTATGATAGATACACCATTTGGAATGACAGAATTAACTTTTATATAGTAAACAGAAGGGACATATGTTTCCCACCCCCTCCAAAAATATGACACAGCTTTTGTGGTACCAAATCTGGACATGTGGTAGCAAATGGTGTTATGATTTCTTCACTTTGCCTTGCAACACTAAAGGAATGCACTTCATTTAATATTTACATCCCGCATATTTACTGGAAAGCTCATGGAGTGATCCACAGAAACTTGCACTTTAGTTATCTTTTGTTTTCCTTTCTTTTCCTACAGCTTACACAGAGTTATATGTCCAGTGCGTGACCTTATTCATCCCTTTAAAAAAGGTTTTTATCGTGTGTTGGCACAAAAGAATCATTACATCATGAACAGCACGTTCTGTATTTTCCCTGGTCACATTGCCAAAAGGTGCAGTAAAAGCAAATATCACTAATGCAAGGCATTCTTTCAACCATGAATACCCTTGGAATTCATTTCTGTATTCCTTGGCAGTGGGCTCATAGCACATTTGATTAGGATTTAGATCACCTGAAAATATTTTCTTATATTTTCTTGCTCATCAAATTAACCCAATTCTTACTTCTGAAACAGCATTCAGTATGTGGGTAAGGAAAATTTAATTCTGCTCTTAGACCTCCAAAACTGGTTATATGAGAGTCATTCTGAGTGACTTTAGAAATGAATCGTACTCCGCTCCTTTCTCTTAAACTTTGGATATGTACTTGTAGAACACCAAAATGTTCCTGTTTTTAATGATGTGGAATTCCTCTTTAAATATATTCAAATATACTCTTGCCAACAGCTCTTGCCAACTGCATTCCCCATGTTATTGCTGGAAAGCTTTTGGAGTGGTCAAAGAAGTTTGCTTCTACAGCAGTATGCATTCGTATTTTAAAAACCCACCTTGATTGTGATGCTAGATATGTGCCAAAATTGTGTACGAGGTAGTATTTAATTTCTTCAAGCTGTGATGTGATCATTTTGCTTTTCCTTTCGACCCTGTGTCGCTCCATCCCCCACATGGCAGAAGCCCGTAAAATATATATACAGAAGCAGGCTTCCCTCAGTCTTGAAAGACTATGGTATCGTGCTCGGCGCTGCATATGCTGCATGTGAAGCACGAAAGCCTGGATTAGATTGTTATGGAGGATAGGCTGTTACCCAAGCAGCAAATCCCCCCTCCCCACGCCACTGAATTACTCCAATGGAAAGGCAGAGCCATTACAATTGGATCCAGCTGGTGTCGCAGAGCTGTGCTACGGACAGGAGCTCACCCTGTCTTGTGGGGCCGACCTGGGTCTTGAAACCTGGCCTGCTGGTTAACAGCACAGTGTCTTAACCACTTGCACCACCCACAGCCCTTATATATACATACTTGATCTTTAATTATAAATTTTACCCATTCACATGTTTAATAAGTATTGTAATTCAGGATATTGCCCTAATCAACTCCTAAAAAGGCAAATATCAACCCTTAAAGGGGCAAATCTAAATACATAAATAAACCATACATACACAAAACACACACTTGTATAAAATGCAGAATGTGGCAGATAGACTTTTCCTACTGTCCATATGTTAGATTTTGACGGATCAACAAGTGAGGATCAACAAGTCTTTCTTCAGTTAGCTCTCAAGGTGTCTCAGTAGAATACAGAATTTTTAAGAGTCTACTGAGAAGTGAGTGTGCTCTATAATTCATTCAGAGACACATTTTAGGATCAGTGTTTTAGTATTTCTGGATTTGGGATTTAGTCATCCGAATCCAATCTCTCTCACATCTTCTGAAACATTTTTCAGAATGTGACGGTGACTGAGGGAATGTGACTTCTCATGACTGACGGACCTCGAAACTACTTTGTGTTCTTAGTTGAAACCACCAGATTAAGGAACATGAAGTACAATGGGCTTTTTTCTCAAGCAGGCAGGTCCTTGGAAAGGCAGAACAAGTGCCTACAACTCGTGGGCAGGTCAGGTGAGGTTGGAAGGGCTTCTGGAGTTAGCTTTTCTTGTCAGTTTCTGTTGCAAGAAGCCAGAGTGGGACTGAATTGCATTTGACTGTGACTTCCAGGCAGCAGAGTGCATTCGTGGGCAGGCTGAAGCGAGCCTTCCCTGTTTTGCTGGCCTTCTTTCGGATGGCTGGAATGACGTGCTCCAAACTGACAACTCGGGACATGCAGGCTAGAAGCTGTCTGGAGCGCAGCTGCTCTTATTGGACATTGCGAAGGTGAAAACCGGAATTTGCTAAGATGCTACTGGCTCTTCGGGATGCAGTGAAGAGGAATTAACACTTTGATGCCAGAAATGTACTTCAGCTTCTGAAATTCTCAGCAAAATCATATTCTTGTCTACTCAGAAGTTAGACCCATTGTATTCAATGGAACTTACTCCCAGGAAAGTGTATTTAGGATTGCAGCCAACAGCACAGTACATTGTACGTTGTGCTGTTGATTTAAGAAAACCACCGTTCATTCACTACCACCCCTTCCTTCACTGAAAGCAAAGCCTTCCTGGAGTCCGCATCAAATTTATAGATGTGAGCTCATCCCAAGAATGCTGAAAATTGTAGGTTGTGAAGGCATTGAAAATTTTGCTAGAGATTATTCACAGAACCTTATTTCCAAAGGAATTTCTCTTTCTCCCATGGCTTCCTCCCCCCTTCATTCAACACATACTGCTCCTGGAGTCCACATCAAATTTAAATTGCATGAGCAATATGAATAATCTGTAGCAGAATTCTCAGTGCCCTCACAAAACTACATTTTCAAAGGAATTTTTGAAGAAAGCTCTGGGACGTACAGCAGTTTAGCCATTAAGGTCATATCTACCTGGCTGTAATTTCAGGCATAGGGTACATTGTATAGTGCTGTTCCCTATAGGCCTTACAAACTTGCATTGTAAGATGCTGTCCTGTTGCTAGCAAAGGCATATTTATTTCATTTATAAAATGCTACCTCCTACTCGGCAGACACAAAACATACATATTGTTTTGTGACACTGTTTGTGTGGCTTATACCAGGTGACTCATGTGAGGGGGATGATGTGGCGGAGGAGTCTGACACTAACCTCCTCCGGTGACTATAGCCCACTTCAGCAGAGTTCAGAGGCTTCCTCCAAACTTGGATGGTGGCACAAGCGCAGAGTGCTCCTCTGAGGAAAGGGCAAGCCTGCCACTTGCTCCAGAAGAGCACTCTGAATGCAGAGCACATGTGTGACGTTTGTACATACATGCTGCACTCACAGTGTTCCATGCGAGCGAAAGACGGGCGCCTCTCTCTCCAGAGGGGCACTCTGAGCTGCACATGTGTGAACTTTAGTGTATGTGCAAAGCTCCTCTGAAACCAACTGCCTTACATGACTCTGGACAGCTGACTTCAAAGATGTACCGCACATTCATAGAAGTCCCGCATGCTCAGAACATGGGGTGGTGTGCTGATCTCCCGCACCATGTGAGGCACTCTGAAGTTCTGGTTTTTTGTGAATCTTACCATGCTCCCCTTATACGTTACATTCACAAATATTACATTTTGGTGAAAGTGAAAACTCACTTTTCCAGTAAGCAGAAATGCTTCCTTTTGTAAGCTTTTAAAAGGCGGCTTTTTTAAAAAAAGGAAGCTTAACATTTTTATCTCCCTCAGAAGAAACACTTTGGCTGCAATCCTAAGCTCCAGTTAGTCTGGCCTAAGCCCGGTGTAAGTCCCATGTTGCCCTGAGAGTGTCACAAAAGTGCCATTGGACACTTCTGCGCCACTCCTGGAGTAGTGTTCGGCTCTGGATAGACATGTGCTTGCCTCCCTATATCTTCACAGGAATGGGAAGACCAATGAGTTGTGCTGACCTAGATTGGGATTGCACCCTTATAGTTCAAGTCTATGTACATTTCCACTGAAGCCCAGATCAGTTCAATCGGGTTTATTACTAAGTACATAGATGTACAGCCTCAAACTTGGATCACAGCACAGGTAGAAATATCTCTATTAAATGATAGGGGTTACAGAAGGAGGCCGTGGGAGTAAACTTACTGGTTGCCTGTGGTCTCTGTGCACAAAGAATTGCTGTTGTGTTTCTAAGGTGGTACTTCCTAAATTATAAAAGAGAATCTTCTGATAAAGACCAGAAGAAGGTAGGAAGAGAAAGGAATTAAGAAATGTTAGGCTGCCCTGGATGGTTTATAGTGTACAAATATTTTGGACATACAGTATTTAAAAATGACTCACTAAAGAATGTCAGTAACATGGTGCATTCCTATCTCCACAGTGTGAATGTCAAATTTTGTCAGAGCTGAAATCCACTAAGTGTACAGTCATGATTTGTTCTCACTCTATAAATGCTGTCAAGGAATTGTCAACAAATACCCCCTTATCAACACCTTCTAAATCCTTTCAGATAAACGCCTGGCTTAGCTATGGACCTCCATGCATGTTTTGAATTCCCCGTGAATATATACAGAAAAGGAAATGTTTCTTTTGCAATCTGCCTGCATTTCTTTTTAATTTCTTTTCTTTGCAAAGATGTAAACATGACTTGGGTTATGATAACTGTTTCTTGTCCAAAACACATTTTGTTCCAGTTTCTAGGAATAAATATGAGCAGATTCTCTTGAGAAGGGTATTTGTAATTGTTATTCCAGGAAGGGCTACACTAGGGAACTTTTGCCTAGGGAAAAGATTGCACC
Organism: Cryptoblepharus egeriae; assembly: GCA_030015325.1. Taxonomy (NCBI): domain Eukaryota; kingdom Metazoa; phylum Chordata; class Lepidosauria; order Squamata; family Scincidae; genus Cryptoblepharus; species Cryptoblepharus egeriae. Next base: position 36,177,976 of record JAREYC010000005.1, read on the forward strand.
AGGTGGCCATCACATTCAGCTTACTTGTCCCAACAGTGACCAACCAGATGCTCTGAGAAGTTCACAAGCATGACATGAAAAGTCAATAGTTTTTCCATTGTTTGCCCCAAGCAAGTGGTGTTTAGAGCATTACTGCTTCTAAACCTGGAAGATCAATAAGCATTACTCATTGATAGATCGATCCTCCATTAATCTGCCTAATCTCTTTTTAAGGCATGTGAATCAGCAATTATCACCATAACTTGTAGCAGTAAATCCCATAAACTAGTCTGTGTGCTGTGTGAAGAAGTATTTTCCACAGATGTGGAATTCCACAGATTCTCTAGATTAAGAACATGGTGAGCATCTATTTCTTTAAGACTGAATATAAGAACAAAATATTTTACCTTCTTGGTTTCCTTAGCATTAGCAGTTATCCCACTGTGAAGAAGGACTTAGATATCTGAAACTCAAGTCCCCATGAGTTTTAAGCCACTCATTCTATAGATGCCACAATATGCCACATCCAGAAAGGTATTGGGTTTGGAGAAACCAGCTGTTGGGAAGACCACTTGGTCAACTCATAAAGAGTGCACTACTTTTTGCAGGCTATGATGTTGCATAATTCTTTGTAGCCATCAATGGAAGGCTCTGTTTCTTCTGTATTAGCAGGTGTATTGAGGCATGAGCATTGAGTAGGATTGCCACAATTCTCTTCCACAAAATTGGGATATCCATCCCCCATGTTCATCCCCCTGTGTGCAGCACCCCCTATCCGCATCAATCCCCTATGCACAAAACCCCCCATTTGCATCAACCCCCATGCGAAACAACCCCCAGGCACAACAACCCCATGTGCAACATCTCTCATGTGCAGCAACCCCCATGTTCATCCCCCTATGCGCATTATCCCCCTATGCACATCAACCCCATGTGCATCAACCCCCATGTGCAACATCCACCATGCGCAACAACCCCCATGCTCAACAACCCCCATGCTCAACAACCCCCATTTGCAACATCCCCCATGCTCATCATCGTGTGCTCATCATCCCCCCTGTGCATCAACTCCCCACACGCATCAACCCCCCATACACAACACCCCCATGCACAACACCCCCCATGCAAAGCATCCTCCCCAGTGCAACCCCTCTCTTCGAACAACACCTCCCTCAGTGCATCGGGCACCGAGCACCAAATTGGCTGGATGTTGGTCAGCCTTCCATGTTAATTATAGGACAAAAACAGGTTGAACCCCTTTTCAGCCCCTTAAGGGTTAAATTTCTCAACATTGGTTCTTGGTGGGCATTGATGTCACAGAAGGAACACCCTCCCTGAATTTCATGCTTCTGGTTCTGAGGGTTGAGACAGAGCAGTGATCAGTCAGGGATTCTCAGTGGCAAGTGTAGGGAGGAAAACGTGTTGCACCCCGTTTCACCCCGTTCCAGTTGGAATTTCAAAAAAACCAGTTCTTAGTGGGACCCTTTGTCATGGAAGGAACACCCACCCCAAATTTCACACTTCTAGGCCCAGCAGTTTTGGCTGGCCGTTGATGAGTCAGTGAGTCACTCAGTGAGTGACTTTTCAATTTTATATACAGCATATAAAAGAGATGGGCAAGGTGCTGTATATGATAGTTGGTGAGTCAGAATCTATGCAAACTCATTATTTAAAGGCAAATTTGAATGCTGCATCAAGTGCTGCCATAACTTAGACTAGTCTTGGCATAGGAAGCTTCGGTCCAGATTGCTCACCTCAAGTCACCATTTCCAGAGCCAGTCATGATTGTGGAGTCACAAACTCAGACTCGATGATGGTGCAATTGCCAAGTGACCATGGAAGTTATTACTACCAGCTTACCCGCTATTGATGTGTTCAGGAGATGCAAAAGAGTGGCTGAGCAAAAAGAAGAACACATACAGTGGCGCCTCACATAAAGAGCTTAATTCGTTCTGGAGACATGCTCTTTAAGTGAAACACTCTTTAAGTGAAGCAGATTTTTCCATAGGAAATAATGGAAATTCAGATGATTGGTTCCACAACCCAAAAAATATTCATACAAAAGTATTACTGGTAACTGGATGTAAAAATGATGACAAAACACTGGAATTGAATTCAAAACATGCATTCAATGTGCATGATCCTATGAAGTCTACTTAGGCTGCAATCCTAAAGATACCTTCCTGCGAGTAAGCCCAATTTAACACAATGGGGCTTACTTCTGGGTGGACATGGTTAGGAGACTGCAATCAAAGACACTTTCCTGAGAGGCTTACCTGGGCTGCTGCTGGAAGTTCAAGGTGGTTGATGGGGGCACTTGGAGGCAGTTAGGGGCAGCTGCCTCTGGCACCTCCAGGCAACTGCCCCCAAGTTAGAGGCAGCAGCACTGGCCGGCAGCCTTTTAAAAGAGTCTCCATGCAGAGCATCAAGGCTGCATAGCACCCGTGCCCATAGCGTGCTTGCTTGTTCAGTGAAGTGGAACTTGTTATGTGAAGCAAGATTTATTTGAAATTTTTGCTTGTTATGTGAAACTCTTGTTAAGTGAGGCACTTGTTAAGCGAGGTACCACTGTACATGCAGTGGGGTTAGAAGGAGTAGAACTGAGCTATGAGGACCAGGAAAGCTGGGACTGAAGGGACAGAGAAGGAGAAGAAAGCTTTGTGGGAGCTGGAAGAGAGAGAAGGGCTACATGAGGCTGAGACAGAAAAGAACCAGCCCTAGGACAAGGGTGAGGATGGAAGAAAAGGATAGGTGGTGCAGGGGAGATGCTGAAGGAGTTAAAGGTGGAAGGCATTAAAGGTGGAAACTTAGTTGGGGGCAAACCTGTAAGACAAGAGATGTTCCTGTTGAAGGCAACAGCTGGAGAACTCAGCTTGATAGAAACCCAAGGGGTGGATGGACCCAACTTCCCCAGATTCTCTGTTACTCACCAGCCTTGAACATAAATAACCTTCATAAAGTTATTTATTGGCTGCTACCTTTTCAGAGATGTCATTCCTTAGCCTGCTCAATGGGAACCTTCCCTATGGGTTGGTGGCAGAGGTAGGCAGGGCTCCCACACAGCTTCAGTGAAAATGCAGAATTTGTATTTCCATGAATTATTTTACTGTTCAAATTTGTGTCAAGATGGTAGCTTTAAAAGGCAGGACTTTGTGCAAATAATGTGCAACATCTTTCAGCCTTCTTACTCATGCTCACAAGCACTCAATAAAACAAGCCATGTTTGCAGAGGTTCATTGACAGCGCTTTGCTCATGATCACTTCCCAGCAAGTCCAGCTCACTTTGCACTGAACTTCTTCCAATTCACATTCTTTATTCCATCAATAAGGCAAAAATTGTCTCCTGATATGTAAATAAAACAACATGAGGCAAGTGGACAAAAAGGAGGGATTTGTAAAAACTGTGAAGCAGTCCTTTAAAATATATATTATTTTTTTCCCCAGGGCTGGTTTTCAAGATTCATGCAATTAGTTTTGTCACAAAACACATCTCTGCCAAGAAGAATTAATTGGTTTCTCAGGGATAACTATAAATCCCTGTTCTGTATTTCAAATGTTCAAGGTTATATTTTTGGGTTAAATTTATGGGAAGACTATTCTGATAAACATGCTGATGTTATTTGGTAGCGTTTGAAGTGTGTACACTTCTTTTCCTGAATCTCACGCATGCTGCTGAAACGTGTGCCAATGAGCAATGGTTAAACACATTAACAACTCACATGTTGCTGCTGTGAGCATGAATATAAATCAATGAGAGATACATCTGAGTTTTAAATGCTACTTTTTAAACAGGTTTGCAACCGAGGTTGCCATTGCCCATTAAAGTCACAGGCTGCAATCTGAAACACACTTTCCTGGGAGAAGGCCCCATAGAATACAATATAACTTACTTCTGAGTGGAAAGGCTTAGGATTGCACTGTGTATCCCTGGCAGATGTATCTGCAATTTGTCATTAGTAGTTTGATGCAGTTATGGCACATGTCGACAGGTAATGTCATTAGTACAATATTGAACCTTACTGTCTGCATAGTATAATGATGTAATTTATGGAAGTTTCTACCAACCGTTGAGTCTTTGAATGTAACAGTGGCTGCATCAATTTAGCAGGTGGGGCTATAGATAGTGATGGATCATGCACTTTGCATTCAAAAGACTTCAAGATCAATCCTTGCATTTAGGACAAGCCCAGTGAGCTGGTCTGATGAGGTTGATGGTTTCCAGTAGCATACTGGGGAAGGAAGCACATTGTCCCTAGCCAGGAAAAAAGAAGCATGGAAATCATTGCCTTAGTGCATCACTGGTACAGAGAAATCATTGGTACAGCTAAAAAATAGCATGCACCTGGGTTTTGTAAGTGGAACCTTTGAGTACTGATAGCTCTGTAGCCTCTCAGAGCCACTGATAAAACCAGAGCTGCTGGAATGCCCATCATTAAGGATGTGACCTGGGTGGTCTGGGTCATGCCACACCAAAGATAATTACAAGAGAGGGGGAAATAGGGAGCAACTGAAGTGTATTTTGTATGTCAGAGGGGAAGCTGGAGACCATCAGAGGACCAGGCCCCAGATATCTGAAAAATCTTAAGTGGTGCCTCCTGCTAGGCCTGGAAAAGACCCTGTTCAGATCTTTGGAAAATCACAGTCAGTGTAAACAATATTTACCATAATAAATGTTGTAGCTCTACCATTGGTAAATGCACTGCATCCTTGGTGGAAGGGGGTTGACCCAAATGTCTTTCCAGGACAACCTCTGTTCTCTAGAATGGAACACAAAATAGTAGTATTTTTTTATCTGTGTATTTAAAACACACACACACACGCACATGCATGCGCGCGCGGACTCTCTCTCTCTCACACACACACAGAAATTCTCTGCTAATAGCTCAATCCTATTTTCTACTTTATCAGGGTGTTGCAAATCTGCATAAAGCATGTCTTGAGATGGAGCTGCCTGTCATTTCCTTCTAGGGCTGGAAAAGATCCTGTCGAGGTCCAGAAATGGGGCAAGGAGGGTTTGGAGTGAGGGCAGTTCTAGCCTGGGAGGAGCATGGATCTGCTCTGCTCACATATTCCATATTCTATTCCTTTTCTGGGCTTCAAACCCCTACACAGAATTCCTTGAACTTGTATCAGGGATTTTGCTGACACAAATCCAAGTAGTCCCATGATGCAGGCATGGGGTAAAGAAACCTCCAAGATCCTTGAACGGCTGGACGGAATGGACACTGACATCTGGTTTATCATAAGTCTGTGTATTATATATCAAATGCTAAATAAATAGCAGAAGACCTCTCTTTGAAATCAAGTATAAAGTGGAGGGTGGGTGGACTGAATTTTAAGAGCAACAGGTTGTGGGGTGGGAGATATTGAACTCTTGCTCCCTGCCTTACTTTCCCACAGTTTGTGCCTTGATGTAATTTTTTCTCAGCGGGGTTTGCTTCTTGTGTGGAAGTGATGCCAGAAGAGAATTGGTTGAGGGGGAAAGTTGTGGCCAAAGAGGGCACAGCACACCCACCCACACTTCACTTTTGTTCTTGAAACTGCACTCCACCCCAGCCTTATTCATGACTGGCAAAACTTGCATTTTGAGAGATGTGTCGGTGGCCGTCGCTGCCTTTGGCCCTTACCCAGCTTTGAAAACAACCGACCCAAGGTCTCCGGCAGAGCAATGCCACCTGCTTGCCAAGTTCCCAAGCCAACCAGGCATGTGTCTTATTCAGGACATAAATGTGGAGATAAATGTCTGTTAACAGACAAATAAGGGTTCTGGGCAGCAGCTCTCGCCAGCCTGTCTTTTTCTTGCTGTGTGCTTCTTTATCCAGCAAAAATACAAGGCCCTCTCTATTGTTTTAGGTTGGCGTTTTTCTTCCTTTTTTCCTTCAAACTGGTCTGACCAGTGAATGTTCTTCCTCTATGAACAAAGAGGATATATAAATAGAAAAGCAACCAAACCCAGCTCTTTGGGATGGAACGGGGAAACTTCTCATCTCTTCCTGACTGGCAATTTCTTAAAAAAAGGGGGGGGGAGGCACATTTCTGACAGACTCACTGTTTAAATTCAGGCCTTGGAAAGACATTTTTTCTTTCCATTTCAAAATGTTTGTCCTCAGTGCTTCAAACATCACATTTTCTAAAACCGAGAGCCTTGTAACACAAGGAAGTTGGTGTTCGTTCCACAACAAATGTGTCAGCAAGATATTGTAGATGTTTTAAAAATAAAAAATAGTCCTTAATTTTCACTATGCGTTATAAATCCTTTTTCCCCTTGATCTCTGTGATTCTTGCAGCTTTAAACTTTTTCAGTTGTCGCACCATTATTCAGTTTTCTTATTAAAAGCAAAGCATATTGAGTCAGCTTTTATCATGGTGTCATGATATTGAGAGCTACATTTCAGAACTTGCTTTCTCCTACAGTGTCAGGCTGCAATCCTAGCCACAGATACCTGGGAGGAAGACCCATTGACTATACTGGGACTTGCCTCTGAGAAAACATGTATAGTCCATGGATCCATTTACTTCAGTATTGTTGAAACAGATTCACAACACCTCTTCATGTTTCCACCAGGAATTTTTCTTTGCTCTATCTCGGGGTGTCCAAACCCTGACCCAGGGGCCAGATGCAGCCCACAATGAGACTCAGTGTTGCCATGACAAGATTAAAGCATTTTAATCCTCCAGATACATATCTAATACACTTTTATATGTAAATTTATGTAAATTCAGTGTCTGAATCCAGATTCTGAAAGAATCAGTCTAAGCCGATCTGCTTGAATACAGGGTGATGCAGTAGTAGTGGTTGAGAACACAGAAACTGCACCAGATGGCACGCTGAATTAACTGTGTGCCTCTCCCCTCTTTCATTATACCATAAACTCAAACTGCCTTTTCATTGTTCCATAAGCTGACTCAGTCCTTAATGAGAATCCCTGATTGCTAGTTACTTCCTTCCTCCATCCTTCTGTCCCCAAGCAATTGCATGTGTTTCGACAGATGCAGGCCTAGAGCCAGCCTACAGGGACACAACAGGACATGCGATCATTTGTCTATGGCCTAGTTTCCACTAAAGTGGCCATCCTGTGTCTGGATCCTTGTTCAACTGTTGGTTTCCATGGAAAGATGAACATGGGAGGGCATGTCAGCAAGCCCCACCACCATGCTGACATGTTCCCAATGCCCACATTGTCTCTATGCATACAGGATCTGGACTGATCGCTGTTGAAATTTTCCCTGTGATTGGGAATGCTGCTCCTGACCACAGGGAGAATCTCATCCAGAAATACTGTGTTCATTTAAGACCAGGACCTGAACATTTGTAAAGTTAGCCTTGCCAGTAATTCAGCTGAGGTTCTACACAGATGCTCACAATGTGGCAAATATGCCTCAAAGTGCATTTTAATCTGATCACATGAGGTTAAGAAAACCCTCTCCCCACCTTCCGCATGCTTTCTCCAAACCTTTGGCCAATTCATACTCACCCTTTCCTGGGACCCATGGTGGTGTGGGGGAGGCTGGTGCATATCCTTGCTCAAGCCTCCCTACCAGGCTTTTTCAAAAATGTTTTACAGGATTTTTGCAATGATATTGGGCCAGCACTAGGAACTTGTGTCAACCCAAAGATACTTTTTTGGATGCTGACCTTAATTCTCATCTCTCAAATCAAGTGCTGACATAACCAGGTTGCTAGGGGCCCTGTGGTATAGTCCTCTACTGCCATCCCATGGCACTCTCCACCCACTCCTTGATGGCACATAAATATTGAAGTTCCATGTTGGCCCAGCCAGGTGGGCCTTCTGATGGGTCTGGACTCCCCCTGCTTCATGACTTATTTAAAAATATGTGAAAAAATAAAAAGATATATGAGCTATGTTCAATTTTGCCATTCTGAGGATATGATGGGTATATACTCTGAGTGCATTCTGGTTGTGAGATCAGGGTTTGTTTGTTTAAAAGATTTTTTTATCACTTTTCTAAAAATCCAAGGTGGTTAATGTTCAAGCTGTTATTTCAAATTGATTTATTTTGGAGTTAATGTTCTAAAAATCCTTTTCAGGATCCCAGCCTTGGAGAAGTAGCTCACTCTAATAACTTATCTCTTAATCTTCTACCTGATCGTTTCCTGCTTAATGTAAAGCAAACTGATCTATTCTAATCTTTTACATGCAGGAGAACTGGGCTGTAGCCTTTGATGGCACAACCTCTTGTGCTGAAATGTTTTTGTGCATCTGGTTGACTTTGAAAATAGGCACAGATCAGGCAGTTTGCCTGTCTTCATTCCTCAACGTTGTCATAAATAATAGGGTTCTCCAGTGTTTTACTAGGCCAGAACCAAGACACAGTGTTATAGAACTGTAACTGTCATTGGTTTTTTAAAATTGAAGATAGCAAAGTGTAGGCTCTCTCTCTCTCTCTCTCTCTCTCTCTCTCTCTCATGTTCCTCTCAGAGATGGTAGTTTTCTTCTCCAGGTGTTATCACTTTTTAACTCGGTTCAAACATGATGTGTGGAATATTTACACAACATATGGTTGTTCTTAACGTGGAATAAAACCCGCTATCTCTGCCAGAGTAAAACAAATAGTATTTACTGGACAATTCTGACCTTCTCACCTATATATTTCCCGCTCAATAACCTAACTCTGCAGTAACTTACATTTAGCATTCCATTGTAGTCTGTTTCCTTCTGGACCTAATGGGACACACACACACATGTTCTTCATGCTTAAGACACACAAACTCATTCCAGGTTTCTTTTATTGTTCAACCTTTTTCACCCTCGCTCAGGTTTTGGCTACAAAACAGCTGAATATTGGAGCAATTTAATATTCATCTGGCTAGTGATCTCCACATGTAGACATGGCACAAATTACTTGTTCGTACAAGACAGGCAAACACATGAGTGGAAGTCAGGATGGTGATCCTTGTGTACACCCTCTCCGCACAGGGAATGGGGATCACTACTAGAACAAAATAGTAAGAAAGCCCACATTTTTATCAAAGTTGTGAGTGTGGGGGTAGGGAGGTTGGCCAGATCATGCATTGGATGAAGCTCCATGTCCATTTGAGGTTCTATCTGGCCATATTTGCCCGTGGAGCATTGGTAGTACTCAATCTGCCAGCATTTGTATCTGAACCCCAGGAACCTAGCACCAGTCCTGCCTTTACAGAAGGGACACATAATCAGTATTTGTTCTCTATAATCATTTTTTGTGTGTGCAAACAAAATGGTTTTGTTGTTTTTCATCATAGTATCTAGAAACCTTTCAGAACATTTACAAGGTAGACCTCTCAGTGATGTTTATTTCATCCCATCTAGCCTCCCAACCCAGAGCATAAGAACATAAGAGCACCACTGGATCAAGTCAAAGGCCTAGCTAGTCCAACTTCCTATATTTCATAGCTACCAACCAAAGGCTTTATGGGTCACACAAGACAATAAGAGATCTGCGTCCTGGTGCCCTCTCCTGCATCTGGTATTTTAATGTAGACTATATTTAAAATAAGGATGCACATAACTGTCGTGGCTTGTAACTTGTGATGGAAATTTCCTCCAATGCCCTCTTAAAAGAAAGTAACCGGCAATTACATCATCACCAGATACTTCTGGCGGTGCTTCCAATAAGTGGTACAAAGTGGTATGGTGGAGGACAAATGTTGAGAAACACTGATCAAATAGATAGTGCTTATAGTTTCACTGGTCACAAAACCACCTCTTCTTGGTGCCATGACTGTGGCATTTGATATACCATAAAATATTTAATATTTTGCATAGTCATACCCTACAATCCAGAGTAAATACAGGAGCATGTAAGAGACATTTATGTTGACATAGTTACGGCACCACCTAGTGAAAACCTATGGGAAATTCATACTGCAATCCAGAGTAAATCCAGAGCAATGACACCCTGTAGTTACTCTGGATTGTGCCCATAGATTTTAAGTGGTCCCTTTTTGTAGTACCTGAGCATGAGAGAGTGTATCTGAACAGCTAAATCAGTTCTTTTCAACCAGTATGCTGTGTCCCAGTGGCATACTAAGAATGGTCTGCAGATATGCCACAGGGATTTGGGGGAGTGCAGTTTATTCTTAGGGCCATACGTGGAGGTGAGCCCTCCATTGGTGCTTGGTGTGATAAAAAAGCTGATGGTATGCACTGGAAATTTAAGCACCTTGTCACTATGCCTTAAGATTTAAAAAAAGGATGAAAATCATTGATCAATAAACAGACTACACAATAGATGCAAGAAAAGCAGCCACTATTAAACTTTATTGAATACTGTGTGTGCTCTTTTTCTCCGGTATTATTGGAGTGAGTGTTTTTAAAAAAATCATTTCTGAATGTTAAAAAAATGCCAAGAGCAGAGCCTTGTCAACTTCATTTTCCCATTCCCGAGATTAGGGAAGTCAATTGTCAAAGCTTCACAGCAGGGCATTCCATATATACTATCCTATCAGAACTGAATTCAGCACTAGTGGAGACTTGAGAGATAGGTCAAAAAAGGAAAAAAAAAACAGTGCTTTTGCAGGATCATGCGGCTAATCCTGACAATTAATAAATGCTAATGTGTAGTGGCAGCTCGCTTGTTTTTCTCGGTCAAGAAGATGACCATTCTGCCCTGGCCTACAAGCCCTTCCTTTTTGTTGAGTTGCTAGAAAAGTGATGATGGGTTTGAATAATAGAGTAATAGAGGAATATTACTCTCTATCATGTTGCTTTATTTCATTGAGGCACCAAATAGGTTTTTCACAGAAAACATGAAGGGAATTTAAAACAACAATTTTGCAGATGCCGACTTTTGTTGTGCCAATCACCTCAGGTGGCTTTGTTTTTAGGATGGTCCTTGGGCCATGTATACTGTCACACTCGGGTTTTATCTAAATAGAGCTGACAAGCCAGAGCTTGCTTGCTTTTAGCATAACCTTTTAACTGGTATTCAGCCTGTTCTTCCTCTCCCTCAGCCCAGTTCGATCTCCTCGTCTCTACCCCAAGCCGTTGTGTTGGTGCAATGTGGACAGCCGAGCAACTGCTGCCATCTGGCATGTGGCTCACATTTGTCATGGATGCCAGTGATGGATAAGGTTATGAGTTAGGGGCCTGTTGGGTCATTGCTTTTCTGACAGGTCCCTGTTGGGAAGACACCGAGGGCAGGGCTTTCAGGTTCAGGCCTTCATATCCTGAAGGACCTCCAGATTGCAAAAGTCACTCCAGGGAAAGAAAGCTACTCTTGAGTATTCCCCTGAGGGTACACGGGAGATTGGTGGTATTTTTTCTAGCATTACAAGGACTACAACAATATTTAGAGAGTGTTAGCTGGCGGAGGATAGGAATGATTTAGTTTCTTTTTACAAACCAAACATTACACCAAGCCCTAGTGTCTAAACTACAAATTATATAAGCCAAGGTCATTTTAGACCCATGATAACTTCAGTGTTTTACTGGTACCATTTTCAAACGTCTGCATTTTGACATCCACTGTGCTCCTCCTCTTAACAACCACCTCCCTAAATCCTCACATTTAAAATATATTTCTTTGGCTACATACAGTCAACTGGGATTTTTGCCCAAACTAACTAACTTTACTGGGTTACTGAACTGTCCCTGTGATTTTCAGTTTGCTGTGACTTCAGTATCTCCAGTTTGTTGAGTATAGTTACAATCTCTGCATTTTAAAAAATTCTTAGTTTGCTGTGCGCGGAGTGAAATTTGAATAAGGTGCCTGGGTGAGCTCTGCCTTTTGCTTGCTCTATTTCTCTGCATTTAAATAACTTGTAACTTTGTTACTGTGTTTTTCCCCCTCTATTTTTTCCTTTTCTTTCCCATATAAAGTTTAATTTTCTGCCATCAGGTGCCTTCATTTTGTCCTCCAGTTGGTAGGTGGTAAGGAGCACTGGCACTGCAATGCTAATTGGGGCTAATTGATACAGTGTTAGGTTCCTACAAACAGACCTCCGGCACTGAATTCCAGGCGACGGCTATCAGCATGGCCCATCATCTGGAGGCTTTGCCTGTTCGGCTTCTTGAAAGTTTTCTCTGTGTGTGGCTGACTTTGTTTGAGTCTGACTCCATGAATGTTGATAGCGGTGTGGCATGATCAGAGAAGGCAATTCAGAATGCAATCCCCATATTACTTAATTGCTTTGATGTCAGAGGAGGTTTTGAGGGGTAAAGAGCATGACACAAGGTTGCCATTGCTGTTTTGCAGCCATCATATTTGCCAGGAAGAAGCTTTTTCTCTGACAAGAGCCAGCGCACATCTTCTCTATGCTCTGCTCTTTCTGCTTGATATTCTTCCAAGAATTTTTGAGGAGCTCTCCAGAAAATAATGCCTACAACGGTGTCTCTGATAACATTTATCTGATCCAATTCGCTTCTTTGCATGTTCTGGCTCTCTTCTATGTATTGAACTGTGACGGGGCTTTTGTCAGAATGGCAGGCTCTACTCCCATATGTCTGCACATCTGAAGCATGCCTAGTCACACATCGCATTGAAGACATGAGATGGAGCACATATTTTTGAAAGGCTCCCCAGAGCCATTCTATGTATAATCCAGAACATCTGAATGAAAGTAGTATTATCTTCAACAAATGCAGGGCTGTTTTGAATGAATGAAAATAGTATTACCTTCAACAAAAATTAGAGATTTACTTATCATCATAATCCTTTGATTGGGATAGATATCAGAAGTAGCGTCATTAGGGTTTGCACCACCTGATGCAGGACAATGCATCTCTGCCCATGAAGTGGGCATGCCTTGGTGGTGGGCATAGAAACACATCATTGCCTTGCACCTGCTGGATTTTTTGGGCTATAACTTTTGATAAAGTCGATATATTCCCATTAGCTTTTAATTAGCAATTATTATTTTTCCATTTTCTTTGTAAACCGCTTTGTGAATTTGTTAGTTGAAAAGTGGTATATAAATACTGTAGATAGATAGATAGATAGATAGATAGATAGATAGATAGATAGATAGATAGATAGATAGATATTTCAACACAGTTTATTTCACTGAATTCTGCATGAAATTATGCATCAATTGATTTATAACATTATCATATTTTTTAAAATGGTGATTTTATAAATCTTGGTCCGTAGTGGTGTCACACATTCATGACCCCTGCTTACTGGGCAAGAGACACTCTTTCAAGTGGGTGTTCCTCTTTTATTTAGCAGGGGGAGAGTAACTGGCCCCTCACACCCCAGCAATGTCTGTTCTAGTGGCTTCTGCTGGTGTTCTTTTTGCACTTTAGATTGTGAGCCCTTTTGGGACAGGGACCCATTAGCTATTAATTAGCTATTAATTTTTTCATTTTCTTGTAAACCGCTTTGTGAACTTTTCAGTTGAAAAGCGGTATATAAATACTGTAGATAGATAGAGATAGATGTGCGTGTCACTCAGTGTAGCTTGCATTCCTCACACCCCATAGTGATGCCACCAGATATCCATAGTCCAGCTGGACCCAGTGACTAAGGTCACATGAAATTGTTTTATCCAGAGGCCCCAATATTACCAACTTTTTAATGTTGATGCAGCAATTCCAAAGAACATGTGTGGCATCCTATGTAGGGGTACGACAGGGAATGTTTCCTTATCTTCTGGCTGCATTGGTGCTGGAAGGTTGGGTCAGATTTGGCCCTGAATTAGCTAGTTATCTCAGTCATTGTCAAGCCTAAGTGGCAGAAACTCTCAATGGTTTCAGATAAATATTTTGTGTCCTCGATAGATTTAAACACAGGATCTTTTTTGTACAAATCGTGTGCTTTGGCATTGAACCCATCTTCTCTCTCCTTGTTTATGTCGAGATGAAATCTTGTAAATCATCATGGATGTATTAACTCTGGATTGCCAAGAACAGCAGCTTTTCTTTGCTTTGCTGCAGCAGTATTGTCGAAGGACAAGTGAACACAATGAATGAGAATAGCATTCCCCTTCCCCTGAGAGCCTGTTAAAGATGAATCTTAACTTGTAAAATAGTTTTGATAATTGTGTAGTGTGTAGTGTAGGTGGGGTGGGTGGGATGTGCAGGGATGCTCCTGATTTCAAGGCAAATCAAAAAGGTCTTCCTCCCTTCCAGTGAGTATGCTCTTAAGTCTGTGCCTTGGAAGGCAGGGAAAAGCATAAGTTGTCAGAGCCATAAATCCAAGCAGAATAATGGCATTGTCCAAGTTTGGCAATGAATTCAGTTCCTTGGTATTTCACCTCTGTTCACCAAATGAATAATGGAATTACTATTGGGCATAACTCAGATGTTTGGCTCCAGCCACCTCTTGCTAGCCACTTTGATGTCCACAGGAGAGTGGTGGTTTCATTCTTGCAAAATTATATAAAGGGCCCCGAGATAACTGTGCATGCAAGTGTGCAACAGCCAGTGGGCAAATTTAAAAGAGCGGCTTGCTTTTCAGCATTAATCATGTTAATTTATGGCTAAATGTGACTCATTTGATTACTGGTGAAAATCAAAGCCAAGTGGTTTTCATTTTGGGTGCTGCGGGAGGGGAGGTGTCTCTCGCCTTCATGTGGAAAAGATTCTTTCCCAGTCACATACTTCTCTGGCCTTTTATCTTCCTGAGACCATGAAACAAGAATTAATGCAAACACAATTTTCACGGCTTTTCTTTAAACTGTCTGATGAGTGAGTGACACTCTCTCCTTTCCTTAGGCTTTATTAGCTTAGAGAGCTGACAACAGCAAAAGATTTAATATTTACCACAAGTGGCAATCTCTTGAGGTAAATGTGGATGATCTTCAAATTAGCACATGAAATTATTTAGCCTCTCTGTGCACAGAAAGGCATAAATCCTAGACTGCTGCTTCAGGACGTATGTTAATGTTAGCAATAGCACACCAGAAGTCTCTGTCTCTATATACTTCCTATAGTCTTCATTTTCTTACTACAGTATTAATGTACTTTGCTGCAGCATAAATCATGTGGCTCCTCAGGTGCGGCATGTGTCTAAACCTACACAAGTTTGTTTCCATACCCAGCTACCCCCTACCCAGCCAACCCTTGGGCAAGTAGGGCCTGCTGATGGCGTTTCTGCTTCCCACTACTAGCCAGTAAGCCAGGGACCAAGGGCATGTTGTATCAGGAGATTACGGGATAGCAGTGACAGTAATGGATTATCGGTACTATTTTATAATTCCCACTGTCCCATCTCCTGACTCTCCTTGATGGCAAGGGCACAGCCACTGCAGGAGATCTGGTGGGCTATGCCAGTGCTGAAGGCTTCAAACCCAACAGGCAGCTGGTCAGACTGCCTTGTCATTAGTGACCACCGTAAATCAAACTTCTTACAGTCCAGGCCCCCATCATTGCTGGTTAAGGACAAGAATGGACAGGGAAAGCAACAGTTTGTTCGCTCTGAAGCTGGCTACTAGTTCAGATTGTTAGGCATCCTAAGTCAAACCTCTTGCACATGTCCCTCTATTGCATGGTTCTCCTGGGCACTATTACTGATCCTGATAACCAACAGCATCTCACATTAAACAGCAGCAAAGAAAATTAAAGAATCAAAGCAGACCATGCCACAGGTTTCTCTAAAAAACCATGTCAGCTTAGCATTTAAAGATCTTCAGTGATGGGCGAGCCCAGTCTCTTTAGGAAGGATATTCTGTAAGGTTAGTTCCACAATCAAGAAGATCCTGTTCTTTAGAAACACTGGCCATATTTCCACTGGTTCAGGAATCCAGAGTATTGCTTCAGATGTTGAATGATGTTCCTGAAGAGGAACATACAGAGGTAGGTGATTCTTATAATGTTAGCTTCTTTGCTGCTGTTCTAAAAAGACTAAAGGATATGAAAATTTGGCAAAATTAGAGAGGTTCAGAGGAAGGACTTGTGAATGTTTTTATTAAGGCTCGTACATTCCCTAGCATTAGAGACAGAAGCTTTATGTCTATTATACATACAAAGATTCAAAGAAATTAACAACCGGTTCTATGCGCATCTGGCAGCCACTTTTAAATTGCTATTTTTAAACTTTATATGTCCTATCTCTTGTTAACAACCGGTTCTATAGAATAGGTGTGAACCTGCTGGAGCCCACCACAGATACATACGAATCTGCCAACAAAATATCCCACACCACACAACTGCTTCAGATGTTTCCCAGACCAAACCAATCTGGGATCCACCCAGACCCACTTTTTGATGGTTTATGAAATTGATCGGGCAGATTAGGCTGTGAGAATAAAGGGTTAAATGAGCAGCTATTTAGCAAAGAAACATTGCTGGCCAATCACCTTTATAGCCATCTCCTGAGGTATTTCTATATCAAGTTGGCAGCCTATAGGGCTCTAAAAAGCTGTAGTGGAGCCACAAGAATTAGTAAAACAGTTATTATCTGTTTGCAGCAAGTGAACCAATCTATATCCCCTCCATTTTGTTAAGTAAAATGAGCTCATGGAGAGAAGGGAGGAAATAATTTCCTGGCCTTACAAAATCAGATCAGTTCTAAACATAAAAACGCTCCTCCAAAGCCCCTTAATTTTGAAATGTTGATCTGGCAACCTTATGTAAAACTGTCTCAGCATGAACCCCACTATTAGACACACTCTTTCCTATTTTATGTAGAAGTTCTGTTTAACAAATAGCAGTTGCTATTAACTTGGGCAATTTTTTCTCTTTTTTTAATGTGGGATCTGGTATTCCAGAACTGGAAGGGCAAGAAAGGAAACCACTTGTGGTTTCTAGTTTGTATACACACATATTCGTAATTAAACCCCTAATAAAAATGGCAATAAATTGTGCTGCTGTTGAACTCTTATATGTGGATAACGTGAAAGGTGAAACTACTAGTGGAATACAAGCCTTGCATGTTACTTAATAGTGGGAATGTTGTAAATACATTGGTTTTGCTCGGCTTTGTGTGAGGCCCTGAGTTCAAATAATAAAAGAACTGAATCCTTCCAGAACAGCCCAGTGTTGTTAGCATTAAAATGTCCCACTTTTGTTTGGATAAATCTGGGATTTCAATCTCACTTTCTTTTTAAAATGTTACTTGGGTAATATCACAGACTGACGGAACAGGGTTGTCTTTGATTTCTCAGACCTCATTTGAGGATGCGTTCAATTCCCCCCTTCCCCAGCAAACTGTAATTAAAGGGAGAAACCTGTGGGAGGAGATCTAAAAATATAGTTGAAAGAAAGGTGACGTTTTCACTTGGGAGTTGTTCTTCATTCAGGTGCTCGGGAAGGAAGTATTGTAACATAAACCATAAAGCTATACAAATCCAACTGTATAATTTATCATTTTTGCACATTCCTTGAGCAATCAGAGAGACAGTGGAAAAAAATCAATCGATAACTATTTTAAATTTCAAATTTGAATAAATTTCCATAAGTTAACATATAAGAATGTATTGGTGTGGATTACAGGGCTGGTCCAGGCAGTGGATAGAGGAATCTTGAGACTTGCCAAGAGCTACATCTGGCCCCAGGGCCGGGGTTTGGAGACCCCTGTTTTAGACCCACAATACAATTCTGTGCAAGACAAAACTGGTCTCATTTTGTTCAGTAGGGGTTACACCCAGGTAAGCGCGCATAGAATATCTCTGTTAAGACCACTATAACAAAATAGCAAAAGTGTACCCGCGTTGCAGGAGTAAAACTCCCCATATGACATCCCCCCACTGCGCATTAACCACCCATGCCCATCACCCCCCCATGTGCATCCCCCATGTGCAACATCCCCCATGCGCATCAACCCCCATGTGCGTCATCCCCATATGTACATGAACACCCATGCACATATACACCCCATATGCATCAACCCCCATGTGCATCAACCCTCCATGTGCATCACCCCTCCATGCGCATCAACCCCCCCACACATCAACCACCACGCGCACCATCCCTCACATGCATCAACCCCCCTTGAGCACCATCTCACCATGTGAAGCATCTCCCCTTGCACATCTCCTCCCCATGGGCAGCATCCCCCAGTGCACCAGGCACCAAGCACCAAATTAGCTGGAGGTTGGTCAGTCTTTTATATTAAGTATAGGATAAACATGTTGCACCCCTTTGTCAGACCCCTTGTCAGGTTAGATTTCTCCACATTGGTTCTTGGTGGGTGTTCCTGTGACAGAAGGAACACCCTCCCCAAATTTCATGCTTCTAGGCCTGGGGGTTGAGGCAGAGCATCCCTCAGTCACCAATTCTTCAATGCAAAGTATAGGGAGGAAAACGCATTGCACCCCTTTTCAACCCCTTCCGGTTGGAATTTCCAAAAAGTGGTTCTTAGTGACTCCCTCTGTCATGGAAGGAACTCCCACCCCAAATTTCACACTTCTAGGCTCAGCAGTTTTGACTGGGCGTTGATGAGTGAGTGACTTTTCATTTTTATATACTGTGTATAGATCAGATTTATGAATGAGATAAATTAGTGGAAAACAATTTGCACACTGAAAAACGTTCACAGATAACTGCTGGACTGGACCGTGATCAATTATTTAATAAGTGTTAGTAATTTAGTAACTGAGGGGTCTACAACTAGCTATGATCACCATTAATATATCCCATTTGGCCCTGGGTCTTTCATGCATAATGACCAATTCCACAGAGCTGCTGAAGAGGTGAAAATAATAATGGCTTTAAATTGCTATGCATCTTTAAAAATGCCATATAAATGGAGATCATAAAACAAAGGACCAGAATAAAACTAGCAACTCCCCCCCCCCCCGAATGTATGCTTTTTCTTTGTTGACCACAACATCTAAGGTTCCTTGAGGCCTACTCAGCATTGATAACATCTCTCAGATTTCCCTTATAATTTAGAGTCATGTGCATTGAATAACATCCATACCTTCTACCACTTTATCATCTTCCCACCCTGAAAAGTGTTCATTTGAACTATTTGAAATGGATCTCATTAAAAGCTTTCCCAGGATGTTTGTTCGGATTTTCTTTTGAGGGCTATCTCACCTCTAATCTCTGTTTAGGCTGTTCTCTTTTGCCACTCCAGCACCTGGATTGTAAAAGCAAACATCTTTTGTCCCTATAGCCATGAAACCCCAGAATTGCTTTCTCAGGAGTTCTTCCTCTTTCAGGCAGGTCAGTTATCTTAATTATTCTCTTCTTTGACCATATCAGCTGTCAGCAGTTAATAACACGACTTGTTGTATTTTGTTTAGCTATGTAGCATTAGCCTGGGGAACAGGTTTAATCTCATTTGTTCTGATATGGATCAAAGTAATGCCACTATAGGCAGTGGATATTACATGAGGTTTACATTTGTCTCTGTGATGCCAGATTCTATTCTGTGTGTCTCTTGGATCACGCAGTATTGCCTGATGGATCAGGCAATACACACCTGCTGTTGCAAAATTTATGTTCAAAGTCTACATAAATCAGAGGGTGACTTCCTTTTGGGGGGAATAAATGCCCATTGAACGCAGGAATGAACGGTTGGGAATCCATCAAGTAAAGCCATATGCTAAATAAATAAAATAAATTTAACCCTCAGATCTTAGCACTACTGACTGGCATCTAGATCATTGGCAAAGTTGCTATATTGTTAAGTTATAAAAAATAAATTCAGATTGTTAACACATTTGACTGTCTTTGGACCCCAGAAGGTCTTGTTTTGTATGGCCCTCTTTGCAGAAGGTACAAAGATACCCTCTAAATTAGATCCTTGGGCAGTGGGAAGATTTCATTGCAATTCTTTCTGGAATTGCAATCCTTTCCTGTTGCTTTATCCTTCCCTGGATATCTCAGGTATCCAGAAAACTTCTTTTCCTTCTTCCCAGCAGCAGCACAGAATTTAGGAAGTCCAAGATAACCAGAGTCCAATCCTCTCCATCTGTCCAGGACTGGTGCAGCTGGGCCAACATACTATGCACTGAATCTTTAGGGAGGCAGTCATGGAGGCCTGTTCCAAGATATTTTCTTCTCTTCCTTGGAGCTTTTTTATGGCTAGATTGGCACTGAAAAGATTGGATAGGATTGGACCCTAGGACTGGAATCTTTTTGCGATGATCCTTGTTGCACTTTTTCCAGAAGGAAAACATAGTAGTTGTTATTGTCGTTGTTGTTGTTGTTGTTGTCATCATCCTGCTCTTCGGCATGGACTAATTAACTGAAATCTGTGCAAATCTAACATTTGCACATGAAGATGTTTTTAATCTTGTATCATTGCATATAGCCTTATGTAACACCCCAGATAATTTTCTAAGCCATCCTGAGCCTTTGGGATAGGAAGGGATAAAATAAAAAGAAATACATTTTTTGTCATTAAGGCTGTAGTCGTCAAAAGCAGTCAAAAGTGACGAAATACCCAAAGTCCCAGCTGTGCTACTTGAAACCCAGTTGGATGTCATTCATATGCATGAACATATGCTCATGTAAGCTACACTTTATCCCAGAAAACGTGTGTTTTTCACACACAGAGGGCAAAGTGGAAGAGGGATGCTTAAATCTTTCCTTCCTGCTGATCACACTTTGCAAATCCCCCCTTCTCACTCTTTTTCCATGTTGCCAGATTTCTCTTTCTGAGCCCACCTAAGAGAAAAACAACTGGAAGCATTTGTAGGGGAAAATTGGTGGATGGAGCACTGTTTAATTCTCCCTTGAAAACGCCCCCTTTTGCCCTTCCTTGAGCAATACAAGAAAACTAAGCAGCACATGCTATTCCTCTTTTTAGTTGTCCTGCTGTCATTTGGGGTGAACATCAGACTGCAAAAAACCTTGAGTTGATTGATAGCATGAGGTGCGGTGCTCTCCAGTTAGGGCTTGGCAGCATCTCTGTCCAGAGGTGTTCCTAATGATGCACTAAATACTCGTGAAACGGCTTTCAAAAGATCCTTTTGGCAGTAGGTCAGTCCCACAAGTGCTTGAACATGTTACCTGTAGTGACCTGAGTAAGAGAAATTTGGATTTCCATTCAAAGTAATTGTAGGATGCTTTTTTCTGAGCACATTAGAAATATCGGTGCACAGCTTGTTGCTCTGCATACTGTCAACTTCTTAGGGTCGTTCTGCGGAAGCTGAAACACACTCCTCTAATTTTTTGCATGATGGTTCTCTGTTGCCAGTGCAGTTATTTAATTAGGACCAGGCGCTACTTTCAAACAGTGTGCACAGTTGACCAAAGGCATGGAGCTGGTGTGAAAAGTATTGCCTTTATCCCAGGCTGCTTTTCTAGCAAGCTGGGAAGAGACTGGAGTCCGTGGCTGGAGTCCAGTGAAAGCAAGCAGCTCTGCTTGTTAAGCCTGGATCCATATTTGGCTGTCACATGCTGGTCTCTTTCTTGCAACCGCAGCCATAAAAGGCTGCTGTCCAGTTGTAAGGAAAAAGGGCTGTTAATTTTTATGATTAAAAAAAAATTATTCGTCTTTATTCTTTCATTTCTATTTTCTCTTTCTGTTTATCTTATAAATGCAGCCTCTGACAGTTTCAAGAAACAGCTGCCATATTTATCTTTCTTTCTCTATAATAGTGATCCATCCCCTTTTTTTCTCGTTCTGTTCTCCAGGTGGAAAATTCCACCCTTTCTCTCAAGGTCAGAGCTGGGAAGTCGGAAGAGATTAGCAGCAAGACCCCCAATCTACTCTTAACCCCTGCCGGATAATAAACAAGCTAATTTAATTCCAAGGTGTAGCTTTATGTTCCTAGATGACATTTCCGATTGTGTTGTGAAGGCTGGTGCAGCTCATGCACCTTCTGCTATGGGGAATAGAGTTACTCCCATGTTGATTCAACTATTTAGCTTCAGAGTTCTCCTTCCATAATTGTCCACACCTAAGTAAGTACGAGTAGCTCTCAGTAAGGTCTGTGTGTATCATAATCATGTTTTTTTTAAATTTTCAGATAAAAATGTGACCATAGCATTTACAAAAATACTGTCTGTCTGACCTGGAAGCAGAAATTAAGTTGGAGTTATATACTATAAAAATGTTATATACAATATGTTCTCCCATTCCTATTGTTATGTGATTAGGTCTTTAAGAGTACAATCCTGACTTTAGGCCAGAAAAATGGCCCACGTAAGCTGGCCTAAGTAGGCCATATCCTGAGCTGACAGCCCAGGTAGGAGGCCTCTAGCTGGCCTAACTGCTGCAGCACAAGGACAGCATGCTCACTGGGCTGGTGTAGTTGTGCCATATCCTGAGGTTGAGAGGCAGGAATAGTAATTAGGCTAGCCTAAAACTTGGAAATTTTTCGTTTGCTTCTATTTTTACACAGGCTTATCATGGGCCCCTCTGGGTCTACTTAGATTTATTCCTATTTCTGAGGTGGCCCAATTCTTAGGTGCTGGGAGGGGGCATTTCTGCCCTGGAAACCAACTGTGGATACAGCCTAACTGCACTGTTTCAGGCCATCCTCAGCATGCCCTCAACAAACCCCTGCTGAACTGCCTAGACTAGCACTGCTTTGCTGACCCACATCCATCTGTCTTGGGCCAGCCTAACTAGACTTATGTTGGGCCAAGCCTTCTCTGGTGTAGGTGTATCTTGGAATTGGACCAGCCCAACGATGATAGGCTAGCCCAACTGCACTTCAGGACTGCAGCCTAAGTGAACATTCAACCCAATTTATTATCTTTGTTGCGTGAACAGACACTCCCAGGCACACACGAACCGGCTAAATAGGCAGCTATTTTGCATTAAAAAATTTTAATGCATTTAAAATGCGTTAATTTTTTAATTAATTTTTTTGCATTAAAAGCCACTTTGTTGTGTAAACACTCTATAGCAGGCTATGGGAGACCTGACTGCCTCATTAAAATACTCTGTTGTGCTTTGACAAGTGTCATATAAGTGATCTATCATTAAGTGAGTGGTTGTTAAGTGACACATGCCTGCAAATAGTATTGTGGTGGGGCTCTCCACACAAGACTCAGGAAGGTTTCTTATAGGTTGCATTTAATGGGTCAGTTCTTCAATTCACTGTGTCCGAATGCAACATACATTTGGTGTGTTGTCCTTTGCGCACTTTAGTAGCAGAAAGTTATGTGGAGGAGTAGCAGGAAAATATAAAATCTATCTGTTACTACGACATAGGAAAGGGGAGACTGACGTAAAGCAATCACTCGAGTTGACAGTCCTGTATTTTTGTAACATTGAGCTCCACCCTGAGAAGCACCCTTTTCAGTGCATTCTTCCGAGAGCTGAAGATGCCAAGTTCTCTGGCACTGAATGCAGACTTGCTGAAGCATATTCAGTCCAGAAGTCTCAAGAACGCACAAGACAAACAATTTCCTAGCAGGAAGGTAACAATAGACAGCAGCTGCGATTCTAGTGGGAAGAACAAACTGAAGCCTGGCTAATGATGAAAAGAAACAGGGAACCACTGAAGCCTGAACAAGTGTGCAAAGACAAGGTTTAAAAAATGTCAGTGGGAAACATAGCAGAGTCCAAGCAGTCAGACCTATGTGAAGAACCTGCACGAGGAATGATATGGAGGGAAAGAGTTCATCGTTGTGAGAACCAAGCAATGGCCTGGATATTTAGACTTGGTTTACTCTCCGCCTATTTATAAGTGATCATTTATGTGTTGAAAGTCTGAGGGTATGTACACACATGCACACACAGGGTGCAATCCAAATGGAGGCCGGCTCAACTCGTTGGTCTTCCCATTCCCGTGGTGATGTACCTATCTAACCCTCCCCCAGAAGTGGCTCACAAGTGTCTTATGGCACTTTGTGACACTCTCCGGCCAGCACAGGTCTTGTGCTAGGGCTTATGCCTGCCTAACTGGAGGTTAGGATTGTAGCCACAGTGAGTTTGACAGTAAAAATTCCTCTGCCTAGGCTAGGGTCTAATGCTAACATCACACTAGCATGGTTTCAGAATGGAAAGCAGAATGAAAATCTCAAACAGCTCGGGAACAGTCACCATCACAGGAAAGAAAGTATTACAAACACCTTAGCTTTTTCCTTAACTTTCTGGAATGAGTTTATTCCTTAGCTTTCTCTCCCATTCTATCTTCGTTTTCATAAACAAGCCCCTTGTCCTTTTCCCTTATCCCAGCTGCCTAAATGTATATTTACGTTTTCCAGAAGATACAGTGGTCAGGCCTGTTGTTTAAAGGTAAAGGTGGTACAGGAGGCCTCCACAGATTGCCCTGGTAGTTGTGACCAACTCTTATGTCTCTTGTTCATCCCCATTAGAAGGCTGGAGAGCCAGTATTGTCCAAAGTCGTCCCCATGGTCATGTGGCTGGCATTAGTAAATGCCACAGGTGCATGGAAAGCTGTTATCTTCCATCAATGTGGTACCTATTTAGCTATTTGCATTTAGGTTGTCAGGTGCTGGGCAAGTAATGGAAGCTAATTCCGTTATGGGGTACTCAGATCTTGAACTGCTGATCTTCTGACATTTGGGTCAACAAGCACACTCAGTTTAATCCCTGAGCCATCACAGCCTGTTATGATGTGGCACTGAGGTTAGGGTTGCCATATGTTCCGAAATATAGGGACAATCCCAATTTGGGGGGATTGTGTTTACATACTGGCAAATGGGACAGAGGGTCCTGTCCTGATTTTGTGGAAGAGAATTATGTCAACCCTAACTGGGGCGGATCCAGGCAGCACCAGCATGCAGCAGGATCTTATCACCTCTTTTTCGATCAATCCCACTCCTACAGAGTATATAACTCCATGGCATGGCAGCATGATGGGTAGGTTCGCTGATAACCATGCTGCTCCTGCATGACTCAGTTCTTCTTGCCCTTACTTCCAAGTTAACATGCCCTGAAGTACAGTTTTGGAAATGCCAAAAATATTGAGAATATATATTCATACTTTCACGAGCTGCACTGGGTGAAACGGATTTCTTCTGAGGATCTTAAGAAAAGTCTTATCACAAGTTGTGAACATATATATGTTGCTGATGATGGAAATGATATTTCAAGCAAATATTGTTCCAGCTGGTTGAGGAAGTTCAGCAATTCCTATTTTAAATGTAAAAATTCTGTGGGAAAATATCCTTCAAGCCAAATCAGTAGGAGCTAAGAAAAGTTTTAGGAGACTATTTTTAATTGCAGAAATGTCCTGAGTGATCCTGTGCCTGCAAACAATTTGGCTTCTCTCTTTTGAAAGCTTACTGGAGTTATTCAGAAGTCTAGTGACTGGAAACAAAGTGGAGGGCATTTTTGTTAGGATATTTAAAGTGCTGAAAACATAGAGATAGCTTGTTGCCTTTTAAGTTCAAGAGACTATATTTCCCACTATCTCTTTTTTTCTAAAAGCAAGAAGACTGGGAGGAAAAAATCCCCTATTATTAATTTATAAAGTAGTAAATGCAAAGTTGGGTTGTCGCAGTCATCAGGTAGGAAAGATAGCCAATGGTACATAATTTAGAACTGGTTGAATTATTGGCATGAGAATATTTAAAGTACAGCAACGTGAAGTCATTTGTGTACCTGTCCATCCTCCCATCTAGTTATCCATTCAATTTTACTCACTATGAGCTAAGCTCCACACAGCTTAATAAGAGAATTTTCAGATGTACTGAGGATGCTCTTCCAACTTTCTTGTTTGGATTGTGGTCACAAGTAAAACATACTATGTGGTTAGACAAAAATGATTGGTCACCACAGATCATAGTGAACTTAACTGTATAAAACAGACTGGGCAGACTTGCTTGGTGGGTTTCAACAAAATCATCCAAGCATGAATAGTTCTTCTGGATGATATTACTGCAGTGGCATTTTAAACAACATTATTAAAGTTATGGTTAGGGAAGTGGCAACATGGCTTCCTCTGGTTTTCAAGAAAAGGTTGGAGAGAGTTCTGTTGGGATCACCTTAGGGATATGGTGTTTGACTTAGGACAGGTAATTGCCAGGCATATCCTTGTGATTATGAAAGTCTAACAGCTGCAATGGCTGCCTTGTCCATCTTAGATCTGTGATGTATCTTTGTATGGACTATTAATTTCAGTGACTTTTGGGGCTATTTCAAGCTTTAAACAAAACCCAGACTTGCCACCAAATCCGCACATATATATGTGGACCAATATTTAAATAACAGATAACAGGAATCAACACCTCTCTCCTCCTACTCTCTGTACAATAAAAGCATTCACACTGTACATTTTAGGTGTATATTAAAAAAGTAATGCATATATATATATATATATATATATATATATATATATATATATATATATATATATATATATATATATATATATATATATAAGCAATGTATGCAGAGGGTATCCATATCAGGACTGTAAGTTTTTATAGTTTTACTTTTCTTCTTAAAGTGCTCTCCAAACCTTTTTATCAACTTTAAAGCAGATATGGTTTAAGGTTACTACCCTTCTTAGCACTCTAAACACCCCCGAATTTAGTGAATGTAGCATAATTAACAGTAATTGCTCAAGACAGTTTCTTGGCTAGGACAAAATAACTTCCTGTGGAATTAGTGAATTACAATTAAGTGAACTGGTAAGGCAACCATGTGTTAAAATTATGCCCAACATCTGTTCTCTGTTATCAAAGCTTAAAACGGGAGTAAACATATAAAGTGATCATGCCTAGTATTACCTTATTTGTTATTTTTCTGAACAGTATTTCCAAATTATATTTCTTCAGAAAATAGCCCAAGGAGATGGCTTTGTGTACTCAAGCACAGATAATTTGTTCAAGGAAAGATTGTCCAGGAAACACCTTGCGTCTGTGGTTAAAAGTCCTGAGATTGACTTGCAACGCAAAGCCTTAAGATACCATTCTTCAGTGCCAAGAAGGTGCAAGGTGCTGCATAGAATTTACAAGGGCAGAATTTACAAGGAGTGCAAAGGGCAGGATGACCATATGATCTGCAATTTCTGGTTTTGTCCTCTTTTTTATGCTCCTCTATGGGTGTCCTCCAAATGGGCTTCATTGTCCTCCATTTTGGCTTGATTTTGGAACTTTGCAATGGTGTGCAGTACCCCATCATGTCATATGTCGTAGGATTTGTAATGAAGAGCAGAATCCAATGCAAGAAATGGTTTTGAAATATCTCTTTCCTATCAAAAGTTACAGTCAAAAAACTAAAACTAAAAAATATGCACTGAGATCTATGGGAAAATGAAAGTACTCAGTATCACGGCTCTACCCATGGATAGGCAAATAAATGTGCCATTGTCCGCCAGAAAGGCAAAGCTGAGAGGAATCCAAGACCTTGTCCTCCTTTTGAGGTTTGGGCATCTGGTCACCCTGGCAAAGAGGGAGATGAAAAATGAAGACATGAGATAAGAAATGCAGTTGAAATGAAAAATGGGAATGTTTTTAAGTGTAAAAACCAGGTACTTAAAATGAACGACTGCGCAATCCTAACCCCCGTTTAGGTGGCACAAGTCATGGCACAAATTCCATGCTGGGGATGTTGCAAATGTGCTGAAAGGCTATCTTTTGCAGTGGATGGGTGCAGACATTGCACTGTTCCCATCAGTCTCATCTGAGTGAGGCAACATCAACTGGTCCTTATTTGTCCCCTTGCCTTTTCCACCTCATTCTGCCACAACAGAGGAGTCAAGAGTCTGAGAGAAGCCCTCCTCCAGTCTCCGCTTTTGCATGTTTCTTGCTCTAACCCCACTTTGCTATCTATCGCAGAAGATGGAGTGGCAGAGCATGGAGAAGTCAGGACACATCAGGAACACAAGAGCGATATAGGTCCGGAATACAAGAGCAAATAAAACTCCCCGCTGAAAACCCTCAGTGTATTTTGAACCAAGTAGAACAAAAGTGTCACATTGATGGACGCTGTATGTGTGCACATGCCTAACGCCATTCCAGTTGGTTCTAGGGTGAAGTTTTTTAAGAGTGCAGTTAGAGGCTTCTGATTTCTCTGTCAAAGTATTTGCAGGCCTCAAAGAACATCCCCCCTTTCTGTAAATCTGTATTTTGTCTTGAATTGAAATGTGAATTAAAAGCTCAAACGTTGACGATGAAAAGTTGTCAGAGAACATTGGCTAGGGAAATAACAATGTAAGTGACTGGAATTTTAAGACTCCAGTATTACTGTAATTTACAGATAGAGATTTTTTAATTATTATTTTGTGTTTTGCTTAAAATAAATAAAAAATAAATATAAAAATATATTTTTTAAAAAGTTCTACATGTTTGCTGTGGAACAAAGAAAACGGCTAATGAGGGACCAAAGCCATAGCAAAGCAATTATGATCAAAGCTGTTTGATCAGGGTTCAGGACTTTCCTGATTTGAACATGCTTCTCTGTGCCTTCCACTGCTATCACTTTCTCTATGTGCAACCCCAGAACTGTGACGACAACAGGCCAGAGGGAACTAATGCCTGCAATCTTACGGCTATTAAAGCAGGCCCTGTTTGCAAGACACCTAACCAAGGAGTTGGAAAAAGAAGAAAATGTGCATCCCATGTCCTGGAAACTGCTCAGTCTGTGTAGCCCTGTGCAGCCACCTCAAATATCTCCAATGTATTTTAACTTGTACATGCACTACATTTAAAACAAAACAAAACCTCCAATACCAGACCCTAATTCTATTACTCCCCACCATCTGCTGCCTGCAGTGGCCCACCCTGATTTGTGATAGCATCAGCTTTGACCATTATCTTTGCCCTTCCATTTATCTATTGGAGGCATTTCATCTCTTGTTTGTCTGCGTCTGCTTTCTAATCCCCACTTGCCGACTTCTTTCTTTTCACTTCAGATAATGAATATGCAGAATCAAATTGCTAAGGAGCCAGAGCCCTACTTGATAGATTAGTTATCTCAAATGCTATGCCATATTGCAAAAATGCTTAAACTTATAGACAATCTACATTGATGGGTAACCAGAAGCAAACAGTATGATCCACAAAAGTTGTCTTGTGTTCAGTGGGGTTTACTTTACTCCCAGGAAGACATTTTAAGTTTTCAGCCCAAAAATGATGTGTTACATATTTCTAGTACTGGCATTCACTTCCATACTCCAGAATATTTATATTACTGTCATTATGGTGATGTCACTGAAAGTAGTGGGTCATTTGAGCATTCAGTACCCAGTCTGGCCTCGCTCTGCTTGGAAACTGGGACATCCTTTTTTTTCTCTGCCAGATCTTCAGTCAAGTTAATATACCTTAATCAGTACTCCAATGATCTTTCTTGTGAATGAAAAACCACTACACGTTTACACAATGGAAGTGGGAGGGAGTGGAATGTCAAGATTTGTTTTTTCTTTAATTTTTTTCTGAGTCAAGGTCAGCAAAGCTGTACCACCGAATGAAAAAGGAGGGAGAAAGAAAACTCCCAAGTTCAGCTCCTTTCACTGTCTGACTAATGTCAGAAGGATTTACCCAGCTTTGGGGTTTTTTGTTTAGGGGATTGACTGATTTATTAGAGACAATGATTGGCCGGGTGCTGGGGTGCAGAGCGGCAGGAGACAGGAACACGACCAGTGTATTGATGCAGTCGCTGAGCAGATGTAGGGATCAGTCGGCAAAACAAAAGTAAAGCTGCCACTAGCACATTATTGTGAGAAACAAGAATGGGATGGCCATCAATGTGTGGCCAGTGGGAGAACTTCCTGTGCAGGACTAGAGTAGAGGAAAGGGTGTGTATGAGTGAGAAAGCAAAAGAGGAATTTGTATTTTTTAGAATACAATCCCCCACTTATTGGACAGGTTAGGGGTTGAGACACTGTCCAAAAGTGAAAACTGTTGAAAAGTGGAACCCAGGCTTTTTCAGCTTGCAAATGCAAAATACCCACCAACAAAAGCAAAAATATAACTTGCAAAAGCCTAAATAACATATTTATTAACACATATCTACAATCCAGAGTAACTATGGGAGCACGTAAGAGACATTTATGTTGATGTAGTTACGGCACCACCTAGTGAAAACCTATTGGAAATTCATATTGCAATCCAGAATAAATTGTTCTTATGTCGGAGCAAAGATTCCCTGTAGTTACTCTGGATTGCGCCCATTGCCAAAATTCATAACGAATTACAGTAATTTAGGGTGCAGTCCTAATCATGTCTACTCAAAAGTAAGCTCCATTGTATTCAGTGGGCCTTCTCCCAGGAAAGTGTCTTTAGGATTGCTGCCTAAGATAACAAAGGAATGTGTGGACAATGAATATCTTCTATATTTGAATGATGGTTATTAGTCAAGAAAATTATAAGGAAATGCCAAAATCAGTTCGATCACCATGTCACATGCAAATCAACATCAGGGAAGTCAATTTTAGCCTTTAGACCAGCAGAGAGAGGTTGGAAGAGTGAAGCATGTGTTCAATGAACGAATTCTGGGTAAAATTGAAAGGTGTTGAAAGAGCAGAACCATCAGAAAATGAACTGTCAGAAAATGGGGAAGCCCTGTACTGAGGTTTCTTTACTACAGCTCCCGGACCTTCCTAGAAATTAAAATCTCTGTAGTTTGTAAGAAACTGTGTATATATACACACATATACATGGATGCACCAAAAAATATGAGGTTCATTTTTTGTGAGAGACTGACATGGCCAGCAACTTGTCAGACAGCTCCATACGTGTAAGGCTTAGTCCTACTGGCTTGGCATCATTGTAGAGCTTTTAGAAAAGGGTTTCATGCCTTCATTCCCACTGTGTGATGGTACCCTGGTGGTGCTAGCTGCCACTGGTGCCTGTTGGTACCTGCTGCCTGTTGGTGCCCAGCAGTATCCATTGCCTGCTGGTGCCCGTTGTCCAGTACCTGCTGCCAAGTGCCCATCACTTCCCAGCAGTGTTTGGGGCCCACAAATATTCTTGAAATTTTATTCCCGCAACAATGGGTAAATTCTGCTAGTTTGATATAAATGAACTTCAGAGCTCAGAACTGTCAGTTAGATACTTCCACATTAAAAATGTAGATCCCTTCTGTCTTGTAACAAATGTTTTGCTTATAGCTATGGAAGATGATAAAAATGAGAAGGGATGGAAGAAAAAAAGAGACGTCAGGAATGCAACCCATTTTTCCTGAGATGTTGTTCTTTACCCTTCTAAAAGAGTAACTACTTGGCATCATTGCTTTCTCTATCAGTAGGCTGAATGTGGAAAGACATTGAATATGGGAATATAAGACACTGAAGATGTTGAATATGGGAAATCAGTAATTTTGGAACGATTAGATGTGGGTCCAAAACACGAGAGTAGTGGGTGTGAGGATCATGTCTGAATCATATTTATATTTGTTTGCTCCCCGCTTAAAGAAGTGATGGCAGCAAAGTGACATCTAGCAATAGTTCAGGCTGTGAGACTAAGAGCCAGCTTGCTGTTGTAGCAGGCATTTTGAATGGCATTTTTCCATTGGGTTTGTCCATTGGGTTATGGCTTCACTTGCACATTCCCCTTCTCGCTCCTTCCCCTTGTAGAGATAGGAGCAGCAAGTATGGCCAAAAGATACTTTCCTGGGAGTAAGACCCATTGAACACAATGGGGCTTACTTTTAAGTAGACATGGTTAGGATTGTGCTCCATTTCAAGTAGCCACAGTGTATTGAGCAGCATGAAACAGACTGGAATATGGACTTTTCTCCAGTCTTTTCCACAGCATATTTGAGCATTGCATGCAGGACCATCAATAAAGAAAAACAATAGGTCTGTTTCTTAATTCCTCCTTGTAGGAGTGAACGAAAAGGTGAGTATCTTTATTGCAAAACACATACAGTAGACCCTCCATTCTTGGATACCTCACAGATACCAATTTCTGTGCATAAATAAAACTGCAAGGGGAGGGGGTGTTCATTCTGGCAATCATAAGTGATTGTCCAAAGTGTCTGGATGGGGTTCTGAGGTGCCGAGAAGTTGTGTGCAACCTCCAATACCTCCAAACACTTCTTAAGAATGACTTGAAGGCACATCCAGAAGATCATTCCAGACAAGGGCTTGGCACCTGCATTGAATCAAATTTTCGATTTGGTCAAAATCAAATCAAACTCAAGATTACAGGGGGCCCATGTACCAACATATACTGTCAACAGGTGTCTTGTGGCCAATTCTCTCTTTGATGTGTGTAAGCAAGAAATACTTAAAATATGGACCAACTTCCGGATCCTAAAAGAAATGGTCCCAATCCTCTTTCTTGAAACCATTAATTGCTTTAGTCTGATTTAGGGCGCAATCCAGAGTAACTACAAGGAGTGCTTGCTCCGACGTCAGAACAATTTACTCTGGATTGCAATATGAATTTCCCATAGGTTTTCACTAGGTGGTGCTGTAACTACATTGACGTAAATGTCTCTTACATGCTCCTGTAGGTACTCTGGATTGTAGGGTTAACCTACTTATGTGCTGAGTGTGCAGTAGCAGCAATTCTGGGAAATGAGTGAGAATGTAAGGAAGACGGAAATGGAGGCTGCTCCGACTTTCACAAATGTTCCCAGGTAGTGTGCTTTTTAAGGCTTCCAGCCCAGATTTAAACTCTTGAATGAATGTAAACATTTCCTCTCCTACACACACAATTTGTGGGAGGCAGAGTTCAAGTTGAAAGAACTACAAAATACCAGCACTTTATACTTTCGTGAAAAAATATACTTCCCAAATGTAATGGATCTTTTCTCCAAATCTGAAACATAGACAATTTTTGCAGGTCATGCAGTGTTGTAAAACACATCATTTTCCCATGGATTGCTTTATCTGAAGCGGGTGGTGGGGGTGGGAGAAAGGAATAAAAGGTAATGGAAGCCCAGAAGATATATTTGTATTGCAAATCCTTTTCCTGGAGCCCAAATACAGGGTTGTACGTGTCCCCAACCTTAAGTATGCAGTCCTAACCTCCAGTTAGGCAGGCCTAAGCTCCAGCATAAGCCCTGTGCCGAGCTGGGTGTGTCACAGAAGTTCAGTAAGGCACTCCGCTGTGAGGCAGCGTAGAATGCGCTGCAGGGGCTGCGGAGCCCCCGGGTGATCTGCAGCTAACGCTGCTGGCCGTGAGGTGAGGGAGGGCCCTCCTCCTGGTCCTGCCTCAGTGGATTCCCAGAGCCACGCGCAGCTACAGCTGCACGTGCAAAACTTAAAACGGCCGGAAATGCCTGGGAATTCTGAAAAGGATTGGTTTTTCCCCCCTTTCTGGTTTGCCCCCTTTGCCGGGGGTCTCTGGTAATTTCCAATCATCTGATCAGCCTGTTTACAGGCATCTCTTCTCTCCTATCCAAAATCCAACTTAGTCCATTCCTGCTTAGCTGTCATCTGGCAGCCTGTCACCTTGCTGCCTGAATGAGAGTTATGTGATGTCCCACTCCTTATTCAGGCAGGTGAAGGTGTTTTAATACTGGTTGCACTTGACATGCACACTTGGCCATTGATGCCTGCTCTTTTTGAGGACATGTTCAGAGGATTCCACTATGTTAGGGGTGTTTGGCAGTGATGGGATTCAAAGAAATTAACAACCGGTTCTATGCCCATCTGGCAGCCACTTTTAAATGGCTATATTTAAACTTTATATGTCCTATCTCTTATTAACAACCGGTTCTATAGAGTAGGTGTGAACCTGCTGGAGCCCACCACTGGTTCTTGGCATTTAGAATCCTTGGGAATCACTACCACAGTCTGATCTGTCATGTGCACTTATTTCTGCAGTGCACAGCCATTTCTTCTGGCGTGTGTAACAAGTACACGCTGGCCCTAAGAGAAGGAAAAAGAAGGGGGGAAATGGCAGCAAGTGTCCTTTTGCCAAATGGCTTTGTACTGAAATGTCTCTTTCTTATTACTCCTGGAGCA
Organism: Cryptoblepharus egeriae; assembly: GCA_030015325.1. Classification (NCBI taxonomy): domain Eukaryota; kingdom Metazoa; phylum Chordata; class Lepidosauria; order Squamata; family Scincidae; genus Cryptoblepharus; species Cryptoblepharus egeriae. Next base: position 36,211,577 of record JAREYC010000005.1, read on the forward strand.
TTTGTTCTGGAAATGTTGATTATCAACCTTTGGGGCCAAGCATGTAGGAAACAAGGTGTTTTTGTTATATCAGCGACAGCAGCAACCACGTGCCGAGAACATATCTGTAAAAAAGATATTTTAACAATATGGTGGGAAACAGAGATACATACTGCATTTTTTGTTATTTTTATGATCCAAGTTTTTAATGTTTGAGTGGGACAGGGCAAAAAAAATTCGCGTGAATACAAAAGTAGGGAAGGAACACTATCTTCTATATATATAAAAGAGAAAAGTCACTGACTCACTCATTGACTGACTCATCAACATCCTGCCAAAACTGCTGGGCCTAGAAGCGTGTAACTTGGGGAGAGTGTTCCCAAATTACATTTAACCCTTAAAGGGCTGGAAAGGGGTGCAATGTGTTTTTGTCCTATACTTAACATGGAAGACTGACCAACATCTAGCCAGTTTTGTGCTTGGTGCCTGGTGCGCTGCGGGGGATGTTGTTCAGATGAAGGGGTTGCATTGAGGAGGATGCTGTGCATGGGGGTTGTTGCTCATGGGGGGCAGTTGTGCATGGAGGGGCAGTTGCACATGGGGGTGTTGCGGATAAGGGGTTGGGGCGGTGATGCATGTGGAGAGGTGATGCGCATGGGGGTTAATGCACGTGGGGGATATTGTGCGTAGGGGTGTTGCGCATGGGGGACTGTTGCACATGGGGTGGATATACATGGGGATAATGCGCATGGGGGATGATGCACATGGGAGATTGATGTGCATGGGGGGTTGATGCACATGGGAGGGATGTTGTGCATGGGAGCGATGTTGTGCATGGGGTATGTTGTGCATAGGGGGAATGATGCTCATGGGAATGGGGCATGGCATATGGGGAATTTTATTCCTGCAACGCAGGTATGCTTTCACCAGTTGATCATAAATGGGAAAATGTTTTAAAGAATTGATGGTGTCAGCCGCAGAACAGCAAAGGGCTGTGGACGACTTGAAGACCTGGCATCAAGACGTTCTTCCACCTGAGACCTCAAGCTCCAATATGGTCCTGAGGTCAGAGATAGGAAAGAACTGAGAGAAGATCCAAGTCCATGTCTCCTCCTGTCACCCCATATATTGAAAAGACCACAGGAAGGGAGCAGGAAAGGATGAGCTCAAGGATGATGGCTTTTTCTCCTTCTTTCTGGCTTTCGTACTCTATCCATTCAAGAAGCAGAGAGTCCAGAAGTTGGAGGAAGTGAGAAGAAGAGCTGAGATCAGTAGGTCCCCCACCTCATTCCCTCCGCTCAATCCAGTGGCATAGCTAATAATCATGCAGCCCAGTGCAAAGCTCAAAACATTGCCCCAAAAGTGATGTCACACCTGGAAGTGAGGTCATCATTGGGTATTTGAAAAAAAAATTGGGGAAAAACCTGCCTTCTGTTCCTCAGCAGGTCACCACCATTGGCTTTGCTAGAGGCATAGCTAAAGCACGTATTTGCTATCTGGAGTTGAAGATGATTTTGTTGCCCCTCCTGGCCTCTGCAACAACAAAATCAAAATTGGTTAAGTATAGGAAATGAAAATTGTGTCCCTTATTGGTTAGGGACAAAGAGGAATGGTTATTCTTTCCCTGCTGAATAGAAGAGGAGCATCACTTAGAAATGCTATATATCCAGTTAGCATAGGGTAACTGTTTTATGATATATGTTCTGTATATGATATATGTACTGACAGCTGATTCATATTAACACCTTATTTGTTCCATACAGTATCAGAATTACATCTCATTGGTTCTCAGAGCCATCAGTAACTTGGAAAGTTTGAGCTAAGAAATTACACTTTTGTTCCATATGCTTTTGTATTTTCATTTTCTGGTTAATTGGCCATAACCTTTGATAGAATATAGATATTCCAGTGCAGTTTGTTTCATTGCATTCTGCATGAAATTACCTTTCCAACAATATATAACATGATGGTATTATCATTTATACATACCATGTTTTTCACAATTTAATCACTAGTGTTAAGCTCAGCTTGTAGGCCCTCTAAAGCTTGTAGCCCAGTGCAACTGCACCCCCCGCACCCTCCTAGCTACACCACTGCCCCAATCATCTGCCTTTTGGAAAGATGAAAGTTAAAAAAATATTATAAACTAAGAACAGCCCTCCTAAATCTCCCAAGTAGTTTCTAATCTGTTTTTAAAATAATTCCTCAAATATCCTAAAGGCTGCAATCCTATTTACACTTACTCAGGAGAAATCCCCATTGACTATCATTGTTTAAAGCCAATACAGAAAAGTACATCTCCCCAAATGTAGTCACAGACCATAGTAGCATCAAATCTAATAAATTAAAAATGAAATGCACATTGAAATGAATGGGGACCTACCAGAAATGGGCTTGCGACCCACCTAGTGGGTCCCAACTCGCAGTTTGAAAAACGCAGCTCGAGTCTCTTTTTATCTTTTTGCATTATGCCTTGCACATGCTATTTTTAAAAGAGCAACAGATAGGGAGCTGTAGCAGGAAGAGGAAGACGTCAGCTCCATGACAGCCATAGGTCCACAGTGGCCTATTTGGGGGACATGGTTTGGCACCTGTCCCTAATGGGCCACGTTGGCCCTTGTCTCACTGGAGCTCATTATATGACTGTTCCTGGCAGCAAGAAATCTAAACTGACTGCCTGAAAACTGCCGTTGCATTTTTTTCTGAGAGTCCTGAGACTACATGGAATTACGAATGCTTAATGGAGGGATTACACATTGTCTGGCTGAGCCTGCATTCATGGAGTCATTGGCTTTTGTTTTAGGTGCACCTTTGAACCCACAACAGTGGACATCATCCTGATTTCGAACTTTGTTTTTAAAAAGAAAATTTCAAATAGAACTAAAGATTTAAAGATTGTGACTACAAAATTCCAAATGTATCTACCAAATGTGACCATCAAATTCCTTCATGGTTAGAAATTAAGAAAGTTTGGTTAGAAATTTGAGAAAATGACAGAAAACTGCCCTAATGTTTTCATTTAAAATATCATTTTTAAGGTTTCCAAACTTACTACATTGCCTACATACAGTCAATATACTGTAGCCTTTCTACCACCCTGCAATCTTTATTTCAGTTTTAGTAAAACACCATGGTTGGCAGTAGAATGGTAGTGATAGATCTCCTTGTTGATGATGATGATAATGATGATGATGATGATGATGTGATCCCCTTGTTCTTAAGATAGAGGCCAGATGTTTCACCTATTATTTGGCCTTTGGACATTTTACCCTAATATTCAAATTTGTAGCATGTTATTGGGCACTACCTTGCATATTATGGTGTGATGAGGCTGTCAACTTTGAAGTCAAGCATGAGGTTGAAGAAAGCTGGAAGATTGGGATCCTCAGTGCTACAGAGAAGTAGGGGAAGGACGCTATGAGTGCAGAATCTACAGAAACTACTCACCAGTCGTAACCACTCATTTTACAGTTTGGGTGGAAATGGCTTGGTCCTTTGCCAGGGAATAAAACAAATAAGCAAATGACAAGCAATTACCTGTGGGGCTAAGCCACACTTTTGTTAAGTGCTGCCAGTTTCCAAGAAAGAAAGCTGCATAGCTGAGAAGCTGTATAGTTTCTTAACTTGATAAAGACCTGCAGGGTCCAAACAAGGGTTTCCAAGGGCATAGACCATAATAACTCCTCCCCCTGTAAAACTATACAATGCAAAATAAATTTAAGAAGGAGGGGCTTAATACGGCACCTTGGCCTGGGCCTAATGCCGTATCTGATCATGCCTTTGTAGACAAAAGCTTAAAAGGCAGTTGAAACCGATTGACGAAAAACCCCCAAGGTGCCCTTATTGCCATAGGCTTAATTTGGGCTCTTGACCAAGTCCAAATTTCTCAGCTTCCTCTATAGTTGATTCTGTTGATTCCATAGGAACATTTATAACCTTGCATTTAGGAATTATTTAACTGTGCTGAACATTGACTGGATGGTGGAAAGGATAGAAATAAACAGGACATTTCCTACATTTTTGGCAGAGTTTTCAGGACCTGGCTGCTTTCATCCTGGTGAATGAATAATATGCAGGAAACTCTCGCCCACATAAATTGCAATATAGCCCATTAGATAAATAAGCAGGACATGATTTATTGACTTGTGGTTATGGTCTGGTTGGAGCAAGAAACTTTTTGTGGCATGGTAGTGGTTACCAAAGTCCAGTATAAATCATGGACAAAACTGACAATTTCTTGGATTATGGATTACAAAATTACACGTATCAGATTTCAGGGTTTGTCATGGGTTAATGTGAAGAGCAGCAGTATATATTACATTGATGCTGCTCGCAAACGAATTACAGCTCTGTAAACTGTTGTGATTAATATTGAAGGATACATTTTCCATACAAACCTGTTCAACTTCTTGATATAAACTTGGTTCTTCAGATGAAATAGTAAGTTATGAACTGTCATATTTCCTCAAATCTAACACTCACATTTTCAGCTGACGTTAGTCTCCAAAATTGGGGTGTATATTAGATTTGATGCCGCATTGGATTCAAATAAATATGGTATTTTGATTAAAAGTAATGGTTGGTATTTGGTTTAACAGTTTACTGTATTGTAATAGAAATGTCACATGAACCCATTCTTGTATAAAGTAGTGCAATTAGGTAAAAATCATAACATAAACCCATTGTCATATTATTATTGTCATATAATTCATTGTTGTATGCAATAAAATTAAATTTTGCATTGGCTTTGCAGCTGCACATTACAATAGCCAGAAAACATTTTTTATCTCAAGCCTTTTAAAATTGGAATGCACATTAGATTTGATGGCACATTTGTTTCAAGTAATTATGGGTATTTGTATCTGTGCACACTGGTCGTCATGAAAGTTTTTCCTTTTAATTGTGGGTCGAAAAGAGGAAAAGGCGCAGATCGGGAAGACAAATATGTGCAATAATCCATTCCCTCGGCAACAGAAAAGTTATTTATACTTTGTCCTGAGATGTGCTAAAATTGTAAAGAAATGAACAATACTTGAAATCTGAACCTATTTTTAAGCTGTAGTATAGTTTGTCATAGTTGTAATAGTATATTTGTAACAACTGCTTTGTCAATGAATTATTATGAAAGCAGATGATGCCAGTAGAGTAATGCCAGCCTAAATTGGTTAGGATTGCACCCTGTGTCACATCCAACCTAGGTGCACAGGTTTGTGCAGAGTAGCCCAGACCTTCAGGAATTTACTGCGCTGCAGAGATTCATACATAGTCTGATGAAACATTTAACACAGCTGGTTTATTCATGTGATACTCTTTGGTCAGCAACAGTGCTTTTGCGATATTATTAGGGTAGTCAGCTCATAAGATCCCCTCCCCAATATCCCTCTGAAAGGTGGCTTGAGGGCCAGATGAAAAACCATCTGCAGGAATTGCTTTAGGCAGGCTTGGCAGCCCAAGAATGAATGGAATTCTGAAATATTTAATTCCCAAATGTGAGTTCCGAGCTAAGTCCCAAGCAACAATTTCAGCTTCACTCAGAAGTGTACAGTCACAAATCCTATAAGGCTAATCTTGACATTCTTGGTTCCGTAATGGGGACACTGTTCCACATGTTTTCACTTCCATCACAAAATTCCATCACTTTCCCTAGAGTTCCAGTATGCCAGGATTGGGCATGTGATTGCATCTGTTTTCCTTTCCAAGACTTCACATACATGTTTGTGGGTCCTCCAATATGGTATATTTTACTCTCACATTTTTCCACCACCGTTTCTAACAGGCCTTCAGTTAAGTCACTAGAAAATGAGGTCTGTTACCCAGCAACTGGTTGGCTTCAGGTTTAACGTGTTGCTTGTTCTGCTGCACTGATCTGACTCCAACGTTCTCTCGATTATTAATCATCTGCGAGTTGTGCCTCAGTCTATATAATATATTCATTTATTCCTGTTTATGGATGACAGACATTTGTAATTGTCAGGATCCAGCCCCTTGGGTGGATCCGTCTGGCCCTCTTTTAATGCTTCAGCCCCATCTGTTGCTTAATTGGCTGTGGAGTTATTTAGCAAACCTCTTGGGAAATCCAGCTGGGTTTTGCGTCAAAAGGTCTAGCCTTGTCAGGTGGTTCTTCGTTTTAGGCCTTGTCCAGGCTATTCTTGTTTTGTTTGGTTCCATATTTGGGGGTTTTTTCCCCCCTGCTTTGAAACCAACCATATCTCTTGGAGCTGTTACCATGGAGTCCTATTACTGATAGGATTCAATAGGAGCAAAAAAGGAGCCGGTAGAGATTAGAAGACAAGTTGCAAAGGAAACAAATACTAAGGCAGTGGTACTCAAAGTGGGGGTTAGGACTCCCCTGGGGGATTGGGACCATTCCTCAGGGGGTCACAAGAGGGTGGAATCCACCATCTTTAAATCAGGCACTGGGTTTTCCTGGGAGCAAATCTCATTGAACACAATGGGACTTAGTTCTAAGTAGACATGGAGGTGTTCTGGCATCACAGTGATGTCTCATTCCGGTAAGTTTGACAGGGTATCCCAGACAGATTTTTAAGTTTGAAAGGGGGTCGTGGGCTGAAATGCCCAAGTATCACTGTGCTAAGGTAATTTACTGGGTATTTCCTTAGTCTACATCAGTGATTTTCAACTTTTTTCATCTCATCAGTTGTTTTTAACCATTGGCAAGACACACCATACTGTTCAAATCCCCAAGTTTTCCTGTTACTAAATGTCCCTCCCCAAATTCCAGTGGCACAGCTGAGGACTATCCATGGCATACCAGTGTGTCACGGCACATTGGTTGAAAATCATTGGTCTACATATTCATTCTAGTCAAGAATCCTACTCCCTTTAAGTCCTCTAGTCAGCTAGGCATCTAGTCAGCTAGCCAGTAAAGCATCCTATGGTCCTAACTGTGGAACTGGGCAAATGTGCATTTTTATAACCTGTGGATGTTGACACAATTTTGCTGATGAGGTGGGTACTTGTCGTTACCTAATCCCCAAAACTTCCCATTCTTGGGAAGCAGGTAGCCATCATGGTCAAGTGAATAGGCTCAAAATCAAGTTCTTGGTTTAACAGTGAGGAAGAGGAGAAGGGCAAACAATGAACCACAATAGACAGTATGGCTACTGCCTCTGCCAGCACAATCCCAACCTTTAGTGACCTAGGGATGTTGCAAAAGTGCCATTTCTGCACCACTCCTGGGGAGGGATGAGGACAGTGCACATGCAGGCTCCAACCTCCCCACGCCACAGCAGGAATGGGAAGATTGACAGGAATGGGAAGTGTTTGTCTAAATTGTTTAGGATTGCACCCTGAATGTCTTTCCAGTTTCTTCAGGATGCTGAGGCATCACTGGACTCTGAAGTAAAAGGAAGTTTTCCAAACAGGTGCCCAAAATAGAGAAAAATAAGTAATGTTCACTCCAATTTCACCCTGAAATGCAGACGTCTTTTTTATATGCCTGGTATTTAGCCTTTTATGACAGCTCTCCTATTTTCACACGGTGCAGCTGCCACTCTGGGATTCCACATTAACTGTTAATTCTTCAGTTACTCACATTAGGCAAAAAATATTCCAATGGAAAATATTAACAGCCAGGCTATTTTGGTCTCTCATAGACAGTTGTTTTGTCTGTCTTTGAAAAGCTGCATCAAGCAGGTGGAATACTGGGTCCCAAACTATGGTGCTGCTCTTCCTGGGAGTATTTAAGCACTCGAAACAGCCCAGCCAAGGGATTAGGCAAAAAAGACCACCACAAATAGGCCAATAATAGTGTCATGTCCTGTCTCCTTTTCCAGGGCTGCAATCCTAAGCTCCAGTTGGGCCAGCCTAAGCCCTGGCATAACTGCTGTGCTGATTTGGGGGTGTCACAAAAGTGCCATAAGGCATTTCTTCCACACTCCTGGGGTTAGGCTACTGCACAGGCACATGCCAATCTCCTCACACCACCATGGGAAAATATGCTGGGTGAGTTAGGCTGGCCTAAATTGGTTAGGATTGCACCTCACCAACATCCAAAGGGAAGAGCAGCAATTCTTTGCCTGTGAAGGTCCTGAGTTCAATCCCTTTACAGGCCTCTACCTGAAACTTTTGAGAGTCACTTCTACCCAGTATAGTCTTGCTGTTCTGCCCAAGATCTCTTTGATCCTTACTGTAGACAGAGCTTACAGTGCAAATGTTTTCCTTTCCACATCTCAGGAGCCTTCATAACCAGTGGCATAGCTAATGATCATGAAGCTTGTATCATGCATGTATCATGTAAAAATTTTCATTTTCTGGTTAATTGGCCATAACGTATTATAAAATACAATATTCCAATGCAGTTTGTTTCATTGTATTCTGCATTAAATTACCTTTTCAATGATATATGACATGATAGCATTATTATTCATACATACCCTGTTTTTCATAATTTTAGCCACTAATGTCAAGCTCAGCTTGTCACCCCCCCCCCCCTCAAAGTTTGCACTCCTAGCTATAGCACTGCTCATAATTCTTCTCTTAAGGCAGATTCTCATGACTCACTCCAACATGGCCTTCACTCCTCTGGTTCGCTGGTGCCATATGCAGGGATAAACATGTACAGGTTAGTGTATTCACTGTATCATGCAGACAACCAGTGTCACCATTGTGCACATGACATTGTGCACATGACATTGTGCACATGGTTATAGACTATAACCACCTTTAAGTGCTGCATCAAGCAGCTTGAAGTCAATGCTGCCATAAGTTGAGTTGGTTGTCATAAGTGACCGTCTTAACCTAAACTCCTAACCATAAGTGATCCTAACCATGTTTATTGAGAATTAAATCTAGAATCATGTTTCAAAGTCAGTACTCTTAGAGTTACAGCTTTAGTTTAGTATCCCATATCTTAAAATGTGCTACTCTTGGCTCCATTTGATTATGAACATTTCTGTTATCTCCCCTCCCCCTCTCCAACAAAACAAACCTATGGTAAATTATCCTGTGATTTATTTATTCAGGTGTTTCTGGCTTGTCATGTCCAGGCTTTACAGTACAGCAACTCTGAGCCTGAATATGCTTTGAATTAAAAATGTGATGACATAGAAGATTAACTCTTTCCTCCTATCCACACCCTTTCCTTGTCCTTTTTTCCCTGAGCCCATAATCATTACCGCAAAAATAAAGAATCCCAGAGCTCACACAGGAAACATTTCTTAGTGTTATTGTTAAATACTGATTGCCAAATACAACAGCCTCGATACCATGGATTATGAGTGACAAAAACAATCCATGATTTCATGGGTCTACCCGTAGGCTCTCTGCCTCCTCTGTTACCCATTCAATTTGTGCACTTTGACTGCAAAGTCCATGTTCAGCATATAGATCTTGATGATGTGGAGTTTGTGTAGCAGGGAGGGGTGATTGCCATCGACAGTGCATATGTGTGTGCCTAAAAGTTGGAGTCAGCTTATTCTTTGCCTCCTTGTAATTGCTTCCCTAAACCCCCCTCTCTATTGTAGTTGATAAAGATGCCTTTCCTCCAAAAGTGGCCAATTCAGTGCTCAGTATTGCGCCTCTACTATGGTTCAAGCAGGTTACCTGCATTTTGTATTTACTCATCTTTTTATGTGTCATCTTTATATGTATATCTCTCACCTTTATATGTATATTAAGAAGTTCACTCAGTGTCACATCCAGTTTTTTAAGCTACAAGGTAAAGAAAAAGATGGATTCCTGGTGGTATGGATACCTGATGGTATGAGTACCTGATGGTATGAGTACCTGATGGTATGGTTACCATTCAACACCATGTACAATTGGCTTCTTAAAACTGGCAGATCGACTTCCTCTGAGCTCAGACCTGGAGATACTGTGAAGTACATATAAAAGGCGGTGATGGTGAGCATCCAGATTTAAGTACGGATTCATTGATATCCTATTTCCAGTTTAAAATCTGGCAAAGCAGAGTATTATAAGAGTTGTTTTCCCAGTTGTTCTGGTGATCAGGAATCAGCTTGTCTATATTATAGAAATAGAATATGCAACACTGTTCATATCTAGTAAAACTTGGATGAGATCCAGCTATTTTTCTTACACCTGTTAAAAAGCAGGAATCTCATAAGATATGTGCGCATGGAATGTTCTATCAACAAATGCAAAGCAAGTGACTTTGCATTTGCAACCCACTAAATAACTATGAGGCATTTGTACATCATATTTCAAAAGACATTCCATATATGAAAAATGTTTAAATTTGATTTGGGAGTGAAAGGATTGGGAAGGGAGGGAAAATTGTGTACTATATGGCATAGGGCCAGTTTGCACTCTGCTTCTAACCACACATAAATTAGCTCGATCAAAATTACTGGGAAAGATTTATAGGGCTGCATAAAATGCCAACTTTGTATCATTTGCTTCACTCAGATCATTTAGCTGCAAATGTCTACATACATAATTGTAGATGGGATAACACAGAGATTAGACTATTTGGTAAATCAGAACTTTGTTTTGTCTCTTTTTAAGTTGCAATTGTTGAGAAATTGTTGAGAATTTTTTTTGGCCTTCTTATGTTGAAATGGGGACCTAAATTGGTTAGGATTGGTGTGTTGTTAATGTATTGTTAATTTATGTCTGTGTGTTGTTAATCTATTTTAAATGTTGAACAAAGGGGACTTAACATGTTTATACATGGAAGGATAGGATTTTGCTGCTAGCCAACTTATGTTACTGTTGCCATAAGTACTTCTATTAGGGTAGTACCAGTGATGGGATTCAAATAAATTAACAACAGGTTCTATGTCCTAATAATCTAAATTAACAACAGGTTCTATGTCCTAATAACCTAAATTAACAACAGGTTCTATGTCCCATTAGTAACCACTTCTCAGAACGAGGTGCTCATTAGCAAAGAGTTCTATAGAACCTGTAAGAACCTCCTGAAGCCCACCACTGGGTGGTTGTCCCAAACAAGTGGTGACTGGTGTTTGACTTGGCCAATCCTTGACACTACCATACAGAAAGATCAACGCTGGCTTTGGCATCATAACAGTCATGTTGTTAGTGGCAAAGCATGCTGAGTTTTCTAAATCTTACCTTTTCTTCACTGAGTTTTTCTTAGCTTACTTTTTCTGGTTCTCCTGCTCCTTTGTGATACACAGAGGATAGCAGGTTCATTGCTGTCTTCATCACATTAAGAGGCTTTTTTCCTGTTTCATTTCAAATACTGCCTGAGAAATGTTGGCTTCTTACAGGAACAAGGCAATGCTACAAAGGCCCTTCAGGCCACATAAAGTCACATCCATACAGCAGCCCACATACGCAGCCCACAACCGAGCATGATACGAACTGGCATTTTCATGTGAAGGGATGAAAAACAAGGAGGGGAAAATGATTTTAAAATGTGTTCTACTCAAATAAAAAGAGAATCAATTTGGTCTGAGATATGAGGTGAAACAAGATGGTATCATGAGGATCTCCTCTACTCTTTTCATGTGATGAGAATAATGTTGTGGGACTGCTCAGAGTTCTACATATGTGGTGTAGAAGCCATTGGCTCATGAGAACAACACCATCTTGAAAGCATGACTTACCCATATCTTCCAGTCTGGTACCCGTATCTACCAGTGTCCAGGTAGAAAGCATGACTGTCTACCACAAGTCCACCCAGCTGCTGAGGAGGCTAGATATGGTGCTACCATTTAACACAGCACACTGTGTACACAGCACACTTGAGAACATTCCCCATTACTTTCTTGCCTCTCTCACCTACCCACTCTGATTTTCTCCCATCTCTCTTTTCCTCCCAAATAAACTATGCTTCCTTCCCACACAAATCTCTCCTGTTCATCTTAATCTTGTTTCTCACAACTTAGCTCTCACGTCCTCTTCTTCTCATCCTGGAGCTGTATCTCCACCTTCGTGTTGGAGTGTAGGGTTGCCAAATGCCCCGGAAAACAGGGACAGTCCCAATTTTGCTGTAATGTGTTCACATACTGGCAAGTGTGACATTGGGTTCTGTCCCAATTTTGTGGAAGAGTTATGGCAACCCTAAGCATGGGACTCAGAGGAAAGAAGTTGTGGGAGAAGAAATAAGTGATGAGATCAGAGCTGTTGGATGCAAACCATCCCCCAAGAGAGGCCATAGGCCAGACTTCTTCACTTTTAGGAGGACATGGCTGGCTGGTTGGCTGATTGATTGGTTGGTTGAGACTTGATGGGCTGAGGATCTTTCAAGACACCCCATATCAATCACCACAGTCAACTTCTCCAAGTAGCTTCTTTGCTTGGTCTCAACAATGGAGGTCACCTCTTCACATTTTTGGTGGCCATTGTGTTTGCTATTTATATGTACATATGTACACATGGGCTCAGGGGTATATTTATTATGGGTTTAGTCATCCAAGAGCAGCAGACTGCTGCTATTCCCATCTAATTGCCATATTTTGCCTTTGTAAACAGCAGCATAACCATGGAAGGTATGATTGCTCGAACAGAACAACTCGAAAGTGGTTACTTCCACATTGCAGCAGGGAGCCTTTAAAAACTAATTGGCTGGTGAAAAAAATGCCTAGAATAATTAATTTGGTCTTCAGTCATCACTCCTAAAAGAAAGTAGCTAGGCTTTTGCCAGTGCTTTTTACTAGTTGGGGTGGGAAAGGTGTGCTATTTTGGCTGAACAAACAGATATAGGTGGCAATCCTCATCACACTTCCCTGGGAGTAAGTACTATTGAACACAATGGGACTTACTTTTGAGTAGACATGCCTAGGATTGCACTGAAAGTAAACAGATTTAGCTAAATCAAAACCTTATCAAATAACAAAACTGCTTTTTTAAAAGAAAAAGAACCTTAGAATGAAATAATTTATGAAACTACATTTGGGGGGCCTAGAAAAAGCTCCTTTGATCTGAGACTCCAAAATAATGGTGCAGTCAAGCATCCAGAATCTTAACACTGTATGTTGAAGGCATGCTTTTTTCCCAGCCAGACTGCTGTTTGAAGTTTGTTTATATGTCTAGTGGGTTAACAAGTTATGGTGTCTACAATTTTCCTTTCACCCTATTATTATGTTTCCCAGTGCACAACATCTTAATTGTTGGACAATCTCCAAAGGCTGTTTTACTTTTGAAGAACCTTCCGTCAATGGGAAAGCAGATAATAGTCCATAAGCTGAGCTTAAAGGGAGATGAAGTCTACAGAGGCATATTTGTCAATTAAGCCTCCGCTGATTTCATTCAGTATTAAAAGTACTGGAGTGAAAAAAGAAGACTCATTTTCACTGCTGATAGGGCATTCCTAAACTAAACCTCAGATAAACATATGGGGATCTGTATCTGGACTAGAGAAAGGACATTATCCTGTATAGTTCTGTAGACAATTGGAGAAACCTACCAAAAACTCAGCTGATATTCCATATGCTATTCTTGGAGTGATGTCTGTTCAAACTATGGGCCAATTTCCCTAGTTATGAGGATATATTCAGGCATCCATATTTCCACATGTCCCTATGTGAAGGAGAAAAGTGGGCAGAAGTGTTAAACAGTTCTCTTCCATTCTGCCAGTTTTTTTCTCTGCAAATACTTATTTGCAGAGAAGCAGTAGATAATTTGGTTTCAAGGAATAATGTGAAGGTAGAATATGTTGGTTCATGGCCTGGCCTATAAACACCATCCACATCATCATCTTACAAGTCCAAAATGAGGATTTTGAAGTCTGTTTTTTCCAAGCACACAATGTATAAGAGTGTAAATCCTTGTATTTTAGCTTTTGATGGATCCACTCAAGTGATAGCACCACATTTTTGTGTGGTGTAGAGTCAGAGAACAAGATGGTGCCCAGTTCTTCTAGGGATGTTATAGACAGCCAACCATCTTCTGTTCGTCATTTGGTTCTGTATATTGAAACTTGTATGTCAAGAAAAATTGAAGGGAACAGTTGGGGTGCTAAATTAAAAAAACAACATTGATTTTTTTTTTGCCTTCTTCATGAGGAAGCTGCTTGAATCAGTACATAACGTGGCTGTGCTGTATCCCCAAAACTAAAATCATTTGGGCAAAGCTGATGTCATTTTTTGGATTTAGCATCCTTTAAATGTCCTAAATTTGTTCAAACATTTTTAGGACTGTGTTATCATTACTTGGTAGTTGTTCTTAGTCGTGTAGGTTGTTATTTGATGACTTGCCTTGAGTCTTTCAAAGAAGCCGGATTTTCTGTCTACAAAAAACCCTTGACCTGTGCAGGTGTCTGCAGGTCTGCAGTGTCAATCAAGCAGACTGAGGGGTCTATTTCCATGTATTTCTGGAGCAGAGAAGTCTGAGGAGAACTGTCAAAATTCAATTCCTTTTTCAACTGTCATTTCTAACTGTCTCTGGGACAGATAACAGGCCAGGCTGAGAATAGAGAGTTGCCTCTGCTGGTGGCAATTGAGGAGTGCCATTGAGGAGAGAGGAGGAAAACGAGCAGTTTAGGGGGACAGTTGAGGAGAGCCACTGAGGACAGAAGAGGTTAAAGAGCAGTTGAGGGGGACAGTTGAGGAGAGCCATTGAGGATAAAGGAGGAAAAAGAGCAGTTGCGGCGGGGGGGGGGGCAGTTGAGCAGAGCCATTGAGGAGAAAAGAGGTTAAAGAGCAGTTGAGGGGGACAGTTGAGGAGAGCCATTGAGGATAAAGGAGGAAAAAGAGCAGTTGAGTGGCACAGTTGAGGAGAGCCACCAAGGAGAGGTTAAAGAGCAGTTGAGGGGGACAGTTGAGGAGAGCCATTGAGGAGAGAGGAGGATAAAGAGCAGTTTAGGGGCACAGTTGACGGGAGCAACTGAGGAGAGAGGAGGAAAAAGGGGGACAGTTGAGGAGAGCCACTGAGGGGAGGGGGGGAAAGGCAGTTAAGATGCTGGAAAGGGGGAAAAATTACTGATTAATGTTGCTATATTGTACCTCTGTAAGTGACAGCTGCAGGCTTTTACTAGTGTGTTATATAAAAGTGAAGAAATATAAGAAATAGACATGTCATTCTCGCTGTATTGTCCTAGTTAGAGGAGATGCCTATTGGTCTCCTCTTTTAGGATTGGGATTTAAACAAGTTTTGTCTGCTTCTCTCTCTCCCTTCCCAAATTCTTCTACCGATCTTCTCTCTTTCTTCCACCTTCCCCCAGGTGCCAATGTCTGTTTCTCCAGACTGTTGACACATGACAAGCCAGGCCAGCAAACTGAGAGGTGACTGCTGGAATCCTCCCGCTTCTCTCGGCTGTCGAGTCGTGTCAGCTCAAGACTTGTCCTGTGGAAAGGCGCACATAAGAGGCTGCGGCTGTGCGCACCGCGGTTTTCCCCGCTGATTTATAATTCCTGGCAGAATGGTTACAGTTGCTGTGTTGGAGGAATAGAAATTCTGACTAATAGAAGAGACAGGAAGTAAATGACATTCTTTTTTCCCTTGCCTCCCCCCCCCCCAATAACACACACACACACATTATGTCTTGCCGGTTCTCAGAAGATTAGGAACAATTGTATCCTAGAGCTACATTCTTCTGGAACAGTCTCTTCTCTATTGTTGATAACTGAGGGGATGATCACAAAACAGAAATTTGGCTTGAAACACAGTTGTCCTTACTATATGTGGGCCTTTATCATCATATGGCTACAAGGAGATCATTTTTGTAACAGAAACAAGGCAAAAATGTGTCTTCTCAATCCAGAGCAGGGATGCCAAACATAACATCCATGGGATTATGGAAGCTCTTATCTGGCCCTATTTTTTATAAGCTGCTGAAGGAGGCACAAAACACTTGTGTGTTCACTTAGGGAGAGTGTCACTTGCTCTGGATTGCAATATGAATTTCCCATAGGTTTTCACTAGGTGGTGCAGTAACTACGTGTACATGTAATGTCTCTTACGTGCACCCATAGTTACTGCACCACCTAGGCCCATATCCTAAAGTCAAAATTAGCCCTTTGCGTTGGAGAAGTTAAGGTGACTTTCCATAAGATAACACTAGAGGGCGCCATAACTGCATGGACCCATAACTGGTCTGGATTTTGCCCTTAGTGACAATGTCACAGATACCCTGGGACTCTTATACACAAGAATCAATGTGTACCTTGCTGTTTGAAAGCTGTGATTGCCATAGTGGTCACCTGTAGACCCTTACTGCATACCATCCTCCATACCATACCTGTAAAGTTTATTCAGAAATTCTTAGAAATGTGGGAAGCATGCTAAAGCTGTCAAGCACAAATGTATGGCCAGAAGGTTTATGATCATCCCACCCCACACAGTTATAGTCTCCACGTGCTACATTTTAAGTGCATCTGGACCCAGTCATCTGTTTCCATCTTGTGTTATACCTTCCAAATCAGAGGCTGACATGAATTCATAGGTGGCTTATATGCAAGCCCTCACTAATCCTGAAAAAATAATTTTTTTTCTATAATCTGCCCCTCTTTGCAGAACTGACTCCTTTGCCAAAGGTTTCACATCCTCTTCCATTAGAGACCGCAGTTCTGCCATGCAAGAAGATTTACCATAGGTTTTCACTAGGTGGTGATGTAACTATGTCGACATAAATGTCTTTTACATGCTCCCGTAGTTACTCTGGATTGTAGGGTAAGTTTGCAGTGAAGATTCTTTCTGACAGACAATATTCAGTATGGGTCTGTGATTTCAATACTTTTCATCACACATCATGCTGACAAGGTGCTAAAATTGTCAAGGAATACCTGTAGTTTTTTGACAGCTGACAAGGTACAGTGCATTGCCAACTGGGATCTCACACCCCTTCCAATGTTCCTACTATTAAACAATGGTTGTTACTAAGGGTGTCTGGGGGGAGTGCAGATCACACTGGGGTAGCATCCTCAGGGATAGCCAAAATTGCAAAAATATTGATATTTTTCAACATGTAATATATTATTCAATGCATAAAATCATGCAGAATGCAATTTAAAAAACATGCACAAATAACCTATGAAAAGCTATGGCCACCTAACCAGAAGAGGAAAGCACAACAACCTTATATAACAAAAAGTAGATTTCCTTAACTCAAAAATCATCAATGAGACTGATTGGTTCCCTGCTGTGTCATAGCACCTCCTCATTGATTCTTGGACACTCAGATGTTAGTGTGATTTAACTCCCATTTCCATGGATGAGAGATAATAGTTATGTGAGTGCCATAAACTGGCCACAGTTTTTGCGTTTTGTTTTTGTTAATGGCAAGAATATGGACTCATGGCAACTGTGGGGAACTTGGATATTGGGGCACTGGAACCTATCCACATCCCTTCCTGGCTGTTTCAAACCAAACCAAACCAAAGTTCCTCTGAGGAACCTTTGAGGATCCCATCCTGTGTGCCCTATCATTTGAATGGGACTCTCCCTGATAGGAGTCATGTGTTGGGTTTGGTGTGGTGTGATTGACTTCTAATGGTAGTCTGCATCTTGTACTCCATTGTGTGGTTGTGGACAGGGAAGGAAGGGTTTGTGGCACTTGTGTTTTTCACTTCCCCATTGTTTGCTGTGGAGTTCCCCCATCTACACCAGCGTGGTCATTGGCAAAATGTTTTCCTGTTGCTGAGGGCTTGTCTGATGGATCAGTGTCCATCCCTCCCATCGTCCATCCTACATCCCTTTCATGTCCATCCTGCACCGCACTCTGCTCCCCTCCCCACTTGGGCCTCTCCAAAATGTGCAGGTGTCTTGGGTTGGGTTCAAATTATAGTGGCGCAACAGTGTTTTCTTGCTATTGCTTCAGTGTCAGGGGTGTGGCTGTCAGATTCTGCGCCAGCAGGGCCACATTTGCACCTGCTTACGTGGTGATGCACTGGCATGTCTTGTAGATAGAATTGAGCCTTTACAGGCATATTTTTTTTTACATGTGAGAGCTTTTCTAATGACTTCTCAACTAATTGACTTGACTTTTGTTGGGAGACAGCCAGAGGCTGAAAGGGATTAAAACTGTTAAAAATGAAATGCTTTGATGTGGCTGAAATCCTATTAAATTTTGGATAGAAGATTTCTATAGCAATGTTATATCTTAACCACAAAAGCCTCACATGCCGGGCTGCTCATGCACACTTCTGATAGATTTTCTTTTAAAGAGGAAGGGAATCTGCCAGGGAAGTTTCTGAGGTGATGAGAGGATGCCAGACCTTGCTCCTGTGCCACAGAGGGAAGCTTAAGTCAGAAGCCGCCTGCCAACAACAAATGCAGGTCTACTCATTGTTCAGACTCCTGAGGATTGAGGACAGAGCTGATCCTAGCCCCCATCTGTTTTCTTCTGCTATGTGCACACTTTCCCCTACCTTCCACAATGCCTATCACCTCATCTACCACTGCCTCTTTCTCTAACTCATTCCTTACTTTTTCAAAAGACTGGTATTACCTAAAAAAGGCAGAAGAAATATATGGAAGAGTGGGGCAGCAGAAGCCACAATAAAAGAGTGCCTCTAGCCCTGTTAAAGGTAAAGGTGTCCCCTGCAGATTGCCCTGGAAGTTGTGACTGACTCTAGGAACTCTCATCTCTGTTTCCTAAGCAATAGGTCCAGCATTGTCCAAAGACACCTCCGTGATAATGAGCAGTGGCCGAACTGTGGCTTCAAGACTCACCATTGGAATATAATCCAGTTTTTGGTTATTTGCATAGCAATTAGGCTATGAGCATCAAGGGTTAAAACAAGCTATTACTTGGGGGTAGCAAAGCTGCCGATCAACATTTTAGCCACATACCTTGGCATTTATAAATCAGGCAGCAATGCTTTTAAAATACCCAGAACCACTGTTCTCCTCTAGACAGTGGTCATTCTGCTTGGTTACCAGGCTCAGTCAATCTTTTTTTCTAACCAAGAAATCAGTGGGAGGAGGTGACTGGCTGCTAACTACAGTAGTGTGACAAAAGGACTGCATTAAGCTACCAGTGTCAGGCTTACAGCCATGGGGTATGTACAGGACACCTTCTGCCAGTCCACCACCTCCTTCTGTCACATGAGATGACTGTTTCACTCTATCTCACCATGAGCGTTGATTAAGGAAGCCTTTAAAGACGGTTCGGTTGGTTTGGGCGGTTCGGCAGTGGAACAGATTGCCAAGGGGGGTGGTGGACTCTCCCTCACTAGGGATCTTTAAGCAGAGGCTCGACGAGCACCTGTCAGGGATGCTCTAGGGGGATTTCCTGCTGCAGGCAGGGGGTCGGACTAGATGACCTACTAGGTCCCTTCCAACTCTATGATTCTATGATTCTAAAGCAGTGATTTTCAACCAGTGTTTTGTGACACACTGGGGTACCACAGGAATTTGGAGATTGACATTCATAGGAAATTTGGGGGATTTGAACAATCTGGTGTGCCTTGTGAATGGTAAAAATAATTGATGGTGTGCCTTGACAATTTCAGTGCCTTGTTAAATATGCCATGAGATTAAAAGGTTGAAAATCACTGCTTTTTATTGTTAAGGTGGCATCAATGGATCTTTCCTGGCCCATCAGTATGTGGAAGCTGTCTTGCTTTGTGTGGCCACTTACAGTGGCATTCCACTTCAGATATAAAAGAGATGGTGCACCAGGCATCTTCCAGGTCACCTGCTAAAGAATGCTGTGTAGTTAATTCCTGAAAAGTTTGCTGTTGGATCTGTTTTACTCAGTTAAGCTGAAATATGGAGATTCCTGCCTTTGGTCAATGGAAGTATGGCATCTTGTTGACCATTCCTTGGTTTGTGGCTAGATCATTACCATCTATTTTCATCCATCCATCCATCCATCATCATCACTACTGTGTCTCTATTCCATTCAGCTATTGTCGAATGCAGAATACTTCATAACAAGCTGGAGAAGAATTGTGTATTTGATTATAATTTTAAATATGCATTGGATGACCTACATTTTGAGGCATTTAAGAGCGAAACATAGCTGACCAATTTATTTGATATATAGTAACAATGGAAACCTATAATGAAGCATGAGAGAACTGATCTTCCTCCTAAAGAATTCTCACTCTGTATTACTTCTTATGTCATGACCTAAATGGCAGTGACAGACAGTCGGTTCCTGATCAGGTCTGGCAGCACAGCTACTGCGTTGAAGTCATTTGAGTTGTAATATATCAAAGAAGTCTTGGATAGTATAAATGTAAAACAACAATTGAATAGTTAAGAAATGAAGATGTTTCCCAGGGAGCCTTTCACCCTCTGGGTATACTCTTATATTGAATTTGTTGGGGGAAAAAAACTGTTTAAAAAGCCAGTCTTTATAAAGATACATCACTAGCACTGACCTCAAAGAAATTAAGGCCACAATCCGAACCACGCTTTGCTGGGAATAAGTACTATTGAATATAATAGGACTTAATTCTGAGTAGACATGCTTTGGATTGCACTGTTAAGTCCTGTATTCCTGTGAATTAGTACAGATCCAAGTAAATTTATCTGGCCCCTTGAGAGTTTTCTGTTATTCATTGTCTCTAGTAGTACCGTTTAGTAGAAAAGCAGTATATAAATACTGTAGTCAGTCAGTCAGTTAGTTAGTTATGACCCTTTTTTCTAGACCACAATTCTTTGGACCACTGAAAGTGATCTGATTTAACAGGTCTGCATTGCAGATGCGAATTCGCTTGTGTAGTTAGGGAGGACAGAGGGTGTTTTGCAAAGGTGACCTCCTGTTTTTCAGTGTTCCAGTGTCAGGGATGCAGGTTGACATCCCCTCAAAGTGTGATACTCAGGACCGTGCATCTACCTGCCCCCCCTTAATGACACCTCTCTGTGCATCAGACCACTTCCTGGGTGCCTGTGGGTGGATTTTGTGGGCAACTGGTACCCACAGAGTGGTTAACACCCTAGGAAGGTGTTTTTAAAAAATGTGTCCCAGGGTGCCCGATGCCCAAACTGTATTATGCCAGTGCCTGAATTGTATATTTTCAAAAGTGCTTATGTGCAAATGGATCCTATGATCTGAATTAAATGAATGCACACTCAAATTATGAATAACTTTACATTTGTTTTATTTTGGTCTATATTTTTTCTTTTGCTTTGAGCCATAACAAAAAAAATACATAAATTTAAGCAGAAACAGTCCCAAGAATCATAATCCTCTGAATTTCCATATAGGGTTAGTTCTGTACAGAGAATTATTGTTAAGATGATCATTTGGAGAAAGGTAAATACGAACTTCTCAGAGCTCTGTCAGGCTTATGATTGTTTTCCTGAACCTAGATAAGCATGTTAAATCAAAGACCATGTGTAGAACTATGCAGAAACAACACAGAAAAGCACAGTCAGGAAATCCATTTTCTAAATAGAACTCTGTTCCTAATTGGAAGAACCTGATCCCTCTGCACTTTGGCTTTTTTATTTATTTTACAACACCACCATTCCAGTTTGTAACCACACTAGTGCCAAGAATGTATTCCACACAGAGAAAAGAATGGGAGGCTGAGTTCAGCCATTGTAAGATCAATTAATTCATAAATCAGAACTGAAGTGAAGTAGTTAATGTCAGGAAATTACCATTATGTGTCATTTAATTCCATCATCACAAAACAGGGTCTTACCAGGGGTCAACCAGACTGGGCACTTATCAAATGACTAGGCTCATCAAAAGATTCATGGAGCCAGGTAAATCCTAAAATATCTGTATTTTTGGCAATGCTAACAAACAGTGGGGGACCAACTGCAATTTCATTCAAGCACTACCCTCCCTTCCCCCATGCTGGCATTATCACTAGCAATACTGAAATGCATGAATGGGACAGCTATGCAGGACAGATCAGTGAGCATTTTCCTAACAAATGGTTCCAGAGTGAAGCATCCCAGCCAAACTGAGCACTTGGATGTGACATGAGAATCTAGGAAGTTTCCCCACCGTAGTGAGTGGAAAACCCCTTCTCTCTACAGTAGACTTCTTTGCATTTTCCCTGTAACTTAGAACTTTGCTGTTCCCTTAAGACCTGATCATATACAACTGGCAGAAAAATTATAATGAGGAATGGAAAATGCCCTTTGCTCTCTGTTGGGAGAAGGAATAGAATAGTAAGAATTGGGCGTTGGGGTAATTCTCCATGTAAGGTTGCATTTGGGCATCTATGCCTTTATAAGTGAAACTTGGCATAATAAACTATGATTTCTTGGAAACAAAGCTATCTGGTCATCAGAACAAACTTGAATTCAGAGTTTCCCTACTCCTCCTCCCATGCCTACGTCAAGACTCTTCAGGCTTCCTAATAAACAGACATACAGTAAATGTATGATTTCTTATTTGTATCAGCTGTGGTTTCATGGTTGTTGTAGAAGCGAAAGTATTTGTTTTCAGACCCTATCCAACTTTCTGGTATCAATGTAGCCACAATGCAGCCCCAAGGTAAGGGAACAAATGTTGCCTTGCTTTGATGAGGCCAACGTGAAAATCACCCCGTCAAAAGACGCAATGTGTGCCTATTGGCAAGGCTTCATCAGCATGGGAATGGCTCCTCTTCTGTGAAAGCTTAGATCTGATGATTTAGTAGCTCAGTCTCTGCAGTCAATTTCATATGGTTGAAGTGACCAGGTATTACAATGAAGTAATCTTGAGAGGTATAATTTCAGCTCCTTACTTGGGAAATGAGATATAAATACAATGTACTGGGCTGGCAGTAGCATTGCCATAATTTATGATAAGTTGCAGGGGTGCATCAACAAATTGAACTGCTCCCCTTCCAGGAACCACAGCCCTTTGTTCCAGTGATCATCAAAGATCTCTTGGCAAGGGATAACATATTAACTTCTCTTGATCTTCATCCAATTCTGTCCTGGCAGACAAATCACTGAAAAGCATAGCCTGTGCTAGCTGCGAATCTCCCCTTCTCTTTGTTCTATTGTCAGCTGCTGACCTCTGTCCGTAATTTAACCCATTTTCCATCTCTGGTGTAAAGTATAGACCAAACCAAGAGCACATCCTTTTAAGCTACCATAAAGGACAACGAGAGTTCACTCCATGCTGTACATTAGTGCCAGAATGCAGAGTGCACTGTTGAAAGCAAGTTGGTTCCTCAGCATAAATACTAGTGACTAGTTAGAGACATCACATTTGATGACTCTGTCAGCTCAAAGAATGATAACCATTAGCTCCTCTGTGTTAGTGTCAAAAAGTATGTTTCAAAAGATACATACTGTTGGGTAGTGGTTCTTTCATAAATCACTTTTGGCCCAATACTATCCAGGGTTATCCTATCCTGATGATGATGTACCCTCTGCTGCACCCTGTGAGCCCACTGGGGTCCAGGCCAGCTGGAAGAGGCAAAGAAACTTTTTACTTAACTCTTCTGCCACTCCCTGATCCCCTATGCTTGTAGTAATATGGCCCCTTGGTAAGATTTGGTTCTATGCCAGCTATTCTGCAGGGAGCCCTTTGGGCCCAGAATGGAGCCTTCAAATCTAACAGTTGTCAGTGTTTCTGAGATCCATCCCAGCATGATCAGCACCCTGATTCACTCTGATCTGCCCCACTGCCAACAGACCTGCATTGACAGCTAATCTTTGACCCACTCCTTGTAGTATGATGCTTACATAGCTGCCATACTATAGCAGGCTGCAGACCAAGAGCACAGCAAACTCGCGTGAAAACACACACAGGATTGATAAGCTTGAATTCATAAGAAAAAGTTGCCTTGTTAGAGTGGGAAAAAAGAGACAATTACTTTGACAGCTGTTTAAAATGGAACATGCATTAATTTTTAAAATGTTCATGTGTTTCATAATTTAACACTTCTAATCTGTCCTAAAAAAATTCCTTGTATTGGACTATAGTGAAGATTTTACAATAACTGTACAGTAAATAACCTCAAATGTAACCATATCGCAATCTTGCACCACAAACTGCCATCTCCCCCCCTTACAAATACTTGGGCTAAGTCAAGGGCAGATTAAATAATTTGCATTCTGATAATGGAATTGCATTTCTGAAAAGAGTGGCAAGTGTGTTACTCATAGGTAGGAAAGACTGTTGCTTTCATTTTGGGATTTTTCTCATCAAATGAATGGCTGAGTCCTGTCAGTGTGCAGATCCATTCCTTGGTAACTGGGACAGTACTGCTGACTTCTTCCAATCAGAGAATGTAAGAATAAGGACATTACTTCCTTTGAATAATTTTTTAGGGCACAATCCAGAGCATTGCTCTGCCCTAACTGCTCTCTCCTAACTATTCTGTATCCAGAACAGAAAGTTATGCTGCATCCAGAGAGTCAGGAAGCCTGGGCTGCCCTAACTGCTCCATAGCATGCTAAGTACCTGACACATGGGGAGGACTTGTTCCTGAGGAGACACCCCTCAGATCACACTGAACAAGGAACAGCTGTGGTGCCTACAGTGGTGACACAACTCTGTGCATCACCCGGTGCGGAAGTCTGTGTGTCACCCTTGGGATGCGCGCTTCCCTACCTGGACTGCGCAGGTGCCAAAGTTGGCGCCTGCGCAGTTGTTTCTGAAGCCAACTGGCTTCAGAAAGAGTACTGCACAGACACCATCTCTGACACTTGCACAGTACTTTTCTGAAGCCTTTCGGCTTCAGAGGAGATTTGCAGGCGTCAGAGTTGGTGCCTGTGCAGTACTCTTCTGAAGCCATTCAGCTGTTACTCCGCCTCCTGAGCGAGGCTGAATGGCTGCGCAGAGGCGAACTTCCTCTACTCTAAGGACATCTCCTCTGAAGCTGTTCAGCATGTTCAGTGTGTTTCTGCGCAGTGCACCTCAGCTGGCCATTCGGGCCAGCTCCGAGGACGAGTGGCAGCTTCTGGCTGCTGCTTCACCTTGGAGCAGGCCTGAATGGGCGTGCTGATGCCTGGAGCCTGCTAAAGGACAGTCAAACTCCTCCAGTGCATCACCCCATATGGAGTGTGTCACCCAATGCGGCCCACACCAGCTGCACCAGTCTGGAGATGCCACTGGGTGCCTGCCTTATAAGGAGTCCCTGATGAGATGCCAGTACATTCTACAGTGAATACAAGGGGCTTCTTGGAGTGGCCTGCTGTATCTCAAGGTTTGTGGACAGCCATAGTTGTTCCATATACTGAGGTTGAGAGGCAGGGGTTGCAGCCACACTGGCCAAGAACTCAAATTTTTGGTCAACACTGCCATTCTTACTCGGGCCTTATCATGGACCCCTATGGGTCTACTCATTACTATAGAGTGAGACTGTCTACTTGCCCGCTGGACCCTTGCCCAGCCTGGTTAATTAGATCAGCCTGGGATGGACTGGCCAAATGGACGGGGAGGGTGGTGAATTCCTCTCTGAGGGAGGGGGTGTTGCCGCCTGCATTAAAGCAGGCAGTCGTTCGCCCCCTCCTGAAGAAACCCTCCCTGGATCATAATAATCTAAACAACTACCAGCCAGTCTCAAACATCCCGTTTCTGGGCAAAGTGGTTGAGCAGGTGGTGGCGTCCCAGCTTCAGAGGATCCTGGATGAAGCTGATTATCTGGATCCCTTCCAATTTGGTTTCAGGCCGGGGTTTGTGACTAAGACTGCCTTACCCTACAATCCAGAGTAACTACGGGAGCACGTAAGAGACTTTATGTGCACCCGTAGTTACTGCACCACCTAATGAAAACCTATGGGAAATTCATTTTGCGATCCAGAGCAAATTGTTCTTACACCGGAGCAAGGACTCCCCGTAGTTACTCTGGATCCCTTAGTCACCTTAGTGGATGACCTACGCTGGGGAATGGACAGGGGGACTGAGTCCCTGTTGGTCCTGCTGGATCTCTGAGCGGCCTTTGACACCATCTACCATGGTGTCCTTCTGGATCGGTTGGCCGGGTTGGGGATTGGAGGCACTGTTTTGCAGTAGTTCCGCTCCTTCCTGGCTGACCGGTCCCAGAAGGTGGTGCTGGGGGATGCTTGCTCAGCACCCTGGCCTCTTCGGTGCGGGGTGCCACAAGGTTCCATTCTGTCCCCCTTGCTATTTAGCATCTACATGAAGCCGCTGGGAGAGGTCATCCGGAGATTTGGAGTGAGGTGTCATCAGTACGGTGATGACACCCAGCTCTATCTCTCCTTTCCTCCTGAGTCCGAGGACAGTTGAAGTCCTGAATCGTTGTCTGGAGGCAGTGGGGGACTGGATGAGGGTGAACAAGCTGAGATTAAATCCTGATAAGACAGAGGTTCTCCTGGTCCGGAAAACCTCGACTCGGATATTGGAATATCATCCTGTCTGATGGGGTTGCACTCCCTCTGAAGGAGCAGGTCTGCAGCTTGGGGGTTCTCCTGGATTCGCAGCTGCTCCTGGAGTCCCAGGTGGCGGCTGTGGCCAGGGGAGCCTTTGCTCAGCTTCAGCTGATTCGCCAACTGCAACCATACCTGAGTTGCTCAGATCTGGCCATGGTGACCCATGCCCTAGTGACATCAAGACTGGATTATTGTAACACGCTCTATGTGGGGCTGCCTCTGAAGATGGTCCAGAAGCTTCAATTAGTTCAGAATGCGGCAGCCCGTGTGGTTGCTGGGGCTCGTCGTTTCGACTCTGTTGGGCCACTGCTTCAGTGACTACACTGGCTGCCCATTTGTTTCCAGGCTGAATTCAAAGTTCTGGTCCTGACCTTTAAAGCTCTAAACGGCTCGGGTCCAGGGTACCTGAGGGACCGCCTTCTTCTGTACAAGCCGACCCATCACCTAAGGTCATCTGAGGGGGCTCTACTGACTGTGCCACCACTAAGAGATGTGAGAGGTGTGGTGGCCAGAGATAGGGCCTTCTCAGTGGTGGCACCCCGGCTTTGGAACTCCCTCCCCCTAGAACTGAGGAAAGCTCCCTCAATACAGAGCTTCAGGCAGAGCCTTAAAACCTTTTATTTAAAAAAAAGCTTTTTAGGGGGCAGAGGTTGGGGGGGGTGCTTGTTTTATTGTTTTTAATCTATGTTGTTTTTATCTAATTTAAATTTGATAAATTGTTTTAATTGTTTTTATCAAATTGTTCTATTTATGTTTTTGATTATGTTTTATGGCAGCCACCTTGAGTCAGGCTAATTATCCGAGAAAGGCAGGATATAAATTTTTAAAATAAATAAATAAAATAAATATACCTGCTCCTGAGGTGGTATAACTCTGAGGGCTGGAAGAGGGCATTTCTGCCTTGGAAAAAGGTCTGGATACAGAGTAACTGCTCTGCCCAAGGCAATGCTGAACATGCCCTCAACAGGCCTCTCCCGAACTGCCTAGGGCAGAGCAGCTAGGGCAGAGCAGGTCCACCTCTCTTAGGGAGGGGGTGTTGCCTTGCTCTGCCCTGAGCCTTTTCCAGAGTAACTAGAGTGGAGCATCTTGCAGTTGCTCCAACTAGTGATAGATAGGGCAATCCAAGGGCTCTTATGTGGACAGATTGGTTGCTCTGGATTGTGCTGATGTCAGTAAACCACTTGTTATTATGAGCAAAATCCTAACCATGTTTACTCAAAAGTAAGCCCCATTGCATAAAATGAGACTTACTCCCAGGAAAGTGTCTTTAGGATTGCAGCCTATGTGAACGTAACACAGAGATGGAAATGCTGCAATCTTATGTGGTTTGACATATGAACAGAATGCTTTAATGCTTTAATGTACTATCATGGCAACACAAATCTGAGCATATGAAGCTGCCTTATAGTTTGTTAGGCCTGCTTAATTCACTGCTGTCTACAGTATCTGGTAGAGCCTTCTCAGACTTTGTACAATATTTTGCAAATGTCAAAAGTCAGTGGTTCCCAAACTTTTTCAACTGGCAGCTTCCTCAGAGCAATCAGTCTATTTTGAGTTCATAGAAATCCAGGTTTTATTCCATAATGCAGTTGTGTTTTCATTATCTGCTTATTGGCCATAACTTTTGATAGAGCCAAGATATTCCAATGCAGTTTATTTAATTGCATTCTGCATTAAAATACCTTTCCAGTGAAATATAACATGATGGTATTATTCTTACATACAACTTTTTCACAATTTTAGCCGCCAGTGTCAAGCTCAGCTTGTTGCACTCTTAAAGCTTCCACTCCTTATACAGAGGGCATAATATTTTCTTCTGGCCAAAAACCGTTGTGCCCCCAGTTCTGTTCTAAAGAGAATCTGATTTTAGGCGTAGAAGGGCTTGCTGGATCAAGGAGCTGAATATTCCCTATGTGTGTCACTATATTCCCTATGTGTGTCCTGGCCAGTATGATTCTTAAAGTTCAAGGGAAAGGCAAAGTGTTTTTGAACCATGAGAAAAGATCCTTGAAATAAATGTAGTATATAATTTTCTAACATTGGAATGGGTGCCCTGGAGATAAGCAAAGTCCAAAAGTTAATGTGAGGTTTCATGGTTTAATATATTTAAGGCTTTTCTGCTGCAGTAGCAGCAAAAAATTTTTTAAAAAAATTCTGATTTGAGAATTATTGATGTGATTGTAGAAATATGTATTCCACTTGCATCTATAATCACCTGTTTGGAGTTGCTGCATTTTCTCATAAAAATATGGATTTAGGGCATGTGAAAATGCCAATTATAGGCCTGATTGTACAAATGCATCTGTAGAGTAAAACCACCAGTTTCTTTCTCCTTTTTCATTCCAAACATTTGCGGGTCATTGTGGTGCTTGGGAAATGGAAAACCAATACCTGGGTATTCAGGCCCACTGCTTGGAAACAGATTGGTAGGGGATTTAGAATGGACAAAAAGCCTTCTTCACACAATTTACTGTATAATTATCCTGTAGAATTTGTGGTTATTTGGTGTGGTCATAGCCTCTAGCCTGGATGGTTTTAAAGGGGATCAGACAGATTCATGGAAGATGGTTATCAATGACTGCTAGTCTTCAGTGGTGACAGATTGTGTGCCACCACCAGATCCATTGCCAGTATAATTCTGAATACCAGTTGCAAGGAAGCAATGGTGGGATATAAGAATTATTTTGCTTCTGCTTGGGTTTTTGGCTTCCTAGAGGGAACTGTTGGGTCAGTATTGGTGCAGTCCTAACCAGTTTTCAAGCACTGGTGTTGCTGTGCAGATGGGAGGCAGTCCTCAAGATAAAGAAATGTATATTCTCTTACATCAGAGTTGCATTGACCTTGTATAGAACTTGTTGCATGTAGTCAGGGGAGGCAGGGGAGACTGAGCCTCACTGGTGGTCCCAGATGCAACAAGAGATGTTATCATGTCTGGGAGCCTTTCTGAGGCTCACAAAGGTTGTGTATGGCCTCTGTGGACATTAGAGAGTCCTGGAGGTTTTTAAAGAGCATTACTGGTTTTCACAGAAAGGTTTTCCAGTTGTGATGGAATGAGGTTCCAGTTCTGAGACATGTCATCAGGGGCATCACTAGGGTTCATGTCACCCAGTGCAGGAGACCAGCGCATCACCCCCATACATTGAGCGGGGCAACAATATGAATGGTGGGCATGGTTATGTGCCATTGCCCCACCTCCACTGGTTTTTTAGCCACACATTTTAATAGAATAAAGATATTTCAGAGTGGTTTGTTTCACTGCATTCTGCTGTAAATTACACATTCAAAGGTGTATAACATGATGGGATTATTTCTACAAACCATGATTTTACAATTTAGTCCCAAGATGCCACCCCTTTCTAATGCCCTAGTAACGTCCCTGATTGGGACCAGTTTTGGAGTCTTGTCCTCTCCTGGATTGACCTTCCACTCACACCAAGACATGCCTGCTTACTCAGGAAGCAATGATTTCAATGCAATCATTAGGAACCTCCTTCTGGGGTGATTTGTGGGAGCTGTATTCATTGGATCAGAACAATTCTGGTGTCCTTAGATTCTTCTCAGCCTGCCCTTTCCAATGAACTAAGGCAAGTTTGCCTACTCCACAATATGGGTCACTTTCACTTTCCATAGGGATCAATGCATATTTTAGTTTTTTGGCAATAACTTTAGATAGGAAGGTGCTATTTCAAAATGGATTATTGCATTGGATTCTGTTCTTCAGTACGAATCCAAAAGTATATGACTTGATGGGCTTGGATGCACCATAAAAAAATTATGTGCATTTTTAGATTTTTAAGGCCCCCAATGCACGTCACCCCCCCTTGGGCATTTCACCTGGTGCGGACCGCACCACCCGCACTACCCTGGTGACACCACTTCATGTCATGTATAATCTGGAAGTGTTACATTATTTTTGGGTCACTGGGCTCTTTGGTGCTGTGTGTCACTTTCATAGAATAACATAGCAGGCCAGGGTTCAAGACCTGGGTCGGCCCCACAAGACAGGGTGAGCTCCTGTCCTTAGCCCAGCTCTGTGACACCAGCTGGATCCAATCGTATTGGTTCTATCTTTCCATTGGACTAATTCAGTGGTGTGGAGAGGGGGGATTTGCTGCTTGGGTAACAGCCTATCCTCCATAACAACCTAACCCTGGCTTTCGTGCTTTGCATGCAGTGTATGCAGCGCTGAGCACGATACCATAGTCTTTCAAGACTGATGGAGGCCTGCTAACTAACTGTATCTTCCTGAAAAATCCAGAAGGGCCAGCCCATCACATTTTTTTGCCCATGGCTTCAAGTCCTGGACAGATTTTCATTCTCAGTGCACATTCCCTCACTTCCAACCACACAGGCAACAAGGTTCTAAAATCAGTCTTCTTGGGTACATATGAGAGAGATTTATCGGGAAAGTGTGTTATATTTGAGTGTGTTATACATTATACACCAAACCCAGGTATCATAAACAGTATATTTGATTTGTGCAAAAAGTCAGACAGTGGAGAGAGAAGTGCCATTTAATGCCTTCCTGTTAAAACTGCATTTGTTGTTTGTCCTAATCTATAGACTGTCCCTACAATCCTGAGTAACTACGGGAGCACATAAGAGACTTTACGTGCACCCAGAGTTACTGTACCACCTAGTAAAAACCTATGGGAAATTCATATTGCAATCCAGAGCAAATTGTTCTTACACCGGAGCAAGGACTCCCCATAGTTGCTCTGGATTGTGCCCTAAGTCTTATCTGAATTTGTGATCAAAAACTAAACACATTGGCTAAGATTCAATGTTGTTGAGGCAGATTATTCAAATACACATGTGCACATACTCACACACACACATTCCCCCAAATCCAGAGTAACTACAGGAGCACATAAGAGACTTTACATGCGCCTGTAGTTACTGCACCGCCTAGTGAAAACCTATGGGAAATTCATATTGGAATCCAGAGTAAGTTGTTCTTACACCGGAGCAAGGACTCCCCGTAGTTACTCTGGATTTTGCCCCATGAGTGTGTGTCACTTATCACATGTCAATGCCTCTGGATTGCAATGCTGAAAGAAATATAAAGCAATGTCACATATCTGAAATACACTGGAAATTTGATATGCATGGATTGAAACAGAATGAGACAGCCCTGTTCATTGTAAGGCAATATGTTAAAATATAGTGGCCCAAGATTAGGAATAAGTGGATAGGAGCTTAAAATTGAAATCTATTTTTATTATGGCATAGCTTGTGCTTTTGCAGAGATGCTGAAACACAAACTTGACCTACTACCATAGAACTCAAGCCTGTGGCTCTTGACCTTTCTGGAGGGTCTCATCTACATTTCTGTGGAAGTTGGTTCATGGATGAATGGAATGGATGCTGGTTCAAGGGGTCAGGGGACTTTTACAAAGTATCTTTACATAATGTTTGGATCAGAAAGCTAAATCCCTGAACTATACTATAGTTCTGGTGAGTTCGCATATATACAATGATATTTTACCCTTCATCTCTTTATAATTGCCTTTTTGTAGCTTGATAGCAACTGTTTTGCATAGCTTGTGATTGAGACGGAATCAGTACTGGATACATCTATGTCCAGGCCAAGCTACCAAATTTATTCTATTCCTAGGAACCAGTACTGGAGGTAATTAGTGCCAGGGCAAAATTGAGCAAGGACTCAAATCAAAGTTCTAATGTGGACTCTAATAGCATTCTTGCCTGCCCCCCTAATGGCTCACTGGATACTAACTGGGTCACCAGTACAGAGGTTTGGTTCATTTATTTGGATATACTTCTATACTACCGTTCAATCTCCCAAGGGACCACCAAGGAAGCTGAGAACATAATTAAAAATAACTCAATCAATCAAGAGCCAAACTAAAAGAAAGTGGTTTAATTCATGAATGGCACTAAAGTTCTGTGATTTTGTAGTTGACCTGGTCAGGTACACCAAGCATCTAACCTGGCCAACCTCTTAATTTGTGCTCACGTGTGGCTCTTTAGGGAAACTGTTGCTAAAACACCAAGTTTCCATTGCCTGGATGTGTTTCAAAACACATTTCATTGATCTATATTGGAAAGGCAACATTTCATAATTACTGTAATTTTAATGTCTACTACTATGTCACACATTCTTTCTCCACTTTATACCTTTGTCCAACTGTTATCTAGAGGAAAGTACTCTTACATTTCTAGTTACTCTATTGAATAGAGACTTGTATCTACTACTGAATTGAGGCCCATTTGTGCTTTGGCTTGTCAGTCTAATGAAATTGCAACCTGTGGGGTAGGGAGGAGCAGGCTTTTTCAAAACATCAGATTCTCATGAAATCCAGATGGGTGCACATAAATAAAAGAAGTGCTGTTTCAATTGAGCTATTGCTTCCATTTAGGAAATACCATGCAAAATCATTAGGTACGATAAAACCAAGAAGATAAAAAGTTAAGAGAAACGAGCTGTGAGTCCAAAGGGGGAGCCAGCTTTGAGTTGCTTCATTGGTTTCACATGAGTCAAAGGAATAGATTTTATTTTTCATTCAAGTACCAAATCCAGGCTCCAAAGATTCATTTTTTTAAATACATAGGAAGGCTTTTGATCTTGGAAATAATTACTTTTTCTCAGATGAAAAGGTACACTTGAAAACAAAGCCATGGCCTAATATATTCTTAACTAAGCATTCAAGAAGACACAGATAGACCCAGCCAAGTGAAGAGAGAGAGAGAGAGAGAAAAGATGGCATCAAAGAAGACAAGAAGATATGCTTCTTACATTCTTACAATGTTTCTCACGAGCCTCTATGTCTCTGTTTCTGTTTGTGTCTTTTCTTATGCTTCTAAAAATATATTTTCTAACTGTAACAAATTAGGATCACATGTCACTTATGGTAGCGCAAAAGAAAAAAAAAATTGCTTGGTGCTGTGGAATTCAGCAGATAGATATCTCCTGAGAATAATGATAGTCCAACAGCCATCTGGCCATCTGTCAGTGTACAAGAAGCTCTTATCAAGGTTCTAAAGTGAGCTAGACTATACTAAATTATGCTGGGAAAACAACCTTCCAAAGGAGGCACTGGCTACAGCTAGAGAAGTTGCAAATCTAGAAAATGATAGAGAACATTCAAAGATTTCCTTTTCACTTGTATACCTAGCTGGAGAGCAGCCAGTGGAACTGGCACAAGTAACCAGTATAAGATAACCAGTAATAAGACAGTGGTAAATCGTATCAGTGGCTCTGGCTACAATCCAGAGTAACTACAGGAGCATGTAAGAGACATTACGTCCACCCGTAGTTACTGCACCACCTAGTCAAAACCTATGGGAAATTCATATTGCAACCCAGAGTAGTGTTCTTACTCCAGAGCAAGGACTCCCCCTAGTTACTCTGGATTGTGCCCTATGTTAAGCCAAAGAAGCGGACCCTGCCTAGGTCGGAATAATACTAAGATGATGATGATCATGAATGGAGTGGTAAGCACATATCCCATGTGTCTTCAGAGCAAAGGGAATACTTCTGTATGCATTTGGAATCTGCTGGAATCTGAATCCACTAGTGGGAATGAGGCATTTGAGGATCTTTCCAATCCTCAGTGCAGACACTAAAGTTTAAAAATCCCCGGAATAGACTTTTGCACTCCACTTAATTGGTTATAAAAGTGAAAAGGTGATGAGGAATCCACCAGTGTGGGTGAGATCAGAATGCACCACCTTTCCTCAAAAAGGAAAGCAAACTGGAACCAGCTCAGCAAACTGTAATCCAGGACACAACAAGCTAGGAGAACAGAAACAATTGGGCTCTTCAAAGAGCAACCTGATAATGTTGCCACCAAATTGCACCAGTTTTGCTTAGACCCTGTACTTTTTAATGGTTTTTAGAGCAAGCAGCTTAATTGGGAACAGTACATCATGTGGAGCATGTAGGCATTGCTTTTTAAAATTCAGTTTGCCAGCTGTGGTCTGTCTCTCGGATGAGATGCATTTTATTTTCAAAAACGTGAATTGCTTTGCAGATCTTGCAAGATCATTACGTATGTTTTAACATTTGTACAGCGAACCTTCCACTGCAGGTTTTCCTTGTAATCTCCCCCATGCTGTTAACTTGTAAACTCAATGTAGGAGACAGTATTTTGAATTTGATAGCATATTAGCTCTGTAGCGCCACCTATCAGGGCAAACTGGGTTTGCTACAGCTGAGTTCTCTTGAAAATCCTGATTGTGCTTTGAAACTCTAGACTTTAGTATGAAGAAAAGATACCTATTCCAGCAAACTCTACAAAGCTGCGACAGTTGGATTGTCAGTACAAATCACAATAAATGAGGGAGTCCACTGGGCATTCATGGTAGATTCTTATAAAAGATAAAGTACCCCACAGGTTGCCCTGCTCGTCATGACAAAGGGTGCGGAGCTGATCCCATACCTCATAAGAATATAATTTTTTTAAAAGTCTCAGTGACTGTTACAACTATGCCTAAGTTCAACACCTAGAAAATGATTCAGACCAGATTCAGCCTGGATTGTGATTGTGGTTAATGTTTTGTTTGACTGAATAAACAGCCTGAGGGCAGCCATGTTCAGCCTCCAGCTGAATTTCCTCTTGTGCGTAAAGGCTGTGGCTATATATTAACTGTATAATTGACTAGCCACGTATAGTATTCCTCCAGTGTTGGGAGCACCCGAGCCTGGCAGTTTATTGGAAATAATACAACACACAAATTGCAATGTTTTCTACTGTATTTCCTCAAATCTAACACTCACCTTTTTCGGCTGATTTTTGTCTCCAAAATCAGGGTGCTCGTTAGATTTGATGGTTAAATTGGTTCAAGTAAGTGTGGTATTTTGATTATATGTATAGGGTGCACATTAGATTTGATGGCACATTTTATTTGTAAATGCAGTAATATTCAGAGTCCTAGTGGTACTTTTTAAAAATGCGTACAGAACACTTGAAAAATGGTGGTAATTTAGACATCAGGGCTACTTCCTATTCCATTTGGCATCCAGCCCTTAAAAAGCACTGTATTTTCAGCTCCAGTTTCCATAGTGAGATTATAGAGCTTTTGGTCCTCTGTGATAATGAAAGTTAGTGAAAGGAGGAATAGCTGGTCAGCAGACGCAACAGACGCAAGTGCAATGCCTCTCTGAGGCTGGCTGATCAGCTGATTGGCCAGCTTCTGGACAGGCACTGCGCCTGCGCCAACAGACGCAAGCGCAATGCCTCACCAGAGGCTGGCCAATCAGTTGATCGGCCAGCCTCTGGAGAGGCACTACGTGTGCATCTATTGGTGCATGCGCAGTTAAGGGTTCCCGGGCTGCTGAACCAGTATGCCCGGTTTTCCGCCCCCCCCCCCCCGCTAGTGGATCACTAGTGGGGGGGGGAGTTACAACCGGTTCGGGCGATCCGGCCCGAACCGGTAAGAGCCTACCACTGATACATACATACATACATACATACATACATACATACATACATACATACTGCTTTTCAACTTAAGTTCACAAAGTTGTTTACAAAAGAAATGAAAAAATTAATGGCTAATGGTTCTAGGAGTGTTACATTACATCTAGGTATTAGTTAACATTAGATCAACTAATTTAACTGCTCTTCCAGTTTGGGAGATTCTGCACTTGGACGAATAATTTCATTGACATATTGCAGTACACTTTATGTATACATTTTTTTCATAATCATTGATCAACATTATGAAAACTTGATGCTGTTCTCTCAAAAGCACACTAGTCCTCGCTAACAGCACTGTCTAAAATCTACCTTTCTCTATGCCTACGGATTTTTAACTTGTGATTGCAGTGATGAAACCCAAAACCGCCTTGCGCACTTCCCTGAGATGAAAAGGCAGTTTATAGATTTTCAATTTCAATACAGTACGTACGTCACCAAGCTATACTTGGTGAAATATACCAAAACAGTGTATGCAGCTCCTGTGTGTGTGGTTTAACATCCCATACACTACCAAAGTGGAAGGACTTTTACTTAATTTCAGGACAGAAAAATGTGCAAAAAAATTAAAAAATTTAAGATGCCTGTGGACTATACATAAGGTCCTATCCCTGGTTGTAGCAGCACTTCAACATCCAGTTTGTAGTGCCCCTTTGAAAAATAAGTAAGCTTTTGTGGGAGGAAATGGATTCCAGTGTAGTAAATGGTCTCTTTCCCAAATGTTTGGGAAACCTGTTGTATGTTTCTGTACCCATGTGCTATTTTAAAAATTCAGCACCGTCATATAATACTGTGCTTTTCCTCTCCTTCATACAGTGTGAATAAAGTGAGAGACAACAAGCTATAAACTGTGAACCACAGTTTGAGAGGGCTGAGGTGGCATGGCTGCCAGCAGGATAGTGTAAGGTTTTCTGTACCCAATGAAAAGGAGTCCCATGGTCTTGCCTGTCCCTCAAATTATGTACCCATTTAGGGTCGGTGCATTTATGGGAAGCAACAAGGGGGAAGAGATCCTAAATGACATGTCTTCAACATTCATAAGGAAGCATGATCTTTGTGCCTGACATTCTGGGACATCCCTTGCCCTTTTAATGCCTGAGTCCAGGGACAATTCCAACCTTTATGCACGACTTCTCCTGTTTTCTTTCCTGCAGAGTATGCAGAACCCCCTCCCCCCAAACCCCAGTGGATTTCCCTTTATTATTACTTTATTTTATTTTTAAGCTGTACATAAATATTGTCTTGTACAGTGGCGTAGCTAATGATCATGTAGCCCTGTGCAAAGCTCAAAATGTTTCCCCAGAGGTGATGTCACAACCAGATGTGACATCATGCCGGGGCTTTTAAAAAAAAGAAAATTGGGGGGAAACCTGCTGCTTCCACCTCCTCAGCAGCTTGGCACTCATTTGCTCCCCCAGCTAGTGGCATCCAAGGGTGCAATCCTAGGCCGGCACAACTCATTGGTCTTCCCATTCTCATGGTGATGTAGGAGGCAAGCACATGTCTGCACTAGCCTAACCATTGGTGCAGAAGTGTCTTATGGCACTTTGGTGACACCTTGAGGTCAGCTCAGTCTTAGACCAGCCTAACTGGAGGTTAGGATTGCAGCCTAAGGCATATATGTGCTGTCTAGGGTTACAGAAGATTTTGTAGCCCCTCCCAAACAACATCTCTCCCTAACATATATAGGAGCATTACTTAAAATAATGTACCCAGTTAGCATGGGTATGATGGCTGTGATATATGTAAATGGGATCTGATTCATATTAACACCTTATTAGTTCCATAATATATCATCACTTCTTATTGGCTCTCAAAGCAATCAATCTCATGGTTCTGTTTTGAGTTTTATAAACCCAGTTTTTGTTCCATAGACAGTTGTATTTGCATTTTCTGGTTAATGATAAAGATATTCCAATGCAGTTTATTTAATTGCATTCTGCATTAGATTACCCTTCCAATGATATATAACATGATGGTATTATTATTCAAACATACCCCATATTTCACAATTGTAGCCACTAATATCAAGCTCATCTTGTTGCTCCCTGAAAGCTTGCTATCCAGTGCAACTGATACCTCCTGCGCCTGTTAGTTAGGCCACTGCCTCTTTAAAGATGGCCAAGTGTGTTAAAGAGCTCTTCTAGCCTTGACTTGTTGATCAACCTGGATGGCAAACTGGCCACCTTTCAAAATCAGCGGTAAAGACGCTGTGCCTGTTAACTAGCAGGCCAGGGTTCGATTCCCAGGTCGGCCCCACAAGACAGGGTGAGCTCCTGTCCTTAACCCAGCTCTGCGACGCCAGCTGGATCCAATCGTATTGGCTCTGCCTTTCCATTGGACTAATTCAGTGGCGTAGAGAGGGGGGATTTGCTGCTTGGGTAACAGCCTATCCTCCATAAAAATCCAACCCAGACTTTCGTGCTTCACATGCAGCGTATGCAGCACCAAGCACGATACCATAGTCTTTCAAGACTGACCGAGGCCTGCTGACAAAATGGATTAAGTCCCAAACTTTCACAGCTCATGTTCGGAAAGCATTGTAGTCTAAGAGAAGAATTCTGTGCCACAGAAAATAAGGATGGGTTTGAAGTTTGGTTTATCACTTCAAGGAAAGAAGATTTGCCCCTGTGCAAATCTAATTGATTTTCATTAGAGCAACGAGAAAAGTGAGCTTTTCCCAGTTCTTCTTCTATACCTGCCAGCACAAAGAAGGCGTCATGCATGATCCTGAGCTATAATGACGGTATTGGCGATGGCATTAACACTTCTGAAATGAACTTGGGGAATCCTGAGAGGTTTCTTCACCTTCCCCTTTTCTCTGACACTTGAATGCGGCACAAGTGAATTTTTTTCTTTCATGTTTGTTTTCAGCACATGCAAATTGATTGAAGGCAGCAGCACCACAAAGAGTACAAAATGAGGAGAGAGTTTTACAAATTTTTAGATTTCTAATCTGTTGCCTTAATACTTAATAGACAGCAGTAGCAGCCACTGCTGCAGTGATCCTTTGACTAATCCTTGGGGCCCTGCTTTTCAGTTCTCTTCTATCTGAACAATTCCCATTGACACTTTCTTACTCTTTTTCCTGTTCATCAACCTATTCCAAATCCATTCCTTTTTATTCTCCAACTGTGGAGTTCTCTCAAGCAGCTTTGGTGAGGGACTATGAACACAATCCTAACCATGTCTTCTCAAAAGTAAGCCCCGTTGTGTTCAATAGGTCTTACTCCCAGGAAAGTGTCTTTAGGATTTCAGCCCAGGTCAAACTTCTTCTGAAAGTCCAGAAGATCAGAGGGTTCACTCGCATCCGGCTGCTGATCTTTTTCAAAGTACTTTTTTTGAAAGGTTCTGTTTCAGAGATTAACAGCACAATCCTAACTTGTGCTGGAACAGGCAGGCTGAGAATCCAGCGCAAGATGTAGAGGCTGCTGCCACACTATCCTGGGAAAGGGAGACTTGTCCCCAGAGTAAGGCTGCAGCATCCTCTATGGGTCTACACAGACTTGCAGTGCCTCTAGAGGTCTGAGCAGACCAGAGTAGCAATGTGACGCTCTTTTCTGCCCTCCAAGCAGGGTCAGGATCCAATATGAAGTCAGATGCTGGTCCCATCCCACTCTCCACCCTTTTGCTCCTTTTCAGACACATACTTGGAATATTGTTAAAACAAAAAAATCAGTAGATTTCAATAATCGAACAAAATCAATACATCAACAAAAAAAACCCGAACAAAATCAATAGATCACACTGTCACAACTCGTGATAAGTACTTTGGCTCCTAGGAACTCTCCGGTTCTATCTTACAATATTGGGGCACAGATGTCTTCTAAGCCTTCAGAACAGGGTATGAACAAGCACATGTTAAAACAGGAAAAGGAAAAGGTGTCCCCTGCAGGTTGTATTGCCAGTCATGTCCAACTCTGCGGAGCGGTGTTCATCTCCATTCTAGGCCGAAGAGCCAGCATATTCCAAAGAGACTTCCGTGGTCATGTGGCCAGCATGACTATATGCTGAGGCGCACAAAATGCTGTTACGTTCTCTCTGAGGTGATACCTATTTATCTCTTGCATTTGCAAGTAAAATAAAATCGGAAATGAAATGGCAAAAGGGGGATCTTCTTAATGGGGGTTGATAATGATTGCCTTGTTTGCAGTGTGTTGCTCTGTGGCTAAGCATTGCTTTAAAGATTATAGAGTTAAAGTGTCACCTCTGTTGTCAGGCAGCTAGAAACTGAAAGCTAACTCGGTCAATAAGAAAGAGTCAGGCATAATCGGATAGAGGGGGATTAGTTGCTCTGTCTGTTAAAGCTCAATAAAGTTAGAAATAAGAGCAGAGGCCAGATGACTAAGAACCATTGGTGCTGAGTTTTTTATTTCCCTTGATGTTTACTACTAAGTCTCTTTACACCTGATTATGTATAATATTGCACTATTGTTTTTACCCAGAATAGGACTGATTAGATAATAAAAGACAATTTAAAATCTTTTTTTCTTTTTTTAACATGGGTCTTTGTTGTGCTAGATTTTTATAGGCTATGGGAACGCTTCTAAAGACTGTGGGTCAGGACCCACCAGTGGGTGGCAACTCAGTTTTTGGTGGGTCGTAAAACCATTAAGCTTATAGGTGATAAGGTGAATGTGTTGAATCCTATGGAAACTGAAATGGAGCAGCATGTGCATCTTTTCTTAATGAGCAGGTTGCTGTGCCTTGATCCACTTCGAAGGACAAATATAGGGGAATGCAATGCCACCCAAATGGTCCCAACCCAATGGATGCATGCCCCAACAAACTCTCAAGAAGACTTTCCTCTTCTCCAAGCTCACAAGGAAATGTATTGAAATTGAAACTGAGCCACACGTGTACATTGTTAATGAGTAGGTGAATTGGCGCTTGGATGAGTATGTGACCTTGGATGAAGGCCAGGTGAAGGACAAGGCAAGGCCACCAGGACAGTCCTGATCTGATAAACCTCTTGGAAAAATTGCACCTCACCCCCTTCCACATCTTCCCACTGAGTGCCACACTTACCTCATTCAGCAACCTCATGGTTGCTCTCCCACCAGCACAAGAAGATAACTCCTGCTTGCGCCAGCCAACATGTGATAATCAGCTACCACTGTGTTATCACAATGTGCTTTACAGAACTTGTGTGACAGCCATATCCCAGGCAGCACATGCAAAACCAGCACTTCAGAAGATCAAGATTGGGGTGTAAGTGTTTGGTATGATATGGACTACACCTTTAAATGCAGTAGAACATGTTTTGAGGGATAAATAAGTGGCAGGAGAAGCAAGTGCATTCATGAAGATTTTTAAAATTTATTTTTAGGAAGAATTTAATCATCCCATCCTCTCCTTTGTATTTTTACTCCTAAATAAGTCCACTGAATTCAAATGGAAATAAGTATGCTCTGGATTGCACTATAAATCAGAGTTTAGGCATGACATAGATAATTCATTATCGAATTTATGGATATTAGAGTGTCAAATGTAAGATGGCAAAGATATGAAAATAATTGGTGTATCTAAGCCATATATGATGATATATAGCTACTTAAGGCCAACTTCACT
Organism: Cryptoblepharus egeriae; assembly: GCA_030015325.1. Lineage (NCBI taxonomy): Eukaryota > Metazoa > Chordata > Lepidosauria > Squamata > Scincidae > Cryptoblepharus > Cryptoblepharus egeriae. The sequence continues at coordinate 36,252,700 of JAREYC010000005.1, forward strand.
TTTAACATCTGTCTCTTTGTTTCATAGAATTTCTGAGACATGTCTGGAGCCTCACATAGTTGAACTGCCTGGCTGCTTTTAGTCCATAATGTAGTAGGTAGTAGCAAGCATTCCTTATGGGAACCAAAGGACTACATATAAGGCATCTGCGGAGAGACTGTTTTGCCTTCTGGACCTTTGCAACAAATTTAACCATTTTTAATGGTTCCGCAATATACATTTCTTTGCACTCATCCATTATGATCCGAGAAATTAGGCACAAATTAGCAGGATAATAAATAGTCCCTCCAGTGCTTTCTCATAAACAGCCACCCTTTAATCAGCAAGCAGGAAACCAATCTGAAGCTTGAAACATGAGCGAAGGTCAAAAGTTAAAGGTCACCTCCCATAAATGTGGAGCTAATAGACCAGGTATGGCTGAAGTTTGTGGTTGGAATCAGTTGTTTCTGACCTACTAGATTAGTTCACAAGATCAAAGGTAGCTGTACTACAGCTGGTAGTTTCATGAACTTCCTGAAGTTATTAAGATATAAGTTAAATACTGCAAACAGTCTGGAATCTTCATGGTAGAGGGAGGTAAGGGTCTTCTTAAGACAGTAAGATATGTAGCCTGACAAGGAGCAACAGAAGAATGTTTGTTTCATCTACTTGGATAACATCCTAGTTTAACATCATTCATGCACATTGCTAAGCTACTTGTGTGAGGGGCAAACTACTGTATGGTATGCCCGAAGATCTGTGATTGATTTCCTGAATTATGCTGTGATCCTATGCATACTTTCCTGCAGGCAAGCTTCACTGAACTTAATTGGGCTTACTTTAGAGTAGATCAATTTAGGATTGGGCTGTTAGACAAAGAACAACATTGAAAAGACTTGGAACAAAGTCACATGTGACATGGAGGTGGCAATGTGTATTAATATGCATAATCACTTATGACAAAGTGTTTGTATTCAGCCTGAAGCCAGATGTAACTGATTAATTGCTAACTAGAAATCTCTGGAAAACATACATGTGGAACTCCACGTAACATGAAATTCCATCTGAAGTTGGACATACGCAGGCTTGATATAACTGTTCCATTCCATATTGTCAAAGCATCCCAAAAGGTAGAGACAGGCAAGCTTTCACAGTTTTTTTAAAAAATGCATTTCTTTTTGTTTGTTTTATGTTGTCACAATCTGCTATATCCCCACCTTTCTAGTGACTATTAAGATGACATAGTGATCCGATCTGCTTGAACTCTTGTGATAAACCCTTAGCGAAGGCTTGTAGAGCAGGAAAGCAACACAGGAAAAGAAAAGGAAGGGAGGAAGAAAACTTCAAACAGTTAGAATGGTTGTAAATATTAGATAGGTCATAAAAAAGTTTAAATCAGTGCTACTCTAACAGTGGGTCAGGATTCACTTAAATGTGTATTTTATCTATATAAATAAACGGCAAATTCTGTCGGTCTGTGTGTCTGAAACCCCTCTAATGCAGTCCATCCTTGCTCTACATAGACATATTCTACCTTTCTGGACTCAGGATGATCCCAGGATTGAAAATCTGCCTTTCATCTGCTGGAACATCCAGCATTGGAATTTGTGTCCACCCCATATTGGCTGACATGCCATATGAATCCAGAGACAATGTATTTGTCTCTTTAGTTTTGGGCCAGAGGCCCAAAATGCTCTCCATAGGAGCTGGCTTAAAAGTCCTCACAGAGTATGGCTTTTAAGCTAATTTTTAATATTTTAGACTTGATTCTGCCATGGTATATGACTGCATATGTATATGCTTTTTCAGCCCAATCCCAAGGAGGTCTACTCCAAATTAAGCCTCAATATGTTCAATAGAGCTTGCTCCCAAGAAGGTCTACATAGGATTGCAGCCTTCAACAATGATAGTCATTGGTGCTCACTCCTAGATGTGTGGATAGATTTACAGCCTTTGGACTATTGGGGGATTTTTAAACAGGTCAGCAACTGCTTGGGAGAATTAGGAGACTTCTATATTTTTAATAATTTAAAAAACTTAATACAGTACTTATTTTAAACTCTTATTTTGGGGGTATTAAAAATTTTCCTGCTTGATGAAATTGAGGTCACTTTCAGTTATGATATCACTTCCAGGTTGATGACATCATTTCCAGAAGTCCTGACAGATTGTCATTCTAAAATCTGGGTCCCTGAGGTTTCACCCCCCCCCCAAATGTTTCCGATTGGACCCCACAGTTCCTATGATGGACACTATCTTCAGGCAGAGCTTGGAAAGATTCCCACTGTCTCCATTGTAAGCTGTTACCAGTTAGTATAGAAGTGTCACCTACTTTCTGACAGTTCGTTTTCTGATTGTTCCTTTCAATTGTACCTGGAATTCATTCATTCAATATATGCTCCACTCTTTCAACCTCCCTCTGCTGGTCTAAAGGCTAAAATTGTCTTCCCTGATGTTGATTTGCAATGTGACATGGTGATCAAACTGTTTTTGGTATTTTCTTACGACTTTCTTCAGTAAATAAAAGCAGGCCTCCGTCAGCTCAGCGCTGCATACGCTGCATGCGAAGCACGAAAGCCTGGGTTGGATTGTTATGGAGGATAGGCTGTTACCCAAGCAGCAAATCCCCCCTCTCCATGCCACTGAATTAGTCCAATGGAAAGGCAGAGCCAATACGATTGGACCCAGCTGGCGTCGCAGAGCTGGGCTAAGGACAGGAGCTCACCCTGTCTTGTGGGGCCGACCTGGGTCTCGAACCCTGGCCTGCTGGTTAACAGGCACAGCATCTTAACATCTTGCGCCACCCAAAGCCTATAGTAAATAACCATCAGTAAATAACCATCATTCAAATACATAAGATATTCATTGTCCACATAAGTCTTTGTTCATCTTCTATATATATAAAAGAGAAAAGTCACTGACTGACTGACTGACTCACTCACTCACTCACTCATCAACGCCCTTGCCAAAACCGCTGGGCCTAGAAGCGTGAAATTTGGGATGGGTGTTCCTTCCTTGATGGAGGGAGTCACTAAGAACTGGTTTTCGGAAATTCCAACCAGAAGGGCGTGAAATTCTCCAACCTGAGTCCACTTGGACTTGCAGCAACATAGCTGTTGTTGTGTAGTCATTAAATCATGTCTAAACCCTGGCCTGGTAGGCTGACAAGGGCTTGTCCCAGGACATCAAATGTTCCCTTACCTTAAGGATGCCTCCATGCCTGAAATGTCCCCAAAGGATTCAGCATATGCATCACATGGGAGGCTGCATTGGACTGGACTGCATCACATTTACAACACAAAGACCTGTTAGTCTTTAAGGTGCCACATGTTCCTCATGTTCCAACCTGGAAGTGATATCATAACTGAAAGTGACCTCAAAGATCAGCCTCTGGAAGTTCTTACCATGGAAGGCATTAGATTTGAATAAGATAACTATGCACAACAATTGAGATTTGCAGTTTGAAAACAAAAATAGTGTTTGTTTCTAAGATTTCATAGGACAGTCTTATCCTCTGCTCCCTTCCCTGTCTTTTTTCTAGTTAACTGCATATTTACCATTTGTAAAACAGAACTGAAGTAGAGGCCAAAAGAAGAGAGCCAGGAGGAAATGCACAGGGGTGTCCTAAATAGTTTCGTTTTCAAGGCATTCTGGCTTTGCAAAAGAAACATTAAGATATCATTTACTCCATTGACCTGGCTTCCCATCAAGAGAGCAGCTAATGAAAGACCCCTTTGTGTGTTCCTACAGTAACTGCAGGCTACTATAAGATGTTATGGACATAACCATAAAAAAGAACCCTGTAGGCCAACACTGATCTTACAATTCCTTTTCTGTTGTACAGCGGGAAGCACCTGCTCAGCTACAATGCCTTCTTAAAGCGATCATTTGTTTAATCCCTTATCTACACCCCAGGTACCTCCTGTAATGATTTACTGTAGTCCATGCATTTGTGCATGCAAAAACCTATTAAGAGTTTCCAAGTCGTTAGCCGTGTAGACATTTGAAGGATAGACTTGGATTGCGAGAAGTATTTCATATAAAAGGGAACAAAATTCAAAGGAAAGCAGAGTAACCCATTGCTTCTGATAGGTAGAGGAGGAGCAAGAAGAGTGAGTGAGTGAGTGAGTGAGTGAGTGAGTGAGTAAAAGTGTTGGGAGAGAGTAGACTGGAAAAATTGAGAAGGAACCATTATTGGATGCATATAGGCACATGTAGGGCCATGTAAACACAATGGGGTGGCAACGCAGGTGCAGAAAGTTACCATCCTCTCTGTAATGTCAACTGGTCCCAGGTTCTGCCAAGTTCTGGCAACAAAACCGACAAAAATCTCTGTGCCAGTAAGTGGCATTACAGTGGTGCCTCACATAAAGAGCTTAATTTGTTCTGGAGGCATGCTCTTTAAGTGAAACGCCCTTTAAGTGAGGCAGATTTTTCCATAGGAAATAATGGAAACTCAGACAATTAGTTCCACAACTCTCAAAATATTCATAATATATATTAACTGGATGTTAAAATGATGACAAAACATTGTAATTGAATTCAAAACATGCGTTCAATGTGCATGATCCTATGAAGTCTACTTAGGCTGCAATCCTAAAGACACTTTCCTGGGAGTAAGCCTCATTTAACACAATGGGGCTTGCTTCTGGGTAGCCATGGTTAGGAGGCTGCAATCAAAGACACTTCCCTGGGAGGCTTACCTGGGCTACTACTGGAGGTTCAAGGTGGTCAGAGGGGGCACTTGGGGGCAGCTGCCTCTGGCACCCGCAGGCAACTGCCCCCAAGTTGGAGGCAGTTAGAGGCAACAGCGCTGGCCAGCAGCCCTTTTAAAGAGCCTCCGTGCAGAGTGTCAGGGCTGCATAGCACGCATACCCATAGCATGCTTGCTTGTTAAGTGAAGCGGAACTTGTTATGTGAAGCAAGATTTCTTGGAAATTTTTGCTTGTTAAGTGAGGTATCACCGTATTAGGTTTTCCATCATCTAGTGTGAGAAGCCAGCATGTCACTTCTAGATGGTCCTCCCACATGGTGGGTAAGGCAATACCCAAGGTAATGGTGTTACTCCCCTATGTGCAGCCCCACACCGCTCTAGCAACACCACTGAGGCTAGTCATAATAATAAAAAATTGGGGACAGACATTAGTTCAAGGTATGATTGAAAGCCAGGAAAAATTCTGTCTGTGTATTTTAGGCTTACATCCTAGTGCACTTCTTTGTAAATCTGTTCTCACCCTAAGTAAGTCTCTTTTGAAGCATGTTGTTTTCTTGTTTGCCCTTATTTGTTTTGACAGTTTTGCGAACATGTAAAGTCTGTGGCTGGCTTTCTAAGCTCTTAGTAAATCTTGATCTATAACTGAAAATGTAAAGTCAGAAGTAGAAGATTACACAGTTCAGTCAAGGACAAAAAGAATGAAAAATACTCACTTAGTGAAAAAAACTTCTAAATTTTCAATCTGACAATATTTTACATTTCATAAGCAGTATTTTATATTTCATATTTTGAAATATTTTATATTTCGTACTTGGAGAAAAAATTTAGGAACATTGCAACAGTTCTCATATTGATTCCAGGGCCTACAGGTGGGACATGACCCAAACATGGGTGGTTTGGAAAACTGACAGGCCATTAGGCTATGTCAGGGGTGTCCAAATGTTCTGGCAGGAGGTCATATCATTTCTCTGACACTGTGTCAGAGGCCAGAAAAATTATTTACTTTTCAAATTTGAATAAATTTACATAAATTTAAACATAAGAGTGTATTAGATACACCATAAGACTTGTCTGCATGCCAGATGGAGAGGTCAAAACCCTGGAACTGGGGCAGAATGCGGCCCTTAGCAAGCCGCAATGTGGCTTTCAACCTCTCTATCAGACTCTAGGCAAGCCTTGTACTGTAATGTCTCTAATACAATCTTATGTGTAAATTTATGTAAATTTATCCAAATTTGAAATATTAATAATTTTTTTGGTCCCCGACACAGTGTCAGAGAGCTGATGTGGCCCTCTTGCCAAAAAGTTTGGACATCCCAGCATAAACACTGTCGCCATCCCCAGCCCCATATTTAGGGTGGCATTGATTGTATCATTGCACAGTTAACTACAAGGGTATATCTCAGGGATGGCCTGACCATTTCAGCCCTACGGACACAGAATGCAATCCAGCAACTAATTTAGTATTGATTTCAGGGGAGTTTACTTGTGATTCATTTATTCTAGATTGGTCAACAGAGTGTGAGTCGGACTATTTAAGGGCCAAATTATACGTTATAATAAACATGTAATGAACCTTGATGTTTTTGCTTGAAACGTTAGCCTGAGAGGGCTTAGAAAGAATGGAATTATTTTCCTGCTAACTACGTAAGAGGCGCTTTTTCAAGTGGGTGCTTTTCTTTTATTTAGCAGGGTGTGTGTAACTGGCCCTCCTCACCCCTCTGTCTTTTCCAGTGGCTGTTTGCTGGTGTTCTTTTGTGTAATTTTTTTTGATAAAAGTCATATTGGAGATAATTGGTCCAACTAAATAAATGCAAAAACTTAAGGAAGATTTAGGCTTCAATCCTAAAGACACTTTCTGGTGAGTAAGACCCATCGAACACAATGGGGCTTCCTTTTGAGTAGAAATGGTTAGGAAATGGTTAGGCTGCAATTCTATTCACACTTTCCTGGGAGTAAGTCCCACTGAAAACAACATCACTTATTTCTAAGTAGTCATGCCTAGAATTGTGTCCTAACCACTAACCATGCTGAGATGAGAGAGCGTTGTCCATGGGCAATGGACAATCCGTTTGAATGAAACATCTGTTTCCACCAAGAAACCAGAACTGAGATTTTAAAAGTTTTTATAAGGCCTTCGGAGACCTCAGGAAGCCCTCCAGCCTCTGCTGAGCTCAAGGATCCTCCAGAGATGAAGGAAGTAGAGAAGGAAGATATGGACATGATCCTTGGATAACTGAATCCACTGATATAGGTTGGGGTCCTCTTTGCTAACACAATTGGAGATTAATGTTTGATGATGGGCTAGATAGAAAGTCAGTAGAAGACAGATTATTAATGTTACTTGTGGTTGAAAGCTACTTAGGCTGGAATCCTAAACACACTTTCCTGGGAGTAAGACCCATTGAACACAATGGGGCTTACTTCTGAGTAGACATGGTTAGGATTCTGCTCTATATGTCTTATGAAGTAAAATGCTAGATCTAGGAAGAATCTTTTTTTATTTCTGGTAAAACTTTAATTTTTGGGTTTCTGTCTCTATTTGAGTGAACTAACTTGCTGGTATAACACAGGGACATCTTTAACCAGTAGAGGGCACATTTCTTCAGTATACCACAGAAATAATAGTTTTGATGCAGGGGAAACATAGTGTTCCACATAGTGTTGTGGAATGTGATCTACTGTCTAACCTTTAAAATCAGCACAGAAATATTTCTGCTAAAACTAATACGTATTTTCAATGATTTCCACTTATAATTTATACTAGAATCTCAACTACAGTATTGTAGAAGTTAATCATTTTAACCTACTGGAATGGCGTCTATCAGTTTCTTTGAATTTATATTTGATGTGTTTGTTAAAACTATGAGACTCGTAGAAAATTCTTGCCTTGCTTCATAAAATAGATTTAGAATAAGCAATCTGAAAATGAATGCTTTGTTTTCCATGAATACATATAGTACACACATACTGCCAGCCCAACACAAAGTCATCGGCCAGGCAGCTGCTCCACAGGTGTGCTAGAACAACTTGATGCATAACATGTTTTATGTTCAATCCTATTTGGGGCTTGCACTACTGGTACAAGTGTAGGAAACTCTCACATCTTCAGCAGGCAAGCGTCCTGGTCTGGGCATGAGAGATGAAACTGGATTTCTAAATTTTGGATCTATTGATTTTAAATTTTGATTTTTTTTCTGTCATGGAAGCTCAAGATATGTGTGATGTTAGTTCCATGTATTTAAACCTGAATTTTTTTATCATGCATAATGTCAGGCCTGGTTTAAAGAATGAAAAGGGATATGTGAAAGAAGAAGATGGCCTCTTTGCTTCTTATCTCCACACTGCTCCTTTCTCCAGACATTTTTCTTTCAGAGAAATCAAGTCATTTGCACCACTGTCCCTAAAGAAATACCAGTAATCAGATCAGTGAACGAGTTCCAGATTTTGAATGAGTTTGCATATTTCCTTTCTTTGTACTGCATCTGAAGTCTGATGATTTCAGCTCTTTTCCCTCTGAATGTGTTGGATGGAAGTTGTAAACATTTCCGAAAATGAGTCTGTCATCTGCTACTGTAAGGGGGAGCAGTGGTCTACAGAAGAGAGGATTACAGCTTCCATCTGCTCCATAATATGAAAAATGTGTGTTGGCCTCCATGCTTTACAGCATTTCTGTGATGCAGCACCATGAAACGGGATGTTCAAGCTTCTTGTTTAGGCTAAAGCATCACCCGAGATGCTTGCTTTGCCATTTCATCTTCTTAATAAGGTTCATGTTGTATTAGGAGTTTCAGACTATGAGCACAATCCTAACCATGTCTACTCAAAAGTAAACCCTATTGTGTTTAATGGGTCTTACTCCCAGGAAAGTGTCTTTAGGATTGCAGCCAAAGAGGAGTTTTCCTTTCCTCCATGAGAACAGAACTAGCACATGTGCCCAGCGAGAAATGTTAAGACCTGATTTTATCCTGAGACATGGACATCAAATATAAAAAAGTAATAGCCTCAACCTTATTTGTGACTTGGACCCGTGTTTTGAAGTCATAATATTTCTCCAGATAATACTGTATGTGAAAGTCTGGATTGGGAATTGTTTGGGTCTCCACTAGAAAAGTAGCTATCTTAAATGTGCATCTACAATTCAGGATAGATTAGCATTCCGTATTGGAATAATGTTAATAAGTTATAATGTTATAATAAATGTTATGAACAATGTTATAATAAAGTATAATGGTTTTATACTTGGGCATCCATACGTAAGCACGCAAGGGCAGAGTGACCATGTCTTCTTTTCTCCACGACATGTCCTCTTTTTTAACCTTGTGTCCTGGGGGAGGAGGAAATCTTCATTTTTCTCCTTTTCCTTGTTAGCAGGCAGGATGTAGCCTTCTTGTAATTAATAAATTATGCCTGACTTTTCTGGGAGTAAGAACCATTGAACACGTGGAGCTTACTTTTGAGTAAACATGCTTAGGATTGTGCTCTATATGTGATAAATTAAATCGATTTCAATTTAATAATGACCAGGGGCACAATCCAGAGTAACTACGGGGAGTCCTTGCTCTGACGTAAGAACAATTTACTCTGGATTGCAATATGAATTTCACATAGGTTTTCACTAGGTGGTGCCGTAACTACGTCGACATAAATGTCTCTCATTTGCTCCCGTAGTTACTCTGGATTGTAGGGTAATATAGTATTTAAAATGACCACAGGAAAGAGTATATAGAAGTGATTTTAGCTTTTATTTTGTCACGTCCTACATTTTTCTTTTGGGGTTTTTTTTTTTTTGCTTGCAGTTTTGACATCCAGTCACCTTGTGCAAAGGTCATATAAAATACAGTCATGACAGAGATGACCTAATCTTTGTAGGATTAGATTCATTCAGAAGGCTGAATATAATTGGGTCCAAGCCAGAGATAACCTGGGCATGTTAAGATTTCTGGTCGTGACCAGATTTTCTGTTCTTGACCAACGACTAGATGGCTCTTGCTTAATTTCCCAGAATTACTGAAATTTGAAGGCCAGAAGATCAGAACCTAATTGTTCAGTTAGATCACAGTCTGACCAAAGGGATTCTTAATGGTAAAATAATTAAGGAACAAATCTTGACAAAAGTTATGGAGTGCAAAAGATTTGCTAGGAAATGCTGACTCGCTTCTGTTGCTAACGTAACTGTAAAGTCATATTATTGTGGCATTTGAGACAAATCAGTCTTTTAAGATGTCCTGAAAAACCCAACTTTGATTTGAGGTGAGGGTGGTAGGAAGAATGGGGGAAAATGTCTTGTAATCATAGTTGAAGGATTTGCTGGCTTATGCCAAATCCAACATGGGTTAATTCATTTGACTTAGTTTTCCAATCAGCACAATCTTTTCCTGAGACATGGTTGGAAGGTGGGAAATAAATCAATTACAAACCTCATTTTTAAAAAATCTGATTTAAGTTACATATTGCAAATCATGTCTCCTAAAAAACCATGGCATGGTGCTTCTTCTTCCTCACATCCTGTCCCTTTAAAAGTCTTTGTGAAATAAACTTCTTTTGAATTAATGTGAATTAATCTGCATAAGGAGATTTATAGTTAATTTGTATGTACTCTATTTTTTTCTCCTTGGATTCCTCATCGTTTGACCTCTTCACCTTGCAATTGGGTTTAGGGTTTGCTGGTTTAACAAGGATTTGACTCTTTCTATATGGTTACCATACTGCTGAAAGCTTCGTAAGACCATGGAGGAAGCGCATGTAGTGATAATGTCAATGTAACTAATGTCTGAGCTTTGCTGTGGGCATTATGTTCTGCAAATAGGTAAGCATCTTCGTATTCTCCTCAAAGAAAACATTATCTCAGCTTCCTCACATCAGGAGGATTTGGTTCTTTTGGAATTCAATACTTAGGACTCATCATCATGTTCACAGGGAGTCTCCATGTGTTCAAAGAGGCATATTCCCAGGAAAGTGTGTACAGGATTGAGCCCTAAACCTGTTGGTGTCAGGTCTGAATGGGCATTATCTATGTTTTTATGAACATCCCTGCTTTTACTAAGCCTTCCCTTGATGCCACAAATGGTCACATCCTTGATATTTGTCATATCTTGTCAAGAAACTAGGCCTACTCCCACGTAGTGGTTCAGTAGCACTGATGTCACTGGGAAGCATGCCACTTTTTTCATGCACTAACAGCATTTCCAAGGGTGGTTTCCAGGTTTGTTCTGGCTTACGTGGTGCGCAGATGGTCTCTGGCCAAGAAGGTATGGCTCAAAGCCAACTGGGAATTCCCACTCAGGCAGAGAAAAATGAGAAAACACACACAGTTGCTGAGCCAAATCAGTTCCATCCTTGAATGTAGTGGATATGTTGTCCTGCTTACTGAAGACTGAGTGTTAATCACATTTTGAAATGGGTGGAATAAAATTTTACACCACTCATGGTGTAGTGGTTGTCCTGTTGAGCTGTAGGCTCAACAGGCTGGGCTTTAAATTCAAGCTTCTGTATAAAAATGAGTCCAACAATATTTCTTTGGCAGACAAGCCACAGTTTGTTTCACACATTGGAACAGCTTGTATACAGCCGATGGATGAGACCAGCTGTTTGAGCTGCTTTGATTCATTTCTCCGATGCACTTATAAGGGTGGAGAATTTCAAGTCTTTCATTGAAATTATAGCTATGCTTTAAAACACACTTAACACATTGCAAGTTTGGCTTTTGGGGAAAATACAGCTGAGTCTTCACATTAGCTAAGGGCAAAATCCAGAGTAACTACGGGGAGTCCTTGCTCCGGAGTAAGAACAACTTATTTTAATATGAATTTCCCATAGGTTTTCACTAGGTGGTGCAGTAGCTACAGGTGCACGTAAAGTCTCTTACGTGCTTCCGTAGTTACTCTGGATTTGGGGTAATTAGTTTGCTTCTGATTTATTAAAGAGATTTTCTCCTATGCAAACACCATTGTCCCTTTTTATTGGTGCAGAAGAATTTTGCTATAGAATGAGTAGCCACACCTAGTGCTATATATGTTTTGGCTTCTTTCAAAGATTCATTACAAAAAAGTGTAGTCTAATCACACTCTTATTCTATGAACTCCCAACAGATCACTGCTTTGAAACTAAAAATAATGAGTTACAGCCACAGCGACACACTATTTAAGGCTGCAATCCTAATCTCCAGTTAGGCCAGCCTAAGCTGTGGCATAAGTCCTGTGCTGGCGTAAGGGTGTCACCAAAGTGCCATAAGACACTTCTGCGCCACTTCTGGAAGAGAGTTAGGCTAGTGCACAGACATGTTCTTGTCTCCCTACATCATCACAGGAACAGGAAGACCGATGAGATGTGCCAACCTAGGTTAGTATTGCACCATTAATCATAAAAATATGTGAAAAGTTTATCTCCAGCAAGTTTCCCAGTGTAGTGCAAAAATAATTACATAAGCAAGTTTTCAGCTGGACCTCTTCAGACAGTGCATTTATAATGGAAACCATCCTGTACCTATTAAAATAAATGGACATTGTCCCTCAGGAATTTTAATTGTATTGCACAACCATAACTATAAAGAGAATTTAAAATCTAAGAGTCATTAACTGGAAATTTAGTCAACTTCAAACTGCAGGTTGCATTTGTGCAGTGTTTCCCAAACTGTGGTTTATATAATAATAAATAACTAGGCATTTATATACCGCTTTTTGGACGTTTTGGATTGCTCCTCAGTCTTTATTCAAAGTGGTTTACATGGGCAGGCGAATCTAAACCACCGAAGGGATTTTTACAAACACAAATGTGTTCTGTCTTTCAAGAAACACTACATTCAAGATGTTACATTCACAGTCTGGTTAACAACACTGGCCCCAATGTCTGAAACACTGGCTGACAAAGTCCTCCTTCAGCTCTCACACAAAGGGCAGCTGAGAAAGCGCCTTCACTCCCACTGAAAAGCAGATGGAAAATCTCAGCTACAGCAGCCGCTTTTCAAGGTCTTGCTTCGGATCTGACTTCCGGTTATCTCGATCTGGCGACCTTCAGTTCTTATGTTCAGGCAAACGGAAGCTCTACCCTCTAGACCAGACCTCCTGCCTTGTCTAAAACCCACTAGTGGTGTCCTAACCTGACTGTGAAACTGACAAACTGATAGCTGATGAATAGAATGTATTGAGCCCTATGGAAAGTGAAACTGAGCTACCCGTGCATGTTTACTCATGAGTAAGTGCCACAGACAGCTTTGGAGGGTAGGTGAAGAGGAATGAGCCCAATAAGATGAATCCAGGGCCCCAACACTTAAGAAGAAAGTTCCCCCACCAACTGAAAAGGAATGCGTATTGAACTCTCTAAAAAGTGAAAGTGAGCTACAACTCACATTAACTCACAAGTATACAGCAGTGTCTCCAGAATGTTCAGTATGAAGTTATATGTTTACTGGGGAATTGTTTGTAAGTTGTCAGCTGTATACTTGACATCTAACGAAAGAGATTCAGGAACCATCTTAAAGAAAATGTAATACTGTACTTTTTCTTGCATTTCATTTCATACTACTTTATGAGCAAGTGGAGAGAGATGAGGCAAATGAAACTGAAAGCAGGCCTGTGGTGGCATGTCTGCATCCAGTGAGGGGGAGTATGACATGGTGGTGCTGCCTGTGGGTAAGAGACCAGGTCTGCAGGAAGGGTTCTTGCAGGAATACAGAATAAGGCCCTTTACAGGGTTTAATCCTCAATTTCCACTAACTGAAGATCTGCTGCAATCTTCTGCTGCAAAGGCCAGGTAGCTCAGTAGGAATGGCTACTTCGTTCTCTCTCCTTCCTTGATTCCTGGACGTTCTTCCCCACCATGTGCCTTTCATCTAAATGCCACTGACTGATCCCTTTCTGCCTTCTTGCTTTCTCTTCCTTTGATCCCATCTGTCTTCCCAAGTCCTATCCCTTCCTAACCACCTGCCCTCATTAACTGCCAGAGTCCTCTTGATGATGATGATGATGATGCCAGCAATGGTCACATCAGGAATTTTTGAGTGGACTCACCAGCAGAGCACATGCCACACAGGGATGTGACATGGGGCCAAATGCCACACGCCCCTTTTTCCCACACTGATGTTAACATATGCAGATGAATGTTACCTAAGTAGCAACTAGCAAGGTCCTGCAGTAATATGCTGATGGAATGAGAAAGCAGTAGTAGTTCTGAATGCATTATTTATGCACACTCTGCAGACCCCGCTTCAGGGAATTGCATTAATGGCGATGCACTTTCAGGCAAACAGAGGGAAAGGCTTTCAGCCAACTTCATCCTGAAACCTTGAAGGAATAAAACAGGTCAGAAATGAATATCAAATTAACTCCTGGCTATCTTCCAAAGTGATTTGGCCTACTTAGGAATCCACAAAAATGAAGAAAGCTTTGCTCCTTCATATTCTGATTTCTCTAGGGGGAGAAGAACTGCATGGATTACAAACTGGAGTGGATTCCATAAGTCAACAGCTCTTTCTTGTGCGCGTACACCCCCACACTGTGCATGCTCTGGAATATGTAACAACGCCGAGTTCATATGCAGTTTACAATTTTAGCACTTTTCAAATATGGACATATTAATGCAGGGGAAAAATAGCAAGAAGATCTTCCAAAATCATTGCAGAAATGGGAGGATGCCTTTAGCAAGATTAATGTGTTGCTTATTCTGTTTTGAGAGAATGGCACACTATATACAATGGGCATATTTTCTTGTAAGTTCTTAGGAGCATTGATTCACTGACATAAATAAATGGCTTAAGTGCAACCTCTCAAAATGGTTGACTGTAGATATGGGAAAATATCTACTTGCACACAGAGGAGGCAAAATATTTGCCAAGTGTGTCTTTGGTCATTGAATATCCACTATGGGCAAAATCCATAGCAGTTACTGGTCCACGCAGTTATGTCACTCTCTAGTGTTATCTTATGGAAAGTCATCTTAACTGCACCGGATCATGGGGCTTAATTTCACTTTAGGATATAGGCCAGAGAGTGATCTGTCCTAAACACTCTCAAGTCCCACTTATTTCAATGGGCATGAAATCATCAGCATGGATCAAACGCAAGAAGCACAGCTTTTATTTTCTTTAGAGGCATAGAGCACAATCCTAACAGTGTCTACTCAGAAGTAAGCCCAATTTTGTTCAATAGGTCTTACTCCCAGGAAAGTGTCTTTAGGATTGCAGCCTAAGTCTTACATGCTATGCTTTTCAACTGAGATCCCAAAGCCCATTTCACATGCTCACCCTGCATGTAAGAAGTGCATCATTATAGTAGCAGGGAAGAAGGCTACCATATCCATGGGAAAAGCGCTACCTATGTGGTTGTCATTGATACACGTGCCATTCATGTGGGCTTGGGCCAAGATGAAGCAGCTTCCATATTGCAGTTATATGTGTGTGAAGGGGGCTTGAATGGTCAGATACTAAATTATGGGCACATACATGTACATCAGTATCCTGATCTCTTTCTCCATTATTTACAGTGTGCTCCTTGTCAGCACAGCACTACAAGTCAGAGGGAGTGGGAGTGATAGGAGTGTGTCCTAACAAACTGATTCTCCAAAATCAGCAGTGATCCCCCAAATCCACAGTAAGTACGGGAGCACATAAGAGATTTTACGTGCACCCATAGTTGCACCACCTAGTGAAAACCAATGGGAAATTCATATTGCAATCCAGAGTAAGTTGTTCTTACACCGGAGCAAGGACGCCCCGTAGTTACTCTGGTTTTTGCCCCAAGGCTGCAGTCTTAAGCACACTTTCCTGGAAGTAAGATACATTGAACACAGTGGAGCTTACTTTTGAGTAGACATGGTTAGGATTCTGCTCTAAGACCACCTTACTTTACTGGTGATCTTAGCTAGAATTTGTGGCCCTTCCCCCCACCAGCCTGCCGTGAAAAACCAGAGTGACCATATGTCATAACCTGAAAAAGAGGACAAGGTCCCCCAAAATGTAGGTTACCCAAGAAAAATGTAGGACATGACAATAAGCTAAAAACACTTATGTATATGGCTTTCACATTGTTAAATTCTATATTGCTTATTTTTAAATTTTAAACTAATGTATTATATATAATTTATTACATATAATTTATTACAAGAAGGCTACATGCTGCCTGCTCACAAGGAAAAGGACAATAAAGATTTTTTTCCCCGGGAATGAGGCTTGGAAAAAGAGGACATGTCCTGGAAAAAGTAGGACAAAAGTGAAGGTTGCCCTGTGAAGGACCAGCCCATGGAGCTGTCCAAGTCCTCAAATTCTGTGTCCCACATCAGTCCATGTTGCTTGCAGACATAAATCACAATCTTTGCCATTAACAACACACACTTAATTCACTGTGGTTTCTACATCTCCTTTGGCACTTGAGGTCACGTTGATGGGAAAGTCAGCTTGTTGATATTTCAACCTTCTTAAAAATCATTATGACTTTCTAAAGAAAATAAAACAGCAAGCACCTTTTCCTTTCTGAAGCAAAAATGTTTAATATAGGAAAATTATTTTCCCCATAGATTTTGAAGCAAATTTCTAATGCCTGAATAATATCTCAGAATGGAAGAATATTTGTCTCCGTTGTGTGATGTGCTTCTTTCTTGTGACTTTTTTTAAAAATGTGGTTAAAACGAGGAAATAGCTTCTCTCCCGTCTTTCCACCTTGATTTCTCCCTTGGAACGGCATTGACAAGGCTTTATAGAACAACATAAGGAGTAGGGAAAGAGCAGTTGCAGGAGGGGGAGGGAGTTGCAATTACAAGCCTTTTAGGGAATGTCCATGACTGTGTAAGCCAGTGATTCCTCTTATTGATGTTTGGTTGGCTGAAGTTCCTATCTAGGTCATGTTCTCCAAGCCTGCTGCCTCTATTACAGCCAGACCTTCTGTTGACTTGGGCTATCTTAATGAATCAGAGAACCTGGTATGCTTCACTTCTTGTTGTGAATTCTGGTTACTCCTTTCAGGCTTTTGCTTATCACAGCAAGGGAGACACCCAAACATTTTTGGTGATGTCCTTGTTCATCATAACAGTATTACAATTCTCATCACGCTATTCTTAGAATCATGATGGGTTTTGAAGCATTTAATAATCTCATCTGATTCATTGCCTTCAGTTTTGCTTTGACCTGGCACAATCCACTGATTAGCATCAGAGGCGGGAATCAAATACTAAAGATCAGTTTGGAATATTATTGTATCACATTTTATCTTGAATAAAAGGAAATGAGGTAGAAGGAAATGAAAACTCTGGCTGAAATCCTAAAAACATTTATTAGGGAGGGAGCAATATTAAACACAGTGGGACTTTGTGTCCTCATTACACTTAGGGTGCAATCCAAAGTAACTACAGGGAGTCCTTGCTCTGGAGTAAGAACAATTTGCTCTGGATTGCAATATGAATTTCCCATAGGTTTTCACTAAGTGGTGCAGTAAATACGGGTACACGTAATGTCTCTTGCATGCTCCCATAGTAACTCTGGATAGTTATTGTGCATGCACATAGGCACTTGAGGTCACGTTGATGGGAAGGTAAATTTTCCAAGCTTTGCCAAGAAATTTTGTTTGACTTTTTATGCAGCACAAATGTGCTAGGAAACATACCCTACAATCCAGAGTAACTACGGGAGCACGTAAGAGACATCATGTGCACCCATAGTTACTGCACCACCTAGTGAAAACCTATGGGAAATTCATACTTGAATCCAGAGTAAGTTGTTCTTACACCGCCCCATAGTTACTCTGGATTTTGCCCTTAGGCTCCTTCCTCATCTTGGACATAGATGCAAAAATCCTGGTTTCATAAACCATGTGTAATTTGAACTAAGGAGCTGTGATTTCCAAAGCAGGATATGAAATTAAGATATTTCATATCTTGGAAGTCCCAACCAAGCTGGGGGTGTTGCAAAACATAAGGCACTTCTGTGCCACGCCTGCAGGGATTAGACCAGTGGATAGGCATATGCTGGCCTTCCCACACCATCATGGGAATGGGGAGCAGGTGAGTTATTTCAGCTAAATAGGTTAGGATTGCGGCCTGAGGGCACAATCCTAACCATGTCTATTCAAAAGTATGCCCCCTTGTGTTCAGTGGATCTTACTCTCAGGAAATTGTCTTTAGGATTGCAGCCTGAGTCATTTAATTGATTGAATTGTCATGTTCTACACTTTGAGAATCCATAGACTGTTTATATGATGAAAGTCCCTCTTCTTGAGCATTTTATGACAGTATTTTGTTGTTCAATCCATGAGAACATGGTTGGAAGTTTGCTCATTAGGCTGATGTTTCAAAAATCTATACCATAAAATGTAAACCAAAAGTCTTGTTAATTTGCTGATCCTTTATTGGAAGTCAATTCTAAATTATTTTGATAGCACAAACACTACCACATTCAGATGCTGTTTATTTTATTTCTCTGATGTGAGGGTTGTATGTCCAGAAACGTGCCCATTTACAGTATGATCTGGAGCCCAAGCTATACGTACATAATCTGAAATTGCCATATGCTCCAGGAATTATTTCTGCAACCAGCTACGTTAAGAAAGGTACTAACCAAAGTGCCTGAATTTTCCTTATTTCTGTATATTCTCTTGAATCATTTCCAGACCTGTCACTTACCAGTCAGGGAAAGCCGGATTCCAGAGATTCTTTCAGGCCACAAAAGAGTTAAGTCTCCCCCTTCCACCTCCGTGCCATGAAGAGTGAAAGCAGAAGGATTACTCTTTACTACTGTGATTTGCCATCCTGTTGAACGGTGAAGAGATTAGAAAGACCCAGGACTTGGGCTAAACCATGTGCCTATCTAGAAGGGGAAGCTGGAGGGTGTGCAGATGTTCATGCAAAATCGGTGCCATACGTGTTTCCTGCAGGGCTTTTCCCTCGACCCTCTGATCTCCCCCTCACTTCAGCAGGTCAGTGCACATATCACTAGGACTCTGAGACCCAGAGTCTAGTATGCAGGCGAGGAGAAGGCTGTTGACCATTGGGAGATTTTCTTAAGAAGCATAACTGAGTGATCAAACATGGCCCTGGGCTGTTGTCTGCTGAAGAATGCAGGTAGATATCTATATATCTATATACAGTATTTTTCTCCTCCTTGTAAACAAAGATTTTCCTTTTTTATAGTCAGGAAGGGTACCTTGCCCATATTTGCAAAAATCACTTTTGCTAATCAAAAATATACATTCTTACCAGTGCATTGTTTGTTTCATGCTAGCATTTCCGAGGCCAGAGAAAGTGTAACTTATAGCAGCTGCAGGCACAAACATGATTTTCAAAAGTTAAACATGCTCTTCAGTTTTCATTTTTGAAATCAGACAGCTGTGTTTTTTTCCAGTCACATTTTAATTTGACTAAACAGTGCCAAGATTTTCTTACATAGCCTTTCACTTATTCATAAGTCCTCTGGATTAAAATCAAAATGAATGTCCTGGAGGTTTTGCAGAATACTATCAGCATCTTTGATATCTCAAATAACACTTGAGTTTGGGGTGTGTGTGGGCTACTGCTTGTTTATGGGGAAACTTGTAACTGAAGAACAATCTATGTCTCTGTTTTAACACACCTGCAAGAATGGATGGATTTATTATTGCTGATGTAAACCAAAAAGATCCTTGTAATATTTGGATAAAAAGTGCTGGAATGAAAATGATTACCGGTATTTTATTTTGTTGTTGAATTTCAGCTGAGTGTTTTATGTATATGCATGGAAATATATAATATTGCTACTCGATGATGAAGATGAAGATGATGATGATGATGCAAGTTACAAGGTTCTGTAATGGTCCAGTTGTATTCCCTACTAGTCTGTTTAGCATGTACCTGCACCAACAGAGCGCAGGTTACATGCTGTGATGGATGAGGGAGATCAGATGGCCATGTGTATCATTTGCAGAGCTCCTTCCCCCCCCCACCCTTTAATTGTCCCCCCAGTTCAGTACACTCCCTGTCTCAAACCATCCATGAACCACTGCCTCTATTGCCTTACCCACACAACCAGTGCATACAGGTGGGCATTTTTTGGCACATATATAGAGCCTCTGGCCATTTCTGCCAATGGCACTGTAAGTGCACAAATGTCAATTGACAGCATGAATGTCAGCTGCACCATTGAAAGGTCACTAACAGCTGTGGATTGACTGTCCTAACTGGTCCATAACATTGCGCTGTAAGATAAATTAACTAACCCCCAAATCCAGAGTAACTATGGGAGCACATAAGAGACTTTACGTGCACCCATAGTTACTGCACCACCTAGTGAAAACCTGTGGGAAATTCATGTTGGAATCCAGAGTAAGTTGTTCTTATACCGGAGCAAGGACTCCCCGTAGTTACTCTGGATTTTGCCCTAAGGCTGCAATCCTAATCTCCACTTAGGCTGGCCTAAGCCCAAGCAGACGTTCTGTGCTGCCTTGGAGATGTCACAAAAGTGCAGTAAAAGACTTCTGCCCCACTCTTTTTGGGGGCGGGGGAGGTAGGCTAATTCATAGGTATACACTGACCTCCCCACACCATCAAGGAAGGATGTGATGATTTAGGCCAGTTGAGTTAGGCCAGCCTAAATTTCTTTGGATTACCCCCTTAAAGTGCAACAATAAGTTCTTATAAATAGAAATGTCTTCATTTTTTGTGAATGACAGCCAGGGATGTGACTTTAGTGCTAATCTAACACTTGAAGGTAGCATAGGCCATGGTGCCCCAGGGTGCTTTTCCTGTTGGCATACTTGCCACTATTACTTTCACCAACTCCAAGGGCTGACCGGACCAAGGTGGGCAGGAGCCTTTTGCCAGTGCTGATCTGACCAGTCTTCAATGATGTCCCTGGGTGATTTGGTGGCTTTCTTTGGGCAGACAGTCCCAAACAATGGACACTGCAAGATAATTCAATTATTTCCCAATAATTGACTTCTCTGGAATTTTGGATGCTGCTGGAAATGAGCAAACCAAAGTGCTCTTCTCTGTTTAAGAATATTAAAAGTTAAATAAAAGGATCAGACGTATAGAACAGTGTGCCTTTTGTGGCAGAGATGTTCAGGTTGTCATAATTTCTGATTTGTAAGTCTTTGCGATCTTTGCAGCAGTGGTTCCTGAGTCCTTGAGAGGTTGGAGACAGGCAGTCATTGGATTTCATTCTCCAAGGGTATAAGTCACCTGCTTTCATTTTTTTTTTTGAACTTCTGAGAATTTTTGAACTTCTGAGACTAAAAACCTTATAAAAAAACACCTCTTACTAAAGAGATAAATCATGTTGCTTTATTAGTTGAGCAAGCAATAGCAATTTTGGTAGCTGCACTGGCATAGCTATAGGGGTGCAAAGCACAAAGTCTTGCAGGGAGCCCCCTCTCCTTCAGAGCCATTTCAGTAGATGGGAGTAAAACAGCGGCATATGCCATGTTGGAAAAGCTCCAACAGAGGGTGGTCCCTTGTATGTTCCTTGGAAAACTTAGGGTGCAGTCCTAATCTTGGCTGGCATATCTCACTGGTCTTCCCATTCCCATGGTGATGTAGGGAGGCAAGTGCATGTCTGCGCATTGGCCTGACCCTCCTCCAGGAGCAGCGCAGAAGTTCTTTATAGCACTTTTGTGACACTCCCAGGCCAGCGTAGGACTCGTGCTGGCGCTTATGCTCGCCTAAATGGGTGTTAGGATTACAACCAAAGTGTTCCGCATCCCCCCTAGCTATGCCACTGCATCTATCTATTGCTTGCTCAGCTATTAAAGCAATGTGATTTATCATTATAGTTAGAGATTTTGCTTTTTTAAAAAAGGTTTTTAGTCATTCTGTCAAAAGTTCTTTAAAAAAATTCATGTACTTGAGTACCAATTTTCCAGTGTGTCAAATATGAAATACTAGTGGGTTTAGCCATCTTTAAAATACACATGACCACATCTGATCGTTCCATTTTATGGAAAAGATAGAAATACATGTCTTCACATGATCTATTTTACATACTGTATATGCATATTGAAATATTCACACCCAAGTGCAAAAGAAGCCTTAAATGGGAGGCCGTTGTAAACCTCTCTTATTTAAGAGAAGGGAAGAAATAAGCATAATAAAGAAATTATATATATAAATATATATAAATATATTTTATATATATATATCATGTATCTGTTGACAAGAAAGAATGCTGGGTGACAGCAGTTCATACAATGGATGTTCCCACAAGCAAAGTCACTGATTGGAAGGTAGAAAAGTTACATACAAGACAGCTCCTGAGTCTTGCAATACAAATGTGTTGCTTCTGATTCAGGAAGGTTTTAAATTTTAAAGGACAAGTGTATTCCTGTTGACTTGAGTGCTTTGAAATTGAGAGTGTTCAGTACATGGCGCTGAAGACGGCACCTTTTGCCCCTTTAAGGCATGCATATTTTAAATGTATGGTCAAACTTTAATGAACACAATTTAAAGACAGTAGTGTTTTCATATGGCCTGCAGCTCAGGTACTTCGATGAACTCTATCTGACCTGCACTTGGCCTGGTTCAGTAGCTTCTGATGAAAACCACCCAGTTTGGAGCAGAACTTATCTAGCCGCAGGGAACTTTGTGGTGTGGGCTCCAGCATAAGGGTTAGGCTGACCCAGGCAAAACCCAACAAAATACAAGTCTGGTCAGTCAAAACTGTTATCATCCAAGCCCCAAGGCTGACAACTTATCTGTACATATGTGTGTTCTTTCACACACCCTTTTTGAACTTTGATGACCCTCACATGGGTTTCTCCTTGAGAATGTTGGGCATTGGTCTCCATGAAGAGATTTGGTGGTCAAGCAAGCTCTTCTTGATATTTCCCAGTTGTCTAAAAAGTAATGTTTGGTACTAGTAAAAAGGGGAGGCAGTTCTGTATCACTGATCCATATTCATTGTTTTTCAAGAACAAGAAGCTGAATTAATGTTTATTAATATGGTAGGTTACTAGTGGTGCACCAGTGCCTGGTAGGGATGCCTAGTGCCCAATGATGTCCTGTGCCTGGTACCCAGTAGGGATGCCTGGTGGTGCCCAGTGCCTAGTATGGTCTAGGCACTGACCATACTAGTATGGTCTAGGCACTGACCACCGTCGACTGTCTGGTGGTGCCCATGGTGCTCAGTGCCTGCTGGTGCCCAGTGCCCAAAAATATTCTTTAAATTTTACTCCTGCAATGATGAATAAGTTCAGCTGGTGTTGTATAATGTAACACCATTTGATGGGCACGACCTTCGTAGATCAAACTTTCAAGAGGGGGTACAGGGAGACTCCTGGAAATGATTTCATATCCAGATTTATCAGGATGAAAATCTATGCAAATTACTTTATTTTTGCTTGATATACTATTGGACTGTATATTGCTTGATACCAAATGTCAGATCTGGCTCCTGAGGTCAGCTGAAGACAGGGCAAAGCAAAGGCTTAGGGTCCAAAGGAAGAAGGTGAAGGCAGCAAATGAGGAAGTCATCGAGCACTTCCCTGTTTTGTCTGGTGCTTGGGCTGACTTCCTGCCTAGCATTTCACTGGTTACCAGTTTGAGACTTGCCTTGGGCTAAAGTCTTGGCAATACCCTGTAGATCTTGATCTTCTTCCTATAGAGCAGTATATCCAGTGGTGGGATTCAAATAAATTAACAACAGGTTCTATGTACTAATAACTTAAATTAACAACAGGTTCTATGTCCCATTTGAAACCGGTTCTCAGAAGCAAGCGCTCATTAGCAAAGGGTTCTATAGAACCTGTGAGAACCCCCTGAAGCCCACCGAGTATATCTTCATGCCACATCACAAACTGCTCTTCAAATTCCTCTCTGGGAAAGAAACAGGGGGAGGCTGATGTTCATATCTCTTTTGGGTGAAGTTAATTATGAATTTTTTGGAGCTAGCTCTGTACATGTGTTCCTTCTTTGTTTGCTGGCTTATTTTACATGAAAATCACTGCTTCTGATCCAAAATGCAGGAAAGTATTAAATAAAAGCCATGTAATGAAAAATGACAATACTCCGAGTTGCAGTAGCTCCTAAGCAGGTAAATTTTAGCCCGTGGCAAAGACGGATTTTTCGCCCCTATCAAAACAGTTAGAAAGGAATCCAGGTCAGCTAGTCCAACCCCCTACTTGTAGCAGGAAGGCCCTGCAAAGTACCAGACAGATCTTTGAACCTATCTTTGTAATTAAAGACAGACTTTTAGGACCTACTCCTATGCATGTCTACTCAGGCAAATCCCATCATAGTCACTGGGATTTACTCCTGAGTAAGTGTGAATAGGAATGCAGCATAAGACCCCAATACTACTCATGTCTACTCAGAAGTAAGTCCCATTATAGTCACTGAGATTTATTCCTGAGTAAGTGTGGATAGGAATGCAGCCTAAGGCCCCCAATACTATGCATGTCTACTCAGAAGTAAGTCCCATTATAGTCACTGGGGTTTATTCCTGAGTAAGTGTGATTAGGAATGCAGCCTAAGACCCCAATACTATGCATGTCTACTCAGAAGTAAGTCCCATTATAGTCACTGGGGTTTATTCCTAAGTGTGGATAGGAATGCAGACTAAGGACCCAAAACAATGCATGTCTAAGGGTGTGGGGTGGCTGATCTAGGGGTTAGGTAAGGGTGGTAGGTGGCTGATCAAGGGGGTAGATAAGGGTATGGGGTGGGAGTCTGAGTGATTGGAGAAGTCTCTGGCTGCCATCATAAAGACACTTTCCTGGGAGTAAGCCTCATTGAACACAACACGACTTACTTCTGAGTAGACATGGAGGATATTGGGGGCTTACCTGGGCTGCTGCTGGATGTACCCCTGAGTAGACAAGCCTAGGATTGGGCTCTGTCTCCAGGCTCTTCTGTGGCTACCATCCTATCCACACTTTCTTGGGAGTAAAGCCCTTTGACCAGAATGGGCTGCTGGGGTGATAAGCCAGTGGGGGCACTTGGGGGCAGAGATAGCAGAGGTAGCAGGGACCTGGCTGGGGGAAAGGGATGGGAGGAGGCGCGGGGCTGCATGCTTCCATTATGGAAGCAGCACTTGTATTCCTCCCTTTGCCGACCAGGGAGGAGCCAGGAGCTTCTCTCCTCTTGTTCCTGGAAGGAATGAAGTCCTTGGCTCTGCCCCCAAGGCACAGAGCAGCCATTCGGCTGCCTCCTCCTGCCCCCAAATTCCGATTATAGTTAGAGGGTTCCGATTAGTTCCGATTAGCTGCTTAGCACCTTGGGGTGGAGCCAAGGACTTCATTCCTCCCAGGCAGCCGTGGCCAGGCAAAAGTTAGCTGTGCAGAGCCCCAGCTGCCTCTATCTGCCCCTGACTCAGGTGCATTTGCCTGGGGGTGCAGGAGGGCTGGAAAATGATGCCCTATGGCGCCCCTGGCCCCTTGGCGCCCCTGGCCCTCTGGCACCCCATGCATTTGGCATCTGGCACTATACCCTTGTTTTGCCACTGCTCTTAAGCAATTTCGCATCTGGACTACCCCAAAAAAGTTTCACTTTATCAGCCACTTGAGCTTCAATGGCTACATAACAGAGATTGGATAGCAGTGCTTCCTCCCATGTAACAGGTTGTTTAACTCTTGGTGCAAGC
Organism: Cryptoblepharus egeriae; assembly: GCA_030015325.1. Lineage (NCBI taxonomy): Eukaryota > Metazoa > Chordata > Lepidosauria > Squamata > Scincidae > Cryptoblepharus > Cryptoblepharus egeriae. The sequence goes on from JAREYC010000005.1 coordinate 36,277,923, forward strand.
AGCCTAGTCTGCCTTGTCAGTTTCATGACCAGGAGGGCCCAGACCCACAGTTTGGGAACAGCTGATCTACAGATCTACAATCCTAACCGAGGCCAGAGCAAGTCACAGCTCTTCCAATTCCCATAGTGATGTAGGAAGACAAGCGCATGTCTGTGCACAGGCCTAACCCTCCCCCAGGAGTGGCACAGACTTTTACAGCACTTCTGTGATGCCCCCAGGTCAGCACAGGTGGGAGGTCTACCCCCAGTTGAGAAGTAGACACTGAATTTTTTTCAAGAAGCAATTCTCTATGGTGCCCAGAAGCAGAGGAAGGAAACAACTGGCAACAACTAGTGAGGGCAGAGGGCTTCATGGAAACATTTTTCTCTCCATGGCTTGATTAAGTCCACAACTGATCAACAGGAAATGGTGATTTACATTTTCATTGCTCAGCAAATGATTCTCATAGTCAGCACCTTGTCTCTGCATAAAACTAACCAAGGATGGCCTGCAGCTATTAACTACCATCGCTGCCAAATGTTTTACCCCTTGATAGCCTCTCCGGTAATTTAGAAGTGGGCAATTAATTCTGAAGTAAGAATGTGCCTGGGAATCTACACCTGGGTGAACTCAGATCAAAGGGGTTTCATTTTAAAAGTCTTTTAAATATGAAAACAAGCAGAGGGTTTTTTTCTTTCTTTCTCAATGAAAATGAACGTATTCTTATATACAAGAGTGAGTTTTATATCTACACGTACCTGCAATAATATGGTTGACAGTAAGCAGAAAATAGTTTAACAAATGTAAGTATCATGTTATTTTCACATCACATTTAAGCCCTTGTTCACTTGGACAGTCACTCCAACAGCCCAATCCCACAAAAAAAAAAATTCCAATGGATGCAGCTGCACCACCCTAAGAATGCACTATATTCTGTGAGGAGAAGCAGTCCCAAAGATCCCTTCTGGGTAACAGAACATTTCCTTCCTTGCCCAAAAGTAAACTCTTACTATTTTGCTGGGTCTACTCAGATCTGCACCAGCTATATACAGGGCCAGATTTAGGTTTGATGAGGCCCTAAGCTATTGAAGGTAATGGGGCCCTTTATATGTCCAGCTCTGTCAACAACAAATTGTCGTTGTTTTTTGTGTTGAATATATGCTCTGTGATAATTTATGGACCTAATAGGTATCTAAAGCTGTTTGCACTTAACAAAATATCTATTTTATCAAAGTAATTGTTGAACTGAAATAAAATTTAAATTTTGGGGGCCCCCAAGAGAGTGGGGCCCTAAGCTATAGCTTATTTAGCTTATACGTACATCTGGCACTGGCTGTATAGGTGTTGGAAGTCCAAGTGGACTCGGGAAAGTGAAGTGAGGCCAAGAAGGGGTAGTACTGTTGCTGCTACAATCCTTTCCCATGGTTTATCTGTCTTCCTCTCCTCTATGGTCTTCTCCTTGTTCCTTCTCCATCCTTCCTAATAACGCCACTCCCCACCTTCCTTCTGCCCCCACCCCATGGACTTACCTGGGCTCTTATCCAGGCTGCTGAGGCACAGCTGCAGCCACTTAGACTTGCGCTGGTGGCCCAGATGCACAAACTGACTCATCTTTATGTGCATCTGGACTTGTTCAAGGACTTTGTGCTGCCAGAACACTATTTCCAACAACATAAGACCATCATAGGATTGGACTGCAGTTCTGTCATTTGAACAGGCAAATCTGAAGTCTGTACAGGGTCTCTTTTTTGAATGAATCATTCCATATTTATGTGAATTAAGTGGAAAATAATGTCGGATCTCATGGAGGACAGGAATAAAAGGGGAAATTTTGGAGGCTGAGAGTATTGATGGTGACCATAAAAATCTAAACATTGTATTCACACATACACTACATATATCTTGCGAAAAGTTACTCTTTTTTTGTACTATCCATGCCATGCACAGGGTGAACAAATGTCCTCTTTGTCCAGGACATGTTCTCTTTTTTAGCCTTGTGTCCTGGGAAAAAAATCTTCATTGTTCCCCTTTTCCTTGTGAGCAGGCAGCAGGCAGCTTGCTTGTAATTAACAAATTATACGTAATAGATTATATGTAATAGCTTTAAGTTAAATAATAAGCAACGTAGTGTTTTAATTAACCACATAAAAACAATATATGTGACTGTTTTTAGCTTTTATTTTGTCTTGTCTTCAGTGTCCTACATTTTTGGGGCCCTCTGTCCATGCAACAGCACCTCTTGCTGTCAAATAGACTGGATTCAAAACTACTGTACTACAGCAGAAGATCCTGTTGAATTTTATTGGGTCTTCTACCTATTGCCATCTAGTGGGTATTAGTAGGAACTGCAGAAGGAGGACAACATGTATTTGTTTTGTGCTATTTTAAATGAATGTTTTGATGTTAACAAATTTTTGTAACAGATCATGGCAGCTACCTGAAATTGTTGCCTGTCTGGAGAAACAACTAAATGTTTATAGTACAATAGAATGTCATGATGTTCTGACATAAATATAACATAGTATACATGATGTGCATCACAAGCAGGAAGGGCTATGTTTTCTATCAGAAACATGATGATCCATGTGCTATCCGTAGGTGGTAGATTTTTGTTGGTAGATAATGCACTTCCTTTAAAAAAAGAACTCCAAAGCTGAGTTTTAATCAGCAGCAGGAGCCAGAAGAGGTTGTCTGAATAGACTCAATGTAGAAATGAGAAAATATGTATGTCATAGTTACACAATTCAGTATTAAACTAAATTTAATTAAAATACGTACTTATAAAAAAGATGTACTGGTTCTGAAAAAAACAAATCAATGTCATATTTTTCAGTGGGACTCAGTTTAGTATTTCCACCAAAATGTCTAGTATAGAATAGAAATGCTCATTTGCATGTGTGTGTGTCTGTCTGTCTGTCTTGCAGTGCTTTACGAAATGTGTTAATGGAAAGCACCACAGATGCTGTTTATTTTAGCAGGTCACCATACAACACTTCATGCCAGATGGCATGCTGAATTTTTCTTTTTTGAGACATTAGAATTATATTATTAACTAGTGAAAGTGTACCCACGTTGTGGGAATAAATTCCCCATACGCCATCTCCCCACTGCACATGAACCGCCCATGCACATCAACCCACCATGTGCAACCCCCTACGCACATCATCCCGCCATGTGCATCAGCACCAATGCACATCAACCCCCATGTGTAACATCCCCACATGCGCTTCAACCATCCATGCGCTTCAACCACCCATCCACATAATCACCCCATGCACATAAATCACCCCATGTGCATCAGTCCCCAACCCGTATCATTTCCCCATACATATCATTTCCCCATGTACAACAACACCCCATGCGCAACAACCCGCCATGCGCAACAACCCCGATGCACAACAACCCCTATGTGCATCAGTCTCCCATGTGCATCAGTCCCTCACACATCAAACCCCCATGCGCATAAGTACCCCATGCTCATCAACTGCCATGTGCAACATCCTCCATGCACATCAACCCCCATGTGCGTTATCCCCCATGCTCATGATTCCTCATGCGCATCATACCCCCATGTGCATCAACTCCCATGCGCAACATCCCAATGCGCATCATTCTCCCATGCGCATAATCTCGTCCATGCACATCATCTCGTTCATGCACATCAATCCTCCATGTACATCATCTCTCCATGTGCATCATCCCCCATGTGCATCACCCCCCATGTGCATCATCTCCCCATGTGCATTACCTCCCCATGCACATCATCTCCCCAAGTGCATCAAACTCCATGCACAACATCCCCCATTCGCATCAGTCCCCCATGCCCATCAATCCCCATGCGCAACATCCCCCATGCGCATCACCTCCCTATGCACATCACCTCCCCATGCGCAGCACTTCCCCCATATGCAGCGTCCTCTCCAGTGTAACCCGTCCCTCTGAACAACATCCCCCCAGTGCATCCACCAGGCACCGAGCACCAAATTGGCTGGATGTTATTTCACGCTTCTAGGCCCAGCAGTTTTGGCTGGTCGTTGATGAGTGAGTGAGTCAGTGAGTGAGTGACTTTTCCCTTTTAGATAGATAGACAGACAGACAGATAGATAGTACTTTGAGTAGAAAGGGGTTTTTTTGCGTTTGTGCACACATTTACACATACTTTAGGAGGGTGGCCTGCATTTGCTGGATCCACTTAGCAATTCAAGATCCAGAAGAACCCACAAAGGAGCAAAAGTATAAATCAATGACGCTTTTATTCTCTCATTTGACTGTGTGACATTTGGTCAGTCAATTCCAAATCTCATATAATTAAGAACAAAACATAAATTTTGCTGAAGTATAGGCAAGAACAAGAGAAAAAACAGTACAGGCAAGAACAAGAGAAAAAATGTTTCATTCATACATTTCCACTTCATACTTTTGTTCCTATAAGACATTTCATATCTGGGACAAAAATTATGTTAGTGGTTAGTTACTGTATTTGGATAATGCCTTACCACAGGATGAGGTGATGATATCTAGCCTAGATGCCTTTAATAAGGGTCTGACTGGAGTCCTCTAAGACAGTGTTTCTCAAAGTGGGGTCAGGACCCCTTTGGGGGTCGCCTAAAGACCCCTGGTGCAGGGGGCCAGGTCAGGCTGGCTAAGACCTCCCGCTGTAGCTGCGCACACTGGGGCTGACTGAGCCTCAGGGCCCAATCCTATGCATGCCTACTCTGAAATTAATCCCATTGTGTTCAGTGTGTGCACAGAACACACATTTCATTTGTAACAATGAAAATACATCCTGCATATCGGATATTTACATTACGACTCATAATGGTAGCAAAATCACAATTAGAAAGTAGCAACAAAAATAATTGGTTGGGGGTCCCCACAACATGAGGAACTTATAAAGGGGTCACGGCATTAGGAAGATTGAGAACCACTGTTCTAAGATAAGTCCCTCTTGACTTAGTAGACTTACCCCCAAATCCAGAGCAACTACTCCACCAGATCCATCACCGCAAGATACATTTGTGTCGACAAGCTATGGTGCCATCTAGTTGAAACCTATGGGAAATTCAAATTGCAATCCAGAGTAAATCTTAAGTCGGAGCAAGAACTGCCACAGTTACTGTGGATTGAGCCTGTAGACTTAGCTGACTAGTCTTTCCACTCTTACTAACCAAGTTAGTTCCATCAGGGTGACAAGAATGATCAGTGGGATGGAAGGGAAGCCCTACGAGGAAAGGTTGGGGGAACTTGGGATGTTCAGCCTGGAGAAGAGAAGGCTGAGAGGAGACATGTTTGCCCTCTTCAGATACTTGAAGGGCTGTCATAGGGAGGAAGGGGCTCATTTGTTCTTAGCTGCGTCTGAAAGCAGAACTAGAACCAATGGGTACAAACTGCAAGAAAAGAGATTCCGGTTGGATATCTGGAAAAAAATCCTGACGGTGAGGGTGGTTTGGCAGTGGAACAGATTGCCAAGGGAGGTGGTGGACTCTCCCACATTGAGATCTTCAAGCAGAGGCTCAGAGGGCACCTGTCGGAGATGCTCTGGGAGGATTTCCTGCTACAGGCAGGGGGTTGGACTAAATGACCTACTAGGTCCCTTCCAACTCTAGGATTCTATGATTGTCACAAGTTACAAACTGTGATGATTATGTACAATGTCCTGGTTTTCATAGGCTACCATAAAATGGGAGTGGCAACAGGATGCAAGTATCTGGTTTTATTGCTTCCTGAGGCATCTGGTGGACCATTTGAGATACTGGAAGCTGGACTAGGAAGGACCTGATCTAGCGGACCTGGACCTAGGTGGATCTGGGGTTGGACTAGATGGCCTACTAGGTCCCTTCCAACTCTATGATTCTATGATACAGCTAGGGATGTTCTTACAATCTGTCAAAAGACACAAATATCTGGTTGTATTGTGGGCTTCTTGAGCCATCTGGTGGGCCATCATGAGAATACAGGAAGCGGCACTCGGTGAAACTGATCCAATGGACCTGCACCTAGATAGATATGATCCAACTAGGAATGTTCTTACAATCTGACATTGTACATACTTGAGCTGCCATTACAAGCAGTGAATGGCTGTGTGACAGTGGCCTCCCAAAACACTCTGGCACCAAGAAGTTAGTGCAGAGTGGGTGACGGGTAAGGGGAATAGGGAGGAATTATGAAAAAGGCAAGAAGGGGGAGTATTAGTGGTGTTACAATCACCAGTATCCTCCTTCCTGGTTTTGATCCACCTTCCCAGGTCCATTAGGATGTGTGCCTACAAAATTCCTGGTGCAGGACCAAGTGGACCTAACACAGCAGTGGAGGCTTCCACCTGAAGACTATCAACTTCAAACAAATCAGCTGACTGGTCTTTCCCCTCTTACTAATCAAGTTACTTTCGTCAGGGAGACCGTATGTCCACTTTTTTCCAGGACATGTCCTCTTTTTAGCCTTGTGTCCTAGAAAAAAAATCTAGAAAAAATGTCCTCCTTTTCCTTTTGAACAGGAAGCATGTAGCCTTTTTGTAATTAATAAATTATATGTAATAGTTTTAAGTTTAATACATAATACAGTGGCGCCTCATGTAACAAGCGCCTCACATAAAGTATGTTCCACATAACAAACAAAAATTTATCTAGGATTCTGTTTCACATAACAAATTGTGCTTCACGTAACAAACACACTCGTTGGGGCAGGCATGCTGGCCGGCAGCCCTTTTAGAAAGCACCATGGCTGCCTAGCGCACCTGCCCATAGCGAAAGCAACACTTCCACGCTGTTCCTCCTGTGGCCGGGCGTCTGCTGGGCAGAGGGAGAGAAGAGCAGTGGAGAAGAAGGAAGCAGCTCAGGGTTAGCCAGAAGGGAGAAGGGGAGAGAGAGGCTCAGGATGGAGAGAAGGAGAAAGTGGGGAAACACTTTGAAAGTGCCTTTGATTGCAGCCTCCTAATCATGGCTACTGAGAAGTAAGCCCTATTGTGTTAAATGATTCCTACTCCTAGGAAAGTGTCTTTAGGATTGCAGCCTAACCCCCAAATCCAGAGTAACTACGGGAGCATGTAAGAGACTTTACGTGCACCCATAGTTACTGCACCTCCTAGTGAAAACCTATGGGAAATTCATATTGGAATCCAGAGTAAGTTGTTCTTACACTGGAGCAAGGTCTCCCCATAGTTACTCTGGATTTTGCCCTAGGTAAACTTCATAAGATAATGCATACTGAATGCATGTTTTGAATTCAATTCCAGTGTTTTGTTATCATTTTTACATAGTTATTATTTTATATGAATATTTTTTGGATTGTGGAACCAATCGACTGTGTTTCCATTATTTCCTATGGGAAAATCCGCTTCACATAAAGAACGTTTCACGTAACAAACATGCCTCCGGGATGAATTAAATTTATTATGTGAGGTGCCACTGTATAGTGTTTAACCATATGAAAGCAATACATATGAGTATTTCCTTGTGAGCAGGCAGCATTATATAATGCTTATAATTAACAAATCTTTAATTAATTTATAATCTTATAATTAACAAATTTTACATAATAAATTATATGTAATAGCTTTTAGTTTAATAATAAGCAATGTAGTGTCCACATAAAAACAATATATGTGGGTGTTTTTATTTTTTATTTTGTCATGTCCTACATTTTTTTGGATGTCCTAAATTTTTGGGGAGCCCTGTCATCCAGTTGCTACAAGAATAATTATCATCTTACAGAGACAAAATCAAACTGAAGCCTTAAAGGAACCAGAGCATTATAGGGCTGTCAACAGCTGCTGAGTGATACTTACTCGTGACAGTAGCTCTGCACATTTCACTCAGAAAGAGACATACGTATTTTCTTGCTCAATGGGCAGGCATCATTTTTGTAATTGCAGGATAATCCAGTGAAGATTGTGTCCAGCTCACTGCTTTGTGTGTCCTAATCTGTCAAGATCCATGGTTGGGACTATGCTTCCTGCATTGAGTACCTCAGTATATGACTTAAAAACGAGTAAAGCTTTGGAGCCCATACTACCTGAACGGCTATGAAAGCTTGAGTGAGATGTTGTAAACCATCACTACAGTCTCTCATAAAGATTGACTGTGTCCACAGAAGGCTGAACGTATCTGATCACCAACATCTGTGATGGTGTGATTGATTACCATTCTAAAAAATGGTGCTGGTGCTGAGATTTCCCTGTGCCACCCACATGTAGCATAGGTTGCATCAGGCGGGATATGTGCGATGGGGTTGGCAGGGCAGGCACTGACCAAGGAATCAAATTTTTCAGAAGACCCCAAAAAGATACAGAGCTTTGCCCCAGAGTCCCTGGAAACCTGATGCCAACACTGACATGAGAATCTCAGTGCACTTAATAATCTGCCTGGGATGATCATAAGGCATGTCTGCAATGACTCAGGAGCTAACGGACCAGCGCATGGATGTGCACTTGTCTCCAGACGCCAGATCCAGGTAAGTTTATGCCATCTGCAGGTCACCAGCATAGTGGTCTGCCGAGTGCAGAACAGTGGACAGACCAGGCCAGTGAGGGGATACACCAGAATCTGGCACTTGGACTGGATTTAAACCCCCTCCCAAGCAGCCAGGCTTTCCACTGGCCTGCACAGATGTTCTGCCACTTGATTTTAAGCAACTGGTTATACAGTACGTAGCTTAGATTTTCTGTTTTTAATAATTGAGAGTCATCCTCCCTCTGTTTTTAGATTCTCTTTTTTTGGCAACTCCTTCAATCTGCTCTTAATCCCTTGATGCTATTGCTAATTGCTCACTTCCTTCTCTGGTGGCAGCCGTTCTTACCCCTATAATTTCACTGTAAATTATGGCTGACTCTGAAATCCTTTGTATCACTCACAGACCATCTTCTGCTTTCTCCTTCGGAGTGTGTTCTGCATCACAGAGAGCACTGCCGGGCACCTTTCGCCCTGACTAATCTGCATGCAGAACTCACATTGGTGGCAGAGTTAGGAGATAAAAGACTACCATAGAAACGGGTAGACAACCGCCTCCAAGGTCAGGCGTACACTAGAATTACTTAATCAAAAGTGGAGACCTCCTTGTCCTGTGACATGGCCCATGTTTAAAGTTGGGGAGAAACTGAAGAGGCGTTCAGTGGATGCGCGTTCATGTCTCCAGGCAAATGTTCAGAAGCACACCACAAATAGCCCGTAGTTCAGTCTAGTTCAGAGCTGTCTTTGGTGGGAGTAAAAGAGCTGCATTTTCGTGGTTGACATCATGAGGAAAGCCCTGTTCTGCCTAGCTTTGAAGTTGTTGACTTTTTGAATTGCAATGATGATTTAAGGTTCTTTTAAAATGCGTATGTGTGCGTCCTGCCAGAAATGATGCCTCTTTCAGGCGGCTTTCAAGTTATGGTCTGTCCTGAATCATGGGTTAAAGCAGCGGTGGGCTTCAAGGGGTTCTCACAGGTTCTATAGAACCCTTTGCTAATGAGCACCTGGTTCTGAGAACCAGTTACTAATGGGACATAGCACCTGTTGTTAATTTAGGTTATTAGGACATAGAACCTGTTGTTAATTTATTTGAATTCCACCACTGGGTTAAAGGTTTTGAGTTTTTGATCTCAGTTTTAAAAAATGCTTCAGAGCAAGGCAGGATTGATCAATGGAAGCAGCAACCATTTTTAAAAAATATTGGAAGTATAAGCATCCCCACTTTCTGATGGTTCATTTTCTGCTCTTTCAATGCCTTTCGATTACACCCAGAACTCATTCATGCAACACATGCTCCACTCTTTCAACCTCTCTCTGTTGGTCTAAAGGCTAAAATAGTCTTCCCCAATGTTGATTTGCATGCAACATGGTTCTCAAACTGTTTTTTTTCACATTTCCTTATGGCTTTCTTCAGTAAATAACAATCATTCAAATACATATCATATTCATTGCCCACACATGCCTTTGTTCATTTTACTATAATTTGTCATATATTTTGGCTATGTGTAAATAAATACATGTTGTTTAGTCTTTTGCAAGTTATTTTTATGTCTTTTTGGTGGCCATTTTGCATTTGCAAGCTGAAAAAATTGGTGCTCCAGATTTTAATCCCCCTTTAAGTGAGGGATGTCTGTAGTCTGACAGAGGCACCAGTTCCCACTTTAGACCCACACTTTTCTCTTGGTGGCAGCCAGGGGTGGCATCAAGTATCAACCAGGTTGAGGCCTTCTTCCGTCACCAAATGATGTGACCTAGCCAGCTCCTGAAATCTCAGTACCAATGGCAGTGCTAGCAATCAATGCACCATTAAGTGGCAGGTAACATAGAGGGTAACTGCTGCACCTGCAGCAGCATATTGGTTGAGAGGATGATCCTTTCCCCAATCACCAGCTAAGGACTAAAGAAGAAGACAAAGAAGGCCAAGAAGAGGATCCAACTCCACCACAAGGCTTTACCTCAGGGACCCTCAGTTGACTCCAATTAAATTCAGGCTGGAAATATCATTGAATTCAGTTGAAATTAAGTTGAATTAAGTTGAATTAATTAGGAAATTAAGGCCTATATGCTAAAGTGAAATTAAACCCTTTGGTCCGGAGCAGTTAAGGTGACTTTCCATAAGATAACACTTAAGAGTGACGTAACTGCGTGGACCCGTAACTGCTCTGGATTAAGCCCTAAGTTGAATTAAGTTGTTTTAGGTGGAAGCCTACTTGGACCTTGGTCAATAATCCAGAGTCTTCCTTTAATGACCACAGACAATTTGTCAGAGCCCAAGTTGGCCAGACTGGTGGCCTTGGTTAAAAAAGATGGTGGCTGCCCATCTGACCTCTAGGAAGCACGCCAAACTGGTACTATTACTATCAAGGTCAGTGTCCCCCAAATCCTTGTAGGAACATACCTTAGCATCAGAGACAGTACTCTTTGACAGTCCTGCTAGCAGACCCGTTACCTATGCTGTTGCCTTGCAACATTAGCCATTAGTGTTTCATTTTCTCTGTAAACCACTTTCCCTACAATCCAGAGTAACAACGGGAGCACGTAAGAGACATTATGTGTACCCGTAGTTACTGCACCAACTAGTGAAAACCTATGGAAAATTCATATTGCAATCCAGAGCAAATTGTTGTTACACCGGAGCAAGGACTCCCCGTAGTTACTCTGGATTGCACCCGACGTGTACTTTTAGTTGAAAAGTGGTATACTGTTGTTTGTTTGTTTGATTGATTGATTGGAATGAATTTAATGAATTGTATCCAGTGACACAGTGTTGTAGGTTAAAAAGAAAAAAGATGATGGCTTCTGGAAGAGTGGTTCCACCCATCTCAGCCAAAAGTACTGGGCCTCAGATTCCCATGAACCGACACTGACTTGTGAAGAAGCAGGTTTTTGCTGAGCTGAATATTTGCAGCCTTATGTTTTTAGCCTTGGTTGCGTAAATATCCAGGTATACTGGCTTGCTGGTGCATGTGATTGAAATAAACAGAAAGAACCCAACCAATTCTGATGGTCCTTCATATGACAGAATTCAGCATATGTATTTCCCTGCTTTCCCCTGATGATTAATCTCTGTCACAAAAAGCTAACATGAAATGGCCCCAGAGCACTGGGGTGTTCATGTATTTGTATATGTCATACATCAGAGCACAATACCATAGTCTTTCGAGACTGAAGGATGCCAATAATAATAACAAGCTTTCTCATTGGCCTTCTGAAGTTCTTAGCTGGAGTTGATGAGAAGGTTGTGCCCTTTTTCAAGAACAGAGATCGGGCAAAGAAGAGAATGAGAGGTGAAAATCAGTCCAGATATTTTAAAAGGAGGTTGCATAAAGGTCTCAGGGCCAGAGTTGTGACAGGTCAGTCTGTGCAGTGGCATCAGTAGGGCTTGCATCACTCAGTCAAGGGGGCCAGTGTGTCACTCCCATGATGGACATCCTCCCCTGCAGTTGGTGGGGCAATACACTGAGAAGCAGGCATGGTGATGCATCATTGCCCAACCACCACTTTTGTTTTGTTTTGTTTATTGCTATAACGTTTGATAGAATAGAGATATTTCAACAGTTTCTTTCATTACATCCTGCATTAAATTACTCATCAAATGACATATGACATGATAGCAGTATCTGAAAATACCAAGATTGTGGTGTCATCCATGTGTGTTATTTCTCCTTGCGACACCACTATGTATCTGCAAGACTGTTGCTGCTGCATTCTGGATGAGCTGCCTCCTGCAGAAGGGAATTAATGGTAAACTTCAGAATAAGCACACAGTAGTGTGCAAGCAACAGAGTACAATTGATGTACAAGGGCCGAGTAAAATGGGAAAAGCCAGCCAGCTTCCTATTCTTGTCTCTTCCTTTCATATGTTGTTCTTGCTGTGTTTGTGGGGATGGACAAAAAAAAATAGGATAGAACAACAGCTGGTGACCAGTTAGTTCTGGCAACGGTTTGGCCCAATAGGATTGGGCTATTAGGCAATGTGTAAGATACAGCGCTGTTGGTAGTTGGTGTGGTGATTAATGAAGCAGCTTTGAAGAGATCAGATGTGTTGCTGAGCCATAGGTGGAGCACCCAGCAGTTCCTTGTCCCACCAGCAGACTACAACTGTCTCTTTCAAAGGCTGAGTTTCTGTGTTGAATTCCTTGAGTTCTAAATCTAATCTAATTTTAAAAACTCAAAAAAATCAGACCATCAAGCTCTGGAGTTTAGGAGTCATCCCTTGACTTCTCTTCCTATTATAATCAGAACGAGACAGTCCAAAGAGATTGATCATTCCTAGTACTTTTATTTCTAGTACTGATATTGAAACTTTTTTAGTCCAAGAGACATCTAAGCAGCAACATATCCAAAATCTAATCTCCGAAACCAGCATCCACAGACTAAGGAAGGGGAAAAGAGGTGAGAAGGATCAACCATTTAAACCAGCCTCTCTGTGTGTACAACCAATTACACACACAGTGTGAATAACTATAGAGCCACCCATTAAGGTACTTGACAGTGTTTCCTAAAGAAAATCTACATATACTCAGTGTAAGGTCTGGTCTCTGCTAGTAAAATTATACACACAAATCAAATATAGGTCAAATATATAAATCAGAGATACAGAATACAAATCATGAATACACAGCAAACCAGAGATCGACACAAGCTGAGGTTATACAGATACGTATATAGACTCCCTATTCCTGCCAGTGTTAACAGCTGCTGCTGTTGCTGCTGCTGCTTCTGCTTTTGCTGGTTGCTGCTGCATCTGAGTCGGCAGCGGCGGCCGGGAGCCTGAGAGTGACTGAGGGAGGATGCAGGAATCAAGTAGCTTCCCTCCATTAGGCCACTGAGACGTATCAAGGATGTATAGGGATGATGCCTCCCGGCTACAGCAGGGGAGGGCAATTCCCAATGCCAGCTCCAACGCTACCGAAGGAGAAGATACAGGTATGGAAAGGGGGGAATGTGGGTGCCTGTAGCAACAAGCAGGCTTTGCAGAGGGCCTTGCTTTGTGGCTGGCCTGCTTTGCTGCTGGAATTTGTGTCAGAATAACTAGCTGGTATTCAGACACATAATCAGAAGTGACATTATTCTTGAAAAGGGCCTCCTTTTTAAGGCATTCTGCAGCTACAGAGGCTTTCTGCTGTGTGATAGTAAGCTGGCTTCTTTCATTGTACCATCGCTGTCCATATTGCTGCAAAATAGAGAGAAAGCTGTATGCAGCTACACACCGATGCATATTCTGGAAGAATGTTCTGGAGGGATCTATGCAGTGTTTGCACCTGGTATTGCTATAGTGGATTTAGGGTGGCAAAAAAAAAAAATCTGGCTTTAAAAGCACAGCAATTAGATGCCTTGCTTTTCAGCAAGCGCAAGATTATAACAAGGCAAGTAACAGTGTGGCAAGTCAAAGTCTTTGTGTAAAACTGCAGGGATTCAGACCTCAGCATCTCTTGAATTCAATAGATGACCTCTCCGCAGGTAGCTCTCATTCAGAATTATTTTTCTCCTACTGTAGATGGAATCCTGCTCTAATGATGTCATGTTCAGGAGGAGGAGGTGGATGAAAACGAGAATAGATTGCAAAAAATAGATTGTCTATCAAGGATATCAGGGGTGGGGGCACATCATTAGGAAAATGCAAACACACACACACAATGCAAAAAAATCAGATACCATCAGAGAAAGGTATGGCTTAATATGGCGTGCCAGGCTCTCTGTTTGTAATGCACTACTATGAATTGTACATCATGAGGTTAGAATGCTTAGAATTTCTTAAGGGATGCCGTGTAGCTTTTTCTGCAGTTTTTACAACAATGCAGCAGTCAATTGAAGAGATGCATTTACTGCACTGCACTGCTATAGACTGGCATGCAGAACCCGGAACTCAAATAGTCCCCTTTCATTGGCCGACTCAGGAGGAGAAGAGTAGCAGCTTCAGCTTTTTTGGCAAGTGAATGGGGGTAAAGCCTAGGAAAGGATGAACTGATCAGCAGTGACGTCATTTTTAACTCATTCTTTCCCAGCTGGGGAATGGAGTTAAAAGGAAAAGGCTGCAATCTCTGGGTGACTCTAAGCACTGACTGGAGAATCTAAATGACTGGGACTTTCCCCAATGGTAATAAATTTTCTTTCCTATACAGACCAACTCTTTGTAATCCTTTAATTCTAGACATAGCATATGTTCTGTCACTTTCTTTCCTAATATGAATTTGATGGCCATTGCTTGCTTCTTTAATGACTTGCTTTTTATCTGAAGTTCTATCTGAATAGTAGCAGTACCTATGTGAATATTTGCTGGGTTAACCTCTGCCTTTGCCTACCATTTGGTATGCAGCATTTATGGACACTGAGAGATCTCTAGCATGGGAACAATGCTATACTTTTAGAATGGCAGATAGAAGGGAAAGTATCTGAATATCAAAAACTTGAAGGAATGGTATTTCATTTGGCTTCTGTTTAAAAAACACCTGGTTTTATCAGTGGAGAAAAACACTGAATTTTTTTTAGCAATCTTGGTGTTTGTGATCATTGGCAGGAGCAATTCTAATAATCTGTATAACTAGTTTCTATAATGGTCCTTGGCCCCTGAGTCTATTTCCTTCCTCTTCTCCCTCCCCCTTGAGAACAGAGTGAACGTGATGCCCACATTTCAGTTTGCTTATGCCTTAAAATAAAAAAGCAACATTGAATTCATCATTTTATAGTAAGGCCATTATAAAGCTCCTATGCAGGGTGGAATGACTGAGCCAAAATGGTGGGCAGTTGCTAAGTGATGCTGCTGTCTTCAACGGTTCTGCACTTTTTATTATTATTTATTAGGAGTGATTTCTAATTTTTTTTTAAATTCCATTATTTGGACTTGCAGAAGAATTAATATTTGGCTGCCTAGATGCTTAGGATGCAAAATTCAACATTCCTATTGCCAAGAGACATACCTGTTCCCTTCTTATTCTGCAAAGAGGTGACTAAATAGAACCCCACTGGGTTAATTTTTGTTGCTTACTAGGAACCCCTGATATATCTGTTACAGAAAATGCCATTCAGTTTGTGATGGCAGCAGTGAGTAAGAAGTTAGGAAGGTGTGTGTGTATGGAGGGGGGGTTCCCCTTCTCAGCAGTGTAAGCGCACAGAGGAAAAAAATTCTCTGAGCCATAAGAAATGGTGTCTGTGATCATGATGGACAAATATACTCTACCTATCACGAATACAAAATACCAAAGGATGGTGAAATTCCTTGCAACCGGTACACATGCTCAGAATGAGAACAATAAGGGCTGGGTTTGCAGGGATTATGATAATGTTGATGGCTCGTGTCACAGCAAACTCTTCTTTCTGCAGTGTGGTGCATTGTACGACAGGGAGTGGATACCCCAAGTCATTCTCTTCCCCTATCCTCAGTTGCCCTTGAAAGGTGGGGAAAAATGACAGTTTTTATAATGGTCAGATCAGGGCTTCGTTTTCAGATTTTCAAAGCCCTGCAATAGCCAGGCAGGCACATGCTTAGTCATAGGTAGTGATTAGGATAGAAATACCGTGAAGGAAAAAATGTGGTTGAGTTGGTTGAATGGCAGAAGGCAGGATGTGTGTGGGAATGAAGGGAGAATATGAATGGCTTCTGAAGACACCTATAGTATTAGATCCCCCCCTTTTTGCATAAGCTATTCTTTAGTAAAAGAGATGATGCTTCTCTTATGATCTAAATATAGTTAGTGGGTAAATTATTTGGGTTGGCTAATTTTAAATTACAGAGTGACAAATATTAGGAATGTGGCTTATTGATTGATCTGGCTGTGTCTGAGACATTTTAGAAACACTGCTAGCTGATGCTGTTGCTTAGCTATGATATTACACAGCTACTGTTTGCAGGGGGAAATACCACTGGGTTTTGCCATTTCTGGTCTCTATGTACTCTCTTCAAAGCTGCCTGCAGAAATTTTTGACTCTGGTTCTCTACTAGGCAAGGATAAATATCTGGAGGTGATCTCAAGGCTTCTCTAAGCTCTGCCCCTCCCCACAGGGGTTTCATTTATATATGATGCTTTTCCTTGGTCTACGGCCCTGATTGACTTCATACAATCAGAATGAATAAGTTACCGGTCGTAGGACATTCAACATAAAGGTGTTCTTGCTGCTTAATGTATTTTTAACCTTGAGGATATAAACATTTTCAATTTCCTATTATGTTATTCTGTTGGTGGAAACAATGTAATGCAGAGGTGTGGTACGACTGATATAGGTTATTGCTGTGATTGGTGTTGGGAGCAACATGAAGATGCTCGTTGATATGGGAAAGGCAGGAAACACCAAGACTCTAAGGCAGTGATTTTCAACCAGTGTGCTGTGGATGGTCCTCTGGTGTGCCGCAGGAATTTGGGGATTGACATTCATTAATAGAAAAATTGGGGATTTGAACAGTCTGGTGTGCCTTGTCAATGGTAAAAACAATTGCTGGTGTGCCTTGACAATTTCAGTGCCTTGTTAAGTGTGCCGCGAGATTAAGAAGGTTGAAATCACTGCTATAAGGTCTCATGTGAAATGGAAATAGGATACCAACTACTAGGATGTATCTAATGGATTCTAAGAGAAATCTCAACTCAGTACCTTTCCAGAAGGAAGTAGTTTCAGGTCGAGTCTTTTGGAATTCATAGTCCAAGGGTAATCTTTCCTGCCTCCCCATATTTAGTAATCTGTTGAGGATGCTGTTGTCTTATGTACTGTCCATTGAGATACTACTGTTCCCTATAGATTTCGGTAGCAGGGAGCCTGTGTGTTTTTGGGAAAAAGTTTGAATATGCTTGCACACTATTTTGAAAATTAGGTAATTAATATACTTGTAACCATCTGATAACTTCCTATACCAGCTGGAATCTGCAGAACGGAGACATCTGCCTCTTTCAGAGATTTAGGAACTTCAGTGTAGCATTTACAACTGAGCTGAATGTTTCAAAATGCTTGGAACATCTATAATCAAAACCAGCATCTTTTCTGTTGCTTTGATGTCTTTTTGGTAAGAGAGACAAGAGAACTTCCAAATCCACTTCTATTCATTTTCCTTAATGCTTCCGTTGGGACTGATAAGGGTTGGATTTAGTAGGAAAAGTTCAGTGCAATAATCGCAATAATACAGCGAGAGGAAGGACATAAGATGATGCCTCTGATCCAAATGTGGATGTAAAAAATGGTCTGCACAAAATGTGGAATGAAATCATAGCCTGAGGACTGTACTTCAGAATAAAAGTGGGGGATCTTATGCTTTCAGTGTTTCTTCATGTTAAAAACTTCTTGTGTACTGTAAAACAGCATATCAACAAGAAAAAGTGTATATTAGCCAGACAACTAAATATAACCCAAGGGCAGAGTAAAGAGAAATCTCAGACCTGGCTGTTCCATACTATATAGTCCAGGAGTGTCCAAACTTTTTGGCAGAAGGGCCACTTCATCTTTCTTCCACTGTGCTGGGAGGTGAGGGTAGAAAAATAATTTACAATTTAAACTTGAATAAATTTACATAGAAGAGTGGGGCGGCAGATGGGGTTTTGCTGTGGACCACATTTCTGGGCAACATTGAGGCTCACTGTGGGAAACATCTGGCCCCAGGGTTGGGATTTGGACTAGAACCCTGAACTAGTCAAAGCAAACCAGCATTGTGTGAGAAAGTAAGAGGGCAGAGCATCCCTACACAGCCAACAAGTAGGCTATAAGTTGAATAGCCACCAGTTCTCCTATCTAAGCATTCACCTGAACTGTACACTGTGATACTTGAATACTTCTCACTCCCTTCTTTTTCTTTGCATTTCTGTTAGCAAATATGGCAGCAGAAGGTTCCATAGGAAAATTACTTCAAAGAAAAACAGTGCTTTGCTTAAAGACCACTAGGCAGATAGGTAATTTGTGTATTTCCTATCTTCTGTGTCTGGGTTCTTCAAAAATAATACGGATCTAGCAAGGATGCCTCATGAGATTGGTGTGCTTCAGTTCAATAGGCATGCAAACCAGGCTGACCATACATCCGGCCTTGGCTGGACATACCCGGTAAACAGCAGGGGTCTGGGAGGATAGGGAGACCCCCTCCATGTCCAGCCTTCTGGGGGGATGCTTGGGACACTGCAGCTTGGCACAGATAAGATTTACCAGCCACGGCAGGCATTTCAAAACGGAGATGGTGCACATGCATGCACAGTCTCCCTATCCTTTAAGCTCCAATGGAGAAGCTACAGGGCTTCTCCAGGGGCGGAGCTCACTATCCTCGACAGACCCAAAGAAGTAACTTTCACTTCCTCTGATCAGCCGAGGATAGTGAGCTCTGCCCATGGAGAGGCCCTGGAGCTTCTTCGTTGGAGCTTAAAAGATAGGGAGACTGCACATGCGCACATTCTTTCCTTTGAAATGACTGCCTGCGGCTGGTGGATCTTAGCCATGCCAAGCTACGGCAGCCTTAAAATGCTCCCCAGTACCCCCAAGCGTCCCCCAGCCCTGCCTGCCTGAACTGCTTGCCTGACCACCTGCCTGACCTGCCTACTCCTCCTCCACTTCCTCATCCTCTACCACCCCCACCACCCATCCCATGTAAGTAAGCCAGTTCACTGGCTTTTAAAAAAATTAATGTAGGACAAAATGTAGGGCATCCTACATTTTGTCCTACATAAGTCCTTTTGAGTGACCATGTCCTACATTTTCACTTTAGGATCTGGTCACCCTGATGCAAACCCTCCAGTTCAGGTCAGAAACAGGGAAAGTAGAGGTGCCCATGTTGTTCATTAAGCAGTGAACTGCATGGGTCAATGTCATCATCATCATCAAACCCAAAACCCATAGTAAAGCCCAAGAATGCTTGTTGTAAGTGCTCCAGCTTGACTTCCTCAGAGAAAGCATCTCTGTCTGGACAAGTTCTCACTTATCTTCTGGATGATCAGATAAGTATAAAGATTTTGCCTTCAATTTTTCTTAAGATCTGCACTTCCAATGCCGAAGCCATTTTCCAATTCTGCATGTTTAATTATTCCTTCCTTGTATCACCCAACACTCTAGCTGTCCATTTTGAACTCTTTAATGTTTTAATTCTTTACCTGCCAGAGGCTGATTGAACTTAAAGCCTTATCCAAGTCATCCTAGATCTTTCTTTACAAACTATTGTAGTGATTTTCAAATTTTAAGGAAGATTTACTCCATAAGAAGATTTACTTCCCCTTCCAGCGGAAGGGCTAGGGCAGTGATGCAAACCCCAAGAGGGAATGGGGTCTATTTACATATCTAAGAGATGTGGTGTCAGGGCCTAGGAGGTATAGGGAGCCCTAGGAAGCCTCGCAGTGTGTGTGCATGTTTACCCATTGCTTGGAAATAATGAAAGTGTGATCACATTTAAACTGAAAATTTGACTGAAAACACAGTTGCTACTGTCACTAGTTACAAGCCATGGGGAACCTTGAAAGCACTTTGTGGCATTCCCCAGGGCTCCCCCCTCTCAAAACCTGACAGCACCCCTCTTAGCTTTAAAAACCGGCCTACATCACAATCCTGGGGATCATGTCGCTTCTTTCTCCCTTCCCCATCCCTTAAAGTGAGCAGGTGGCCTTTGCTTGAACTGGGGTGTCACAATCAGTGATGGGCTTCAAAGACATTAAGAACCGGTTCTCTGTCCATCTGGCAGCCACTTTTAAATGGCTATTTTTAAACTTTATATGTACTATCTCTTGTTAAGAACCGGTTCTATAGAGTAGGTGCGAACCTGCTGGTGCCCACCACTGGTCACAGTCTCCCAGTTTGAGAAGCACTGCCCAATTGGGTAAATTCTCCATAAAGCTGGGAAGAGAGACTTTTGAGATCTACAAAATTTTGGACTTTGAGCTGGGAAAAGGAGAAACACTGGCTTACAGGATGCTGAGCTAGGCTGATTATTGTTTTTAAAAGTACTATATGACTCTTCCTTACGTTTAAATCTGATCTACCATTTAAGCTCAATCAGAAGTTCGGAGAGAGGGAAAGATGCTGTAAACTAGCATATTTTTCCATTAGCCATATATTTGATACAGATACTGTAACAATGGCTAATTAGCTCTCGTAAGCTTGATTTATTTTTATTTTTTGCATGGTACAGGCTATCAAAATTTATCTTCCAAATTAGGACTGTAATTATATTTTGATAAAGATCTGGCGATCCAGTAAGAATGAAATATTAAGGGTTGCTGGGATACCACTGACTCCCAGTTATTGGGAGAACTGTTTGCATGTGGAATACTAATAGGCTGAGTTTGGCCAACTTCCTTATCTTCTTATCTCCGATAGAGTCTGATAACACGTGCAATCAAGAACATGATTCCCTGCTATCATTCTAGCAAAGGGATTAAAGATATGAGTTTTCTTTCATGAATGAAAAGGTGATGTGAAAAACATGAAAAACACATAGGTTTGTTCTGCTATTGGATGTATTGCAAACACTCTGTGCCTAGTTATTAATCATCTCTGTACAATTCATGCTGCAAAAATAAACTTTTGATTCTTTGATGTCCTAGTTTGGCTTTCTGGAATAAGCCATGAACAAAGTATTTGTACATGCTGGAAACACAAAAGAAAAGGGTTGGATTGGCAATAGAACGGGTTTAATTGATTTTTTCTATGTTGAAGTTTGTCTTATGTAGCCTGATACTGTTGCAACCATAAAGCTACTTGTAATCATCATGAGCATGCCATAGCCTAGTGGTTCCCGAACTGTGCACTGTGGTGAACTCCCAGCACAGGCATTCCTGGGTGCCACCATGTTGGCTGGGCCAGTTTCACATCTTGCAAGATTTCACATGAACTTAGGTGTTTTTGCAAGGTATCTGATGATCTCACAAGATATTACACAGTCTTAGAGGAGTGATGGCGGCTGTCCTCCCATTGTGAGGTGCTGCCATGCCAGGGTGCTGTAAAATATTAGGGTGCATGACCAGGGTAAATGTGGGAACTGCTGCCATGCACCTTATAGACCAGCGTTTCTCAAAGTGGGGGTCGGGACCCCTTTGGGGGTCGCCTAGAGCTTTCCTGGGGGTCGCCTAAAGACCCCTGGTGCAGGGGGCCAGGTCAGGCTTGCCAGACCTCCGGCTGTAGCTGCACGCACACTGGGGCTGACTGACAGCTTCAGGGCCCAATCCTATGCATGCCTACTCTGAAATAAATCCCATTATAGACAGGGAGCCTTTACTCCCATGTAAATGTGGATAAGATTGCAGCCTCAGGGCCCAAACCTATGCATGCCTACTCAGAAATAAATCCCATTATAGACAGGGGGGCCTTTACTCCCATGTAAATGTGGATAGGATTGCCGCCTCAGGGCCCAATCCTATGCATGCCTACTCTGAAATAAATCCCATTGTGTTCAGTGTGTGCATAGAACACATGTTTCATTTGTAACAATGAAAATACATCCTGCATATCGGATATTTACACTATGATTCATAACAGTAGCAAAATTACAGTTATAAAGTAGCAACGAAAATAATTTTATGGTTGGGGGTCCTCACAACATGAGGAACTTATAAAGGGGTCACAGCATTAGGAAGATTGAGAACCAGTGTTATAGACTGAAAATCTTTCCTTAATGGAACACGATGGGGCAAATTAATTTCCAGTCTGTAGTTATTAGGTCTGCTAGGGATAATTGAAAACCCATCATGAAGATGTGTCTCAAGAGAGGGGTTGGGGAAGGCCTTCTAGAAATGTCGCCAGTTTCTGGTTGCATAATTAAGACGGCAATCCTATGTGTTTTTAATTGAGAATAACTCCCATTGGAGACAGTAGTACATGCATCTGAATCAACTCCAAGGGGAGATCAGCCAGCACAGTGATATATGCTGGTCTCCTTGTACTGCTGCAGGGCCTGGGAAATGAGGTTTTGGAGGGGGAAGGGGAAGGAGAAGGCTGGAGGGAGGTGTTCCAGAGCGGAGGAGGGATGGTGGAAGGCATTCTTGGGGCAGAAAGTTGAGGAGCAGGAAACATGGTTAAAATCCAGAATTTATTGCTAAATTCTAACCCCATTCCAGGGCACCCTGGATCAGTCTTGGACTTCTTGAATTTGCACCATCTCTTAAGGTGGCATTGATCCAAGTGGTCTTGGATCAATTGACTTGGACCAATTGGG
Organism: Cryptoblepharus egeriae; assembly: GCA_030015325.1. Lineage (NCBI taxonomy): Eukaryota > Metazoa > Chordata > Lepidosauria > Squamata > Scincidae > Cryptoblepharus > Cryptoblepharus egeriae. Next base: position 36,300,447 of record JAREYC010000005.1, read on the forward strand.
ACTTCAGTGGCTCTTTTATGGGTAAGGGTAGGTAATTTCCCTTGCCCTGGCTAAACCAGTTCTTGCCTGAATCTTGCACTGGTTCCTGATCAAGTTAATATTGGATGTTAGTGGAATATGTTGTTTGGCCACAGGCCTCTACTTAATGACTGTATCATGACTAGTGGTCTTTGGGATATGGATTGAAGTGCTGAGCTTGTATAGAATCTTATGTAATTATTTCAGGTGCATATCACTTACTGATAGGATACATTCTTGTTCCTCAATCTCTGTTATGCAATTTGGTTATTAGGTGAACAGACAGTCCACTGTAGTGCATTTGTGCTGGGTAGGCTACTGAAGACAGATTCCCTCTTTGCATTAAGAGCCTTTTTCTTTGTTAACAGACACTCTGGTGCAGGCTATGGGAGACCTGATTGCCTTATTAAGATCCTCTTTGTTGTGCTTTGACCAATGTCATATATGCAGTCTGTCATTAAGTGGTCTGTTGTTAAGCGATTCACATCTGTACTACATGAAATCCCAGAACATTATATAGATACATGAGCATTACATTTTAAAAAAATCCTCATGGTCTCATTTTGTTATTGTAAGCTAAATTGGAATATATACTGCTGGAAGAAAAATGTGTTCAGCTAACATACTAAAGATATTTTTTTAAGCAAATCGACCAAAGGCTACCATTCATTCTGATGTAAACCTTTGTTAGAAACAAAAAAGTAAATCTACTCATGAACGGTCAACACTTGATTTCTAATTGTGTATATTTCCTTGTTAATGGTTGAAAATATGTTTGTCTCTGGTATACTGTTCCAGTTGCTATATTTTGTATCATATTTTAATTTTGTTAGCTGAACAAAACAAGCATTGCAAACAGACTACAAAAAAACAGGAATTGCAAATGGAATACGCTAACTAAAAATTAAAATTAATCACAGTGAAATCTTATGCCTGTATACTCAGTATAGAAATGCTTTATTGGATTGTAAATTGACAGTAGGTGGACTACAACGAGTAGGTAGGTATCAACAAACAAATCAGCTGTCCTTGATTGCTCTCAGGCAACAATTTTATCAATAGCTGTAGTTGCTTGTCGTACACGACTGGTCCCCCAGTTTATTGCCTCTTTTTGTGAATCCATAAAGAAGGCCTCCGTCAGTCTTGAAAGACTATGGTAGCGTGCTCAGCGCTGCATACGCTGCATGTGAAGCACAAAAGCCTGGGTTGGATTGTTATGGAGGACAGGCTGGATTGTTATGGAGGACAGGTTGGATTGTTATGGAGGACAGCAAATCCCCCCTCTCCACACCACTGAATTAGTCCAATGGAAAGGCAGAGCCGATACGATTGGATCCAGACTGGCGTCGCAGAGCTGCGCTAAGGACAGGAGCTCACCCTGTCTTGTGGGGCCAACCCGGGAATCGAACCCTGGCCCTCTGGTTAACAGGCACAGCGTCTTTACCGCTTGCGCCACCACAGCCCACCTTATATGAATCTATATGCTGTAGTAATAAAACTATACTAGACTGGTGACACATTGGTTTGGCTATAGTCATGGAAAGGTACCATATGGTAGAGATATTTGAAAACTGTGTTGTTTTACTCAGACATGAGCCAATTGTGTTCAATACGCTAGAGCTATGTTAGCTTATGGGAACAGCCATAGCAATGCAGGCTGGATCCTAACCTCCAGTCCTGGCCCAACCAGGCTGCTTTAATTGGCACCCAGCGAATTCCAGATGCAGATCCAAGTAGCCACGTAGGGCAAGCTGACATATGATGTGGCATAAGAGGTGAAAAGTCCTCTTACGCTATGTTGTGCTCCAGCCTGTACCAACCTTGCACTGGATACATCATAGGCAAATCAGCCTGCCTGTTCTAGCACAAGTTAGGATTGCACCCTTAGGCTGTAATTATATTTTAGTCCCTGGAAACAAACACCTCTACCTATTGGAGGTAGGATCAGTACAATTGAGTTGGATTTTTTGTCTCCTTTTCCCAATATCTCTGCCCTTATGTCAGTGTTTAGAAGGTATGTTGGTACAGCAGGCCAACATCATGTTTTGTAAGTCAACTAATTCCCATCTATTCTGTTAAGCTGAAGCAACGTATTGACACTAGGAGGTTTTCCGAGTAGGCGCTTGCCTTGTTATCCACTGGTAGTCCAATAAAACCGAAGAGAGCTCTGACACTGCGGTGACCTTGCTGAAATTCTTTCACAGCCTTTGCTTTGGGAAAGACTGTTTTGTTCCCCTGTTCCTTGTTTGTGCCAACATTTGTATTTGATCTCTCGCTGGTTGTCACTAGTAAGCCAGGACCTGAAAGAAATTGCTTTCAATTCCTTTGAGTGATCAAAGTCTCTTCATAGAGTTTTGTGGGTTTCTTGGCTCTGTTACATAACAAAGCAAAAACCTGCCACTTAAAATGACAGCTTCAAATTTCACAAGGAAGGAAGACTGATGGGAAGGGACTGCTCCAGTTTCTAAAGAAATATAAAGAGGGTGGAAGCTTATGCGCTCTGGTGTTCATTTGCCTCTGGAAGAAGAATGAAAGCCTTCGTTCGGTCTTATGCGCACAAACCAGAACGCCTTGGCAAGTCACATGCCTCCAACAGTCTTGGGAGTTATGCCGGAGCTCTCCTCTGGTTTTCCATTTTGCTTACTAAGCTGCTTTTCCAGATAGATTTGCTTCTGCATGTATCAGACTCAGGCTTGGGGAGCAAGTATCACAGCACATACATTATTGATTCTTCCAGACATATATTAATAGATAAGCATGTTGCGGTTTTTCTCGGTGTGTTCTGTCACGGCACATTAGAATGGACGAGTTGCAGTGGGATTGTTTGATGCAGAATCTGGTACATTTTTAAGTGGGGAGATTCCCACCAGCACCTGAATGCATGGATCTGAGATGTATCGAGCATATAGGCAATGCGCAAGCAAGAGGAATGCCTTTGTTTCATCCCCACATCTCACTTGAAGGTTGGAAGGGCAACTCCATTAGCGAAGCATCCCTGTCTCTTAACTACTTTATCACCCAGTATTGGCAGAGATCTTCAGCTCTCTGCTCTCTGAGTTTGAACCTCTTCCTTTGAGAAGCAATCTAGGGCACAGAATAAAGGTGGAGGAAAGGAAATTGCTTCTCGTGGAGCTTTCTAGGAATAGGAACAAAATCCATGTGCTTCAGGGATAAGTGTTGATCATTTGTATATCAGCTTTTTGGAGTGTTTTAGGCTCATCATAAGATGGTTGCCAAAAAAAATTACATTCAGATCTGTCTAATTTCAACCTGGAGTATCAGTGGTCAGAAATGCAACTGTAGCAAGGTGCAGAAAGAGACATCACTAGTTTTGTATCTAAGCTTCTCAGATGCTCATGAACTTTCCATTACTGGCCTGATCCTATTGAATCACATGCACAATTCCTTCATGTAAATGAACATCAGATCAACCTGTCAAGTACCAATTTTGCACAGCATGGTGGCAGCTGGAAAGACCATTTGTGACACAGCATCTATCTGAAATAACTGAATGTTTCAGCTATTGATGAGTTAATGCTGCTTCCTTTTAAAAAAAATCAAGGACTATTGTAAGACAGAAAAAAGTTTCCTGGGCTTTGGGATCACAATGTCGACTAATACAGTTGGTCCTTAAACTTGGATAAGTTTATAATAAATAGCACTTCCATGATGAAAAGTTCTTTACAGGTGTTTGCCGCTCATATGACAGGTTAGGGACTGGAACAGTGGTGAAAAGGCACGGGATTGGACTAGATGACCTGCTGGGTCTCGTCCAGCTCTATGATTCTATTATTCTATGAAAAGTAGAAAGGGTTGAAAAACTGATCCCAGTCTTTTTTAGGTTTACAAATGCTTCTTTAGGTTTACCAATGCATTTTTAGCTAGCAAATTGCAAATGCCTTTTATAATTTTGGAAATTCCTGCTGTCACACAAAGATTTCTCCAGATGGACTCTCAATATCACTTTCAGGAATGGAAATAGACCCACAGCTAAAGTTGGCTTATGTTGTCTCTCACACAATAAAACAGTTTGCTCCAGTTTGAATCACTGAGGGTGAAATCCAGAGTAACTATGGGGAGTCTTTGCTCCAGAGTAAGAACAAGTTACTCTGGATTGCAATATGAAATTCCCATAGGTTTTCACTAGGTGGTGCAGTAACTACGAGTGCATGTAATGTCTCTTATGTGCTCCTGTAGTTACTCTGGATTGTGCCCTTAGTGACATGCAAACCAACATGTAGAAGGGCAATTTTGGCCATTAAAATGCAGAAAAAGAAGTTGAGAGATGGAGCATGAGATGAATGACTTCTGGGATGAGTGAAATGTTTTGAAAGAATGGATAATCAAAAACAAACTGACAGAATGTGGGGGGTGCCTATACAATATAATTGATTTGTGGTGCAAACTCATGGGTTTTGAATTCCTACTGAAAACCAGACCAAATGTCAAGACTTTGCTATTCAAATCTCACCTTTACCCAGAAATTTCTAGTAATGCAGTCTGAATAAAAATAAAACAAGTTTGTGAAACTTAGGCCACAATCCTAACCACCACCTAGGCTGGCCTAAGACCTGGCATAGGTCCTGTGCTGACCTGGGAGTGTCACAAAAATGCCATGAGGCACTTTTGCACCACACCTGCGGGAGGATTAAGTCAGTGTGCAAACATGCGCTTGCCTCCTACATCACCCCAAGAATGGGAAGACTGATGAGTTGTGCCGGCCTAGGTTAGGATTGCACCCTTCATGCCGGTGGGAGTCCAAGTTGCCAATATAGAGTACATATGTGAACAGAAGTACATGCATAGAGCATACCTCTGGTAGAACATGTAACATAGCATAGAGCTATGCATAGAGCATGTACCTCAAGTCCAAGCAGCTCACACTTTTCTCTGGATAAGTGGAGGTTGGGAACACGGCCCCCAGGTGCAGTTCTACTCTTCCTCCCCCCCCCTCCCCGCACGTTTAGTAGTCAATATGGAAATAAAAGTGTGAATAAGGATGCTATAATATCTTCCACTTTAGGATTTAAAAAGTAAAATTTTGATGCAATACTTTTTGTTAAATGAACTTGCTGTTGTTGGTAATTAACTCATATTCCAGATTATGAAATGTTCACAGAGGTTCTGTGAATCGTTCAGTATGTGAACACAATTTGATTTTAATCCTCAATGCTCTCCATGTTATAGTAAAAGTATTTGCAGTCTGGGGCAGCTTGAATTTGTGATGTGGGGCTTTGCATACAGTGGTCAGAGCTGGAAAGATCTATGAACAAGGAAATGGCAAAATACTGTTGAACATATGGCCACCTCCACAGCCACATTTTTTGAGAAGCGAAGCATTTTGGGTATATGGAATCCTATCTCATTTAGTCCTGAGCATGGGCTGTTGAATTCCTGTTGAAAAGCAGACCTACTGTCGCACTCCAGTTCTTGACAGGATAATTGAAAGGGTTGGTTGATGTTGACCTTTGATTATCACAGATCGCCATTCCCAGAGACATTTAACATAAATAAAACACCCTTTCAGCAAACGTTTCCAGATGCTGCATAAAATGGCTCATAGGCACAACAGATACAAGCAGCTGTTTTCTGTTCCAACATCCTTCCTTTGGAGAACTCAATGAGTTTTGGCTCAGAGCACCTTTCAGTATGTGTTCCTGTTTGGAGGTGAGGGATGAACGAAATCCAGAAGGCTTTGGAAGCTGCCCAGCTGCTCTTTCTATGACTGGCCACATCTTACGACTACGTCTTCTCTGCATCTAATAGTATACTTAATGCTTTCCCATGGTATCCAAAATGTTTCACACTATTATTTCAGTGATCTATTAACCAGTTCTGTGAGAGAGAGGGAGGGAAGAAGATAAGCCAAGCACAGGTGCTACATTATCCAAGGCGCGATCCTAACCAATATAGACCTAACCAATATAGGCCAGTGCATGTCACCCATCTACCCATTCCCACAGAGTTGTGAAAAAGCCAGTGCATATTTGTTCACTGTCCTAATCTCTCAAGGAGTGTCACAATTATGTGCACCTTAGGCCAGCACAGGACGACCCTGGGTTGCAGCCCCAGTCATAGTGTGCAGTCCTAACCTGCACTGGCACAACTCAGTCTTTTCATTCCCATGGTGATGTAGGGAGACAAGCGCATGTCTGTGAATAGGCCTAACCCTCTCCTAGAAGTGGCATACTTTTGTGACATCCCTAGGTCATCACAGGCCAGCCTAAGTCTTGCCAGGGCTTAGGCCGGCCTAACTGGAGGTTAGGATTGCAGCCTTATCCATAGTTTTGGAGTGTCCCCCCTGGTCCCATAACCTTCCTCTTCGTCCTTTCTCCTAAACAAATTCCTCCTTCCTTCTTTATAGTATTTTAGTATTATTGCATTAATAGTCTGATCCTAACCCCCAATACTATTGCATTAATAGTCAGATCATAACCCCCTTGTCCTACTGTTCTGCTACTCTGATTTATGCTACTTCTTTAGATGTCACAGATTCAATTCCTCCATCTGTTTTGTTACCCAGAGGAAGGGGAGTTAATTCCTTTTGCCCCCAGTTGCACTGCTGCCATCCCCAAACTTGTGCTGGATGCAGACTATTACAGCATAGGATTCAGCTGTTATCAATTTGCCATAGGCCACCACATTTCTTCATTTCAAAACTGGGATCTGAATCTTGAGATCCAATTTTTTTTTATTTTGTGTCATCACACAGCATTCTGACAAGGCACTAAAATTGTTAAGACACATCATCAGTTTCCTGACAGTTGGCAAAGCACAGTGCATTGACAGCCAGTGGCCAAATGATCTTTCCCCAAACTCCTGTGGCACACCAGAAGACCATCCATAGCACCCCAGTGTACCACGGCACAGTGGTCAAAAATAGCTGTTCTAGCCAATCAGATCCCTGTTTTCTTGCTGCACCATCACGGAAGGGTGCACAGTGCCCACCGTAGGGGGATAAACAGAAATGGATGTTGTGTTAAATAAAGTGTAGACCACATAGAGCATGATGCTAGACCTTAACTTCCTAAATGTGCTTAAGAAGTTACAAATCATTGAAGATATATAATTATAAATAAATAAAATCCACATTTGTCTTAGCACTAACATTTACAAACTACAGTGGTACCTTCATTTAAGAGTGGCTTGGATTAAGAATGTTTTGGATTAAGAGCAAAATTTTGTCAGAAATTTTGACTTGGTTTAAGAGCAGTGTCTTGGAAGATAAGCACCTGAGGACATTTGGAACAGGCTTCCATGGCCAGGGAACTCACAGGGGGGACTGGGGATAGCTGGAACTGATGTGGGTCCCTGGACAAAGTTTGGAACCAACTTCCATGGCCAAGGAACTCATGGGGAGATCTGGGGAGAGCAGCCTGAGCCGTATGTGTGTGGGATCTGGGTGTGGCAGTGTAGAAGGTGTGCCTTATCAATGTTCTAGTGCTGCTCCCCATCAGCAGATTGGGAATGAGTAGCACAAAAAGACAGAGGCTTCAATCCTAAACACACTTTCCTGGGAGTAAGAGCCATTGAAAACAATGGGGCTTACTTCTGAGTAGACAGGGTTAGGATTGTGCTCAAAGATTCCATTGAGTCCATGGATAGCAGTGACTCAGTTAGTGATAGTGAAAGACATCCTCCTCTCTCTTGTTTCCTTCACACCAATCATGAAGGTTTTCAAAGGTCCAGTACAGTTCAGTACTGAACAGTACTTTCTTTCGTACAGTGTTTTGTATTATATTACTGTGTTTTGTAATCCTTTTTATATACTGTAAATATTTTTCTATGGGCAAAATCCATGGCAGTTATGGGTCCACGCAGTTACGTCACCTTTTAGTGTTATCTTATGGAAAGTCATCTGAACTGTTCCGGAGCAAGGGGATTAATTTCACTTTAGGATATAGGCCTTTAAATTTTTTGGGACTGTGGATCCTATTTTCCTTGTTTCCATTATTTCCTATGGGAAAATCCACTTTGGATTACAAGTGTTTTGGGTTGCAACATGCTTCCAGAACAAATTTCAGATTGACTTTCAGGGTGACTTTCACAGAAGTAGAAATGTAGTACTCCAGAGAAAAATAAAAAAGTATAGATTTACAAAGTATGTTGACTCATGGAAGGCTCACAGATATCTAGGCACAATATTGTTGTGTTGCAAATAGCTGTGGCAGTCTTGTGCTTGGAATTGTCCCCAGTCATTTCATGCATCATTTTAAAGGTATGGGGTTGGATAGGTCATAAAGGTTCCTGAGTCAAGTTTCCTGGGATTTCTTTTCAAAAATAATCCAATATATTGGGATCAACTATTCAAAAACCTAAAGCCCTGTGCAGAAATAATATTCCCAATCACTTAATTCAGGGCAGTCTTAAGTTGTAACTCACTGCTACAAGCCATGTAAAGGAAAAAGAATATGAATGAAATAATGGGAGGAGAAAAGGCATCTATAGGAACATTCCTATACTACCTTATCACCGGCGCTGAGCTCTAGCACCAGAATTAGCATGCTATAAAACACATTAATGGTACTGTGGGAGGATGGGGTGCCAGCACTGGTCCAGTGCCACTCAGAGCTGGGCTTAGTGCCAGATGGAATATGACAAAAGGGCAGTTAGTGGGGCAGCCTTTCAAGGTGAGGGAGAGCAACAGTAAGAGCACAATCCTAACCATGTCTACTCAAGAGTAAGTCTCATTGTGTTCAGTGGGTCTTACTCCCAGGAAAGTGTCTTCAGGATTGCAGCCTTAGGACTGCAGCTTGTAAGTGTGTTCATGCCTAAGTAATACAGTGGCACCACACGTAAAGAACGCCTCACGTAAAGTATGTTTCACGTAACAAACAAAAATTTCTCTAGGATTCTGCTTCATATAACAAACTGTGCTTCACGTAAAGTTGGGGCAGTTGGGGCAGACGTGCTGGCCGGCAGCCTGTTTAAAAAGCGTCAGGGCTGCCTAGCGCACCTGCCCATAGTGAAAGCAACACTTCCATGCTGTTCCTCCTATGGCCAGACATCCGCTGGGCAGAGGGAGAGAAGAGCAGTGGAGAAGAGGGAAGCAGCTCAGGGCTAACCAGAAGGGAGTAGGGGAGAGAGAGGCTCAGGATGGAGAGAAGGAGAAAGTGGGGAAACACTTTGAAGGTGTCTTGGATTGCAGCCTACCAACCATGTCTACCAGAAGTAAGCCCCATTGTGTTAAATGGGTCTTACTCCCAGGAAAGTGTCTTTAGGACTGCAGCCTAAGTAGACTTCATAGGATCAAGCACATTGAATGCATGTTTTGAATTCAATCCCAGTGTTCTGTCATCATTTTTACATCCAGTTAATATTTTTATATGAATATTTTTGGGGTTGTGGAACCAATTGTCTGAGTTTCCATTATTTCCTATGGGAAAATCAGCTTCAGTTGTAAAAATACACAAGATTGCCCTAAATTCATTTGAGCCTTTCCTTTCCCTACCCTGTAAGTGTAGAAATTTACCCTTTTATAGCTCTAGTCTTCTCACCCTTTGCTACAAAATTTCTATCCCCCGTTTCTTTAAATATCTTGATTTTTGGTAGTATATTTTCTTCTTATAATCATTTCTTTATAATGTATTTTATGCTAACACAGGTTAGCAAATAAATAAAATCATTTTTCCATTTAGTAATTAAAAAGAAACTGAAAGGGAGCAAGAAGGAAAATGTGAGAGTCTTGAAAAGCAGGCAGAGCCATGGGGAGAACCCCTTGGATCTTGCAAAATAAATAGAGCAGAAATCTTTCTTGCTGGCCTTTGTGTAGTTATTATTAGAACAAACACGCCTGAGTGAACTAAGCCATACTACCTTCAAGCATCTATACGCAGCTCAGCTACGGCATTTCTATTTATTTATTTATTTATTTATTTATTTAATATAAAAAAGAAAAATGCTGAGAGGAGAACCTGTGAATGATGAAAGCATACAATCCACAGTGTCAAAGCATCCATTGCAAACACAAGAAAATCTACTTTTCTGTATATGTAGGAATTGCATGTAATCATCCACTGCTACGCAATCAGAGGATGAGACCAGTATGCATGGGATGCCCTTGCATAGAGACTTTTAAAAATAATTCCCAGTGACTCCAGTTTCCCCAAGTGACAAGCCATTCATGTACATTTATTTTACATCTGAATTTAGGGTAGTGTTTTTTCCTCCGCATTGCAAGTGAGGGATCTTTTGTATGTCCAATGTATAATGTCTGATAGATTTCACTGACAGAGAAGAGTATTTATTTATTTATTTATTTATTTATTTATTTATTTATTTATTTATTTATTTATTTATTTATTTATTTATTTATTTTGCATGGAGGCACTTTTTAAATAAGCCATCCATATCATGATGACTAATTTGTCATCATGAGCAAACTAATGTGTGTGCGTGAACTGGCATTATAAGAAAACGTCTACTAAGCATCAGTGCCCGCTCAATACTTCATGAGCATTCGTCAAGTGTCTTTGATAATCTGCACATTCTTTTTACTGCAGCAACAAAGTGTATGATATGATGGTATGTGAGTCTCAACTCTTCTGATATCACAGATGTCAGAATACCTGAGCAATCTTAAGACTGAAAGGCTTGATGCTCAGTAAACATGAGATAGTCTGAGTTCCAGTCTCCACACCCTGATGTACATCACCACCGAGCTAACAACCTCAGAGGAAATCAGAGTCAGAATACTGCACTAGTGTAACATAATCCAGTTGTAACAATAGAGTCAGCAAATCAGAAGAGTGGAATGGCTCACATTTTTCAGGAATCTTAACCAAACCATTCACCAGCAGAAGCAACCAACACAATTTACTTAGGGTGAAATCCAGAGTAACAGCGGGGAGACTTGCTCCAGAGTAAGAACAAGTTATTCTGGATTGCAATATGAATTTCCTGTAGGTTTTCACTAGGTGGTGCAGTAACTATGGGTGCACATAATATCTCTGATGTGCTCCCATAGTTACTCTGGATTGTGCCCTTAGACACATTTATAGGACAATGCATATATTTCATAAAATTGTCTCATGTCAGATAATTACACCCTGTGGTAGGAGGAAAGGCAAAACATACTTTTATAGCACAAGCAATGCATGTCTACTTGAATATAATCCCCTTCAGAGCTCAGTGGACATTATTTCCAGCTAATGGACCCAATCCTATCCAGTTTTCCAGCACAAATGCAGCTGTGGCAACAGGGTATGCTGTGTATGCTGTGGTGGTCAGGGCAGTCACTGAGGCCTCCTCAAGGAAAGGGAACTCATTGCAGATGCTTCAGTGCTGAGTAGAACTGGGCCTAAAGTTTGTTTCGAATGTCAGTCTTTATTTTTGATCATTATACTTTTTTATCTCTGGGACTAAAGACTAGTAAACATCTCATGAATGTTGTGACCTGTGTGTGAGGTGTTCACATTTTCCTTGTCAATCAAGCTGGCAGCGGGTTCTATTCTCTTGGTCCTCAGGGGCAAAGGAGGGTGAGGGTTCTGTTTCCATGTGTGTCTGAGGACTAGGCTAAGAGAAGGCAGTCAGAGCACTGAGGCCAGGCTGAGGCCAGCATTGAGACAGGGTGACCATATGACTGGAAAAACCCGGATTTATACGGATTTTTAGCATCCTGTCCGGGTGTCCTACATTTTGGCTTTGTTTTGAAACTTCACGATACTGCACAGTGCCCCATCATGCCATATGTCGTTGGGTCATATTGAAGAGCAGAATCCAATGCAAAAGTTAGTTTTGAGATATCTCCTTCCTATCAAAAAGTTATGGTCAAAAAACCCAAAACCAAAAACTATAAAAACAAAAAGATACATTTTTGGCCATTTTTTAAAGCAAGTAGGCATTTTGGCCTGGGATTAGAAATTTTGGCCTTGGGGTTCAGGAATTTTGGGTTTGGCATCTGGTCACCTTGGGCTGAGAAGAGATTGGGGAAAGCCACTGAGGACTTTGACAAAGAGGAGTTGAGATGAACTGATTTGTTACCACGGAAAATAATTTAGGAAGCTATAGATAACATAGGTGATGGTTTTTAAACTGATGAGTGTTGTTATATAGTTCCTCTGCAAGTAACAGCTATGGGTTGTTACTACTCTAGTATAGGAACAAAAGACTAAAGGACAATTACATCATGGTAATTGTGAGAAATATGATACTGATAGTGTTTTGAAATGAGAACCTCTGAAAATAACTTCTTTGGTGCTTATTGAAAACAAGTGGAGGAGGATATATGACACTCAGACCTTTGTAGCTTTCCACCATGGAAAGAACATAGTTGAACAGCAACATCCAACTTTGGCAAACTGGAAGCACAACAGTATGAAGTGGGTGGGATGTAGAGAAACAAATCTGCCTTTCCCAGTATATTATGAGAAAGAAGGTGGAATTAGGTTGCTTACTGAAGTAAAACATTTACTTCAATTAATGTCAAAGATTTTTGCCATGAAACTTAGTTTTTGCCATTTGCATCTGTCTTATTGCAAATGTTGCTCCTGTGCCCATGCGTGATAGAAATAAGGATGAAGGCTAGCCTTCTGAAATACTGGTAAATGTCAGAAATATACAGTATGTTAGAAAAATTTTTGGGAGCTTTTATAAGCTGTCCATGGTAAATGTCATCTATCAGTGAATGATGAAACTGAGGATGGAATGTGATCATTTATCAGTAATAAGGATTCCTTGCCTTTCCCAGTGTCTTTCTAAAATCTTCAGAGTCAGTGGTAAAAGTCAATATTCAGTATGGTTCTTCATTTTCTGTATGATGCAGAGAAATAGAAAGCTAACAGACCTTTACAGAGGGTAAAATCATTCTTTATATGCTTTATATATTTTATGCATTCACTGGTTAATCTTTTCTCGTGTTCAGATCTGCAATACCCTTATACTCATAGGACATTGTCCTATACCAAGTCAGACTATTGGTCTATCTTACTTGGTACAGTATTGTCTGTCCTGATTGAACCATTCTTCTTACCCTGAGCTACTTAGCAGTAAACAATATTCAGATTCTTTCTGAATGCTTGATGAGTTCATTAAGTACTCTGAAACCCTTTCAGAAGCTTATGGAGGGAGCAGTTACAAACTGAAAATGTTGTCTTGTGTTTTAAATCAGTGTTTTTCAAGGTTTGGCCTCCACCTTACCCACTTCACATGGTCCACCTGTTCAAAGCACCCCAGAAGAAACTGGCAACATTATTGACTGTTCCTTCTGGATTGGGATGCCAGAAGTGATTCAACACCAACAAGGGGCTCAAAGTGAATGGGAGAGCTTTTCATGATTTTCATATACAGATTATTTTTTTCTTGTCAGCTACCTTGAGTCAGCGTTTGGCTGAGAAAGTAGGGATATAAACTGAATAAATAAATTTCAAGTCTGGAAAAGTATGCTTTGGAGCTCTACCCACCAAACTGAGCCAATTACCACTGTTTGTTGCATCACATTCCTGGGTGACAAGTATTCTAGAGTCCTATGAGTACCAAATGGACACCAAGTCAAGTACCACTGGTGGCACCCATACAAGAAACACTGTTTTAAATTAAATTGTATTTAAGTGGCATGTCCCAACTCCTACTGCTCCAAGCTAAATATATGAATCTTCAGAGTCAGTGGTAATGATTTTTATTTATCATTACAATGAATGATTTTCGTTTGTCTTTTTGGTTCCACAGCTGTGTCAAACCTGGACACCGAGAGTAAGCTCAGCGTATACTACCGTGCACCTTGGCATCAGCAAAGGAACGTTTTCCTCCCTTCCACCAGACCTGCTTGTGTTGAGGAGTTACATCACCATGCTAAGCAGAACCTGCGAGCTTTGAGGAGAGGTAATTCATTTCTCCATCCTTCATGAAAACAGGCTTACAATACTGTATAGCTCACAACGTTGTGTTTCTTGAAACAACAAAAAGAAAAAGTATTCATTGCTATCAGTTGATGTCTTGGCAGCATGAAACCAACCACACCATGCAAAGTCTCAGGGTTTTCTATTAGAACTAAATAGCCCAGTGTGGGAAATGTTGGATTTTGGTTCCATTTTGGAAGAATCTAATAGATTATGTTATGTGAACCATTAAAAATTTGTGTCTAATGGATGCAGTTGTTTGGTGAAATTGTCTGCCTCTTTCTTAACAACTGAGTAAGGATAGTAGCTGATCAGACATAATTGGATCGATGCTATGGACAACATACTTAGTCATTACTTGCCTGAGAAAAAAATTATGGAAATCTGCCTTAGTACTGCAAGGAATCATAAAAGGGAAATAAATGAAGGCAAAGTCTGAAGCTGGTCTGATATAATGGAGGACAGTGTACCTTATATCTTTAACTGTACAGGAATGAAATGTAATTGCACCTTCAACTCTATAACAAATAGAAGATGGGATTTTGGCATGTGCAGTTCAACAAATAGTGTTTAAAGCTTCATCTGCCTAAATTATCTCCTAAAGGTATAGGCGGCACTCTGTTCTCCATTGTATCTGGTCACTAACCTAATGCCTCTTTATTTATTTATTTTTAATTTATTTTAGTTGATCTGCATTCCAGCTTTAGTCTTATTCTGCCATCTGGTGGTCAGAAAAATCTCCCAGAGCAATTGAACCAGCAGCAACAAAAAAAATCAAATCATGGTGAGGTCAAGTAGTTCATCTCTTTTTGACAGCTTCCTCTTTAAATGATTCAGGATCAGCTGTGAAGATATGTTCTACTGTACTTCTGCTTTACCATCGTTTTATAAAAAAACAATTTAGATCAAATTAATATCTTATAATCTCCTTCCCACTTTTTCTTACACTTTGCATTTCTACAGGCTTTTCATTTGTAAAGGGATTTGCAGTGTTGGGAACTCGGATGACTTGTTCTCAAGTCACGAAAATATACATTTTTGCTGACTTGGGTAACTCATGAGTCATGTACATGAAAGACTCTAAAAAACACTTAAGTCAATGCCCCACTGATTTGATTCTCAGCAAGTCAAAGCTTCCTGTGGAGCTTCCATCCACCTTCGTGGAGCTGGGTGAGCAGCAGGGAGTTCCTTCCACAAGGCAGGGAAGGGTTAATCTGTCCCAGCCAAGGGACTGCTTCTCATAGGAAGGCAGGAACAGATTATCCTGGGACAAAGAGGCAGTCCATAGTGATCACACTTTCCAACTTCTTGGCTTCTATGGGCTCTTTTGTTACTTGGGAGGGGGAACCCTCATCAAATGCGTGGCTACAGTGGGACTACTTCTGAGTAGAGGTGCCAAGGTTTATTTGTCCTGGTAAGCCTTGCAGCGGCTGCATGTAACCCACCTCCAGAGGCATACCTAGGCAAAATGGCGCCCGTAGCAAGGACTGAAATTTCGCCCCATCAAAACAGTTAGAAGGGGCTCCATTAGGTCATCTAGACCAAACCCCTGCTTGAAGCAGGGAAGATCTCTGCAAAGGATCAGACAGACTTTTGCATTAATGTTTGCAATCAAAGGACCAGACGCAAATTTTTGCAACAATTGTGGAGTCACATATGTGGAAGGGACTCCATTGGGTTATCTAGTCTAACCCCCTGTTTGCAGGGTGACCAGATGCTGAACCCAAAATTCCCCCCATGTTCCCCAAAATTCCTGTCATCCAGCCAAAATTCATATCCAGTTAAAAAATGTAGGACACCCCAAAAATGTTGGACAAATGTAGGACTTGCTAAAATACAGCAAAAATACTTGTATTGGTTTCCTGTACTTAATTTCAACAAATGGACAAGACACTTTAAAAACTGAAAACCTTTTAGCATGCATGATTCATGCATGATTCAACCCCCTGCCTGTAGCAGGAAATTCTCCTACAGCATCTTTGACAGTTGCTCGTCGAACCTCCGGTGAGGAAGAGTCCACCACCTCCCTTGGCAATCTGTTCCACTGCCGAACCGCCCTCACCGTCAGGAATGTTTTCCTGATATCCAACAGGAATTTCCTTTCTTGCAGTTTGTACCCATTGGTTCTAGTTCTGCTTTCAGAGGCAGCTAAGAGCAAATGAACCCCTTCCTCCATATGACAGCCCTTCAGGTATCTGAAGAGAGTGATCAGGTCTCCTCTCAGTCTTCTCTTTTCTAGGCTGAACATACCAAGTTCCCCTTTGAGAAGTTAGGGAGACACCAACGCTATTTTCACTTGATGTTGCACCTTTGTAAACGTAAAGAAAAATTCCCTTTATTGATTCTGTTAAAGGCAAAGCAGATTGCAATCCTATACTTACCTACATGAGAATAAGTCCCATTGAACTCTGGTGCTTGTTTCTGAGGTAGATATGCATAAGAGTGCACTCTGACTCTCCTCCAGCCCAAGCCTACCCTCACATTAGCAGTTTATTATAGATCAAAATAATGCTCAACCTTACAAGGCTGTTGTAAAGTCAAGTCTGGGCACAATCCTGAGTAACTACGAGAGCACATAAGAGACATTAGGTGCACCCATAGTTACTGCACCACCTAGTGAAAACCTATGGGAAATTCATATTGCAATCCAGAGTAACTTGTTCTTACTCCGGAGCAAGGACTCCCTGTAGTTACTCGGGATTTCATCCTCTGTCATTATGTAACCACTGGCCCATATGATGCTTTTCTCATATCAAGAGTTTTCAAAAGATTATATAAATATTTCCTCAGAACTGCACCACAGTTGACCTTAAGGAGATTATTTTGAAACATACATCAGCTTGAAAGGTTTTCTTATTTCTCTTTTTGGCTGTCCAGAGCAACGAAACCGAGGAGATAACAGAGAACAAAAAGTCCCAGGTCCTGTCTCTGTGGTGCCTCCTCCATTTCCTTCATTCCCTGCCACCTGCACTCAGAAGAACAAAGAGACAAAAGACCGACGCTTGCTAAAAGTGAGTGATTCCTCCTCTTCTAAAAACAAATTTTGATTGTGGTGGTGATCAGATTTGCCAGCTTCCGATCCCAACCTCTTTAAAAGCTGTGTGACAGGGAGAGATTTACCAGGTAGGGCCAACAGTAACTGTTGAACAGAGATCCTTAAAAACCAAATTATAATAACTGATTAGTTAACAATAGCTAAGTACGATTATTACGATTTCCCATTATCTAACTTCTAAACAATGTTTCTTAACCATTACAGGGATTTTTGCCTTCTCAATTTTCTTCCCCTTTGACCCATTGTATGTTCTGAAATTAAACCAGAATCCAATCATACCTAAACCACTATGCAGCAATGAAGCTGCAGCAGCGCAGCTTCCATATAACCTGCAGGGATATTTTGGTTGATGGAGTGTGTTTTGCCATTAGTTTTCATTGTGTTGTTTTAATATTACACATTTTAGGTTCTGGGTTCAGGAGAAAGGAAGGGTTTATATTTTTAAAAAATAAATATTAAATTGCAATTATATGGCACAGGTAGATATCTGCAAAACATGGCATAATATACTGAGGGGAAAGGTGGAGGAAATGATTAACTACCAGTTGGCAGTCCATGCTGGTCCTAGTCAGATTGCTGTAGCTGGTCAGGTTTTTTCCAGTTGTTTGAAGCTGGGGATTCCCTGCAGGAAATGATGTCATAATTGAGCTGAATTTGATGGGGTGTATTCTGTCCTTTTCCCATTGAACTTTATCAGTGGGATCTAGCTGCTGGTAATTAAAGGGTAGCTGTAATAATCTTATTTTTAAAATGCCACCCTCCTGTTCTGAAGATAACATCTCCCATGTCAAAAGATTTGCTGGATCGTAAAATGGAACATTATTCCTCCTGGCTTTTGCTTTTACCAGAAGGATATTTTGTCTTTAACTATTACTCTTATCACTGCATCCACCCATACATATACTTTGGTTGCTGGTTCAGGAAGGTACACACCTTGATCAACTAAAGCCAAAACCATAAGAATTGTTCACCCATTTGTGGACCATGAGAGTCAGCCTTATCCAGACATTTTCTGCATGTCTTCAAAGTGTGTACTTTGAAGGACTTACCAGTACATAGGGCACAATCGAACCAATTTAGGCCAGTACAAATCACCCCTCTCCGTTTCTGTGATAGTGAGGGAAGGCTGGCGCGTGTCTGTGCACTGGCCTAACCTCCTCAGGAGTAGTGTAGAAGTGTCTTATGGAACTTTAGCAATGCTCCCGGGTCAGCACGAAACTTATGGCAGCCTAACTGGGCATTAGGATTGCACTGTCAGATAGGTATGAATAGGACTGCAGCCTTAGAGAGGTGATATTGGGATCTCTAACTTTAGAGCCCACACTCTTAGCTACCAGGTTACAACTGCTAACGTGTTATTTAAATAATATTACATTTATTTAAATTATTTCCTACTTTGTAGTCTTTGACCTTTTATCTGATACTTTAAATTGTGGTAGACCTCATTAAAAGCTTTTGCCAATGAGGAACTGTGCTAACATGACAAATCAGTTTGTATAATTTTTATTCACTACCAATTCTCTTTGTGTTGCCTTTGCAAAAAATTTGTGTGCAGAGGACAAATGAATTTTATTACGCTTTTCCTCTCTTTTATTTTGTATCACATTAACAATATGGATCCCATTAGTGTGATTACACAAAAAGAGATTTTCAGCATTATTTTACTCATATATAATATAATTTCATCATTAGATAATGTGAATGTTTTTACACCAAAGGTTTCTCACAAACCACCCACATAGTGTTGTTTTCCTAAAGAATCTAAAATATTTGTACACCTCTTTGATGTTGACTATGTCCATCATAAGATTCTTGGATTTAACTATTTCAGTTGTTGAAAATTATTGTTATGCCCCCCTTTTTTAAAACCATACAGGAATGCATTTGTGGAATTCATACAGTGCAATCCTAACTTATGCCAAAGAGAATGGACTAGCTATGGCTCCTAAAGTAGGCCATATCTAGAGATGACAGGCCAAATTCACAGGGGAAGGAGGCCTCAAGGCTGACCTAACTGCTTGAAGAAGACCAGGCATCCTTGGCACCCAGTAAACAACTGCAGCATGATGGAAAGAAAGGGCATTGCTGTCTAAGGGATAAGATGCCAAGGAAGAGAGCAACTCCCCCCTCCAATGTAGGGCACCGATGATAAATGGGAGACAGAACCAACAAAAAGATGGAAACACCCACACCCCCTATTGTGATACCTAGATTTGCACTGCTAGGCCATCACAAGTCCATCTGTCTTCCATCGGTTCCGGTGGACTTGCACTAGACCAGGCCCATTTCTGGTGCAGCTAGACTGACATTAGGCTAGCCCAGTGCCAGATAGGCTGGCCCAATTGCACTTTAGGACTGTGCCCTTAATTTCAGAAGAATAAGGAGATGCCTAACCTTCTGATTAGGTAACTCAGCAAAATAAAAAATGAAATGTATAAACCTGTTAATATTTTTTGCAGGCCTCTATTTCAAATTTACAGTTCTTTGATTAGACTCTAGTGTACTTAACATTTTGAAGATACAGTGGTGTCTTGATTTATGAGTATAATTCATTCCAGAAGCATGCTTGTAATTCAAAACGCTTGTAATACTAAGCAGATTTTTCCATGGGAAGTAATGGAAAGTTGGATGATTGGTTCCACTACCCAAAAAATATATAAAAATATTAACTATACATAAAAAACACTGGAATCTAACATGCAACACTGTGATATACAGTAAGTCAAAACACTGTAATAAAGACAATACTGTACAGTACTGAACTGTACTGTACCTTTCAGTACCTTCATGGCTGGTGTGAGGGGGATTTTGTAGAACGACTTTCACTATTACTGACGGAGTCTCTGCTCTCCATTGGCTCAATGCAATTTTTGTCTTTTTGCGCAGCTTTTAACATTTCCTGGCTGCTGACAAGGAGCAGCACTGGAACATTGATAAGGCACACCTTCCACAGTGCCACATACAGATCCCACACACACAGACTGCTCCCCCCAATCCTCCCATCCCCCCATGAGTTTCCTGGCCATGGAAACCTGTTCCAAACTTCCTCAGAAGTGATCTTCTTCCAAGACACTGCTTTTAAACCAAGTCAAACTTTCTGAGAAACCTTTGCTCTTAATACAAAACGCTCTTAATTCAAGCCACCCTTAAATCAAGGTATCACTGTACTTAATTTTATCTGACAAAGAAATTATTCTTGGAAAACTGACACTGTGCATTATGTGTCTTGTAATTAAATTCCTGAGTATTTTAACTTATTACATTGCTAAACTCTTGCAGAAGTAAGAGTACCTAGATCTCAGTTCTGTCCCTTCCTTTTGGGCAGGCTAGTGATATTGCTGTTCTGGACATCTTTCTAGGATATCTGCTTTAAAACTCCCTGGGATTTGTATCCAGAGTACCTGTTGCCTTAGCTCTGGAGAATCCTAATTCTGATGGGAGTTCCTTCAGTGGGGCCTAGAAGCACCACCACAACTCTCTTAGGGAATAATCCTAACCAATTTAGGCTGGCCTAACTCATCTGACATATCTCCCTGTGATGATGTGGGGGTGTTGGCATATGTCACTATGCTGGCCTGAACCCCCCAAGAGTGGGGCGGAAGTAGGGTTGCCATAATTCTCTTCCACAAAGTTGGGACAGGACCCTCTGTCACACTTGCTAGTATGTGAACACAGTCCCCCAAAATGTGAATAGCAGGGGGATTGGAAGCATTCCAACCAGCCACACCTTTTCACACCTATGTGCTCTGTGGACACATCCTCAATGTTGTCTGCAGGAGCATGTTGTAAAGGCAGGAGGGTACAGCCGCAGAGTGTGAGGACGCAAGAATGTACCTGATCAGTGTGCTTCAGTTCCCTCTGTACCCGTTCTTTAAATAACTGAACAGGGCTATGAGTGGTGAACTGTGTGTGGCTTGGTTTGATATTGGGTCCAGCAATTTAAGCTATGTTACTATCAGTTCTATTGCCCCCACCCCTCCAAAAAAGAAAATAGTTCTACTCTAATAAGCCCAATTCAGACCAGCATCTCTGAAAGCAAATGTAATAAATATACTCCCAAACCTCCTATTGTCACAGTAGACTGCTCTTCCTACCCCACTTGCTGGGTTTGTTGAAGAACCTAACAAGGTTCTTGCTGGAAGATTTTCATGATGCATTAATTATGTGTCTCAAATGAATCTTGGGAAGATTAGTTGCATTTTAGATTGTGAGCCCTTTTGGGTCAGGGTCCCATTAGCCATTATTTTTTTTTCATTCTCTTTGTAAACAGTTTTCTTGTGAACTTTTTGGTTTAAAGCTGAATATAAATATTGTAGATAGAAAGATAAATGATAGATTTGATTGACTGACTGATTGATTGATTGATTTCTGAGTTTCTGGCATCCATACTGTGGTCTCTTTGGTGACTAAGGTGCTGCAACAGGAATGTTTAGGGCACCACATGTGACATGCCCTGTACTAACTCAGAAGGTTTACATACAATTTTTACAATATGAGATGAAGAACGACTTTAGGAGGGAATGGTTCTTCCTTCATAATGTAAGAGGACATTATGAACCAAAACATGAGATTGTATTCCAAGTCAGGTAAATATGAAGATCAGTTTTCTGAGTGCAAGACCATCCTTTGCTAGATTGGAGATGGTTTGTTTAAAATGTTCTATAACTCTGTGCACAAATACCCATGCAGTGTCTTGTGTATCCATTTCATCAGCACAGATTTCATCTGTAAAAATCATAAACCCCCGAATGGAGGAGATGGTGGGACCATGTTACACAACTGAGCATCTCAACATAGATGTCGCAGGTTTCAGTCTTTTAGAGAAAATCTTGCACATCCTATAGCTTTGTGCACCATAATGGCTGAGAAATTGGAGGGCTCATATATCAAAAGTTCAGTGCTCAGTGGATAGAACATAAGAAGAGCCTCCACTGGATCAGGGCAAAGGCCCATCTAGTCCAGCCTCCTGTATCACACAGCAGCCCACCAGAGAGATGGAAGGACATAAGATACATGCATCCAGGTGCCCTCCCCTTCATCTAGCATTTTCAGTTTGTCTTTATCTACATCTATCTATGCACACATACACACATGGCTTGTAACCTGTGATAGTCCTTTCCATATGGGGAACAAGGTCAGCTTTAAAAGAGCTTGTGCTCCCCCCCTCAAAAATGTATCTACATATGCAATTGCTTATATGCTGATTAACCTCCCACCATGTATCTAACCACCATGCTTAGAAGATAAATAGATTGAAAGGTGGGGACAAATCCTGACTGACAACACAAGCACTCATTATCAGGTCCTTTGCTTTGACTACCACTATGAGAACGCATCTAAAAAGCAGATCTCAGAATATACTTTAACCAAAATCACTGAAACATTTTCATATGTATGTTAATTTTTAACCCTTTTTCCTCCTCCACATTTCATATTTATAGTTTTCCAGCACTCGCTCGCCCTCCCCCACTGAGTGTTGCCACATGACCCCATGGAGTAGAAAGGTATTGGAAAAACCACTAACACAACAGCCTCTCATTCATTCTCTCCCTTTCAATCCTCTAATCCTTTCTCTTGCTTGCTTTTTGGCTGACTAACTTGGTTGCTCTGTGTGACACTCTTATCTGCGAGCGACGCCAAGGTTCCTCTTTTCCATCTTGGTATAAGTTTAATCGGGTTAGTCCCGAAGGGCTTTGCTGAAGAAGATAGAGAGAAGAGGGGGTGTTTGGGAAGCCACAAGTGGGACTTGCAAAAGAAAGCAAAGATTTCTGCCCTCTGGACTGTTATCATTGCTATTGTTTGCTAAAGAGCAGCATTGGCAGACAGTCGGATGATGTGGTCACTACAGTTTCTTTGTTCGGCCAGCCATTGTTATGCAGAGAAGGACTCCGCAGCAAAATGCCAGCTATGTGGGGCTGGGTTCTTCCCCCCATTTTTGCATGCATGCATGCATCAACTCTTTTTTCCCCAGAAGTTACCTAGGAAACTAAGTCTTTTGTGCCGGTAGTTTATATGAGCCATTCATGTCTGCTGGGGAACCGTACAAAAGCCGCTGAGATCCAGCAAGCTGCACTGTTTTTCCAAACTCAGGGATGGACAGAAATATTGGGGGGAGAAAAAAATCCCTTTTATTTTTGTGGTGGGTGACTTGGCAGACGATTCTGACAAGGTAAGCTTGGTGTCATTTGTAGCTGTGGAGCATGTGGCTTTCCATAGACCAGTAACAACTTTAAAAGGCCAGGAGTCTGTCCGGGACCTTCAGGAGAATTGTCTTGAAAGTCTTTATGAAGAGGACCAGTTGTCCTTGGGGGGCTGTTATCAGTCAGAAAGAGTAAAATTAGTAATAGTAACACCCTGAGTAAATGAAGGTTTGGTCACGGAACCACCTCTGGAAGGACTCAAAATGCTTCAGCGTAAACAACAGCTCAGGGCAGTGTATCCTAGAAATAAATGAAAACTAGTACCCAAATACGCTTTTAGGATACTGTCTGCAATGAACTTTGATCGGGAAGGGTGTGCAGGTATAGTAAGACGAGGAGGAAGACCTTTCAAGAGTGTTTCTGTCCTCTTTTTCAAGTACCTGTGCTTACTCAACACAAACTACTGCTTACCTTTCTACTCTCATTTGGTTAAACAATAAAGCATGACAGTCCTGTATTTCTTTTTCTAAAATGACTTTCTCTCCTCTGGTATAGCTAATTTCTCATAGTGCCTATTTCTCTTTTGTGCCTTGTACAGAATGGTTTGGGTAGTCGTATTTTGTGAAATTTTCTGCATAGTTTTTTTTTCCTAAATGCTATTCTGAAGACTTTCAGACTTTCATCCTTTGCTATTTTCTCATTGATTTTGAAATGGCTTTTCAATTTTTTCTTTACTATTCAGTCACTGTTAAAATGCATCATTTTGCTTTTGACCTGTGATCACATCCTTATCCAAAGTATGTTATTTAGAGATGTCCCATTAAATTCACTGAGTTACTTACAAGTAAACATGGATAGGATGGGGTTCTTAAGGTTCAATCCAAAGTTTGTCTCTTTGGAAAAAAGTTCTACTGAATTCAGACAGCTGAGACAACATAATGTAAGGTGATGCCAAAATCCCTATAAAATCAGTGTCATTTGTTGCTGAATAACATTATTTAAGAGCATTCTCGGCTGTAAGCCATATGCAACTATCAAGTATACCTTCACATGTAGAACTGATTTCCCTTTAATGTGAAATATGTATGTTTAACAAAATGAAGTCAATTTTACACAAAATTTCTAAAACAACATGCACATATTGGTATACTGTAACCCCAAAATAAGAGTGTGTATGTTTGCAGTCCCTTAACACTGATTGTGAATACAGTAAACTTTGTCTACTTTCATCCACTTTAATCTCTACATCCTAAAGTTTTTCAATATGTGATCTTTTTTTACTTCTGATTAATCAAATACCGTTTGAAAATATGGAACTTTTCTTCTCAACCACTAACTTGTTTCCCTGGAATCTACTTTGAAATCTCATGTACTGTATTTTTTTTCTTTCTTTCTTTCTTTCTTTCTTTCTTTCTTTCTTTCTTTCTTTCTTTCTTTCTTTCTTTCTTTCTTTCTTTCTTTCGTTCTTTCTTTCTTTCTTTCTTTCTTTCTTTCGTTCTTTCTATTAACTTTTTATCATAAAGGAGTAGATACTGATTTTGTGATTGTATTTGTTTACAGTCCCGCCACCCAGAGGAAGAAGATACAGATGTCATGTTAGGGCAGAGGCCGAAAAATCCAATACATAATATTCCGTCTACACTGGATAAGCAAACCAATTGGAGCAAAGCACTACCTCTCCCAACTCCTGAAGAGAAAATGAAACAAGATGCCCAAGTGATTTCCTCTTGCATTATCCCCATCAATGTCACTGGTACAGATCTCTTGTACTTCTTTGGTTGTTGTTGTTTAGAGCTTGACTCTAAAGAAGAACTTTATGACCAAACACATATTTAACTGAGCTTTCCCCAGTGCACAAATGGGTTAAATTGCCATTCAGAGGTATTTACCAACACTGGTAGTATTATATCAAGATCAATATTTCTCAGACTGTGGGTCAGGATCCACCAGGTGGGTTGCAAGCTACTTTCATGTCAGCCCCATTAATTTCAATATGTATTTTATTTCTAATATATTAAACTTGATGCTACCATGATATCTGACTGCACTGGGCGAATTGTTTCAGATCTGTATTTTAAACAGGCTAATATAATAATATATTAATATTATATATATAGTAATGATAGTCAAGTGGGCTTACTCCTGAGTAACTGTGGAAAGAATTGCAGACTTTGAGATGTTTGGGAAATTTTTTTAACAGACCAGCAACTGCTTTATTCTTCTTTATTCCAAATAAATTTATCAACTTTGTAAGCTTTTAATTTGCTTAGGGCACAATCCTAACCAATTTTCCAGCTGTGGGGTAAAGGCAGTCCAGGTCTGAGGTCAGAGAGCAAACATTGCCTTACATTGAGTAGGCCTCCATGACTGCTCACCAACTGCAAGGTGTAGCATATGCTACATTGGCACAGCTATACCACTGCTGGAAATTTGGTTAGGTTTGCACCCTTAATTATTTAATTGATTTATCTGATTTTGTCTCATGGAGGTTTTAAAAATATTCCTGGTTGTGATGCCACTCACTTCTGGTTAGTACTTCACTTCACTTTCAAGTTAATTACATCACTTCTGGTGGATCCTGACAGATTTGAATTCTAAAAAGTGGGTCCCTTATTAAAAGGTTTTGGAACCACTGATTTAGATGAAGTTTTAATGCTCTTTGTCAAGCATTGCATTCCTAACTTGTGCTGAAAAAGGGAGGCTGGTGTGGTTGCACTGTATCCAGTGCAAGCTGTGCCAGCCGAAGGCAAGAGGAAACTTTTCCTTTAACCCAGGGGTATCCAAACATTTTGGCAGGAAGGCCACATCATCTGTCTGACACTGTTTCAGGGGCCATAAAATGATTTACATTTCAAATTTGAATAAATTTATATGTAAGAGTGTATAAGAGACAGATCCAGAGGATTCTAATTGCTCATGAGCCACATGGGTTGTTTTTTTTTTTTACCATGGGCTGCATTGAGGTTCACTGCAGGATGCATCTGACTCCTGAGCTGGTGGTTGGATACCTTTGTCATAACCCCAGGTAGAGCCCAATTGGGCTACTCGGATATGCAACACCTCATGGCAGTGTAAATCCGAACAGCCTGGGCTGGCCCAGGTTATCTGAGAACAAAATTAGGATTCGGCAGAAGTGCCAGATGCTAGCCCCACCTTCAGCTCCCAACCACCTTTCCCACTAGACCATTGCCTGCCTCCCTATTTGGAAATAGGGCTATATTGGGGTTCTTCTGCAGTATGTCCCCTTTGACCTTGCCAACACCATTTACCACTTGATGCACCAAGTATATCAAGTTGGGGAAAAGGCAGCAGGATCCCCCTGTCCTCCCTTGAATTGCCCACGACCTCAGCCGCCAGTTTAACAAGTGAGTTACATCCTATTGTCCAAGGCAGTGTGATTGCAGAGCTGAAGCCACTTTGCAGCACTGGCATGGGATGGCCCAGCAGCAGTGCACTCCACACACTGTTACCAGGCTTTTTCCAACAGCAGGTTGCACCTTCTGTTGTCACAAATGGGCAATAGGATTGGGTCCTCAAGCTCCCTTGGCTTAACAGAACTGGTTTCACAGTTCTTTAGATCCTAGCCAATGCGTTCAGAATTAAGTCGTAAATTTCACTTTCTAAAGGGCAGACAAATGTTGCTGATTTTTGTACCATTCCACAGGGTTACAAACAGCAGCCTCATGCCTAATAAAGTATTATTAGCAGTTCTAGAGGTTCCAAGCTGTTGTTTAAGACGTCACTAAGACCCTGGAAATAATGAACTGACAGAGCACCTGTCACTGTTGTAGTAATGGTTTGAATAATCAGATTGTTTCAAATTGTTTTCTACAGCTGATAAAAATTTCATTGCAAAAGAATTTTAATCCCGTATAGAGTGTAACACTTCCATTCGCTATTAAATAAACACATCTTACAATGTTTATGGTGATGGAAGATATAGGATTATTGTACGGGGTGTCCTGTAGTAGATTCCAAGAAGAACTTTTACAACAAAGTTACTTTTTAAAGTTTTACATTTGTATGTAATGTACTATGTATGTGTTTGTCCATGTATAATTATGGCTAATATAATTATACAGCATCTAAAGTATAGATTTTGGGATCAGGATTTGTTGGGAGATTTGATTTTGGTTTCCCCCCCCCCCCCCATTTTTAGTTTCTACTTGTCTTTCTCCTAAGATTTGAAACTATACCATGAATGCTTCAGCATATAGATGTTGCCCAGAAACATTTGTTCAGAAAGGAGTCTTGCTAAATTCTAGCTATAAAAGCACCTGATTAATACTTCTATTAAACAGAAGTATAAAGTAAAGTTTCAACTATTTGGCATTTGGCAAATGGCATTTAACCATTTTGAATGACAGGTGAAAATTATAAATTATGTACAGTATGGAATCCTCATATATTTATTCAGATTGTGATCATTGAGGGGACTTCTTATTTAAATTCCCAAGTGATGTACATTTTTTTAGCACTTAACACTTAGTAGATTCATAGGGTCCTAGAAAACTGTGGGATCGCACCCCCACATCAGTATCATTTGGTGGTGATGACACAGGGTTTGAGCCCCATGTATACATGCAAATAGAGTGCCTCTCCTATCATACACACTGACAAAGAAAAGTGCTCCACACCCTGATGAAATGCTTTTTCCCACAATAAATGGTGGGAAATCTATATGCATAAAAGGCTCTAAATAACAGCCATCAATCTGTTGAAATGCATCTGATTCCAAAAAATGTTTTAGAGCTAGCGACACTCTATAGACACTTCCATATCCCTTCCCAGTATAACTGGAGAAGTATTTAGTACTGTGGAACTAAACAGACTGGGATTTGATTTTCTTTGCCATGGAAATGATGCACAGAAATGGGAAGTCTGTATCAGCTCTCTTTAGAATGAATTTGTTCCCAGATTGTGTTTCCGGATTCCATTGTTCTGAAGGGTATGGGACAGATACATCGTATACAACTCTTATCAGATATAGGGTCAGATATGGCATGTGAGGGATAATTACGAGTTTGGGCTGTTCTAAATGACAGTCTCCACATTTCTCAACCTGCCCATGGTTTCATTTCAATGCAAATGCTTTTATGTTTTCCTCGATTGCCGTTGAACAATTCCTAGTCATCATCTCAGATGCTAATATTCATTACATGTATGTCAATGCCTGCCTATCCATAATAAATGGATACACAATGACAACAGAAGGTTCCCTGGTAGCAAGTGCTGAATTTTATTTTATTTTTGTTACATTTGCCCTCTCCTCTTTTTGTGACTTTTTGGCAAAGCAGGCTAAACAGGTTTAGAAGCAAGACTGTGGTACAGTGTGACTTGTTTTCATGGACGTTGTACAAGGTCTGCCTTACAGTTATTTGCAGGCATAACCCAACATGCTCACCTGACTTCCACTGTGTTCCCATCTTAACAATTTGTTTGCAGTTGCTACAAAGCTAATGAGACCTATTTATGGGTTACAGGAGTTGGTTTTGACAGAGAGGCTAGTATACGCTGCTCTCTTGTTCACTCACAATCCGTGCTACAGCGGAGACGGAAATTGAGAAGGAGGAAAACCATCTCTGGCATCCCCAGAAGAGTCCAACAAGAAATAGGTGTAGTATAAATAAACCTCTTGACTAGCTAGCATTCTAATTGCCTTCCTTGCAGTGACATGGCCTGCCTTCCAAAGAACATATTTCAACTTTTATGATGGTGGAGTTTTGAACCAAATGCGCTCGGGTTTCTTTTTTGTTTTGTTTTGTCTTTTATTTTTATATTGCCAACCAAACTATATTACTCATTACAGCCTTCAATTTGATGTGCTGTGGGCCTTATTGAGTAATATAAGTATACATGTCCAGCCCTTATTGTTTAAATGTAATGAGTCACTTGATTTTTGTGTTTTTTTCTTTTGTTTCTATACCCATAGTTTTGTGCATAAAAAGTAACTAGATTCAGTGAAAGTTTTTTCTTGTAGCTGAGGAACCCAAAAGTTGCCAGACGTTACCCTGCAAAGACATTTCACTGCTTAGGATATGTTGAATAGTTGAACACATGAATGTTTATAAAAGACATTTATACTATACAGATTATACTACACCTTTCTTGGTATTTGTACTCTTTTGCAAATACTGCAGTTATTTTTTATCACCTTCCAGGTTTGTGTGCTCTTTAGTTTCTTTAAACTGATAACATATGTGAAACTTTATAAAACAATGTATGTGAATTACAGCTGACTCACCTCTTTTCTGTAATATTGCAAGTTAGTAGTAACTAGGTTCAAGTCAACTAGGTTGAAGTCTTGTGTGAAATTATGGCACAATTAGATTGACAGTACATGGATTATGGTGGCGCAAGGGGTTAAGACACTGTACCTGTTAACCAGCAGGCCAAGATTAGAGACCCAGGTCTTACAAGACAGGGTGAGCTCCTGCCCTGAGCCCAGCTTCTGCCATCCTAGCAGTTCTAAAGCAGTTCTAAAGCAGTTCTAAATGCAAGTAGATAAATAGGTACCACTTTGGTGGGAAGGTAACAGCATTCCGTGCACGGGGCCTTATGGGGACATATGGGGGCTCTATGGCTCTAGAAACAGTGTTGAGCACAGCACCCTACAGTGGGTCATGACTAGCAGTATAACCTGCAGGGGACACCTTTACCTTTAGAATGACAGTTTTGTTTTGGATTTCTACTGGGTCACTATAACAGTAATACAGGGAGGGCCAGTGAAACAAAGATCCACACCTATTTTGAATTCATATACAGGATGGTTGGTTATTCCCGCATGAAAATCCATTTAGAACTTTACAACAGAAAAGGCCTTAGGGAAGCAATTTGAATTAGGGAATTAGTGGGCACAGAAATTGTCTAGCACCTGTGTTTCCTTCTTTTTCGGATCCCAAATGTTCCTTCAAAAGTGTTACTTTTCCCTTTTTTTAAAAAAGGCAATTGGGATAACAATACACATACCTGAGAATAATAGCTGGTTTGCCCCCCCACCCCCAGTGGTTATTCTGCAGCTAGTGAAATGCACAACTGGGGGACGAAAACACTATTAGTGTGATTTTAGATCAATGTAAGGGTCATTGCTTGTCAGTCAATGGAAATTGTGTCTCACAAAATTTTATATGTGTCCTAGATTCTGATGAATCACCAGTAGCAAGAGAACGGAATGTGATTGTGCATGCCAATCCAGACTTCTCTAATAACGTCAACAGGAGATCAGGTACCAGAGACTCTGAGTGCCAGACAGAAGAGATCCTAATTGCTGCCCCCTCTAGAAGAAGAATCCGAGCTCAGCGGGGTCAGAGTGTAGTAGCCTCCCTGTCTCATTCAGCTGGCAACATTTTGGTGCTGACAGACAACAGCGACGCCATGTTTACAACGTCCGTTAGCAGCCGTGTCCGATCAAGGAGTCTTCCTCGTGAAGGTGCTAGAGCCAATGAAGCAGATCACAACACTAGTGCCAAAATGTCAGCATATGATGCAGAACACTTTTTAGCAAGCCAAGAACGAATCGCCACAAAGAGTAAAGATGCCATCAATAACCAGTGTTCACAAGAACACCATCCCATCGGTTTAACTTGTTCTCAGCATCTTCATAGCCCTGATCGTAACTCAAACGAGAGGGGGAGGTCAAGGCTATCAAGGATGGTAGATTCTGGAAGCTGTGATATTTCATCAAACTCTGATACCTTTGGAAGTCCCATTCACTCTATCTCTACAGCTGGGGTTCTTCTCAGCAGTCACATGGACCAGAAAGATGATCATCAATCGTCCAGCGGGAACTGGAGTGGAAGCAGCTCGACATGTCCTTCCCAGACATCAGAAACCATTCCTCCTGCTGCTTCTCCACCACTGACAGGTTCTTCACACTGTGATTCAGAATTATCACTGAACATTGCCCCTAATGCCAATGAGGACTCTAGTGTCTTCATAACAGAGCACTACAGTGATCAACTAGACAAGATTAGAGGTCACAGGGCAAGTTCCTTCACTTCCACTGTAGCTGATTTACTTGATGACCCTAATAACAGCAACACGAGTGACAGCGAATGGAATTATTTGCTTCACCATCATGATGCGTCCTGCCGTCAAGATGTCAGCCCTGAACACCCTAAGGCAGATAGCTTGGGATGCCCAAGTTTTACAAGTATGGCTACTTATGATAGTTTTATAGAAAAGACCCCATCTGAGAAAGCAGACACTAGCTCACACTTTTCGGTTGACACTGAAGGCTATTATACCTCCATGCACTTTGATTGTGGTCTCAAGGGAATGAAAAGTTATGTGTGTAACTATGCAGCTGTGGGTTCCGAGAGTGGCCAAAATGCAAGTGTTGCTTCCAGTCTTTCTAACTGTGCCTGGCAGGATTATGTGAATCGTAGGAAGCAAGGAAAACAGAGCATCTCTCTCAAGAAACCAAAGGCAAAGCCAGCCCCACCAAAACGCAGTTCATCTTTAAGGAAATCTGACAGCGGCACAGATCTCCCGGAGAAGAAAGAACCAAAGATAAGCAGTGGGCAGCAGCACATGCCTCATACTTCCAGGGAAATGAAGCTGCCCCTTGAATTTTCAAACACACCTTCGCGAGTGGAAAACGCTAATCTGCCCAGCAAACAGGAACTCTCCTGGGATCATCAGGATGAAAGCAGATTCAAGGAACCTCCTCTTGACACCATAGACATCCCATCTTTTAAAGATGAAGGTGCTGAACAATCTCACTATGCAGATCTCTGGCTTCTGAATGACTTGAAATCTAATGATCCTTATAGGTCTTTGTCCAATTCGAGCACTGCTACGGGTACCACAGTCATAGAATGCATCAAGTCGCCAGAGAGCTCCGAATCTCAAACATCACAGTCAGGATCAAGAGCCACCACTCCATCCCTCCCTTCTGTTGAGAATGAGTTCAAGCTGGCTTCCCCAGAAAAATTGGCTGGATTAGCATCTCCCTCGAGTGGTTATTCCAGCCAGTCTGAAACACCAACATCGTCTTTTCCTACTGCTTTCTTTTCTGGACCTTTATCTCCAGGTGGGAGTAAAAGGAAACCAAAAGTCCCAGAAAGGAAGTCTTCATTGCAGCAGCCTTCTCTGAAAGATGGCAATATATCTCTAAACAAAGATCTAGAACTTCCAGTTATACCTCCGACTCATCTTGACCTAAGTGCTCTTCATAACATCTTGAATAAACCATATGCTCACAGGCACCAACTACATGCTTTCCATAATAAACAGAGCATGGCAGAAGAAGCAGTAAACCTGAATTCTCAGCCAGCTCTTGCTATTACACCTTCCGTTCTGAAGTCTGTACATCTTCGATCAATTAATAAGCCAGAGGACGTGAAGCAGAAGGACAATGTAGATCTCCTCCATGTTCAAGGAAACTCTTTAATGGTGACTGCCATTTCTTCAAATAAAGTGAAGCCACATGGAAGCAAGAAGCAAATATCACGCCAGTATTCCATGGAAGAGGCCATAGTGTCCTATATTAATCCCTCTCCAGTACAGATCACTGCAGAAGAACTGGAAGCAGATGACCCTTTGATTTTTAGAAAAAAGAATACATGTCAAGAGACCTTTGCCTCGGTGACCATGGGTGCTCCAGTGGCCAAATGCATAACAGATCAAATGTATCCAGGTCATGAAGTTTTGCTGGAGACCACGTTAAGTAAAGCTTGTGGCACTTCTGCCGAAGGGTTTCCACAAGGCCCAGCAGTTCTTTCAATCAGCTCTGAAGGGAAGGTTACCACTTGCAGAGCTGAGCACGATAGGAGTCATGATCCTGTGCAGCTCCACCATGAATTGCCTGCACGCTGTGAACAACGATGGGAATACAAGCACGTTCATGAGAGTGCATCCCAGACTGACTCCTCATGTGGGAGAGCAAACACTAGTCAACAGCAGAAGTATCAGCTTGATCTAAGCCACCATGATGACAAAGTGCCTGGGACTATCAGCTATGATGCAGAGATCTCAACTGTAGATTCACTCAGTGAAAAATGTTCCGAGCAGGAAAATGATATTACATCAGGTATTCCAACCAAAAGTGCCTCAGGTGACAATGACGACAGAGCAGCTGAGACACAACTGACTCCAGAAGATGATGTCTTCAAAGGTGAGTTCATAATCAACCAGTAATACCGACTCAATGGGCTGTGGTGGTTGCAGAAATAATTGCTGGAGCATGTGGCAATTTCAAATTATGTACGTATAGCTTGGGCTCCAGATCATGCTATAGATGGGTGCATCTTTACCTTAACGTTTACTTATCAGACAGCTGTGCATGTTAGAAGTGATTGTTGTGAGTTGGTCAGTTAGTTTTACTCCCTGAACTGCATCAATATATATGCAGAACTCAATTTATCTCCATGGCACTTTTCCAATAGACTTCATAAAAAAAATCTCCTGTGCTTTGGAAAAATAAATATGTGTGTAGGCAGTAATTTGCATTTCTTTTCACTTCATTTCAGCTATGAAAAAAGCACCAGCCTGATATAACCAAGTGTTATTTTGACATATTTTCCAGTATTTAGATGAGATTGTCTAGTGCCTGTCAATATATAGGCAATTCCATTATCAAGCAAGACGGCATTAGTTGGCTCTGTTATAATGTGTGGCAAAAGCATTAGGCAAAGTTTCAATAATTCTTTTCTTTTTGTTTGGAAGAATCTTCTCCAAGTGACGATTCCATCATTTCACCCTTTAGTGAAGATTCTCAGGCTGATCCCGAAGACGTTTTTGTGTCTCCAAATAAGCCACGAACAACAGAGGACTTATTTGCAGTCATTCACCGGTGAGCTAATCTTAGGGTCCTTGAATGCTGTGTATTTCATAGAAGTGGGTGTAGAACTAAAGAAATTGCAATGGAAAATCCATTCCGTTTTCTGCACTAGGTGAGGGAGCCCTGATAACAGTTGCAGCATGGTGGTTCAAGTCTCTATACGTTTGAGTAGGCATGTAGAAAAAGATGTCTTGTACCGAGTCAAGTCATTGGCCTATTTAGCTCAGGTTTGTTTACATTGATTGACAGCAGCACTCCAGCTTTCTTCCCTTCAACTGCCCAGAAGCCTGCATCTGGTTTGTGTGAATGCACATCTGCATTTTTTTTCTATTGCAAGGGGCAGGAGGAAAGAAATCCCGAATAGCACCAAAAATAGTCTAAAGATATTAAGAACAAAATTATTAGAAAGTATGGCTAGCCTGATCCTTCACCCTGATCGTGTTTATTGGTCATGCTCTGCCTGCCAACAACAGGCATCACAGACGTGCCGGTAAGGCACTTTGTGGTGGCTAAGAGGGGGGATGTGCTGCCGGGGAGGCACAGG
This sequence comes from Cryptoblepharus egeriae, assembly GCA_030015325.1. Lineage (NCBI taxonomy): Eukaryota > Metazoa > Chordata > Lepidosauria > Squamata > Scincidae > Cryptoblepharus > Cryptoblepharus egeriae. Next base: position 36,334,822 of record JAREYC010000005.1, read on the forward strand.
GTGACCAGATGCTGGAACTCAAAAGGACAGGGTCCCCCAAAATTTTCAGTGGAAAATCTGGTCATTTAAAAAAACTTTGGGGGTACCCTGTCCTCCTTTTTGAGTTCCAGCATCTGTCACCCTGGCTTAGGTGTAAGCTCCATTAACTTAATACGCTTACTTCTGAGTAGACATGGATAAGAGAGTGCTTACCTGGGCTGGGGAGGCTGCTGATGGTGCTTGGTGGAGGGTGCTTGGGGGCACTTTATCGGCTACACAGTACGGCGCGGCTTAGTTTTGGCCAGCCAGGCAGCCATTATCTGCAGCATTACACTGTGCGTGCACACACAGTGTCGGAGGCTGCAGAGTGCGCATGCATTGCTTCTACTACAGAAGCAACGCTTCATACTTATGTCATGGATTCCCTTAAATATATGGAATCAATGCTTCATACTGTGCGACCCTGGGACCTTGCCGCGGCCACATGCGCCTCCACTCTCGCTGCTCCTAGGACTTGGCCTTTGGTAAGAGTGGAGGCACATGCGGCTGCATTGAGGTCCCAGGATGGATGCTCCGCCCATGCCAGCTCGCACAGTAGGAAGCATTGATTCCATAGTAGATGCAACCACTCCGGATGTTCAGTCCAATAAGCGAATTAATGCACTTTATTTATTTTCCTAATTTATACCCCGCCTTTCCTCCCCTACAAGAGGGAGCCCAAGGTGGCTGACATAAGAGAAGAATAAAACACCATTAAAATAAACTTTATTTATTTTAAGTTTATTTATATAAAATTAAAATAAACATTAAAACACCATTAAACTTTCCGGCCATTTCCAGATTTATGGGAAGCCTGGGGAGGCATGCACCATTTGCCACTGGGAAGAAGCAGCTGGAGCCACAGATGATAAGCCTCCCTCCCCAGACCTGTGGGGAGATGTTTCTGGGTGACAAAACTGGGAGGGGAGAGAGCAGGACAGGAGGCAGATTAGGCCCAGGAGGGGGTCAGGGATGGCTGCAGAGGATGTTGCCAGATCCTATTTCTTCTCCCAAGCCTTGGAGACCAACAGAGGCCTTCACAGTTTAGCACTAGCGACTGAGCTGGTGCAGATAAGAGGGGCTGGAGGGATGCTACATGGGATAAGGAAACCAATGCTCTCTTCCCCTAAGGAGATCTCCAGCTGCTTCTCCTACCTTACAGGAGCTACTATTTTGACACCACTGTACAGTCACTTTGAGGGTGGGCTTTTTGAGAGAAAACAACATATGAGTATAAGGCTCATTGCCACCTATTTCTGTGCCAAAGTCCTGATCACATCTAGTGTGACCCTTCACAGTCTGTAGACCTCTAGAACAAGAGAAGGTTATTAAAATATTAAAAATTGGGAAGGCTCTTTAATTATTAGCTATTTAATATCTTGTGAGATTAAGGGCACAATCCTATCCAATTTAGGCTGGCCTAACTCCCCTGGTCTATCTTCCTTTGGTAGTGTGTGGAGGTTGGTGTATGCCTGTGCAATTGAAGGACTGCAGCCTAAGGCTGTAATCCTAATCTCCAGGTAGGCTGGCCTAAGCCCCACCATAAGTCCTGTGTTGAACTGGGGGTGTCACAAAAGTGCTGTACGACATTTGTGTGCCACTCCTGGGAGAGGGTTAGGCTAGTGCACGGACATGCGCTTGCCTCCCTAAATCACGGGAAGACCAATGTTCCCTAAAGAATGGGAAGACCAATGAGTTGTGTTGGCCTAGCTTAGGATTGCTCCCTTAGTGATATAAATTGCTTGTGGCTGCAATCCTAACCCCAGTTAGGCCAAGTGCTGTGCTGGCCTGGGGACGTTGCAGTAGTACTGTAAGGCACTTCTGTATCACTCCTGGAGGGGTTAGGCCACTGCACAGTCAAGCACCGGCCTCCACACACCATCATGGGATTGGGGAGATGGGTGAGTTGTGCTGGCCTAAATTGTATTCCTTAAGTTTATTTTTATCATATTTTATTTTGCTTCTTTAATTGGTTGGCTACTTGTTGGAAAAGGAAAGACACTAAATACATTTGAGCTGGGATTTATCACACTTCAATTGTATTATTTTAATATCCTGAATATTATGGCATTTGTTACAGGTCAAAAAGGAAAGTGCTTGGAAGAAAAGATTCTGGAGACGTTTCTGCCAGGAACCGACTGAGAGCATCATCAAGTACCAGCAGTGCATCTTCTGCAAGCAGCACACCGCCTGCAGCCACTGTCCCACCTACCCTTAACGTGGCCAGCCCAGCAAGCAGCCAGAGATCTCCTGGACTGATTTACAGGAATGCCAAAAAGTCCAACACCTCGAATGAGGAATTCAAACTGCTGCTTCTGAAAAAGGGCAGTCGATCTGATTCCAGCTATAGGATGTCAGCCACTGAGATACTGAAGAGTCCTCTTTCACCCAAATCTCCTGGAGAACTTACTGGGGATACTTTTCAAAATGCTGATGAATCTTCTCAAGTCTCATCAGGTGCTGAAGCATTAGCTCCTCTCTCTCCTTGCACCCCAAGAGTAAACGCAGAAGGGTTTTCTTCCAAAAGTTTTCCTACGTCAGCGTCTTCACGAGTAGGACGGTCACGGGCACCCCCTGCAGCCAGCAGCAGCCGGTATAGCGTCCGCTGCAGACTGTATAATACCCCAATGCAAGCCATTTCGGAAGGAGAGACTGAGAATTCAGACGGGAGTCCTCACGATGACCGTTCGTCTCAGAGTTCCACATAGGCTGCATAAGGGCCAGAGCACATTTCTGACTGTTAACTGGGGAAACTCTGCAACTGCTTGGCTCACATGAATATAAGAGACCAAATTCTGTAGCAGTCAAATACCATGCAGGGCAATATTGATGCTTGAAAATGCTAAGGATTGCTAAGATGCTGGGAGGAGAGACAATGACTTGTAGCTATTTATTACTTCACATTTTCTATAAATAAGAACATATACTAAATGGTTAACTTTGGTTCAACTTTCAGTTCATTTTTTTCATGTTCCCCCATAATCAGTGTAGATTTACATGACCCAGTTTTCAGAATCCCCTCTTCTCGCTCCAAAGTTGCCCATTTAGGATCAAAAACATTATATTCACTGTTGTGCTTCCCTAGGGAAAAATCATAAAATTGCTTGAGGAATTCGTATTTTTTTACTCAAAAATAAACTGAAACAAAATTTAGAAGAAAAGAACAAAAGAAGATGTATATATCCATATTTTTGATATACATTTGTAAATAGAATTATCAGAGAAAAAAGTGGTTGATGGCAAATGATAACAGCCTTGTTGAAAGACAAAAATGGATAAAATAATGACTGTATTCTGTGAATACAATTTTCATATCAAACATGATTTACATATTGCAGTTCAGAACTTAAAGCCTCAAACATGGATGTTAACACTTGAAATAGAAGAAAACTAATCAATACAATACTGAGATTGACCGCAAATTAAATTTATAGAAATTCTCCTTTTAAAATGCTGTGCCAAATGATTTCAAAGCAGAGGCTCATTCATAGGCACTACAAATACAGACTGTTGATAAACCGGCTTCTCTGTCCTGACTTCTCCCTCTATTTGTAGCACCCCAAGAATGCTGAGAATCATAGTTGTGTGAATGGGAGGATGCTCTGTGTAGAACAAGGAAAGGTCTTCTACTAGTCATTCTTCTTGTCTCTTCCAAGATAGCCCTTTCTAAACCTTCTTAAAGTATCTGCTTAAACCTACTTAAGGTGTGTTTTTTGCTGCAGTTCCAAAATCTCTCTGGCTCTGATACAGCATTTCAACACAGTTCAGAGATGTGCTGCCTAAAAGGATTTCAAAAACATGTATATGTGTAGACATTATGTAGGAAGTTTAACTTTTCCTAAGTAGATCAATGAGCTCAATCTTAGATTCGTATCAGACGGTATCAACTTATGTCATGGATTCCCTTAAATATATAATACATATCTACTCAGATATAAGTTCCATTGTGTTCAGTGGGGCTCCAGGATAGTGTGCACATGATTGCAGCCTAAAATAACAAGAATTCAATTAGCCCAATCAGCTGACCAAAAATACCTCAAAAAGGAGCAATAAGAGGAAAAGCATGAAGGCATAAAATAGAAGGAAAAATAAGTTTTAGCAAGTGCAGTAGGGCAGTAGACCAAGATGCTGACATTTAGAAATTAAAAAGAAAATGTCTAGAGAATGGGTTCATTCAAGGTTAATCGTTTTAAAGTGAAAGTGAAACAGAAAGAAAGCCAATAAAAGAGAGCAAAAAGAAAGGAATGTGGCCAAGTTAGGATGCAGAAGAATAAGAGTGTGGTACAGAATGTAAGGCCAAAACAATATGGTGCTTTTCCAATGAACCTGCAGGCTTTGGACAGTGCCAAAAGCAGCCCTTCAACAGGGAAGACTAATTAAATAGAGCAGAGTTTCACAACTTTTTAGCGCTGGGATTCACATTTTAAAACAACTATCACACCACTAGATTATAGAAAGATCTAGGAAGAAATATTAGATTTATTAATAATCACCCTGCGTAGGAGTATAGACATTTGCTTGATTCCTCCTAGAAATTCCCTAAGGATCATTTCCCTAAATTTTACAGTCACTCCAGGGTACCCAGAAGGCTGTACTGGAAAGCAAGCTCAGTTCCCAAGCCGGACAAAAGGCTGAAACTGTGCTACACAGCACTCCAAAAAAAATTGCTGTAAACCTAAAGAAACTTTCCTGGGAGTAAGACCCATTGAACACAATTGGGCTTATTTTTGAGTAGGCATGGTTAGGATTATGCTTTATGTGACATTTTAATTTGGGGGTGTTAAGATTACTGCATACCACAGTTTAGCATTCCAGCTAACCATTTTCAATCCAGGCAAGGGTGCTTACAAAGTTTTTTAAAAAATATTTCAAAAACTTTTCTGTAAACCACCAAATGTTGACTCATGACCCACATGTGGGTCACAACCCAGAATTTGGGATGCAGTGAAATAAAGCATTATAATAAAACAAGAGCATATACTGTAACAACAAACTAATATGCTTTACTGTCTCCAAAGCAGTTAGGTAGCATTGTAGGTAGTCGGTAGGAAAAATTGATTTTGGCAAAACTGAATGACTGCAAAAGGATAAATTGACTGAATTTTAAAATGGAAGAAGAAAATTATAAAAAAAAGTTCAGAACTAGAATATCAACAAAAGTTAAAAGGGAAACAGGAGAGGAGGATTCTAGAGGAAAGGATAAAATTCATTTGCGTGTGGAGCAGGAAATGCCTCCTTGGTTATTCAGGTATTCTCCATACACCTTGTTTTTAAAAAAAAATTATTGCGCTAGGCAAGAGGTTTTTAAACCACTGGAAAAGGACCGCATCAATTCAGTCATCTAAAAATTGCCTGATACGTGGCTTGCACTAAATACATGTTAGCAGCAATGGTGTTCTACATCCTATTCAGATCACACTCTTTTATTCCAGTTATGTAAAATATCACCCAATAGCTTGGTTTTTTATTCCAAGTCACCAATGTGAGCCAGTGTCATGAAATATGAAAGATGCTGGACTTTTAGGAAGATCATGTCCTTGGGTAGCTATGAAGCTCATTGGATGGCCTTAAGAGGCACAACATGATCTTTTTGTTTTACTTATAGGTCTGTGAGAAGATAACATTAGTTTACTGAATTGTACACTATGCTTGGAGGAGATGCATAACGAATACAAATGTGAATAAAGAGATGCCTTGACTATCATTCTGTCTGCATGCAATGGAATAATAAACATGTCTTTTTAAACACCTTTTAACTATGCTCAGAGCAAATAACATCATTATTATTAAAATATGTGATAATATGACCAATCAATGTCAATCAGCTTAATCAGCCCCAAGTCTCAGCCCCATCACAGAACTACAACCCCAGAGTCCTTGGGAGAAGCCATGACAGTTGAACAAGATTTTAAGCTGATTTAAGGTTGCAGTGCAGTAAGATAGTAATTGTTGTTCAGAATGAAAAGCACACTTAAAAAAAACTGTTTCTTTTCTAATACAAATCCCCAAGTTGTCACACTGTACTGTGATATTTGGCACTTAATTTGGTCAATCCTGTAAAGAGGGGAGAAGTATGAGGAAAGTATTTTTATATTGCTATTACTACTAACTAGGCTATTGGAAGACCTAGTCATAACCTGGTAACTAAAATCTTGAAACAGGATTCCTTTCATGTTCATAAGGTAAATTACTATTAAGCATGCCACAAATGCTGTTGACTTTATCAATAAAAATCGTGTAATAACATTACAGTGAAGCTTTGTGCGGACAACATTCATGCTACCTAATTATTTAGAAAAACAACACTGTGAAAAAATACGTAGCTAAGAACTTAATGTATGTATGAATTCTTGATATAACTGACTACACTTGGACCGGGGAAGCTCATTATGCCAGCCACATAAATCTCCATTTAGTTCTGTCTTGGTTTTTAATCAGAAATTCTTCTGGATAGGAATACATGGAAAAGGAATCAGAGTGAAAACTTGGAATAAATGAAGGTAGGGAAACAAATTCTGGATTCCTTGAAGTTACTTGAATTTTCTTTTCAGAAAACTAAACACAAAAGCAAGTTAATAAGCCTAGTTATGCTTTGATCAAAACCACAACCATACACAGACATACCTTCATATGCACAAAAACTGTGATTTTTTAATACACATCCATTTTAGTAAACAAAATGTTTACTAAAGTGCAACCCGTTGATGTGAATGACATGTATAGACGATGCAAGAACGTTTTTGTACAGATAATGGTTTGGAGAAGGAGTGCAGAGCGTGGTGCAGGTTGACTGGAATGGCAGGATGACGTTGGTAGTCACTAGAAAGTGTAAAAAAGTTGCCTTCAAGTTAAAGTAAATGATCATGGAGGTGTAGAAGGAATGGAAAGCAGAGGAAAGTTGCTTTTAAAAAGATAAATCTAATTTGTCTTAAAATAACTGAGCAAATAATTACATTCAAAATTAGTTGCATTTATATATACAAATATACCAGTGTATTTAAGCTTACATAGTCCTCCAGCACAGATGAGTGGTCAGCATGTGTATAAAACTGCAATGAGGACAGAGGATTATTTGCCCAGTTCTGAGATTTGCCACAAAAGACAAATAAGTTTTGAGAAAGGGTCAGTTTTCATTTCTGAATCAGTACATTGTCAGAGGGTATGGCAATGTTCTGACACAGGCAGAAATGTTAAGCACATATGAAGGTGAAGGCACATATGTCAGAGCAAACCTTTAGGATCTGGGTACCAATCAGTAAAAGGATTTGGGGGGAGCTGCTGAATGTGTTGCAGCAATGTTTAAAAGAAAGACATTAGCATTAGGAGCAAACCTTTTCAGTTAATGTTAATCGGCATGCTCCACCAAGTGGTCTAAAGCAAGTGTAATGGCATGTGTTAGTGAATTAACAAGTTCCACTTCATGCATAATTTGTCATTAATTTTTATTAGGAACAATAATAAATTTCCAATTAGAGGCAGAAGTGCCACTTTTCATCATTTTGGTTAAGGTTACTACCAGTTGCCCTCTTATAGTCTGTTGATGAAAGGCTCTCTTATAGAGCCTAATGATAAAACAGACAGGCAGCCCAATCCTACCCTGCATTTGAACAGCAGGGTTGGGGCGGCTATGGCAAAACTTGGGCAAAGGGAATCACTTTCCCTTACCCGATTTTACATAGTGGTGGCTTGAGTAGAGTTACTCAGATCTGTGCCACCTAAAGAGTGTGGCACAGATGCAAACAAGCCAGTGCTAGTTTAGGCTGCAAAGGAGGGGGATTCCGATCTGGTCTAAGTTCTGAATCCTGGCACCACCCTCCCAAAACCACCACGTTGGCCTAGGAAGGCCAGCGTGAACTTACCTCTCTATATCAGCACAGAAGCCGAATTGAATCTCACAAGTTGACGCAAACATGCCTTATGGCACATTTGCAACAGAACTGGGTTGGTGCAAGGGACTTGCACCAGCCCACCACAATCTGAGAATCTGCAATCCTAGTATTGCGCTGTGCCTACAGTTGTGTGTTCAGAACAGGGTGCACCAACTATGTTACACACACAATCTATAACAGAAAGCAGATGAATTGCTTTCTCCAAGATGGTCATTTTTATGGGTGCCATCCAGAATCCACAGAGGCACTGATGCTCCTCCGTAGTGGATTACAGTATACTGAAAAGCATTTAATGATAATTTCATATTAATACCAGAGATAGAGCTATATAAATATATAAAGATTAAAAAATACCTACAACTTGAATTAGAAGGCGATGAGCTCCTTCTTTTAGTGCTCACAAAACTATTATACAAATTCTTATTTTGTTTACTCAAATCTATAACAAAGTGTTTTCTATTTATAAAACCCCAAATGAAGATGTATTATAAATTCACTAACAAAACAACAGTTGCAAATAAAGCCCAATCAAGTAATTTACAGTAGGCATTTGAAGTTCAGCTGCCTACGGGGCCTGCCTCCTTCAACCTGGGGAGGAAAGATCCCTTTGAGCAACATTATTCCTCCACTGAAATGCAGGGAAATGCCCTGAATACACAGAACCTCCTTGCATGCGAACAAGTGCATTTACGCAATGAAACCAGGGGACAAAAGCAAGTTGAGGGGGACGGTATGTCCTCAGAGGCCTCGCAACAAAAAGAAATTAAGCAACATCATATCTTGAAACAGGGTACAACAAATTTATTAACTATCTTGTGAACCATCATTCCATCTTACAATTCTGTTGTTTGCACTGATGTTACAAAAATGAGTTTTGAAGTTATGCAGCAATTTGTGTTCTTTTCTTTTCGTAGTATTTTTCTATTTTTTTTTTAATATTGTGGCAGCATAGAGAATATGGATTAGTCGTAGCAAATAAAGCATATGTTTGCATTTGCCAAAGGTCACTGACGGAGTGCATTTGCTGCAATTGTGGCAGATTAGAGAAATACTGTAGGTTATGACTTAAAAGTTGAAAACCCAATTAAGAAGGTTACAGTGTAACTATTTTGGTACTAGCACCAGTTCACGCTGGCAGAAAAGACAATGGTTTATGGACTTGCATCCATTTTGTATTTTTGTAATATTTGTAAATACGAACTTTTTTAATTGTTGCAAAGACGGTTTCTTTTGTAAAATGTTTTCAAAGTTTACATTAAATCCAAGCCTTTGTATATTTTAGAGCTGTGCAACACTTTAAGTCTTGTATTTATTTTTAGTAAAAACAGTGAGTTTCATTGTGAACCCCCTCTCTAAAATGTGTCAGAAAAGTTTGGTTATCTAGGAAGTGTGTATAGAAATTGCAAATAAACGTGACTGAAATTAAACTATTTGTGTCCTTTACTGCTCTCTGTAGAAAGTCCAAATGTTGGTCAAGGACTGAATGGACCCTGATTGCGTGTTCTGTGTGGATTTCTGGCACAGTCACTTAGGGTGACCCATATAGAGACAAGCAGTGGTGTTTCCACTGACAAATCATGCACTAGATGTTCGTGCAAGGGTGAATACCTAAGGCAGTCTATTGATCCCCAGTTCTAACCAGTAAAGCAGGGTCCACAGGAGTGCTTACTTTTTTCTACTGTAGTTGTTTCACCACCATTGTCCATTAAGCTAGCCAGAATTCAAGGAAGAAGCTTACAATCAGGCAGCAGGGAACATATAGCAGCGCTGGCTGACAATTTGCTGTCATGCGGCCACCTGCAATGATAGCAGCAGGTGACTGTCTCCCATCCACTTTTTAATTTTCCCAGCCAGATCCTAATGGTATGACCTTAGCCAGGAGAGCTAACTGGCAACTACTCACCATGTGGGCAATGATTCACCTTCACTACTGGCAGTGCCTGCTGTAGTACCTGCAAACAACAACATGAAGAAGGATCTGCATCCATCTGCTGCCTAGTTATGGAGATCATAAGAGAACCTAATTGGCACATAGATGCACTTTTCAAAAATTTGGGACCATGGTGGGGTTTTGTGTGACTTGCCTCAAGACTCCCCAAAAGCTAAAATTACCACTGGGGAAAATGCCTTGTTACATCATGTGGCAAAGCCTATGCACTGCCTCAATTTGTATGCCTATGAGCTTTAGGGCAAAATCCAGAGCAATTATGGGTCCACGTAGTTACATCACCCTCTAATATTATCTTATGGAAAGTCACCTTAACTGCTCTGGAGCAAAGTGCTTAATTTGACTTTAGGATATGGGCCTTAAGGCTCATTTCTTGCTTAAAAGTCATATAAACAAGATTACCATGGGTGAAATAGAAATAGTGCGTCTCAGTCTACAATTTATTTACCGAATGCAGGAGCCATGGTTGGAAGAGATTAACATATCTCTCACGTAATACACAATCCAACCACAAACAATCTATTTTTTAAAAATCATACTCTAATTTTTTAAAAATCATACATAGCATTTACTGGAGTGAATGCTAGCAATTTGAGACTGAAAATTCAATAAACTACAGCACACAATCAGTTACTTACAAGCAATTTTTCTGAATTTTTATTAGTTCCTTTTGTACCAGCCCAAGTATAAGTGACATACTTCAAACCTATATATTTCAAACAGATTGTAGACATTTGCACTTTCAAAACAGAAAACAGCAGACAGACATTGGAACAGGTAGTCGTATTTGACCGAGTTAAGGCAACTGTGAAAGGGCCGTAATGATAGACTCTCCTTTGGACATTTTTTCAAAAGCTACAATCCTATGCATTCCTTCCTGGAAGTAATCCTGAACACAATGAAAATTACTTCTGAGTAGCCATGCATAGAATTGTAGGAGAGCAAATGCAACTGAGTCCCCTATTGAACTGGAGCCGTGAAATACAGATGGGTTACAGATACCTTTCCCCTGCACCATTTATCCAATTTGTATATCCATTCCTTGGTGCTACTCATTCATAGGGCAACACACAAAAGGATGTCAGTTTGCTGAAAGTATCAAAGAAATAAGCTTTTTTTGAACTTTGGGGCTAATTTCAACTCGAGAACTTGATTTCAAAGCCAGAAAGCATAAACACGATATTACTAGTGGGTGGTATGCAACACAATTTATTCCTGCCATGGTGCAATTGCCACACATCACAGTAGTACTCCTTGTTTACTGTCTGACCATGTGGAGCATACTCATGATGAACAATCCCCTTGTAGTCAAAGAAAACAGTCAAGCGTGTCTTCACATTGCTTCGAATCATTCGTGCTTTCTTGGGTCTCAGAAAGGTTGGGGTCTTCCACTGCGAAGACTGTGCCTTGGTTTTGGGGTCGTAGCCAGACCCACAATTCATCACCTGTTATGACCATTTTCAAAAAATTTTCATTGTTCTTGACACAATCAAAGAGATCTTGCGCAACTGAAACCCAGGTTTCTTTTTGGTCAGCTGAAAGCAGTTTTGGCACAAACTTGACAGACATATGTCTCCTACCCAAATCTTCAGTGAGAATGGACTGAACTGAACCATAACTAATCTGCACATCCTCCACTAACTCACGGATGGTGATTCAACTATTTCCCCTCACAGCTGCACACACATCTCCAAGGTTTTTCTCAGTTCTGCTGGTTGCAGAACTGTTGTCAGTGTCAACATTTTGTTGACCATCTTGGAAACATCTGAACCACTCATACACTCATGTGTGGATCATACACTCCTCGCCATACACTTTCTGAAACTTTGCATAGGTCTCTGTGAAGGTATTGCCAAGCTTTTGGCAAAAATTTGATGCAGATTATCTATTCAACTTTCTCTGTCATGGCCAATGCAATGACCACATGCTACACAAGTTCCTTCCAAGCACTGCTGTAAAGAGAGAATGTGAGCTAAGATGTTAAAAGTTAGTGTGCATGCAGGGTTGGGGTCAAGTGAAGTGAAGCCACTCTGAATATATTAGCTCCTTTTTTAGCTCCCAGTCCTGATACTTATTGATCACATCTCGTATGACGCCCAGGATAGTGTCTGTGCAAGGAAATGGGATGGCTGTTTTTAAACTTGAGTGGTCGCCAAGGTCTAGGGGATGTAGGGATGGTTTCAGAGCACTTGTAGGGCTTCTCGAGGTTTGAAAAATAATGAAAGTAGCAATTGTAATAAAACCAGAAGTCTAACCGTTGTACTGGTCTGATCTTATTAGCAGCCAGCAACAGCACTCTCAAAATATCTGAGCCTCTGAGCCTCATATCAGTGTTTGTTTCATTGCATCTTACCTCCCAATATGGAAGTAACGAGTAATGACATCACCAGTTACTTGCTGTGAAGCAGTTGGGGACAAATATTGGGAAATATTGGCTTAAGGTTTTCATTCTCTAACAACTGTTCCATCCCCCTCACTGGAGAGTATTTATTCTCTAAACCAGCGTTTCTCAAAGTGGGGGTCGGGATCCCTTTGGGGGTCACCTGGAGCTTTCCTGGGGGTCGCCTAAAGACTCCTGGTGCAGGGGGCCAGGTGGAAAGATCTGTCAGAAACGCTGGAGCTGCTGCGGCTGGAAGAAGCCGCTGAGATGCGGCTCAGAAGGAGCCTCTGAGCAGCTGTGAGACGATGTGGAGCCTTGGGGGTGGCGAGGATTGCAGCCTTAGAGTTCAGTTCTATGCATGTCTACTCAGAAGTCAGTCCCATGATAGTGAATGGGATTTACTCTCAGGAAAGTGCTAGGATTGCAGCCTCAGAGCCCAGTTTTATGCATATTTACTAGATAGCAAAATAGTAGCAAAATTACAGTTATGAAGTAGCAACGAAAATAATTTTATGGTTGGGGTCCCCACAACACGAGGAACTGTATTAAGAGGTCACAGCATTAGGAAGTTTGAGAACCACTGCTCTAAACTATTCAATAAATACCTTAACTCTTCATCTTGCGTCTGATTGCTCTGCTGTATGGGGTCCTCAAAGGTGGTGTGTCAATCTTGTGACAGGGACAGATACTCTGTCAGCATCATAATTCTGGCTGATAACTGGAGGAAGCACCGTAAATTAGGGACTAGGAGAGACTATGTAATTTGTACCAAGACTAGGGTATGAAAGGGGACTCAAGAGCCAGAGGAGGGAGCCCAGACCCTGAAACCTCAGTAGACTGCTGCACGGACTGCTGCAACCCTAACCTCTACTTAGGCTGGCCTAAGCCCTGGCATAAAACAAAAAACCCTCCTATCTGTCTTGAGCAGGGTGACCAGACACCAAACGCAAAATCCCTGAACAGCAAGGCCAAAATTCCTGATCGAAGGCAAAAATTCCTACTCCCTACCTGGAAAAATGTAGGACATGTTAAAATAAGCTAAAAACACTAAAAATAAGCTAAAAACACCGGTATTGCTTTCCTGTACATAATATATTACACTATATTACTTATTTTAAATTGAAAAATGATGAACTCTCCACTCACCCCGTTCCAGTCTGGTTTGGGTGTTGTGGAACAAATTTGGGGGGTTCCCAAAGTTTTCCAAACAACTTTGCCAAATGAGGCATTCAGCTTCATGTAGGTTCTGTTCAGGTTTGAATGAATTGGGGAAAAATTGGCACTTGTGTTTCAGCATTATGGAAAATAAAAGCAGATATTTATTTTTATGCCCAGACACAAAGTTTTTTGCACAGTGTGATCAGATGACAAATGCTAAATCCCTTAACCCCTAAAATCCCTGAAATTCCTATGTGCTTAAAAAATTGAAGGACACCGCAAAAAATGTAGGACACATGTAGGACATGTTAAAACAAAGCAGAAATACTCATATTGTTTTCCTGTACTTAATTTCAGCCCTTTAAAATTGAGAACTTTGTAAAATGCATGATTCAGACCCAGACATTAAAACAACTGTTTGTAGTAGCATAAAACAAGCCAGTGACTCCAACATATGTGGTTCAGACCCAAACACACACACACACAAGCAATATATCAAGCAGGGAGGGGGATAGAAAGGAGGACATCTCTGCATAAGGGAGGTGGGATCTGGAACCACCAAGAGAAATCTGCAGTGCCCCTGAGGGTGTGCAGAGTGCAAAAGCAGACTGTGGGGAGCCAGAAGGACCAGGATGTAAAGGACTTGGAAGGAGGAATCAAAGTATCCCCAGCAGTGGTGGGCTCCAGCAGGTTCGCACCTACTCTATAGAACCAGTTGTTAATGAGAGATAGGACATATAAAGTTTAAAAATAGCCATTTAAAAGTGGCTGCCAGATGGGCCGAGAACTGGTTGTTAATTTCTTTGAAGCCCATCACTGATCCTCAGGCAGGAGTTACCGCACAGCCCAAATTGTTGGCTGAGGCAGGGTTAAGAGGCACTGAAAGGGTTAAGAGCTGGAGTTTGAGAGCTAGGGAAATCTGAGCTGCGAGCATGGCTCGTAAATTCCGGAGGCACTCTTGCGTTTTCCTACTCCTCCGGACAAGGTAATAAATACCGGAGGTGTCCAGGAAAAGCCGGACGTCTGGACAGCCTGGTCTTGAGCATCTTAGTGGTTTTTTGGCACACAGTATCTGGAATATGATGATATCATCACCCATTACTTCCACCACGTGGACCACGTGAAGTAGTAAGTTGGAAGACAAACCTTGTGTTGGAGCAAAACCACAGAAGCAGCCACCTTGAGTTCAGTAGGACTGACCACCAGGTAAGCGTGCTCAAGTTGGGGGCAGTTAGAAGCAACTGTGCAGGTCAACAGCCCTTTAAAACAGGCTCTGCACAGAGTGTCAGGGCTGCATAGTGCACCACCCATTAGGAAGCAACACTTCCTGTTTCTCCATGCGCCTGCCTTTTGCGTCCCCAGATGACTCGGCCAGAGTGAAAGCGACCTGGCCGGGTCATCTGGGAATGCGAAAGGCAGGCGCACAGGGGGAAAGAGGAAGCGTTGCTTTCTAATAGGCAGCGCGCTAGGCAGCACTGACGCTCCATGTGGAGCCTGTTTTAAAGGGCTGCCGGCCTGCTGGGCTGAGATAAGGTTGGGCCATTTGAGTGCTTGTACTCCACGAGGGATGTAAATCCTCCCACAATCAAAATGTGAGATCTACATTATTTAATAAGCAAATTGATGCCACTCTTATGCATTTCTCTGTCATTTACACAAACATTTCCTGTTTGTCTATAATTGTTAATTGGTACTTTCCAACTTGAATTTTAAAAAATGCAAATGAAATGGAGCAAAAATTCTTAAATGAATTCTTCATTTTAAAATGATTTTATGAAAACACTGTAACTACCTAAAGTAGTGAGGCTTTTTTTGTACAGATCTAATTTGTTATGAGACTCTGACAGAAAATTACATATGTTTTTTATTAGAAAATGAAGAATTATTGGATGCAGAGAAGCCAGTTGAAGCACAGATTAACATTACAACAAGCAAAAGATACTACAGCCTAGAACAAGTAGAACATGTTTATTTATGCAAAAGACAATGACTTGCACCTTCTATAGTGGGGTTAAATGTATTCTGAAAAAATTAGTTAAGAGTTTGGCACATTTATTTTTTTGGGAATGTGCACATTGTCCATGAGGTGTAGTAATCCTAGTGTAGCCTATCATTGAGGATTAGTAGTCCCATTGTAGGCTGTTATCATACAGTGGAACCTCACATAACAAGTGCCCCACATAACAAGCGATTCACATAACAAGCACAAATTCCCATTGGCAGTGTGCTCCACTCAACAAGCCCCAGGCAACCTGAAAGCAATCCGGCCGGGTCATCTGGGGACATGAAAGGAAGGTGCCACGGAGAAATAGGAAGCGTTGCTTACTAACAGGTGGTGCGCCAGGCAGCCCTGATGCTCGACTTTTAAAGGACTGCTGGCCAGCACGCTGCTGCCTCTAACTTGCCCCAAGTGCGCTCACCGTTCTCCAGCAGCAGCCCAGGTAAGCCCCCTAACCTCCATGCATCATCCTAACCATGTCTACTCAGTAGTATTGTGTTTAATGGGGCTTGCTCCCAGGAAAGTGTCTTTAAGATTGCAGACTAAATAGTCTTCATAGGATCATGCACACTGAATGCATGTTTTGAATTCAATTCCAGTGTTTGTAATCATTTTTACATCCAGTTAATATTTTTAAATGAAAATTTTTGGGGTTGCAGAACCAACTGTCTGAGTTTCTATTACTTCCTATGGGAAAATCTGCTTCACATAAAGAGCATTTCACAAAACAAATATGCTTCCGGAATGAAATAAACTTGTTATGTGAGGCACCACTGTATTTGGTATTTTAAAACATACACAGACAGATAGTCGAAGCATCAGACAGAAATGAATCAGTCAACTTCTGCTTATAGGTAGCTTTTTGTGCTAATTTGAGATTCCAGACCACACATTTTCAAAAAAATCAATATATTTTCTCACTGTCAGAGAAAGCTGATATTAGTTCACAAGAGGACAACTAACCAGTTTCTGATAAATCATTTGTTACCTGCTGCAATTCTTGAAATAATTTCAAAGGAGGTTCTTTTAAATAAAATTTTGAAATGAGGTTGTGAACCCAAGTTTGAGAACCTCTTTCCTACACTGTACATAGCCCATTCTGGCACCACTGCATCATCATTTGGGGATTTGGTTAGGATTCAACTCCCAGTTTATTTACTGCCACAAAGGTGTAACAACTCAAAAGACAGACTGCTTTTGTGATAAGTACCTGCCTGCCATAAATCTGTGAACTATTACCAGTTTTTGCTAAGCAATGATGGCATCTGTGCTACTTGTTCTTTTTCCACTACGTGGCACTATTGAGCCTTGTTTTTCTTAATTATACAGGCTGAAATCTTACCCCTCATTTAGGCCAGCATAAATCCTGGCATAATTCCTGTGCGGGCCTGGGGTTATCACAAAACTGCCTTAAGGCACTTCTGTACAACTCCTGGGGGAGAGTGCTCAATGCTCATACATGCATGAGATCTGAGAAAGGGACCAGTCCAAATGAGAAAGGTGAGTTTGCGCACGTTCTGGTGCCATGAGCGAAGCCCAGTTTCTTCTCACTTGAACATAATCTGGTTTTGAATCTCCTTCCCCATTTGACTGGAATACATTTGTATGATTCAGGCCATGTATGATGTCATTCAGAAACTGGACAAGATGTTTGATAGTCAGAAATAGTCAACACAACCAGCTAAAGCCTCTATTTTTAAAAACCTGTGAGTATGAAATGCTATAATCTTGGCTAGTGCTTGTGTATTATTTTGTGGCTATTCTCCTTCGTCTTTCACAATACTATAATTTTAAAGCAGCATCCATTATTATTGTTATTGTTAATAATATTAAACAACAGTAGTATTTATATACAACTCTTCCAAAAAGTTAAAAAAAAAATAAAACTCTAAAAGCAGTTAACTATGACTGCATAATTACTGTACATAATTACTGTACTACAAGTTACTGTATACAACTTTGGGCAATATCATGATCCACAGAAAAACCAGTTGGCCTGTACTGGATACAGTACAAGTTTGGAGCTGCAGTAGCACTACTGCAGGGCAAGTGTAAACTTTCCCTCTTATCTTGGGTAATGCGGCAGCACCCCCAATGGGTCAGCTTAGATGTCTGGATGTGCTTGCGCTGGCTGGGGAATGGGACTTGGAGCCAGCATATCTGCAAGGTCCCAGCCTTGCCGCCTGCTCCCTTCCCCTAAGAACACCCTTAGCACTACTAAGTCTCCCTGAGGAGCTGGGAATTTCTTGTTATTCCTATGGTGAGGCTTTTCCTGCTGGTTGCTAGAGTTTGCTATTAGGGCTAAAATGAAGTATGGGCATCTTTGACATTCATGAAAAATAGAACACTGTACCATTCTTAGATCTGAATACAGAATGGAAGGGTATTTGTTATTTGTATAGTACCAGTTATAGTTATTTGTATAGTACCAGTTGTGGGTGTGATACTGTGCCTGAAGTCTCACAACAAGAAAAAGGGGTCTATTCTACAAGAAGAAAAAGGGGTCCCTGAAGGGCTCATAGTGTACTGGGGAGACACAAGAGGGAAATGGAAGCAGGGAAAGACTGGGGAAGAATGTGACACATTGGAATTGGCAGCTGCAGCAATTACTGTACGTTTATATGAATGGAAGAAGGACTAGAGCAAGGGTGTCAAACTCATTTCAGACAGAGGGCCGCATTAGCATTAATGGTGTCTCCCGAGGGCTGTAATCCAATTTTTTGCACGTCTACTCAGAAGTGCCCTCCTTTCTCCTGGGCTCTTTTTCCGGCTCAAAATCAAGTGTGCTGCTACCACTATTGAGCAGCTTCTGGGGGTGGGGAGATCACCTGAGGGCCACACATGTGCCTGCAAAGGGCCGCATGTGGCCCTCGGGCCACCAGTTCGACATGCCTGGACTAGAGAATGTGTAAGCCAGCAATGTTCAACCTGCACTGGATATAGAGAAGAGAACAAATCTGCCAAACATACAAGTAAAATCTGGTGAAAAGTACAGTCAGATTGGTGCCTTATTCAACTTCTAATGATTGAACTGTGACTTCATTTTAATCTTCTAATCAAGAATTTGCAGGGGATCCAAAGGGGAATGTGAAGGTCCTCAGCGCGACAAAAGACAAGACCAAAGTATGCTGCTCACTACTTAGTCCGTGTCTTATTTCCAAAGGACACATTACTGAGCAGTGTGATGGGTGAGCGAACACAAGGACGCAGGCCTTTGGATGATAATAAGGTAGCTACAATCAGAGGTATGTTACTCAAAGTCGGGATGAGATTGTTTTTTTCACTCCGTAGTATTCCCCCCTTTGCTTCCTCAGGACAGAATTAAGAAATAAAGATGGGCTTTAGCACTGTGTTTGAGTTTTTGCAAGACAAAAGACATGTGGTGGAGTGTTTGTAGGAGAAAAAATTGTGAGTGACGTGCTTGTTCCTTCTTCTGCCAGTTACCTGCCAGTAATCCATGCCATGGCATACTGGTGTGTGGCAAATGATCTGCAGTAGTGCCATGGGGATCTGGGGAGAACCATTTATCATTGCTTCTTCTGGGGGAAGTGTTAGCCCCCACCACAGCAAGGTGCATATTGTCAATTATCAAAAAGGTGATGGTGTGCATTTGAAATTTTAGCACCTTGTCCATGTTCCCCAAGATGAAAAAGGTTGACAATCTCTGATTTAGGCAATGTGTAGGTTTTAGCCTTTTGTGTGCCATGTTATTGTAAGAATCACAGAAAGTGCACTTTCTACTTCTTACGTATTGCATGTTCTTTTAGTTACTAAAAAGAACTTAGTTAATTAATTCTTTTAGTTACTAGTCCAATCTTGTTATACACAAATTTTTCATTCATAGATTTGACTAGCACAACCGGCCATTGCAAATTATAGTTTTAAAAACTGCTTTTCTACCATTGTAGAGTAGAAAAGAGTGAGGCAAGCAATCATTCCATTCTTCAGTGGAGACAGGCAAAAGCAGGTGGTCCTTTGCATTTCTAATTGCTAACTGCCTCTCTACAACAGTAAGAAAAACTTTTTGAACAATTGTAAAGGGATGCACTTTTTATTTTTAAAACTGGTTTTATTCAGCACATTTGTTGGTAATAGCAGGTAGTCCCAGAATCAAACCCCTGCAGCTATTGAGGCATGACCTTATTCCATTAGGAGCAATGAAGGAGCAAGAAACCTGGAAGGAACTGGATGTTTCGATCTGTTTTTCCACTTTTTTTTAAATCTATGAGAGGTTCTGGAATGAAACCCATAACAAGGGACACCTGTATACTGACTGTGTTAGTCACAAATGTGCTGTGAAGTACATCTGTGACACCAATTGAAAAGGGGAGGCTGGCGTAGAGAGTTGCACTGGCCTCGCTGCACTGCTCTGCACCACACAAACAATAAATTGCACTGATAAATATAGATATTGATAGGTATTCCAGGACAAGGAAAGGGCTAGCAAAGGGCATTCCTGGGGGCAGGGAGCAGGAGGCATGGCTGGGACCACGCAGTTATGCTGACTCCAAGCCCCATTCCTCAGCCAGTGCGAGCACTTCCAGAGATCTAAGCTGACCCATTTGGGGGGTTCTGCCACATTATCCAAGGTAAGAGGAAAAGTTTACACTTGCCCTGCAGTAGTGCTGCAGCAGCTCCAAACTTGCACTGGGTCCAGTGCAGGCCAGCTAGTTTTTCCTACTCTATTGCAGATTAAGATTGCATTGTATCACAGAAGTTGGCTAAACATCTTATACATGAACTCTGGAGTGATCTCTACTGAACAAAATCAACAGCTGAACAAAATCAATCTACTGAACAAAATCAACAAAATCTCTACTAAACCAAATCAACAGCTGACTCACAAGACTGCTGTTTCAGATTTCAACTTCTGATCTAAAAATGAGAAGGCAAAATTTTTTTTTAAACAGTTGAGAATTCATGTAGATAAAAAGATTCCCGGCCCAATCCAGAAGCCATGTTATTCCACCAGAATGATCTTTCAGGTGGCTCATCACACTTTCTGGCTTAATTTGCATTCACAGTCCATGTGAACTTGTGCCAGTGATACCACTGGCACAGATCCAAGTACACTTAGCAGGCAGGCAGGGGCATTCCCTGGGGCAAAGGAACAAATATTTCCACTAGAGGCCAGAATTTCTCTGCGGTATGCAGCAGATGCCACACTAGCACGGCTGGATTGCTGGATGAGGTTGTTCACTGTTTAATCAATAGATGCTTAATTCTTTTAGTTACGTATTTACGTTTTAAAAAATGTCTTTATTTTTGAATCTAGAATTTTTTGCAACTTGTTTTCCAAACTATGACCTGAGGGAGCATGGAAAGGACTGGAAAATGTGCATCACTGATTTGAATGCAATGATCCATTACTTAAGTTATGAAATCTAAACAACCCCAGTAAGTCACTTCTTTGTTCCAACTCAGAAATGTTTAGAGGAAACATCATAACAAGAGCAGTTAATTTTCAGTTTAAAATTAGAAGTTAATAAACGGAGCAGTCTGGAGTGATAGCAGGCTTTGGGATCACTGAACTACATTAATAATTTCAATCTGTCTTTAGTTGCCAAAATTGTTTGTAAATTTTGAATTAAACAGATCTTATTGTCCACTTTCTCTTTGCTCTTGTGCCAGTAGAAGCTCTTGCAATTGCTGTTGTAGGGGAAAATACGAACAAAACATATGACTCAAAAGGAAATACTATAAAATGATTCAATAGCAGATGATATTGTTACAGGTTTCATCCATTTAAAGCCCTTCTTCATTGTAGCTTTTAGATATGTATTTTTGCATTTTGTGTTCAGTTCTGAAAATATCCTTCCTTTTTTGATTTACCTCATTAGTAGACCACTGGAGGAAAAGAGAAAACTTCTGACATCCCAGACACATCCAGGTGTGTAGATCTAGGTGAAGAAGTGGAAAAGCGTGTGACAAATTCTCAAACCACACTGAAAACAGCTGGTTCAGCATCCAACCAACAACAAAAAGTGAAGCATTGGATAATAGTACCCTGGAAGGGTTCCATCCACCTTCCTCTAATAAACAGCTGTCTTTAGATCAGGTGAGATCTAAAGAGATCAGGTGAGATCAGGTGGGATCAGGTGAGAATTCAGATCTGCAGTTCATGCCATCAGTGCTTTCTCTGCTGGCTTACGGGCTTCCCCAGAGCATCTGCAAAGACTTGGGGGTCTATAAGAAAGTCCAGCTGTTGGAGTACAGGAGAAATCAGAAGACAACAGAGCGAGTTGCTCTTTGATAATAATTGTGTTGCGGCTCCCTGAAGACAGGATTGCTAGAACTTTGTGAACTTTGTAAAGCTGCAATAGAGCTCTAAAACACATAAATTTATAGTTTGTCGGATAAGATGGTCATTGGGTCTAGAACAGCGTTTCTCAAAGTGGGGATCGGGACCCCTTTGGGGGTCGCCGAGAGCTTTCCTGGGGGTCGCCTAAAGACCTCTAATGCAGGGAGCCAGGTCAGGCTTGCCAGACCTCCGGCTGTAGCTGTGCGCACACTGGGGCTGACTGACAGCCTCAGGGCCCAATCCTATGCATGCCTACTCTGAAATAAATCCCATTATAGTCAGGGGGCATTTACTCCGATGTAAATGTGGATAGGATTGCAGCCTCAGGGCCCAATCCTATGCATGCCTACTCTGAAATAAATCACATTGTGTTCAGTGTGTGCATAGAACACACATTTCATTTGTAACGATGTAAATACATCCTGCATATTGGATATTTACATTACGATTCATAACAGTAGCAAAATTACATTATAAAGTAGCAACGAAAATAATTTTATGGTTGGGGGTCCCCACAACATGAGGAACTTATAAAGGGGTCATGGGGTTAGGAAGATTGAGAACCACTGGTCTAGAATAAGGAGATAGTCCTATACCTGCAACAGAACGTTTCCATGTGATATGTTTATCACTGCTTTCTGCATGTGTGTAGCCAGTAACAGAAAACAAACAGTTCTTTATTGGTTGGGGTTGTATATTGACTTTCCCCCAAATCCAGAGTAACTACGGGAGCATGTATGAGACTTTTCGTGCACCCATAGTTACTGCACCATCTAGTGAAAACCTATGGGAAATTCATATTGCAATCCAGAGTAAGTTTTTCTTACACTGGAGCAAGGACTCCCCGTAGTTATTCTGGATTTTGCCCATTGTGTGCTAGTCAACTTCTAAGTGATACCATTTCACAAATATTTTTTTCATGCTTTCCTACTAACTACATGATCAACAACCATACGTTACTTCAATAAGCAGAAAAAATCAGTCTTAAAAACTTGTGATCGCAAATGAGCTCAGCTGGAGTTCAGGAAAACATACTATCTTCCCTATCATGGCAACAAAAACCATAAGAAAAATTTTATGCCATCATATTTTATGCCTTTCTTATGGACTCAATGCAATCTACATAGGCAGGCTGCCCATAAACTCCCTTTTTCAAATGGGATTTTTATGTGAGTGCAACTCATGGAACCCTCCAGTTTTCCAGATGTTTCCCTTCATAGTGCAGTTGCTGTTCGGAATGCACAACTCTTACATTATCATAGTAAAACTATATGAAACCAAGACAACATGAACTATTCCCATTTGTTTTAGTGGATTTATATGCTGAATTTTATCATCCAGGTCTTCAAAACAGAAGTTTTAATTTTTGTCATGGAGTTTTCCCCATGAAAATAGCATTATGAGTAGTAATTGGGATAAGGTTATATACCAAAGATTATGCACAACTAAAGTTATACAATGAAAGGGTGTCATTACTCACAACTGCAGATTGTGTTTTCTATGCATGCCAGACACAAGTATGTAAGTTCATCCAAAAAAAAGGAAATTCGTAAGTAACGGAGAAGTTGCGCAGCAGTGTGCTGCTTCTTCAGAATTGCCTATTGAAAGGTGACAAACTGTTGCTATAGTCATGAGATGAAAAAGTTACACTAAAAATAGCAGCAATCCCTGGGGGTGCCTTAGCAAAAATAAGTATTTTTCATCCTCAAAACTCTCATAGGGCACAGTCCAATACAGGTCTACTCAGATGTAGGTCCCATTATAATCAATGGGGCTGACTCCTAGGTAAGTATGGTTGGGATTGCAGCCAAAGTGAAGAAACTCTACTAATTATGCTGGGTTCTAACAGATGCTTAAAATAATCCAGAAAAGAAAAGTAATAAGATTTGCTTTCATCACCAAGAGGAGTTTCTAGTAAGTGGGGGTGAAAATGAAGTTGATATTTTGGTTACTGGAGCACTAAAAAAAGGTATCCAAAAATAATCAAGCCTCTGGGATCTGAATTCACTTTACTGCTATTAGAAACCAGATGCCTGAACTGCTAGACTTCAGACACTTGGTTTTAATCCACAAGGTTTTTAACAGGTAGAAAATTAACCACAGGAGGCTTTTACTATTGTTTTTTTTTTACAGCACTCCAGAACAAAACATATGGGGTGGAAACAAAAATAATAAAATTTAAGGGCAGTGATCCAGCTCTCACGGTGCATGGAAAGGTATTTACCAGTGATGAGATGTGACAGAACATGGACTGGTATTCAAACAAGCATCCTAACAATAGTGAAGAAATGCAGATGAACTGCCTCCATGCTAGCAGCATATTCCTATGCATGCTACTCAGAAGTCCCACTATTTTTTATGGGACTTATTTCCAGGAAAGTATGAAAAGAATTGCCTCCTTGGATTCATTTTTTGATATGAATCTGATTTTCACCTCACCAGCAGAGAGAGTTTGAATGAGTGGAGCACGTATTGAAAGGTGTTGAAAGAGCGGAACAGTCAGAAAACAAACTGCGTCAGAAAGTGGGGGATGCCTATATCCACAACTATATCTATTTGCAGTTGTTGTTTTTATTGTCCCTGCCTGATGATATCATCCAGTCTGACCACAAGTTAACTCTTCTGCTATTTCTGTCTATTACAATCTGATCTCATGTTTGTACAGATGTGCTTCTCTTTTCACCTTTTGAATGTAAATCTTAACATTGCAACAAATGGCTTTCATTGATGCCAAACCAATACATACGGGGTAAAAAGGGGGTACATAGAATGAACCTCAAAAACTACTGTGAAAATTGTATTCTTAGCAGTTAGGCATACCCTGAGCAGCACTGGAAATTATACCATGGCTAAATCCTTCCACCACCAGAAAAACTCTAGACTGAATGACTGAATGCATGCATGCATACATACATACATACATACATACATACATACATACATACAGGATGTCCAGATGTCATAGCTGCAACGCCCCTCCTATAATGTATGACACCTAAGGAAAATGGAGGATATGTCAAAATGAAAGCTAAAAATACTCATGTATATTGCTTTTGTGTGGTTAATGAAAACACTGCAATCCTAACCCTCAGTTAGGCTGGAATAAATCCTTGCACTAGTCCCATGCTGACCTGGGGGTGTCACAAAAGTGGCATGCTTGGAAGGTTAGGCTATTGCACAGACATGCGTTGGCCTCCCCACACCACCATGGGAATGGGGATCAGGTGAGTATGCTGGCCTAAAGGCAACTTCTTCAGTGTTTGTACTGTGGCCAGGGTGACCATATGACCAGAAAAACCCGGATTTGTCCAGATTTTTTGCCTCCTGTCTGGGTGCCCTACATTTTGGCTTCATTGTCCTACATTTTGAAACTTCGCGATAGTGCACAGTACCCCATCATGCCTATGTCATTGGATTTGTATTGAAAGCAGAATCCAATGCAAAAATCAGTTTTGAGATACCTCTTTCCTATCAAAAGTTATGGTCAAAAAACCAAAAAAACAAAACCAAAAAAATACACTTTGGCCATTTTTTTAAGCGGGTAGGAATTTTGGCCTTGGGGTTCAGGAATTTTGGCCCAATCCAGTGAAAGTGGAGCTCAAGAAGTGCTCCCAAGGGTAACCTCTCCACCCCCAAAAAACAAAACAGGCTTAATTGGTAAGGTGATTTTTTTAAGATTTGAAAATATTAATTAATATCTAATTAATTGTATTAATTAGTTAATTGTATTAATTAGTTCTGATAATAATAAAATAATTTTATGTATGGGGTGTCAAAAAAATGTGTGGGCCCTGGGTGCCAGATGACCTACGTAGTCCACTGTTTCCATTCCATCTGGAAGTATTGCTACATTCCAACTTGAGAATATATTTCCTGATCTGCATTTTGCAGCCCAATACAATATTTATGTTGTAATCACTGCTGTATAACTATTACACTGTTGATTATTAGCACCATAATCCTGCTTTCAACCCCAGAAAATACTCACATGCAACCAGATGGCACATTTTCCAAATGGAAAGAAAAAATTAGAACCTGACTTATTGTAAAAAGCATCTGCAGCAACAGATCCTTTTTGCAATGCAGCTGGTTATTAGGAGCCACAATACCCAAAGCAAGGCTTTCATATTTTGGTACACATGCAACTGATGATGTTAATGATACCCTGATTATTGCAAATATATTCATCCTAATGCATGTAAGCCAAAAGAACAGGAGTTGCTTACAGAGCTGGCATCTCTCCTATTCCTCAGAGACAGTATATAATAGCACCAAATAAAAATGCTGGATCATTAGTTCTCATCCTGAACAACATTATTTCTGATGGAACCCAAGGACGGTTGTTTAGCTGCCAACTTCCAGTTGGACTGAAACAGCCAGGCTGATGCTTGCTTTAACTTTGCCAGCCAAAACAACCTGTTCCTGAAGATAGAGCCAGTTGGAGGGGGTATTTTCAGACATCCAAATAGGAAGCTGCTTCAAAAATAATAAAACTGGGACTTAATGTAAAATATTGCTGTCTCTTTTGCAAATAAAAGTGGTCTGAAACAAAAGTCAATCTTCTTCAAAGTTCACGGGATAACATGCAAATCTAACTTTATTATCACTGGAGCTATATTATCAATAAGCTATATTGCAAATTTGTTACAGGAAGGGTGCATTAACAACCAACTTTCCAGCACTGAGATAAGGGCAATACAATTCCAAGATAAGGGAAAAAAACATTTTCTTTGATTGAGGGAGCCTGTGACTGCCAACCAACTTCAAGATGCAGCACATACCCTGTTGGCACAGCTAAGCAGTGGAGAAAAGTTTATTAGGATTTGGGCTGAAGCCACCCAATGTGTCATGCTCTTTCCGGTATTCCACAGATCTTTGCTGAAAGCATCACCACTAGCTGAAAAGCACATGGGAAGAAGATAACTAAAGAACAAATAATGCAGTGTGCTGTTGCCTTCATTTCCTTGGGTATCTGACTGCTGGAAACATGGAGAAGATAAATCTTTGGGACCAGTTATATATTAAGGCTGATTTTAGTCCTTATCGTTTTATAAAATACAAATAACATTTGGACCATGACGAGGTGGGATACAGTGAAACTCCCACTTCTCACCAAGGTCCCAAATAGGCTATTGATGTTAAAAGCCACTGATGGGGCTACTGAAATTAAGAGCCCGAGCTATTCATTCATTTGTTTGTTTGTTTGTTTGTTTGTTTGTTCGTTCGTTCGTTCGTTCAATCAAGTTGCAACAGACAGGGCCAGTCCAACCATGAGGTTACCTCAGGTACATTTGTGGGAAGCACCCACCGCTACTGGTCTGATGCCTCCACTGCTTCTCACTGGAAAAGGAAGAGCAGGACAAACTAGAAGATGAAATGCTGAGGGGATGAGTGTGCTGAGGTACAACGTTTAAGAGTGGCAGGAGCAGAGGTTGGCACATCAAGAAGTAACAGGTGACAACATAAGGCATGTGACCTCAGGCATCAGGACATCTTGATAAAACTGACAGCTCAACACACTAGCCGTACAATCCAGAGTAACTACAGGTAGACGTAAGAGACATTTACTCTGGTTTGCTCTATGCATTTCCCATAGGTTTCCCATAGGTGATACCGTAGGTACGTCAGTGTAAAAGTTCCTGTAGTTACTTTGAATTGTAGCCTTTGACTAACTCAACATCAGCACTCAAACCCCCAAAATTTTGGGTTCTACCAGAATTCAGTAGCACCTTAGCCACAAACCACATGGCCATGATATTCAGCTTGTGGGTCATCTACATACTATTGGACTCCGACATTTGTGCGCACAGGCATTACACTGCAAACTTACAGCCCAATCCAGAGCAACTAATCTGTTCACATAAGAGCCCTTAGGTTGCCCTATCTAACACTAGGTTGGAGCAACTGCAAGATGCTCCAGCCCAGTTACTCTGAAGGAGGCTTAGGGCAGAGCAAGGCAAGATAGGGTGCCCTAAGAGAGGTGGACCTGCTCTGCCCTAACTGGGGCAGCCTAAGCAGCTCAGGAGAGGCAAGTTGAGGGCATGTTTAGCATTGCCTAGGGCAGAGCAGTTACTCTGTATCCAGAGCCTGTTTCCAAGGCAGAAATGCCCTCTTCCAGCCCTCAGAGTTATACCACCTCAGGAGCAGGTATAGTAATGAGTAGACCCATAGGGGTCCATGATAAGGCCCGAGTAAGAATGGCAATGTTGACCAAAAATCTGAGTTCTTGGCCAGCCTAGCTGCAACCCCTTCCTCTCAACCTCAGGATATGGGACAAACTATGGCTGCCCACAAACCTCAGGATACAGCAGGCCACTCCAAGAAGCCCCTTCTATTCACTGTAGAATGTACTGGCATCTCATCAGGGACTCCTTATAAGGCAGGCACCCAGTGGTGTCACCAGACTGGTGCGGCTGGTGTGGGCTGCATTGGGGATGCGCTCTGTATTGGGTGATGTGCCGGAGGAGTTTGACTGTCCTTTGGCAGGCCCTGGGCGTCAGCACCCCCATTCAGGCCTGCTCCAAGGCGGAGAATCAGCCAGAAGCTGCCACTTGTCTGAGGAGCTGGCCTGAACGGCCATCTGAGATGCACTGCGCAGAAACACACTGAGCATGCCAAACAGCTTCAGAGGAGACTTCCTTAGAGCAGAGAAAGTCCGCGCCTCTGCACAGCCATTCGGCCTCACTCAGGAGGCGGAGCGGCAGCCAAATGGCTTCAGAAAGAGTACTGCACAGGCACCAACTCTGACGCCTGCACAGTCTCCCCCGAAGCCAAAAGGCTTCAGTTGGCTTCAGAAACAACTGCGCAGGCGCCAACTTTGGTGACTGTGCAGTCCAGGTGGGGGGGGGGGGTGCGCATCCTAGGGATGATGCACAGACTTCCGCACCAGGTGATGTGCAGAGTCATGTCACCACTGTAGGCACCACAGCTGTTCCTTGTTCAGTGTGATCTGAGGGGTGTCTCCTCAGGAGCAAGTCTTCCCCTTGTGTCAATTACTTAGCATGCTCTGGAGCAGTTAGGGCAGCCCAGGCTTCCTGACTCTCTGGATTCAGCATAACTTTCTGCTCTGGATACAGAATAGTTAGGAGAGTGCAGTTAGGTCAGAGCAGGCTGAATTTGCTCTGGATTGCAGCCTTACAGCCCATCTTATCCAACATAGAAGTGGCAGCTCCAAATGGCTACTGCTGTATCCTATGCTGGATATAGGGGTTTCTGCAGAGGAAGGGAACATTCATCCTCTGACACTGAGTAAAGCCCCAGCCTGTGCAATGGGACTTCTCAAGTCTGTGCCAGCTAAATCACTAACTTCAACTGGTATATATTACTCTGTAAGGATGCTAGGGAGAAACAAGTTTTGGATTTACAGGTTTCAGTAGAAAGTGGAAAGAAGTGTTTCTGAAGATGTTTAGGCCTGGTGCCAATGCTTCTTGCATCTATGGGGAGGAGGACAAAAATAGGAGCAGTTGGCTGGAAAGTGAAGATACTGGATGCTGCAAGGCCAGGTGGACGGAGATGCTGAGGGTTCAGCCCTCACCAGCCAGCTGGCAGGTGGCCATGAGAGCACATGTGAAAATCAGCCGGGGAGATGTCAAGGCATGTGCTGGGGTTGTGTCAGTGTGTGTGCCACTTGGCTATACCATTGACGGGAGATCCGAAGGGGGACCTGGAGCAGGTGCATGATCCGGACCACAGGTATTAATTGTGCCTTCTTACGGCAGTGTGTGTGGCAGGCCTGGCACCAGATCAAGCACGACTGTGTCTGCCCAGCTGCTACATCTGTTCCCTTTGCTGTGCCAGGATTTATTTGCTTTTTCATATTTTGACTTTTGTTCAGGGCTATGTTTATTAACCAAAAAATTAAAAAATGTGTGTTTTTGTCTGAATTGTCCCAGGTCAGAAGTGTCACATATACAGTGGAACTCAGTTTCTGCCTATGGCACTGAGTTGTCCATTATGTTTGGATGAAGCATGAGCGTCTACAAATAAAAATCAACCTAGATAAAACAAGAGACATCTGGCTATCCCTGGCAGTAACCAGTTTCTCTGTAATGAGACTGTAGAGGCATCATCCCAACAGCCCAGTTGAGGACCCAAGCTTTATTGTAGCCATCTCAAATCCTGTAATAAATCCTTCATTGAGCTACATCTGTTAGTTAGATGGTGAGTAATGGTCTCCCTCTGAACTTTGAATTCTCAGAAGATTTCAGAACTGGATTTAGGTGCTACTCACTGCAGAAGGTACAGCTTGACTGATGCCATAAGTTTTCTCCCAATTTGCTGCAAATTCAGTTGTGCTGTAAAATACTGAGCTACCCAACACAGTGAATATGTGTGATCCATGTGACACAGATCCATGTGAGCTTTTTGCATTCACAGAACATTCAGTCTGGCCCAGGACCGGATTTAGGTTAGATGAGGCCCTAAGCTATTGAGGGTAATGGGGCCCTTTATATGTCCAGCTGTACTTTGTCAACAACAAATTGTTGCTGGTTTTTGTGTTGAATATATGCTATATGGTAATTTATGGACCTAATAAGTATCTAAAGCCATTTGTACAAAACAAATATCTATTTTATTAAAATGTATTTGTTTTTTATCTCATATTTGGGAAATGTACATCCAGTTTTTGTCCTTTAAATTTTTGGGGGGATCCCAAAAGAGTGAGGCCCTAAGCTTATACATAAATCCGGCACTTGTTTAGCTTATATGTAAATCCAGCACTGGTCTGGCCCCTGTTTTAGATAATGTGCCCACACATATGTTGTCAGCTCAACTACCACTAAGGACATATTGGGAAGCTCAGTTCAATATGAATCCCCACGTGGTGGTGGAATGTTACTGACATGGGCCTAGTGGCATCCTGTGGGGGACTTTAAATGAACTCAGGATGTTCCTTCTGGTCCACACGGGCCTCACACTCACAAAACACTTTACAGCACTGTTGAGACAGCACACACTAATGGAATGTACTTGTGAGGATTGGCATCTGGAATGCATCATTTGTAAATATGGAAGAGTGCCTTTAAAGAAGTAAAAGAGTTACTTTTAAAAAACAGCATCCATAAATGAGCATTTTAATAATCTCAGTTTGACATTCAAAATGTAGAAGTAGTCAACTCAAAGATGGATTCTCACCTGCAAAAACCGTCTTTCCATAAAGAGTCTTCCATTAAGATGATATATATTTTAACCACCGGAGGGCAATATTTGTGAGCCATTCTCAGGGAAGTCCTACATAAAACTATCTCAACAGAATTTTATGCAATTAATTAACAATTATTTATGCAATTAACAATTAATTAATTAACAATTAATTATGCAATTAACAAGCCATACAACTACAATTCCCTCTGTCTCCTAAGGGTGTTGATATATAATGAAAAAAATATGCAAACTTCACTATGAATTACTAGAAACGAAAAAGAAATTATATTTATGGAACATAAGCAAATATTTACAATTTGCAGATAATAATGAGATACCCAGATCTTGTGAGATACCCAGTACTGATATATCCAGATCAGTGGGTATCTACCCAGAGATACCTCGATCCTCACACCCAGATCTTATAGAATGCCTGAAGATATTTCTATGTTCAATCTGTGATGCTAATGTAAGTTTAAATCCAGTGTTTTACAACTAGAGAAACCAATGGTTGCCAACCCCCTTCAGCCAGAACAGATTTTGTGCACAGGGTATAGATATTGTTACCTGTTTCTATTTTATTACAGCTCTATTGTTTTCTATAGTGTTTAATTTTTATTTCAAATTGTAATGGTTTTATTGATTACTGTTCTTATATATGTTTTGGAGGCTGTTTTGATGTTTATTTTTATATCATTTTCTGATGACTGTATGTTTGTATATTTTGTTTACCACCTTGGGCACCTACTGTACAATGTGGGGAAAAGGTGAGATATAAGTGCATTAAACAAATTTTTATATTAAGAGAGTAATTATATTACGTGAGTCTCTGTTCTGCATTTATAGAGATGGCCATTGCTCATTTGAGATCAAGACACACAGAACTCTATCCTAGTTGCACAGACCACAGCTCTGTTGTCATAAAATGGCTCACTGTGACTCATATAGTGGGTCGCAAGTGGCCATTTTACGAAGTTACACTGTCAAAATTGGTAGTGATGTAGAAGAACCACCTGGAACAAGGAAGGTTAAGTCCAACAGTGGGAATTGGAAACAATGGAACAGAGGGGATTAGAAAAATA
Organism: Cryptoblepharus egeriae; assembly: GCA_030015325.1. Lineage (NCBI taxonomy): Eukaryota > Metazoa > Chordata > Lepidosauria > Squamata > Scincidae > Cryptoblepharus > Cryptoblepharus egeriae. The sequence goes on from JAREYC010000005.1 coordinate 36,366,741, forward strand.
GGGAAGGGAGATGAAGGGATGGAGAGAATACAGGGATGGGGAGGATGGCAGATTGTGGCAGAAAAGGGGGTTGAATTCCCCTTCCTGGCCACAGTTTGCCTTATCAGGTCCACTCAGCAAAGATCTGAGTGTCAGACAATTCCCTCCTGGCAAGGGAACAAATATTCCCTTAAACAGAGGAGACATCAAGGGTATAACATCCAGGGATGCAGTGCACACCTTGTTGGCACAGCTGCTTCAGCACTGGGGGAGTTAGGTTAGACTGGAATGTGAGACTCTAGGAACTGGCAGCACAGAACATACGTGTACATAAATTGCATATAATACACTAGAAATCCATAAAGTTAACACTCTGGCAAATTGGCTATGCAAGACATTTATAAGTAGATTCTGGCACTTCACACAGTATTTGGTTTCTGAAAACAATTGCTAAGACTTTGTGGTATTTAGCATCTGATGAATATCCAAATAAACAGGCTCTATGGCTGGTTTCCATGTATTCCTTTGGGCTGTGGGTGGCGCAAGCAGTTAAGACGCTGTGCCTGTTAACCAGCAGGCCAGGGTTCGATTCCTGGGTCGGCCCCACAAAACAGGGTGAGCGCCTGTCCTTAGCCCAGCTCTGCGACGCAGCTGGATCCAATTGTATCGGCTCTGCCTTTCCACTGGACTAATTCAGTGGCGTGGAGAGAGGGGATTTGCTGCTTGGGTAACAGCCTATCCTCCATAACAATCCAACCCAGGCTTTCGTGCTTCGCATGCAGCATATGCAGCGCAGAGCACGATTCAATAGTCTCTCAAGATTGAAGGTGGCCTGCCTGCTTTGGGAAGAAAGACATATTTCAAAGAACACATCTTGTCATCAAAAACAAGGAAAATGCCATATAAGACGTCTGTGAAAATTCCATTGGCCTGCTTCTTATGTACATGTTATCTGAGTGAATTCAATTATATGTGGTCAGGAACATTAACAAAAGAGAGAGACCAAAAATGTGATTAGTGATTACAGAATGTAACTCTTATGTAATATATAGGCTGAATGTAATGCGATCAGTGGTGGTGTGGATCTAGTTTGCGCAGCAAAGATTTTAAAAATACACAGTTTTTTTGAATACCCCCAAATCTGACAGTCTTTAACATAAGGATGTAATTGTCCACATTCATGAATAGTCCCATTGGTTTCAGTGAACCTTATCTACAGCATCTGGGCTTTATGAGTTAATATCTCTTAGGTGATTTGCAAACTTCCATATGCATACCTCTCCCACCCAAAATAGACAGCTGGTAGCCAGGAGTGACACATTTTTGCACTAACCATTGCTCTTTTTGGTTTCCAAAAGTTTAGTAGAATCAGGTGACCTTATGTCATAAGGTCATATGGAAAAGTGGCAAGGCCCCCCATAAATGTAGAACAAACAAGAAAAATGTAGGACACGACAAAATAAAAGCTAAAAACACTGATGCAAATGTGTGATCCATGTCCAATATACAGTATACATTTTACTACTGCTAGTTACTTCTACTATCTCGCTTACCAGCAACTTCTTCTGCCTATTTGGTATGTGCCCTGTCCCTACACCCATAGACAGCTGTGCAGCACTTTGTTCTTTTAAACTTCTTTATCTGTTGCTTGCTTGGTTTATTGAAAGCAAGCTTGCTCCGTTCCTTTTTTGGCTCTCCTCCCCACACCTCCTGTAACTTGACAGCCAATGTTCTTGTCACACGATATGCTGAAAAGCAGGTATGTTTGTAGCTCTGGAAGCCTTTGTGAATGGTTAGTTGTTCAAAACGTATGAGCTGCACATGCTCGCTGAACATAATGTATAATAATCTCTGCTGCACCTGGTCACCCCTGGGAACTTGTTACCATTAGCCCAGCAGATTGAAAAGCTGTTTGTTCCTAGACTAAGTTTTGAAATCTTGAGGGATTTCTGAATCTTGAGTAGGTTAGCAGTTTATGGCTGTGTCTGAGTGTGTGTGCAGTGAAACCTGAAAAAAAATCTACCTTTCGTGGTATTTTGCTGACCCTATAGTTTTGTTTAATTTCAGCAGCCATCACAACACAATTTTAGTTCTGTTAGAAATTTTAAGAAAGCAATTATAGTTATAGGCTCTAATCATGTGAATGTTGTTTATCAAGACTCCCGCAAAGAGCAGTCTTGCAACTCATGGACCTTCGTACACAATTGTGTATAATCACTTCCTAGAGAGTTTTGGAGGACTTTCCATAATACACTTTGTATGGAAATGCTATAATGCTATAAATGCACGTTAATGCTATAAATGCACACTGCTATTAACTCTTTGGTTGCATGGTTCATCCCTCAATGCAGGGAATCTTATTCAAATCAATATCAAATCTTTATCAATATCAAATCTCAGATTTTGTGTTATCCAATTATTCAGTACACCACAGAAACTACTGTTCTTCCACAGGGTAATACAATCATGGCTATAGTTCCTTGACAAGTAATTATGAGTGTTCTTAGAGGTGGATATAATCTGGGCAGTGATGGGATTCAAAGAAATTAACAACCAGTTCTATGCCCATCTGGCAGCCACTTTTAAATGGTTAATTTTAAACTTTATATGTCCTATCTCTCATTAACAACCGGTTCTACAGAATAGGTGCGAACCTGCTGGAGCCCACCACTGAATCTGGGTCATGGTGAAATTAAAAACATATGTACTTGAATATTTGCTCTAAGTTTTACTGTAAATTGTTGTTGAACTTCGATATAAAAATAACATCAAAATACTGGCAAATAATCACTCTGTTTCTGTCAAATATGCAGTTAATTTACATTGTTGTATGACCAGACCATTTATTATCCTTTTCATTTTTCCACCAAAGACTTTTATAGACACATTTATTTAAAAGGAATACAGATATGTACTCATGCACAAAGAAAAAATCAACCGAAGGACCAATACTGCAGACCTCCAGCACAGGTGCTGGGTGTTGTTAAAATGATGTAAAGCCCATTAATGATATCGTAAGATGATGGAGCACCAGCACTGCGCCTGCACCAGATAGCACTGGGGCCAGGGTGACCAGATTATTCCTGAACCCCAGGGCCAAAATTCCTGAACCCCAAGGCTAAAATTCCTAATCCCAGGCCAAAATTCCTACCCGCTTAAAAAAAATGCCAAAAAGTGTATTTTTTTGTTTTTGTTCTTCGGTTGTTTGACCATAACTTTTGATAGGAAAGAGATATCTCAAAACTGATTTTTGCATTGGATTCTGCTCTTCAATACGAATCCAATGACATATGGCATGATGGGGTACTGTGCACTATCGCGAAGTTTCAAAATGTAGGACAATGAAGCCAAAATGTAGGATACCCGGACAGGAGGCTAAAAATCCGGACAAATCTGGGTTTTTCTGGTCATATGGTCACCCTAACTGGGGCCAGTGCGGGATGCAGGACATTGCAGGAATGTTCAGAGATAAGATGCACCACCAGGGAGCAGTGAGGGTTTGGGGGATGATAGGCAGACATTCCAGATGGGAGAATTGCAGGGGGGCAGAGAGGGTGGGGGAAGTACCAATTTTTAATTCATCCTTCTTAAACGAAGGGTAGAGCAGCATATTTTCTCCCATCCATTTGATTCTCTCAACAGCCCTCTGGGATAGTTTGGGCTGAAGACACTGTGATGCATGCAAAGCCATCCCGGGAATGTCTCACATGTATTTGAACCCCAACCCCATGCTTGCCTTTCCAAAAACTTTTGGTGCCAGATATTTGACTATAAACAGTGGGGAGGGGGAGGTTTAACATTATCTCTGAGATCTAATGGCATCAGAGATAATGGCCTCAGACACTTTATTGCTTTTTTAATCCTCTACAGTTCTCCCCTTTTGTAGCTGCAAAGCAAAGCTTTAAATGTATTTTCTGAAATGCTTGCGTTCTAATTAAGAAATAAAGCCCAGCATCTATCTTATGGATTAAGACTGACTGGGAGTGTTGAGGGAAAGCCAAGAGACATTAACTCCAGCTGGTCATTAATTCCCCATGAGATGCTAGTGCCAAACTCATCAAGACCATTTCTAATAACCTTCCTTCCACATCTTCTTTTTTAGTGAAGGAAAAATTATACCTTTTGGCTTCTGTTAAACACTTTGGGAGGAGGGAATGCAATTTTAAAAATTGTCTGCATTGTCTGCATCCTGATGTTAGCTCAATAAATATATGCAGCATACATTCTGTAATTATACCATTATTGCAATAGGCTGCCAATCAGCAGCTAGTGTCCCATCCACACTGTGGGATGAGCTGGGACTATGGGCGCAATCCAGAGTAACTACGGGGAGTCCTTGCTCCGGTGTAAGAACAATTTGCTCTGGATTGCAATATGAATTTCCCATAGGTTTTCACTATATTGCGCAGTAACTATGTGTACACGTAATGTCTCTTACGTGCTCCCGTAGTTACTCTGGATTGCGCCCTAAGTCACAGAATGTTCAAACATGCTCTGTTGAAATAGCCTTCTGTTGTGAAGGATGTGCTCATACTCATATTATTGAGCAGCTGTTGTGCTCACAAATTCTGAATATTCAGAGCATGAAATTAAATGGGATCAGACCATTACATTGTGGGCAGATCCATCCACCTAACCCCCTTCCAGGGGCTGGTTTGCTGTCATGGGTCCATTCTGTTTTGGTGGTGAAGATCCAAGTTGACCATGGGGACAGTGAGGTCTGACACCAGAGGAAAGGAAAACGTGCTTTCCCAAAGAGGGCTCCAGAGACCAAAATTCCCCCATGTGATGCAGCACTTACTGGTACTGCACCTTATTGGAATTAGGTAGGACTGGGCTGTAAAATCTTGAAAATTTCTAACACAAAACAAGATATGGATCGGAAAGTAATATTTTTTTCTTTAGAACGTAGCTGTCCTAAACTTTATGCTATCCTGTTGTTCATATAGACTATAGTTGTTCAAAAAAAATTGGCTAAAAATTGGAAAACAAAGCACAGAAGGCAAAGAAAATGTAAGACATCTGGGCACAGAACTCCACACTTGTGATTTCAACTATTTCATTTCATCCTCTGTTCCAAAAGCTTCAAAGTTCAAAGAAACAAAAGGAGAAGGTAATAACTTCTTCTAGGAATTTCAGACATAACTTCAGACAACTAAGAACAACTAAGAAATTCCATCCATGCCTTTAATACCTGAATGTTGCATTGTTTTTCCCTTTTTTCCCCTTTAAATGAATTTTAGGTCATATGGTACTAAAGCGTGATAATATTAAAGCTGCAGTATGAAAATTTGGCAAGACTCATATTGATAGCCAGCTACTTGAGAACCTATATGGAAACTTCTAAAAGAAAGAAAATGTGGTTGTTATTTGATCTATAAATTTTGAGAACGAGATAATAGCCAGGATTTATGTAGCAGATGATGTGCTATGGAAAATCTTTTTTTAAATTTTTAGCTACTTTTGGAAATATATATGTTCCTTTATCATAGACTAGCGGAATTGACCCATCATTGTGGGAGTAAAAATTTCAAGAAAGTTTGTGGGCCCCCAGCACACTGCGCACTGCAAGGCACCAGCACTGTCACTGGGTGGTGGGCAGCAGGCAGCAGGCACCAACAGGCACTAGACACTGACACTAGGCATCAGAGGGAACAAGGGGGCAATGGCAGGCAGCAGCAGCACTGGCAGACAGCAGGCACAAGGCACCAGTGTGCTGTGGTCCAAAGGCACCAACAAGCAGTGAGCAGTACTGGGCACTATCAGACAGCAGGCACTACAAGGCAGCTGGGCATCCCTACTAGGCACCACTGTGCAGTGGGCAGTGGACACTAGTGTTCATCAGCAGGCAGTAAGCACCACTGGGTACCACACATCGCTATCTGGCACCAGGCACCAGTGGGTAGTGGGGACCACTGGGCACCACCAAGCATTGGGCACCACTGGGTACCAGTGGGCAGTGGACACCACCAGGCACCAGTGGGCAATGGATATCATACCAAGCATCCCTACTGAGCATCAGGCATCCCTGCTAGGCACCAGGCATTGATCACCAGTGGGCAACACTGGGCAGCAGGCAGCACTGGGCACCACCAGGCACCAAATCATTTCTTAGTGGGTCCTTACTTCACCAAAAGAATATTCTCACATGGAAGCAACATGGAAATACGCAGTAAGAGTAAGGCAAAGGGGGCAATGAGGAATGGGGCTGCCTTTCAGTGTTTGGGCATGGTTTCCAGACTGGGAAGATGCCAAAACGCTTTGAGGGCAGCAGTGTTTCACATACCAGTGACAGGGCAGTGTGTCAAGGAAGGAGGAGGAAGTGTTCCTTCCTCATCTTTCCTTGCAACCCCCTTTGTCTTGCCACAGCTGCCTTGTAGTGTTTCTAAATGGTCCCGCTACGGACTGATACACTAAAATGTGGCAACCACCATCTTGTCTGAGCTTTATGTGACACCCCTGCAGGATACTCTAGCCTGGATCCTGGGGCATTCCACTCCATTCCACTACTGCATATCCTAAATATCAGTGAGAAAACGGAGGGGAACATACATTGGGCTTCCATATAGACACTGATCAGGTGGGCACCAATTTATTTCCAAGCCATTCCCATCTAAAGCCATTAACAGTGCTTTCACTTATGATGATGAAAGTATGAAGGAAGGAATGGCATGTTGAATAGACAGGGGCTCCTCAACCCTTTCCCCAGTCTTTCAACTCCCTTGCTGCAAGCTTTTATCTTCCTAGGCAATTTTCCCAGTCAGATTCAAGCAGCCCTTTCCCCTCAAGGCGAAATGGTTGGCTGATTTCTGCTAAGAAAACCTCAGAAATCTCTTAACTTTCTGAGGAGCCATTGTGAAAAGAATTCAACAATAAAATTGATTTTCAGGACTACTTTGAAAAACAAAAACCACCCCTATTTATAAAGATATTGTTAAAAAATAGTGATGTGGGGGAAAGCACTCCTGCCTTGTCAAATGTATGTTCTCTCTCCCTGTCAACCCCTTTAAAAAGGAGGATTAAATTAAAAGGCAAGTGACATTATCAAATACGTTATTCAACTAGCAGACATAAAGGGCTCTCAAGGTTCTGCAGCCCCTGAAGTAAAAATAATTGGTTTTTTAAAAATATGAAGTGCTTGAAGAAGTAACTACTTATCCTTTTATTCATCCAGGAAGGTTTGAAAGAACTGTTCTTCATCTCTGGACATTTGCAAGATTGAAAAAAAAATGGCTTGCTTCATTAACAATGGTATTAAAATGCAAGGGTGGTTACCCTAAAAAGCAAATAAATTCACTGAATATTTTGTCTTGGAAAGGACAGTAGGACAAGACCCATATTTTGCACTGTTTAATCAGCTACACAATTTCATTATATGCATTCCAGACCTGTGCATGTTAATGCAGGAGTAAGACCTTCTCTCTTCAATGAATATTCAATTATTCGGATTGGAAATCTATCTGTTTTGGCTGGGTCTACTGTTTTGGGTCTACTGTAAATCTAATTAGTTATTAAACATAAATTATTAAAAATTAATTTATTAGTATACCTTTAATACTTTGATGATTAATAATGTGGTTTCATTATTTCAGAGAATTAAAATAAAATTGTTATAGTCCTAATTTTAACTATTTACCACAGCAGAACACAGCTCTAATATCACAAATGCCCATACAATAAATGTCAGCCATATTTCTTACAGATCTTACAATATTGTAAGAAAGTCTCAGTTTTCTATAGTTGTCTATGTACTATAAATTCTGCCATGTAAACCACTACTGCCAGTCCAGATATATGTTCCTCCCCACTTATGTGTTTGGCAACTTCACAAGTGCCTCACCCTCAGCTGTGAGTAATATCTGTATCCAAATTAGTAGAAAGTTAGAATAAATACAGAAATAAATACGTTTGTTGCAGATAATTATACCAAGGGCAATGCAAAATTATATGGGTCACAGTCCCAACATTCTTCACATTACATGTGCAATAATTAGCCCTATTTCTCTGACCTTCAAATCTGGCTTTGTGGATGTTTGATGGGAATACATAACTTCAGTGATTTTCAGCCACTATGCTGTGGCACACTTGTGTGCTATGGATTGTATGTAGCTGTGTCAAGGGATTTTTGTAAGGCTCATTTATTAGCACAGTAGTGTAATTGAGGCTTTTGAGTCTTCTGCCAGCTGTATGATGTGTCTTCTCAATGGTAAAAAAACTGATGGTTTGCCTTGACAATTAGTGTGCCATGAGATGAAAAGCGTTGAAAATCTCTGCATTACATTGAGCCATCAAGTTAACCTGCCATTCCTTGAGGTTATCAATCTGAAACAAATTTCTTGGACTGATCCCATATGTCAAAGGTAAACACAATAGAAGTGATCAGCAAAAGATTCTTATGTGCTATGGCACATAATTTATGGCACATAACATAAGTTAACCATAACTTAGGATTTGAAACCCAAGACTTCCATAAAGAACCCCATAGAATGTATTAAGACTCAGAGGCTTAATAAAATATTCATTAAAAATAGAAACCATGTAGTCAATATTTTAAAAAATCTAACCCACATCATCTGGTCAGTAAGGTACTTCTGTGTGACTCCTGTGCCACTCCTGGGGGGTGAGGTGGGTTAGGCACAGATTTGCATGGGCCTCCCCACACCACTGTGGAAATAGGGAGATCAGTCTCTTGTGCTGGCCTAAATTGGTTGGGATTGCACCCTGTTATTTAATTCATATATTGAGCACTGGACACTAGGTAGAAACTTGCCCTACAATCCAGAGTAACTACGGGAGCACGTAAGAGACTCTACGTGCACCCGTAGTTACTACATCACCTAGTGAAAACCTATAGGAAATTCATATTGCAATCCAGAACAAATTGTTCTTACACCAGAGCAAGGACTCCCCGTAGTTACTCTGGATTGCGCCCCAAATGGTCTGCCAGAATCTTTTTTTAGCACCCACTGACCACCAAATAAACATTCATACTAAGGGTTTGAGATAAAAGAATTATGTTTCTTTAAGATAGTAAAGCTTGTTTGTTCTGCAAATATTTCACAGCTCTTCAAGATTGTTTTCCTAGGAAATAATAATTCCGTCAGATGAAACCAGACAGTTCTGGAAGGGGCCTTAACTGCTTTAACAAAGACACCGAGAAGTTCTATCTGAGAGATTTTGCTTGTTCAGCCGTCTTAGTTTTTTCTTGCTTTCCCAATGGATTTAATCATCCTTTCTTGTGCCATATTTAGTCACAATCTCTCCCAGCAGACCAGCTAATCTGCACTCACACAGCTTTTAGTCCTGTGATAAGCTCCACTATTTGCCATTCTCAGCAGAAAATGACCTCACTTGCCCAGCAGGCCACTTGGTGGATCACTTTTATCCAGATCTTTCTTAAGTTGAAACCACATTAGTATAATGCTGAAAGCATAACTGCGCAAACAAACATCCAATTGTCATCCTCTCATTTAGTCGGCATTCTACATTTTTTATTCTTTGATACCGATTCTTTCCTCTCCACAAAGCTTCCTCTTTCATAAATCTTGCATTAAAATTCTATTTCCCTGATCTATTTTCTTCTCCTTTGGCTATGGTGCTGGGGGTGATAAATTCCCTATGAGGTGCTCTGTGCAAATCAGCTTTGGGGCAAAGTGGTATAGTTTCTCCTTTTGCTCTGTTCTTTGCAATGCACAAGATAGATGTGGTGTTGGTTGTAGCAAATCCCCTGGCTGGGCATGAACCTGTCTAGCCTGGTTTCCAATCTGGGTGTCTGTGCAGAGGGAGAATAACACCCTGGATTCCTGAGCACAGTTAGGATTCACCTTGTTGCTTGACCCATTTCCTCCTATGTTAATCGTTACTGGAGGATGGAATGGAAGGGATGCCCAGGGAATTACATTCACATTTTATGTATTCTGTCCCCAATCTTATCTTACATCTCTCAGTCCACTGCAGTTGAAAAAGAATTTCTTAGAGGTGTTTCTGTGAGTAGAATAGGGAATAAATTCTGGATTGTGGAATTCCTAGTTGCTGCTCAGCAATGAGAAGTAAAGCTAGAGATACCTATATATAAGTAACACAGCTACTAAAGTGTCAAACATATTTGTCATTTTTGAACTATCTGGTTTTATGGCACATAAAAAGGAACTGGTTTTCTGTGCAAGTAACTAATTTATGTTTTAATATTTATGTTAAATTTATTTTGAACCTTTTTATAACATATGCAACAGGTCCCGGACTAGCTTAATCCAGACCCATTTTTGAATGTTGATTGCTGGGGAACACCAATTAAAACGGATATTGCCTTCATGTCCTCTCAGCAGCATAGCTACAGGGGGGCACTGCAGTATGCTTTGCAGGGAAATTCAATATGGAGTGCACATTGCCCTTCCTTCTAGCTGTTAGGGCCATTCCCAGAGGAATGTTTCCAATGGGCAAGAAGGGGGCTCTGCATTACTCAGTGCTGTGGCTCCCTATATCTATGCTACTATGACTACAATTCAGAGTAACTACGGGACCTTTTACCCTGACATAGTTATGGTGCCACCTATGGGAAACCTATGGGAAATGCATAGAGTAATCCAGAGTAGGTGCCTCTTATAGTTCATCAGATCTAATACTATATCTTGTTTCCTGCAGTGATCAGTCAGGTAAGTCTGGACTTTCCAGACTTACCTGACTGATCACTGCAGGAAACAAGATATAGTATTAGATCTGATGAACTATGATGAACTAATCCATCAGGGCTATTACGTTTTTATGTCATGACTAGTGCAGATTTTTCCACATCAATTGGCTTAGTCCCTCCTGTCCTAAAAAATCTCTAGCACCACACCTCTAAAAGCTAATGGTAACTGTTCCCCCATTCATATACGTATTTACTTCTTTTTCAGTCACACTGCAGAACTGACACTCACTTTACTCCGATGTGTAGCACATTAATGGTTTTTCAGTGTGATGGAAAGTAACCAAAAGAACTTCAAACTGTTGTAAAGGGATTAACCTATTAAAGTAAATGAAATTTGTCAAGTGGTGAATAACTCCTCCCTACACAATGCTCCCAGCAATATATTTTCCTGTTTTAGCTTTTTTTTCTTTTTAAAAGGAATTGTGGATCATGTCTAAAGGAAGCTTCTCTAAAGATACTAGCTGAGTCTTTGCCTACACAGAGAGACTAAAAAGGAGAAGGAAAAAAACAGTTGGAAGCAGAAAATCCAAATTTGCATAAGGAACGCCAACGGCAGGTTGGCAAAAACAAGCATCATTTTGACACTGACAAACTATTTAGTAGCTGAACATGTCAGAGCAGCAGAGATCACAAGGGAAAGCAAGTGGATTAGCGCAGTATCAAACTTCAGCTTCTGGCAAAATTCAGTATTTCCAAATGGCCTGAACATTTTTTCATACCAAAATATGACAACCTCTTGGGCTCACAATGCACATTTCAGCTCTATATGAGTATGTGTTGCACATACGCTTCAGCCATGGAAATGCCTTGTTTTTAGAAATGCTGAAGTGAAAACTCCTGTTTATGAATGAAAGAAAGTATGACTAACTGGTGCAATTAGCCTTTCGTTGCCAGATCTAGCATTTTAGAATTAGTGTGAGATCCTTTATAGCAGTGCAAAAGCTGGCCCATGTAACCAGGATGCTGCTGCAAATAACAAAAGGTGCAGAGCATCTGGTAGCAGCTCAGCGAGACTGCAAGCAATATCAAATTTGCAGTGGGGAATTGAAATTTGGGGGGCATTACAAGACAATGCTTGTAATGGAAGAGGACAGGGGAATGGGAGAGCCACAAGGAGAGGATCTCTGCAAAAAATATACACTGGATCTTATCCCCATGTTTCAGCTTACCCAGAACCTCTTCTCTCATTTCTGCTATGTAGCTGGCACAGATTTAAGGAAACCAATAGGCCAGCAGGGAGTTAGCCAAAGCAGGAACAAGTAAAAAGTATTTTTATTTAGTTTTATTTATTCTCCTAATAGCCTCACCAATACTAATGGATGCAGCTTGTGCTCCAATGCAGCCACACTAGCATCAATGTTGTAAGAAGGGATTGGGCAATTGGTCTTTTATAAAAAGGTAATTATAAAAAGGTAATTACCTTTTATAAAAAGGTAATTGCTGGGAACATAAAAAGTGACATACTGACTTGGACCAGTAAAACTCAGCACTGTTTCTTTCATAATTGGCCAACAGCCCAATTCTATCTAGCTCTCCCCACACCCATTGATGCAGATGTATCACCACATCACTATTCAAAGGGGTGCAGTCCCAGAGATCACTTCCCAATAAAGGAACATTTCTCCATTGCCAAAGGGGATTTTTTTCTGCCTGACTGGATCCAATCCAACCTGTGCCATGATTTTGCTGGTGCAAGTCTGAGTGAACCCAGGAAGGCAGACTTAGGGTGCAATCCAGAGTAACTACGGGGAGTCCTTGCTCCAACGTAAGAACAATTTGCTCTGGATTGCAATATGAATTTCCCATAGGTTTTCATTAGGTGGTGCAGTAACTATGGGTACACGTAATGTCTCTTACGTGCTCCCGTAGTTACTCTGGATTGTAGGGTAAGGTCAGGAAGTGGGAAAGAATATCAGCTGTGCTGTTGCCCCTAATACACCTATCTTCTCTGCCTCAACACACCACACTTGCCTGGTCACTCCATTCTTCCCCCCTTCCCAACCAGTTCTGAATTCATTCTTCCCACCTCTTGTGCTAACTTACTGGTGCTGCCAGTCCTTTGCAGGCTGCTGGTGCACAGCCGCGGTCACTTGCCTCTTGTAGCAGTGGCCCAGTTGCACTGAATGGCACATCACCTTTTGCAACCATGACAAAGCATGAGTTCTAGTGTTACTGTGCGGCTACAGGATTAGGATGCTGATGCCTCAAGTTGATTCATAAGCAGAGCAGAGCTGTTATCTCCTTGAAAGGGATAAGGATAAAATAAGAGGTAAGGTAGTAATAACACTGTTTGCATCTGCAGTCCCTGCATTCAGAGAAGCACAGGCATTGTACTACATGCACCTGAGTAATATACAGTACATGGGAAGGAAAATTCTGTATTCAAATAAGAAGTAGCAAAGCTGGGGAGAAGCTGTTATTCCTACATGACTACGAAATGTGCAATGGAAGTTGTCCTTGCTCTCTGAGCCTGACAACTTAAGTCCCCCTCTGGCTCCACTACTGCAAATAAGGAAGCCAAATTGGACAAGGCCAGGGTAAACTTAACCAATGTGGAGAATTTGAAAAGCACACCAGAAAACTTGTAAAAAAATTGCATCACCACAGGTTCTGGCTTTTAGACTTTTGATTCATTGATGGTGCATGTAAATAACATAAGCATCAGAATATTAACAAGATAAACTTAAGTTGTTTGCACAGTTGGTTGCGCCAACTGTAGCTTGGACCACTTTCCCAGATAGAGGCTTTCTCCACAAAATCCTGTGCACCAAAGTCTCAAGTGCAACAAAGTCTCCCCTCCATGGCAGATTAGATGAGTGGTGCTTTGGATGTGCTGGTGATTGAGATGCCACCCTACTCCCATCCAAATGCCAACAAGGACAGTGTAATAAGTACAGCATATCAAGATGTCACAAGACCTCTCAGTACATGTATGGGATTTTTGAGCTCTTTTTCAGGGAAACAACAGAGAAAGCCACAGAGGAGAATGGGTGGCAGAGGGATGGGTTTCATAAAGATCCCATCTCCTGATGGAGAACACCTTGAGCAGTGGTCTTCAGCCATTTCAGCCCAGGACCCCCTTTCAATCTTTAGAATCTCTCTGGGACCCCCTGTCAAACTTAGTACCCCCCAATCCTGGACATAATGCTTTAAAAAGAGGACATGTCCTGGAAAAACAGGACATATGGTTGCCCTGCCCCCAGACATTCTCCCATCCCCACTGCCCCAACACTCAGGCTCACCCTTGGCCCTCCCTTGGCTCTCCCTGCTCCCAAGGGCCCAGACTCTCTTCCACTCCCCCACTGCCCCCAACCCCCATATGCAACCCCCATATACCCATCTTACCAACTTTCCAACATTGGCAGGCTCCTCTTCTTTGGGGTCGTTCAGGTTCCTCCTTGCTATCTGTGACAATGTTCCAGCATTCCATGGCTACATGCACTTCTGGCTAGAAACTTATAACCTTCCATGCTGTCACATGTATTGCCACCAGAATGCTAGATCCACATTACTAGCTTTACATGATTAGATTATGAAAGCATAGGGTAGGCTCAGCTAATGTGCCTTTGAATTGTATGGATAAAATTGAAATGCTTTCATTCATATTTTGTAAGGTTAAAACTAGATTCCTATTTGAGAACCCATATACACAAGATTAGTGCATTTTTCTGAAGTCTTTTATTGAATTTTCATTAAATTTTTAAGCAGCCATACATGTATGTATGTATGGGATATGTATTAGGCAGCGTGTTTTGACACACATGAAAATAAAAGCCATATATCACCAGGGTGACTTGGTGTCATAACCAGGGTGACCTTATGTGATCACCCAAAAAAGGACAAGGTCTCCCAAAATGTAGGACGTCCAAGAAAAATATAGGACATGAAAAAATAAATCCTAAAAATAATGTGTTTTGCTTTCATGGGATTAGTTTAATCACTATGGGTGCAGTCCTAACCTAGGCCAGAACAATTCATTGGTCTTTCCATTCCTGTGGTGATGTACAGCATTGGTCTTCAAAGTGGGGGTCATGATATTGTTTCAAGGGGGTCTCAAAAATCTGGGTGCCACCATCTTGGAATCTGGAACCAAGATGACACCTTTAATGTCACTTCCAGCCAGAGGCATACCTAGGCAAAATTTCGCCCATGGCAAGGACTGAAATTTCGCCCCTTCAAAACAGTTGGAGGGGATCCCAGGAGGTCATCTAGTCCAACTCTGTGCTTGTAGAAGGAGAGATGGGGCCCTGTCACCCATGGCAGATCATATCCCGCACTATATCCTCGTTACGCCTCTGCTTCCAGCCATGGCATAACTTCTGGTGTGTCACAGACAGATTGTCATTCTGGGGGTTTGGGGGCTGAAATGCTTGAGTTCCACTTATGTAGGAAGGCAGGCACATGTCTTTACACTGGCCTAACCCGCCCCCCCCCCCCCCCAGGAGTAGAGCAGAAGTGTCTTGCATCAATTTTGTGACATCCCCAGATCAGCACAGGACTTATGCTGGTCTAACTGGAGGTTAGTTACTAAATTTAAAACTATTAGATATAATTTATTATTTATAAGAAGGCTGTATGCTGCCTGCTCACAAGGAAAGGTAGGGCAATGAAGATTTATTTCCAGGACACAAGGCTGAAATCCAGGACATGTCCTGGAGGTGAAAAGGGACATTTGGTCACCCTAGTCATAACCCCAAAATGTAGGACACCACAGAAAAATTTAGCAAGTGACAAAATAAAAGCCAATAACGCTTGTATATAATATCATGTTGTTAATTTACACATAATATTATATTATTAAATTTAAAAATAGATACAATTTTAACAGATGTAATTTTTAATTAGAAGAAGGCTATGTGCTGTCCACTCACAGAGAAAAGCAGGACATTTAAATTCTTTTCCAGGACACAAGGCTTAAAAAAGAGGACTTGTCCTGGAAAAAGTGGATGCCTGATCACCCTGTATATCATGCTATTCCAGGTTTCGTTGTTGAATAAACTAGAAGAATATTTGAGTGAAAACCAAAAAGATATCAATTTACACCTTTTGGGACAAGGAGGCATTAGTTATTTGATTTTCTCTGAAAAATGCTTTGGGAACTTTTAGTTGAAAATGGTACATAAGCTTTAAACAAAACTTTCAATAAAACTGTATTGCTTTATTGAACAAAAAATCCCTTTATTTTTTATGAATGAAATGCCTGTTTCCTATAAGGCAAAGTTCCCTATAAGGCAAACCTAAGGCAAGGTTTCATACCTGATACAGTGATTGCCTAATTCTTGGCTTCAGCTTCAAAGGGATAGGAGCATCAGTATATATATAATGTCTGAATGGACAACAAGGCATAGGTTAAAAATGAATGTTAATTTTAGAAATGAGATTGGATGTGATCTTTGTAGCTTTACACATCTGCCTTTATAATACAGGCAATCATTCAACAGAGCTGGCAATAGTTATTCTGGCAGATTTACTTGTGCACTACAGGTCAAAGACCATAAGGTCACTGCGCAAATATCCTTTTCAGGTGTCTCTGAATGCCTCACAAAATGCACATAAACTTACAGGAAAACTGCAGAAAATTATTTTTACGGCATGCCCGAATCAAAGTCCAAAACAAAAGACTGATAAGCTTTCCCTGGCTGGGGATAATGGTAATGTCTTTAAAAAAACCATCAAGGTAGCCATCAAGTTTAAGTATACCTGCAGCCACTGAACACAGAAATAAAAGTGAGGATGAAAATGAGTTAGTTTCTCTTGGGTAGTCAAAGCCCAGTTATGAACATAGGCGAAATGCTGATCTTGAGCTTCACAACATTTTACTTGTCTTCATCTGTATTTCTTAATTTTCCTGTGTGTGTCTTTCCATTTTTCATTATCTTCATACTTGTCTCTACACTTTCATATCACATCTTCATAAGAAACTGATTTCACAGGCAGGTCATCTGGTGGTGTAGGTCACCTTTTTATCGTTTTGGGACACTGGAGTATAGCATGGCCAGTGCAGGCATCACTGCCTGAACAATCTGTAAATGCAGTGTTATAGTCAAAGCAGGCACGCACACACACACACACACACACACACACACACACACCAGCAGAGGTACAATAAAAAGTGTAAAAGGTAAAAGGTACAATAAAAAAGGTATGTAAAAAAAGTGATGGTACATCATCACTTCCACTGCACCCCTTTCTATATGGGTGGATGTCCATCATAAGGGTGATACCCTGCCTCCTGCTTTGGGTGACACAAACCCCAGTGATATCACTTCCAAATGCACAACCCAAGAAGGAGTTGATATGCAATGTAAATGGAAACTAAATTTGTGGAATGTCTGCACAGGGCTCCAACAAAAAGTGTATGTAGGGTGTTTAGCTGTAAATTGTATTTCTACTAACTTCGCAGCTCTCCTGCCACAGTCTGGAGAGTACCAGCAGTTGTTCCCTTGTGTACTGTCTTTGACCTCATCATATATGCTACAAGAGAGGACTAAAAAAAAAACTCCTAAATGCTTGAGAAAGTGAAATGAAAGAATATGTAGAATATGCTACTAGCTTTCATTATGTCTGGATGATTCATTTCAGAAAGAACAAGCCTCTGGGAAGTGGCTGAAGTGAAAAAACATGGTTCCTTATTGACAACTTTGGTGATCTTTAGCTGTTTTTAATTTTTAAAAATGTAACTATTAAAAAGTCTGCTCTGTGCTCTTCAGTCATTCTTGGGGATAATTTTCTAGCCATTTTTTACAGCTCCCACAGGGTTTCTTGCTTTTCTTCCCAGGTTACAATTTGCTTGCACTGACCAGTGAAGTTAGTGCAGAAAGCCTGCCCTTGACACAACAGGGAATGAAGTCAGGTGACTTCTAGCTGTTAAATACATGTGACACAACCATTTGTGTGTCATGTCAGATTGCTAATAACTCTAGCTTCTAAATAGTGCTGTCTTTGGAAGACATATCTTGATCTTTGGAAGTCTTTTTCCCGTGTCTTTTTCAAAAACTGTTCTGCAGCTGCTACCATGCTGTTTAAAATTATATTTACAAAAGCCTAGAATTTTAAATTCATCAGGCTAGAAAGTATAGTTCACTTGTAGACTGGACTTGTCTGCGTAGACTAAACTTGTCTACAATATCATGCCTGCTATTGTTTCTTTATCCTGGGACTTTGGAACGTATGTAGGTAGTCCAGGGATTGCTTAAATCAGTGGTTCTCAATCTTCCTTATTCCCGTGACCCCTTTATAAGTTCCTCATGTTGTGGGGACCCCCAACCATAAAATTATTTTTGCTAGATAGATAGATAGATAGATAGATAGATAGATAGATAGATAGATAGATAGATAGATAGATAGATAGATAGGAAGGAAGGAAGGAAGGAAGGAAGGAAGGAATTAAGGAAGGAAGGAAGGAAGGACACAATAAAAGAGAAAATAAGAAAACCAAATAACATTATAGATACATAGAAATATAAAAATAAGAAATACAAAGAATATTTCTGTCAGCATGGCCAAAATCATGTTCTAATTACTCACAGCTTTGTATTAGAAATTAATGTTCTAATTACTCACAGCTTTGTATCTTAGATTAGATTACATTTAGAATTAGATTTAGATTATTAATATCCATTTATGTGATACATTTCCAACATTTCCTCTTGTCTATTATAAATAGTTCATTTCAAATTAATATCCTCTGTTCCATTCTATCTAATATTCAAATCCACAGCTCATTAACTCATTAATTTTATGAAGCAATGGAAATCCATTACTAACTTCCTGCAAGAATAATTTCTCTATCATGCAGATAGTTAATAATTGATTTTCAGTTCTTCATAAAATTATCTGTTGATTTCGTTTTGTCAGGTTATAAGTTTGTCCATTTCTGTTAAATCCATAACTTTCATCCACCATTCTCCTATCAGTGTGATAATTGTCGTTTTCCAATATTGTGCATATTTTGCGCATATTTATTGTGCACAAAATATCCAATATGGTGCATATTTATCATATCGTATATTAAAATAAAATTTTGAATCTTTTGGATTGCTTCACACTTGATATACAGTGCCACATATATTTCCTGGTGTATCCTGTATTTATTTCAAAGTAAAAATCACATCTGTTAATACAGTGGCTACATTTCCCCAGGACCTTCAGTGTATTTGCATATTCTGTATTTGCAAACCTATTGCTTTTTAAGAGCTCCAGTGACCATAAATATGTGCTTTTCTCTTTTAAAAATCATGGACATTTGTGACAAAGGAGGAAACAAACAGAAATGTGCTTTAAGCTAATTTTTTCCCCATGAAATGTATTATCAAAGGGAAAACCAGGTAGGGAAAGTATCAAAGGGAAAACCAGGTAGGGAAAGTGATTTCAGGATTCCCAGTCCTATATGAGCATCTTGAACATGAGCTAGTTCAGGTAGATGTAAAGAAGAATTCTAACTGATCCAAGAAACTAGCAGTTCTGTGTGCATATATCTGGTCTCCATCTATATACAGACAAAGCAATACTGTGGAAAATGAAGTTTTGCAAGATTATACTGAGAATACAGACATAGTCAAGGAGTGTGACGTAAGTATGAGTATTGTATGTACTCCTTTCTCCTTGGTAATTATTACAAGCTACCAAACTTACAGTATTATAAAGAAAATATGTGACTACCATCGTGTTCATATTAGAAACATATTAAAGTATATTTTCCTCAGCACTGCAATTAATTCAATGTTCATGTGCCTTTTGAAAGTGAAGTCAAGCCATATGACTACGGCACCAGGTGCTTCTCACTCCCCTCTCCTTTTGCCTGCAGGAAAAAATCAGTCCAGATCTGTAGAAGTCACAGGTAGACCATTAATCAAAAACACAGCAGGCATCCTAATGTAATTCCTGCATCAGGAAAATGTTAGGACAGAGTGCAAGACTGTTCCCCCCCACCTCTCCCATGTCAAGTCAACCTGAATATAGACAAAGCTAGGAAAAATCCATTTAAATTACTGTTGTGCTTAATGTGAATACTGATATTTCCATGATCTCATATGTTAAACTGCATTTTGGTATTAATTTGTCTGCAGTGACTGGACTGTGTATATGATCACCTCTCTCTCTCTCGCTCTCTCTCTCTCTGGGTGTGGGTGTGGGCGCGCATGCACACACGCGCATGACTCTGTGTGGGAGATGAAAACAAAACATATGCTCTACTACATAAGAACAAAACACTAGCTTACAAAAATCCACATTTACCAAGAGAGAAAAAGCAGATATGAAAAAGAACACAAGGAGTTGGAATAAGAATTCTCCTAAATCCATTGGCATTAGTGGAGCACAAACACTACACCAACTCCCCCCCCCCCCAAAAAAAAAATTGCACTAGGCCATAGGGTAGTGACTAAAGTAGTGACTAGGATAGTGGTGCCATTAGGGGTGTCCAAACCCTTCAATGTGCCCCATGGCATTTCCCCTCCATCTGTCCCATGGACAAGCCTTTTAATGTATCTAATACACTTGAGTTTTTAAATTTATGTAAATTTAATCAAATTTTAAATGTAAATCATTCCTTTCTTCCCCACCCCCGCCTGACAAAGTTTTGGAGAGATTATGTGTCGGAGTGCTGGTGGGACTTTGCTATCCATCTATCTATCTATCTATCTATCTATCTATCTATCTATCTGTCTGTCTGTCTGTCTGTCTGTCACACACGTTTATGCCAGCCTTCCTCCAGAGAACTCAAGGTGGTATACTTTGTACATTCCCTCCTTTTTTTCTCACAGCAACCCTATGAGGTAAATAAGACTGAGAAGGTGTGACTGGCCCAAAGTCATCCAGGAATATCCTGGTTAATAGCCCAATCTAATAATCTCATGTACTCTTAACCACTCTAGTGCCACTCTGGGTACTGAGGGAATGAAATAGTGAAAGAAGGAGAGGGAAGGGGCAGATTAGGGCTTGAGAGGAGTGTGGCGGTGCCATATTCTAACTCCCCTTCCAGGGCTAATCCTGCAACATGGGTCAAAGCAGACAGAAAAATTGCTGTTGTGGGTCTGAGTAGAACCCTTTGTGCCATGGAGGCTTATCTGTAGGTAAGGAAATGTTCCCTTATCTAGAGACCTCTACAAACTATCCCTCATCATAGAATGCCATTTTGGCTCCACTACATCAATGAGTTGTGGGTGAGCCAAGAATGTGAGAAGATATTTTAACCCAACTCTAGAACCACCAGTAGAACTCTAGAACCCACCATCCTACAAGAAACTGCGCTGGTGGGTAGATTTTTGAGAGCATTGCAGGGCTGCCCCTCTACAGAAAATGTTATATTATTAAAACACACTGCATTTTTTATAAACTCTGTAAAAATGAGACATAGGCTGCAATCCTAAAGACACTTTCCTGGGAGTAAGACCCACTGAACACAATGGTGATTACTTTTGAGTAGACATGGTTAGGATTGCACCCATAAAATGCCTCAGACTTTTGGAAACAGCTACACTTCTAGACATTAGCTGAAAATAAATGTTTTTTTTTATTCAACAACAGATAATTGCATTTTTTGCATTGCTATCTCAGTCATTTTTTTATTGAATGTCTCTAAACGTTGTGCAACTTGCACCTGTCATATAAATTCCATTTGATTTTCAAACAAGATAATTCTGATTTTATTAGATAATGTGACATGCCTTATCTATAGAACCAAAAACAATATCAATTCAGGCCCAGTCTGAAAACATTCCGCCCCAGTCCCTGGACCTAGAAGTGTGAAATGTTGATGAGGCGGAATGTTAATGAATCACCAAATCTTCAATGTAAAGTTTAGGGAGAAAATGCATTGCGCCCCTTTTCACCTGTTAAACTCAAAAGTGGAAGTTCTCCTATACAGGGAATGTAGTACTCAATGGTACTGATCAACAGTAAAAAAATCAAAATTTTTGGGATTGGCATTTTTGAGAAAAAAAATTATTTTTATTTTTTAAAAAAAATTCAGAAGGCTGCAGCAAGAAAAGTTGAACATATATTTCAAAATGGAGTATATCATTTTAAACAGAAAAATATCTTTCAGATAAAGAAAACCACAACAAAATATCTTGCACCGCTCCTGGTTAATAGCCCAATCTATTAGAAATAGAGCACTTTAAAATTTTTGTCGAAAATTGCAAGTGAGAGATGGTGCCCGGGGCGCCATCTTTGGCGACCTGTATCGTGGGCCAGGAATTTTTTTCGGCAAAACAAAAATATACAGGTATCTTACTTTTTCCTGAATTTTAACATATGTTAAATTCAAAAACTTCTGAGACTGTGAAGGTAAGATTTATTTTTTGCCTGCCTGAATTGACATGGACTATACCTGCACATAGCTAAGCAGGAAAGTTTGCAAAAGAAGAGGTGGGAAGAGATCAACATTGTGTGTGTCCCCAAATGCTATGTGGGGACCCACATCTGTGTGGGTCCACAAATGCTATGGCATTTGTTTGTGACAGTTCTGAAGCATTCCAACCAACATAGGGTCTATTTATTCCATAGAAGCAGTGCAGCTAGAAGGGGGATCTCAGCACTATATTTATGCCGGCACCTAAATGTGCTATGAATGTGACCTCCCTGTATCTTGCTTTAACTGCCTAGAATGGCTATGAAGGGGAGGAAAGGGGGCTGCTTGTACAGAGCATTCAGGTGACTGGGGAAAAAGTGCTGTGATCTCCTCTAACTATGCCACTGGTCTGAGTGCTGGTAAGCATGAATGTGGCAATATTCAGTAACTTGAAGGCCAAGACCCTACAGATGCCACGGGCGACCTGCAACATTAAAGCTTTATGAAGGTTTTTGGGGTACCCATTGTAGTCTTTGATGTGTTTGTCTGCAAATACTAAATCTATCTTTTCTTTCACAACATAACTCAAAAACTTAGAATATTCTGGCAGTTTGGTAATACTGCATTTAATACTGCATTCAGTATTAAAATGTTATTCACCCTTGAATTAGATCCGTCCTGGTCTTGATTATATGATAAAGGCAGTAATCCTAACCTCCACTTAGGCCGGCATAGGCATAAATCTTGTGCTGCTGCAAGGCACTTCTGCCCTACTCCTAGAGGGTTAGGCCATTGGTCAGGCATAGCCAGCCTCCCCACACCACTATGGGAAGATATGCCTCGTGAGTTAGGCCAGCCTAAATTGGTTAGAATTGTGCCCTAAGTTCAGCAGGGCCTAGAAACCTTACCTATTCAGATGATGCTAAATGCTATCTGCAAGGGGAGCAATGGGAGAGTGGTATATTATCATGTGCAGCTTGTAGATTTCATGGCAGCATCAGGTTGATCACTGTAGATAACAGGATGCTGCTCTTTGGTATGATCCAGCAGGGTTCTTATGTTCTTATGGTGCAATTTAATATCAGATATATTTATAATGTTCAGTAGACATTCATATGAACACTTCAATGTTGATATTTAACAATGGAAACAAATACTCATACAGACCATATTTCTGATTATTTATTTTGAATTTATTGAGGACCTGGTATATTTTTCCTAAATCACTGAATAAGCTCAGCTCGCCCATTATTCTAACACTGCTTTAATAATAACTCATTGACTCATTCATCTAATCCTTAGTACTAATGTAAAGATTTCAAACAAATGAAAGTGTTCATGGAGAAGGACTGTGATCATCTACTGGTGCAACAACTGCCAGGAAAGTTCAGATTTCCATTTAGAACCCCGACAAAAGCCAGTTACATACATTCAAAACACATTCCATCAGCAGTTTTTTGTACCGGAGCCAAGATCTCAGGCCAAACAAGTATCTAAGAAGTAGGAGCTGGAATTTAAAATGGCAAGAAGGGAAACCATATAGAAGAGATTTCCCAGATCTAGATCTGAAATAGGAGGACCCAGTCTTTCAGCAATGCACTCTCTTCATTATGCATTTGTGTACTATTTATGTCTGAATATGTGGTACAATACCTGGTATACCTAATAATCACAGTCAAGCAGAACACCCTGTGAGCAGCATATACAAGGAAAATCATGTACAGTAAAACCTTGGATTGAGAGAATTTTGGATTGAGAACATTTTACAAGATAAGCAAACAGTTCTAATAAATTTTGTCTTGCAATACAAGCGAAAAATAGTCCTGGCTGGGATATAGCCAGTTTCCTGCACCTGCTCAGCCTCCCCTGAGAGAACAGCCTATGCATGTCTACTTTGAAGTAAGCCTATTATAGTCAATGGAGCTCACTTCTATGTAATGGGGCAATGGAAAGGACCCTAAGAGACCAGCAGCCCAATCCAGAGCAACTAATCTGTCCACATAAGAGCCCTTAGGTTGCCCTATCTAACACTAGGTTGGAGCAACTGCAAGATGCTCCAGCCCAGTTACTCTGAAGGAGGCTTAGGGCAGAGCAAGGCAAGATAGGGTGCCCTAAGAGAGGTGGACCTGCTCTGCCCTAATTGGGGCAGCCTAAGCAGCTCAGGAGAGGCAAGTTGAGGGCATGTTTAGCATTGCCTAGGGCAGAGCAGTTACTCTGTATCCAGAGCCTGTTTCCAAGGCAGAAATGCCCTCTTCCAGCCCTCAGAGTTATACCACCTCAGGAGCAGGTATAGTAATGAGTAGACCCATAGGGGTCCATGATAAGGCCCGAGTAAGAATGGCAGTGCTGACCAAAAATCTGAGTTCTTGGCCAGCCTAGCTGCAACCCCTTCCTCTCAACCTCAGGATATGGAACAAACTACGGCTGCCCACAAACCTCAGGATACAGCAGGCCACTCCAAGAAGCCCCTTGTATTCACTGTAGACTGTACTGGCATCTCATCAGGGACTCCTTATAAGGCAGGCACCCAGTGGCGTCACCAGACTGGTGCGGCTGGTATGGGCTGCATTGGGGATGCGCTCTGTATGGGGTGATGTGCCGGAGGAGTTTGACTGTCCTTTGGCAGGCCCCGGGCGTCAGCACCCCCATTCAGGCCTGCTCCAAGGCGGAGAATCAGCCAGAAGCTGACACTTGTCTGAGGAGCTGGCCTGAACGGCCATCTGAGATGCACTGCACAGAAACACACTGAGCATGCCGAACAGCTTCAGAGGAGACTTCCTTAGAGCAGAGAAAGTCCGCGCCTCTGCACAGCCATTCGGCCTCACTCAGGAGGCGGAGCGGCAGCCGAATGGCTTCAGAAAGAGTACTGCACAGGCACCAACTCTGACGCCTGCACTGTCTCCCCCGAAGCCAAAAGTCTTCAGAAAAGTACTGCGCAGGTGTCAGAGATGGTGCCTGCGCAGTACTCTTTCTGAAGCCAGTTGTGCGCATCCCAGGGATGATGCACAGACGTCCGCACCAGGTGATGTGCAGAGTCATGTCACCACTGTAGGCACCACAGCTGTTCCTTGTTCAGTGTGATCTGAGGGGTGTCTCCTCAGGAGCAAGTCTTCCCCTTGTGTCAATTACTTAGCATGCTCTGGAGCAGTTAGGGCAGCCCAGGCTTCCTGACTCTCTGGATTCAGCATAACTTTCTGCTCTGGATACAGAATAGTTAGGAGAGTGCAGTTAGGTCAGAGCAGGCTGAATTTGCTCTGGATTGCAGCCCTAGCCTTGCATGTCTGCTCTAAAGCAAGCCCTATTATAATCAGTGGGGCTCACTCTTATGTAAGGGGAGCAGATTGCAGCCTGAGAGACCTGAGAGACTGGTTGTTTTATTTTTCTTTAGATTTCGTATTTCCTTTATTATTTTGTATTCTGTTACAGTATTGTAATCATTTTATATGAATATTTTTGGGTTGTGGAATGAATTGTTTGAATTTCCATTATTTCTTCTGGGAAAACTTGCTTTGATGTACAAACATGCTTCTGGAATGAATTACGCTCATAAACCAAGATATGACTGTATAGTTGAAACTTAAATCTAAAAAATTCATGCTATCTCTTTGAGAACTAAAATCACACTGTGGGCAAAATCCAGAGTAACTATGGTGAGTCCTTGCTCTGGTGTAAGAACAACTTACTCTGGATTCCAATATGAATTTTCCATAGGTTTTCACTAGGTGGTGCAGTAACTACAGGTGAACATAAAGTCTCTTTCATGCTCCTATAGTTACTCTGGATTTGGGGGTATGAGAGGAAGGTTGTACTGTACATGATTTTAAAAAGAGAGCTTATTCATAATACTGCAATACTTGGTTTTTTTTTCTTGTAACATACCAGAAGGACTCATATTGTATTAAAGGCATTGTGAAAATAAAATACTTTTTTTGCTTTTGCATTAACCATTCCTATAGGGCTTAGGAAAGCACCTTCTCAATAATAGCTTGGAAAACCACAAGTGTTTTCTGCAAAGGAAAAGGAAATGAACGACAATTATGGCAAATTGAATTGTTAATGCAGTTAAAGGGGCATTTTGAAATAGATTAGACAGAACATTTGATCCATCTTAATATAGTTAAACTTAGAGATGAATACCACTTAGAAAACACATCAGTCTTTATTTCCATTGCTTGCTAGTGCTCATGATATGTGATGGTTATTTAGTCTTTAAAAAAAACCAACTCTAATATATATTGATGTAGAACTCTAGGTTTATGAGCATGCATGAGTGACAGCATGGAGTTCTTACGCATGGAAGTTTTCCTATTCATGTTAATGCAACAAAGAAAACGATAAGAACAAGGAAGACTTGGCACAGAACTAGTGACTCCACTGAAATGTATTGAGAGTATATTGCTCACAATCCTAAAGAACTATGTAATTGCAGACGAACCCTTTGCATTGGTTTGGTTCTTCCAGGTCTCCATAGGTCTGCTGGCATGTAGGAGGCTGGTTTGACTTCCCTTCCAGAAGGTCTGTAGTATGTGTTGGCAAAGACTGCTTTGCAACTTCCGTAAAGTGGCCTGTACAAGCTCAACCCTGAACCCTTCCCAGGGATAACAGAAATGATGAAAAGTAGTGTCATGCAATTAAAAAGGGGGAAGCGTCTCAAATATTTTGTTTTGCTAGTCAATTTATCATTACTTTTACTGACACCTCTTTTATGACCCATTTCTCATTTTCCCTAAAATGTATGAAGAAAATGTGCATTGTTCTATTCAGGTGTGTTAATTCAGACATTCCACATTATACTTTTCTTAAAGATTTCATTATAGTATTTCCCTGGTGACATCTGTTCTCTTAGTGTGCTTTCTAATTCTGATGATAAGGATCTATAAATTGATATTTGTTTGATGCGGCACAGATTTCCTCTTAGGTCACTTCCTTAGCATTATGTCCATGCTATTAATCCTTATTGACATTTTTGTTACAGTAAAGGGCTGTTTAAATAAGAGCCAATGTGGACTGAGTGCTGTGTAGCGACAAATGTAGCCATTAATTATAGAAGTGCATTACATGTTCAGCTCAAAGTCTGAGAACTGTGGCAAATAAGCATGAATCATTTCTGTAGGAGCTTCATGATGTTTGACAGGTATTCTTGAGCTATGTGCTTCCCTGCTAGGCTACTGAGCAAACATGGGTCTTCTAAACAAGTGGACATATATGGATTTT
The DNA here is from genome assembly GCA_030015325.1 of Cryptoblepharus egeriae. NCBI lineage: Eukaryota > Metazoa > Chordata > Lepidosauria > Squamata > Scincidae > Cryptoblepharus > Cryptoblepharus egeriae. Next base: position 36,393,917 of record JAREYC010000005.1, read on the forward strand.
GTAATGTGTCACTGAGAGGTACAGGTTGAGCCTACTTAGCAGATTTTCTATTTGAAGATCTGGCTCAATGTAGTTCCCCTGGACTTGGCACAACCTGAATTCTCCTATCACATCCCAAGGGATTTCCAAAGCTAATAGAGGTCATAGGGTCTGCCCCAAACTTCTGCTAACTTCAGAATGCTCCCTAGAGGCAAAAAAGGTGACATGGTTTTGGGACAAAAACTGGAAGTGACATTTTATGCCCTTTAAAAGGCATTTTGAGTGTCAAGGAAGCTGGGAAGTGTATTCTTCACAATGATCAGAGCTAGGCTTAAACTAACTTAGAAAGGGGTTTGTGCATTATTCCCACCCTTGCCATTCTTAGAATAGCTTGGTCAACCAGTGATGAATATAAGCAGTGCAATCATGAAGTCAGAACACTTAAATCTATCTACCGTATTCATAATACTGAGCTTAGAATAGTAGGAAAAAACCAAGAAGAATGTTGTACCACTTTATCCTCTCATTTCGAGTGGTTGCTTATCAGTTTTACAAGGAACACTCCTTCCACTTCAGTCTTTGCAGTTTGTTCCATCACTGGTATTCATTCTACAATGTTTTGTTATTCATGCTGTCTATGGGAAAAGTTCACTGAATCAAAGTAAAGCTCTTTATAGGACTGCTGAGCTCCTTTGTAATCTCATTAGCATTTGCAAAGCACTCTGTTGTTTGGCTGAACTATGTTTTACAACACTGGGGGTGCAATCCTAACCAATTTAGGCCAGCACAACTCACCCATCTCCCCATTCCCACAGTGATTTTCCACAATGACATGAGGAGGCCAGTGCATATCCTAACCACCACCACCCCAAGGAGTCAGGGTAACCATATAGAATGGAGGACAGAGTGCCTGCACCTTTAACCATTGCATAGAAGAGGGAATTGGGGCAGATTTAGCTCAACATAGAAAGGATTAAAAAACAACACCTGCCTCAATTCCCTCTTCTATGCAATGGTTGAGCACTCTGTCTTCCATTCTATATAACAAGGTGTCGTGCAGAAACACCTGATGACAGTACGTTCTACTTCTGCTGTAGGGATTGTACTGTCAATGACTGTCAATGACTGTTGCAAGCATTCTTTGTAAAATGTATGGCTTAGATTAAAGAACTGCAACTCTTACACTGCGGTTCTATGATGTCCTTCTTGAATTCAACAGGATTTCCTTCCACATAAGTATGGCATGTTTGCAAAATGTCTTACAGAGCCAGAGTAGCTACATTCTTTAAAATATCTTACAGCTCAAATCCTACATAGAACTATGACCATAGGAACTCACATTCTGGTGCTCAAACACACTTTACAAATTGTAAATGACAATCTGAAAGGATGCTTCTGGGCAACAACATAGACCCCACCAGTGATGGGATTCAAAGAAATCAACAACCGGTTCTATGCCCATCTGGCAGCCACTTTTAAATGGCTATTTTTAAACTTTATATGTCCTATCTCTCATTTACGACCAGTTCTATAGAGTAGGTGTGAACCTGCTGGAGCCCACCACTGGACCCCACATATGGCTGAAGTGAAGAGGAACGCTGTCAATGGTGGTATGTAGGTGGGTTGTGTGAATCTGGTGCAATGGAGGGTTGAGGTATGTCAGAGATTGGACGAGAGAGCATAGAGCTTGGATCCGATACCCTCTGGAGCAAGCCAACATGTCCCTTTTATGTCCTTCCATCAGCTGAACAGCTTTGGCAATTATAAGGTTAGAGAGTGCTTAGACTAGAAGAGGTACTCAAAGTGGAGGTCGAGACCCCTTGGAGGGTCGCAACCTTGAGTCAGGGGAGTCATGAGAGGGTGGGATCTTCCATCTTGGAATCTGGCACTGGACTTTTCTGTGAGTAAATCTCATTGAACACAATGAGACTTCTGCGTAGACATAGAGGAGCTCTAGCATTAGAGTGATGTCACATCCTGGTAAGTTTGAGAGGGGGTCCCAGGCCAGGGTGATCATATGACCGAAAATTTCCAGATTTGTCCTTTTTTTAGTCTCTTGTCTGGGTATCCTCCAAAAGGGCTTCATTGCCCCCCATTTTGGCTTCATTTTGGAACTTCGACACCATCGACCATGGTGTCCTTCTGGATCGGTTGGCTGGGTTGGGGATCGGAGGCACTGTTCTGCAGTGGTTCCGCTCCTACCTGGCTGACAGGTCCCAGAAGGTGGTGCTGGGGGATGCTTGTTTGGCACCCTGGCCTCTTCGGTGCGGGGTGCCACAAGGTTCCATCCTATCCCCCATGCTGTTTAACATCTACATGAAGCAGCTGGGAGAGGTCATCCGGAGGTTTGGAGTGAGGTGTCATCAATATGCCGATGACACCCAGCTCTATCTCTCCTTTCCTCCTGAGTCCAAGGAGGCAGTTGAAGTCCTGAATCGTTGTCTGGAGGCAGTGGGGGACTGGATGAGGGTGAACAAGCTGAGATTAAATCCTGATAAGACAGAGGTTCTCCTGGTCCAGAAGGCCTTGACTCGGATATTGGAATATCATCCTGTTCTGGATGGGGTTGCACTCCCTCTGAAGGAGCAGGTTCGCAGCTTGGGGGTTCTCCTGGATTCACAGCTGCTCCTGGAGTCCCAGGTGGCGGCTGTGGCCAGGGGAGCCTTTGCTCAGCTTCGGCTGATCCGCCAGCTGCAACCATACCTGAGTCGCTTGGATCTGGCCACAGTGACCCATGCCCTAGTGACATCGAGACTAGATTATTGTAACGCGCTCTACGTGGGGCTGCCTCTGAAGATGGTCTGGAAGCTGCAACTAGTCCAGAATGCGGCGGCCCGTGTGGTTGCTGGGGCTCGTCGGCTTGACTCTGTCGGACCACTGCTTCAGCGACTACACTGGCTGCCCATTCGTTTCCGGGCTGAATTCAGAGTGCTGGTCCTGACCTTTAAAGCCCTAAACGGCTCGGGTCCTGGGTACCTGAGGGACCGCCTTCTTCCGTACAATCCAACCCGTCACCTAAGGTCATCTGAGGGGGCCCTACTGACTGTGCCGCCACTAAAAGATGTGAGAGGTGTGGCGGCCAGAGATAGGGCCTTCTCAGTGGTGGCACCCCGGCTTTGGAACTCCCTCCCCATAGAACTTAGGAAAGCTCCCTCAATACAGAGCTTCAGGCGGAGCCTTAAAACCTTTTATTTTAAAAAGCGTTTTAAACAGGGCAGAGGGTGGGGCAGTGTTTTAGTGTTTTTATTGTTTTAATGAATGTCTTTTAGCTTGTTTTTAATTGTTCTTAATCTTTATTATTCTAATTGTATTTTAAATGGTATTTTAATTATGTTTTAAATTTGTATTTATTAGCATTTTAATGGTGTTTTATTCTTTAATGTTAGCCGCCTTGGGCTCCCTCTTATGGGGAGGAAAGGCGGGGTACAAATTGAATAAATAAATAAAAATAATAAACTTTGCAGTGGTGTGCAGAACCCTATCATGTCAAATGATATGTTGGATTCATATTGAAGAGCAGAATCCAATGCAAACATTGCTTTTGAAATATCTCTTTCCTATCAAAAGTTATGGCCAAAAATCTTTTAAAAAATGTATTGAGCTCTATGGGAAAGTGAAAGTGCTCAATATCACGGCTCTACTCATGAGTAGACAAACATCCCTTGTCCTCCTTTTGAGGAGGTCACCCTGGTCACCCTATCGGGTCACCCTTTTCCGGGCTGAAATGCCTGAGTACCATTGGCTTAGAGAGAAGGGGAAAATGTTTCCTTCTTCCAATGATCAGCTTCCTTCCACCCGACAGTGTGTACTACAGCCTGTTTGGGTGTGACTACAGGCTGTGGTGGGGAAAAGGATAGAATTTAGCTGTTAGTTTTTCAGCTAAATCCCAATTTTTAATAGCAACTCTGAGGTCTTTGGAGGCATAAAAATATTAGAAGAATACAGTGGCGCCTCACATAACAAATTTAATCCGTTCCAGAGGCATGTTTGTTACGTGAAACATTCTTTATGTGAAGTGGATTTTCCCATAGGAAATAATGGAAACTCAAATGATTGGTTTCACAACCCAAAAATATTCATATAAAAATATTAACTGTTGGGTGGCGCAAGCGGTTAAGACACTGTGCCTATTAACCAGCAGGCCAGGGTTCAAGACCCAGGTCGGCCCCACAAGACAGGGTGAGCTCCTGTAGTTAGCCCAGCTCTGCGACGCAGATGGATCCAATTGTATTGGCTCTGCCTTTCCATTGGACTAATTCAGTGGTGTGGAGAGGGGGGATTTGCTGTTTGGGTAACAGCCTATCCTCCATAACAATCTAACCCAGACTTTCATGCTTTGCAGGCAGCGTATGCAGCGTATGCAGCGCAGAGACAATACCATAGTCTTTCAAGACTGATGGAGGCCTGCTATGTAAAAATGATGAGAAGACACCGTAATTGAATTCAAAACATGCATTCAATGTGCATGATCCTATGAAGTCTACAGGCAGCACAATCCAGAGCAACTAATCTGTCCACATAAGAGCCCTTGGGTTGCCCTATCTATCACTAGGCTGGAGCAACTGCAAGATGCTCTACCCCAGTTACTCTGGAAGAGGCTTAGGGCAGAGCAAGGCAAGATAGGGTGCCCTAAGAGAGGTGGACCTGCTCTGCCCTAACTGGGGCAGCCTAAGCAGCTCAGGAAAGGCAAGTTGAGGGCATGTTTAGCATTGCCTAGGGCAGAGCAGTTACTCTGTATCCAGAGCCTGTTTCCAAAGCAGAAATGCCCTCTTCCAGCTCCTCAGAGTTATACCACCTCAGGAGCAGGTATAGTAATGAGTAGACCCTTAGGTGTCCATGATAAGGCCTGAGTAAGAATGGCAGTGTTGACCAAAAACTGAGTTCTTGGCCAGCCTAGCTGCAACCCCTGCCTCTCAACCTCAGGATATGGAACAAACTACGGCTGCCCACAAACCTCAGGATACAGCAGGCCACTCCAAGAAGCCCCTTCTATTCACTGTAGCATGTACTGGCATCTCATCAGGGACTCCTTATAAGGCAGGCACCCAGTGGCATCACCAGACTGGTGCGGCTGATATGGGCTGCATTGGGGATGCGCTCTGTATGGGGTGATGTGCTGGAGGAGTTTGACTGTCCTTTGGCAGGCCCCGGGCGTCAGCACACTCATTCAGGCCTGCTCCAAGGCGGAGAATCAGCCAGAAGCTGACACTTGTCTGAGGAGTTGCCCTGAACGGCCATCTGAGATGCACTGCGCAGAAACACACTGAGCATGCCGAACAGCTTCAGAGGAGACTTCCTTAGAGCAGAGAAAGTCTGTGCCTCTGCACGGCCATTTGGCCTCACTCAGGAGGCGGAGCAGCAGCCGAATGGCTTCAGAAAGAGTACTGCACAGGAACCAACTCTGACACCTGTACAGTCTCCTCTGAAGCTGAAAGACTTCAGAAAAGTACTGCACAGGTGTCAGAGATGGTGCCTGCACAGTACCCTTTCTGAAGCCAACTGGCATCAACTTTGGTGACTGCGCAGTCCAGGTGGGGGGTGCCCGCATCCCAGGGGTGACGCATAGACTTCCGCACTGGGTGATGCACAGAGTTGTGTCACCACTGTTGGCACCACAGGTGTTCCTTGTTCAGTGTAACCTGAGGGGTGTCTCCTCAGGAGCAAGTCCTCCCCATGTGTCATTTACTTAGCATGCTCTGGAGCAGTTAGGGCAGCCCAGGCTTCCTGACTCTCTGGATGCAGCATAACTTTCTGCTCTGGATACAGAATAGTTAGGAGAGAGCAGTTAGGGCAGAGCAGGCTGAGCTTGCTCTGGATTGTGCCCTTATGCTACAATCTTAAACACACTTAAGAGGCTGCAATCCTTAAGGCACTTTCCTGGGAGTAAGACCTATTGAACACAATGGGGCTTACTTCTGAGTAGGCATGGTTAGGAATCAGCAATCCTAGACTCGTTCCTGGGAGTAAGACCTGTTGAACACAATGGGCCTTACTTCTGAGTAGGCATGGTTAGGAATCTGCAATTCTTGACACTTTCCTGGGAGTAAGCCCCATTGGGGGGACTGGGGGTCTTCTGGGGGAGTGGGAGGGTGTTTGGAGACAGTGGGGGAGATTCAGGCAGCTGGGAATAGTGGCTGCCACTTTAAAAGCCTGGCTCCTTGCAGAGCCTGCTGGCGGGAGGAGCATCCCCTTGCCTGCTCTCCAGGCTCTTGAAAAGCTTGGTGGGGAGCCTGGGGTTGGAATGCAGGCTGTTCATTCAGGTGACAAGTCCAGGCTGGCAGATCTTTAAACTTTAAAGAGCTGCCAGCTGGCCTTCGTTACCCAAATAAGCTTCTCTATCCAAGTCAGAAGCCCAGGAGAACAGTATGTTCTTTACCTGGAACGTACTTTACCCAGGGCATTCGTTACCCAAGGTACCACTGTATAAGAGCCATCTCCTTGAACCAGGAGATGCTTAGCTTTGCGTTCCACTGAATTTGATGGTTTTACTTCAAACAAACAGGTATGGGATTAGGATGTCAGGCTGGCTTTTATTTTTTAACTGTAGATGAACAAGAGGACAAGCTGTTTGCTCTTACACTTGCACAGAAATTCATAAGGTTCATATTGTACTTGTATTTGTCCTGCATGGAATTTATGATTACCTTTGACCACAGTCTGAGCAGTGAGCACATCAAGGTCACTATAAATAACCTAACATTATCATTGTGTGTTATGTACAGCCTCGTGATCTTGCAACCTTGTTTTAACAAGCTCCAGTTTTAATTAACAAATTTAATTTCAATCTATTAGGCGGTGCAGAAATAAAATAAACTAGTGTGCACCTTATTGTATATTATTGTTATCAGTGGCCCAGCAGGACTCCAGTCAGCATGAAATTTGCACTGCATATGTTACAAGAGCCATCCACTGTGCTCAATCACAAGACAAGATTTTTCTTTTACCTGATAAAAGGTATGGGGTAGGGGAGAAAAGGGAAAATCCTTTGCCACCTCTTTAAAGTGCAGAAAAATGTACAAAGTAAACTGTACTGATTACCAGGCTCAGAAAAGGCTAACATGCAATTTGTGTTCTTTTTATGTAGATTAAATGCATTCACTGCCGCTCATCCAAGCTTACATTCTCAGCAGGGATTCCTGGGGTTGAGTATCACTCAGCCACAGTCAGCCATTGAACCACAGGGTGGCAAAATCTGCTATTGTGCATTCAAAATAGTCACTTAATCTATCGTAATGGGTGAGAAACCCAGGGGGACTAGCGTACATTAAAGCCAGCAAGTTAGCTGCAACATTTAAGAAAAAGCTGTATGTGTGTGTGTGTGTGTGTGCGTGGACAGAAGCAGTCAGCTTCAGGATCTGAAATACAGCGAGAATAACCTTACAATCCAGAATTACTACAGGAACACGTAAGAGACATTTACATTGATGTAATTACGGCACCACCTAGTGAAAACCTATGGGAAATTCATATTGCAATCTATAAATTGTTCTTACATTGGAGGAAGGACTTCCCGTAGTTACTCTGGACTGTACCCTTAGGCTGCAGTCATAACCTGCATTTAGGCTAGCCTAAGCCCCAACACAGGTCCTGTGCTGACCTGGGGGTGTCACAAAAGTGCTGTAAGACACTTGTGTGCCAATCCTGGGGGAGGGTTGGGTCACAGCATAGATATGCACTTGCCCCCCTACATCACATGCCCCCCTACATGGGAAGACCGACTAATTGTGCCAGTTCCTCAGGCAAGCAAGGAGGAATTGTAGCTGATATTTGTTCTTTGGTTAAATGCGTCATACACACTGCTCTTAATCGTCTGTTAAACATTGCAGCCAAAGTATAAATAAATATATGCAGATAAATATGTGCATGGTGTATAATATGGTATTATTGACATTAATGAGCTTTGAAATCTAACCAGTGCTGGTCCAATCCAGCAATCTGAATATTTCTGCTCATGTGTTTTTATATGAGGTTTTATTTAACATATGACAATTATAATTACTGGGAAAGTCTTTGTGGGATCCAGCAGCTGGTAAATGTAGACTGTTTATGCCTGGTGTGTAGGCTAGTCTACGCTGTTCTATGGACAGCTTGTAGAACTCTTCTCTTTCCAAGTGGAATCCTTCACAGCGTGGTCATCATCACATCTGGCAACACAGGATGCCTTCAAGCTTCCAGCAGCAGTTTTCAGGTCAGCTGAGCTGTAAACGGCAACACCAGGTGCAGTCTACATCTACAGGCCGCCAGATGGAAAGCTTTTCACTATGTAGTCATCACATCTGACATCAGGGAATACCTTCCAATCTTCCAGCAGGAGCAGTTTTTCTAGGTAGACCAAATTGTAAACAGCAACACCATTGGCTCCGTTGTCTCATGACAGCTTTCTCCACTTTCAGTCTTCCATCCAAGAGTTATCCCAGTCTGATCCTGCTTAGCTTTCTTTGGTTGCCCTTCATTCAAGGGCTGGTGTTTAAAGTATGCATACAGACCACATTTTGGTCTGAATAAAAACACAAAACATCACATTTTGGTGTTTAAGATATTTTCCTGAAAATAAAATAGATTTATTTTCCAGTTAGAAATAATACCATGGCTGCACCTGCTGATTTTATGTCACCTTCATCACATACCCGGTGCACCTTTAAAGCATTTAAAATTAATTAATATAAGAACTTGGTGTGAGAATGTGGAGTAAAAACACACAGCACCGCTTTCTGCCTTTTTCATTTTTTAAAATCACAAAATTGAGAAAAAATAAAATCATTTTCAAACACCTCTACCTAGAAGGAAAGCAAACCTACCAGAATTGGAAGGCTAAAAAGTGGTAGATCATGGATTGAAGTCAAGCTAGATCATGGACTGTGAAATCCTCATACAGATTGATACACATACATTGAATGTTAAGACAAATCTAAGAATACAATCATATGCTATTTATGTGGTTGTATAACCCTTTTTGTCATTCTTTGGTGAGAAGACTTAACACAGGTGGTGACCTGGTGGTGGGGCAACTGAGAAGGGGCTGTTGAAATGCCTAAGACATTAGCAAGAAGCTGGAAGAAAGCTGGATGATGAGATTCCACCCCAGAAGCTTCTGTTGTTGCTACTTCTGCTTTCTAATGAGTCTGGACTGGGTGGGGGAGTCACTGGTGGCTGGTGGTGATGATGGTGATTGAAGTGGATGCAGGAGCAGCTCTTGAAGTGCCAGACATTCCTTTTGGTAATTTTTGTGTCACTCTCCACTGGTGTCACCCAGGATGGTCTGCAACTCCTGGAGCTCCTAGTGTTGCCTCTGGCATGCACATTGTGAAAGATGCCCATTTGTGCCCTTCAACAACACAGTACATTCTTTCCCTTAACCCACTTAAGGCTTGTGTCTGGCAGATTTCAAGGAAGACTTTAGCCAAGAAAGACTGATGTATTTGCACATCAAAACATACATTTGAAAGAAAAGAGCATTTGTTTTGTGGCTTTACTTATCTATTACTTCCACAAAGCTTCCAGTCTTCAAAAACATGTGATGCTTAGATACTCCCTGTGTTTTGATAATCGGCTTTATCCCATTGACCTTTGCATACTGTGTCACACTGAATAGTATATAATGTAGAAACATGTCTGTTCCCTTAGCATGGTTAGTTCTGTTTTTAATATCAGGATTATCATTTTCTGTTTTGCAGGGAGTGGGTAAAAGATAGAAGAGATTGCTTTATTTTCTATCCTTTCTACATTTCCCCCATTTTTTCCATTTTTTCCTGGCATACATCCTCTTACACATACATTGAATGTTAAGACAAAGATAAGGATAAAATCACCCTTATACATATACAGATGCTATTTACAACCTTTTTTCTCATTCTTTGGTAAGAATACTTAACAAAGGATCATCCTTTGCTGCTTTTGCCCAACTTATTCTTAAAGACTTGGGAAAACTGAACACTGTGTTATCTTTTATGTATAACCACATTTACTTATACTATTGGATGTAAACTTATCTATTAAACTTATCTATTAAACTTATCTAGTGGAGGCTGAGACTCCACTAGCTATGTTTTCGTGAAACATCATCCACTGTCTATTGTTGTGCTGCACTGATATAGATTTCAGGTTGTTTCAAGTTCTGTTTATATTTTTAATTTTAAAACAGGAATAACAACACTCAAACACACCCCCAAGTAGGCGCAGACCTGTCTTAGGGCGCAATCCAGAGTAACTACAGGGAGTCCTTTGACGTGAGAACAATTTACTCTGGATTGCAATATGAACTTCCCATATGTTTTCACTTGGTGCCCTAACTACGTCGACATAAATGTCTCTTACGTGCTCCGGTAGTCACTCTGGATTGTAGGGCCACTGAAGCAGCTAGAAGTGTGAGGACTTGAGATGTAACCCATTCACTGAGGATCCATTCACAGTATTAGTGTGTTGTGTCTGTGAATATACCGTACTTGTATTTCAAGCACATTGTTACTGGTTTGAAAGCTGATGGAGAAGGCAATTGTTGATGCCTTTTCCTCTCGCAAAGCAGGGGCTTTTGGGAAATTCACATGCTCAGAATTCCTGACATTTGAGAAACAAATTGGACTGTTCTTTTCCAATTTGCCCAGAGCAAACAAAACGAGAAACTTCTGAAGCAATCATTGACTGTGCCTTTTCCAATTCACTGGAGCACTTATGAATATAGCCTAGAGACTTCTGACATTAGCTGTGTGCTGCTTCCCCACTATTTTCTTGGAGAGCAAAGGAACTAGTCTTTACATCAATGGGCTACACTACACAATTCTCCCGGCTGGTAGTTAAATAGCAGTACACAAAAAGCCTTAACCCCTTCTTTTCCTTTCCAGAGCTGCCATGAACCAATGGTAGTATCTTTCCTACTACTTCAGAGCATGGTTTTCTAAGAAGAAATACAGTATTTCTCACGTCTTCACTCAAGTCTATACGTCTCATATTTGGCAACAAGAATAATGGAGAAAATAGCAAATCCTATTGCAATTACAATTATTACACATTATCACAAGTTTATTCTGGCCCAGATCCTATATAACTTTTAAAAAAGATAGCTGGTTAATTATACTTATTAAGACAAACGATTGCTCTGAGTCTAGCCCATTGATTCCAGGCAGGGTGACCATACAGAACGGAGGACAGAGTGTCACTACCTTTAACTATTGCATAGAAGAGGGAATTTAGGCAGATTTAACTCAACATAGAAGGGTTAAAAAGCAGCACCTGCCAAATTTCCTCTTCTATACAATGCTTAAAAGTAGAAGTACTGTGTCCACCATTCTATATGGTCACCCTACTTTCAAGTCAAATTAATAGGAGCTGGGGTTTATCATTTTATTTTGGGCTTGGTATGGGGAGAACTACATAACGAAATACAGCAAAACCAGACCCTGAATATTTCAGGAACTAGCACTCTGGGGAAAAAGTGTAGGAAACTAGTGCTGAATCTGGAAGATCAATGGATAAAAGAATATAAACAGGATGAGTTCTTCTAAAACAGTAGATTCTGGCAGGATGGCTGAGAACTGTCCAGTAATGTTTGGATTTCTTCACCACATTTAGGGTATCAATTTTTTAGTAGTGCATCCTCCATCTTATGCTGTTACTTAAACATAGAAAAGAACAGCAATGCAAAAATGGTAGGTGACAAACAGTTTTCAGTTCCTGGGCCTGTTTAATATGAAATAAATGGTAAAGATTTCCTACGGCCTGATCGTATTCCAGAGGTCTGCTGTCATAAAATGGCAGCTAACATTGAGCCATTAGTGGATCTCCCTGGCTCAGATGAAACAACTAAGTCCATGGTGAGGGTGGGGAAGGAGCAAAATGAGGCTTGGAGGGGATGAAGTGGGATGAGGAGGCTGCAGGAGTGGGTGGATTTGATGGTGGGATGCACTGAATCCTATTCTCCTTTTTCACAGCCTTCCTGCCCCTTTCTCTCCTTGGATTTTTGTCAGCTCAAGAGCTGGCACAGATCTGAGGAGACTCATTGGAGAGAGGAGGTTTATGGAAGGATTAGGAGATTTAAATCTTCCCATCAAAAGCTTCACAATTCTCTCCCCTCTACTGGTTATAGCACATGCCTTTTTGGCACCTATAAGGGAGAAGGATATATTGAGCCATCAAAAAGTCAGTGAAGATTTTGTTCCAACTTTCAAGAAAATGAGACAGGGGAGGGGAATTGCCTCCGTAGAAGATATAGTTTCAAATGTATTGGACTTTTAAGAGTTTGTCCATTTTTTCAGAATAGATTTCTAGTCCTAGCATTAATATGACTTTATTTTTCTTTTATATAATATGGATGATGGCCTATTTTCAGTCTTGGCCAAAAAGGAATCTCCAGATCAGAGGCATACCTAGGCAAAATGGTGCCCATAGCAAGGACTGAAATTTCGCCCCTACCAAAACAGTTAGAAGGGATCCCATTAGGTCATCTAGTCGAACCCCCTGCTTGTAGCAGGAAAGACTCTGCAAAGGAGCAGACAGACTTTAGTAATAATGTTTGCAATCATAGGACCATATTCAGAGTTTTGCACCAAGCACTGAGTCACAAAATTGGAAGGGACCCCATTAAGTCATCTAGTCCAACCACCTGCTTTTAGGGTGACCAGATGCCAAACCCAAAATTCCCCCACCCCAAGTTCCCCAAAATTCCTGTCAGCCAAGCCAAAATTCCTACCCAGTTTTAAAAAAATATAGACCACCACCCAAAAATGTACAACAAATGTAGGACATGTTAAAATAGAAAACACTTCTATTGGTTTCTTGTACTTAATTTCAACTCTCTTAAAATTGAAAACCTTTTAACATGCATGATTCTGACCCAGACATGAAAGACACCCTCAAAGCAGTTTGCAGCAACACAAGCTGCAAGAGGGGGTGGAAGAGGGAAGAAGGGAAGGGGAGGGGAGTGGGAGAGGTAAGTAGGGAAGGGGAAGACGGTGGGGGGCACTTACCTGGGTGGGTGGCAGCAGCGGAGTCGGCTATAGGGGGCAGTGGCATAGCTAGAGGAGGCAATGGCAACGCTATAGGGGGAGTAGATGGGGCAGTGGCATATTTAGAGGGGGACAGTGACATAGCTAGGGGGCAGTTTCATAGCAAGAGGGGGCTTTGGAGGAGGCTGGCAAGGGGGCACAGGAGCAGAAGTGCGGGTGGTGGGGGCTGACAAGGGGGGTGCCATGGCTTGGAGGGGGATGGTGGGGGCTGGCGAGTGAGTGCAGGAGCAGCAGTAGGGGTGGTGGGGTTTGGAAGGGGGTGGCGGAGCCTGGAGAGGGGAGCATAGGAGTGGCAGTGGGGGTGGCAGGGCCTGGAAGGGGTGGTGGGGGCTGGCGAGGGGGGCTCAGGAGCAGCAGTGGGGGCAGTGGGGGCTGGTGAGGGGGGGCATAAGAACAGCAATGGAGTGGTGGGGGCTGGCAAGGGGAGCAGGGGAGCTGGAGGGCAGCACAGGAGTGGCAGGGGCTGGCAGGAGGGGCTTCTGAAAGCCACGGCTTGTCGCCAGAGGCCCCCCACCACTCTGGCTGGCAAATGGCTGGCAGGCAGGTGGATGGGCAGGATGAGGCTGGTGGTAGCGGCTGCTGGCCAACCATGAGGTGGGGGAGGGAGTGCAACGGGGGAAACTGTGCAGCTGGGGGAGGGTAGAGGAGAGTACTCCTTCCAGTCACTCCAGGGGCGAGGGGGGCTGTAGCAGCCATGGGGGGGGGTACCAAAGGAGTGTCAAAGTGGAGCCCTCTGGTGCCCATGCAGAATGCATCCCATGCTACACTCTTGTTATGCCAGTGCTCCAGAGAAATGCCACCTCCATTCAGTCTAGTCTTTCTCTGTTTCTGATACAATAGGAGAGAACATTTGTGCAGGATACAAAGATGAAATAAACATTATGCTGGGTAGGACATATGTAACAGGAGGTGATCTTAACAAAATATTTGTTAAGAATTCCACTGGAATTCTCTTTTTATGGTTTTTCAGTAAAATGTAGCTTTGTATATTAATGTATTGTAAAAAGGAAAGATTTGAAGTCCACTGCAGAGGTTCTCATTGTATTATTGCTCACAGTTCAGTACACAATAAGTTCAAAAAAATGGATTCATAAAGCAACATTCCCCCAATCTATGTTTGGATCCCAAGGGTATTATCTGTAATTTTCAACCAATTTAAATAGCATTAAGAGTCTTCTCCTTATGGGAATTTGAATTGGCATCCTACCACTGAATTAAACACCAATTGAATTTTTTCTATAAAGGATATAATACTGTTTGAAGCTTGTTTTGAATAATAAAGGAAGTATTCATGAATATAGGGACAAAGTGGGAGATGAATCTAATTGAACTAAAATGTGAGTTAAAGTGGCATTGCTCATTGCTATAAAGTTGCTATTTAGTATTACACATAATGATGTTTTGTTAAAATGATCTCTTTGCCACAGTGGAATCTCAGTCACTCACAAGAAGATTTCCTGAAAGTGATCAGGAGAAACAAATGAACAGCCAAATTCCCTCCTTTAAAAAAGAAAAGAAGAAGAAAAAGCAGACACAACCTGGAAAAAGCATTATAATTTGACCTTTTGAGAATATCATTCTAGAATATGTCACTCCTTAGTAACTTGTGTCAGAAAACTTCCAAAAGTTAAAAGGTGAAGGAAATTAAAACAAAGCAAATATTCAGATCCAAAACATTTGTATTACGGGGAATATGTGTTTTCTCCAGGGACATAAGAAAACAAATTTCATTTATCAATAAATCATTTTTTTTACTAGAGATGTGCACTGTATCTGGAAATGTTCAATGCAAAACCATTCATGAATTTTTTTTCTTTTATGGGATGTCAGAAACCACTTAGAAACAATTCACAGAAAAGCCGAATATGCATTTTAAAATAATAAATAAGTGATATCTTAGTCCATCAGTCAACAATATTGCACAAGTGCTCTTTTTCAGCTATGCAATACCGTCCCATAAGCACAGGGCTGGCAAGCACCAACTATCCTGGGAGAAGCAGAAATTTTCCTGCTTAGATTTTACCATAGATTTACAGCCCAATCCTGTCTAAGCTCCCCAACCCCCAAGTTGATTCAGTCTCCACACTTCATCTTATGGGGGTTGGGGTACTTCTCGAAACTTCCTCTGGGTAAAGGAACATTTTTTCCCTTGGCCAAGGGTAGCCACCACTGCCCAAATGGGTGAACTTGGACTTGTGCCAGCAATTTTGCAAATCTGAGGTGCAATCCAAACTGTGCCCTGGGCTGGTGCAAATCTTTTGCACCAAATTGAGAGGGTCACAAATATGCCATAAAGCACTTTTAAACCTTCCTAACTTCAAGCTATGCTGGTGTACAGAGGTGTTTCACATGCTTCCTGTTGCAAAGTGGGTGTCTGAAAGTGTTCTACATGGGAATGAAGACACATGAATAAAATGTGAGAGCCAGTTGAAAATTTATTTTTTGTGAGTGTGTGTTGACTTGCAAGGACTGAATTAATAAATGGATTATCTAACTGAAGCTTTACATTGTTAAAAATCTATATCCTTGTAGGAATGTCTAGAGCTAACTTTATTTTTTCCAGAATCAATTATTAATTTTGAAAGTAATTGCTGGAACTAACCTTTAAAAGCTTTAGGGAGTAAAGAGATTTTAAGATGCATATTTAAGGAAACCTGCATAATTGTGCAAGTGATGAAACTGAATTAACAATTAAATATTGATAGACCTCATTTATGCTGGCTTGATAGTAAATATAAAAAATAGTAAGCTAAACAATTTGATTTTATGTATTTTATTTATGGCCCCAACCTATCCATGTGAATAGGATAGTTCTGGCAGGAGTTGAAAGGACATCTTTGGAAGGAAGAGGTGAAGGACAGTTGGTCCTATCATTGGTGCCATGTGTGGCATCGAAAGCACCAACAAGATATAAGAGTGGAAATGAGAAGGGAATATTTGTAAAGGCTAGATGAAGAGCTGAACCACATCTGATTCAGACTGAGAGAGTTTTTCCATGTTACAATTTAGTCCTGACATGTATGTAACATCCTCCTAGCCTGGTATCACTGAAAAGCAAATTGAAATCGTGAAAGTAATTTTTTTGGTTAGGCCCAGTTATAGCACAAATGGTAGGATGCACAAATGACTTTTAATTCATGTTTTGTTTTTTGTGCAATGATTGAAGCACAACTCATACTTTTGCATCTGGAACAGACACATCCCATGCTAGTAAGTGGTACACAGTGCACAGACTAGGAGCAAGGACACATCCATCATTCACACGTCCTGCCATCCTTTACACTAAAGCTGCCTTAGATGTGTTGTTAGAAGTTTACATATGAAAACATATTAATTTGCTTCTGCTTTTCAGAAAAGTAATTCTGAACACAGAAATGGGTTCTTCACACTCCAAGGGTTCTTTTGACTTCTTTACAAGGATGAATGAAAATGATATTCAACCAGGGGTGAGGAGATAGAATCAAGAGTCTCTGTCAATAAATTAGCATTGGACCTCTTTTGACACAGCGGTAGACTGCCCTCAAAGGATGCAGAAACAAAAAAACTGGTTAGGAGAGATTCTGCTTCTGTCTCCCAGTTCAATGGCAAAAAATGTAAATAAGAAAATGCAAATGGGTGTTCACTATACTGCCTCATGCTACTTATAAATGCACTTCCTACTAATACATAATGTTAATGGCTTTATTTCCTTGATTATAAAAAAAGAAAAAAACATAATATCCTCTGCATGTGAGCAGTAAGTACAGGATGTAGTTTATATCCCTATGCCTAGAACATTAAAGTATTAATAAAATCACTAAGACAGCACAGTTATCTAAATCTAGGGGGTTTTCATTCTTGCTTGCATTAATAATACATACAGATTGTTGCCATTTGTATTACTGCATACTTAAAACACGGTGGAATGTGCACACATTTCAAAGCTCACGTACGAATTATAAATAACTAAAGAAAGAATGAGATGATGCTTGTATGGAATAGTGCTTTGTCTTTGTTTGTTAAGTACTTTCCTTATTTAAAGGCTTAAATCAGTGTTGGGCATCTAATGAAGTTGCGCCTTGACATCCAACATATTGTGTCGGTGTTTTGTTTAATTCAAGGTCAGAGGGGGTGGAGACGAGAGAGAGGGAGAAAAAGAAGCAGGTGTGAAAAATTGATACCAGGTGTAAGTATTTTGCAAAATAAATTATATAGAGGCTTTTTGCTCCCTTCCGCAAAACAGAAATCCCTGTTTTAGGCTACTGGTGACAAAAACATTGGAAAGAACTCCTTTTAACTTGGTTTGCTTCAACCTCACCATATGTTGCTTTTGGCTTTATTTCTCGAATTTTCCCTCCTCCTAGGAATGCTTCACACATTATGCAGTAGTTGCAAACATGTGTTTGCTACATGTGTGTTACAACCAGAAGCTGAGGTCAATGGTGGCTTCCTGTTAACATGGTTTGAGGGTCCTGCTCAAGTAAAAGATGCAACAAGGCTTTCAGGGAGAAAAAAGATGTTTGGGGAAGGGGAATGACAATGTATTCCTAAATTGTCATCATTTTGTTTAAGGTGAAATGTACCATAACCCATTTTGAAATTCCTCTATAAGAGAAGCATTTTAGTAACTTTGAGTAAAGCAAAAAGTTTTGAGAAGCCTGGCAACATTGCTTAGAGGTAGGGATAGGGATAGGGATAGGGATTGCTTAGAGGTAGGAGTAGGAGGGCCTCCTCTAGGAAGGAAGTTCAGGGCAAGGGAATGGATGCAGACTCCTACTGCCCCCCGCCCCGATATTTGCAACCCTTGCCTCCGGAACAATGTACTTACTTGTGGTATATCAATCAATCAATCCCAGTGATGGGATTCAAAGAAATTAACAACCGGTTCTATGCCCACCTGGCAGCCACTTTTAAATGGCTATTTTTAAACTTTATATGTCCTATCTCCCAGTAACAACCTGTTCTATAGAGAAGGTGCGAACTTGCTGGAGCCCACCACTGATCAATCCATAGAATTAGGATGGGATATTGCTTGCACAAAGCAGTTATTTTTATTGCTTTTTATAAAGCAATAAAAAACATTCCATTAGTCAAGGACTATTGAAAAATGAAGATTTCTCACAGAAATATTGAACAAGCTATAATAATGGAATTTATGAACCATGATACCCAATCTATACTCGGAAAAGTAAACAGTACCTCATCAAAACAAAGGTTACATGCCCAGGGACCAATAAAGGATAGGAAACAAAGATTTGAGGAGAAACCATAATGTTTGTATAAACAATGTTAGTTGAACTAGAGCCAGTCTTAATGGTTTTATAAAAGGAATACTTTGGGGTATAAATGGGGTTAATGCAGAAGTGACATTACTCGGTTGGAGTCTTCTGGGATAGCATTCATTGTGCACTCTCATTAAAGGACACTGAATACCAATTAATGGGTGAGAGATAGCATGATGCTCTCTCTCTCCCTCTCTTTGTTGAGCCAGAATTTAATAACTGCAGAGCAAAAATCAAAGAGAACATTTAACAAGAACAAAAACATGCATTTAAAGCAAGAGGAACGTTGGGGATCTCACCACTGGTCAACTGACGCAAAGCAGAATGTATGATTGAAATCTAATTTTAGTTTGTTACAATATATTAGAAGAAATCTTTTCAAGACTGTAACATAAGCGTCTGGTCAAAGTATTATCAAAACGAACACTTTTAATCTCCTCAAAGAGCTCTTCAAAATGATGTTAAGACATGTTTCTCCTGATATTAATAAACAGTTTTCATGCTGGGTCTGAAGCACAGATATTGAACATGAAAAAAGCAGGACCTAAGAGGTTGAAGAATAACAGTTGCTTTCACAGCTTCTTATTTATTATCCAATTTTTGGAACACGTAGAAAAGAAATCACCTAATGGGTCAAACAATTATTAGGTTAATGGATACAGGTGCATTGCCAAGTACAGTAATGTTTAAAGATGTCCTATTAAAATTAACGCTCCTACCTCAGAGCACTGTGGGTGCTCCATGCAAAGGGACTTCCTACTTGCTGGAATGTACGTAGCTCTGTGCATACACAAGGACACCCATTTTCACTGAAGCTTTTCTCTTTCTATCAGGGCAAGTGGTTAAGCAGTAAGGCACTGCAGCTAGGTAGCTAGAATGCAAAAAATGTGTTGTTTCTTGTTGATACTTCACCTGGTCAGTGACACATGGAAGTACATACATGCATATACTGAACCAATGTGTGTTCTAGGGTCTGTTGACTTGTGGTGCACACCAAAGGAAGGTTGGCATTTAAAAAACTCTGAAGTAAGCAGTAAAGCCATATTAACCAGTTTAAGGTAAAGGTGTCCCCCAAAGGTTGTACTGCTAATTGTGACCGACTGTAGGGTGCTGTGCTCATCCCTGTTTTGAAGCTGAAGAGCCAGTGTTGTCCAAAGACATTTCCAAGGTCATGTGGCTGACATGACTAGATGCCGAGGTGCAAGGAATGCTGTTACCTTTCCATTGAGGTGGTACTTATTTGTCTACTTATCTACTTTCGAACTGCTAGGTTGGCAACAACTGGGCAAGGGATGCGCACTCACTCCATCTTTTGGGCCTGGGTTTTGAACCCTAGCCTGCTGCTCGACAGGTATGGAATGTAACCTCTACCACAGCCCTATTAACCAGTTTACTGATAGCTTGTTACAGCAATAGAAGGGAAAAGCAAAAAGACAATATGCAGAAAAACCAACATGAATAGTCATTGTTAAAATCAGCTGGAGAATTTTACATGACTTGCCATTTTTTGACTAGCTAGCAAACAAGCACTTATTTTCAGAGAGAAATAAATGGCTAAACGTTAACAGAAAGAAGGCATGAAATAAGAAATAACTAAGGACCCAATCTTATCCACCTTTGAAGGGCTGATGCAGTCAGGCCAATAGAGTGTGCTGCATCGTGGAGAAAAGGAGCAGCTATAAAAGCAATCATAATGCTTGGGGCTGCATTGCTGCTACAGCATTTCATTTATACCAATGACAGTGCCTTTTGTGGGTCTTTTCAATAAACCCTTGGGGAATTCCTGTAGGCATATGCAGCCAACTTGCTCTATTGGGTTGTACAGATGTCCTTCTCCTGTCCCCTAAAAGTGTGGGGGGGGGGGAATCCAAAAGCCCCATCTGGGATTCGGTGGAGGAGGCAGTCATGCACACAGTCACAAAGCCAAACAAAGGAATACTTCCTGTACTGCAAAGTTCATTCTGAATAAACACTCCTGCTCAATGTCTGAAGTAGTCTGGAATTTTTTATAGGTTGTTTTAAAATATTTTAAGTACATAAACAATGAATTCTTATCTACATATCAACATGCGTAGCCCTTTTAAAAAGTCCCCTGTGCACTCATATAGTGCACTGTATCTCATTCTGCCTTTAAGCAATGTTTCTGTATTCAAGAATACTGTCTTTTCTAAATGTTTCACGTGGGAGTGATATTGACCAGACCAATGATCTCTGATCTAGACAATTTCCCTATTCCACTGACTTATGCGGACACAGGAAAAGGGCTGAAATTTCAACCCAGCAGAAAAATTAACAAGTACTCCCTACTACCACCTGCAGCAAGACTTTCATCTATCTCTTTATATTTGTACATTACGGTTTTTCTGGGTCTTGAGCTGATGTAGACTGAAAGAGAATTAGTCTCATTGCTCTTCAGAAATCATCATCTGTGTGTCAACTTGACCACAAACTACAGGAATACCTGGAGGCAGAAATCTGTTGACATTTTTGTGCATCAGTGAATGGAACAATTAAACAGGATTAAACTGTACATGTTTCTAAAAAATGGAAATTGCTAATGAATTTGCAACTATACCAGAGTCTACAGCCTCCATATTCTCTTATAAAGGAACAATCTTAGCTGATTAACTGTTTAGGAGAGCACAAGGCAATTTCCTTTAAGAGTCAGTAATTTAAGTCAATCCTTTAAGCATTAAAGGATACAAGTACTGTATATTTGTATGCTTGTTGAGTTGGACAAGCAAGTAAACCTAAATTGCAAAAGTTATGATGCAATAGAAGTGTCAAACTATAAACCTTGGTAAAACCACTTTTAGGCTTCTGTAGCAATGTTTAATGCCCTGAGCATTATAGTATCCCAATGGGTTTTTACTCTTGGAAAAACTTGAATTGCTTCAGGAAACACAGTGGCCCTTTCTGTCTTTGAGATCCCCACAAACCTAAAACCGCTGCAAATCAAGTGCAGTAAAATTAAATGCAACTCACTGTACAGCAATACAAAGGCACCAATGCAACATCCACTGAATCCCGCAGGGGAGTTTCAGCTTTGGGAGGCTTCCTCAGTGTAACGGAACACAGTGTAAGTGATGAGAGTCCACTGTCATCCCTTCCCAGCCCCTTCCCAGGCACTTCTGAACTCAACCTTTCTTTCCCAGGCACAAACCCTCCTTCTCCCTGACCCAGTCACCGCTCATTCTGCTCATCTTGTTCTGTTCCAATCTCACCTCGCTCCTTAGCAGACCTAAGGGTATTTGCCACCAGAAGTAAGCGTGCAATGATGTGCACTCATCATTAGTCAGTATGTAAATAATGCTGTAAATACTCATAAATACTGTAACCCAGATACTGAGTATTACTATATTTGCTCATCTCTGGTGGAGCATGGGGCACAATCCAGACTTAGGGCAGTGAGGAGTGCCCTAGCTGGGCTGCCCCAACTATTCTGAATCCAGAGCAGAAAGTTATACTGCATCCTGAGAATTAGGAAGCCTGGGCTGCCCTTACTGCTCCAGAGCATGCTCAGTAGGCACTAAGTCAGTGACACCTGGGGAGACCCCCCCCCACTCAGATTATACTGAACAAGTACCAGCTGTGGTGCCTGTCTTAGAAGGAGTCCCTGATGAGATGCCAGTACAGTCTACAGTTAATACAAGGGGGTCATTCCATGTCAAGTAGTCTAGGGCTCCTCACATGGCCATCACGGATTTTGATAATTTTTGTATGCAGAGTTCCACATGTTTCATAGCTTCACATGTGGAATAGTTATTGAGATGTAGCAGTTTGTTTGACCCCATACCGTGTCAATGTACAGGATGACTATAAGATTTTGGCAATTTTGGGATACAATATTTCTTCTGCTGTTTTTTTCTAAACAAATGAAACTGACCTGGCTTGTACAACCTTTTCCGCTCTGTTCAATGGAACTAATAATAATTTTGGCTTCATTCATACAGAGTGAATAAATTGCAGCAAAGTTGACCAAAACTTATTTTTAAAAAAATCAAAATTTAACATTGTATAACTCCCACAATAGTGAAATAATAAATGTGAAATTTAGCACTGGCCCTACAATCCAGAGTAACTACGGGAGCACGTAAGACACATTACGTGCACCCGTAGTTACTCCACCACCTAGTGAAAACCTATGAGAAATTCATATTGCAATCCAGAGCAAATTGTTCTTACACTGGAGCAAGGACTCCCCGTAGTTACTCTGGATTACGCCCATAGTATCTCAATATAACATTGTTTCTGAACGTATAATTTCAACCTCCTAGCTCTTTTCATTAGTGTATGAGTAAAAAGTTGATGATTTTTGTAAAAAGCCCCCAAATAGGGTATTTTCAATCTGATCCACAGGTTAGTGGGCTGCCATAGTTGTGCCATATCGTGAAGTTGAGAGGCAGGGTTTGCAGCTAGGCTGGCCAAGAACTCAGATTTTTGGTCAACACTGCCGTTCTTACTCTGCTTTATCACGGACCCCTATGGGTTTACTCATTACTATACCTGCTCCTGAGGTGGTCTAACTCTGAGGAGCTAGAAGAGGACATTTCTGCCCTGGAAACAGGCTCTGGATACAGACTAACTGCTTTGCCCTAGGCAATGCTAAACATACCCTCAACCTGCCTCTCCTGAAATGCCGAGACTACCCCAACTCGGGCACCCAGGTCCACCGGTCTTGGGGCAGCCTTTGTTGCCTTAGGCTGCCCCAAGCCTTTTCCAGAATAACTAGGGTTGCCCATCGTGCAGTTGGGTCAGCCCAGTGATAGACAGGGTAATGCAAGTGCACTTCTGGATTGTGCCCTTACGTAATCTGTGGAAACAGATATAGGATCCTTGGATATGGTGCCCCCCATATTTTTCAACTTGAATTCACTCATCAATTTCTCACTAATAGATTATGTAAAACCTTAATTCCATCACCCCTTTTAAAAAAATAGTCTATATGGTTTTTTAAAAAACAGCAAGGGAAAGAACCATTATGTATTATTTGTAAAAGTGGGATGTTCTGGATTTAATCCAAAATGGATCTGAAGCAGACCAGAATTGGCTGTCTGACCTCCTCCCCCATTTGGACTTTGTCCCATCACTACACAAAATAATGTACAGGTAGGGGAATCATTACTTGCTTCTTATCAGCATCCCAAAGATATTGATGAAAAAATAAAATTGTTAAATAAGCTTTTATTGCAAATTGTTCATCCAATGCTAATAACTAGTAATAAAAAATGGAACATCACAAAAGCATAAATTTATGTTCAGAAGGCATTATTGTCCAGAGAGCCCATATGAAAATTTTACTATTAAGCTCTGGAAATGAACATTCACTTCCTATTATGCAAATGTAATTTCATGGTACACACGTCCATACGGCAGCTTTTCTTCTCTCCCCCTGGCATGGGAAGGCATCTGCTACTTTAATGCATTTAATATATTGCATTTGATGTGATTTCAAATGATATTTACAGTGATTTTTGTAATGTCATTAACTGTTACAGCACATGGTTTGATATTACTTTCCTCTGTGTACTTTGAAGACTACCATAATACAGTTGTAAGGTAGCTTGGCTGTAATTTAACTTTTTCTAAATCAGAAATGTTTGCAATTGCCTACTATTCCCCATTTAAAAATGTTAACAGACAGCTCAGTACTAGCATTGGCATGATATAAATACCTAGAGTAAGGAAGTCCTCAGACATAGTAAGAATACATGGTGGCAGCAAAGCCTAGCATTTTCCCATTAAATCCTAAAGTCCCATCCTATGCATATTTACTCAGATATAAGTCTCATTAATCTATAGTGGATAAATTTACTCCTAGTCTTCTCATTAGAAAATCAGAGATCAGACAATACAGTGTTCACTGCAAACCACTAGGTATTGTACACATTTACCTTCCGATTCTTTCCTTCACAGGACTGTCTTGATTTGATTTCACACAAATGAGTGAAATGGTGCAAAAAAGATGCATGAAGATAGAAATTATTTAAAATGTGCATTGTGTTTAAAAGCAGGCCTCTGTCAGTCTTGAAAGACTTTGGTATTGTGCTCGGCGCTGCATACGCTGCATGCTAAGCGTGAAAGCCTGGGTTGGATTGTTATGGAGGATAGGCTGTTATCCTAGCAGCAAATCCCCCCTCTCCACACCACTGAATTAGTCCAATGGAAAGGCAGAGCCGATACAATTGGATCCAGCTGCGTCGCAGAGCTGGGCTAAGGACAGGAGCTCACCCTGTCTTGTGGGCCGACCCAGGTCTCGAACCCTGGCCTGCTGGTTAACAGGCACAGCAACTTAACCGCTTGCGCCACCCACAGCCCTATTGTGTTTAATACATACACATATTAATACGTGTAAAAATACATGTAAAAATTTAACATTTAATACTTACACTTATTAAAAGTACATTGTGCCGTAACATTAGTAAGACCTGATTATTTTTAATACAAATCTGAATCTGAACATAGCTTAGGATTAACACTTTTTACTTATCTGCACTGATGTATTTAATACACTCTAATGAAACAGCTGCATTCTGATCAGAAACAAAAGGGTCTCCTCTCTGCTTATTTATTTCAGATTAAAAAGCACATATACTGTAATTTAGGAGCAATGTCTGTGGCAGGTCCTGGCAAGGCAGACTTTGCAATATTCCTTTGATAAGAGCGTGCTATTATTATGTGACCTTGCTGTCTGCCTATTGGTCTGCAGCATAAATAGGCCCCGGCCCCGGAAATAGGACAGCAGGTGCAAGTTAATTAAATCAAAGAACCATGCTGCTTCATGCTGGAAGAGAGCATGGTCCCTGCTCACCTCCCACTGTTCCTTTCACGCTTCCTTGTGAAATGTTAAGGTCTTTCTTACACGGAAGATGTTACATCCAGAGGGGGAAGGATTGAGAGGAGAGGATCTGCTTGGGCATAAGCCAGGGAATGCTCACTTAACCAGTCAGCTGCCGAAGAAGCACATCTGTGCGTCAGAGAGAGAGAGAGAGAGAGAGAGAGAGATAGCAGGCGCTATTGATATGATCTTACAAACATTTTTTAAAATCTCTTTCAAATAGTGCCTCACTGATTTTCCAAATCACAAGGTTAAAACAAGGGCTAGATAAAGTGTCGTTAAACCCGCCTTGAGTCGGGCTAGACAGCCTGAGAAAGGCGGGATACAAATTTTTAAAATAAAATAAAAAATAAATAAAAATCAGCATTTTTGATTCAGTTAAAGGAGCACATGTGCATCAAGAAAGAAAGCTTCTTTAAAAAAGACATTGTAATCAGACAACATGGTTATAAACTCATTTGGCCGCTACAATTATTATCACACAGAACAAGTCCTCATTATCAGTAGGATCTTAGAACTGGCGACATTAAGCTAAACGACTTATAACAAAACAAATTTTACCATCAGCTAATATTACATCCCTAAAAACAAGATTTATGTTCCCACAGCATATTTCTGGTCACAAAAACATCTCGTCTCCTCCCCTTTGGTCTTTCTTTCCTGAATAGCTGTGCTGGGTTCAGTGGCTTTGTTGTCTGCCAAATCCTGACCACCAGCATCAGAGTTGGAATAGATCCAACTTGACCCACCAGGCCTGGGGCAAGGAAACAAGGCCAAAACTCCTCAGTGAGATTCAGGAGATGCCACATTGGCACCAGTACATCACCACATGGGGAACTGCAGTGGATTGACTGACAACTGTATCAACCTGCACACAGAAAACCACATATTCTAAAATCTTGTTATGGAATCTTCAACAAAGCCTGCAATCCTAAAGACACTTTCCCGGGAGTAAGACTTACTGAACACAGTGGGGCTTACTTTTGAGTAGTCATGGTTAGGATTGTTGAAATTAAAAAAACTACCAATGTTATTAGACTTGCAATGCCATCCTAAGCATGTCTACTCAGAAGTAAGTCCCATTATGGTGAATGGGTCTACTCCCAGGAAAGTGTGGTTAGGATTGCAACCAAAGTCTGAGAAGTTCAAACACATTCCACAAGAAAAACTAGGCACACACACAAGTGCATCCACACACGCTTTCTCTCTCTTGGGTTGCCATAATTCTCTGGATTCCACCTTTCAAATGTGCCAGTATGTGAAGGCAGTCCCCCAAAACCAGGACATATGGCTACCCTAGCCCATACACACCCCACAAGCTCCAGTGCTCCCCCTCCACAGCACTTTTGTCTACATATATGAAGGATGACCAAATTGTGAAGAATTCTGTTCCTTCATCAAGATCTTTTAAAGGTCTTGGGTGGATGAAGGTGAGTAGCCAGATTATTTTGCTCAAAGGATTAGATTCAGTCCCAGATTTACATATACGCTAAACAAGCTATAGCTTAGGGTCCTACTCTCTTGGGGGCCCCCAAAAAATTTAAAGGAAATAAACTGGATGTACATTTCCAAAATACAAGTAAAAACAAAATACATACCGTAACAGTGTTTTGTGTTGTGTAGGTCCTATTATGTCCGTAAATTACCATATAGAATATATTCAACACAAAAAACAGCAACAATTTGTTGTTGACAAAGAACATCTGGACATATATAGGGCCCCATTACCTTCAGTAGTCTAGGGCCTCATCAAACCTAAATCCGGCCCTGATTAGATTGCATCCATTTCACTCCTTTCTTCTTGTAGGCTCCTTACTTGCAATCTTCTTACAGGCTCCCTGCATTGCCTGCTTACACAAAGTAATCATGCTTGAATCATGAATAGCCTGGCTGTGCATAGGGTAATCTTAGCCAGATCAGGGGCAAGAATTCCTGTTGAATATAAGCACCACATCGCTGAATTGAAGACTTCATCTTGATTTTGGCACAATGGGACTGAAATCAAAATCTGCTACCTGTGCAATCGTGTTTTTAACCAACCCCTGTCTAATTAATGTGAATGAATAGCAATCATTCATAATGCAGAGCATTATGCTTAGTATAATGTATACTACATTTTACATAATGTACAACAGCATGACTTAGAAATGGAGAACCACATCTGGAAGTAGGTTTCCACATGTGTATCAGGAACTATCGGCATAAATCAGAAGCAGATCTGAATAAGATGTCAGCTGTCTGCACCATATTCTTTGCAATGAGATGTGCACTATGATGTGTGTTTCACTATGGATGGTGTCTGTCCAAGTATATATCCAAAGGTGCATCTCATTTTCTAAAACGCATTGTGAACAGATGAGATTAAACCAAGCAAGCTCTTGAGACCATCTTGTCAGGAACAGAATTGCAGCATCCGCCCCTGCAATGGCAGGTAATGTGGACCCTCTGGGTTAACCAGGCAGGGTATAAAAGAGCTTTGATTCTGCTGCACTTTAGGCTCTGGCTCAAGCTCTGGCTAAACTTTAGGCTCTGGCTCAAGTTCCCAGCTTCAGTTCCAACTGATCTCAGGGTCCTGAGACTGCACACCCTTCCAGCTTAGATTCAGCTGTGGTGCTGAATCTGACCTACAGTAGCCAGAGAAAGGAATTCACCTACCTACAGTAGCCAGAGATGTTCCTGCTTCTTCTGTTATGGTTCTAACGTCACCCCTGTAAAACCACCCAGACGTTTAGCAATAAGGGATATTGCCTATTGATGGGATTCAAAGAAATTAACAATCGGTTCTATGCCCATCTAGCAGCCATTTTAAAAAGGCTATTTTTAAACTTTATATGTCCTATCCAGTGGTGGGCCCAGCATAGTTCAACAACCGGTTCTCCGGAAGTGGGCAGGGCCAGGGGCAGGGGAGGACACACCACCTTAACCATTAGTTTACCAAAAAAAATTGTATCACCTGTGACTGCATCAATCAGTATTAAGCCCCTGAGTTCAGTATAATTTATTCCTATGCATTACACTTTGTTATGCTCTCAGGGGAATGTGTGCCACAAATAAGAACATAAAAGCATAAGAAAAGCCTCCACTGGATCACACCAAAGACCCATCTAGTCCAGCTTCCTGAATCACACAGAGACCCACAAGCTGCCTCAGGGAGCACATACGACACTTGCATCCAGGTGCTTAAGTACCAGCAGACACTACAACAAGTTCCACAGGTGGTGCTCATACCACTGGTTGGGAAACACTGATCTACAGTTTAGGACCAGAGTCTGTGGTGTCCCCTCTGCAGGCTGAGGTTTGCCTCTAAGCCATTACTTAAGGCTACAATCCTGTCCACACTTTCCTGTAAGTAAGCTTCATTGACTATTATGGGACTTTCTTCTGAATGGTCATGCATAAGATTTGGGCTCTTAGAATCCCAGCCTCTTGCTGCAATACCATCCAAATTTGCCTAGGAGTAAGCACCATTGAATATAATAGGACTTCTGAGTAGTCAAGCAAAGGACTGAGCTCTTAGTAACCAGCCTCTGGCTGCAATCCTATTCACTTTCCTGAGAGTAAGCTCCACAGACTCTAATGGGACTTACTTCTGAGTAGCCAAGAATAGGATTGGGCTCTAATGCTGCACTCCTCTGCACACTTTCCTGGGAGTAAGCTTCATAGATTGAAATGGGATTAACTTTTGAGTAGTCAGGCATAGGATTACAAGCTCTTAGAAACCAGCTTCTGGCTGCAATCCTGTGCACTCTTTCCAGGGAGTAAGCTTCACTATTATAATGGAACTTACCTCTGAGTAGACAGATGATTGGGCTTTGAGGCTACACTCCTATCCACACAGGGGAGTAAAACCTACTGACTTTAATAGGATTTACTTCAGAGTAGACAGTGGACTGAGCTCCTGGGGGGCAGGATGGGAACTGGGGCTATTTCTTCAGGTGCCCCCCACAAACTCAGGTGGAGAGATTTCTCAGAGGGGCAGGATGAGGTGGGGAGATCTCTGGGGGGAGGGGCTACAGTGTGGATAGGACTGCAGCCTGAGCCCAATCCTTACCGTGTCTACTCAGAAGTAAGTACCATTCAAGTCAATGGGGCTTACTCCCAGGACTGTGTGGTCAGGATTTTAGCCTTACAGTCCAATCCTATGCAGGCTTACTTAGAAGTAAGTCTCATTCTAGTCAGTGGGACTTACTCCCATGTAAGTGTGGATAGGATTGCAACCTCAGAGCCCAGTCCTAACCATGTCTACTTAGAAGAAAGTCCCATTATAGACAGTGGGCTTACTCTCAGGAAAGTAGACAGGGCTGGAGGAACAGGGGACAAAAGCCCTGAAGGATCTCATCCTCACAACATTCAGATGCTGCTTCTACTCACGTAAGGCTCCCAGATCTTTCTCAGCAGTTCTGGCTTCCCTGTTCCCATCTAAGGACCCCTTTGTAAAGCTGTCCATGAAAGTGCCTGACCCAAAAAAACACCATCCCCAGAGAGGCTGCCTCATTTGCATATGAGAAACCCATCATGCTTTGCAAACTGCACAAGGAAATAACTTCTGAAAACTTGCTAGAAATAAGGTTTTTAATCAAAATAAGATGCTTAGCAAAAACAGCCTTCCTGAATAGCATCATCCAAAGGTTTGAGGCATGAAGAAGCTCCTCACTCTCACTTGAAAGTATTGAGCTTATAGTGATCCAAACCCCTCCCATCTCAGCAGTGCAGTGTCTGAGTGTGCTGTGGAATGACTGCAATGCCTTGTCTGAATGATGGTAATGGGAACAGACTGTATTTTAAAATTAAAAAATAACCTTAGGGAGGGGAAGGAGGAGGGAGAGAGAGGCCCCCTCAGAAGGAGAGGAGGGGAGGAGGGAGTGGGGCTTCACCTCTGGGAAGACAGACCCAGAGACCCTTTAACAGAAATTCAAGCACAGTTGCATGCAGTTCAAAGGTGACGGCCCCCTCTTAGCTACTGGTTCACTAATGTCATGCCCAAATTAACAACCGGTTCTACAGTACCGGTGAGAGCTGGCTGCAGCCCACCTGTGGTTAACAACCAGTTCTATAGAGTAGCTGCGAACCTGCTGGAGCCCACCTGCCGCAACGGCACTTTTAATCAGGCAAATTATGGAGTATTGTTATTCCCCACATTGGCAAGACAAATACGTGTGCATGTCAAAAGAGCTAACTGTGACCAAGCATACTAATGAGTCCAGTAACTCAGTGATGCCAAATGGTCTTTATAGTTTGTCCTTATTACCCCATGTTAATTTCGGTTGTGAGGATGCTGACCAACTCACATCACTAACCCATTGTTGTTCCATTAGACAAGTTACTTTTAATGTTATTTTCAATCTTGGTTTTCTTTAACAGCCCTTTCTCCAATATTTTAAAACAAGACTGCAGTGCTAGGATCTAGTTCTAGTAATACTGCAAAAAAATGTAACAGAAACGAACTGTTAAACAAGTCCCTAAACATAAATTTGGAAGAGTTTTTTTAACATTCATATTCTTTGGAGGCTCACTTGTAAGTTCTTCATGTTGAAAACATTTAAATGGCTGGGGAGGTTGCACATCAACAGAGCCCACAAAGTACATGCAGATGATTCTGGATTCTATTCCTAACACCACCAGGTAGAACTGAGAAAAATTCCTATCTGAAATATTGTGGTTGTCAAAGGATATTCCATCAGGTCCATGAATGTCATCAAACTATAATTCCCTCCCCTTCATGCACACACCATTTTGGGAACATCCTTGTTTGTGCTGCTACTGCTACTATTTTTATCAGAGAAGCTGTGTGCATCTCTGCTCTGTCTCATCTTAGCAGATGTCAGTAGTAAACATGTGCTATAAGTAGAGTATATTGGCATATAAATGAAAATTTGGCACTAAGCCCGTTTTTCTGTTGTCCTGGTCTCCTTTGATTAGATTCTATCATGTTAGTCAGCAGCATTTATAATTGTAAGGATGGCAGCCCACACATCCATTTGCCATAGTAATCACATACAATCCTTAATGGGATTTCAGAGTAATTTGTGCATGGATTGTCACCAGGGCTTTTTTTCTGGGGGTACTCACCAGTACTCAGTACTGGCACCTTTTTCCACCTGCCATCCCACCTAGCAGCTAATTAATAATTAGTCATATGGGGATGACCTGTGGTGAGTACTGGCACCTTCCCCCCTCCCCCAGAAAAAAATAGCATAACTGCTTTTGCATAATAATAATAATAATAATAATAATAATAATAATAATAATAATAATAATAAAAATTGACATCTCCTACAATCCAGAGTAACTACAGGAGCACATAAGAGACATTACGTGCACCCATAGTTACTGCACCACCTAGTGAAAACCTATGGGAAATTCATATTGAATTCCAGAGTAAATTGTTCTTGCACCAGAACAAGGACTCCCCATAGTTACTCTGGATTGTGCCCATTGCCATATTTTACAATGCTATTAATAGGAGAAATCTAGATCATGGGTCACTTGCTTCTATTTTTCAAGGCAATGTTCTACAATGCAACACAGTAAAAAATTCATAAAGCTCTGATGTGCCTAGAGATGATTGGGGCACCATGCAAAAGGTCACACCCTTCTCCCTTCAATTTTTCAGGAACAGATGTGACATTTAAATTGTATATAATTCCAGTCATAACAAATTTATTTATATCATGTGCTACTGGGGTCGTTTTTACATACATTACACGTTTGATATATTACAAGCTATTTGAGTCACTCCGTATTTGCATCATAATATAATGTGATGTGCCATCACCATGGCATTAACTGCTAGGTGCAATGAATATTACCGATTTGGAAACTGTGCTGATTGTAGGAGCTGTCACAGAGCAGCTCACTAGCACAAGCGTATTCTGAGATTTGAAGGATTTTTATATCCAGGGATTGAATTTTTTTAAAAAAACTGTTGGGATAATCCAAATCTAGACTGCAAGATGGAATTCTGATTAATTTCTATGTAAAATTTGCACACTGAACCATTACACTTCGTGTAATGTACTGAGTTTAATAATCATATTCAAAAAATATTGCCAAGAAATACCTATCCAAAATATGACAGAGGAGCAATTTAAAACTAGACACACCTGTCAAGAATATTTACTTTTAATCCTGAGTAAAGCCAAAAGCCTATACATGAGTTCCTGGGAGTAAGCCTCATTGAACTCATTGGAACATACTTCTGAATAGACATTCTGTACATAGGATTGCATTGTAGGTGTTAAAGGATTGCAGTTTATACACTTAAGTAAGTCAGTGCCGTTCACATCATATTAAATTATCCCAAAACTCATAATCCTTTTAATTGGTCTGGGTTGTACATATGGTGGCACATGTGCTGGAACATTCTTTTCTATGTATCCACATGCTATTCTTTTAAACCTTTATATACCATTTTTATTGTGCTTTAGATACGCAAACTATCAGTTAGTTGTGATCTATAATGACTTGCATTTGGTTTTACAAATTGAAATATGGTAGTTCCAGAATTTAGGAGTCAGTGTTATAAAGGTACAGCCGGATTGTTAATACAGACTCTATCTTACTGTCACATTTATTTGAAAGCCCTGGAGGAGATTCAACCTCTGCACGTTGAGACATCTGGAAAAAGAAGAAAATTCTCAGCTCTGAATTACATAGCCAAGATAAATAAATGAATATATGTGAGAGCTGGACAGTAATTGGATTAATTTTTTTAAAAAATTGTGGATATGCATTTTTGACATATAAAGAATGCAATACGTTATAAAATACTGCACCACTAGTTTTTTTCTCTAATACATTCACAGTTGGAATGTTGACTGTGGCTTCAATTCTGATTCATGTTAACTGACAGCCCGATTCTAACCTGCACCATCGTAGCCATTGCTGTATCTAATGCAGGTTAGGGGGTAACTAGAGGGGAAGGTTAAAGACCCAATATCCAGTGCATTGCAGTCTCCGAGATTTTATACGACTTTCAACAGCACTGGGATAACCATGGCAGTGTGGTGTACGCTGGTAAAAGGGCAGTCCTAGAAGCCTTCACAAAATAATGAATTGGGAACATTTGTTTCAGGGTGGAATTTGAAGATTGGATAGGACTGGGCCCAAAGTCCATTCCTCTGCCCATTGTCTGCAATGAAAATGTAAGCACGCAGGATCAGACTATATGGTAAATGCATGCAACCTCAGGCTCAGGTTGAATGTACCAACCTTTCTCTGCTCTGGTTGAATGTACCATGTAGTCTTGGCACGAAAAAAACTTGTGCTTCAGTAAGTTGCATATGTATGGCATTCTTTTATATGCCATTTGGTCTTGGAAGGCCAAAAAATGTGCTTTTTAAGTCTAACTGCTTTGTGAGAAAGAAAATCCTTTGCTTGTCAGTATAATATCCACAAGATCAGTGATGGGCTTCAAACAAATTAAGAACCGGTTCTCTGCCCATCTGGCAGCCACTTTTAAATGGCTATTTTTAAACTTTATATGTCCTATCCCTTGTTAACAACTGGTTCTATAGAGTAGGTGCGAACCTGCTGGAGCCCACCACTGCACAAGATGGTAGTAAGCCATACAGCAGTCAGTGTGCAGTTAAGGTTATTTCATAGCGTTTCTAAATAGAGACTGTGCCTAGCAAAAGTGGCACCAGTAAGATCAAAGAATCTGTGTCCGTTGTGCAAAGTCTCAAAATAGAACATCCACCTAATTGCTGAGCGCTTGCAAGGAAGCAAATACTGTCTGCTTCTTGAAAGCAGTAGAAAATGAACTAATTTGCAACTCACTGCTTGTGGCAATTTTATTAAAAAAATATTTGTGCCAAATGCTGCATCAAAGATCTAGATAAAACAGAACAGCAAGTTTGCCTCCTAATAATATGCAATGAGACTTAAAAACAAATCAAATATGGGAAATGAGCAACTCAATAACTATAACATGTATTCCATTAAAGCCATGTCAAAAAGGTTTCATTTATTCACATTTGAACATTCAAATGTTTCAAATCTTAGAATAAACTAAGGAAAAGACTTGGAGAACATCACATTGGCACAACCACAACCCTTCACGTAGTCCCAATAGGGAAACTCAGGCTACCGTTCCTCTTTATTTAAAAACAAACAACAAATTGCTGCTGCCAGGCCAAATGCCATGAATTTTTGCACTGGCAAACAAAACCGCTTTCCCAAGAGACAATTAAATGGCTTAGGTTTCTTTTGGTTTGCATCAGTTAACAGTTTAAACACAGCAGCACCATCTCCAGTCATAAAAAAAAATACCTGAGCAAATGCTACTGTGTGGGCAGGTCAGGTGATGCATAGTTTGGAGTGTATTTTCCAGTTCAGCTACTGTATTTCTGGCTGGCAGAGCAAATGCCTGGCCCATGCTGCCTACTGTTCTAGTGCTATTCAGGACAGTTCCTTAAAATCCTTAAAAATATATAATCCACAATTTGACGTTTGACAGGTCATTTGCATTGTTTATTAGTGCACATTAATATTTGCAAAGAATAGTTTCTAAAATTATTTTAGTATCTTTGTCATTACATGTTGGGCTTACCTTATCTGAAATGCTTAAGATCAGAAGCATTTTGGATATTGGATTTTTCCATATTTTGTAATACCTGCCTGCATATACATAATGAGAAATCTTGGGGATGGGGCCCCAAGTCTAAACACAAAATTCTTTCATGCTTTGTATACTCCTGAAGCACATAGCCTGAAGGAAATTGTATACAATATTGTATACAATATAATATTGTGATTACAATAAAAACATTTACCAGTATTTATTTTTCTCCGTCTGTTGAAAGTGAGCCAAAGTGTGATATGGGTTTGTACCATATCTTGAAAGCCCAGCAGCCTGAGCGCAGTGCTATAGTCCTTCAAGCACAATACCAACTGCATCAAGGGCTATTTTTAAATCATTTGCGAGTAATCTTTGTCTATGATGAGTACTGTAGTGGGTGACTTTCTTTTTACAGGATACATTATGAGGACAATTCTAAAGAGCAAGAATAATATATTGTGTGCTGCTTACTGAAGTGCAAAGAGCAGTTGCCCTTGAATAATTGTGCCAAAACGCAATGGCAGCAAAGTTACTCCTCATTATCAAGTTTACTTTGTGATCATTCAATCGCAAATGTATTTCGAAAAGTGCAAACATGTATTGGGAACAGTATATCCATTACATTAGTCTTCTAATGATGTTTCTGGCACAAACTTCTTTTTTAAAGGCTACTCCTTCTTCCTGTTCAAAAGGATGGTGGTTATGTGTACAGTCACAGGAGAATTCAACTAGAAGTAGTCAGCTTTCTAGGAAACAAAATATCTGTGCAAAACAATTAAACTGGAATAGCAGGATCAGAAACCTCTGGGATTAAACTAAGTGAAAGTAAAGTGCACTGACTTGAATGATTTTTTGATTGACCTATAAGAAATAATCTTTGAACATAGCTGTATACTATTACATATTTGTAACAGCTTCATGTAATTTTGCATGTGGAATTTATCACAACATTTTCAATGGATTTTGAGATGTTTGACATGTTTCATGAGTCACTGGAGTGACTTGTTTTTCTAAGATTTTCCAGGATATGTTCAAGCAGCATATACAGAGGCCCGGTATGTTTTGAGACCATTTTGCTGTAGTTTTTGTTGAAATTCGTTCATTTTCCATACAACAAATTTGTTCAAAGATATCAATTATCATATAGAGTAGAGTACATAAGATAGCAATTATCACTTATCAAGTGCTGTCTAGCTAGGGACCAACCCTATCTAATCTTTTGGTGGTTGTGCAGTTGTGCCAGTAGGATGTGGGCTACATCCTGCGGTGGAGGGACAGTCACTGGGGTCTTCTTAATGTATGGGAACATGTGTTCCCTTACATACATAGCACAACCTTGTGGCTACACCAGAGCTAGAAAGTTGGATAAGATTGGGCCCTCACATACATTTACTGTCATAGGGCAGATGCCAACAACTGCTATCAAAAATTTTACAAATATCTCAAATAGGGAGGATTTTCAAGAGGCTAGTACTCTGCAGGTTGTTCCTTTAAAAAGGACAAAGCTTAAAACAACGAATTTTCAGTTCTGTCATCCATAGACAGATGTCTATTATCATCAGCCCCACAAGACAGTCCCACAAGACAGGGTGAGTTCCTGTTCTTAGACCAGCTCTGCGACACCAGCTGGATCCAATCCTATTGGCTCTGCCTTTCCATTGGACTAATTCAGTGGCGTGGACAGGGGGGATTTGCTGCTTGGGTAACAGCCTATCCTCCATAACAATCCAAGGCAGGCTTTCATGCTTCTCATGCAGCATATGCAGCGCCAAGCATGATACCATAGTCTTTCAAGACTGACGGAGGCCTGCATCCATAGAATGGAATGCTATATACAGGCATTCCCCACTTGTTGGACAGGTTAGGTACTGGTGCACCATCCAAAAGTGAAAACTGCTGAAAAGTGGAACCCAATCTTTTTTAGTTTTCAAATATTACTTCCAAAGCTGTTTTAGTGAGCAAACTGAAAATTTTCCCTTTACCTTGCAAATTCCTGCTGCCACACAAAGATTTCTGCAAATAGATTCTCATTAATAACTCCTTTCTAGAATAGGATTAGACATTAGAAAAGGTGACCATACAGAATGGACAGAGTACCTGTACTTCAACCATTACATAGAAGAGGGAATATAGGCAGGTTTAACTCAACATAGAAGTGTTTAAAAAGCAACACCTGCCTAAATTTCCTCTTCTATGCAATAGTCCTCCATGCACGCTGTCCTCCATGCTATATGGTCACCCTGGACTTAGACTGCAACATGGAGGTGGGCAATTTTGGCCTTCAGAACAGCAGAGAGAGGTTGAAAGAGCAGAACATGCATTGAATGAATGAGTTCTGAGTATAACTGAAAGGAGTTAAAAGAGTGAATCATCAGAAAATGAACTGTCAGAAAGTGGGGGATGCCTGTATTTGTGTCTTCTCCCATCATGCACACTTGGAGAATATCCAAATTGTTTTTGTCAAACCTCAATTATATCAAATCAACCATTAATTGAATTCTTGCTTCCATCACAATGCCTCCTGTAGGTTGTGCAAGAATGCTCTGGTGTGTATACATCAGTGACATCCTGTGGGACACTTCCCTATGGTTGGTGGGGGTGACTATTGCTGGGCTGATCATTCCTCGGTGCCGGCTGGGCTGAGGGACAATTATTGATTCAGTGACTGTTCGTTGGCCCTGCTACCTTCTCATATTACACTCACAGTGCTTTTCTGGCCACCAGCATCAGGGTAAGAAGGCTGCAATGATTCATTCCTTGGATATCTGACAGATGTCATTCTGACACTGACCCAACATCAGACAACCACTTCATGGATGATGGCTTCAGCCTATAACAGTACAAAGGCTGCAATCCTAAAGACAGTTTCCTGGGAGTAAGACTCATAGAACACAATGGGGCTTACTTTTGAGTAGACATGGTTAGACTATTATGGAAATGAGGGGGGAGGAAGGACAACTGAGAGGGCCTGTACCAGTGTAGCACTGCCTTCCCTCTGCTATTTCTCCTCCCCACTCCCTTGCTGAACATGGTTAGGATATTGAGGTCATTGTGCCAGCACTGGTGCACCACTGCTGTATTGTCTAAATAAGATTAGCCCATAAAAAGATTAAAATTTGATGGTTCAGATGTTTGAGAAGGGAAGCCGCATTCATTCTCACCCAATCATCCCACTTCCCGTCCCTGCCGAAGAGCAGAAAGGGTTCTGAGAGCAGTTCCAGCTGTTTCTTGTGTGTCTCTTTGGATCAAAGCTTATATATATATAAACAAGATTTCATAATGTTCATTTATCTGATAAAGCCACACAGGCAATTGGAGAAAAGAAGATAAGCGTCTTCCCATGGGAAAAATGTCCTTATTTCCAACACTTACCCTAGTTACAAAATCATGTGCACCAAGCGTGATGAGCACATACATGTCTTCACAGTGACAATCAGGAAAAGATGAGGTTAGTTGTTCTGTGGTTTCTAAGACATACCATAAATGCTACATGTGTGTATCCTACAAGCCATGGAGAAAAACAAATATATCAGGAAATATTCAATATTCATAATTTAATAACACAAAACTCTAATTTGTGACAGCCAAATTTAAGGCTGTTTTAATACAACAGTTTAGAATTCTTTGTTATAATAATAAAGAATCCAGATTACATGGAATATAAGATAAACATGGTGTTGTGCACCTATGGAGCTCATAAAGTAATACATAGTAGTAGTAAAAATTTAGCTGTCTGCCACATTGTTAAATGCTTGAGGGCATAATATCTTGCTTTCCTCAAGAGACATACTATAAAGTGACAAACCAGTCTTCCACCCCAACTTCTTAATGAAATTGACCATGGCAGGCTTGTGAGAACATCAGCATCAGACATGTGAACAGGGCAACCAGCCACCATCAACAGAAGGCTTTTTGATTGATTTTAAATTAAGGTCATGGTCCCTTAGGCCACAGCCAGATTTGATTATTTTTGGCATATTTCAAATATGTGTTAGGTTCCTTTTCTTCATGAACAGCAGTTAAGGTATTCTTCAGAGCAGTGACCCTTCAAACTTATCACATGTGAAGAAAAACTCACATCACTTCTATTCTTCTGGCAATTATCTACATCTTATTTAAGAATTCAACGTCACTGATTTTAATAACTTGATATACGGTTCCATTACAAGAGCATCTGACCTTATTGTCTCCAAGATCACAATCCACTGGGTTGACATGGCTGTCCACAAACAGTAAGAGACACATGGGTGTTAGATATACTAGGATCCATACCCTAAGGAAGAGGATGCATCGCACAAGATCCTAAAATGACAAATGTGTTTATCACTCCCTGTACAACAATGGAAATATGTGTTTTGTTATAACTCTGATAGGCCCCAATCCAATCAAATTTTCCAGCAGTTGTGCTAATGGGGCTTGCACTGATACTGCAGTGGAAGAGCAGTCACTGATGCTCCTCAAGGTATGGAGACATATGTTCTCTTCCCCAGGGGGTTGCATTTGGCTTCACCAATGCTGGAAGGCTGGATAGGATTAGGCACTTAGGGCACAAATCCTAACCAATTTTCCAGCTCTGGAGTAAGGACAATGCAACTTCAAGGTAAAGGAACAAACAATCCCTTACTTTGAGAAGGCCTCCATGACTGCTTAGTGCCATCTGCTCAGCATTCCTGCTTAGTAGAGAGAATTAGAACCTAAATTAGAACCTAAAGTGGAGAGAATTAGAACCTTAGAAGAGAATTTGAACCTAAAAATCTAGAAGTAGAGAATGAACTAGATCTTGTGGTAGGATTCAGATCAATTAACAACAGGTTCTATGTCCTAATAACCTAAATTAACAACAGGTTCTATGTCCATAGAACAAAAGGTTCTACATCCCATTAGTACCTGTAACTGGTTCTCAGAACCAGGTGCTCATTAGCAAAGGGTTCTATAGAACCTATGAGAACCCCTTGAAGCCCACCACTGAAGTCTAGATCTAAAGCACTTAATTACAGGAAAGGAGGTAGACCCTAAGGAAGCCTTGACAAGAAAGACATTCCTTTCCAAGGGCAATTGTTATGTCTCTTAATTCAATTGGCCTTTAAAGTGAATATATGGATTATGAAAAGGGAGCACAGACACATTAGCTGACATTCTGTCAGTAGCAGGAATGGCCAAGGAAGACCTTGGGGGGGGGGGTCTGTCATGTACATGTTTTTATCCTAGAGGGGCAAAGAGATCTAAAGGGGTTACTGAACTATCCGTAAACACTTGGAGCATGGTAACAGATTTTGGGCCTCTCTCCCAAATTTTGCAACTAGCACTATATGTTTGAAGTGGAGTAAACCCTTATTAAGAACAAAGACATTCTCCATCTATGCACCTCATCCTATTGCACTATAACAGAATTGAATTATTCAAGCCCCGTTGGATCATCATTTAAAGGGAGGCATGATTTTAAAAAACCCTTACAAAACTATTCCCTCGTAAGTCATCTATCCCAATAGTATTCCTGTTTATTGGAGCTGTGGGTGGCACAAGTGTTAAGACACTGTGCCTGTTAACCAGTAGGCTAGGGTTCGAGACCCAGGTCGGCCCCACAAGACAGGGTGAGCTCCTGTCCTTAGCCCAGCTCTGCGACGCCAGCTGGATCCAATCGTATTGGCTCTGCCTTTCCATTGGACTAATTCAGTGGTGTGGAGAGGGGGGATTTGCTGCTTGGGTAACAGCCTACCCTCCATAACAATCTAACCCAGGCTTTCATGCTTTGCATGCAGCGTATGCAGCGCCAAGCATGATACCATAGTCTTTCAAGACTGACGGAGGCCTGCTTTTTTTAATGGGAGGGTTACAATTCTTGTGATTCTTTAGGATCCGGGGTGGGGCATAAATTGGTTAACCCCTCTGCTACTTCTTGTAGGAATGCTGTAACTAAAAATAAGCAATCCTGGATGAGAGGGGGGAATTTTGAGGTTTGCCTAGGGAAATGGCCTGATCCTCCACTATACACTGAGAGTCAATACCTTTTATGACAAAATTGTTTTAATCCACAGTGCTCACTTTCAGTTCCTTTCTGCTTCCTGCTCTCAAATTGCTAACCATAAATCTGAAGGATTCAAAAAAGTCAACCAACTTGCTCATCTCTGTTGAAGGATCTTGCATATCTACAAGTGCTCCTAAGGAATGAATCTACTCATATAATGACTCTCCACTAAAGGATGCAGCACAAATTTCCATTGACATGGCTGCATCAGCGCAGGAAAGTCGGATAGAATGGTGCCCTTAGGTTGCAGCCCTAATCTCCAGTTAGGCCAGCCTAAGCTCCAGCATAAGTTCTGTGCTGACCTGGGGTGTCACAAAAGTGCCTTAAAACACTTTTACATCACTCCTGGGGGAGGGTTAGGCCAATGCATGGACATGTGCTTGCCTCCCTACATTACTACAGGAATGGAAAGACCGATGAGTTATGCCCGCCTCTGTGGAGCACAATGTTAAACACCTTCCCTGCTCTATTCATCCCCTCCACGAGAGGTTCTCAAACTGGGGCATTGTGACTTGAGTTTGATTTCATAGATTTATTTCATGGAATCATAGAGTTGGAAGGGACCCAGTGGATCATCTAGTCCATCCCCCAGCCTGTAACAGGAGATCCTTGTCTTGTGGGGACCTGGGTCTCGAACCCTGGCCTCTGTCTTTGCTCTTTAAAGAGGCAGGAAGAGGGAAATGCAACAATGCAAATTCCATCTGGCTGGGATTATAGCTCTAACCTGCCAGCCTTCACTGGTGACCCCATAGTTCCAGATACTCCAGCCATAGATCCCTATTGCACCAACTGACTGTTTCCTCATCCTCTCATCATGTTCTCACCCTGGATAAGGTTCTCAGGGAAAAAGCTTCTTCCTCAGGGAAGAGGAAGAGAAGAAAATCCTACCCACTGTTCCAGTGCCCATGCAGCCTTGTGGTCAGGGAACACACCTGCCTTCATCATGAAGAGGCTTCTCCAGCCTGACTGATACCAGTTGCAGAAAACCAGTTCATGCAGGATGACCATATGTCCTCTTTTCCCAAGATGTGTCCTCTTTTTTAGCCTTGTGTCCTGGGAATTTTTTTTTCATCATCCTCCTTTTCCTTGACAGCAGGCTGCATACAGAATTCTTGTAATTAAAAATCTATATATATAAAAGGCATCTTCATCATCATCACTGACTCATCAACACCCAGCCAAAACCGCTGGGCCTATAAGCGTGAAATTTGATGAGGGTGTTCCTTCCATGATGGAGGGATCCACTAAGAACCAGTTTTCAGAAATTCTAACCAGAAGGGGGTGAAAAGGGGTGCAATGCATTTTATAAAACTAATCTTCATCGTCATTACTGACTCATCACCGCCCTGCCAAAACCGGTGGGCCTAGAAGCATGAAATTTGGGGTGGGTGTTCCTTCCGTGACGGAGGGGTGCACTAAGAACTGGTTTTCGGAAATTCCAACCGGAAGGGGGTGAAAAGGGGGGCAACACATTTTCCTCCCTATACTTTGCATTGAGAATTGCTGACTCATCAACATTCCGCCCCAACTGCTGGGCCTGAAGCATGGAATTCTGGGAGTTCCTTCTGTCACCTGAACTCCCACCAAGAACCATCTGGAGAAATTTAACCCTTCAGGGGCTGAAAAGGGGGCAACGTGTTTCTGTCCTATACTTAACATGGAACACTGACCAACATCCAGCCAATTGGGTGCTCTGTGCCTGGTGCACTGGGGAGGGGGGGAATATTGTTCGGAGGAAAAGGTTGCACTGGAGAGGATGCTGCTCATGGTGGGGTTGCACATGGGAAGATGCACATTGTGGGTTGATGCGCTTGGGGGATGATGCGCTTGGGGGATG
Source organism: Cryptoblepharus egeriae (assembly GCA_030015325.1). Taxonomy (NCBI): domain Eukaryota; kingdom Metazoa; phylum Chordata; class Lepidosauria; order Squamata; family Scincidae; genus Cryptoblepharus; species Cryptoblepharus egeriae. The sequence continues at coordinate 36,436,414 of JAREYC010000005.1, forward strand.
TTGCGCATGGGGGTTGATGCTGCGCATGGGGGATGTTGCGATTGGGAACTGATGCACATGGGGGTTTTATGCGCATGGGGGGATATTGTGCATGGGGGGATGTTGTGCATGGGGAGATGATGCACATGAGGAGTTGATGCGCATGGGAGATGTTGCACATGGGGGTTTGATGCACATGGGGATGTTGCGCATGGGCGATGTTGTGCATGGAAAGATGATGCACATGATGAGTTGATGCGCATGGGGGATGTTGCACATGGGGGCTTGATGCACATGGGGTTTGATGCACATGGGGTATGTTGCGCAGGGGGACATGATGCGCATGGGTGGTTGATGCACATGTGGGGAAGTTGCACATGGGGAAGTTGCGCATGGGGACATGATGCGCATGGGTGATGTTGCACATGGGGGGAAGTAGCGCATGGGGGACTGATGCACATGGGGGAATGTGCAGGCAGGGGGTTGGACTAGATGACCTACTAGGTCCCTTCACACTCTATGATTCTATGATTCTATGCGCATGGGTGATGTTGCGCATGGGGGTTGTTGCGCATGGGCGATGTTGCGCATGGGGACATGTTGTGCATGGGGGGAATGGGGACATGTTGTGCATGGGTGATGGTGCACATGGGTGATGTTGCGCATGGGGAGATGATGAGCATGGGGTTGATATGCATGTGGGGAAGTTGCGCATGGGAAAGTTGTGCATGGGGACATGATGCGTGTGGGGACATGATGCGCATGGATGATGTTGCGCATGGGGGAAGTTGTGCATGCGGGGTTGATGCACATGGGGGAAGTTGCACATCGGGGAGTTGATGCGCATGGGGATGAACATGGGGAATGTTATGCATGGGGGATTTGCACATGGGTGGTTGATGAGCATGGGGGTTGATGTGCATGGGGGAATTGATGCTCATGGGGGAATGATGTGCATCGGGAAATGATGTGCATGAGGGTTGTTGCGCAAGGGGAGATGTTGCGCATGGGCGATGTTGTACATGGGGAGATGATGCAAATGACGGACTGATGATGCAAATGGGGTTGATATACATGGGGGTTGATGCGCATGGGGGATGAACATGGGGAATGTTGCGCATGGGGATGTTGAACATGGGGGATTTGCGCATGGGTGGTTGATGAGCATGGGGGATGATGTACATAGGGGAGATGATGCATATGAACATGGGGGATGTTGCACGTGGTGGTAGATGCACATGTGGGTTGATGTGCATGGGGAATTGATGAGCAATGGGGGATGGTGTACAGGGGAATTTTACTTCCGCAACGTGGGTACACTTTTCGCTAGTATTTAATAAATTATGTTTTATTATGTCATACAAACTCTTTAATGCTATAAAGAGTACTGACCACATGAAAGCAATATATATGAGTCTCTTTAGCTTTCAATTTGTCATCATTTCTATACTTCTCCTGGATGTCCTACCCTTTGGGGGCCTTGTCCTCTTTAGTCAGTTCAGTTCAGATACAGTATGTTTATTGGCATTAAACCTCTTTTATCAGGGTGAGCATATATCTATCTGATCCATCACCTAAGGGCCCTACTGACTGTGCCGCCACTAAAAGATGTGAGAGGTGTGGCGGCCAGAGATAGGGCCTTCTCGGTGGTGGCACCCCGACTTTGGAACTCCCTCCCCTCAGAACTGAGGAAAGCTCCCTCGATACAGAGCTTCAGGCAGAGCCTTAAAACCTTTTATTTTAAAAAAGCTTTTTAATGGGGCAGAGGTTGGGGGGCTGTTGTTTTATTGTTTTTAACATATATGTTTTTAGCCTATATGTTTTAATTGTTTTTATTGAATTGCTCTATTTATGCTTTTAATTATGTTTTATGTCAGCCACCTTGAGTCGGGCTAATGGCCCGAGAAAGGCGGGATATAAATAAATAAATAAATAAATAAATAAATAAATAAATTTCTGCAAAAGAGGAAAAGGCCCCCAAAATGTAGGACACCAAAGAAAAAGGTAGGACATGACAAAATAAAAGCTAAAAAACCCTCATATACATTGTTTTCATATGGTTAATTTGAGTTCTACATTACTTATTAAATTTAAACTTATATTAAAATTATCACATGTAACCTATTAATTTATTAATTTTAAGAAGAATCCATGCTGCCTGCTCACAAGGAAAAGGAGGACAATGAAGATTTTTTTCACGGATCCAAGGCTAAAAAAGAGGACGTATCCTGGAATAAAACAGGATATATGTTCACCCTGTGTTTTATGATTATGACATATGGTCAGCCTGAGCCCTGATGGGAAGCTGGATAGGATGGGGCCCTCAGTCAGGTCCAACACTGGGGTGCCCATATAACTTCTATTTCCAGGACATGCCCTTGACTTTAGCCTTCTGTCCTGGAAAAAACTTAAGTGTCCTCCTTTTTCCTTGTAAACAGGAAGCATGTTGATTTCTTATAATTAGATTCCAATCCTATGCCTCACTACTCAGAAGTAACTCCTGTTATAGTCAATGGAGTTTACTCCTAGGAAAGTGTTGTTAGAATTGCATCATTAATTAATTACAGTAAAAACTTGAATTATGAGCATTTTGGATTGAGAGTGTTTTGCAGGACAAGCAAAGATTTCTAATAAATTTTGTCTTGCAATAAAGGTGAAAAAAGATAGTCTGGCAGGGATACAGCAGGTTTTGGCACTCACCCAGCACCTGCTCAGCCTCTCCTGAGCGACCAGCCCAAGCATGTCTACTCTGAAGTAAGCCTATTACAGTCAATGGGGCTCACTTCTTTGTAAGGTAATGGAAAGGAGCCTGAGAAACCTAGCCTTGCATGTAAGGCTAGGTTACTCTAAGTAAGCCCAATTCTAATCAGTGGGGTTCATTCCTGAGTAAGGGGGGCAGATTGCAGCCTGAGAGATTGGGAGCACAATCCTAACCATGTCTACTCTAAAGTAAGCCCCATTAAATTCAGTGGGACTTACTCTCAGGAAAGCGTCTTTAGGAAAGTGTCCTATTTTTCTTTATTATTTTGTATTCTATTACAGTACAGTAATCGTTTTTATACGACTGTTTTTGGGTTGTGGAATGAATCATCTCCAGTCTCTATTCTTTCTTACCGGAAAGTTCGCTTTGATATACACTGGTGCCTCACATAAAGAGCTTAATTCGTTCCAGAGGCACGCTCTTTAAATGAAACGCTCTTTAAGTGAAGCAGATTTTCCCATAGGAAATCATGGAAACTCAGACGATTGGTTCCACAACCCCCAAAATATTCATATAAAAATATTAACTGGATGTAAAAATGATGACAAAACACTGGAATTGAATTCAAAACATGCATTCAATGTGCATGATCCTATGAAGTCTACTTAGGCTGCAGTCCTAAAGACACTTTCCTGGGAGTGAGCCCCATTTAACACAAGGCTAACACAAGGTTAACACACATTTAACACAAGGTTAGGAGGCTGCAATCAAAGACACTTTCCTGGGAGGCTTACGTGGGCTGCTGCTGTAGGTTCAAAGTGGTCGGTGGGGGCACTTGGGGGCAGTTAGGGGCAGCGGCCTCTGGCACCCCCAGGCAACTGCGCCCAAGTTGGGGGCAGTTAGAGGCAGCAGCGCTGGCCGGCAGCCCTTTTAAAGAGCCTCCATGAGGAGCGTCAGGGCTGTATAACTGCTCTTTAAGTGAAGCGGAACTTGTTATGTGAAGCAAGATTTCTTGGAAATTTTTGCTTGTTATGTGAAATGCTTGTTAAATGAGGCTCTTGTTAAGCGAGGTACCACTGTACGTGCGTTTTGGATTACAAACTCGCTTCCGGAACGAAACCGAGGCACCGCTGTATATGTTGTAGTTTTAAATTTAATCATATGTAATCTAGTGTTTCAAATTAAGCAGAAGAAAGCACGCTGTATGAGTGTTTTTAGTTCTTTTATTTTGTCATGTCCTACATTTGGGAGACCTTCTCCTCTTTTTTGGGAGGTTATGGCATATGGTCACCCTGGTCCACACCACACTACTCTATTCCCAGGCATCCTCCTCATCCTCAGGCTGCCTGCCTGAGGAGCACTGCCTCCGCCTCTGCGCCTTGGTGCTGTGGAGTAGGCATGCGCCTTAGCCAGCCAGCCAGCCAGGCAGGCAGGCAGCAGAAATTTGGGGAGGGGAGGAAGCTGCGACCCTCCCTGAGGGCGGGCACAGCTTTGCTCCCCCCCACCCCAGCACTGCCAGGGATGCCCAGACTCCAAGCAGCAGCAGAGGTTGCACTGCAGCAGCACAGCACAGAACAGCACAGCAGAGCAGGTCCTCCTCCTTTGGCTGCCAGTCAGGCGGGGACTGACAGATACTGACGCTGCCAGGAGGCAGGGAAGGGGGGGAACCTCCCCTTCATCCCTCCTCCTCTTCTTCCTCCTCCTCAGCAGACAGAGGGGAAAGAGGACTGCCCCATCCATGGAGAGTTCAGCCTTGGAGACTGAGGTAACCAACAGCTGGAGGTGCAGGAGGCAGAGAAGGGGCAGAGAGGAGGAGGAGGAGGAGGAGGAAGAAGGAGGGAGGGCTCTGAGGTGAGATTAAAGGGGGGAGGAAGCCCTGCAGGGTGGGGGTTAGGGTGCTGCAGCCTGGTGACAGGTTGCCCACCCTGGGGAGCCCACAGCCACTCAGCTCTGGGGTGGGTGGATGGAAGTGCCTCTCTTCACATCCTGGCTCCAAGGGGAAGAGGGGTCCCTTGGAAGGTGCCTCCCCAGTAAGGTAATGGTGAAGGGGTGGGGGTTGAATGTCCTAAAGGGTGGCCCACAAAAGAAAGGCTACCTCCTCCTGGAACCCAGGTGGATTTCCATAGAGGTTGTTCTGAATGGAGCATCCATTTTGCCAGCTGATGGCTAGGCTGGGCTGCACAGGAGCCTTTTTTGGTCCTTTGCCAAGGATGCTCTGGGGGAAAAAAGGCAACCCTGCCTGTTCTCCCCCTCCCACCTTCATAGAAAAGCTCCCACAGTGGTGATGTACTGTGTTTTGCTAGATCATGGGAGGTGGTGCTAGATCACGCTACATAGTGGAGGTTCTGACATAGTGGAGAACCCTTCTGGTGTGTCATCATCAGCATCTGCTCCTTTGTGAGTTCAGGTAGCCAGCAGTCCTCGATTGGACCTGCAGTATTCTTGCCTTGGGCCTGCCCTGTTAGGATGGTCCAAAAAAAGATGGGAAATTCCTTGGAGGGAGTATCAACTATATTGTTTATACTCTTAATAATAAGAGCAGGAACTGTATGTTTTATATTGGGACAGATCCGTCCAGTAAAGATAGCTTAAGGTACCTTTTAATGTATGGCACAACCATATGTAATTTTGCTTGCTTCTTGAGTTGAACTGGTGAATTTTGTATTTGGAGTATATTTGGAGTATTTTTGTTGTGTGTGTGTATTTTTTTCTTCAGTGAATGTTTCCATAAAAACGTGGCTATTGTTTCAGCGCTGAAGGAGGTCTGCGTGTTGTGTGAAATGAAATCTCGGTTGCATTTGCTGTTTTTCGGGGATAGAAATGTTGCCAAACAGCTGCTGCTTTGTGTTTCAATTGCTGAGTCTCCCAGGAGTAGGTTTTGGACAGGGAGTGACATGGTGTGTAAACGATGAAGGAAGAGGAGGACAAGGGTCAAGTGCAGATTTATGGGTGCATAGATCTCCCTCTGCTAAACTTCTTAAAAACAATAATTTGGAGAGGCCATGGTAGATCATATGCCTGAAGATAAAGCAAATCCAGACTTCCTAGAAAGCAATATTTCAGTATTGGTCTGAAATATTCCCAATCAATAGCAAAGAGCTGCTGCAAAATTAAACATGCTAATCAGTATAAACAGTTTTTGTTATTGTTGCAAGAGCATTTCCTAATAGCTTGGTTGGTTTGGAAAAGGTGTTTCTGGCTTTGAAACTGCATCATTGTACAGTTAGAGCATCTGTAAATATTTCATTTGAAGGTCTTGCATCAACTAAAATGCTACTTTTGCAGAATTCTTAGGAAAAAACGTGTAGCTGAACAAATCTGTGCTACTGCTTTTACTTTTAAGCATTTTCCCTTTTGGGGGGTTTGATATTTTTTATTTATGTGGAAAAAAGCTGAAGATACGTTTTCTTTAAGATAAGTAAAAAAATCCAATATGTTCTTTCTCTTTCAATATACAAGTTTTTATGGTCACTTTCTGCTTTCTCTTTCTGAGCATAGAGTTGAAAATAAGGATGTTTGGACATGAGTTGTCCAGTGCTGACTTGTTGGCTGAGTCAGTCTTACTTCCATTTTCCAGTAAGGGAGGGATTTATGGAAAGAGAAAGATGAGTGGTTCTGAACAGAAAAACTAGATAAGTTGTTTAAAAATGTAGGATAAACATGAAGGGAATAGTGTTCCACCAGATTGCCTGTGGAGTCCCAAAGAAACCCTTGTATCGTAAGCTTCATTCATTCCTTTTAATATCTTTGCTTTGGGGAGGGTGGCTTTTTAAAAAAAACTTCATTAATTTTGTAATGGTTTTATGTGATGAACAGTGGTTTCCACCAGGGGCTTCATTGAGATTAGGTGGAAATGCATTTCATACCAGTGATCCTTTTGAGATCAGGAAACCATTTATTGATTTATATTGCTATTTAAACCACTTTATGGACATTTTTTGTTGAGTATAACAACAACAACTAGAGGAAACACCTGCCTAGCAATAAAAGGTGAGGCATCAGCACATTTTAAGAAAGAAATTGAGTTCTTTTTGAGAAGTCTGGACTGGTTTCACTTCTAGAAAGTCTATTTATTTTGGGGAGGTGGAGGTGTCATATGATGATTTGAAATAATTTATAACAATAGATCCTATATTATGCTCTTAGATAGCATAATGCAAGCTTAATGTAAATGGAACGTTTATCTTCTGGATTTCTTTTTTGTTTAGTAATATGCTGAAAAATTAAAGATAGCAGAATGAACATTTTTCATACTATTTGGGGAAAAACCTTCAAAGCTTGCTGATATATATTTTTTAACAAAGGGACAGAAGTATGTAAAAAGTCTCAACAGCAAACCAGGCTGGTGAAGATCATGAATTGAGTATAGAAATTTTCTTTAGGGAAATAAAAAATGACCTTAATTAGGTCCAGCTGCCCCAACTCTGTTAAATGACATATGGGTTTGTTTACTTCAGATGTTTTTAGGTTGTAGAGTTGAGATTCGACGTGCAGAGCTTTATGTGGCAAATAATTTATCCACAATTACTTTTATATAAATTGTCTTGATTGTCAAGGGGAGCCAAACATACATGGTTATCCACTCATGTTTAGAAGAAACCTGAAGAGATTTCCCAGAATATTTCCAGTAACTAAAAATGGACTTCACTCTTATGTTTTCAGCTCCTCGCCATGTTCAACTCTGAACACATACATACACATAAAATACAGTCTGCCAGTATATTTGTTCAGAAAGATGTCCTCTTCATTGGGCTTTACTCCCAAGTTAATGTGTTGAGGATTACTGTATAACCACAAGCTTTAGTTCCTGGTATTTTTGTTACCCTAATTTCTCCGGATCATCCCCAAACTTTTGTCTTTCTCCCTCCTATCTTTTCTTCTTCCTGCCCTTTCCCTAGGCCTTTATCCCCATTCCTTTGCTCTTTGTGATATGAGTTACCTTGTCACTGGCCAGTGAAGGTTTTCTGCTGCTGGAAATTTTTCAAATATTTGTATTACACTTTTTAACTTAACCCAATTGATGTGTGTGCTCAGGGTGTGTATGCATTCTGGCTTACTTTTTGCTTTCCACACTTTGCTCGGAGATCTCCCTAGTTACATGGGGGGCCATTTGTCTTAAATGCTCCCCTCCACCTGCTGTTTGAGCTTCCTTTAGGTTCAACAGTGCAGGCCAAGGAATGGATCATATGAACCACCACCTTCAACTATGATCAGGTAGAATTTTGAAGAAAGTAGGGTAAGAGAAGGGTCAGGCCAGGACACGTGTATGCCGTAAGCACATACATCAGCTAACATGTGATGGACAATTTAGTCTTTAAAATATTACACAGATTAGCTGTGTGTTATTGATATTTGCCACACAACCCTGTGCATTCCAGGACAAAGATTAGATAATTATTTTTCCATGCTTTCCCCCCATATAATTCTTAGAAAAAACACCCATGATCTCTTATTTAGCTTTTTTGTTGTTCAATCTCTATTAATTATAGTATTTAAAGTTTTTATTACAATAACCAGTGATTATTGATTCTTTAACCTGGTTCCACCTGAGGGAGAATCTGTGAGATGAGACATGCAAGGCTCCTAACGCCACCCTGAGCAATCTTCTCTTCTCTTCAATACCTGCCCATACTGAGGTTGCATAGGATCAGCAAAGGAGCTTTCCATACATTTGTTTTAGAAAGACTGTGTGAAAACCCTAGTGAAGGAGCTGCCCCCTAGAGGACAGTTGTGCTAAAGATGATTAGTGCAGAATAAAAGCCCATTCATTATTAGGGTTTAGTACAGTATTTGGAAGTGTGTTTCAAGAAAACCAGTTTGGTTTGTCGGCTAGGCTATGAAACTTTTCCTACAATCCAGAGTAACTACAGGAGTAAGAAAGAGACATTACGTGCACTTGTAGTTTACCACCTAGTGAAAACCTATGGGAAATTCATATTGTTCTTACACTAGCGCAAGGACTCCCTGTCGTTACTCTGGATTGCGCCCATAGTTTACTTCCTAGATATGTGTTCAGTTGAAATCAGTAGGATTTATATGTAAGCATGCATAATACAATCAAAGCTATTTTGATTTTGTGTACAGTAAAACCTTGGATTGAGAGTAACTTAGATTGAGAGTGTTTTGCAAGACAAGCAAATAAAATTTTAACTTGATATACTAGTAATGTCTTGATAAACAAGCAAAAAAATAGTCCTGGCCAGGATACAGCTAGTTTCAGTGCTCTGCCAGCATCTACACAGCCTTTCCTGAGAGACCAGCCTATGCATGCCATATGTAATATTGTATGTATATACAATATACAGTAATGTTTTAATGTGTTAATGACAATGTTCCATAGATGTCATCTGGAGAGGTCATACCAAAGTCTGGTATGTTTTCTGGAGGTCATACCAAAGTCAATTAGTGAACAAGTCTGTGGATTGAAAACTAGAGTAGATGAAAACATAGTAGGTTTAAAAAGGACCACCATTAAAAAAATAAACATGACAAATACTGTATAATTATTTAATATGTTCCACACATCTGCGGTTACTTACATGTTTTTAACAGAGTTGAAATCTTTTGGTTGCACACTGATATTAGTCATTGAGAATGACTAAAATCTTGTCAGTCTCCTCACTGCAACCCAGAGAAAGCTCTATCTGTTTTGTTTTTGCCATTTCTTGAAATGAGGTATGAAGAAGAAGAAAATTTGTCCTGTCATGAGGATTCTGCTCAAGGTTGAAATTCAACTTAACATGAATTTTCTCCCCAGATACAGTGACTGTCAGTCCTGGCTTTGTGTGTGGCTTTCCCCTCCCCCCATTGCACTGGATTTGTTAGGCAAATTTATAAACAAATCTGATCCTTGACTTGTCAAAGCATCTTTATTATGGAAGGTTTGTTGCTGTTTCTCAAATCCAGCATATTGGTGATCTTTTAGTCTTTTTCTAAATCTCATGCCAGTAGATTGTCATTGATTGTTCTGCCTGCTGTTGGGTTAAGCAATGAGTGATTAATTTATCTGTTGCGAAAATCAGTTTTGCTGCGGTTACCTTCCCCGCAACAACAGTTTTGCCTGCTAGACTAGCAGGCCACTTCATTAGGAGCATGACGTATTATGTGCACATGACTCTCATAAGTACTTGTGTATTTCTCTGTTCAAGCACAATCTGTCTGTAAGACATTTTAGCCACTCCTTAAAGGGGAAGGGAGGAGGCATTATGCCTACCAGTCATGAGTGTGTGCAGTTAACTCAACTACAAGTAGTTGCTCCTGTATTTAATCTTGGGGGAGAACATGTACCTATGCCATCATTCAGGTTTGTGCACTAAAGAGCTCAGCTTTGATTTCCTCTTGTGTGAATCTTAAGCAATTTGGAAACATAGTTCTCTTCTTATAGGCTTTCCCCCTGACTTCCTATCAGTGGTTATTAATTATGATGGCTACAGTGATCCTTCAGATGCTGGAGCAGTACATCACACAGTACAGTATTATGTGCAGGGAAGCAATAGCAGGAAAGGGAATTGTCGTTCATCCACCTCAAGTGGAGAAAAATTTCACTGCATTTATTTCCTGCCCTTTATTATTTATTTTATAATTATTATTGCTATCTATCAGCCTCTCCTTCTGTGGGTAGATATGAGGACTAAAGAAACCATACATGCCACTCTTTGCTTCTAAACTTAATTTAGGGAAAAATAAACTAACTTTTGTCGTTTGGAGTTTGTCAAAAATTTATGGTCCCCAGTAATTTATGGTCTCCTACCTATGCCACTGCCCCCTTTTCCTGCTGTTAGGTTACCTGCTCCTATGGGATTCAGATAACGTGGTGGTATTTCATATTTTTATGCTCCTTGTTTCTCCTATTGAATAAAATAAGTATTCTATGTGATTACTTCTGTATATTGGAATTTTTCTAAAAGCAAGAGCATACACTAAAAAAATAAAGAACATTCCTCTTTTAGTATCTCTTTTGATGATTGCCCTAGGATGGATGTAGTATCCTAAAGAATACCTATTTGTCATTAAGTTTAGGTACACAACTTTGGCACCAGAAGGGGAAGAAATGAAAATCGTGCCAGAGCTTTTTTTTTTTTTTTTGCTCTATGATCACTGCTGATGGTGATTGCAGCCATGAAATTAAAAGACACCGGATTCTGGGGAGGAAAGCTATGGCAGGTCTACACAACTTAATTAAAAGTCAAGACATCATCTTGCTGATAAAGATGTTTCGTTAAAGCTTTGGTTTTCCCTCTGGTAATAAGGAAGGCTAACTGCCAAAGAATAGATGCCTTTGAATTATGGTGCTGGAGAGTACTCTTGAGGGTCCCTTGGACTGCAAAGAGATCAAAGTCAATAGGAAATCAATCCTGACTGTTCACTGGAAGGACAGATACTGAAGCTGAAGTTCAAATATTTTGGCCACATCATGAGAAGGGAGGACTCCTTAGAAAAGAGCCTTATGCTGGGAAAAACTGAAGGCAAATGGAGAAGGGGAAGCAGAGGATGAAGTGGTTAGATAGTGTCACTGAGGCAATGAACATGGAGGATAGTGTGGCTTGGCATGCTGCACTTCATGGGATCACACAGATTCTACACAACTTAATGACTAAACATGCAGCTTTGATAAAGAAATTGATTATTTAGCATTTTCAGAAAGAGCCAAATGGGTTTTGCTATTGGTTTTCATCTAAATTGGATAAATTATGAGTGACTGATTACAATTCCCAGAAACATTTTATCTTTCTTATGACATTTTAGTTAAATGGTGTGATATGTTCAGGCTTTTAAAATGAATTGCAGGGCTAAAAATCCAAACACAGTACATCTCCTGCTGCTGGTTAACAAATGACAAAGAAACAGGAAAAAAAGCTCAGGTTTCTTTCTCTTGCCTCCTTCCACAGAAGATTGTGCTTGTTTCAACCAAACTTGCTGCAGTGCTGTTGTACGGAGAGGGTTTTTTGTGTTGAAGTTCCATTAGTATCTTAATTAAATGAGGTGCTGAGCTTTCGAGGGTGGATTTCAGAATTAGGTCAGATGCAGATGCAATGCTAGCTTCCTGCAAACCAGCATTGGAAGATAGCCACAGGAAGAGGTTTTCCATTTCCGTACCGCTATGCAGGTTTTCCCTGCTGTGTTGTCCTTAAGTAGAGTTGCTGATATTCTAGTTATGACTAAGGCTTATTGGGTTTCTTTTTGATGATGGTTTCCAAACCCACTTCAAACCATTATATTTAACCCTTATTAGTGTATTTATAAAAATATATCTGCCTCATTCTTCCCATTCCTCAATGGGTACACTGCTCTGAAATCTCCCCACTCATATGAGCAAGCCTTCTACAGAAAGCAGAGCATGTTCTCTCTCTCTCTCTCTCAGAGGTGAGTATATAGGATAAAGATCAGTCCCCTAAGCAGGGGTGTCCAGACATTTTGGCAGCAGGGCCACATTATCTGTCTGACATTGTGTGGGGGCTGGAAAAATGATTTACATTTCTAATGTAATTAAATTTGCATAAATTTACTTATAAGATTGTATTAGAGACATTACAAGGCTTGCCCGTGGGCTGGATGGAGGAGTCTTGCTGAGGGCCATATTGAGGCTTACTGAGGGCTGCATTTGGCTCCAGGGCCCCGGTTTGGGCACCCCTGCCCTACCAGGGTGACCAGACCAAAAATTGAAAATTCCTGACCTGGTTACTTTAAAGTCCGGATTTTCATGTGAAAATCCAGACTTTTTATTTTAAAAATGTAGGACAAAATGTAGGAAATTTTTTAGAAAAAAATTGGGGTCTGGGGAGTCCTTTTAGGGGGTGTGGGAGGCTGACTGGGAAGCGCTGGGAGGCACTGGGGGCTGTTTCCATTCAGCAATGGTTAGACGCGGCTAACCGCTGCTGATGTATTCAAAAAAATTAACTGTGCATGCGCGTGCAGCTAATCAGTGACCGGGAGAGCTCCTGGAGAGTCTCTGCATAGGCAGAGACCTCAATTGAACTCTTCCTCACTTTCACTTGGCGCGTGCCGGAAAAGTTCAATTGAGGTCTCCACCTACACAGAGATGCTCTAGGAGCTCTCCTGGCTAGTAATTAGCTGCGCGCGCATGCGCAGTTAATTTTTTTGAATATCTCAGCAGCGGTTAGCCACGTCTAACCGCTGCTGAGCAGAAACAGCCCCCAGTGCCTCCCAGTGCCCCCCAGTATCCCCAGAATGCCAGACCAAGGTGCCATTGGCCCGGACAGTCCAGACCAATGGCAAAATTCCTACTCGGTCCGGGCATTTCCAGGCGTCTGGACGCCCTGTGCCCTAATCAATCAACAGTATTTATATAGTGCTTTTCAACTGAAAATTCACAAAGTGTGTAGATCCACTTTTATTTGTTCTGTTTGATTCAGGACTACATTTTTTGGTGGATGGCATGCATTTTGAGTTGGTGTCTTTTGCTCATGCATACCCTGCATCCTTAAGAACAGTTGTCCATGGGTCAATACACATTTAAAATTTCCTGACATGTATGTACACTTTTGGATAACCACTGTATGCCAAATGAAAGCCCTTCACTGACACTTCTCCCTGTAGTGTTTTTATCATAATCGTTAAGAAGCCACTCTAGCAGTCACAATTTTTGCAGATGTTATATCTGCTGTTATATTACTATTATCATTTTCTGAGCATTATTCCTGCTCCTGGTGGGAATATATTACTATTTATATATTACACACACAAAACACACACACACGTATACTCTGTGTGTGTAAGTAACTATATCTGATATTTATCCCTTGTGAATTTACCTTTTTGTAAATAAATTTAGGCACCCTGACCTTAATGAAACCATGCCAGTGAGCAGCCATTTTCAACCACTGGTGTGCCATGAATGATCTGCAGATGTAACATAGGATTTTGGGGGAAAGGCATTTATGAGTAAGGTCATTGGAGTTATTAGTCCCTCACCAATGGCATGGTGTGCTTTGTCATTGTCAAAAAAACAAAACAAAACAATTTTGGTACCTTGTCAGTGTGCCATGAGACAAAAAAGTTTGAAAATAACTTTCAATTTAGTGAATTTGGATATTTACAACCCCCAAACACGGAATCACCTGCCTTTTTTCTTTAAACTTGCTCAGAGATTTAAAGAATTGAGACTCAGATCTGACTCCAACAAGACTTGATTTGAAAATTTGTTGGTAGAGACTTGAGACTTGCAGTTAGGTACTTGAATACATCACTGATATTGGCTCACTGTATATTTATGGATTTTAAAAAAAACCTAAAGACATCGTTGTATAGAAATTGCATATCTATTCATACACACTCTTGCCTTCCACACAAGTTCAGGATATAGTTTCTGGGCAGAAACTGTATCAGTAATATTCTTTCATCTGCACAGTAATATTCTTTCATCTGTATTCACAATAATGAATTATTCAGTGCTGTGAATATTTTAATTCAGCAGCTTTCATGTTTATGGTTTTTTTCATCCTTTCAGTGTTCTTCCATGGAAGAGTTGTTTTAATATATTTGTACCACACTTTTCATCCTGTTTTTGGAATGCTCAAAATGGCTTACAAAATTAAAATGCAGTAAAAGAAAGAAACAGAAAAAGATAGCAGCAGCAACAACAAAAACCAGCAGTAGAAGTAGGTCAGTAAGAAAAGTTAATAAAAAAGCAGAAACTTAAAGCAGCCAACGGTAATCCCAGAACAAAACAAAAATCAGAACCTAGGAACCAAGGATGAACCTAGGAATCCAGAACCTAGGAACCAAATCCAGAACCTAGGAACCAAATCCAGAACCTAGGAACCAAAAACCAAGAACCTAGGATGGGAAACCAAAATAGAAAAGCCATAAGCCACCAATGGAAGGCCAATAGGAAGGGGCAGATCTTAATTCCATTGGAAGGGCATTCTCAATTGCAGATCCACTATAGAGAAGGTCAGTTGGAAATAGTAAAGAAAAGCAACACATATCTAGAAATGTGATTTCACTATCTAGATAAAAGAGACTTGCAACAGAATGTAAGCTGTAAATACAGAAGGGAATTTTTATTCATTGTTTTTTTGTAATGGTATTGTAGCTCCTCTCTCTCCTTGCATCCCAAGAGCAAACGCAGAAGGGTTTTCTTCCCAAAGTTTTCCTACGTCAGCGTCTTCACTGTTTTTGGGCACAATCCAGAGTTACTACAGGGAGTTCTTGCTCTGGAGCAAGAACAAGTTACCCTGGATTGCAATATGAATTTTCCATAGGTTTTCACTGGATGGTGCAGTAACTATGGGTGCACATAATGTATCTTATGTGCTCCTGTAGTTACTCTGGATTGTACCCTTTGTCTGATAAATGTTCAGGCTAATATTCCACAGAAAACACCTATGCAACAAAGAAAATGAAGCCAACCACAACTGAAATTATTGAGTCATTACCAAATTGCTTTGTCATACACAATGTTGCAGAAGGAGAATGGTGGCAAGTAGGTTAGATGTTCAGCCTTGTTCTGGTGATGGATCTATTGGTAATAAAATGAGCAATTGTTAGAGAATCAGGGTGAAATCCAGAGTAATTACGGGGAGTCCTTGCTCCAGAGTAAGAACAAGTTACTCTGGATTGCAGTATGAATTTCCCATAGGTTTTCACTAGGTGATGCAGTAACTACGGGTGCACATAATGTCTCTTACGTGCTCTTGTAGTTACTCTGGATTGTGTCCCCAGTGACTTATTGAAAGCTATGGAAGAGATATATTTTGGGGAAGCTTATACTTAAATCACTATTACAGAATGACTCTAAAGCAGAAGAAGGAGATATTGTGTGAAAAACAAAGGTATGAGTGTAATAGGATGGTTGGAAGTAGGCAAATAGGTTACAACCTGGCAACAGGCCGGACTCCGTTAATGTTGCATCTAAACATGGATCAGACAATTCCAATCCAGAATAGCAAACCCAGCAATAACGCAGAAAAAATGCTAGGAAGAAGAGATTAATGTGCAGCAGATATTTGCAAATTCTCATGACACGGGGACAGTAAAATGCTAGCAGCACTTCAGAATGTTTGTATTAATGGAAAGAAAGATTTTGAGGAATGGCCAGTTGAAGTTTTTGAATTGTAAAAATGATTCTTAATTTAACCAGGAAAACAACCAGAGCATTAGAAAGGCCACTGAAAAAGAGATCTGTGCCTTAACTAAAAAAGAAGAGAAAAGATGGAATTAAAAAGGGCTATCACTTTATTGATCAGCATTGGGAACTGCTGTATAGCAGTAAATTTATTAATCTAAAGAACTGTCACTCCACAATGTAGCTATTTGAATTTTGGGGGGGGGGGTGTGAGAGTTGGTAATGGAGATCTTCATGCCATTAGGGAGAAATGATGCTCTCCATGGCTCCTACTGAGTGATGCTCTCCAGGGCGCCCATTCCATTGTGGATCTTGTTGGACCTGCATCAGTGATGTTGCTTGTGCAAGTCCGAGGAGAGAAAAGGACTAGGAAATTGCTGTTGCAGGTTATTGGATCCATGCTATGCCTTCACAATTGAATCAACCCCTTCCACAGGCTCCCCACTCAGTTTTGCCTCTTCCTTGTCCATCTCCCCCCAACCCTTTCATATAGGCTTACTTTCTCTGCTGTTTTGGTAGTGGTCTGGTATCCATAAGGGATGGCTCCAACCTCTCTGCTCTCAGCATACTGCTAGACTGTGCTTTACTGCTAGACTGTGCTTTTCAGCAGTCAGCACTGGTGAAACAAGTGTTCCACCATGTGTTCCACCAGTGAGGCAAATATCTTCTTTACAGGTTTGTGTAGCAAGTTGGTATCCTAACTGCATAAGGTTGGTGCAGCAGTAAGAATAAAATGCTGGAACTGAATTGGATTCCTTCCTGCTGGGATACCTTCTGCTGAAACTTACAAAAAATAGACATAATCCTTGGAAGATTAGGTTTTCTCATCAGCAACCAATTTACCAGTATAGCATTCATCAAGTCTGGTAGTCTAACTGTAAATGTATGCAGTTGGTTCTGAAATTTTAACTTAGCTCGGGTTTTTTTGTTGCTATTTTGTGTCTCTTTTCCCAAGGTGTTGTGCATGTAGTTCTGATATCCATGTAGATTGTCCACTATTTTTTCTGGAAATAATAGGATTACAGATTTTCCTGTTTGTATGCAGCTATCAACTGCAAATAGGTTTATAATTTAATAAAGTATCAGTGCTAAGTACTCCTCTCAAACTTCTTAGAATATGACTTTAGTAAGTATTGCCATATCCACTGTTTCATGTTCAGATTAGGTTTAGTGTTGACTCAGGGATAGACTTCTGTAGGACATCCATTTAAGGAAAAAAGGAACACAGCGCAGTTAAATTACCAAATAAAACTTCCATTTCAAAGACATGAAGTTATTACATAGACTGATTTGGCCAGCTTTATGTATTGCATCACATTCCCATTGGGTTACCATTTAAACAGAAGTTAGTACTAACTTCCAAAAATAAAAATCTAGTTTTATCAGCTATATTTGTCAATGCAGGAACTCTGTTGATCATAGGCAGTTTCCCAAAATACGTAGTAACCGTAGCTTTTGAAATTTAAACTGTAGTCTAGGAGCATAAAATAGAGAGCATAGCATGGCTGTGCTTGGTCAAACAAGAATGCTTCTGTTCCTACTAGCTAGTCACGTACATGATCATCTGACTGACACAGTGCCTGTAAACTGTCTACAAGGTTCAAGGAACTGAAGAAGGACACTGTTTATTAAAATTATTTGTTCAAACAGGCACAAATCAGTTTTTGATAAGGGCACTGAGTACTCATGATCAAGTGAGACAAGGGGAAAGATCATCCAGCTCACATCAGAGCTGTCCTTGTTTCTGTATATAGGCAAATTTGTTCAAGCTTGGAAAGGTGAGCTCAAGTGAATAGTATTATGGATAATAGGCAGCTCTTCCACACCTCTCAGTTAAATGATGGCTTCAGCTGCACTGTGATGTGTATCTAGAATGGATGAAATAGGCTGGAATTTACAATTCAAAACAAGCTCACAGAGGTAGGAGACTGATAGTAATCAAAGCATATGTGGCTCAAACAGTTGGAAAATAGGTTGCCCATATGCCAGTAGGGCTGGTGGTGAGGGCTGTGGTGGCACAAGTGGTTAAGACACTGTGCCTGTTAACCAGCAGGCCAGGCATCAAGACCCGGGTCCCCGCAAGAGAGGGGTGAGCTCCTGTTCTTAACCTAGCAGTTTGAAAGCATGTAAATGCAAGTAGATAAATAGGTACCACTTTGGTGGGAAAGGTAACCGCGTTCCGTGCGCTTCGATGTCTAGTCATATCGGCCCCGTGACCACGGAAGTGTCTTTGGACAACACTGGCTCTAAAGGCTTAGGAATGGGAATGAGCACTGTACTCTAGAGTCGGATATGACTGGCAGTTAACCTACGGGGGATACCTTTACCTATACCAACAGGCCAAACGGAAGTTCAGTGTATTTGGTAAAGAAATGTTGGTGGAGGTTGGTAATTAAAGAACCTAAGTACAGCCTAGCTGGATCAATCTAAGGATATTTAGTCCAGTATTCTGTTTTCCACAGTTGTCAATCAAGTGCCCCATAAAAGTCCACAAACAGAAAAGACCTCTATTGTTGTAACTCCCAAGCAACTGCTGGAGGCACACAGCTTCTGAACTCAGAGTTTGTACATAGACGTACTGACAAGTACAGGTTTAACCTTGTTATACACTGATTTTTTAAATACACAGATTTGACTCAACACAAATGACCACTTGCAAGTCACAGTTTTAAAAACAGCTTTTTTACTGTTGTAGAAAGGCAGTCATGCAAACAATCATTCCATTTTTCACCTGAGCCAGACAAAGGCCGGGGGCCCTTTGCATTTCAAATTGGTGACTGCATCTCTACAGCAGTAAGAAAAGGTG
This sequence comes from Cryptoblepharus egeriae, assembly GCA_030015325.1. Lineage (NCBI taxonomy): Eukaryota > Metazoa > Chordata > Lepidosauria > Squamata > Scincidae > Cryptoblepharus > Cryptoblepharus egeriae. Next base: position 36,454,987 of record JAREYC010000005.1, read on the forward strand.
TATTGAAACAATTGTAAAGGGTTACACTTTTTAATTTTTTTAAACTGATTTTATTTAACACATTTTTTTGTTATCAGCAGAGAGTCCCAGAATCAAACCTCTGCAGCATTTGAGGCACAACCTTATTCTATTCGGAGCAATGGAAGAGTAAGAAACCTGGAAGTGAGCCTTTCAATCTATTTTTCCAGTTTTTTAATACACTGAATTTTTAATCCATTGGAGGTTTAATCCATGGACTATCCATGAATTTGGAAACCACAGTGTGCATAACCGTATCTGGCAGATATATTGTGCCTATGTGCTGGCAAAATCTGTGCCTCCTGGTTTTTTGCCTGTCAGTCAGCTGTGAAAGGCTTAGAGCCTTTGGGTGAAATCCAGAGTAACTACGGGGAGTCCTTGCTCCAGAGTAAGAACAAGTTACTCTGGATTGTAATATGAATTTCCCATAGGTTTTCACTAGGTGGTGCCGTAATTACAGGTGCACATAATGTCTCTTACGTGCTCCCGTAGTTCCTCTGGATTGTGCCCTTTGAGGGGGAAATGTTTATGGTAGTTTCCCTTCAATCCAAAATGTTGCATATCAAAAGTTTGCAGAACATGGCCCAGTCACTTTTTAAAATTTATATCAAATTAAATGTTACCAAAGAAGAAACCAAATAGATGCAAATCATATTGCTGAACCATTTAATGTAGCCATTTAATGTATTTCTAAAATATATTTCGTTTACGTGTTAGCTGCCTGAGTCAGCCTTGGCGCAAGAAAGGTGGGATATAAATTTATTAAATAAATAAAATATAGGCATTTTTCTTTTTTCAAAAATGGAGCTTCACATTTTTTCGGGAGGGAAGGTGGAAATTTGTCTTGCTCCCTATACAGTTGGTTGACATTTATCACAGTTGGATTCTGTAATGTGATCTTTACATGTTGGCTTAAAAAATAAGTACTACATGCATATTTCTATCCAGCTTATTCAACTGGTACTTAAAAGTCAGGAAGTAATTAACTCTAGATCACAATAATATGCCTTCTGTAACATAGTGTTCTTGTGACAAGAACATCCTAGTAATTGCAGGGCAATCGTTGATTGTCTGCTATAGCAGTGCGGGGTCAAACCCTGTGAAATGCTGAGTACCTTCTCGTCCTACTGAACTCAGTGAAAGGCAGGGCTTCCCACTGAGTTGCAGGATCAGGTTCTGAAGTAATTGTAGTTTAGCAATAGAAAATCAGTGCTATTTCATTGCCTACCAGCCATCTCCTGTGAAAAGGCCAAAGAGAAAATGAGAGAAGGCATGTCTTGTCAGAGTGTGATTTGCACTATGTTAGCAGTAGCTTGTACAGACTTTCTTTCTTTCTTTCTTTCTTTCTTTCTTTCTTTCTTTCTTTCTTTCTTTCTTTCTTTCTTTCTTTCTTTCTTTCTTTCTTTCTTTCTTTCTTTCTAAATAATATTATTAAATACTGTTGTTAATAGTAACCAATTACCATCTGTGGATATGCTACTTGGATACCCAGTTGCCAACTTTCAGTTCATCCAATTTCACAGGGCAGTTGTGAGTATAAACATCACAAAGGAAAATGTATTAGTTTTGTGTCCATTGTACAGTACAAGTAAGAAATTATTAATTTGTATCTTTATTACAGCAATGATTTTCATGCATGTCATTGTTATATGCAACAATTGACGAGAAAAGGAGTGCCACCATCAGTTACTCTGATGAAATATGAGTTTGTCATGAAAGCTTTTAGTACTGTATTGATAATTCTTTATAAGCTTAGGGCTGGGTGTATATATTAGATTTATTCTGAAATAAAAGCAAAATTTACTTTTTAAAAAGGATTCATGGATATTTATTATGCAGTAAATTGGTAACCTCTGTTGTGTGGTCTTGGCAATATGTGGTTTTAGATGCATTAAAATGATGCATTGCTTTCTGAGCTGTTGCTTATTGCATAACCATTGAATTTGGTCTTCAAGATTGCTCTGTGTTACAGTACCACTTTCCTACTTTTAATAAAAATCTTAGACATTTTGCAAACCAGAAAAGTTTTATCTAGTTCCTTTCAACCTTTTTGTGGCTGACAATGGGGTTTCTCTGCCCTACTTCCTGCCCTCAGCAGATAATAAATTCCAGGGCAGATGGACCTCTTGAAGAAGCAGAGCTACCAAAATAGCCCTTTATTCCCCCCCCCCCAAAGCTCCATCAGTAGGGTTGCATAGAAAAGAATTATGACCTTTTCCATGCTGATTCATATCCTATATATCTAAGCAGGCATTGTTATCTGGAATGGTTGAATACGGTAGATTTTGTGGATTTAAATCACAGCACCATGAACTTGCTTTTTCTCAATTTTATTGGCACTTAAGTTTCTTTTTCTTATGGAATTTAAAATAAATTAATTCAAACAGAATTAAAAAGGAATCATTGGTCATAATAATAGCTTTGCCAATCTCCTTGCTGCCATATTGACCCATATCATGGTAGCAGGCACAAGAGTTAACATGAGTGTACCACCAGGCCTTGCCCCAGTGCCAAGGAAGTCTTTGTTACTGCCTCCCACTCGCTCAAGGAATGTTTTTCTAATGAGGTGAAAATTGTTTATGGGTAGAAAATATCCCTGTAATAGAGAACACTGGATGTTTTCTTCCTTGGAGTAATGGAGCACATCACCAGTAAGAATAAAAGATGCTAGTGCAATAGAATTAAGGTGCAATCCTAACCTAGGCTGGTGCAGCTCATCAATCTTCCCATTCCTGTGGAAAGTAGGGAGGCAAGCCTAACCCTCCCCCAGGAGTGGCACAGAAGTGTCTTACAGCACTTTAGTGACACTCCCAGATCAGCCGTGTTGGTTTCATGAGCTTCTGGCCAGCCTGACCTTGGGGGGTCCCCACACTGGCTGTGCTGCTCTGCAGGGCCCCAGAGTATGCCAAAGGACCTGGTAGGGGTAAGCCTAGAAGAGAAACCCCTTTTGAATTTTTGACCATATAATTGTTGAATTTTTGACCATATAACTGTAGGTAGGATTGCAGCCTAGGATTGTTAAAAAAAATTTCCTTCTTGATGATGTAACTTGGGTCATGATATACCTTCTGGTGGGTCCCAACTTTATAAAAAGCAGGTCCTAGTGCTAAAAGTTTGAAAATCGCTGCCATAGACAAATGCTGTACTAGAGATTTACCTGTGACGAATGCTGTACGTGGGGATCAGACTACAAGAGCATATCAGGGCAAGAGCTGACCTGCCAACATTATTGCTTTTCATCATCATCACCATGTCCTTCCATGAAGCAAGTCTAAAGACTGAGCTGTATTATAGTGAAAACCCTTATGGCTTTTACTGTGGAGAAATGTATCTCAACCTGCTTTAATTGAAGTACACATGTTATACACATGGATTCAATATTCCATGTGTGTTTTTATTTTAATGCTTAATATGGAACAGAACAAATCAAGCTGGAATTCTTTGCAGCTCCTTTATTATAACTAATTTTGGTTCAAGTAGCCCTCAACATATGATGCACATATTTTTAATATCAGAGAGTTATAAATATAACATGTAGGTGAAATATGAATTTTTCATTTCTTTTTTCTAATTCAGGATTCACTTTTGGATTCTCTCCCAAGACTGATACCAGAGATGCAAGCAATAGTAATAAATTGCAGGGGGAGAGCTATTAAGACACTGCCCTTAAATGAATAAATGTATGAAGACATTTGAATACAGTGGGTCCTTATTATCTGTGGGGAATCTGTTCCAGAACCCCCACAAATCATGAAATCTGCGGGAAAGTGCAATTTCATGGGAGCCTCCTATACATGGGGGCTGCTCCCAGACTCTGGAGGTCACATATGGCCTCCCTTCCATCCAACATGGCTTTCTTGTGCATGTCTTGGTGCTAGTGGCAGCTACCTCTAGGCGATTGTGAAGTGTTTTACAGCACTTTTGCAACAGCAACCTCCTGGGTAATGCGCACAAGGCCAGCCTTAAGGGTACTCAGAATTGGGCCATAAATCTCATTTATCTCACTGGGGTTTAATTCTAAATAGACATGCATAAAATTGCATTTTAACAGTGCAGTCCAAGCCATGTCTACTCAAGAGTAACTTTCATTGAGTCTGTGGCGTCTTTTCCATAAGATGTGTGCCTAGGATTATGAATTATGGCATTTGTAATTAGCACTATTACATTCCCAGATATTGTGGGAATTGTAGATGTTCTCTTCTTTTCAAATTCAGACTCTAGGCTTTAAGTTCACTTTGACTGCATGTTCAGTGGAATGCTTGGCAGATGAATCCAGGAGTCAAATAGTAAGTATATTGTGTGGCTTTTTGACTTGTCCCCTAAGGAATTTGGCTTGATGATGATGGATTATATTGATCAATTAATGTAGCAGCCCCATCTGTGACAATGAATTGTGGTATTAAGTTGTACTTTTTCCTGCTGGTGCACCCCCTCCCTTGAGTAGCACAGAAACTCGCATTCTCTGTATAGTAGACCGATCTTCAAATTCCTGCTCAGCCATGAAACTTACTGAGTGACCTTGGACTAGACACCATCTCTGCCTACATTATCTCAGAGTTGTTGGAAGAACTACTTGCATTATCCTGAATTCCTTGTGTGGGAAAGGCCATCTATAAATGAGAACAAAATAAAACAATTCATCCAGGATGGAGGGGGAGAAACCCACATAATTGAAGAAATTGTGAGGAGGAAGAACCTACCTTTGCAGGACTTTTCTTTTGAAAATACTAGATGCATGCTTATCAGAGTAAACTTAGAACCACCCACATGGGCAGATACTTGAAAACCAAACACCAAAATAATTACACACAGTTCTATTACCACTCAGAGTATGGAAGAGGAAGAATTGTGTTACGCCTCCTGGGTACTACCTACGGTAATATTAGGTATAGTTAACAATCAGTCTGAAACATTTGTTCATATATTTGCAGTACTTCCAACAACTTGTTACAATCTGAAACAAAACATTGCTCCAAACACAAACTTGACCAGAGATCACAGTCAGGATGAGATAAAAAATTAATGTACAGTATTAAATGAGATAAAAAATTAATGTACAGGTGAAAAAATATATACCATTTATCTAAAAGCCAGATGCACAGACATGAGTGGGAACCTTATTAGTCAGGTCTGCAATCTCATGGACTGCAGTGACACAAACTGCAATGAGTTGTCCATGCGATGGAAATGTCCTATGATGATGGGTTTGAAAAAAATTGTGGCCATGTTTTTGAACATTTTTATGGGTCTAATTTCTTTTCAGTTACCTTTCCTGTACCTTCATTATGTGGTTTTTTCCCTTCCATCCTTCATGAATTATCTTATTTTGTTCTTCATTATTATACATTTATGATTTTCCCCAAAAAGGACCTCAGGGTAACTCCCTCCTTCAATTTTGTGAGAACAGATCAGAACCTTCTGCCTTTTCTTAGTTTAAATGGAGAAGTGCATGTATTGTAGAACACAGGTAATTTCTTACTGCACAGCAACCTATTTTGCCTACAGATTTCTGCATATGAATCAGTTATTTGTGATTTATATCACATGATTGAGTCATAAATTATATAGGTGTAATGGAGCAGAAGCCATGTAGGCACTAAAATTGGTTTCTGTGGGATTTGTTGAATAAGTCAAATCTTTTGGATTTTGCATGCATACTTTTACAAGCATAATCTGGCCATCTTTAAGGATCAGGTGGTTCCTGGTTGGCTTACCTGTAGGAGGCATATAAAAAACCCCATGGGTATCATGGAATTCTCAAGGAGAAATACATTTTATGGTGCATGAACAATATTTCGCAACCCATCCCAAACGAATACTTGCTTGCCCTTGAGATATTTTCACTCACTCTCCCAATAGGATATTCCATTAGACTGGCAGATAGAATACACCAAAGACAAGACTAAGTATCTTGTGTTTGGCCTTGAGAATACTTTTATATGGAAAAAAAAAACTGTAGAGTAAGATTAGATTGGATGCACACAAGAGTTTCTCAAGGGAAACCACCCTTGATTTTCTTGTGTGCACACCACAATTAATAAAGCCACTAAGTAGTTTTTGCATAGTAAACAAGTCTATGCACATTTTATGCAAAGATTGTTTCAGATTTAAGACTCGCAGCAAATTTCCTTTTCACTTTGTTTCTTAACAAAAACCTTTGTGCTGTGAAACCAACCACACAATGACCTGGTCAAAATTACCATATTTACTCAAATCTAATGCACAACTTGATTTTAGAAGACTTGAGACTACAAAGAAAGGTTTGCTGGCAATTGTAATGTACAGCTTGAGAATGACAGGACAGGCACCCCAGGCATTGCTCTGAGTGCACCAGCCTTTTCTCCTTCTCTTGTTGCGGCTGGAAGGTGATCTGCTCTGTAGTCCCTTAAAGGATCCATACATCCAGGGCATCTTTAAGTTGCTGGGGTGCCTATCATGTCATCCTTTACCCACCCCAAAACCAGGCATGGAGATGTTGCCAACAAGGGATTTGTTGGCCCCTCAGCCTGCCTTGTGTTGCAAGTACCTGGGCAGGTTAGGGGCAATTGCCAAGAGCCCTCCAGAGATGGGCAAAGGAAAGGTTTCTCCCCATCTTGCAACTGCTTGGGAAGGGAGGAAAGGAGGGATGAAGAATGAGGGTGCATCTCCCTTCTTTCCTTCTCATCTTCACCTCCTGCGAGAAAGCTTTGGAGGAGCCAGAGGTAGGATTGCCCATGCCCTGGTAGCCCAGTATAGTACTGTATTCACAGAAATATAACCCATGAATATAATGCATACCCACTATATTAAAGAGTAAATTTGGCTGTAAAAGGTGTGCCTTATATTCATGTACATATGGTGTAGGTGGCACCTTGGTATCTGAGAGGGATCAGTTTTCCAGATCCCCTCCTCAAGACACTGAAAATCGTGGATAAGTAAATTCACAGATTCAGCACTTTCAAAACCAGTAAAGGTGATAAAGCTCTGCTCCACTTGCCTCCAAAGGGCTTTCTGGCTCATAGAGACCATGGTTTCAAAATGAAGGTCAGAGGCAAAAAAAGAGACTTGCAGTTTCACTTAAGGAATTAAAGATGATGTTATAATGCCTTAAAATTCTGAGAACCGGGAAAGTCTGGCCATATTTCACAAGTCCTATACCTCTAGGGTAGTATATCAAACCCAAGGAACAATTTAATTATTTAACAGCTAAGTGTGTGAACCTCAGAGTAGGTGAGTTTTAATCCTGAAAAGTTCTGTATTAAATAAAAATTGGCTTTTAAATCTCATCATATTGAAACCAAATTGATGCATTTCATCTTTGAGCAGTTTCCAGGAGTTTTGTTCATGATAGTGTCAAGACCATTTATTTTCACTTGTTTATACTACCCTCCAAGGACCTCAGGATCATATACACAATTCCTTCCCTTCTTTAGTCCTGGATACAAACCCTGTGAGATAGAGCAACTGGCCCAAAGTCTTCCAAGATAGAGTAACTGACCCAAGGCTAGCAAGGACTTGGATCTTCCAGGCTGAAGTCCAACAGCAGAACCACTGCACCTGCACATTTATCCTTATTGCTGGAAGAAACGAATCTCTGTATTAGGGCTGCATGTATTGCTGCACAATAGGAAATGTCACCCTATCTCTCATCTTAAAATAATATCCGCAGGTCTTCCTTCTAAATGTATCTCCCTTCCTCCCTTTTCTGCTAGGACGAAGAAATAGGACAGCTGCAAGCTGGACCTCAGCTTCCCTGACTCTCCGTGGCATTAATATTTTCTATTAAGCTACTAAAACAAAGACATTCATGCACAGGGCTGCACAGTCTTATATATTCCATCAGAGCTGTCTCAATTTTTCCAACTATGAGCCTTGCAGACAAGAGAATGTGCACGGTTGCCACTGTGACAATACTTGGCCTTTTGACAGGTTTCTTCCTCTGAAGCAACACAACGGATTTTGAATTTGCCAGATGATTTTAGTACATGTGGCTGTTTTAGAACACACTGAGTTAAGACATTAAGTTTTACATAGATTCTACTAAAGTCAACAAAAACCTTGTCTCTTGATTTCTAGGGCAAACATGTTTTTTTGCCAGTGGTTTCTCACAGATCCCTGTACTGAAAGAAAGGGATCCAAACATACTTTGTTTTGTTTTGTGCATTTTAAATGGCATCCTTTATCTTTCCTGTTCAGATATCAGTTTACTAAGGAAACAAAATTCAGGAGGAGTTTGAAAAGAATCAGTTTTATTTGTTTTTAGTGGCTCTGTTCTCAGAACAGCTCATTTTTCTTTGTTTTGCTGGTGACCATAATTCCAGTGAAAAATGATACTAAATAATCAGTCGACAGGGAAACTTTAATTACAAACAGCATAATTTGTATAAAACACGTTTTTTCCCCCATAGGAGAGTCACACAACAGAAGTTTCCAGTATAAAAATATTTCTGATGTTAGCCTTGTCTCATGTATATCCTGAGATGTGAGTCCCAAAGTAAACATCAAAATTACAAATATCACTGGGACATGTTTTCATGATAGGCCTGTGCTATGGTGCTAGAAATATGGGAGCCTCTAAAACTGAAGGGATGAATCAGATATAGCATGATGTGGAAGGTTTAGAGTTCACAATTAAACAGTCTGTTTGGAGGGGAAACTATTTGCTTTTCCAAACATGAGTCTCAAACCTCAGTCGACTTCCCTTCTCATTCCTATTGATATTTCTCAATTTTATTTGTGTCATTTTTATTTGAATAGATGTGATATTTGGCAGAAGCTATATCTTCATCGTGTCTAAGTGCAAACCTAACTTGCACTGTGGCAGGCACAGTAGCATTCTTGTGCTGCATCCCGCACAGGTTTGGGGCTACTGCATGACCACAGGGCAAGGGGAGACTTGCAGGTAACTTGGTGCCAGTGGGTCTGTTCAGATCTGTGCCACCTCAAACAATGGCACAGACCCAAGCAGCCCAGAACTGCCATGGTCTGCCTAGGATCTGATTTGGACCTGGCATGAGTACCAGGAGACCCCATCTACTGTTTCTCACCACACAATGCCCATTTCCTTCTACCCTGGAATGCCTCCTCCCCTCCTCAGCTCCAGGATGACTCTGGATTGCACCCTATAAGCATAGGTTTCTAGGTTCAGTCACTAAAGAGGTATCCAGTGTTAAGACTGGGAAAAATCTCTGGCTGAGACCTACCACCACTCTGGGCTAGATGGACCACTAGCTTTACTCAGTAAAAAGTGGGTCTGTGAAAATGTACTTGAAAAGTATCCACATCTAGCACCTGCTTTTTCTGTATTGTCCAATCCATGTTTATGCCATTGATAGTCAAGCTCCATTTGAATGATGATCCCACAGGTGGCCAGTCTTAAATGAAAGGCTTAATTTCCAAACTGACAGACTCCACAGCTTAATTCCAATTGGAATTTTTTCTCTTTAGCTCCAGTGTTGATAGATCTACTTGTATTTCTTTATTGCTTATTATAAGACACACATTTTTTCCCCAATCACATCTTCTCTTTCACAGCTGAGCTTTGGAAACAAATATTTGTTAACTTTTGTTTACAAAAATGCCTTCCAGAAGAGCCACTTCCTATAATAAATGTAGGAACACTATGCATCTAAAATGTGACTGCAGGCAACTTCAGTGATGGTGTGATATCTTGTGGAGTCATATAAGCCATGAAGACATTTCCCTATGGAATGAACCTACAGATACAGGAAAAAACTACATTATCTGTAAATGTATGAAGCTACTTAGATTTTTGGTCATGAGTACAGAAAGTTACTTATTAAAGGATAATCCAGAAGCTCAACCTAATAGAGAATTTCTCATGAGTATTTTTCAGGTGATGAGGTTTACAGATATGCAGAGTTTTTCAGGTGTATTAACATAATGTTTTCAGACTGAGCTGTTCAGTTTTATTTTGATTCCTAATGCCAGGGATCTAGTAAGTATATCTTGACACAAAGACAGCATGTGTTATATTTCATGTTTCTGCTTCAGTTTCAAAGAACAGGTGTGTATTAACATTCCACAGATTGCTTCTGGCAAGTCATAATGCTCCTGTATATAGGCAAAGTGCTTATATGTATAGAATGATGGCTTAAAAGGAAATCAGTTGGGCCTGGGAAATACACATACACACACCCCCAAGACACTTGAGCATTAAAGTTCAGAAAGAGTAAGTGCCAATAATTTCTTACGTATTGCATTTTTACAATCCTTATTTATATCCAGGACTGTGCCATACCTCAGCGATAATTGTGAAAATAAAATTGTGGATGACTGTTTTACTCGTTGCTGTTTAGAATATTTATTATACCTCTTTTCAATAGCCACAAAGTTCACAATGCAGTTTGGTTATTGAGAGGAAGAAATGGGATCTAAGTACCGTATTTCCCGGTTTATAAGACACACTTTTTTCTCCCCAAAGGTGGGGAAAATGTCTGTGCGTTTTATAGAGTGATAGGGCCAATCCTGGAGCACCTTACCCCATCATTTCATATGTCGTTGGATTCGTACTCAGTTTTGAGATGTCTCCTTCCTATCAAAAGTTATGGCCAAAAAAGTAAAAATCAAAAGCCTTGGGGTTCAGGAATTTTGGGTTTGGCATCTGGTCACCCTGGTGCAGTTGCAATCCTAAGCAACCTTCCCTGGCTTGGACACTTGCTCCAAAGCAGATATGCACAAGATCTGGTCCCTGCTGCTCCATGCCTGTGCCTCCCTCGCTTTTCCCTATCTAGCTAGATCCCCTCACCTTTCCCTACCTACCTGGATCCCCCCACCCGCAAAAGAACTCCAACTTACCTGCCTTCCTGGACCATTTGCAATGACATTTGTGCAAAATGTTGTTTTCTGATCATTTGCAATGAGATTTGTGCAAAAGTCACAAATCTCTGACACTAGAGATGAGGAGTTTTGGGGGTTACCAGAAAATTAGCAGAGTTCTTGAAGCTTAAAGTCTTTCCTCATTTGTTAATGACAGTGATAATGGTTCTTAATACCACTGTTGACTTTACATGGTTGAAATATTATTCTGCTATATTTTATTAAATACATTAGTACACCACTTGGTTCAGAATATTTTTTTCTTGTTTTGCTCATCTAAACTTTGGTGCGTCTCATGGTCTGGTGCATGTAATAAGCCGGTATTTGAATTAATGATTCTCTGTTTTTTAATCTAAAAAGATTATCCAATTATTGGAATTGCCGGTATCTGATGTCATCTGACACCATCCCTGGTCATCACTGATGTCCTCACAAGTCATCTGATGCTATGTTAATATTGAGCCTGACATGGAGTTCAGGATCTGGCAGAGTTCTCTGGCAATCCCATTCTTCCTTTGACCATCTTCCTCCCATTCCCTTCCTCCTCCTACCATGGAGCTACTTGCTGTTGACCAGAGGTACTGGAGCACCAGCTGGCCCTCGTTGTGATGCTAAGAATCAGTGCTGATTGGTAATGCCCACTGTTACCTTGAAGGAAAGACATATCTTTTTCACATATCCAGTGAATTTCTGTGTTATCAATAAGAAAGCACCAGAATTACGTATTATCAGTTCCTTTTAGGCTCACTTCATTGATGTTTAGAATGGAATCATTAATCTATTATTTTTCTTTTGGAAAAATAACATGGGATAAAGTGTTCTTCCCCTAGAAATGTACTTTGCCCCTTCTGTGCTCCCCTGGAATGCTTTTCTCTCCTCCTCTAATGCCCTCCTCTGGGGGCTGTGGGTGGCGCAAATGGTTAAATGTGCCTGTTAATCAGCAGGCCAGGGTTCGAGACCTGGGTCAGTCCCCGCAAGACAGGGTGAGCTCCTGTCCTTAGCCCAGCTCTGCGATGCAGCTGGAACCAATCATATTGGCTCTGCCTTTCCATTGGACTATTTCAGTGGCGTGGAGAGGGGGAACTTGCTGCTTGAGTAACAGCCTATCCTCCATATCAATCTAACCCAGGCCTTTGTGCTTCGCATGCAGCATATGCAGCGCCAAGCATGATACCATAGTCTCTCAAGACTGATGGATGCCTGCTTTTAATGCCCTTGTTTGTAATCAAAGTGTAATATTTAGGGCAGAAATTCAATTCAAGAATGCCTAGCATGGAGAATAATAAAAAATGAATACCAGTGATGAGTATATATCCAGCAATAAAGCATTTATGCTTTGTGATCTTACTGAATCAAACACTGATCAGACCTTTATAGCTCAATTCTGAGCTTCCCAGCTTATGCTGCACTCCTAAAGACACTTTCCTGAGAGTAGGACCCATTGAACACAATGGGGCTTACTTTTGAGTAGACATGGTTTGTGTTCTGAATACAGAAATTAGCTATTATCTATTAGCCAATAGCTAATTAGCTATTAATTAGCAATTAATTTTTCATTTTCTTGTAAACAGCTTTGTGAACTTTTCAGTTGAAAAGCGGTATATAAATACTGTAGATAGATAGAAAGATAGAAATGGCAAAACAACCCTTTAAATTTTTAGGCACTACTAACTGCAAATGAATTCAGTCAGCATTTTTATACACTTTCTTTATAAGGTAGGTATACACTTTCTTTATACCTGGTCTAGGTATAAGGATGACTGAAAGCAGTGAAGGGTCAGCAATGGGATGTCCTATATATCTACAGCAGTGGTTCTCAATCTTCCTAACGACGTGACCCCTTTATAAGTTCCTCATGTTGTGGGGACCCCCAAGCATAAAATTATTTTCGTTGCAACTTTATAACTGTAATTTTGGTACTATTATGAACCGTAATGTAAATAACCGATATGCAGGATGTATTTTCATTGTTACGAACGAAATGTGTGTTCTATGCACACACTGAACACAATGGGATTTATTTCAGAGTAGGCATGCATAGAATTGGGCCCTGAGGCTGCAACCCTATCCACATTTGCATGGGAGTAAAGGCCCGCCTGACTATAATGGGATTTATTTCAGAGTAGGCATGCATAAGAGTGGGCCCTGAGGCCGTCAGTCAGCCCCAGTGCATGTGCAGCTACAGCTGGAGGTCTGGCAAGCCTGACCTGGCCCCCTGAACTAGGGGTCTTAGGCACCAGGGGTCTTTAGGCGACCCCCAGGAAAGCTCTAGGTGACCCCCAATGGGGTCCCGACCCCCACTTTGAGAAACACTGATCTACAGTATTTATATACTGCTTTTCAACTAAAAAGTTAACAAAGCAGTTTACAAAGAAAATGGAAAAATAATAATAGCTAATTGAAAGCTAATGGGTCCTTGTCCCAAAAGGGCTCACAATCTAAAATGCAAAAAAGAACACCAGCAGAAGCCACTAGAACAGACATTGCTGGGGTGTGTAGGGCCATTAACTCTCCCCCCTGCTAAATAAAAGAGGAACACCCACTTGAAAGAGTGCCTCTTACTCAGTTAACAGGGGGAGATATCTGCATCAGTAGTCTCTGCAACAGCCCAAACCTAACCAACTTCCCAGGACTGATAGAGCCCCAAGCAGGGGTGGGCAGCAACCGGTTCGGGCCGGATCGCCCGAACCAGATGCTGCTTTTGTCCCCCTGCTATCTTGCTACCAAGAGAATTGGGCATATCGATACGGTGGGTGGGTGGGGCAAGAGGTGGGCCCCAACCTCGGTGCACTGCATGTGCGCCAAGGTTGGCACAGGCGCAGAGTGTTCTGAAGCTGGTTCAGAACACGCTCTGCGCCTGCACCAACCTTGGCACATGCGCAGTGCGCCAGGGTTGGGGCTCGCCCCTCGCCCCACCCCTGGCCTTCCCCGGCCCTCCCCAGCCCTGACTCCGGCCCCACCCCCTGACCCCGGCCCGGCCTGCCCACTTTCGGCAATCCGGATGTTGGGCCGGGCCGGGCCCACCACTGGCCCCAAGGTAATAGAAGATTCTCTTATCTTGAAGAAGCTTCCATGACTTCAACATGTGACGTCCTTGTGGTGACGTCGTCACCACAGAACATTGCATGCACTCAGTTGGGACAGACGCATCAGCACTGGAAGGCTGATTAAGATTGCGCTGAAAAGCCTTGTCCTGCTTACTCTTGGCAAATGGAAAGAGGGTCAGAGTAGTCCCTGCCAAACTTTTCTTCTGGTACTATGGAAAGAACAAAAATAAAATTGCAGTCATCTCCTTATCCACCCACCTTCTTAGGAAAGTAACATTGTGAAGAAGGAAAGTCAGTACAGTGGGCTTTCTCCAAGATCCTTCGACTCAAAAAGGTGGATAAGGTGTAAAGATCAACTTTCAGCCAAAAGGAGAAGATGTTCCTCCCAGAACAATATTTGATGGGAGGCTGGTTCAAAAGGTTTTAGAGCATCCTAGTTGGGTTCAACCATGATATGAATCCATGGGTTGCTTAAAGCATGGTTTTGTTTTATGACTGAAACAAAGCTTATCCCCCAAACTATGGTTTGCTCGGAATTCACAAACCAGGGTCTGAAATCACAGCTTGAAGTTTATTTGCAAAGCACAGTTTATGCTAACTGTGGTTTTGTGTTATGTCTGAGTTAGATGCCTGATGAACCACAGTCAGGGTCACTGCTCTGCCTCTGAGACTGTTGCATGAGGAAGACAGGAGTGAATTTACAAGGCTGAATCCTTATCAGGTAGAAAACAAAGGCAGACAAGCAGCCCTAACTTGTCTGTGCATCTGGATGCTCTAACTATGGTTTTACCCATATATTTAAAAGTAGATACATCTATAGATACATTCAAGGTTCCCATCTAACTATCCTCTTTCTCCAGTATTGCAGACCTTTAACCAAACCTGTTTTTAGTCCTATTTTACACTTGGATCTCACTCAGTTATCTGTTTTCCTCCTTGTGTTGTGCAGCACGCTAATCCCTTTAGCCTACCTTTCAAGTCTCCTTTGTAGTATCATTTTCTCCATAATTTCTCTATTTTTCATAGCTAAATGGATTAGGCAGGGGAATGGAGCTCCCCGAGGTCCTACAAGGTCATTAGTTTCTCATGAAAACAGAGATCACTATTAATTTAGCAACAACAGATACAACAATCCAAAAACATAAAAAAGAAACATTTAGAAAGTATTTTTAAAATAATTTAGACCAAGTAGTTTGATGCAGTGTTAAATTTCTTGTTTATCAGAAGAATAAATGTGCATTTAGTAGCAGGGACATGGAACGCTAGATTATGTTCTGGCTTGCCTACTAAATCATCATTTGCCTATCGCTAGGGCAGTGTGTCTGGTGGTATCTGTTTAATGTCAAGCTTCTATAATCCTGGTTGAACCAGGAGTCAGTCTCTGAGCACATCGTTGTTGATGAGTAAGCTTAAGGAACGGATGGGGTGATCAATCTATTTGCTAAGAGCCAGCAACCCAGAGAATAGTTGTGGACAGATTTATTCTGTATGATTCATCATTTTGTCATGTGTCAGTTATTCAAGCTGTTGTTATTATTAGGATGGGTTAGCTTTTTCATGGCAGGAAGGCTTGCTTTTTTTTAGACTTTTGTCTGAAAATGCAAGTTAACAAGCACCCATTAGTAGTAGTTGCCCCAGAAACACTGTTACTGGTGCAGGACAAATTCCTCTTAGGAGAACTTGACAAAGCTTTGTTGTCAGATTCATAAATATCTACATAAAAGCCTTGACTTTGTGCGAGGCCTCCACTTCTGCTCAACGTTAATGTTAATCAAGCAGGCTGAGGGTTCTATTGCCATGTGTCTCTGGGGCAGAGAAGGCTGTCAACATTCCCTCCACATTTCAACTGTCATTTATATCTGACTTTGGGACAGATAACAGGCCAGGCACAGATCAAGCTGGGGGCAACTGAGGACAGCCATTGAGGAGAGAAGAGAAAATAGGGCAGTTGAGGGAAGCAGTTGAGAATAGGTGGCCAAGAGGCAGTTGAAGGGGTGGTTGATGAAAGATGTGGCAAAAGGACAGATAGTTAAGGAGGCAGTTGAGGAGAGCTCTTGAGGAGAGAAGAGGCAAGTTGAGGTGTTGGAAAGGGGGAAGGTTCTTTTTAAACTGATGAATGTTATTATATTGTATCTCTATAAGTGACAGTTGTGGGCTGTTACTAGTTATTCATAAGGCTGACTAGGCTGAAGCTTGGATTAAGAATCAGTTTTCAGAAATGGAACCCATAAGGGGGTACAATGTGTTTTCATCCCTATACTTAATATTCAAGACTGACTGATCAATACCCAGCCTGTCTTTTTTTCCTTTTTCTTGTGAAGGCAGTATTACGGTATTGAACAGTTTTACCTCCAAAATCAGTTCATCGGGAGACCTTCAAAATGGATATAGGGCTATGTACTGTGGTCTAGGATGTTAGAATTATAGTTCTAACCAGTGGTGGGCTTCAGGGGGTTCTCACAGGTTCTATAGAACCCTTTGCTAATGAGCGCCTGGTTCTGAGAACTGTTACTAATGGGACATAGAACCTGTTGTTAATTTTGGTTACTAGGACATAGAACCTGTTGTTAATTTATTTGAATCCCACCAATGGTTATGAGGTAAGCTTGGCTGAATATAACTTTCAGGATTTGACTGACAGTTGGATGTTATCATTTGGAGAATGACAGTTAGAGTTCTGTTTGACAGTTGGTGTGGTCATTTGACAGTTGGTGACAGTTGGAGAACTGTTGGAAGCAGTTGCGGCTTAGCTGCTGGTGAGGGCAGGAGCAAAGTATTTAGCTCTGCAAGATATAGAGACTGAAGAATAGATTTAACATGAGTGATCCGGACTGTATTAACTACTATGTAGTATAAATAAAAATGTTAATAGTTAAGTCCACTCCACTGTGTCTGTCATCACTCGGCAATCACGGGACATGGCAATTCAAATAGTCAACATCCTGACTACTAACTCTCTGACATAGGACCCGGTTTACCATTGGGCCGTCATCTGTAGTGGATGAAAGATTAAAATGCCAGAGGGAGCCTGACAGCCTAGGGTCAGGCCATAATATGGCTGTTTGTTGGCCAGTAAGGACTGAGGACTGAATGTCTTCCACACCACTGTTTTTAATTCTGACTAAAATAGCACTGGATAGCTGAAATAAGATTCTTCCCTTTTGCCTAAGTCGGTATTTTAAAAACTTGCATTTTAGTCTTTTGGCTTTGAACTCTATGCAAATCTATTGTAAGTCGTTTTAAAATAGTGACATTAGCAATCCTACATCATGATCAGTTTAAAAAAATGCCAAGTAGTGGGCAGGCTTTTTGATGGTAAGAAGGATAGAAAAGTGGCATGGGAGCAGCATGTAGAGGCCATAGAGGAAGCCCAATTGTAGTCTGCTATTGCCGATGGTTATTTAAAAAGCTCTTTGGAGACAGCTCAATTTAAAAAGCTCAGTGGAGGGTTAGGGTAGACCCCATTGCTTCACAGAATATTAACAGCCCAGAACCTTGTGTTGATTGTGGTCTTTAATTTTGCTATCTATTTGGAAAACTGTCATAGGAATTATAACGATGAGCACAATCCTAACAATGTCTACTCAAAAGTAAGCCCCATTGTTTTCAGTGGATCTTACTCCCAGAAAAGTGTCTATAGGATTGCAGTCTACATCTGTTTTCACATTCTTATGGACATACTTCCCACAAAAGTTTCTTTTCTAAAGCCTCATTGATGAATAAATATTATTCCAGTTTTACTTTAAATTGAAACAAACAAGGCAACTGCGGGGTGGGGAGACTTTCAACCGTAGGGCTCCTTGACCTTTAATAAATCTGTAGGAGATAATATTTCAGCAGGTACAGCTTCTCATCTATGGGATGACAAGCTGCACCTGCTGAAATTCTCTCTCCTACACAATTGTTAAGAGCCCCTAAATTTGAAAGTTTGCCCACTCCTGTGTCATCAGAACCTCATTATTTCAAATGTGTGTGTCTGTCCGCTCACACTTTTGTGTATAATACCTCAGGTAGAATAATTATATAATACTTCAGGTATAATTATTCAATAATTTAGGTTAGCAGTTATTATTAAATGGCCTGTTCGTTCATTTTAAATGTGAAATATTATTATGTACAGTATTTGTCAGGGTTTTGCTATTTAAAAATGTGTTGGCATATATATTATCTAAAAGTACAATAATAATAAAGGTGCAGTTCTGTGCATACTTACCTGGAAATGAGCTTCACTGCTTTCAGTGAGTCTTATTTTCTAGTACGGTATATATGTTTGGGTTTGCAGCGTTAGTGTGGAATTACAAGCCCTAGGAGTTCACAAAAATAGTATATTGCGTGCATAGCTGATGTAAATGTTCACAGGACCGGGGTTATGAGAGACAAAATACCAAACAAACTATCAAAAGTTACAGTTTGAAATATTATTTGTCCCTATTATAAAATTAGACCATACTGTCTAATCACCAATACTTCATAAGCAGTGATGGTCTCTATAATGTAGTATGCTAAATTCTATTTCAGAACACAAGAAGAATCCTGCTGGGTTAGGATAAGGCTCCAGCTTCTTGTATCTTCATAGAGGGCCACCTCTATGAACTCATAGAGGGCTCCCTAATGTCTATGGAGACACACAAGACAACAATGTCATAGATCATAGAGTAGGAAGGGACATAATAGGTCATCTAGAGCACAATCCTAACTGTGTCTACTCATAAGTAAGCCCCAATGTATTCAATAGGTCTTACTCCCAGGAAAGTGTCTTTAGGATTGCAGCCCTAGTCCAGACCTCTCCCTATAGCAGGAAATCCTCCTAGAGCAGTGGTTCTCAATCTTCCGAATGCTGTGACCCCTTAATACAGTTCCTCATGTTGTGGGGACCCCCAACCCTAAAATTATTTTTGTTGCTACTTCATAACCGTAGCTACTGTTATGAATTGCAATATGAATATCTGATATGCAGGATGTATTTTAATACAGCAACAGCAGGATCTGACCCTCAAGAGAGATAGCAATGTGATGCTCAGTCAGAATGATCACAGGTCATAACTGAAAAAGAGGACAAGCCCCACTCAAAATTAGGACACCCAAGAAAAATGTAGGACATAACAAAATAAAACGTATAAACAGTACATACACACACATACAAAAAGAGGAAAGAGGAAGCCCCATTGACTACAGTGGAATTTACTTCTCAGAAGATATGCAGAAAACTGGCCTCTGACAGTGCAATCCTATCCTTTTTTCTCGGGACTTGTCCCCTTTTTAAGCTTTAAATCCTAGAAAAAAAATTCCATTGTCCTCCTTTTCCTTGTGAGTAGCCTTTTTGTAATTAAGAAATTTTCAAAGACACAAGGCTTAAAAAGAGGACATGTCCTGGAAGAGGACATATGGTGATCTTCTCTCTCTCTCTCCCTCCTCAATGAGATCTCTGGCAAACAATATTGGGACTGCAATATCTCTGGCTGCAATATAGGGGACCTCAAGGGCAAGATCCTATGCCTTTCTACTCAGAAGCAAATCCCATGCTGGTCAATGGGCCTTTCCTTCAAGCTAACTTGAAGTTACACATCCACACACATTCACCTTTACCTGGGAGTGGAGCTATTGACTACAGTGGGGCTTCTTGTGAGTAGAGTTGTGGAAGGCTGGGCAGTGTGATGTCCTGTTCACTTTTACCTGCGAGTAGGGCAGGGGTGTCTAACTATGGAGGGCCAAAGTGAGCATTAATGGTTCTCCCAAAGGCCTAATCCTTTCTGCCTCTCTACTCAGAAGCAAGCCCCATTAGCTCCAATGGGGCTACTCCCAGGAAAGTGTCTTTAGGATTGCAGCCAAAATGTCATATAGCCTACATTACATCCCTTGCTACAGGATGACTGTTCATAAGGAAATGGAGGGAAATGGAGATTTCTTTCCAGGACAGAAGCCTTGAAAAGGAGGACATCTCCTACAGGAAAAAAAAACACAGGCTCAACCCCCAGAGGGGCTGGGACAGGAAATGGGCTTGAGTAGGAGGGAAGAGAAGTTAGGACCATCACCAGCTTTAGAAATACATATATTTTTCAATACCTGCTGAGCCAGTTTCAGTGCTGAGGCTTCCTTCAGGAGCACTTTTAAGTCCCAGGTGCCTGGGATCAGGGCCATTCTGGAAGGCTTATACCCCTGCACACCAGCCAAAGCTTTTGCTTACTTGTGAGTAACAGCGGCTGTGCAGTTTATTTCAATGGGGTCAGTGCAAGCTTGGAGGAGAAAGGAACTTTCTCTGGGGTGACTGTGGAGCTGCCTTCATTGGATCAGGACCCTTCTGGTGTCCTTGCATCTTCTCAGTCTGCCTTTTATGACCCCCCCCACACATACCCCAGTCTCACACACACACACACATGCCCTACCTGTGGGGCACATGGGTTGCTGCTGCTGATGAGGAGGAGGAATGGCTCTATCCAGGCCCCGCCCCCTGGCATGCGTAGCTCCACAGGATGGGGAGTGGGAGGGAAGCTGGGAGGGAGAGGGGAAGGGACAAAATCCTCTAGGAGGCTTTGGGAACTGACAGGAGGCAGGAGCCCTGGAGATGGAGCCGAGCCCAGCTGAGGAGGAGGCAGGCAGAACAGCCCTCTGCTGCCAGGAGCTTCTCCAGCTCCACAGTTGCCTCCCACTGAGTGGGCACCAGGGGGGCGCAAGAGGAGGTGAGGGTGGGGGGACACAGGCGACCCCGAAGAAAGGATTGTGCAACCCCCAAAGGGGTTGTGACCCCCACTTTGAGAACCACTGTCCTAGAGCATGTCCAACAGGTGCTCATTGAGCCTCTGCTGGAAGATCCCCAGTGAGGGAGAGTCCGCCACCTCCCTTGGCAATCTGTTCCTTGGCAATCTGTTCCATCAGGAATTCTTCCTGTTATCGAACCGGAATTTCTTTTCTTGCAGTTTGTATACCTATATCCTGTCGCTATTCACTTGCTTCTGAATAGCAACAGGATACAGGCTATCTCTTAAACCTGGAGGTTGAATAAACCTGTGACAGACTCCCTGTGACAGATTCCCAAAAATCTGTCCAACTCCTTTAAAAATGCATCTAGGCAAGCTGCCATCACAACGTCTTAACCTCAGTGATAATGCAATGAGTAAAGAAATATTTCCTTTTGTGTGTTTTAACTCCTGCAAGTAAATTTTAGTGGATTTTTCCTGCTGTTGAGGAAGAGGGGAAAAAAGCTTCCTTTTATCCCATGCGAAGTTCTTTATGTGTCACCCTGTCCCTCCTGAGTACAAATTGCTCAGTACTCTGCAAGATTACTGTTGTGTCCACTATGCTAGTGTTTCCTCTGGATGTTAGATTTGCAGTCTGACCTACTCAAAGGGCTCAGAGCAGATTAACAGTGACATCACTTTGGTAAACTAATTTTATTCACAGGGTAGAGGGAGTTGGATTATAAACGAAGATACAAAGCTGTTGGTAAACACAGCAAAACTTCTGCCTTTCCTATTTTACGACCCGCAGTTCTACATTAAGAAACACCCTTTTTAATAGGGGACATCTGACTAAACTAGCATCTGGGTGAGCATGAAAGCTTTCATGGGCAAATGATTTGTACTGCTTGCCATGGGTGTGGGCAGACAGTTCTTCAAGGCGTGCTAAAGCTCTCATGGTTTACAATGGGAAGAGTGCCTGTTTTCCCCCCTGACATCTGCACAGTCAAGATCAGGCTGTCAAAGGAAATTTAATGCAGCTTTGATGTTAATTCTTTATATCCCTAATAGTAAATATTCCAGAAATAGTAAATATTTCTGTCTTTGTGGAGCTCTGAAGAATGAGGTCCTTTTTAAAAAATATGATGGGAAAAGCCTGCCTTGTGTGCATGCAGTTCTATGGTTTAATACATTATCCAGCTACAGTATTTATATACTACTTTTCAACTAAAAGATTCACAAAGCTAAAAGATTCAACTAAAAGATTCACAAAGATTCACAAAGGTTTACAAGAAAATGAAAAAAGTAATAGCAAATTAATAGCTAATTGGTCATACATTAATACAGTAGATCAATTAAATAAATGATATGCTGTTTAAAGATACCTCAAGCATGAAGCTTGGGCTGGTGGGTTTTAGGAGTTCAGTGGCAGAATGTGTGTCATTTGTTTCAGTGCTAGTGGAGTTTTCCATCTTCAGAACGCATCGTTTTTATTGTGAGTTATTTTTAGGATTTCTCAGTTTAAAGCTTTTGTTGAATATAAACAGTCCGCCTGCCAATGTATGGTGTTTTATTTAAAAAGTATAAAATGAACAGTCTGAATTCTTGTTCTGCCATTTAGCACTTATCTTCCATTTGACTGCTGCTGTCTCAGTCCTTAAATTATCTTTGTTTACAACTATCTCTAACTTACCCAGGACTCTTCCTATAACACTCAAAGATGTATGTTCTGTATATGTGTCTTGATATTGTATGCATTGGCCTAGGACATACTATGAGAAAACTACTTGCTCCCAAAAGGTGAAAATGATTGCTCTGGTGATAGGTGCACTGAAAATAAGCTTCAAATATTATGTGAAGAGTGCAAATATTATTTTAAGCAGGAGATTTATGCAGTGCTTAAAATGTGTCTTTGTTTTGCAGGCCCCACAGTGTTGATGTGGATGTCACTGACAACTATGTAAACTCCAGTTCTGCAGAGCCTTGGAAATCCTATAAAATGGAGGAACTCTATAAGGACACGCAAAACCTTCCCATGGATGTTACCAGTTCGCCTTCGGCAATGGCAAACAACAAGCTAGAGAACGGTGTTGCCCAGCTTATAACGGCCGAAGCCTGGAATATCAATTCAGCAGACTTGATGAAGAAAGCACTTTCGCCCTTGGTGACTGTCCCTGCTCCCTCAATTCTCCCACCCCCAAGTGAATCCCAAAGTGGGGTTGCTCTCAAGGTAGCTGCCACAGTGCTTCAGCCCATTTGTTTAGGGGACAGCCCTGTGGTCCTGCCAATACACCTGCAAGTTGCAGGAAGCACCGCTCCTCAGATTGCTCCCAATGGTAATACTCCATATGTCATGACAACTCAAGGGCCGGTCCCGTTGCCTGTCCTCTTAGAGCAGCATGTATTTCAGCATTTAAATTCTCCCCTTGTGTTATCCCAGGGTTCGCCCTGTGCCGCCAACCCCATTCACAACAGTCTCTTTCAGGGTTCTTCTACTCCAGTTGGACAACCACAGCTACTGGATCAGAAACCATCCAATCCAGCTCAGGAGCCCGTCTTGCCTCCTGTGTTTCAGACCCCTGGGTTTGCTGCAGTGCTGCAGGATCTCTTTCCCACACAGGGAGCCTTGGGTTCATCACCTTATCAGCCCCCACCAGACTGCTCTTCAGTCCCACCACAGCCCTTCACTTCCCCCTTGTCTTCGCTGGTTCCCCCTGCTACGCTCTTGGTACCGTACCCTGTGATTGTTCCTTTGCCTGTTCCAGTCCCTATCCCAATTCCCATCCCTATTCCAGTGCCTCATAATGCTGAATCCAAGGCCAACCTGGACTGCCCTAAGCCAGCTGCTTCATTCGTCCTGCATTCCTGCAAAAGCACCCAGACTCCCTTGGAGAAAGAAGAAATGAAAGGATTTGATTTCATCCACCACAGGGAGGTTTCCCAGCTGAATCGGCATACTGTCATCAAGATGGGTAATGAGAACGAGGTCCTTGATCTGTCGATGAAAACAGCAACTCCACTTAAAGAAAGTGAGGACAGTCCTCCGCTGTCTTCTGAAGATAGTGCTTTGGACCTATCAATTGCTTCCTGTCGGAAGACTAGCAGCAGTGGTATCACAAGTACCATCCACTCTGGATCCATGATGGATGCCACTGCTGCACCTTCTGTAACAGATAAACTTTCTAATGCTGCTTCATTGTTTGTTCCTTCAAAACCTCACGAGGCCTCAGCAAAGGCTGAAAACAGAGTGATCAATAGCAGCTCATCTGAACTCCTGAGACACCAGTCCAAGTGGCTGGTGGATCAAAATAGTATAGCTCCCTGTGAGCCCCCAACTGGTGGCAACATTGAGATTGTGAGCACGTCGCAGACGGCCAAAGTGATTGTGTCCGTCAAGGATGCGGTGCCTACTATTTTCTGTGGCAAGATCAAAGGCCTCTCGGGGGTTTCCACCAAGAACTTTTCTTTCAAAAGAGATCTGCCCCAGGACTCAGTGCTGCAGTGTTATGATGTGAAGAACCAGCCAGAGGCCCGCGATAATGCAGAAGCGCTTAGGAAACCCAACAAAAACCGGAGTGTGAAGTTAAAGAAAATGAACTCACAGGAAATACACATTCTTCCAATCAAAAAGCAGAGGCTTGCAGCCTTTTTTCCAAGGAAGTAATTTATGCAGATTTAGAATGTTTAAGGTATAATTATTATGAATAAAGAAATGCACTTCGTTTTAAAAATACATTTTAAACTTTTAAACTATCTTTTAAGTTATTTGGAAAAGGTACAACTGTTGGGTGGAATGGGTGGGGGGAGAAAGATTGCAAAAGGCCCAGTGCATTTTTTTCCTTTTGTGTTTTCATTAAAAGTAAATAAAAAGCGACATATTTTTTAAGTGGATTGCACATTTTGCAGCTTTAATGGAATATAATGGATGAGTGAGTCAGAGGGGTAAGAGCTATTTTCACTGCCATAAAGTGCTTTGACGTGTTTCTGAACAACGATGGATAAAATGGAACTTTCAGAATAAATGTTTGTATGTGCTAATCTGATTGCAGTGTTTTGTGCATTTTCTAATTTGCTCTCATTATCTTGAAAGGTTTGGCACCTGTCTGAGAACTGCAGAGCAGCATGTTATCATGTCTGATAGATCCCTGATCTGTTGAAATGATCCGGGCTAAATGACTCTGTATTGCCCAATGGGATCCTTTGTATTCCTCCGTATACCCATCAGTGATGCAGTTTTTACCTTTTAACTGAAACAAAATGAAAAGTGTTTTTATTGCCGTGTAAAGTTCTCTAACATATAGTCAAACATGCAACAGCTTTTAAAGTTCAGCTTAAAAGTATTATTTTGAATGCTGATTTCATTGACAAGTGGGTCATTCCATGTCAGGCTACATTTGAAGGTGGCTTAATATAAACTGGATTCTGGCAATCAGTCACTGAATACCACCATGTTGCTAGAGGCTGGCTCAAATGAACTTCAAACACTTTACTAGTCTACAGCAAGAAGGGTCTAGTAAGTATTAGGAGTTAGACAT
The DNA here is from genome assembly GCA_030015325.1 of Cryptoblepharus egeriae. NCBI lineage: Eukaryota > Metazoa > Chordata > Lepidosauria > Squamata > Scincidae > Cryptoblepharus > Cryptoblepharus egeriae. Next base: position 36,480,079 of record JAREYC010000005.1, read on the forward strand.
TTTTCAATTCTGTGGGTCTGATTGTATGTAACATACTTTACTGAACTCTGTCCATGTATGTGCCTTTCTCGATTGTAGCAAAACAAATCTGCCTTATCTGGATTATAGCAGCCAGTCTGCCACTCCCTCCATCACCAATTTACAGAGACAGGCCAAAACTTTCTCCAAGTCCCTTTTAATCAAGTTTGCCTTGGAATAGTCTGTGCCACTAGTTAAGTTTTTTTCTTTTTTGTTGTTTGCAAGGGGGCGGTACATGATTACAGCTAGTTTATTTAGTGTATGACAATTAGAACTGCTGGAAGATCCTTTGTAAAGGATCAAGCAGAGGCTCAACAAGCACCTGTCAGAGATGCTCTAGGAAGACTTCCTGCTACAGGCAGGGGGTTGGACTAGATGACCTGTTAGGTCCTTTCCAACTCTACAATTCTGATTCTGAGTCCAGCAGCCGGTAAGTATAGACTGTTTATGCACAGGGTGCAGGCTAGCCTATATTGTTCTACAGGCACCTTGTACTGGAGAAGAGAAACTCTTCTCTTCCAGGTGGAATTCTTCTCAGCATGGTTATCATCACATCTGGTATCAGAGGATGCCTTCAAGCTTCCTACAGGAGTTTTCAGGTCAGCCAAGCCTACAAACAGCAACACCTTCTGGTTCTGATGACTCATAGCAGCTTATCAAGTTGCAGTCTTCCATACTGTTGTTGTCTAGGCTTTTCCCTGCTTAGCTTTCTTCAGCAGCCCTATACTCAACCACTAGACCACACCTGCTACTTTTACAGCGGGTAAAAGATTTTAACCATTTTTCATGTCTTATAGGGAGAGTTGCTTTGATAAAGTTGGAGAAACCTCATTTTTAATTCTGGTTTTGATTGTCCTTGTGCTGGAATATGAGGTTCAACTGCCTCTATCCTACATGAGTTTAATAGAAGTGAAGAAGAGTTAGTTTAAATACTGTAATGTCCATCACTAACAGTGCATTATAGATTGCCTAGCACTATAATTGTCACATATTATATATTGAGTTTAGATGCCAGTTTAGCCATGTTTAGATGCATTATTAGCCTGGCGGTGTGAGGAACATCATAATTTACACAACTATAGGTTTAGATAAAGTACTTATAACTATTTTTGCAAAACAATGGACATGTAAAACAGGGAATAAGTTTTATTTTTTAGATAAAAACATCCAGTTGAAAATAAAGAATTAAAATTAGATTACAAGCACTTGATAAGACTTTGATAGCATATCATGCTATAATACAAAGTTAAATTTTACTGTGACATACTTGTTTCATGGGCTAGTGTGTATTTGCAAATCAACAAACATCTTTTGCACAATGCAATAGTAATTAAATACATCACACTGACAAAACGTGAAAGCAAATATTGTATTTTATTAGGGCACATAAAAGATGTTAAACTATCTTTCTTACAGAAAATTGACTGAACAATTGTATTAAACAATGGAGTAGCTGTGTTCCCAAACAGGAAATAACACACTCAAAATTCTATATTTTCTACATAACAATTCTGTATCAGAATAAAATGAAAGAACCACACTTATCAGAATGTACATTAGATTTTAACAGTGTAGGTCTTCCGCTTCCTTTACTGCGTTAACAGCATTCAAAAGTGCTACATTAGACAAAAAGATAGTCCTAGTATCATTTATGAAAGTGCTGATAACTGTGCATACCTGGAATTTTTGTACATTTTAATAATCCTGTATTTGATTTAGTCAGTGCCTCAAGAATGTCATTTCTTTCTTGGAAGTGATTTGGCAACATCTTGGAAGGCTGTTTTCAGCTGCTGATTCAAACTAGAAAAAATTTGGTTGTGTGCCATTTCAGAGAACACAGCTATCACACTGGGCCTAGTATTTGCTAACAATTTTTTTTATTGAATGTGAGTTCCTCTGTTATGCCCACTGAGGAACACACATGCACAATATGTAATATATCACACACCTTACCATTTGATCCAAAATATATGCATGAGCTTATATGCCACAACACTTTTGAAAAGCTACGTCACTGAGGTGGCAAATGTTTTGTATACCCTTATTAGCAACAAATATTTAAGCTGGTACAATAAAATTACCAGCTCCCTCCTCATTAAGATAACCCTCCAAAGTGAACTCCTAATTAAAACTGTTCCATTCACATGCACACTTTCCACAGAGTAAGCCACACTGGACACAGCAGGACTAACTTCAGAGAAATATTCATAGGAAATCAAATAATTATGAAACTTAATATTGCAGTATTTGTTAAACCTGAGTAATATTGGCATACCAGTAAGCAAGGCATTTTCAGACGAGTAATGTGTAAAAATATTTTTCTTTAACTAGCTTTGATAAAAAGGCAGTAAAAATATAAAATCTACTGTCTTTTTGGACTACCCACACTATCCTCATTTGTATTAATACACACACGCAGTACATTCGGTTCCCTACACAGCAAATGTACATGGTTGTCCCTGATATTGGCAGTGAAAGTAAAACATTTTACTATCTGCACAATTTCTTGTAGCTTATAGAAACAGCACCAAGGTTAGTTTAATACACACATACAGGCACAGAAACACCATTTAAAAATCAAAATTTTTAAAAAAATCCCATGTTTTTTTCCAGAAAAGTTTCCAGAACAAAATGGCTCAGCGCAACATAATGAGAATCTAGGAATATTGCATAGTGCAGGGAATTCCCTGAATGGATCCATCCATCTTTTGATTGTTCTTTCCCCTCCCCCGAAATGCAAAGAGGTGTTTGTAAAGAGGACACATTCACTTTCATCCAGCAATCTATGGGCATAAAGAGGTTGCTTGTGAATTAAAGGTATATCTAATACTTAAGGCTGAATACACACTAATCCTAGCTGGATTACATATGACCCAACAGACTTCAGTGCAGTCAGTCCTGACATGTAATCCTCACCACCACGCAACTCCTTCTCTTTTCCTCACCCCTACCTCCCAATACATATGAACACCCCTTTGTCCATTTATCCTGACGATCCTAGGGCACCACAGTATGTATATACCCCATTACTGCCTACAGACCAGGACCAAAATGTGTTGTGCATGTTTGTTTTCTGTTTTTGTAAGAATTAGCCTCTACAGTTTCAACTGTCACAGTGCAAAAGTACCTCTTTTAAAATGAACGCATATGTACAATATATATATATATATATATCTATATAAGCATGTACCCTCCCCAAATATAAATATACGAGTACATGAACATATACATTATGTTCACAAAGAAATGGAATGTTAAGAGAATGGTGGTATATTTCAAGAGCAAACTGGAAATCTGTTCATTCATCTGGAAACTTCCATTCAGCCACGAGAACTTCCTTCTCAAAAAAAGAAATACTGCCGGTTTACACTGTCAACATGCTGCAAAGTTTCCTCTCATAATTTAAAAGGAGTCATAGCTACTTTACAAAAGCTTTATATAAGCTTTATATGTACTTTATAAACGTACAGTGCACACACACACACACACTCACACACAGCAATTCATATGGCTATTCCCTTTGTGGAAATCTATAGCATAATCTGAATATTTATTATACCTTACAATTAATTACAAAAAAATTAACTGATCATTGCAAAAACTGTATCCCTGTTTTTTAACACATTAATTCAGCCACCTCCACAGTAAAAACCTTTCAAGTCCTGCTACTGCTATTATTCCTTTGGAATTCAGCTGTTTGGTTCAAAACAAAAAAGTACCAGCTGAAGCCAAACAGTCAAGAATACATTTTGCAGCTTTCCATATAAATAACATTACTGATTTATTCCTGTTGCTTCAAAACGGAGGGAGGGGCAATTACTGAATACTAGAATGTAAAACTTTTCTACTGACAATCATAATTTCATATCTTTTGAGAGGAAACTTCTGCAACCACTGACAGTTCAGGATGGCACCGTGCTTCTAAAATGGAACTGGACACCACAGACTGGGAACTTGTTCTGCTGATGCAAATGGGGTTTTCTTCCATCCATGTCTAAGTCACTTGCTCAGCCACAGCTGCTGCTGTACTGTTCCCAACGCCTGTGAACCTGAGGAGTTGTCTGACAACATGCAGCATTATTGTTTGTGTCCATCACTTAATACTTTCCTTGCTTAAGTCTCTCAATATGGTAACACAGCTTTAATGCTGGCCCTAATTTTATCCCCATATATTTCATTATCATATCGCTCCTCAGTAAGAGGAGAGCCTTTCCATCAATTTCCTGCGGAAAGAAGATAGCCATGGTTAATAAAAGGGTAGAATTTTGCTTCAGCAGGCTGGAACAAAAACACTATAGTGAGCTTGACATAATAAACATAGAAAACAGCCAACAGAAATATTGAGGTACAAATCATGGCCTATTCATTTGAACAACATGGGAAACTTTTGTTGATATATTTATAGACCTCTTTCTAGGTAAAGAACCTCAATGTAGTTTACATTAAAAATTGATTACAATACAGTAGAATGAAATCATCCATTGTTCTGAAACTCTCAATCCTGGGCAAATAAAACTTGAACAAGATAGCAGGGACAGTGCTATACCAACTCCCTTAAGAAAGCCTCTGCTCGAATTGTGGCAAATTTGTTCCCTTTTTTAGCCATGGGGAAGTCTGTAAAGCAATTTCCCCTTCCCTTACCCCTTAAAGGGAGTGGGGGACTTTACATGAACAGGGGGTCTCGACCCCCCATTTGAGTAGCATTGCTACAGAGAGTCATAGTGACCCCCCCAGGTAAGTTGAAAAACCCTTTCCCTCCCTGGCAGTTGCATGATCATCCCAATAGTACAGCCATCCCTCCTCCCCAGCAAATACATACTGGTTCTCAAACTCTCCCTGGGAATTTAACCATGCAGTAAAACAGGCTATAAGTTAAATGGCTTTCTTACATGTCTCCTGAAGAGTTCTGCATGAGGTGCTAATGCCAGAGGATCAGCTTCTTTGACAAATCTCATGACTTCATCTATTGACCACGCGGATGGGTCTTTATTGGATGTTCGGGAAGTTTCCCGTTTTAGTGCACTGAGGTCGGGTCCCGTTGTAGAGCTTGCAGCTTGAATAAATAGAACATGATGACAATGAGGAAGGAAGTAATATCATTGATATAACTGCCACATTAAGGGTCACAATGTACGTGATGCCCAGATTTATATGCCAATTTAAAATAGAAAAATCACACTGAATTTTCCCTAGTCGTGTACTGTATTTCTTGGGAATGCTTCTCTATACAATCAGAGTCATATTTAATCAAGCTGGTCCTCTTTAATACATTTGTGTAGATTTAGCCACATCTGACCATAGTTGAGGTGCCATTCATAAGACCACTTCAACAACAATTAATAAAATACAACAAAAGCTATAATCCTACAGACACTTTCCTGGGAGTAAGACTCATTGAAAACAATGGGGCTTACTATTGAGTAGTCATAGTTAGGCTTGTGCTCATAGTTGTGATCGTGTGGGTAGTGTGGTGGTGTCTTGACCTCCCCCTATTCTTTTCGTTGGTGGTTCTTTGAGTGCCATGGGCTGGATTGAATGAGCTTCTGTCAACCAAATGCTCAAAGGTGCAGCCAGCAGGTCTCTTAAATACTCATCCTCCTCCACCAAGTAGGTGGCAAACACAAATAATGGGTCAAAAATAAGGTCAAAAATATTGCTCAAGACACCTCCTCTGTTCCCTACTCTCCACTCTGGGGGATGCCTTGATAATGGACATGGATTTAATTTCCAGTTTGGTTTTACTACTCCAACTGTACCCCCACAGTATGGCCCTGCCTGTCTGGGGCTATCTTTGATCCACTTGTAGGCAAAACTATTCTGCCAAATTAGGGAGATGTAGGCCCTGTTTCCAGGTCACCACCAGGGTCCACATAGCCATCTCCATGGCAAAGCAGCGCCATGCAGACCAATGTAGAAGTGAAGTGCTCTCATGGGCTCACCACAAGGCCAACAGCATCTGATACTATTGCCCTTGGCCACAAGAGCTGAAAGACACTGCCATGTCCATGCCATAGTATGTGGCACAATCCATAAAGCCCCACCTAGGCTACCATTGGTGTACTCATCAGAAGAGTTACTGTGAGATAAGTCCAAGCTGGAAGGCAAGTCCAATATAGAGTATATTTTGCCTATTTATAAATGATTTATACAGTACATTGTATTCTCTATTGAGGATCTTTCATATGTAAAGTTCTTCTTGCAGGGAAGAAAACTGAACACTTGCAAGCATGCATTTTGCCACAGACAACAAAGTCTGAAAAGCAACAGATACCAAGGTATATCTAACGTACTACCAGTTCAGAAGTAGAAGGGACAACTATAACTAGCTCCAGCACCTGGCATGATTACAAGCACATGGGAGGGAGACAGGCATCTTCAAGAGTGAATTTCTACATCTATTCAGTCACTGTGGCAGTGAATCTACAAGCAGCCAATCTCTTCTAAACTCACTCTGGTGGCTTGAAAAGAGCAGCAGCAAGAGAAAATTCTGTCCCTTGATTTGTATGTTCTGCACATTTGCCAACTTCAGGTTATTTTATTTTGGAGGCAGAGCTTTGAATGCCCAAATGCTTTCAGAGCCCCATCCTGCACAAACACACTACTGAGAAGCAGAAGAGCAAAGCATGCATATAAAAGGCTTGAATACCTTCAATCCTCCTCTGTAGTCTATTTCTGTTGACTTCATAGTAACTGCTGTTCCCAGCAGAACTTGATGAGAGCCTGCGTAGGATTGGTGCTGCATTTGAGGTAGCTGTCACGGGTGGGAGACAATTCCTGTAATAGGCTGTATTCCCTGAGGTACAATATTCAGTGGAACTCCGACAGTTAGGGCTTGAGGGATTGATTGAATTAAGTGCAGAATCCATTGAGTCCTCAGAAAACCTGGGTTCTTTGGCAGTGCCATTTTCATCACTCGGCAGGATTTCTGCTATATAACATGATTTAATATAAACAGCCAATTAGCACCAATAAGCCGCAGTGGAAAGGATCAGAGTGGCATACTTAGACAATGCAGACAGCTTTACATCTCGCCTCTTAAGAAGACTGCTGACTCTGCTCTGTCAACCCATTCAACCATCTTGGAAAAGGGGAAATGAGGAAGGTGAAGGAGAGATGCAGCCCTGTTTCAGCATGAGGGGAGGACAGGTAGCGGGCAGGACTTTGGGCAAACACGCAGAGAGAATGAAGTGAGGCTGCAACCTGGCACTTGTGCCAGATCCAAGCCCCATTCCCAAGCAGCCAGTCTGCTTCAATCTGTGCCACCATACTGGTGGTGCAGATCCAAGCAAACATACTGGGACAGCCTCAGCACTACCTGGTAAGGGGAAAAGGTGCCCTGCAGTAGCAGCTCCAATCTTGTAGAGGATACAGCACAGGAATGCTGGCTTGCCTGTTCCAGTGCAATATAGGATAACACTATAAGGCTACTGACTGTATGTTAGGGCTTGCTTCATAGCCTTTTTCTATGAGTAAGACCACATTTTCCTCAGAAGGTTCAATTGATCTTGGTTGTCTTTTCTTGCAGCCTCTGCAATACAGCACCATTCAAGCTTTGCACAGATTGGCAATCTTGGTCTTTGGTACAGCCTTACCATTGACCCACAAACTCCCCTCTATCTTTCATTATTTGTCTCATGAATTCACACTGATGATGTGCTGACTGTGGTTCTCTTTTCCTTTATGTGAGTGTGGAGTGTGTATCTTATGGGAGGCCTGAGATCAGACTCGGGTCTTCTTGAAACAAACCACCTTTTCCAGAATAAGGAAAATTTCCCCTCCAACTTTTTTAGAGGCTTGAGACATCTGATAAGACTATTTACTTAGTGGGAGAAACTAGCTTAGTGAGATATGGTTAGGGTGCAATACAGAGTAACTACAGGGAGTCCTTGCTCCGACATAAGAACAATTTACTCTGGATTGCAATATGAATTTCCCATAGGTTTTCAATAGGTGGTGCCGTAACTACATCGATGTAAATATCTCTTATGTGCTCCATAGTTACTCTGGATGGTAGGGTTAATGGAGAAGCTACCCATTAGCTTCTAGCTACCCTCTAGCTTCCCCCCCCCCACTAGTAGGAGAAGCTCTCTACTTTTGATGCAGGTGTACTCAAAATGAAAGGTTTCTCAAAGCACTCTAAGAATGGAGATATATCTCAATTCTCGAATGCACCATAATACAGGATGGAGCACCAGTGCCTAGAAAGGTAGGTAACACCTGCACCAAACCCCTTATGTCACTTACCTATCATAAAGAACTACCTTAGCAACACTGAAATATTTCTGCAAAGTAGTGGTTTAGGGGATCTCTGGAAGCAGCATCTGTTGTATAGAGTTCAGAATACTGACTGCTTGCAAGTGATAATCACTATAACTCTGCTAAAAGTTCTTATAAATTTAAGAACTCAATCCATGTTCTCTCCAGCTGCAAATCATACCTTATAATCTCAGAAATGCAAGAACTGGAAATAGTTTCTCAACCAGTACTCCAATAACTGTTTTACTCCGAAATGAACTATCTTGGAATGAGGGTGCCTAATCCTAAAATGCATCAGAAGGAAGTAAATGGAAATCAACAAAAAGTTTCTATTGCACAATAGTTGGGAGGAAACACATGCTTACATGAGGGTCCCCATCAAGCTGGAGGGAGGGGAAAACATTAGAGGAAAAACTGTTAGGGGAAAAATGCTGAGTTATTCCTTTTTGTAATATATTTGTGCAGAATGCAGTGAATTTACAAATATGCAGACACATTGGGTACCTGGCTACATTGATATCTGTGCAGTGAAAAGTGAATGGCTGACTTTCGTTTTGCTGGTTTCACCAGTTGTAATGATTATTACTCTTCTAAACATGGCAAAGAGGCACCTTTTAAGGTGGGGTCCTATAGTTAGAAATGGAAAAGCAACTGTTCCTTTTCTCCCAGGAAGGTACTTTTTCCATTTGATATGGCTGGTTCCTTTTCTGCATCTCTTTTAGCCTGTGAACCATATGGGTTCATCAATTTGTTTTCTAAACCACTTTGTGAACCACCTTCTGTCAATAAGCAATATATAAGTATACATCATTATATCTATAGTTACCTTCTGTTGGATGAGCTTCAGTTCTTGGGAGTTTAGGGGACAGAGGGGCAGTATAAGGTGGTGAATCCTGAGAATACCGCTTGGAGGTTCTGTTTTCTGATATATCATCTTTTGCTGCAAGAAAACAAAAGGAAAGTTTATTTCTATATAAAGTTAATATAAATATTATAAGAAACCAATGAGATTCAGTAGTTCAAATTCAAATGCATTAACACTGTTTTTCATTCTCTTGTGAAATCATCAAATTTCCTGCTTTGAGTTGATTCCTGTAAAGACCAAAAACAATTTGAAGTTTTTCTGGTAACAACCAAAAGTAAGAGATACTGCTGCTTATTCTGGTGTAAAGTTTTTCTAATTGTAATTATTCAAGGTATTTTATCCCCAGAGAAGAAAACTATTCTGTTGAATTTGATCCTAACACAGACTGGACAGTTTGTTCCTCAGTGAGGCTGTATTAGAAATATATCATGAGCAAGTGGAGTGCAGCTATTCTGCTCGTTACAGCATGCAGCAATTAACATAACAGGCAATAATTAAAATGTGCATACTTAACCATCTGTGCCTTTTGCATAAATGTGGCAGATGCTAAGCCGCCATAATTTTTCTACAATACAGTAAATGCAAACCTCAAACCTGCAGCTTCTGAATCATTTTTTGTGTCCACAGAAATAATGAGGCCTGTCTGGTATCAATGAGATGAGTACCAATTACTCATTGAGTATACGTAATGAGGCCGGTATGGTACCACTGAGATGAGTACCAATTACTCATTGAGTATAAGCTGATAACTCTACAGAAAGACTGATGCTGTATTGATGGAACTTATATCCAGCTACCCTCCAGAGAGTTCGCTTTAGTTATCCCCTCTCTTCACCTCTCCCTTAAAGTATACAGAGCTATAACATTATTAGATCTACATGAGAATTGACTACCCAAGTCACACTGGTAAGGCAACATTTGAACTTGTTGCCTTTTTCCTATGGTACTCTTATATACAGTTAAGTTAGGTGTTGCATTTGTCCAGTTGCTTTTAAATAATCTGTTTAGCGATGCTGTTACCCGTATGAATACCAAACAGGATACACTGATCAACAAGGTGTAGATATCTGACATCATGGTTACATTTTATAATGCAGTTTTACATGCTTATTTCAAATCTGAAAACCGTTTTGCTGTATCACGTCAGGTTTCGAAGATATAGAAAACACATATTTATATGAAACACCTTGTGTCAAATATGTTTTCGTCAGTTTTCGTTTGTAATGCAACTCAGTTTGTGTTTTTGACGATTTTGAATACAGTTACACTTAACATAATACATCGAAATATTTTTGAGACTGCAGTACTATTATTGAATTTGTTTATGCTTTATTATCAGGGAAAAAAGATGGCATCAAGAGGTTGCATAAATTCAACAGATTTGTTTTGCTATGTGTGCGGCTATCTGACAGACAAATCCCATATACATATAATATATGTATATAACACATATAATATATGTACACCTTCAACTAGATTGACCTAAAAAAGCAGGCCTCCATCAGTCTTGAAAGACTATGGTATTGTGCTCGGCGCTGCATATGCTGCAAGCGAAGCACGAAAGCCTGGGTTGGATTGTTATGGAGGATAGGCTGTTACCCAAGCAGCAGAATTAGTCCAATGGAAAGGCAGAGCCAATACGATTGGATCCAGCTGGCATTGCAGAGCTGGGCTAAGGGGACGACTTGTGGGGACGACTCGGGTCTCAACCCCTGGCCTGCTGGTTAACAGGCACAGCATCTTAACCGCTTGCGCCACCCACAGCCCCAGCTCTGTTACACCAGCTGGATCCAATCGTATTGGCTCTGCCTTTCCACTGGACTAATTCTGTTGCTTGGGTAACAGCCTATCATCCATAACAATCTAACCCAGGCTTTCGTGCTTCGCATGCAGCATATGCAGCGCAGAGCACAATACCATAGTCTTTCAAGACTGACAGAGGCCTGCTTTTTTTTTTTAGATTGACCTATATAGTATGTGTTCACTAGTACTACATGAAGTAATAAGTGCTCTTCTGAAACTTCTGTTTGTCAGTTGTTTGCCGTGATACTATGTTAAACATCTATAATTGCTTAATGTCTGATATCTCAAGAACGGTGGGTGATAGAGACAAACGGTTTGCATATTCTGAATCAGCATGTCTCAATTGTCTTAGAACGCACGTTGGATACCAAGATATCCGCCAAAAGATTTTTTTGTTTATCAGTGATATTTAAAGAAAATATAACAAGAAAAATACAATGCAAAACTTATTATATCCAGTTTTACCCTATCATTCATGCAACTTTTTATTTCTTTCCTCTTAACTGCCCAAATGACTCATCTCACTCATCATTTTTTTTAAAGCAAACTAAGGTCCACAGTTTGGATGTGATACACCAAGAAAACCCTCTTAGATGTAGCACAGCAATGGTGAAGCCTTATTGTTTCACTTCACTTCCTCCTGTCTTTGTGCCTTGTCTTTGAAGAAAATTGGGCTGTGAGGCCTTCTGGGACAAACTAAATGGAGGTGGCTGGCCAGCACAAGTTTATTAGATGAGTGGGTATAAAGATAGGTGGCCGGTGGAGAATAGTAAGGCTTCACCACTGCTACAACCATCGAGGATTTTCTCAGTGATCTGCTGGATATAGTTTGAAGGCCCCTTCTATATAGCAGTTGCATTCCTTACTAAGAACCACCAATCCTAAACTAGTTCTATGAACTTTTTGTTTCTTCGTTATTCTCAAGCTCCCAATTGTAGAGGCATTTTTAAAATTATTCAGCCAATAACGTACAAACTAACAAAAAAAAAAGTCCCACTAGCAAAAATGTGTTAAAAGTGTTTGCAGCGAATATGTTTGCCTGGGTGATTAAGGACTATAAGAATTCCTCCACACACCTTCTTAACATGAAACCTGAAAAACTCTACACACTTACTTGGATGCATGCTCCACTGAATTCAGTTGAGTTTACCTCCATATATATCAACACATTTAATATCAGGCTTTAAAGAAAAGTGCAGGATTTCCAAAAACTGATTTTCTACACCCTCGTTAATTAGTCTGTACTGAGAAACACATTTGAAAATATATTCTGTTGCATACAAACAAAAAATAGAGACACTTGTGGGAGAAGGAATGTTGCAACAAAACATTACCTGATTTGTTCTTGTCGTATTCAGTAGGACTGTGTGCACTTCCCACGTAAGGACTAAAGGGCTGGCTACTAAAAAGATTATCACACTGCAGACTGTGGCAAAGTTTCTCCAGGAAGCGCAGGACAAAGGATGCACTATTTACAGAAGGAAGACTGATGGTGTGCTTCTCTCCATCAAAGGAGGCTGTTAGTACAAAGAAAAATCAAAACACCACCCAAATATTATGAAATAGAGTGTAACACCAGCAGTGCCTAAGAAATCAAGGACATCTCACTTGAAAAATTTTTTCCTCTGCTTTTTGTGTTCTCTTTGGTAAACCTATTATCAGAGCCTTAAGACGGTTTGATTTATCTCTGTGTAAATCCAGAGCAATCCGGGTTTCAGCTATCCCTTATTTTAAAAAAATATGGTCAGGACAATACAAATTCTGAAATATTTTCTTTTATAGTGGTATCATTCAGCCACAAGAGATTGCTGGGGATAGTGTCTGACATGGGCCAGAAGTCAAGAATACCAGCCTTATATTTATCAACTCTTTTCCTGTTCTTAATTTTCCCAAACACAACAGTGAACCCTGCAAGCTATGTTTTATATTGCCAATAACTAGGAAACTTTTTTCTCAACCATGGGCACAATCCTAACCATGTCTACTCAAAAGTAAGCCACATTATGTTCAATGGGTTTTACTCCCAGGAAAGTGTCTTCAGGATTGCAGCATTAGACAATGACAAAATATGAGAACTTCTGCTCCACCACTAAAAATCTGAGAATTACAAACATTTTACAATATGTCTTAAAAAGCACTCAAGCCTGTGATGCCTTTTGCGGCAATTAAGCATGGAAGAATGAATTCTTAGCTCTTTCTCCCTCATTTTCCTAAGCAATTAATAAATAATGGTGTCTGAAGCATCCCTTTTATCTGTTAAATCACAAGTAAGAGACTGACAATGTCACTTGTATGCAAATATTTGCTGAAGAAATATGCAAGGATTAGTGATTTTGTAGTTTGCAAATCGCAGTGTTATTTTAATATTGCTAAGGGTGTTCTTTGTGATATTGTCCCCAAAATTTATTGATTCAAATAGCAAGTTGAGTTTATGTTTTTATCAAAATTCTTATTCAAAATTGTACAATAAAGCACAATAAGCGTTTCAGCCACAAATTCTATATCATTTTAGACCTTGACCACACATATATCCATACATATTAATTGGTTTTCCAAATTTCTCAAAAGTGCAGCACTACAGAGAAGCCTGACATAGAAAAGCCCCATAAAAGGCATTTACAAAGAGTGGCTTGGGGCAGACAGAAGATCCAGATCCAAGCACATTCACCTGATCAAAATCACAGAGATCACAGTTTAGAACTTGAATCACCTCACCTCTAGATGGTACCCTACCTGGGATTCTGACTTTCTCATGTCTTTCCCTTCCAACAATCGTCACTCGTGTGCACACCTTCTAGCGCAGTGTTTCTCAAACTTAGGGATTTTCTCTTTCTCTAAGTCATTGTGGGGAAGAGCTGGGGCAGTGACATGATCCTTTGGATCACACCCCCACAAGGGAATGGGGAGAGATTTTTTTGCCTCCGCAGGTGTTCTGTTAGCCTGTACAAAGGTCTAGGTGGTCTGGAGAGCTTTTTTCTACCTGTGGGAAAGGTTTGCAAAGCAATATGCAGACCCACCCACCCCCCAGGATCCCCAGACCCTTGCACAGGCTGGTAGGACCTCTGGGGAGGCAAAAAATCACCCCCGCATTCCCCAGCTTCAGTGATCTTAAAGATCGCTCTGCTGTTTCAATCTCTTCCTGCCCCTTAAAGAGACAGGCGAACCTTTACACAAAGAGGGGGGTCGTGACCCCCATTTGACTAGCACTGCTCTGGGTGGCACAAGTGGTTAAGACACTGTGCCTGTTAACCAGCAGGCCAGGGTTCGAGACCCGGGTCGGTCCCCACAAGACAGGGTGAGCTCCCGTCCTTAGCCCAGCTCTGCAACACAACTGGAACCAATTGTATTGGCTCTGCCTTTCCACTGTACTATTTCAGTGGTGTGGAGAGGGGGGATTTGCTGCTTGGGTAACAGCCTATCCTCCATATCAATCTAACCCAGGCCTTCGTGTTTCGCATGAAGCATATGCAGCGCTGAGCACGATACCACAGTCTTTCAAGACTGATGGATGCCTGCTCTAGCGCAGAGGTCTCCAAAGATTTTGGCAGAAGGGCCACACCATCTCTCTGACACTATGTCAGGGGCCAAAAAAACTAATTTACATTTCAAATTTGAATAAATTTGCATAAATTTACATACAAGAATGTATTGGAGAAGATTATAGGACTTTCCCAGGGACTGAATAGAGGAGTCTTGAGGCTTGCCAAGGGCTGCATCTGGCCCCAGGGCCAGAGTTTGGAAACCCCTGCTCTAGCAGATACTCTTACCTAGCTGCTTCACCATTAGAAATGCTTCAGAGGCTCTCTTCCTTAGTGAAAACTACTTGTGAATTCCTCCAAACAAGGAAAAGTGATGTCATTTTATGAAATTAGTGGTTTTTAATGTTTTGATTAATATATTTGGCAATTTAAACAGAAATTATCACTATTTCACATTCTGAGTTGGTCACAGAAAAGAACACCCCTAGATATTGCTTTACAGTGAGTTTATGAAGGCTTAATTAAACCTGCATACTCTGTCCTTATCTGGTATTATTTCAATATCAGTAAATTAATGCAAACTTTTTTTAATGCTCATGATTAAATTAATTGAATTTCTGTACTGCAGATGCTTCTGTTAGTAGTAAAGTGACAAGCAGCTTCAAATTTGGAACAAGAAAAGTGTGTTATTAGCCCAGCTATTTTGTGAGAAGAAAGAAAATAAAACTTGTTCTGTAGCAGATAACAAAAGTGCTTGGATCACTGATCTTTACACACTTCCAGAATACTTTCATAGAGGAACAACAAAGCCACTTAGTAAAAATATAAGGAACCATTTAGTCAGAAGCTACACAAATTGATTGTAAAGAACTCCTCATTTTATTAGTTTTAATAATAATATTTTAATAATAATGATAGTTAAAACAACAAAAGTTGTGTGTTTGTGTTAGTGACTTATAGCATAAATATGACTTGCACTGATTCATTAAATAATAACTAAGCAATATAGCATTAGCTAGTCCAGCCCCGCTATACTGACCTTTAACCTTGATTTTGCTCTTCTTATAATGCAATCATATGATACTCAGTAGTAAGGGTGCAATCCTAAATACTTTCCAGACCAAAGTAAGGGCAAGGCAACCAAGGCAATCCTAACCTCCACTAAGGCTGACCTCAGTCCTGGCATAAGTCCTGTGCTGACCTGGGAGTGTCACAAAAGAATAGTAAGACACGTTGTGTCTTTGTGTTTGTTTGTTTGTTCTGCCCCACTCTTGGTAAGATCAGGCGAATGAACAGGCATATACTGACCTCCCCACACCATCACAGAAAGATAGGCCAGGTGAGTTAGGCCGTCCTAAATTTCTTAGGATCGCACCCTAAGAAAACCAACTCTGCCTCACTTGAAGAGGCCTCTGTGACTGTCCCCCAAATGCAGGATGCAGCACATGCCCCAGTGGAACAGCTTGAACAGTTCTGGAAAGTTGGTTAGGACCCTAAGTCTCAGAACTGTCTGCCCCAGTATGTGGGTGTATTCCCAGATATATGTGTAAAGGACGGCAGCCAAAGAAGCTGCTGAAAATTCTCTTTGCCATTTCAACTCCTGGAAGCCCAGCCTAAAACTTCTCCACAACAGAAATATTTTGCCATTACCAGTAATAATCTCTCCTGCAGGATGCCCTGACTTCAGGAATCCAAAGACTGTTTTTGATTGATGAGCACAGTCTACACAGGCTTGTACAGCTTGCTGAAGTACCATGTTTACAGGACCAGGTCCAAAGTGATCAGGAAGCTGCTGTACTTTCTTTTTATCCAAATGGGGCCCGGAGTTCCCATGTTTGTTAACATAAACACAAACTACAAAGAAAAGAAACATTATGGGTAATTTAGTTTTGAGTTATTTATTTATTAGATTTGTACTCTGCTTTTCTCCCCAACAGGCACCCAAATTAGCTCACCTTCAGGAACAAGAAATAGGACCTACACCATCATGTAAAATTTAAAGTATTCTTGTGGGCATCAGGCACAGCTGGGCAGCAGCAGGCAGTGTGCTCCAGCAGGCACAGATGGACACCAGATACCTGTACTGGGCACAGGAGTCTACTGGAGGGCAGCAAGCACCACTGAGCACCAGTGGGCACCACTGGCCCCTGAGCACCATTGGGCACCAGGCTCCAAAAAGCAGCACCAGGCATCAAATTGGTTCTTAATATGTCCTTATATCACAGAAGGAATACCTCCCTCCCCCCAAAAAATTTCTGTGGGTTTGGGCTGAGCGTTGATGAGTTAAGGATTCTTCAATGTCAAGTATAGAGACAAAAACATGTTACACCCCTTTTCACCCCCTTCCAGTTTAAATTTCCAAAAGTCAATTTTTAGATGAACGGAATTTACCTGTTGTTGCAGGAGTAATATTTCAAGAATATGTGTGGGCCACAGGCATGACTGGGCACCAAGCACCGCTGCACACTGACAGGCACCAGGGACCAAAGGGGGCAGTGACAGGTAGTAGCAGGCACCATGGGCACCACCAGGCAGCGGACAACACAGGGCACCAGGCACCCCTACCAGGAACCATCAGGCAGCAGACACCACCAGGCAGCAGCATCAAACACCAGGTACCAGGCAACACCAGGCACTACACATCCCATTGCACACCCCTAGTGCCTGTCAGTGTGCAGCAGTACTTGGTGCTCACATGCCTGTGGCCCACACATATTCTTGAAATATTACTCCTGCAACAACGGGTAAATTCCGTTCATCTAAGAACTGACTTTTGGAAATTTGAGGTGAGAGCACAGATCACCAGGTGAGAGCAGGCACCACTGGACACCACGAGGCATCCCTGCTGGGCACCAGGCACCACTGGGCAACATCAGGCATCAGCAGGCACCACTGGGCACCAAATCAGTTTTTAGTGGGTCTTTGCATCACAGAAGGAATACGCTCTCCAAATTTCATGCTTCTAAGTCCAGTGTTTGGGGCTAGCTATTAATGTTAATTACATCAATGTTAATTACAGGGACAAAAATGCATTACACTCCTTTTCACCCCTTAAGAGGTTAATTTTTTAAAAAAATCAGTATAATGACTAAATTTAGGATACAGGTTGAACAGTATTAATTCTATACATGAATTAGTACACTACTTAGCAAAATTCACTAACATGCTGCCAGCTCTAATTTAGTGATCTCTCATGCATAAACTGCTGTTCTCTTCAGATAGTACCAATGACGTTGTACAGTGGTACCTTGCTTAACAAGTGATCTACATAACAAGCAAAACTTTCTCTAGGATTCTGCCTCACATAACAAGCATTGCACTTAAAAAGCTCACTCGGCAGCTAGGTCAGTCACACTGGCCAGCAGCCCTTATAAAAACCGTCCGAACTGCCTAGCACGCCTGCCCATAGCGAAAGCAACACTTCCATGCTGTTCCTCCTTTGGCCGGGCATCTGCTGGGCAGAGGGAGAGAACAGCAGTGGAGAAGAGGGAAGCAGGTCAGGGCTAGCCAGAAGGGAGCAGGGGAGAGAGCGGCTCAGGATGAAGAGAAGGAGAAAGTGGGGAGAAACTTTGAAAAAGTCTTTGCAGAAGAAAGTGTCTTTGATTGCAGCCTCCTAACCATGTCTACCTAGAAGTAAGCCCCATTGTGTTAAATGGGTCTTATTCCCAGGAAAGTGACTTTAGGATTGCAGCCTAAGTAGACTTCATAGGATCATGCACATCACATCACTGAATGCATGTTTTGAATTCAATTACAATGTTTTGTCATCATTTTTATGTACAGTTAATATTTTTATATGAATATTTTTTGGGTTCTGGAACTAATTGTCTGAGTTTCCATTACTTCCTATGGGAAAATCCACTTCACATAAAGAACATGCTTCTGGAACTAATTAAACTTGTTATGTAAGGCACCACTGTATATCCAAAGGGATTTGAACCCATAAGTAAAATGAGGTTCCAATTTCAAAACCTTTGAACTATCTACAGCTGGCTGTGCTTTTGGAAAATATATCATTAGTCTTATGCAACAGATCCATTTACCTGTTGAAATGACAGCTGCTGTTGCACCAGTAATACTAGGGCCATCTTTGTGTAACTGTGGGTTGCAATTATCCACTTTTGCAGAAATAAGGGGGGAAGAAAATCCTGGAGATTGCACTGGCAAGATTTTTTTCTGTTAGGAAAAGAAAAAAAGCATTTTTATTAAATTTGCACAAGGAAAGATCACCTTCAGATTAACATCAGCTAAAAACTAGATTATTCTCTCTTCAAAATCATTCAAAATAACTGCAGTTTATGTCCTAAGACAAATTTCAAAATATTTTCCAAAAGGGGAAAAACCATGAACACAACATGGACTGGATCAGCAGTTCCCATAATTTTAGGCTTCTCAACCCACCCTGTTGTCTGTGTGAGTTGTGGGCCTGCTGCTGGCTGCAGAGCCACCAGCAGGCTCGCACCTACTCTATAGAACCGGTTGTTAATGAGAGATAGGACATATAAAGTTTAAAAATAGCCATTTAAAAGTGGCTGCCAGATGGGCATAGAACCAGTTGTTAATTTCTTTGAATTCCATCACTGGCCACCAGGCATTATGTAGTATGACATGCAAGTCGCTTCCAGGTTGCACTGGTGAACAACCTGCATCACTGGCCACACCACAATGCATCAGAACCCATATTGTACATATTCTCAAGCTGTTGGTCATGGAAGGGCAGGCTGAGGACCTGTCATGGCCAAGAAACTGTAGGGTTGCCCATGGCATGACAGTGTGTTACTAATGATGCAGATAGCACACCACCACAAGCGATTTCTGTTCTGCATGCCATGATGCCTGCCAACTTCTTTGTCATGCCAATAATCAGGTCACAACCCACCTGTGGGTCGCAAACCACAATTTGGAAAACACTAGATTAGGCAGAAACATATCCAGCATTCATAAGACTATGCACGAGCATTCATAAGACTCGTACTACACAAAAAGTCATCTTGATCTGACATTACTGCATCATTGCGTCATGACCATTATCATGATGATTGTTTCAGGTTTCCAGCACCAGCAAAGCTTCAATTGCATGATTTTCCATAGATGAAAAGTTGCTCAAACTACAATGGCAAATATAGATTTTATTCCTCATAAGTATTTGTGATGACTGACACAAGCATATGCATCCGCCCTGACAAATATTTTTAATTAGCAAAGCCAGTCTGCTCTGAAAAATTTCTTCCCATATCATTTGAGACAGAGAATCACAAGAACTTCAGTTAAGGGAATGTTCTTTTGACAGCTCCACTCGTTTTCCAATTATGCTAGGTTTCTGCTAGGTAAGGACTAAGCAAATGTCTTGGGGAAAATATTGAGAAAGAGTGAGGGGAGAATGAGCACACTTTGAGGTTCACCCGTTGAAAAACATATACTATCCTTGCATCTAGCATTCTAAGTAAAATACATAATTTGCATTAAACATTTTTTGCATTAAACAAGTAAGGGGGACATGGACCAGCTCTGTTAATACTTGGTACCATGTGAATAACAATTGAAAAAATTAGCTGAAGCAATTTTTTTAAAATAGAAAAAACCCAAGAAAACATAAAGACATTTCCTGCCAACAAACATGAAGGTAAACAGGTTTGCTAACCTTCCTGCCCGGTTTCAAGCCTTTTTTCGTTTTTTTGAGATTCTCCTTATGAGATGTGTTTTTTGTCACAGGAATATCTTTGGGAGACCTGCCTTTCGTAAGAATTGCAGAAGGAGCTGGTGGTTTTCCCCGACCAGGTTTCTTGCCTCTTGGCACAGGTGTGGAAGCTGATTTCTGTGGAGACTGCATTGAACGCCGAGTCACTTTGGAAGGGGATGATTGAGTTTTTGTATTATTATTCTTTGTACTAGAAACTGAGAGAAAAGGAAAATACACATATGAGAATCTAAGGCTGCAATCTAAAGCTCCACTTTGGCCTAAGCTCCGGCATAAGTCCTGTGCTGACCTGGGGATGTCACAAAAGTGCCATAAGACACTTCTGTGCCACTCCTGGTGGAGAGTTAGGCCAGACCACAGACATGTGCTTGCTTCCCTACATTCCCGCGGGAACAGGAAGACCGATGGGTTATGCTGGCGTAGATTAGGATTATGCCAGCCCTAAAAGCACACATTTGATGGAAGTATCCTAAAATGATGTTTTAAAGGATTCTCTAAAATATGCTTACAATGAAATATCCTCATGTACACAATTTAGCATGGAATTGCCAACTCAAAAAAAGAAAATAAAACAGTGCCTTTGCCAGCAGTTTGATCTGAAAATAATCTTTTTTTATTCTGAAAATATAGCTTCTGTAGATATAGGTATTGCTAAAGGCACTGAAACAGACCAGGCAGTTTCTTTTTCAGACAGCTGACAAATCTTGTTTGAACCTAACCAGATTGCGGGAGTACCCTTGCTAACTAAATAATTGCAAAGGAAATTCTTGCCAATGCACCAGGTTACAGGAATCATAAAATGATTTAAAAATTTCACTGTAATTAAAACAATGTCTCCCCAGGTCTACATGCAGCTGCTTCAATATGGAAAGAAACACAGCATTTCCCAAAAACACAGCATTTCAAAAAAAAATTCCCAATTTTGGGTGAACTAAACACATTTTTAGCTGTCACAGAGCACAATCAAGAAATAATTAAGCCTGTGTTTTCTTTGGGCAATTTTCTTCACAAAAGAAATGTAAGTTGACAACAGAAATAGAGATTTCACTGTGTGACACACACTTTAAGGGAAATTGGCTTAGAAGCTTGTGTTAACTATATCAAAGCAATCATGGCTTACTAGGGTCCAACTATTAGTGCTTCCTTCAACTTTTAAAATCTTTCTTTGAAGTCTGAATGCTGTATTTGGCCAACAGAGATTATTTCTGAATATACCCGGTTTTCTTGTCAAACAGGTGCTTATATCATTGTTAAGGTTGCATTTTTCACTAGTACATGAGATATATTCTGGCCATTTTGATGTTATTTAGAAAATGTTACCTGCTATAAGGTTAAAAAAATTTACACACATTTTACAGTGATTTAATTTACACACATACAGAAGGAGAGTGTGTATATTAAATGCCACTTATACATGCTTTCTTTAAACATGTAGAAAAACCTGTAAAGTTTCCATTACTTTAAAGTGCATTTCTTTCTACTATTACTAGTTGGCAAAGTAATTATTAAAAGCTTGAAAGATTATGCTTACAGTAGTTTATTTTTTTTTTGCACTGATGTTTAAATTTAACTTAAATGCAGCGTAAAAGTTCAATACTACACAGTAACTGAGTAGGAAAAACTCATTACTTTCAAGTGAATTTCTTTCTGCTGTTCTATTACTATTATTTCTGCTGTTCTATTACTAGTTGCCCAAATAATTATTAAAGTTTGTAAGAATATATTTACATTATAGTTTATGGTTGCTTGCACTGGTGTTTAAATGTGCAAATTTAAATGCAGTTTAATAGCGCAATACTACACAATAACTGTGTAGGAAAAAAATCAATGTTGCCCCCAAGTACATAGAAAACAAATTACAATGCCACAAGCTGCAAAAAAATGTACATGCTTTCATCTACAGATAAACAATTCTACTCTTTGAAACAAATGTTGAGAACTTTTTAAACAAATCCTTGCAATGTTGCAGTAATGATTTCTTGCTCCTTATAAAAGTTATATTTTTGAAACAGACTTCCTACCTTTATAATCCAGAGAAGTAAATGTAATTTGTTAGCAACCGAGATGTTTCAGACTCAATCCAATAGGTTTGCTTTTATACTGAGAAAGCAAATCTCAACAAAGCCCATGCGTCTGCTGCTTGGGCAGCAGGCACTTAAATATGCTAGCAAATCAGGATGAAGCTATTTGCATTTGTTGGTTTAAGAAGAGGAGGAGGAGGAAACCCAGTGGAGTTGAGACTGGTAAAGCAATTCACATATTGTCTCTGGGCTCTATTGACAGTGACCATTAGTCACCTGCTCAGACTTCCTTAACCCCTGCCTTAGAAAGAGATCAAAGGTTACACAGGGTCAAAGAATCTGGAAAGAAGTGAAAGGACATACAAAGAAAGTTTTGACGCCAACCTACAGCATCTGCAGACAAAGTTAACATAAGCAGCCCAAAACCTGAAGACTGTTTGGCAAATTGACAGGATTTATTAAAATGTATCAGTGAAATAAAAGGGGGGAAAGCAGCCTGTATAATTAATATACAGTGTGCAATGTAAGTGAGAAAAAGCAGTTTTGCTTTTTCAGGACACTGTTTTGCATCACAATGTCCCTCTCAATTCCAGAATAAAACAAAAAGCATTTTGTTTCCTGCTGCCTGGTCAAAACGATTAAGATATCAAGCACTCAGGTCTCTTGTGTGCACTCTACGTAGGCAGAAGTCTGGTTAGGCACTCTCTGAGCCTAAGTAACAACTTTATGAAGGTCTTTTGAAATGGAGCAGGCTTTCTCAAATGAACTATAATGCATCTTTGCATCACAACAAGAAAAGGGGGAGAAAAAAATCAAAGCAAAGCTTGTTAATAGGCTTTCCTACATTCAAGGTATTCATAGAAGTTTGCCTAGTAGCAAAGAACATTCTTATCTATGTAACACATCATATAGTAGCATTTGTTGTTTACTCGCATCTGATTCTCTATGGACTGCAGCACCCTAACCTCCACCAGCTTCCTAAGGTAGTCCAAATTCATGTGCATTGCCTTGGTGGCACTATCTAACCAATTCATCCTCTGCCGCCTCCTCAGTTTTTCCCAGCATCAGGTTCTTTTCTAAAGAGTCCTTTCTTCTCATGATGTATCCAAAATATTTGAGCTTCAACTTCAGTATCTGTTCTTCCAGGGAACAGTCATACAGTAGTTGATTTCCTGCAGGATTGACTGATTTGATCTCCTTGCAGTCCAAGGGCCTCTCAAGAGTCTTCTCCAGCACCATAATTCAAAGGCGGTTAATCTTCCTTATTGTCCAGCTCTCACATCCTTACAACAGGGAAAATGCTGTTTTACTTTCCCACCGAGGTGGTTCCTATTTATCTACATGCATTTCAATGATTACAAACTTCTAGGTTGGCAAGAGCTGGGCTAAGGACACAAACTCACCCTGTCTTATAGGACCTGAGTCTCAAACCTGGCCTGCTGGCTAACAGGCACAGTGTTTTAACCACTTGCTCCACCACAGCCCTTCAACAGGACATAAACATGTATTAATTTACTTATTTATAATCATGTTCAAATGCTGCAAGGCATAAAATACAGCATGTTCATCACACAATGTAGAATTTCAGAACTTTAATGGAAAGCGAGTCCATTACCCAAGATAAAAAGCTTAACCATACCAGTACAATTATATCCATTTGAAAAGGCAAAACATGCTTGGGAGCCAGTTTCACTGAAAAGGGCTTGAAAAGAACACAATTACATGTGTTCTGGATTAGCGGGCCAATAAAAATGAGTGCTATAGACAATATCCCTAGAGTTCTCTACAAATACTACAGTTCATAAACTAAGTTACAAGAAGAATGTAGCCCCAAGGTTGAAAGTGCCTACAAAGTTGGCTCTGAGGGAAATAGGCTATACTGGATTAGCACATCCAATGGCCACATGCCAAACAGCCTATGCTGATCCTTTACTTGCAGATGTGCAAAAGTAAAGGATTCCTTCTCCTTCTGTAGCATGTTCATTTTCTATTAGACATAACTTCAAATGTGCAGTTTCAGTAGTAGTGAATGTGGTATTCACTGAAAGCAGTGCCAAGAGAATCCAAGGTTAAACAAAACAGTAGCCACAATCCTGCAACTAGTTGCACATAACAGAGAAGCTTCTGCACAAGGTGGCTTCCCTTAAGTCCCCAGGAAAATTTAATTCAGAAAAGTTAATTTTCACAAAGATGTCCCTGAGACAAACATATAACACACCAAACGATAGTTATGGCACTTGTTGCATCTTCAGGGAGGGCCAGTCTCTGAAGTCTCCTCTGAGTAAAAGAAAATGTGTTCCTCAACCCAGGGGTAAGCCTCTATTGTGCAGAGGAGCCTACTCAGACTTTTGCCAACAAAATTGATGTTTTGATGATGATAGCCTCCACCCTAAGACTTATCCACCCTCTTCCCCAGCCCTTCACCATCCCATTCTGCCTTCCCCCATCCCCATTCAACTTTTTTCTACTTCCTCTTGCCTACCCTGCAAATTACACTGAAGTTGTATGAGTGAACTGCAACATCCTTGACAGTGGTCCAACAACACAGAGATTTGCATACTGCAAAAGGCCATTTTATGGGCAATGACTGCTGATGAATTTAATTGGGCTATGTGACTGCAATCCTGCGCACATTTTCCAGAAAGTAAGTGAACATAGTGAACATAGTGAAACTTAATTCTGACAAGTTATACACAGGATTACGCTGCAAATAACCTACTATCTCAAACTAACAATCTTTGCTATGAAAACCTTGCTGTCTACTTACACTACATTATTGTTAGAAGACTTACATCAAGATAATGTAGTAGACAGTTATATGAACCACTATAAACTGTTTTGATGAAAAGTGGTACAATATATAAAAATCAAACATTAATAAAAATTAGAAAAGCAAGTAGAAAAAAATACTTTTATTTTAATTACATTCTGTTCAAATTTGTGTTACAGTGTTATATTTGGATGAGAAAATTACCATAACGTACTTAGAAAAGATTGTTTTATGAATTTAATCAAAACTTTAAAAGATAAGCAAGGCCATCTAGACCTTAACTATAGAATTTGGCAGTTAAAATGTCTTACCACTATTCCCTGGTGGTTGCAGAGCATCTCCTGTTAAGTCACACCATCCAACTGGAAAGATATCTCGAGAGTCATATTTACACCAATAGTCAAAGGCCCCTCGCCAGCCATCAAAGGTAACGAAAACTTCATCTCCTTTAACATCCCCAACAGTTGCAGGGCATATTAAATAAGGGTTTTTTCTATCTATTGCTTCCAGCTTCATTCCAACTTTAAAACAGTTTGGCAAAGGCTTTGGAGGTTCCTACCAAAGTAAATAAAATCAAAGAATATACATCTAGAAGAAAACACATTCACTCTAACACTATCCCAGAGTACCACCCACCACTCAAAGATACACTGAACTACACAAAGTATGTGGACATTCCCTTCACCCTTTTCAAAGCCCACATCTCCTCAGTTGGGAAAAAATTGTACCTGCAAAGCTAAACAGCATGTTGTATGGAGATCACAGAGAATAAAAAACAAATGTTGCTGCTCAATTTAGGCAGCGCTAGTCAAACAGGAGGGTTGTGACCCCCCTGTTCATGTAAAGGTCCCACACTCCCTTTAAGGGGTAGGAGAAGGGGGAAAACAGCAGAGCAATTGTTACCCTTTAAAGGGACCGGGGGGGGGGGACCTTTACATCAACCACAACACATCTTCAAACCAATTTCTTACCTTCTTAAAGAATGCTGCAGGTGCCATTTCAGCTCCATTTAATGTTCTTAGAAGAAACATTGGCCAAGAAGATGCATTCATCTGAAACCCTGCATTCAAAACAATATATTAAATGCATACAACAGATTTACAAAATACACCTTTCAAGAAACAACAAAAACTTCATTGTATTAGCTCCACAGGATTCATCTGAAATCAAAAGAAATGATGAGTATGTGTGAACACACTTTCTAGTCAAGGCTTCAACTATAATTAAGTGAAAATATGCACCTGGTGCAACATGTGAGAACCAATATGGACAAAGTTAGATAGCAAAGGAACATTTCAACTCATATTTTACTATGACAAATAGGATGTTGGGTACAGAAGGCTTCATATCACTTGGGAAAGGCTGGTTGAGCAGAAAGCTAGCAGGAGGCAATAATACACACAATTAGGTCCCTAGCTTTGCCTATGAAGAACATGCTGTAAAACAGCCAGCAGAAATATTTCAAAAATGTATTCAACTGTGTATAGCAACTGGTCACTAGAACTCACCCTATCTTACCCAGAAAACATGAAGAGACAAGATGCAACTGCTTTCACTTTCTTTCAATGCACTGAACACTTCACAATTGTGCTTAGTACAGACATCTAAACAAGACATAAGGCTTGTCTCCCAAACTAGATCAATAAAAGGATAGGTGACAAACTGACATATCTTGAAGCAGCAAACTACAGAAATATGTAGCAAACATTACTAAAAAAAACACACAGCAAATCTCAATCACAAATAATGATGAAATTTAAATTCAAGCAGTTTTCTTTGCAAATAAAGGTTCAGTGGTACCTCGCGTAACGAATGGGCCACGTAACGAAATTTTCAGGTAACGAAAATCCAGGGTACCCAGGCATTTGCCTCAGGTACCAAAGTGTGCTGCGGGTAACAAAAGCTGGCTCTTTAAATTTACAGTAATTAGTGCCAGGAGCCATTTTTAAAGAGTGCAGCGCTTTCCATTCCGGCACCCTCCCTCCTCCTCCACCACCTCCACCCTCATATCAGCGCGGGCAAAGCTCCCTTGCTCCTTCTGCTGCTGGTAAAAGGAAGGGGGCGCGGAGACCTTCCAGCACCAGCTCTGCGCCTAAACGACTCTCTGACTCTCCTTCTTTGCTGCTGCTGCTGGTGCCTTTGTTCCTCCTATCTGCCTGGGCTGCAGCAGGGGGTACAGATCAGGCTGTCCTGGAAGGAGGCAAAAGGGGAGACCCCCTGGGGTTCACCCTCTCCTCCTTAGGGTGGTGGTGCATCTTCTACTGCCTTTCCTACTTCAATGGGTCCTACTCCTATGAAAGTGTTGTTAGGATTGGAGCCCAAGTAGACTTTATAGGATCATCCTCATTACCTTTTCTATGCAGGGGATTTGACTCTGAGAGCACAATTCTAAGCATGTCTACTCAGTAGAAAGCCCCACTGTGTTAATGGGTCCTACTCCTAGGAAAGTGTGTTTAGGATTGGAGTTCCCTGTGTGCCTTTAGGACTGCAGCCTAAGTAGCCTTCATAGGATCATGCACACTGAATGCATGTTTTGAATTCAATTCCAGTGTTCTGTCATCAATTTTACGTAGTTAATATTTTTATATGAATATTTTTTGGGTTGTGGAACCAAATCGTTTGAGTTTCCATTATTTCCTATGGGAAAATCCGCTTTACGTAAAGAATGTTTCACGTAAAGAAACTGCCTCCAGAACTAATTAATTTTGTTACGTGAGGCGCCACTGTATTTGTTTGTACCATTTTATTTCACTGGCAGGTAAGAAAACATCCTCTTAACAGGAGCTATATATATATATGAAGCTATGACTACATCAAGCTATTAAATACTATTTATTATAGATTCATACTTCCAAGTGCAGGGGGTTAGAAGGGGTGGGAGAGGGGGAAGCAATGCCAGGGTGATGGGAGGGCAGGTAGGGTGCTAACTTGGGGGTCAGTGGGGAGCAGAAGGTGGGCTGGAACCCAGCAGATACCAGATCTTAACCCCATTCCTGAGGGACCAAGGAGCAGTCTCTGGTTCCTCTTGTCTGCTTGGTTCTGTGCCACAGCTATAGGTGGTACAGAATTGAGGAGACCCATTGGAGCTGCTGTACATTACCTGGGGTAAAGGGACAAGTTTCCTCTTATCCCATGGTAGCATGGGCAGCAGCCACAATCCCATGCTGGATGCAGTAAAGGCATATCAGCCAGCCTACTCCAGCACATCTTATGATTGCACTGTAACTTTTTTAAACATATAGTGCACAATGAAAGGTAGTTAGAATCAAGCCTAAGATACTGAGGCCAGTCCCACACACCCTCCCACGCCAGTCAGCCCACTCGTTTAACCATCCCAAAATGCTTCCATTCCTCCTTCCTTCGCCCTGTGCCACCCACCCTAGCACATGATCTTGCCCCAGCCCACCCTCCTCCAGAATAGTTGTAAATGTGTTTTACAGCACACTCATAATGCCCCTTGAATGCCTAAGTGACATATGTCAGCTGAAGTTGGATCATGGACTGTAACCTTAATCTAATGCTACTTATTACAGTTCAGAAGTTCAAAGCTTTTCACATACTTTTATCTCGGCAATCATTACAATAACCTATTAAACTAAACAGAGTATTCATGAGCTACATACTCCAGGGATAAAAACTAAGCTATTCCCTCATCACTTCCCCTTTAGCACTCCGTAATCTTTTTGATTTTTATTTTAATTCTTTGAAAATTGTCCAGATTGTTCTGCAGTGCAGTTTTTAAAAATGAACAAACCATATCCCAATCATTTCCCTTCAGCATAACAATCTTCTTGCCTATCTGTGTTTACATGTAAAACAGGTACCATGCTTTCATCATTTAGAAGGGATTTCTGAAAATATAATGCAAAACCCCTTAGACATGAGAATATACAAAATTTAGTTTTATTCTTTATCTCTGTAATTTCTGGATGGACTCCTTTACAGCTGCAGTTATAGTGATAAAACCATTATTTCAAACAACCAAGACTTCAAAGCAAACTGATGTTTCATGCATATCAAAATAAGAAAGCATTTTCTTACCCAGTGGAGGTTGAAGCATCCCTCCTTTTTTTTCACAGGTTCCAATTGGCTGTATATCAGACGAATCCACTAACCTCCAAAAGTCATTTTTGTTATCGCTTCCATCAAGTCGCAGTCTTAATCTGGCACCCGTTTTTCCAATAACTGTAGCTATACACACTGAGGTAATGTTACGAGGGTCATGAGCTTCAAGTTTCATACCTACTTTGAAATCATTGCTTGGTGGAATTCTAGACTACACAAAGAAAAAGGCAAGGCATTTATTGGACTATCTTGTCAGGTGAGAGATAATAAGAGTATTTTTATGAGCTTTTTGAATAGTTTCGGCAAGTTCACCAGCATTGAAACTGCTTCTAAGCCCAGATCAAATTCAGATGCAAATCATAATTTTATATTCTAATTTGTTAACATACTAGAATTTGAACAAACCTGTCCATCAAAGGACTTATCTAGGAGACTGGAATGAACTCACAGCGGGGGTCAAGCAACTGGAAAACTTGGTAAGCGTGAGGGCAAGCTGAGCAGGCTACTGGGTGAACTATCTTCCACTAACACAAATAAGCACACAAGAGGATTCACCTGGGAGAGCAGAAAGGCCTGCCTGCCTATGATGAGGCAGTCTTGGGGGAGAGAGCATGGGGGAATTCATGGGACCCAGCTGAGGTCACCTGCCACAACCTCCCTGGGAGATGCGATGAATCCCCTGGGTGGAGAAAGAGACAAGGTACCTCAATCCCCTTTTTTACCCCAGCTATGAAGCAGCATTAAGGACTCTGTCTGCCCACAGTGGTTTCCCACCCCACTGGAATTACCCATTCAACAAAAGTGCACTCCCCCTTAGCAGTGTGGAACTCTCACTAAGGTATCTGAAAGGTGAGACCTCTGTCACAAGCAGCAAATTGTTTACCTGTTTGAAACAATGCGAGGGGGCAGCTATGGATCCAGTTTCCTTCAAATATTCATCCCAGTTAAAATATTCTAGAAAAAAATGAAAAGGCCACTTAATGAAAATTTCTCATAGCCTAATATCTATACTGCAATTGACACAACAGCTCAGTTTTACAAAGTGATAAATTTGTAGAGTCTGCCTTCTCTTTGTATCCATCTATTCCTTCAACTGCTGCTGAATATGAACCAGGCTGCAATCCTGGTTAGGCCAGCATAAGTTCCGGCATAAATCCTGTGCTGACCTGGGGTTGTCACAAAAGTGCCATAAGGCTCTTCTGCCCTACCACGGGGGGGGGGGGGAGTGGGGGAGTTAGGCCTGTGCACAGGCATATGCTGACATCCCCACATCACTACAAGAAGATATACCAAGTAAGTTATGCCAGCCTAAACTGTTTACTCAACAGTGGGTCATCCTGACAGTAAACCTGTTAATAGGCTTTACAATGTGGTATTTTCCCCCCCTTCATTCCCCCCTTATCATGGGTTTACCTTCTCTACTGTCTCCATAAACACTGCAAGATATTAACGATTATGGAAAATACAGTTGTTAATTCTCACTTTTGTGAGAATTACAACACAAACTGCTATGCATAAACACAAACTTAGAATATGTCCTACTCCTCCCCCTCACCGAATGCCCCCTTTACCCTTTCAGGAGCTTGAACAGTAGCAAGAAAAAGGTAAGCAAGGAAGATAAGTAAACAGGCATCCATAGCTGAGTGGAACTGCTGAGTATGGAGAATGTGTAATATATTTATTCATTTATTTTCTCACATTTTATATACTAGCTCTCCTTCAAGATGATTAGGGTAGTGTACACAGCTCCTCCTTTGTCATTACAACATCACTATGAGATGGATGCTGCCTTAAGTCTTAGTGTAAAAGCGCACAATTACTGGCATTTTATGCATTTAACTTCCATGCTTCCCAATATATACCATATTACTAAAATGATACCATGCTGCCACCTGGTGGCTTTTTAAGATGGTTTTGAAATAGTATTACCACAACACTCATAATGCACTTTGCAATAGATTTACATTTCTAGATAACAGTTCACATTCCATCTCTGGCTGATTCAAGTAAATTATCATCGCTGAAAATAACTGATAACATGAAATGATTATCAAATTCTCACTGCATAATCCTAAATTCATGTGAATTCCTGGAGTGCTCCAATTTACAAATACATATGTATATCTCATGTGCTGAATTTTTAAAGCACATGTTTTATGGGTTACTATTAGTAACCCAAAGAGTCCTGCATTGTAACAGAAGGATCCTCTGCATTCATAATCAGAAGAAGTTCACTAAGGCTACAATCCAAAAGACACTTTCCTGGGAGTAAGAGCCATTCAACACAATGGGGCTTATTTTTGAGTAGACATGGTTAGGATTGTGCTCTATGTTTCACGCATGTATTGGACTGCAGCCTAACAGCCCAATTCTACCGAATATCCCTACACAGTGATGCAGCAACATTGCCGCAGGGGAGTTTTGGGCTGCTGGAGGTCTCCCTCACCTTACTACAGAATAAGCTCAAGCAGTCACTCTGCAACAATTGTGTCAGCAATATAGTTAGGACAGCACAAGTCCTGTGGTGGTCTGGGATGTTGGAAAAATGCCATAAGGCACTTTTGCACCAATCCATGGGGAGAGGGGAATATGCCAGTGCACAGACATGCACCAGCCATCCCCACATGAGAATGTGGAAACAGGTGAGTTGTACTGGCCTAAATTGGTTACAACTGCATCAAATTTCAGAGGTTTATGTCTCAGCCTTTTTCTTGTAAGCAGACCTACATTTGCATACATCTCATTGGCACCAATTCCCTTTTCCTCCTAACAGGAAATCTGTAATAACGTGGTACTTGCATTATCACACAACAAGGGTTGAACGCCATGACCTATGCATCATTAAACAGACAAATGATTTGGAAGAATTAAAAATGTGCTTTGCTATTCACCACCAAAGTTTAACAATAATTAAACAAAATTACAGTAATATACTTTTTAGGATATTTGAAAAAAATTATTTACCTACCTGGTTTTTGTGATACATACCATTATTTAAAACCTGGTTGCTTGACTGATTACTCTTTCCATGTTTTTCTCTTTTAATTGTCTTAGAATCTAAAAAGATGGAAGGCACAATTTCTTGAATAACATATAATATTTACATCTTCTATATCTATATCTATCTATATATATATACACTATGTTTCCCGGCTTATAAGACGCACTTTTTGTCTCCCCGGGGGGGGGGGGGTAATGTCTGTCATATTATAGAGTGATAGGGCCAATCCTGGAGCACCATACCCCATCATGTCATATGTTGTTGGATTCATATTGAAGAGCAGAATCCAGTGCAAAAATCAGTTTTCAGATATTGCCTTCCTATCAAATATTATGGCCAAAAAGTAAAAATATAAAATATAAAAACAAAACAAAAATACATTTTTTGGCAGTTTTTTTAAGCAGGTAGGAATTTTGGCTTGGGGGTAGGAATTTTGCCCTGGGGATAGGAATTTTGGCCTTGGGGTTCAGGAATTTTGGGTTTGGCATCTGGTCACCCTGGCACAGTTGCAATCCTAAGCAACCTTCCCTGGCTTGGACTTGCTCCAAAGAAGACATGCACAAGACCTGGTCCCTGCTGCTCCATGCCTGTGCATCCCTCACTCTTCCCTATCTATATCCCCTAACCTTTCCCTACCTACCTGGATCCCCCCACCCCCAAAAGAACTCCCCCAACTTACCTGCCTTCCTGGACCATTTGCAATGAGATTTGTGCAAAATGTTGATGTCTGATCATTTGCAATGAGATCTGTGCAAAAGTCACAAATCACTGACACTAGAGATGAGGTTTTGGGGTTACCAGAAAATTAAAAGAGTGCTTGAAGCTTAAAGCCTTTCCTCATTTGTTAATGACAGTGATAATGGTTCTTAATACCACTGATGACTTTACATGGTTGAAATATTATTCTGCTATATTTTATTAAATATAGCAGTACACCATTTGGTTCAGAATATTTTTTTCTTGTTTTGCTCCTCTAAACTTTGGTGCGTCTTATGGTCCGGTGCATGTAATAAGCCAGGAAATACGGTATATATCAGAGAGAAAAGTCACTGACTCATCAACACCCAACCAAACCACTGGGCCTAGAAGTGTGAAATTTGGGATGGGTGTACTTTCCATAACGGAGGGAGTTACTAAGAACCAGTTTTCGGAAATTCCAACCAGAAGGGGGTAAATGGGGCAGAACACGTTTTCCTCTTTATACTTTGCATTGAAGAATCGGTGACTGAGGGATGCTCTGCCCCAACCCCCGGATCTAGTAACATAAAATTTGAGGAGGGTGTTTCTTCTGTCACATGAACACCCACCAAGAACCAATGTGGAAAATTTTAACCCTTAAGTGGCTGAAAACGGGTGCAACATGTTTTTCTCCTATACTTAACATGGAAGACTGACAAACATCCAGCCAATTTGGTGTTGAGTTCTTAGTGCACTGGGGAGGATGATGTTCGGAGGGAGGGGATGCACTGGGGAGGATGCTGCGCATGGGAGGTGTTGCACATGGGGGCATTGCGCATGGGGAGATGATGCTCATTGGGGGTTGATGCACATTGGGGGGTTGATGTGCATGGGGAAAAGTTGTGCATGGGGGTTGATGCGCATAGGGAGATATTGCGCATGGGAGGGTTGATGTGCATGGGGGATGGTGCCTATTGGGGGTTGTTGCGCATGGGGATGTTGTGCATGGAGGTTGATGCTTATAGGGGAATGGTGCACATGGGGGTTGATGCGCAAGGGAGGTTGATGCACATGGGGGTAATGATGTGCATGGGGGTTGATGAGCATGGGGAGATGTTGCACATGGGGTCTGATGCGCATAGGGTGGATGAACATGGGAGATGTTATGCATGGGGGTGGATGCGCATGGGGGGCTGGCGTATGGGGAATTTTACTCCTGCAACATGGGTACGCTTTTGCTAGTAATAAATAATATACATACAATAAAACTGTATTGAGATTGAGAATAACATGGCTTGAGAGTTTTTTGCAAGACAAGCAAACACACACACACACACACGTGTGTGCGTGTGTGTGTGTGGATGTGTGTGTATAAAAAACTGAAGTCACTGACTCACTCAATAATTCAGACTCGTTCACTCATTGACTGACTGACTCATCAGTACCCAGCCAAAACCACCAGGCCTAGAAGCGTATTCCTTCAGTGACGCAAGCACTCACTAAGAACCGGTTTTTCAGAATTCTATCCGGAAGGGGGTAAAAAGGGGCACAATGCGCTTTCCTCCCTATACTTTACATTGAAGAATCCCTGACTGAGGGATGCTCTGCCCCAACCCCTGGACCAAGAAGCATGAAATTTGGGGAGGATCTTCCTTCTATGACATCAACACCCACCAAGAACAGATATTGAGAAATTTAACCCTTAAACGGCTGAAAAGAGGTGCAACATGTTTTCAGCCTACACTTTACATTGAAGACTGATCAACATCCAGCTAATGCACTGGGAGGGTATGGATGGGGTGATGGTGTGCATGGGGAAATGATGCACACGGGGGGAATGATACACATGGGGGACATTTGTATGGGGGACAATGCATATGGGGGACGATGCATATGGAGGGACAATGCGTCAGGGAAGGAATGTGAATGGGAGGATGATGCGCATGGGGGGGATGATGTGCATGGGGATTGATGTGCATGCAGGGATTGATGTGCATGGAAAGGTTTTTCACATGGGAGTTGATGCACATGGGGCGGTGCACATGGGAAGACAGTGCGCATGGGGGTGTTGCATACGGGGCTTTGATGTGCATGGGTGATGATGCGCAGTGGGAAAAGATCCGCAGTAGAGGTGTTGTGCATGGGGTGGCTGATGTGCATGGGAGATGATAAGGGGTTGATGTGCATGGGGGATTCTGAGCATGGGATCTGTTGCGCAGTGGGGGTATGGTGTATGAGGGGGGATTTTACTCCCGCAACACGGGTACATTTTCATGAGTTTCTAATTTTGACTTGATATACAAGAGATGGACAATCATAACATGGTTCTTATGCCCAGATGAATATAAAGAAAATAACCAGAGCCTGCTTAATCAATCAATCAATCTATCTATCTATCTATCTATCTATAGTATTTATATACTGCTTTTCAACCAAAATGTTCACAAAGCAGTTTACAAAAAGGTCCTCTTCTAGTTGTTCTTACCATCTTATGGTTCTCAGTTCAGAAAAAAACAGACAGGTCATCAAATCCCATTCACACAGGACGTCCGATGGTAGAAAGCTATTTCAGGACCCTTCTGGTCTTGATGCAAGACCAGTTTACTGTTACTGATGCAAGACAGATACAGTTTACAGTTTATTGATGCAAGACCAGTTTACACACACTTTACTGTTAGGGATTTGGGCCTCCACTAGTCACTCCATGTACTCTATTTCTGCAGCAAGTAGTACCTTATTATAATGAGTAGTACTTTGATACATTGCTGCGTGTATCACTGCAGGAACCTCTTCTGTGGGCTGTGAGGTTTCCTAAGCTGGAGGGGTGAATGGAAAGGAGGGAAGCCCAGGGAAGAAGGGGGGAGAAAAAGGGATCTTTCCTCCAGTGTTTCCCTCAGGTAGGCTCCCTTCTGCCTGCTCACAAGGAAAGGGACAATTGAGATTTTTTCCAGGACACAAGGTTAAAAAAGAGAACATATCCTGGAAATAGAGGACAGATTATCACCCTGGGTATGCATGTCTACTCGGAAGTAAATGCCAGTGTGTTCAATGGAAAGTGTACATAAGATTGCAATCAATTATTGAACTAGTACCAGATGTGTGTGCAATGAGTGCATAAGCATGTGCAATGAGTGCATGGATAAGGAAATGCTTGCACCATACATTACATCTGCTCTGCAGCTGGAAGGGGCTCCAGAGCCTCCCCCCCCAACCAGCTCCAGCATGCAGCCCCCATTGTAAGGGAGGGTGGGTGGGAAAGTATGGATAAGGGGAAAAAGGCATGATCCAAGGTGATGCTGGCAGGTGGCTGGAGCCAGGGTAACCACATGTCTAGGACATGTCCTGGATTTTAGAACTGTGTCCTGGAAAAAACTTCATAGTCCTCATTTTCCTTGTGAGCAGGCAGCATGTAGCCATCTTCTAATTAATAAATTATATGTAACAGTTCTAAATTTAATAAGCAATAAAGTGTTTGCATTAAGCACTTTAAAGCTATATATATGAGTGTTTTTAGATTTTATTTTGTTAAGTCTTACATTTTTCTTGGGTGTCCTACATTTTGAAAAGATCTTGTCCCTTTTTTTGTTATAACATATGGTCACCCTGGACTGCAGCTGGAGCCAATTTTGCTGCAGGGGGAATGCACGTGGAGCTCACAATTAACCCAATACTGAACTCAGCCATCTAGAGTTGGAGAGAGACTTTTGTTGCCTCTTTGGTGGAAAGAGAAACAAACAGGCGGAGGCACTGCACTTAACCTTATTCACCCAAATGCAATATGCCATTGAGCTGCGCATTACACTCACCTGCAAACCTTTTTAAAATCTCAAGCCTCCAATATAAGAGTGTGCATAAGATTCAATGGGGCATTAGATTCGAGTAAATGTGGGTATTTCCTTTTTTATTATTCTTTCTTTTGACATTACCTTTAGCTGCTGATTTTCCCATGGTAAGGTGTCTGAGCCTGCCTCCCACAATTAAAACACAAATGTTGTACGACCAGTCAACTCTTCTTTTCAGTAGGATATCTCCCTATGAAACAGTAACACAACAGATTAGGCCAAACACAAAATAATGTTACAAAGAAACTAGAAAGAATTCTAAAAAGTGTCATTGAGATAAAAAATAAGCAGAACATCTGTAACAAAAGAAAAGGAATGGCAACCCTTTGCTCCTCTGCCCTAATCACAGTTGCTAAAACATCTACTGTGGAATTTTCTTTCTTGCACTTTGAAGTTTAGTTTTAGATAAACCATGCTGTTATGTCATGCTATTGTTCCCAATTCCTGTTATTCAGCTAGAATTTTCCTTATTATCAACATTATACAATAAATAACCAACAGATCATAAGACTGTACTTGAAAATAGAAGACAATTTTAGCTTAAGTTGAATTATGGCAATGCATGAGATTTTTTGTTTTAAAAACACTTATTTTATACATTCTTCTTACACCAAGATACGTAATGCAGAATTTCCCAACTCAGGTACAATGCTCAGGTACATGCCAGTGCTGGAAAGTTGGTTAGGATTGCACCCTTGTTTTAAGTCTGCTAACGAGTTCCTTCATAAAGATGAACAATTAAATTATGTTATCATCAGTCATATACTCCCCTCCTTTTCTATATGTGATGTACAATCTCGATTAACTCTCATAATTTCCTAAACTTGAAATAGCATCCAATTCAGGCAAGGGAATACAATTACTACTTTGGCCCAATCTGCTGCAACTTAGCAGCTCTGATACATCCACAATGTGGCCTCCATATAAGGCAAAAAATGTTCCAATTGGAGAAGACCTCTGTGACTGACTCAATCAATTCCCATGTAGGATCCAGCACATAACCCATTTGCTGTATCAGCATATTGGAATGTTTGATAGGATTGGGCCTTTATCTTTTAAGACCTAGGAGTAAAAGTACTTATCAGGTTCTCATCTTAAACTGAGTGTAGATAGAAACTATCCCACTCATAAACAATGGAGAGGTTAGCTATCACATCTGCAGTCAAGGTCAAAATCCCCTTTGGGTGGTTCCACAAATTTGCTGAGTAGCTTTTCAGGAAATTGAGAAAAAGGGAGTTGAAAAGTTCTACTAAACATGCGAAACCTGCAAAAGCCCTTTGGAGGCAAACCTTATTACATCAACTAGTTTTAAAGCAACTTGATAATATAAATAAATATATATATAATATATAATATAAAATAATATATATAAATGAAAAGTCACTTACTCACTCAACAATGCCCAGCCAAAACCACTGGGCCTAGAAGCATGAAATTTGGAGTGGGTGCTCCTTCCATGATGGAGGCAACAATGCACATGGGGGGATGATACGCACGGGCAGATGTTGCGCATGGGGAGGAATGTTCCCCCCATGCGCATCAGACCCCATGCACAACTTCCCCCATGCGCATCAACCGCCATGCGCATCAACCGCCATGTGCATCAGTCCCCATGAGCAACTTCTCATGCACATCCACTTTGCATGTGCAACTTCCCCATGCACATCAACCCCCATGTGCAACATTCCCCCACATGCAACGTTCGCAATGCTCAACATCCCCCATGCGCATCATTTCCCCATGCGCATCAGTCCCCCCATGCGCATCAACCCCGCATGCGCAACATTCCTCATGAGCAACATCCCCATGTGCATCATCTCCACATGCACATCAACCCCCCTGCATATCAACCCCCCATGCGCAGCATCAACCCCATGCGTTTCAACCCTGATGCGCAACATCCCCCATGCGCAACTGTCCCCCATGCACAGCATCAACCCCATGCGCATCAGTCCCCCATGCGCAACTTCCCCCCAATGTGCATCAACCCCGCATGGACAAATTCCCCCCATGCACATCAACCCCCATGCACAACATTCCCCAATGCGCATCATTCCCCCATGTGCATCAGTCCCCCATGTGCATCAACATCCCCCATGTGCATCAACATCCCCCATGTGCATCTTTCCATGCATAGCATCCTCCCCAGCACAACCTCTTCCTCTGAACAATGCCCCCGCAGTGCACCGGGCACAGAGTACCAAATTGGCTGGATGTTGGTCAGTCTTCCATGTTAAGTATAGGACAAAAACACACTGCACCCCCTTTCAGCCCCTTAAGGGTTAAATTTCTCCACATCGGTCATTGTGGGTGTTCACATGACAGAAGTAACTCCCTCCCAGAATTTCATGCTTCTAGGTCCAGGGGTTGGGGCAGAATGTTGATGAGTCATCAATTCTCCAATGCAAAGTATAGGAGGAAAAATGCATGGAGTCATCAACTCTCCAATGAGAATTGAGTAATCAATTCTCCAATGCATAGTATAGGAGGAAAACCCCCACGCCCTTTTCACCCCCTTCTGGTTGGAATTTCCGAAAACCAGTTCTTAGCGCACCCCTCTGTCACGGAAGGAACACCCACCCCAAATTTCACGCTTCTAGGCCTGGCGGTTTTGGCACGGTGTTGATGAGTCCCCCATGCGCATTAGTCCCCCATGGGCACCAACCCTCCCATGCACAACTTCCTCCATGCGCATCAACCACCCATGTGCAACTTCCCCATGCGCATCAACCGCCATGCACATCAGTCCCCCATGCGCATCAACCGCCATGCACATCAGTCCCCCATGCACAACATCCTCCATGCGCATCAACCCCCATGCCCACCAAACCCCATGCATATCAGTCCCCCATGCGCAACTTTCTCTCATGCACAACTTCCCCCATGCACATCAACCTCCATGTGCAACATTCCCCATGCGCATCATATCCACATGGGCATCAAGCCCATGCGCAACATCCTCCCATGCACAACACCCCCATGCGCATCAACCCCCCATTAGCATCAGTCCCCCATGCGCAACATTTGCCCATGCGCATCATTCCCCCATGTGCATCATCCCCCATGCACAACATCCCCCACGCGCATAAACCACCATGCACAACATCCCCCCTTGCGCATCATTTCCACATGCACAACATCCTCCCATGCACAACATCCCCCCACGCGCATCAACTCCCCATGCGCATCAACCCCCATGTGTATCTTCTCATGTGCAGCATCCTCCTCAGCGCAACCTCTTCCTCCGAACAATGTCCCCCCAGTGCACCAGGCACCAAGCACCAAATTGGCTGGATGTTATTCAGTCTCCCATGATAAGTATAGGACAAAAACACACTGCACCCCTTTTCAGCCCGTTAAGGGTTAAATTTCTCCACATGGGTTCTTGGTGGGTGTTCATGTGACAGAAGGAACTCCCTCCCCGAATTTCATGCTTCTAGGGCCGGAATGTTGATGAGTCATCAATTCTTCAGTGCAAAGTATTGGGAGGAAAACATGTTGCGCCCCTTTTCACCCCCTTCTCGTTGGAATTTCTGAAAACCGGTTCTTAGTGCACCCCTCTATCACGGAAGGAACACATACCCCAAATTTCACACTTCTAGGCCTGGCGGTTTTGGCACGGTGTTGATGAATCAGTGAGTCAGTGAGTGACTTTTCTCTTAGATAGATAGATAGATAGATAGATAGATAGATAGATAGATAGATAGATAGATAACCTCCTAACAAAATAAGCAAAACTGTCATAGCACGAAAAAAAGCAGGCCTCCGTCAGTCTTGAAAGACTATGGTATCATGCTTGGCGCTTCATACGCTGCATGCGAAGCATGAAAGCACAAACCTATACTTATTATCTACAACAGAATTTCAGTTTGAGGGTCTGAAAAACGCTCATCTTCTTCCTGAATATTTATAATTTAACAGCAAAGAAACAAAAAAGCTCATGATGAGGAAATTTCTTTTAGGGCACAGTCCAGACTAACTACAGGGAGTCTTTGCTCCAGTATAAGAACAGTTTACTCTGGATTGCAATATGAATTTCCCATAGGTTTTCACTAGGTGGTGCCGTAACTATGCGTGCATGTAAAGTCTCTTATGTGCTCCCGTAGTTACTCTGGATTGTAGGGTTACTCTATTTGATTTAAACTTCCAAAGTACAGAAATCCTGGTTCGTCAAAGTGATTTGTAACTGACTGCCAAACCCTATGCCTGCTATTGCCAGAACTGCAAGGCACATTTTGGCAGTTTGAAGGTTCACTGAAGGTTCACTGTGCCAGTAGTAACTTGGAGGCCTGTACTAGAAAGCACAAGCCAGCAGGGATGGAATAGGGTAGGGATGGCACTATTGGGCAAAAGAGAGAAAAATGGACCAGCCCTGGGAGGTGGAACAGTGGCTGTAGCTACAGCCATAGTTTTTCCATCTTCCTGGGCGTTAAGCCTGATTGATGCAGGTTGGCTTGGATTTGTGGCAGCAATATCATATATATACACATACACATACATATACACACATATATGTGTGTGTGTGTGTGTGTTTGTATACATACATACACACACACAGAGTATTTATATACCGCTTTTCAACTAAAAAGTTCACAAAGCAGTTTACAAAGAAAATGAAAAAAATAGCTAATGGGTCCCTGTCCCAAAAGGGCTCACAATCTAAAATGCAAAAATAACACCAGCAGAAGCCACTAGAACAGACATTGGTGGGGTGTGTAGGGCCAGTTATTCTCCCCCTGCTAAATAAAAGAGGAACACCCACTTGAAAGAGTACCTCTTGCCCAGTTATCAGGGGCAAGGACCACCTCCCCGTAGCTCCATTGCACCTCCCAGGCACTGATCCACGAGAAGGGGATGAATGTCCCTTTGCTCCAAAGAATCCTCTGTACAGAGCTTTAGTAAGGATGGGGCAGAGTACCAAGTAACTACTGTACTGGGAACACGTTAATGACCATGTTAATAACTGATGGTGAATATTGTTTTTATCTTGGCAATTTTGAGATAATTCACCATTTCAGGTCCACTCCCACATACAACATTTATACTTATTTGTACATATAGTACAAAAAATATACTGTTTTGGAATGAACAAAATCATTTTAAGTTTATTTATTCATTTTGGTTGATATACCATTTTCCTGTGTCAAACGTAGTGTACAAACCGAGAAGTGCCTAGCTGGCTCTGGCTCTCTCACTCACTCATGTTGAGCCAAAACCGCTGGACCTGGAAGCATGAAATTGGGGGGGATGATCCTTCTGTGATGGAGGCACCCACTAAGAACCAGTTTTTGCACATTCAAACTGGAAGGAGGAGGAAAAGGGCACAATGCGTTTTCCTCCCTATACTTTACATTGCATCCTGCCCCAACCCCTATACCTAGAAGCATGAAATTCGGGGAGTGTATTCCTTATGTTACATGAGAGTGTGTTCCTTATGTTAATGGTTTGAACCATCAGACTAAGGCTGCAATCCTAAAACACTTTCCTGCAATAAGACCCATTGAACATAATGGGCTTACTTTTGAGTAGACATGGTAGGGATTGTGCTCAAAATAACGTTTTTAAAATAATGGTTTCTAATAAGTTCATTTTTAAAAATCAATTAAACTGGATTTAAATGAATTTTGAATATATTTAAATTTATTGAATTAAATATATTTTAATTGATAGTGGCTGCAATTCTCAAGACCCATTGAACACAATGGGACTTACTTTTGAGTAGACATGGTTAGGATTGTGCTCTAAGGCTGCAATCCTATGCACACTTTCAGGGAGTAAGTCCTATTGAACTCAATGGAACCAACTTCTGAGTAGACATGCATAGGATTGGGCTGCATATCTGTTAAACCGTATGAATTCTTTTAAATGAAAATCAAAATCCTATCTCTTTTTAATTTATATTGAAATATTTATATTTTTACTTTTTAAAATATATTAAAAAATCTATTATTACTTCGAGGAGGATGTTCAACAGTTTTATTTTTAAACTGATGAACACCCTACAGGTCTGGAGTTTGGTTACAGTTAGGTTACATTTGTACAATATGTTTTATATACAAATGTACACATAAATGAACAGATTGGTGTATAAAATATCACAGGCTTAAAAGCAGTGATTCCAAACCTTAATACAAAAGTAAAGATCCACTGCTTACCGGCAACACTAGCATGGGGGACAAAAGTTCTGGAGATGATAGTGAAGACCTTTCCAGGATTATGCCTGCTGAAATATGGTTTTTTCACATAACTTGGAGTTTGCAATGACCCTCAGGAGGATGCAGGCCCCCCTGCACTTTAGAATAGCTTCTGGAAGCAATCATAACCCACTTCTGTTTTTGCAACAAAAATGCAATAGTTCTGTTAGTCCTGGAGAGTTATATTTGACACGGCAGATATAGGATATGTTTGTATCACACTCTACTTCTAAGCAGCTCAAGAAATTCAGAGTTAGCTCAACACCTTGTGTGGTACAATTAGTGAAAAGTGCCTTCCCCACAACAATCCAAAGAATTTTATGAAAAGGATTTGAATAGCTACCCTTCATCCAAATTCTACTACAATATACACTGCCTAAGAAACTGAATGGGTTATCATTTGAGCAA
Organism: Cryptoblepharus egeriae; assembly: GCA_030015325.1. Classification (NCBI taxonomy): domain Eukaryota; kingdom Metazoa; phylum Chordata; class Lepidosauria; order Squamata; family Scincidae; genus Cryptoblepharus; species Cryptoblepharus egeriae. The sequence goes on from JAREYC010000005.1 coordinate 36,523,177, forward strand.
GATAGTTGATCGTCATTAAATTGGGCGATACAATGGTTCAGGGGTTAGAATGCTGTGGTTAGAACACTGCGCTTGCCAATTGGAATGTTGGCAGGTCAGCAGTTCAAGACCCCCAAGTACTGTAAGATGGAGTGAGCTCCAGTCTCTTGCCCAGCTCCTGCCAACCTAGCAGTTAGAAAGTGTAAATGCCAGTAAATAGGTACATGACAGTAGGTATAAAATGACTTTAAATAGCAGATGGAATAACATATTGGTTGAAGTACATCTCAGTCATGTGAATGGCTCCACGAGCCTCCAAATTTTTTGGCAGGAGGGCCACATCACCTCTCTGACACTGTGTTGGAGGCTGGATTTCAAATTTGAATACATTTATATAAATTTACACCTAAGAACATATTGGAATGGATTACAAAGCTTGCCCAAGTGCCGTACAGGCATGCTGAGAGCCACATCTGACCTCAGGGTCAGGAGACCCCTGGTTTGGCCAAACAAGTGTGTTATTTAGGCTTTTGCAAGTGATATTTATGTCTTTTTTGGTGACCATTTTGCATTTGCAAGCTAAAGAGGTCTGGGTTGCACTTTTCAGTTTTCACTTTTGGGCCGTGCTCCTATCCTTAACCTATCCAATAAGCGGGGAGGGGGTGCCTGTACAACAATTAGCAATTTTTTATTACTATATTTATTTGAATCTAACACTCACCTTGTTCAGCCAAATTTAGCCTCCAAATCAGGGTGTGCGTTAGATTTGATGGTTAATTAGACTCAAGTAAATACGGTATTAATGTTATGGAGCCAGTATTTTTCACTTGCAGACTCAAGTGCCATTAATTTTCTGTAGAGATTAAATGTCCACATTTTTTTTTGCAACTGCATTGCTTTAGCACACAATTCAGTATTCTAATGAAATTTAAGTTGAATTTTCATTAGCTCAGTATGCAAGTTAATCTAAATTCATTGACCACTGAAATGTCAAAGGAATGGATAACATATGGCAAAGGGAAACTCTTCCATCCTCACTGAAAGATTCCAAATTGTCTTGATTTAATTAAAAATACATCAGAAGACATTTAAATTTAAATATTCAGCTACATAATGTAATGCTGTTTGAATTAAGACTTCTATCTTCAATAGTTTATTTCCTCATAACATCAAAGAGTGACATAGGGCACAATCCAGAGCAAGTTCAGCCTGCTCTGCCCTAACTGCTCTCTCCTAACTATTCTGTATCCAGAGCAGAAAGTTATGCTGAATCCAGAGAGTCAGGAAGCCTGGGCTGCCCTAACTGCTCCAGAGCATGCTAAGTAATTGACACATGGGGAGGACTTGCTCCTAAGGAGACACCCCTCAGATCACACTGAACAAGGAACAGCTGTGGTCCTACAGTGGTGACACGACTCTGCGCATCACCTGGTGCAGAAGTCTGTGCATCACCCCTGGGATGTGCGCACCCCCCCCCCCACCTGAACTGCGCAGTCGCCAAAGTTGGCGCCTGCGCAGTTGTTTCTGAAGCCAACTGGCTTCAGAAAGAGTACTGCGCAGGCACCATCTCTGACACCTGTGCAGTACTTTTCTGAAGTCTTTCAGCTTCAGAGGAGACTGTGCAGGTGTCAGAGTTGGTGCCTGTGCAGTACTCTTTCTGAAGCCATTCGGCTGCCGCTCCGCCTCCTGAGTGAGGCCAAATGGCCGTGCAGAGGCACAGACTTCCTCCGCTCTAAGGAAGTCTCCTCTGAAGCTGTTTGGCATGCTCAGTGTGCTCAGTGTGTTTCTGCACAGTGCACCTCAGCTGGCCATTCGGGCCAGCTCCGCGGACAAGTGGCAGCTTCTGGCTGCTGCTCCGCCTTGGGCATGCTGACGCCTGGGGCCTGCCAAAGGACAGTCAAACTCGTCTGGCGCATCACCCCATACGGAGCACATCACCCAATGCGGCCCACACCAGCCACACCAGTCTGGTGACGACACTGGGTGCCTGCCTTATAAGGAGTCCCTGATGAGATGCCAGTACATTCTACAGTGAATACAAGGGGCTTCTTGGAATGGCCTGTTGTATCCTGAGGTTTGTGGGCAGCCGTAGTTGTTCCATATCCTGAGGTTGAGAGGCAGGTGTTGCGGCTAGGCTGGCCAAGAACTCACATTTTTGGTCAACACTGCCATTCTTACTTGGGCCTTATCATGGACCCTTATGGGTCTACTCATTACTTACCTGCTCCTGAGGTGGTATATCTCTGAGGAACTGGAAGAGAGCATTTCTGCCTTGGAAACAGGCTCTGGATACAGAGTAACTGCTCTGCCCTAGGCAATGCTAAGCATGCCCTCAACAGGCCTCTCCTGAGCTGCTTAGGCTGCCCCAGTTAGGGCAGAGCAGGTCCACCCCTCTTAGGGCACCCTATGTTGCTTTGCTCTGCCCTAAGCCTCTTCCAGAGTAACTGGGGTGGAGCATCTTGCAGTTGCTCCAGCCTAGTGATAGATAGGGCAACCCAAGGGCTCTTATGTGGACAGATTAGTTGCTCTGGATTGTGCTGATAGAGAGGACTCAAAGAAATTTCTAAATTCTAAGTATCAAAGAAAAAAAAATCCTGGATGCTTCATGCCCAAGGATAATTCACCAGGCAACTTAAATGCACATCTTGTTAAAAATATGTGACAGCTGTGTGAGAAGTCTTGCTGTGGTTCAACTCCAGTTGTTATTACGCTGTATGTGTGGAAGTTCACAATCTAGGACCATGTTCTGGCGTGAAGCTTCCTGGATGAGTTTGCCCTATCTTTCAAGCCTAGCCTGCCTCACAAAATGGTTGTGTGCATAAAATGAAGAGGAAAGAGTAGTACATGCTGCTGTGAACATTCCAGAAGAGGAAACAAGGAATAACTCACTGAAATAAATAAAAGAAATAAACATTAACGGGAATTATACAATTAATTCAAGTTGATTGTACCCTATTAATTGATAACTTCAATTAATTAATCTGTCAGTTTCTTCAAGTTTAAGATTAAACTCTTATACAAATTAAGAAAGCAAACAATGGGCTATTCTGAATAATAGCATCTAGCAGCCCGACTCAACCAAACAATTAAAAGTCAAGGTGCAGAGGTTCTGTCCCACCCTGGGAACTGTCCTGCTCCATATATTTGAAGGATTGCAGAATATCTGACTAGCCCTTAGATGCACTGTTTTAAAAACTGATATTTTACATCACATAATTATGGGCAATAAGACTGGACATTTCACCCTCATGTGTGCGTGTGTATGTGTTGTGCTACAGCATATAGGGCAAGGAGAAAGAGATGCATGCTTCCTTGATTTTAACCACAAAGTGGGCAGGGTTCACTATCATCCCGACCATACCACTGACTTAGCTGTGGGGAAAAAACTGACATAGCACTCCTACAGGAACCTGCTCTGCTGAAGACAAAGCCATTTGATAGCGCTCTGGGTCAAGGCACCCTTGGCAGCTCAACAAAACCCACTTTTCTCACACCAGTGTGTTGTCTTTTACAGAACAGAAAATACAGGAATTGACTTTTTGTGCCTACCATTACTGAGACAAATCACTTTAGAAAACTTTCAACCTGACCCATTTTCTGTACACAGTACTGCAGCAGCAAATTCCATGAACAAAATTATATGAAAAAATATTCCTTTATCACAGAGGTTCCTGTGGTAATGTTGTCAATTCCCAGCTCATTTTCCTGCTCATATATTGTGCCACTTCTGAAACCAGGGATAAGGGGGCCTCTAATCTACATATATATAAAAGAGAAAAGTCACTGACTGACTGACTCATCACCGCCCTGCCAAAACTGGTGGGCCTAGAAGTGTGAAAATTGGGGTGGGTGTTCCTTCTGTGATGGAGGGGTGCACTAAGAACTGGTTTTCGGAAATTCCAACCGGAAGGGGGTGAAAAGGGGCGCAACGCGTTTTCCTCCCTATACTTTGCATTGAGAATTGCTGACTCATCAACATTCTGCCCCAACTGCTGGGCCTGAAGCATGGAATTCTGGGAGTTCCTTCTGTCACCTGAACACCCACCAAGAACCATCTGGAGAAATTTAACCCTTCAGCGGCTGAAAAGGGGTCAACGCGTTTCTGTCCTATACTTAACATGGGAGACTGAATAACATTCAGCCAGTTTGGTGCTCAATGCCTGGTGCACCGGGGCGATGTTGTTAGGAGGAAGAGGTTGCACTGGAGAGGATGCTGCGCATGGGGGAAGTTGCACATGGGGGGATGACGCGCATGTAGGAAAGTTGCGCATGGGGGGAAGTTGCGCATGGGGGGATGATGCGCATGTAGGAAAGTTGCGCATGGGGAAAAGTTGCACATGGGGGGAAGTTGCACATGTAGGAAAGTTGCGCATGTAGGAAAGATGCGCATGGGAGATGATGCGCATGGGGGAAGTTGCGCATGGGGAGATGATGCGCATGTAGGAAGTTGCGCATGGGGGGATGATGCGCATGTAGGAAAGTTGCGCATGTAGGAAAGTTGCGCATGGGGAAAAGTTGCGCATGGGGGAAGATGCGCATGGGGAAGATGCGCATGGGGGGAAGTTGCACATGGGGGGAAGTTGCGCATGGGGGGATGATGCGCATGGGGATGATGCGCATGGGGGAAGCTGCACATAGGGGAAGCTGCACATAGGGGGATGATGTGCATGGCGGGAAGCGCATGGGGGATGATGCGCATGGGGGGATGATGCGCATGGGGGATTGTGCGCATGGGGGATTGTGCGCATGGGGGATGATGCGCATGTAGGAAAGTTGCACACAGGGAAAGTTGTGCACAGAGGGAAGTTGCGCATGGGGGGATGATGTGCATGGCGGGAAGTTGCGCATGTAGGAAAGTTGCCCATGGGGGGAGTTGCGCATGGGGCGAAGTTGCGCATGGGGGAAGTTGCGCATGGGGGAAGTTGCGCATGTAGGAAAGTTGCACATGGGGGGATGATGCGCATGTTGGAAAGTTGCGCACGAGGGAAGTTGCGCATGGGGGGAAGTTGCGCGTGGGGGGATGATGCGCATGGGGAAAGTTGCGCATGGGGGATGATGCGCATGGGGGAAGTTGCGCACAGGGGAATGTTGTACATGGGGGTAGGTTGTGCATGGGTTGTTGATGCACCGTGGGGGATGTTGTATGGGGAAGTTACTCCCGCAACGCGGGTACGCTTTTTGCTAGTCATCCAATAAAATGTGAATTATCACTCAGTGAACTCAAACATCATGTTTCCTAACTCTGTTAAGATTTTTTCCTGATGGAAATAGATTGGAGCATTTCCTTAAAATGTCAGATATGCTCTAGCTATTAAAGAAATCAAAAGTTAGTATGGAAGAGACATCACACAGACCATAAGGTACAATGTAACAAGGGAACAAGACAAATTATATCCAGTGAATAGAAAAGGCAACCTCTCCCTGAAAAGAAAGGCAACCTCAGGGAGTGAGTGCTACAGCTGTTCCCACCTGTCTGGAGGCAGGTCCCAGCAATAAGGCTTCCCTGAAGAAGTAGAGATTGTAAAATTATTTAGTTCAATTTATTAAACAGTCGCGTATTATAACTTAACTACTGAAAGATTGATATCAGAAAGCAGCCCTTTAAAGGATGCTATGCAGTACTTTTGTTTTTTCCCCCATCTCCTGTGTAATTTTGGCTCCTTATATTTATACTCCTGTGTTATAAAAGGGGCGCAACGTGTTTTCTCTCTATACTTTACATTGAAGAATTGATGATTCATTAACATTCCACCTCATCAACATTTCACACTTCTAGTTCCAGGGACTGGGGTGGAATGTTGATGAGTCATCAATTCTTCAATGTAAAGTATAGGGGAAAAACACATTGCGCCCCTTTTCACCTGTTAAATTCAAAAGTGGAAGTTCTCCTTTACAATGTAGTATTCAATGGTACTGATCAACAGTAAAAAAAAAATCAAAACTTTTGGGATTGGCATTTTTGAGAAAGAAATTTTTTTTTAAATTCAGAAGGCTGCAGCAAGAAAAGTTGAACACATATTTCAAAATGGAGTGTATCATTCTAAACAGAAAAATATTATCTTTCAAATAAAAAACCACAACAAAATATCTTGCACCATTCCAGAGATAGAACAATTTAAAATTTTTGTCGAAAATCGCAAGTGAGGAAAGGTGGCCGGGGCACCATCTTTGGCAACCTGTTTCTCGGGCCAGGAATTTTTGGGGGCAAAACAAAAATATACAGGTATCTTACTTTTTCCTGAATTTTAACGTATGTTAAATTCAAAAACTTCTGAGACTATGAAGGTAAGATTTATTTTTTGCCTGCCTGAATTGACATGGACTATACAACTGCCATATGCCAAATCTATATATATAAAAGAGAAAAGTCACTCACTGACTGACTCACTGACTGACTGACTGACTCACTCATCACCGCCCTGCCAAAACCGGTGGGACTAGAAGCGTGAAATTTGGGGTAGGTGTTCCTTCCATGACTGAGGGGTGCACTAAGAACCGGTTTTCGGAAATTCCAACGGGAAGGGGGTGATAAGGGGCGCAAGGCGTTTTCCTCCCTATACTTTGCATTGAGAATTGCTGACTCAGCAACATTCCGCCCCAACTGCTGGGCCTGAAGCATGGAATTCTGGGAGTTCCTTCTGTCACCTGAACACCCACCAAGAACCATCTGGAGAAATTTAACCCTTCAGGGGCTGAAAAGGGGGCAACCTGTTTCTGTCCTATACTTAACATGGGAGACTGAACCACATCCAGCCAATTTGGTGCTCAGATCCTGGTGCACTGGGGGATGTTGTTCGGAGGAAGAGGTTGCGTGGCAAGGATGCTGTGCATGAGGGGAAACTGCACATGAGGGGAAGTTGTGCATATAGCAAAGTTTCGCACGGGGAAAGTTGCGCATGGGGAAAGTTGTGCATAGAGAAAAGTTGCGCATGGGGGAAAGTTGCGTACGGGGGAAATTTGCGCACGGGGAAAGTTGCGCATGGGGGATGATGCACATGGAGGAAAGTTGCACACGGAGGAAGTTGCGCATGGGGAAAATTGCACATGAGAGGAAAGTTACGTATGGGGAAGTTGCGCACGGGGGGAAGTTGCGCACGGGGGGATGATGCGCAAGGGGGAAGTTGCGCAGAGGGGGAAAGTTGCGCAGGGGGGGAAAGTTGTGCACGGGTGAAAGTTGCGCACGGGGGAAGTTGCACACAGGGGAAGTTGTGCACGGGGGAAGTTGCGCATGGGGGGATGATGCATATGGAGGAAAGCTGCACACGGGAAAGTTGCACACGGACGAAGTTGCGCACGGGGAAAGATGCGCATGGGGAAAATTGCACATGAGAGGAAAGTTGCGTATGGGGGAAGTTGCGCATGGGGGATGATGCACCTGGGGGGGAAGTTGCGCATGGGAGGAAAGTTGCGCATAGGAGGAAGTTGCGCATGGGGAAAGTTGCACATGGGGAAAGTTGTGCATGGGGTTTGATGCATATGGGGAAGTTGCGCATGGGGGAAGTTGCGCTTGGGGAGGTTGATGTGTATGGGGGAAGTTGCGCATGGGGGGTTGTTACGCCTGGGGGAAAGTTATCCATGGGGGGGTTGATGCATATGGGGGGGGTGGCATACGGGGGAATTTTACTCCCACAACGCGGGTATGCCTTTCGCTCGTACTTAATAAATAAATACCAAAATTATATACTAATAGAGCAAGAGGCAGCAAAAAGTATGACTTATGTACCAACGCATATACACAGTTTAAAAGTATTAATTAGTACTGTACTTCTCTTGAACTAGTTGGTTTTGCACACAATGTCACCTCTTCTATTATACCTATTATATATATAAAAAAGAAAAGTCACTCACTGACTGACTCATTGACTTAACTCATCAACGCCCTGCCAAAACCGGTGGGCCTAGAAGCGTGAAATTTGGTGTGGGTGTTCCTTCCATGACTGAGGGGTGCATTAAGAACCTGTTTTTGGAAATTCAGAAGAGGGTGAAATGGCGTGCAAAGCGATTTCCTCCCTATACAGTAGTGCCTCACATAAAGAGCATAATTTGTTCCGGAGGCATGCTCTTTAAGTGAAATACTCTTTAAGTGAAGCGGATTTTCCCATAGGAAATAATGGAAACTCAGATGATTGGTTCCACAACCCCAAAAGTATTCATAACAAATATTAACTGGATGTAAAAATGATGACAAAACACTGGAATTGAATTCAAAACATGCATTCAATGTGCATGATCCTATGAAGTCTACTGAGGCTGCAATCCTAAAGACACTTTCCTGGGAGTAAGCCCCACTTAGCACAATGGGGCTTCCTTCTGGGTAGACATGGTTAAGAGGCTGCAATCAAAGACTTTCCTGGGAGTAAGCCCCAGTTAAATGGGGCTTACTTCTGAGTAGACATAGTTAGGAGACTGCAATCAAAGACACTTTCCTAGGAGGCTTACCTGGGCTGCTGTTGGAGGTTCAAGGTGGTCAGTGGGGGCACTTGGGGACAGTTAAAGGCAGCAGCGCTGGCCGGCAGCCCTTTTAAAGAGCCTCCATGCAGAGCATCTTGGCTGCATAGCATGTGTGCCCATAGCACGCTTGCTTGTTAAGTGAAGCAGAACTTGTTATGTGAAGCAAAATTTCTTGGAAATTTTTGCTTGTTGTGTGAAACGCTTGTTAAGCGAGGTACCACTGTACTTTGCATTGAGGAATCAGTGACTGAGGGATATTCTGCCCCAACCCCCAGACCTAGAAGCATGAAATTTGGGGAGGGTGTTCCTTCTGTCACATGAACACCCACCAAGAACCGAAGCGGAGACATTTAACCCGTAAGGGGCTGAAAAGGGGTGCAACATGTTTTTGTCCTATAGGTAACATGGAAGACTGACCAACATCCAGCCAATTTGGTGCTCAATGCCTGGTGCACTGCGGGGATGTTGTTTGCAGGGAGGTGTTGCACATGGGAAGATGCTCATGGGGGGATGTTGCGCATGGAGGATTTGTACGCATGGGGGGTTGATGCGCATGGGGAAATGTTGCACATGGGGAAATGTTGCGCATAGTAGGATGTTGTGATTGGATGTTGATGCGCATGGGGGGTTAATGCGCATTTAGGAGGTTGTGCATGGGGGGTTTGATGCAGATGGGGAGTTTAATGCAGATGGGGGTTTGATGTGCATGGAGGATGAACATGGGGAATGTTGCGCATGGGGAATTTGTGCATGGGGTTGATGAGCATAGGGAGGATGATGCGCATGGGGTGGATGAACATGGGGGATGTTGCACATGGGGGTGGATGCGCATGGGGTGGATGTGCAGGGGGGATTGATGCACAGTGGGGGATGGCATATGGCAGAATTTTACTCCCACAACACAGGTACACTTTTCGCTAGTATATAAATAAAAGATAAGTCATTGACTCACTGACAGACTCACTCACTCATCAACGCCCTGCCAATTCCGCTGGGCCTAGAAGCTTGGATTTTGGGGTGGGTGTTCCTTCTGTGACGAAGGGAATTACTAAGAATTGGTTTTGGGAAATTTCAAACAGAAGGGGTGAAATGGGACGCAACACGTTTTCCTCCCTATACTTTGCATTGACGAATCAGTGACTGAGGGATGCTCTGCCTCAACCCCCGGACCTAGAAGAATGAAATTTGGAGAGGGTGTTCCTTATGTCACATGAACACCCACCAAGAACCGATGTGGAGAAATTTAACTTTTAAGGGGCTGAAAAGGGATGCAACATGCTTTTGTCCTATACTTAACATGGAAAACTGATCAACAACCAGCCAACTTAGTGTTCAGTGCCTGGTGCACGGGGGGGGGGTGTTGTTAGGAGGGAGGGGTTGCACTGGGGAGGATGCTACGCATGGGGGGCCACTGCGCATGGGCAGGTCGATGCACTTGGGTGGGTCTATGCGCATGGGGGGATTGATGCACAGTGGGGAGGGGAATGTCAAATGGAGAATTTTACTCCCACAACACAGGTACGCTTTCACTAGTTTATAATATAACCTGCAAATTCCTGAAATTCTTAAAGGAAGCAAGCCCCAATTAAATCAAATGTTCCAATTCCTGCAGTGCAGCACATGCATGCCTGCTCTGACATTACAATAAATTCAAATGTTATCTCTTCTCCCTGCTACTAATTACTATCTTCCCAATGACATTATCATTCATTGGAACATCTCCATTGTTATTTATGAGTTCTTTCAATTTTAGTCTACAAAAGACAATAGTAAAACAGGTTTACATAACATTTCCTGATCAGGAAATGCAGCACAAGAAGCTAACACCTGTTAGATATTTAAATTTTAATGAAGGGTGCTTTCGCAAATTTCATTTTATGTATTTCAATACAGCATGCTGTATCTCAAATATTTGAAATTGATAAAATGGATATATAAAATTTCAGAGTAAAAGTTAAAACTATAACAACTTCCAATCTCTACTTCTTTAACAATAATTCCTAAATGCCAACCCAAAGAAAAATATCTACAGAACAGATTTTTTAAGTTAAATGGGCAATGTTATGTTATTGACTCAATGTTATTATTTGTTATATCAAAATCTAAATATATTACTAAAATATAACATTTCCCCATTGTTTAAATTTTAAAAAATATTTGATCATTCTTATACATCCTTTATAGTTAACTTATTGAATGATCAAGAAAATGAGATTGCAGGAAAAAAGGAAGAAAATCAACATATTTCAGGTTATAATAAGTAACTATTTAGACAAACCACACACATGAAAGTTCTTTTATTACTAAAGTTTAACTAAGCATGAAATGTAGCTATATAAAGTAAGGTTCCACTTAATTACTACCATGCTGCCATCTGTACTGCAATTTGTTGAGCCATGGGCAGTGGCTAATTCATAAAATATCCTTTTCAAAGCATCAACATAGAAGTTTCATTTCAAATTTGATCCAACACACTATGGATACAATCCTAAACACATTTCCCTGAGAGTAAGTTCCATAGAACACAATGGGTATGTATAGGATTGCATACTATATCTGTAAAGTACATGTGTGTCTCTATAAAACACCCTGATCAAAGAGTATTGCTTGTGCATTTCACATGGCTTATTTTCATAAATGTGTGAAATCTATAGCAAGCTCAATATCCCCGCATACCACTGACATAAATGGCAAATGCATTCCAGAAACATGCTTGTAATCCAAAATACTTGTATATCGAAGTATATCTATATATTGTTTATAAGACTGAAAAGTCATTGACTGACTAATTCACTGACTCATCAATGCCCAGCCAAAACTGCTGGGTCTAGAAGTGTGAAATTTGGGGAGGGTGTTCTTTCCGTGATGGAGGTATCCACTAAGAACCAGTTTTCATAAATTACAACTTGAAGGGGGTGAAAAGTGGTGCAATACATTTTCCTCCCTATACATTGAAGAATCCCTGACCGATGGATGTTATGTCCCAACCCCTGGACCTAGAAGCATGAAATTTGGGGAGGGTGTTCCTTCTGTGACATCAACACCCACCAAGAACCAATGTTGAAAAATTTAACCCTTAAAGGGCTGAAAAGGGGTGCGACATGTTTTTGTGCTATACTTAACATTGAAGACTGGTCAACATCCAGCCAGTTTGGTGGCCAGTGCCTGATGCAATGGGAGGGAGGGTGCACAGGGGTGTGTTCGGCATGGGGGGGGGTGTGTTGCACATGGGGTGTTGTGCACAGAGGGAGATGCCTTACAGAGGGTATTTCACTCCCACAAAGCAGGTACATTTCGCTAGTTTTCCCAAAAGAAATAATGAAAATTCAAACGATGTGATCCACAACCCAAAAATAGTAATATAAAAATAATTACAATACTGTAATATAATACAAAATAATAAAGAAAATTCAAAATAAAATAAAAATAAATTAACCTGCACTTAGTCTCTCAGGCTACAATCCGCCCCCCCTTACACAAGAGTGAGTCCCATTGATTACAATATGGCTTATTTTAGAATAGACATGCAAGGCTAGGTCTCTCATGAGAGGCTGAGCAGGTGCTGGCGAAGTGTTGAAACCAGCCATATCTGGGTAAGGACTATTTTTGCTTGTATTGCAAGACATAACTTGTATTGCAAGACAAAATTCTTGCATAAGAATTCTTGCATCACTTGTATTGCAAGACATCATTTGTCTTGCACTTGTATTGCAAGACAAAATTCTTAGAAATGTTTTCTTGCCTTGCAAAATGCTCTCAATCCAAGGTTTTATTGTACCTATATTTCTTTAAATTGTGTTCTTATGTGCAGAGGACAGATAGATCATTAAATTATGTTTTTATATGCAGATGATAGATCCATGTTGCTTGCTCAGTCCTAACCAATTCAACTGTGCCAAGGGGTGAGGACGAGGCAGAACATTTGGTGTTGGTGGGCAGTCATAGAGTCCATCAAAGGTAAGAAAATTTATTCCCATTCTTTGGGGTTGCATTGCAAGCTACATAGGTACTACAGTTGGTTAGGATTGGGGTAATAATCACTCATCAATGCCCAGCCAAAAACACTGCCCATTGGTGCCCAGTGCCCAGTGGTGCTTGGCACATGATGTCCCATACTTGGCACCTGGCAGGGATGCCCAGTGCCCAATGCTGCCCATTAGGGGTGCCCAGTGCCTGGTGGTGACCGGTGGTGACCAGTGGTCCCCCATGCCTGGTGGGGCCCGGTAAGGATGTCCAGTGCCCACTGATGCCTAGTGGTGCCCAGTAGGGATGCCCGGTACCCACTGATGCCTACTGAACAGTGATGCCCCATGGTGTCTGCTGCCCATTGCACAGTAATGTCCACTACTGCCCCTTGGTACACTCTGGTACCTGGTGCCTGTTGGTGCCCAGAGCCTACCGGTGCCCACCACCGAGTATCAGTGCCAGGTCACATGTTGGGGGTGTTGAAAAGTGTCATACGGCACTGTGTGGGCAGTGTTTTTGGCTGGGCATTGATGAGTGATTATTACCCCAATCCTAACCAACTGTAGTACCTATGTAGCTTGCAATGCAACCAGGCATGAGAGGGTTAGGCACACAGACATGCTACCCATGCCACTGCAGAACTAGGAGACACCATGGAATGGGTAGACTATTTAGACACTGGCCTAAATTGTAATGATTGAGCCCTCAGTGCTCTGCATTTCGAAGAGAGATTATGAGAAGTAACTTGAGTAACCTAAATTTAAGAACACTTTTTAAAATTTTCATTTTGGATTGTAACTTGAGTAGATAAAAAATCATTTACTCATAATCATCCCAAAGATCTCAGTAGGACTGCTCTGTATTAGCAGTTGTTCCAAAGAGATCACCTTCAGCTTATCATGTAAATGTGTCTTTTACTGTATCAAGACTGCAATCCTATACGGACTTAGAACCAAATCTGAGGCATTCCTTTCCAGCAGTATGTCCAGTGGTGGGCTTCAAGGGGTCCTCACTGGTTCTACAGAACCTTTTGCTTGTGAGAGCCTGGTTCTGGGAACCGGTTACTAATGGGACGTAGAACCTGTTGTTAATTTAGGTTACTAGGACATAGAACCTGTTAATTTATTTGAATCCCACCTAAGTATGTCCCATTATCGTCAATGGCAATAGGGCTTACGCCCAGGAAAACATGGATAGGATTGCAGCCTTTCCTGATAGTATATTTCATTTAACACAGGGGGCATATTTCTGAATGGGTATTTACTGGCTTTCAGTGTAGGCTACTTCCTTCGACTGCATCCATTGAAATAAGTTGGGCAGCACTGGTACAAACCTGAACATGCAATCTTGGGAAAAAAACATAAATGAGCTTGATTTTCCAAGCAAATGTGTTTGTGAAGGGGTACTAACCATGTTTGATAATACATGGGTTGTAGATAGGATAGTACACAGGCTGGTTTTGCATTTCCAGGTGTTTTTTTGTTCCTGAACTTCCAGACATAACCTGAGTTAAGGGCAGCAGCTGGCTACTCTGTTGAACAGCTCTCCACCTATCAACAATGCACTTTGCCAAACTGGTTCACTTGAAAGAATGTTTTGCCCCCTAGCCGGAAGGCTAGGAGCAAGCAGAGTAGAAGCACAATTACTCTTCAATTGCCCATCTGCCTGCCTGAGGCCCCCTGCCCTAGATTGAAAGCTGCAAGTGAATTTTAGGCGCCACTACTCCTCCTTCCGTTGCTCAAGAGTAGAAAAGGGAGGGAGAGCTGAGCCTGCAAGAGTCTCTGCTGAGTTCAAGGAGGTGTTTCTCTGCTCCTGTCAAAAACATACCAGAAATGAAGATGGATGAGGTTGGGGAAGTGGTGTTGGCGCAAAGAGAAGCCCCTAAAGAGAGCAGGTCTCTTTCTGTGAAAGCCCTGGGGTCCTTGATACTTCCACCTCCCAATGCTGACCTCCCCCAAAGGCTCACCCAGTATTCCTAAAACCATATTAAAAGCCCCACTGGATGAGACGAAAGGTCTAGCCTGTGGTGGGCTTCAGGGGGTCCTCACAGGTTCTACAGAACCCTTTGCTAAAGAGTGCCTGGTTCTGAGAACCGGTTACTAATGGGACATAGAACCTGTTATTAGTTTAAGTTATTAGGACATAGAACCTGTTAATTTATCTGAATCCCACCACTGGGTCTAGCATCCTGTATCTCACAGTGGCCCACTTCAAGAAGCACACAAGACAACAGAGAGCTCCATCCTGATGCCCTTTCCTGTACCTGGCATTCTGAGGTAGCCCATAAAATCAGAATGTTGCACATACCACATACCTCGTAACCTGTGATGGGCTTTTGCTCCAAAGACAGTAAAACCTTGGATAGAGAGTAACTTTGATTGAGTGTTTTGCAAGACAAGCAAACACTTCTAATAAATTTTGACTTGATATACAAGAAATGCTTTGATAAAAAAGCAAAAAAGTTGTCCCAGCCAGGCTAAGTTTTGGCGCTCCACCAGCGCTTCACCTGAGAAACTAGCCTATTTTTATTTATTTATTATTAGATTTGTATTCTGCCTTTCTCCCTGAAGGGCACCCAAGGCTGCACCCGATACATATCTACTCTGATGTAAGCCTATTCCAGTCAATAGGGCTCGCTCCTATGCAAGGAGGGGCAATGGAAAGGAGCATGAGAAACCTAGCTTTGCATATTTACTCTAAAGTAAGCCTTATCATAATCAGTGGGAGCAGATTGCAGCCTGAGAGACTTAAGTGCAGGTTAATTTGTTTTTATTTTTCTTTATATTTTGTTTTCTTTCTTATTTTTGTATTATATTACAGTATCGTTATGTTATTATCTACCCAATCCCCTCTTAAAGGCATGAAGGCTAGATGCTGGCACCAAGGATTTCCATGGACCAGTTTACACGTGCTATGAAGGAGGGAAAGAAGGAGGGAGACCCAGACGCCTGCTTCCTTTCCTTCCCCATAGTTGCCCAGGAGTGTATTCCAGAGCCCAATCCTACTACGTGTCTACTCAGGAGTAAGTCCCATTACAGTCAATGGGTCTACTCCCAGGAAGAGAGTAGGACAGGAGTGTGTATGTCTTTAGGCTTGCTAGATGCGGGCCCCCTGCATGCCCCCCTCCCTACAAGTCCATCCCTAGGGCCACCAAGGCTAAGGACTGGTGGCTCTTCCCCACCCCAGCCTGAAGCAAGGGGCCCCTCCAGAGAGGGCGGGAAGGAGGGTCTCCCTCCCACCACCTCCTCCAGCCTCTCCCCTGAGAGGAATGCAGTTCTCCCCTCTGCTTCCCTCCCAGGAAGGAGGAAGCGCATGTGGGGGCCCCATAGGCTGAGGGGGTCAGGCTTCTTCTGCCCCCTCCCCCCGAGAGAGGGAGACCCTGCCTGTGCGTGCCCTACTCAGAAGTAGACCCCACTCACTTCAATGGGGCTTACTCCCGGGAAAGTGGGGAGAGGACCGCAGCAAGGAGGCAGGGAGAAGGGGGTGGCAGAACCGCTTCCCCCCTCAAGGCGCTCGGACCCCCGAGCAGCTCCATCTCCTGCCCTCACGCCCCCTCCGGAAGGCGGGCTGCAGCTGCTTCCCTTCCATCCCGCGCTCCGCAGGGCGAGACCGGGGAGGCGGCTCCTTCTCAGCCTCCTCCGCGCACACCAAAGCCGGCGGCACTCACCGAAGGGAAGGGAGACGCCGTCCCCGGAACGCCACTCGCGTCTCTGTCAGCTCGGCTCACTCCAACCGCCCGCCCGCCGTCGCTCACGCCGTCGCCGCCTCCGCCATGTTCCTGGGGCGCTGCGCATGCCCGACAGCAGCACTGGGGGCTTCCCTCCGCCCCTCAGCCCTCGCCTCGCACTGGGGGATGGCGGTTCAACCGTCGCTGCTGCCGCTCCCGCCGCCGCCACTGACCCCTGCGGGTGGGACTGTGTAGGGCGCCTCACACTCCCTCCCCAGACACCTCTACTCTGAGGAGACGCGCCTGGGATTGGGCTCTCCAGCTCCAACCCTGTCCACGCTTTCCCGGGAGTAAGACCAGTGGTGGGCTCCAGCAGGTTCGCACCCACTCTATAGAACCGGTTCTTAACAAGAGATACGACATATAAAGTTTAAAAATAGCCATTTAAAAGTGGCTTCCAGATGGACAGAGAACCGGTTCTTAATTTCTTTGAAGCCCATCACTGAGTAAGACCCATTCACTGCCATGGGACTGACTTCTGAGGAGACGCTCCTGGGATTGGGCTCTCCGGCTCCAACCCTGTCCATGCTTTCCCAGGAGTAAGACCCATTGACTGCCATGGGAATTACTCCTCTGTATACATGCACAGACCTTCCTGGGAGCAAGCTGGGACTTCTGAGTTAGACATGGCAGGACTTACTTCTGAATAGACTTATGTCGAAGTAGAGAAGCTCTCAGACTACAGTTCTCTCCACATTTGCTGGAAATAAATTCCTTTGACAGTAATGGGACTGACTTCTGAGTAGATATGCATGGGATTCAGCTCTCAGTCCTGTGTACTTGTGCCTCTACTGAGAGCATGAAAGCAGGTGCAGCACATACCTTGCACAGCTCTGGTGACAATAAGAGCACAATCTTAACCATGTCTACTCAAAAGTAAGCCCCATTGTGTTCAATGGGTCTTACTCTCAGGAGAGACTCATTAGGATTGCAGCCTAAGGGCGCAATCCTGAGTAACTACGGGGAGTCCTTGCTCCGGTGTAAGAACAATTTGCTCTGGATTGCAATATAAATTTCCCATAGGTTTTCACTGTGTGGTGCAGTAACTACGGGTGCACGTAAAGTCTCTTACGTGCTCCCGTAGTTACTCTGGATTGTAGGGTTAGAGTCAATTATCACCACTTGCACAAGAGATTCTCAACAGCAATGAGTTGCTAATCCAGTGAGCAATAACACAGTTTCTAAATATACATTTTTATATAAAATGGCCACACTGCATCACTGATAAAAATCCAAAGGGATTCAACAATGCAGAAAATAAACCAAGAATATACAAGAATACTAACCAAGTTACTCTTCAAACTGTCCTAAAATATTTGCACTAAAAATAATTGCCTTCTAAAAATAAATCATGCTTAAGATTGGGGACAAAATTCTGTAAAACAAAAGTTACTACTGTACTAAAAGGCTTTGTTTTAGAGAACACTATTCTCAAGCTGTTTCATCTTTCAGCTGTTGGTTTTTATCGATGAGATGTGTCAGAGCACATGGCAGGGATGGCCATCCATGAAGCCAACTGAAAGAGTTGCTGCCTCAGGCAGCAGATTTGGGGTGGGGTACCCATCTCTGTCCTTTTCTTCCATACCTTGATTGGAAAAGGAAGAGGGAGACAGCAAAGGAGGAAAGGAGCGTGGTAGATGGGAGAAGCTCATCATCAATTAAGGGACAGAGTGGCTGCAGTTAGCAAGTTGCTTCAGATATAAGAACCTCTTGGATCTGTCCATGCAGATGGCAGGGCACCTGTTGGCACCTATCATTTCACTTTGCCAAAAGTTAAAATCAGCACCATTAATTGTGTCCTGAAGTCCATTTTTAGTGAATTTTAAAACTCACCAAATAGGGATTTGGCAACCTCAGTCCAGTATCTATGTCCACCAGACAGTAGGCTGCTACCTGACCATGAAGCAAGGTGAAGTACGTCACATTAGAGATAAGTAAGCAATCTGTGCCATCAGCCACCTCCACTGCAGTTCATTTCTAGCCCCCATTTGCCATCTCAAAGCATGTTATAGTTTGAAATGGTACACAATGCAGTTTGAAAGAAAGACACCAATAAGCACCATCCTGCATTTTCTTCTAGCTTCCTTGGTCTGTGCCATTTCAAAACAAACTGGAAGAGTGAGAGAAGGAAGCAAGGTGAGCTGGAGAAATGGGGAGGGAGAGATGCAGTGGCATCTTGGAAGTAAGCCCAATCACTATGCAGGACAATCACTGCCCTGTTCTTCTAAAAGGAGGCAATTGGATCAGCTAGGAGGACTTCTATCTTCATTGTCGCAGTTATCTCCTTGTCTCCTCATTCACAAAGGAGAAGGGCAGACTAAGCCACCACCATTGCCATCACTGTCATCTATTTTCCTCCAGTTTAAGATATGTGTGCATTGGGCGTAGACAGGAAAGCACTTCTGAGGGAGAGTAACTGACCTTCCTCACTCCAGCAGGGTCTTTTCTATTGGCTTTTGCTGCTATTGAGTTTTTAGATTGTGAGCCTTTTGGACAGGAAACCATTAATTATTTTATTTTCTCTGTAAATTTGCTTTGGGAACTCATTGAAAAATGGTATATAAATTCTGCTGAATAATCATATTATACTGGACACAAGCACAGCTAGAGAAATTAGACTGTAAGACAAGGAAAATAATGACCATCAACCTTACTTTGCAACCTCACTCTTGTAGTGATGTGTATCTTACAGTTCGGGTGGAAGAGGAATGCTGCAAGTTCATCAAACAGTAGAGGAAGAAAAAAAAAGAAATACATAAAGAATTGCCAAGTACACGCACTTAAAATCGTAGAATCCTAGAGTTGGAAGGGAACTAATAGGTCACCTAGTCCAACCCTGATGACCCCAGTGGCTAACAAGAAATTATTAAATACCAGCAAAACAAAGCAGACATAAAAATAACAAAAACTTGTAAAGAACTGAGTGGAAAATTGGGAAAATAAGCCATTGTATGGAAAGTATTTGAGAGACATTACTGGAAAAACAAACATCATTAAGACTTGGCAGTATCTGATAAAAGACAAAGAAAGATAAGATATAAAAATGGTTGTATATGAACAGGCATGAAGAACAAACGCAATGAAAGCAAAAATAAAAAATAACAAACAGCAAGTACCATCTCTGCAAAGAAGCAGTTGAAACAGTGGACCACCTAATTAGTTGCTGTAAAAAGATTGCACAAACGGACTTAAAAAAGGCATGATAAGGTAGTGGCAATGATACATTAAAGTCTGTGTAAAAAAATACAAGCTACCTGCAAGCCAGAACCTGGTGGGACCAGAACATTGAAAAAGAGAATGAAGATGCCAAAATATTATCGTACTTCCAACTACAAACATCTCTGTACCATACACCAGATGAGGAGAAGAAGAAAAAAACAAGTAAAAGTAATATAGCAATCACATGATAGGAAAGTAGAAGAAAACAAACTTGAAAAAATAATAAAATAACAAAAGATTTACAAATAGAAATCAAAACACTGGCAGAAAAAAGACCAAAGTGATCCCTGTGGTGACTGGTGCCCTCAGTGCTTTCCAAAACACTAGAAAGCATCAGATCTGCAGGGCCACCGATATTATCTTCCATGATCTACAAAAAGCAGCTTTACAGGGAACAGCTTACATCTTGTGTAGATATGACTGGTTTGTTTTATTCGGACAGCACCCTTTCCAAGGTCCTGGAATGCCTGGTTATTATCCTATTCTGCTGTTATAAATATCTTTTTTAAAAAATATATATTTTTATTGATTTTTCAGAAAAGAAGAAAAAAGAAAAGAGAAGAAAAAAGAAAACAAAATGAAGGGAAAACAAAACAAAAATAAACAAATATTCTTAGCAAAGTATGGCAAGGACAGATTTCCTAAATTACCTTTTTTTAGTCTAAAATTACTTTCTATTAATTTCTATTAAATTATACTACTTAAAATATTTTCTTAAACTATAAAAATATTTAACAACTAGCAAAATGTTACAGCATTGTGGGAGAAAAATACCCCCCATACACCATCCTCCATTGAGCAACACCCTCCCATGAGCACCAGCTCGCCATGCGCACCATTCCCCCAATGAACCTCCCATGTGCAACCCCCCATATGCAACAACCCCATGCACATCACCCTACCCTGCGCATCAACCTTCCATGTGCATCATCTCCCTCACAACATCTCCCAATGCGCACCATCCCTCCAGTGCAACACCCCCATGCGTAACATCCCCCATGTGTATCACACACACACCCTGCACAACATCCCTCATGCACACCATTCCTCCCCAATGCACCCACCCTCCCAGTGCATCAGGCACCAGGCAACAAATTGTCTGGATGTTGTTCAGAAAGTCTTCAATTTTAAGCATATGACAAAAACAAGTTGCATCCCTTTTCACCCCCTTAAGGGTTAGATTTCTCAACATCGTTTCTTGATGGACATTCATACAGAAGGAACATCCTTCTCAAATTTCACACTTCTGGGTCCAGGGGTTGGGGCAAAGTTTCCCTCAGTCAGGGATTTTTCAACATAAAGTACAGTGGCGCCTTCACGTAACAAACGCCTCATGTAAAGTATGTTCCACATAACAAACAAAAATGTCTCTATGATTCTGCTTCACATAACAAACTGTGCTTCACGTAACAAACGAACTTGTTGGCAGTTGGGGAAGACGCACTGCCTGGCAGCCCTTTTAAAAATTGTCAGGGCTGCCTAGAGCTCCTGTCCATAACAAAAGCAACACTTCCGCGCTGTTCCTCCTGTGGCCGGGCGTCCACTGAGCAGAGGGAGAGAACAGCAGTGGAGAAGAGGGAAGCAGCTCAGGGCTAGCCAGAAGGGAGCAGGGGGGAGAGATGCTCAGGATGAAGAGAAGGAGAAAGTGGGGAGACACTGAAAGTGTCTTGGATTGCAGAAGAAAGTGTCTTTGGTTGCAGCCTCCTAACCATGTCTACACAGAAGTAAGCCCCATTGTGTTAAATGGGGCTTACTCCCAGGAAAGTGTCTTTAGGATTGCAGCCTAAGTAGGCTTCATAGGATCATGCACACTGAATGCACGTTTTGAATTCAATTCCAGTGTTTTGTCATCATTTTTACATCCAATTAATATTTTTATATGAATATTTTGCGGGCTGTGGAACCAATCATCTGAGTTTCCATTATTTCCTATGGAAAAATCTGTTTCACGTAAAGAACGTTTCACGTAATAAACATGCCTCCGGAACGAATTAAACTTGTTACGTGAGGCGCCACAGTATAGGGAAGAAAACGCATTATGCCCCTTTTCACCCACTCTGGTTGGAATTTCCCAAAACTAGTTCTTAGTGGGTGCCTCCACCAGGGAAGGAACATCCTTCCCAAATTTCACGCTTCTAGGGAAGTGGTTTTGGCCAGGCATTGATGAGTCAGTGACTTTTCAATTTCATATATACTGTATAGAAGATTCCAACAGACATCAGAAAAGGAGATCAGTTGTTATAAATATCCTTGCAAGATGTAAGCTGTTCCAGTAAAGCTGCTTTTTGTAGTTCAGGTGCTTTATAAGGTGTTTTAGAATAGCACTGAGGGCTCCATTCAACACTAGGATACTTTGGTCTTCTGCCACAGCCTTTCAATTTCAATTTGTAGACAGACAGGCAGACATCTGTATCTTCCTGAATTGCCCATCTAGTCTCAGAGACAGAGAACTGGCCAGAGACAGTTGTAAATAACAATTGAAATAGGAATAGAATGTTGACAGTTGGAATGAATAGATTTAGCCCCAGAACAGGGTGACCAGATGCCAAAATCTCCCCCCCCCCCCCCAACGCTCCTCAAAATTCCTGTCCCCCAAGCCAAAATTCCTACTTGGTTTAAAAAAAGTTGGACATGGCAAAAAAAAAAATAAGTAGGACAAATGTAGGACATGTTAAAATAAAGCAAAAATTCTCATATTGGTTTCCTGTACTTAATTTCAACACTTTTAAAATTGAAAATCTTTTTAAAATGCATGATTCTGACCCAGACATGTAAGACACCCTCAAAGTAGTTTGCAGCAACACAGCCCATGCAAGGGAAAGGGAGGTGGGAGAGGTAAGTAGGGAAGGGGATGGAATAGCAGAGGTAAGTTGGGAAGGGGATGGCGGTGGAAGAGGTAAGCATGGAAGGGGATGGAGGTGGGAGAGGTAAGTGGGGATAGGGGTAGGGGTGGGGTGACAGAGGTAAGTAAGGAAGGGGATAGAATGGCAGAGGTAAGTAGGGAAGGGGATGGAGGTGGGAGAGGTAAGTGGGGATGGGGTGGGGGTGGCAGAGGTAAGTAGGGTAGGGGATGGAGTGGCAGAGGTAACTAGGGGCGGGGATGGAGGTGGGAGAGGTAAGTGGGGATGGGGTGGGGTGGCAAAAGTAAGTAGGGAAGGGGATGGAGTGGCAGAGGTCACTAGGGACGGGGATGGAGGTGGGAGAGGTAAATGTGGATGGGATGGGGTGGCAGAGGTAAGAAGGGAAGGGGATGGAGTGGCAGAGGTCACTAGGGAGTGGGTGGAGTGGCAGAGTTACATAGGGAAGGGGAATCTGGGTGGGGGGCACTTACCTGGGTAGGTGGCTGGCCAGCGAGGCCGCAAAGGTGGCTGCTGGGGCACCAGGCCAGTCAGCCAGGTTGAGGGACGCACTGGCTGCTGCAGAGCCGGGCCAGCTGGCAAGATGGAAGGTTGGAGCAGCTGCTGCAGAGCTGGGTCAGCCTATCAGATGGAACGACACAACGTTCGCTGCAGAGCCAGGCCTACTGGCCAGATGGAGGGGCACAGTGGCCACTGCAGGGCCGGGCTGGCCTGAGAGGGCCATAGGAGAGGCAGAGCTGGCTGCAGGGCAGCACAGAGGGCGTTTGGTTGATGTTTGGTTGCCAAGACTACAGGCCATGAGGCAGGGGAGGGACCTCCTCCTGGTCCCACCTCAGTGGATTCCATTTTTGTTTGGGTTACAAACTTACTGGACAGTGGCAATGCTGTGGATGTCATTTATCTTTACTTCAGCAAAGCATTTGACAAGGTCCCACATGACATCTTAATTGGGAAGTTGGAAAAATATGGGCTAGACAAGGCAATCGTCAGGTGGATCTGCAACTGGCTCGACAGCCGCACTCAAAGGGTTTTAGCAAATGGTTCTGTGTCAACCTGGAAGTCATTTTCAAGTGGAGTGCCCCAGGGCTCTATCTTGGGCCCGGTTTTCTTTAACATTTTCATCAATTACTTGGAGGAAGGGATACGGGGGAGCCTGATCAAATTTGTGGACAACACCAAGCTAGAAGGAGTAGCAAACCCAACAGAAGACAGGAGAAGCCTTCAGGAGGATCTGGATAAACTGTAATACTGAGCTGTAACAAATAGAATGAATTTCAACAGGGAGAAGTGCAAGGTTCTGCACTTAGGAAATAAAAACCAAAAACACAGGTATAAAATGGGGGATACTTGGCTTGGCAGCACAACATGTGAGCAGGATCTTGGAGTCACCGTGGATCAAAAACTGAACATGAGTCAGCAGTGTGATATGTCCGCGAAGAAGGCAAATGCCATTTTAGGCTGTATTAAGACAGAGGACCGTATCTTCCAAGTCGCAAGAAGTTCTAGTTCCTCTTTATTCCGCATTGGTTAGACCTCACCTTGAGTACTGTGTTCAGTTCTGGGCACCTCACTTTAAGAAAGATGCAGCCAAACTGGAGCAAGTCCAGAGGAGAGCGACCAGAATGATCAGTAGGTTGGAAGGGAAGCCCTACAAGGAAAGGTTGGGGGAACTTGGGATGCTCAGCCTGGAGAAGGCTGAGAGGAGATATGATTGCCCTCTTCAGATACCTGAAGGGCTGTCATAGGGAGGAAGGGACTCATTTGTTCATAGCTGCTTCTGAAAGCAGAACTAGAACCAATGGGTACAAACTGCAAGAATGGAGATTCCGGTTGGATTTCCGGAAAAATTCCTGATGGTTCGGCAGTAGAACAGACTGCCAAGGGAGGTGGTGGACTCTCCCTCACTGGGATCTTCAAGCAGAGGCTTGACGAGCACGTCAGGGATGCTCTAGTAGGATTTCCTGCTACAGGCAGGGGGTTGGATTAGATGACCTACTGGGTCCCTTCCAACTCTATGATTCTATGATTCCCACTCTGGAATCCGCAGAGCCGCACACCACTATAGCTGCGCGCATAAAACTTAAAATAGCTAAAATGGCTGTGGAAATGCCTGGGAATTCCGGAGAGGAGGGTTTTCCCCCTTACTGGTTTGCCCCCCTTTTTGCAGGTGGCCTCCAGGCATTTCTGGTCATCTCATCAGCCTGTCCCAGATCATCATGGGAATGGAACCCTCAACCTGTTTGATTAACACAGAAGTTGCAGATGCCTCCAATACAAGGCTTTTAAGTAGATAGATGCCTACATTGCTTCTGGGCAGCTTGGAAAGTTTGTTAATGAGAACAGGAAACTGGAAGCATATTGCTTGTCTCTAGAGCTTTTAAAGAAGCCATATGTATAAGAAAGTTGACATTTTCTTGCCTGGAATACAAGCTAGAGACATTGAATCACAGACAGATCTCAGACAGCTGCTCACTTGTTACATTAGCTTTAGCCACAAGTAATAAAAATTTCAGAAAAACACTATATTACAGAAGGGTGTGTAATTATTTCTGATATTACATTTTAGTTCATGCCCCATGCTATGGACTTACTCCTGTCAAACTGGCATCTGAAATCGCTAGCAACTGCAAAAAAATAAACCACCAGATTTAATCCAAATTCAAATGTCTCACATTTATTACATGTAATAGTTTCATAATTTATTATTATAAGAGCTGTCAAGTCTTTGCATGTTATATTATTTCAGTAGGAAAAAAATCATGATTTCCTTTATATATATAATTGACAAATCACTGATTGACTCGATGACTCGTCAATGCCCAGCCTCAACCCCTGGACCTAGAAGAATGAAATTTGGGGACTGTTTTCCTTCCAGAATGTAAGGACCCACTAACAGCACAATCCAGAGCAACTAATCTGTCCACATAAGAGCCCTTGGGTTGCCCTATCTATCACTAGGCTGGAACAACTACAAGATGCTCCACCCCAGTTACTCTGGAAAAGGCTTAGGGCAGAGCAAGGCAACATAGGGTGCCCTAAGAGAGGTGGACCTGCTCTGGCCTAGCTGCTCTGCCCTAGACAGCTCAGGAGAGGCATGTTGAGGGCATGTTTAGCATTGCCTAGGGCAGAGCAGTTACTCTGTATCCAGAGCCTGTTTCCAAGGCAGATATGCCCTCTTCCAGCTCCTCAGAGTTATACCACCTCAGGAGCAGGTATAGTAATGAGTAGACCCATTGGGATCCATGATAAGGCCCGAGTAAGAATGGCAGTGTTGACCAAAAATCTGAGTTCTTGGCCAATTCTTGGAGAGCAGTTAGGGCAGAGCAGGCTGAACTTGCTCTGGATTGTGCTCTAAGAAGCAATTTTTAGAAATTCAATCCCAAAGGCTACAATCCTAAACACACTTTCCTTGGAGTAGGCTCCACTGAATACAATAGAGTTTATTTTTGAGTAGACATGCTTAGGACTGCACTGTAAGGGGATAAATGGGAAACAATGTGTTTTCTCTCTATAACAGTGAAGAATCACTGACTGCCTGACAATGCAATCGCAACTTGTGCTGGAACAGGTAGGCTGGAATATCTGTGCTGTATCCTTTGCAAGTTTTTGGACTGCTGCTGCACCATCACAAGAAAGGGGAGGCTCATCTCCCTCTCTGCAGTAGGATTCTAGCAGACCCAATGGGTCTACTTAGGCCACCTCTGGAAGTGGCAGAAATCTGGGCAGAAAGAAGCAGCCAGAGGCTATATTTTTTATATATAGAAGCCAGAGGCTTCTAATTTTTTAGTGTTGTCTACTTCTTTTGCAGAACGCATGCTAGCTTCAGATCCATGGCTACTGCTTATTGCTGGATTATTTTCTTTTGCTTCTTGCTTTATTTCCGTTGCTGGGCTCCATTGGGCCTCAGATCTATGCAGTCCAGATTGTTCCATATTGAACATCCCTTTTGAGAAAAAAGAAAAAGTCACAATATTTTTGCCCTGAAGAGAAGAGATCAGATCTCAGATCTCTTCGTTAGATAAAGGACCAATAATGCCTCACATGCACATTCATAATGCAATGAAAACTGCTTTCATACTGCATACAGGGGTGCTTACAAACCTTTTAAAATCAGGGTGCACATTAGATTCGGTGGGGCATTATGTTCAAGTAAATATGGATATCTTTATGGATAAGTCCATATGCCACTTCCTCTTTACCACTTCTTCTGTTGGTACATTTTCAACACTGGCAGATTCAAGAAGGGAAGATCCACTGCACAGAATCAGCTTTGAAGCAGAGGAAAAACATCTCAACACCATCTTGCATTAGAGTTCACTGGTTAACTACACCTAAAAATTTAAAAAACTGAGCAGTTTACAATGTTTCCCAATTTTTTTATTTCATTTCCCACCCATCCCAACAACATTACAAAATATTATGTTTTTTCAATTATTTAAGGAATTACAATTACAAGGAATCTCAAACAGCAGCAAAGGAGCAGAATACAGAAAAACTTAAAGAACACAGACACAACTTTTCCTGTTACTGTGCCCTTTATTGTTGCCTGAAACAGGTCAATCCACTAAAGACCAATGGTTAAGCCACCTCCATTCATGATTTCAATGGGCTGGGAGTGTACTCTACCCAAACCCCACTGAAATGAATGGGGATCACGCAACAGCAGCTGAGGGTAGATTCTAGAGCCTTCTAGAGCCTCCTAGAGCCTTCTAGAGCCTTCTAGAGCCTTCTAGAGCCTTCTAGAGCAACAGCAAGCTGTTTTTAAAGCACTCTCGAGGCACGAAGGGTTTCAAAATGGCCACCTGGAGCATGGAGCATTTCTAACACACTTTTCAAGAGAGCAAGGAACCATTGGGAATGAATCAGCGGTGTTTTACATTTGAGAGAAAAACAGGAACAAATGAACAAAAATAATTTTTAAAAGCATGAGATTTGGCAACTAGGACCAGGAAAAAATGATCCCCAGAATGATTATGGGCACAATCCAGAGTAACGATGAGAGCACGCAAGAGACATTATTTGCACCCGTAGTTACTGTACCACCTAGTGAAAACCTATGGGAAATTCATACTGCAATCCAGAGTAACTTGTTACTCTGGATTTCACCCTATGACTCTACTATCATTTTCATGTGAAGTAATTATGCAGACATGTCAATTCTTACGCACAGATAAAGCAGACGCAAAAAAAAATTCCTGGGTTTTTTCCCGTTCCCTTCTTGGCTAAATAATTTAAATTAGTATTTGTTATTGGTACTGTGGTACCTCTGATAACAAGTGCCTCACACAACAAGCGTTTCACATAACAAGTCTAAATTTCCAAGAAATCTTGCTTCACAAAACAAGTTCCACTTCACTTAACAAGCACTTTTGCAGTCCTGACACTCCATACAGAGGCTGTTTGAAAGGGCTGCCGGCCAGCTCTGCTGCCTCTAACTGCCCCCAACTTAGGGGCAGTTACCAGAGGGTGCCAGAGGCAGCTGCTCCTAACTGCCCCAAGTGCCTCCACCGGCCACCTTGAACCTCCAGCAGCAGACCAGGTAAGCCTCCCAGGAAAGTGTCTTGGATTGCATCCTCCTTACCATGTCTACTCAGAAGTAAGTTCCACTGTGTTAAATGGGGCTTACTCCCAGGAAAGTGTCTTTGATTGCAGCCTCCTAACCATGTCTACCCAGAAGCCCCATTGTGTTAAATGGGGCTTTCTCTCAGGAAAGTGTCTTTAGGATTGCAGCCTAAGTAGACTTCATAAGATCATGCACATTGAATGCATGTTTTGAATTCAATCCCAGTGTTCTGTCATCGTTTTTACATCCAGTTAATATTTTTATATGAATATTTTGGGGGTTGTGGAACCAATCATCTGAATTTCCATTGTTTCCTATGGAAAAGTCTGCTTCACTTAAAGAACATTTTACTTAAAGAGCATGCCTCCTGAACGAATTAAGCTCTTTATTTGAGGTACCACTGTATCTGGTATTAGTAATAATTTTTTTTACTGAGTGGAGTTCCAATTTAAAAGGAAAATATTTGCCCCTTCTGAAACCACCCACAAGAATTCTTGCATAGAACTCTCCCTCTCCCCAATCTATCCTCCCTCCCTCCTTCGTTGGATCTGATGGATTGTCAAGGGTGGGTTGTTCTTCTGCAAAGATTATTGCGGCTGGAGTGTGCTCCAAGGAGAACAGCAACTTTCCCATCATTAGCTACCAAATGGATTGTGCCTTCCAGTAAACGGGGAGTCAGTGATGTACATGGTTTGCTAGGCCAGAAGACTAATGGGTACAAAAGCTGTCCTGCTGCAAATGCCACAACTTCCATGAGGCTTGCACATCACAACTTCCATGAGGTTTGCACAACTATCACAAACAGCATCATGGAGCTTCATATTATTTCAATGGCAGAAAGTTATTTAGAGCCAAGCAACACTGGCTGGTGTACCTGTTAGGAAAATAAAAACTGAAAAGACCGACATGTTGATCAGTACTATCCTTTTGGGTGCAAACCCCATTCTAGTGACTAGTGAGGTGTTTTTGAGCAGAAAGTGGTTCCCAGCATGCAAGTTCCCAGTGAGAGGGCAGAATAACATGGCCCCAAGCCATGTACCCTTTTCTCAGAGAGGAAGGTGGACCCAGGGGTAGGGCTTTTATGGGAAGTTGTGTGCATGATAATTGGCTGCTGAAACTGTGCCATATCCTAACCTCAACAGGCAGGAGATTGTGGCTATCCCAATGTAGGACTTTTTTATTCACTTCCAGACTTTGCATGGTCCCCAATGGGCACCTACTGAGGTGGCACAGGTAACATGGGCTTTGAGGGGTCATGTCTGCCATGGGAACGGGTGTTTGTGTCGTATCCTTCATGGGCATTTTTGCACCTGCAAATTTGGCATAATACCAGTTAAGCCAATGCAGCTGCAGGTTAGGATTGCACTCTGTGTACTTGTATGCTTTTATGAGTAAGTAGGAATTATTTTAAAGATGTTTGTTTTATTTTATCTTTTACAATCTAATCTTGTTTTTTAGTCAATGGTAGAAATACATTCCTGCCAACCTAGCAGTTTGAAAGCATGCAAATGCAAGCAGATAAATAGGAAACACCTGGGAAGGTAACAGTGTTATGTGTGCATGCCGGCACCATGTCCATGGAGCCTACTTCGGACAACGCCGGCTCTATGGCTTGGGAATGTGTGATGTTCACTGTACTTGATTGACAGAAAATCCAAGAAAAGAGAATACAATAATAATTACTTTCTAAACATAGCTACGTGTGAGTCTGCCGCAGTCATTTGGCACCTGAAAGACGAATAAATTTATTCTATCATAAACTGTTTCATAACCCTGTAGTTGCCAACTTTTTTCACTTGTGTACCCCTTGACAGCCCATTTCCATAAACTGCACCCCTAAATTGTTCCAGAAATCTTATCATATTAGCAAAATGTTTGTATAGTGGCGCCTCACGTAAAGATCGCCTCACGTAAAGTATGTTTCACGTAACAAACAAAAATTTCTCTAGGATTCTGCTTCACGTCACAAACTATGCTTCACGTAAAGAACACATTCGTTGGCAGCTGGGGCAGATGTGCTGGCCGGCAGCCTGTTTAAAAAGTGTCAGGGCTGCCTAGCGCACCTGCCCATAGTGAAAGCAACACTTCCATGCTGTTCCTCCTGTGGCCGGGTGTCCGCTGGGCAGAGGGAGAGAAGAGCAGTGGAGAAGAGGGAAGCAGCTCAGGGCTAACCAGAAGGGAGTAGGGGAGAGAGAGGCTCAGGATGGAGAGAAGGAGAAAGTGGGGAGACACTTTGAAGGTGTCTTGGATTGCAGCCTCCTAACCATGTCTACCCAGAAGTAAGCCCCATTGTGTTAAATGGGTTTTACTCCCAGGAAAGTGTCCTTAGGACTGCAGCCTAAGTAGACTTCATAAGATCATGCACATTGAATGCATGTTTTGAATTCAATCCCAGTGTTCTGTCATCATTTTTACATCCAGTTAATATTTTTATATGAATATTTTTGGGGTTGTGGAGCCAATCGTCTGTTTCCATTATTTCCTATGGGAAAATCCGCTTCACATAAAGAACATTTCACATAACAAACATGCCTCCAGAACGAATTAAATTTGTTACATGAGGCATCACTGTAATTCATATGGTTGCCATTATTTCAAATTTATGTTTTCAACTACTGACTACATCTAAGCAAATTGATGACAGAAACAACAGTTGGCAGGGCTTTTGCAGCCAGCTACTTGCCTTTGTTCCTGCCATGAACCCAGCAAGGTGTCTAATAAAGATCTGCCATTTTTCCAATTTTTTTCCCTGTGAGTACTCTGGCAAGTACTCCTGGGGGAACACATAACTCAGTTTGGGAACCATTGAAGCAGACCACAGTGCTACAACACTTGTGGTAATCTTTTAGGCACCACAAATCTTTGTAGTTTTAGGACATTGTTTCTCAATGTTTGTTCCCTGCTATACACCAGTTTACATGATTCCCTTATTTGAAGTACCATGTCATTACCAATTACTTCTGCATTGGGAGGCTAGATGTAATTTGACAAATACCAGTAAAAGGTTTTTCAAGCCTTTTACTTGAACTGGAGGGATTTGAGGGGTTTTTCAAGCATGAAAAAAGCATGCTTTGGAGCAGTTATTTTCAAACTTTTTCATCTCAAGGCACACTGACAAGGCATTAAAACTGACACGGCATACAATCAGGTTTTTGACAACTGATAAGACACACCATGCTGCCAGTAGGGGGCAGCATGAATGTACTGTACTGAATGTACTGTACTAAAACGGGTGTCCACAACATCTCTCTGACACTGTGTGTTGGAGGGGGGCTAGCAAAAAATCAAGAATTCAATTACATTTCAAATTTGAATAAATTTACATTGATGAATATATTAGAGACAAAGCTTATGGATGAATGAATGAATTCAAACCAATTCATGAACACTTTCTAACACCAAGTTAGGGGACGATCTTCAAACCAGTACATAAACCATTTCACACACACAGAGAGTGGGTCTGTGCAAGCTCCCTTGGCTCCAGATGATTACACGGCTCATCTGAGGGGCGGATTGGAGTGGCCTCCCACAGGCCACACTGCTGCAGGCTGAATTTGGTCCCTGGGCTGGGGTTTGAACTAAAAAAAAATTCCTGTGGCTCACCTGTGCTCCCCAAGTTGACCATACAGTGTGTCCTCTTTTTTCCAGAACATGTCTTCTTCTTTAGCCTTGTGTCCTGGGGGGAAAAAATAATCATTGTCCTAATTTACCTTGCAAGCAGGTAGTATGTAGCTTTCTTGGAATTAATAAATTTTATGTAATAAATTAAATGCAGTGGCTTTAAATTTAATAATGAGTTATATATAGTGCTGAAATTAACCACATGAAAGAAACTTATATGAGTGCTTTTAGGTTTTATTCTGTTATAGTCCACAATTTCCTTGGGTGTCCTACATTTCGGGAGGCCTAGTCCTCTTTTTCTGTTATAACATGGACATGGTCACCCTGCCTGTGGACCACTCATGGCACACCAATGTGCCATGGCACAGTGTTTGAAAACAGCTGTTTTGGAGCCTCCAATCACAGATTGCTTGTCATGTTTATGGTTTCCCTGCCAAGTGGAAGGAATTCAAAGTTCCTGCAAGTACCAGTGGATGAGAAACACTTTTAAGACACATTCATGGCATTGTTTTGTTGCCTTCTGCAGCACCTTTTTGTGCAATGCAACAGCTTGCACTTTAGAAAAAGAAGGGGGGGGGGGAATCCACCGCTGAGAAACCACCACCAGAGCCATACCACATTCAACAATGTTCTCTAAAACATGATTCCCTCCTCCTTCTGAGCAAAGTCCCATGCATGCCTACTCAGAAGTAAGTCCCATTATAGTCAACGGTGAATTCTGAGGCTGCAATCCTATTCATACTTGCTTTGGTGTAAGCCTGATTGCCTATAATGGGTCTTACTTCTGAGTAGACATGCGTGGCACTGGTATGTGAGGCTGCAATCATATCCTCCCTTATCTGGGAGTAATCTCCATTGACTATAATGGGACTTTCTTCTGAGTAAATCTACATGGGGCTGGTCTGTGAGACTGCAACTCTTACCTGGGAGTAAGCCCCATTGACTGTAGTGGGACTTACTCTAGAGAAAAGCCGCATCACACTGGTCTGTGAGGCTGCAACCCTTACCTAGGAGTAAGCCCCATTGACTGTAGTGGGGCTTACTCAAGAGTAGACCTTCATGACACTGGTCTGTGAGGCTGCAACCCTTACCTAGGAGTAAGCCCCATTGACTGTCGTGGGACTTACTTCAGAGGAGAACTGCATCACACTGGTCTGTGAGGCTGCAACCCTTACTTGGGAGTAAGCCCCATTGACTCTAGTGGGACTTAAGAGTAGACCTGCATGACACTGGTCTGTGAGGCTGCAACCCTTACCTGGGAGTAAGCCCCATTGACTCTAGTGGGACTTACTCAAGAGTAGACCTGCATGACTGGTCTGTGAGGCTTCTACCCTTACCAGGGAGTAAGCCCCATTGACTCTAGTGGGACTTACTCCAGAGTAGACAGGTCTGGAGTTGTTGGGCACTGAGCTCCCACCACCACCACCTGTTTGTGCCTGTGCCTCGTCATGACAGGAGCAGCTGGTGGAGGCTGCCTGTGCCTCCCTCACGAGGGAACAGCCCCCCTCCGTCCCCTCTCCGTCCCCTCAGCAGCTGTTGCTTCCCAGTCACGACTCTCCTCCCCCCTCCCTCAACTGCCAGGCAGAGGCAGCCGCGCGAGCGGTCCCCACCCCGCCTTGGTTGCTCGGGAACTGTAAACTCAACCCAGCGGGGGGGGGAGCTCGCGCGCGGGGTGGGCGTGGCCAAGCTCCCACTCCAGGAGGGAGGGAGGGAAGGAGGACGGTCAGGCAGGCGGGGCGGAGAGATGGTGTCGGCTGTGTCTGAAATGGCGACGCCCGCCCCCCGCTCCTCAAGGATGGGCTTCCTGCTCCTATTGGCTCCCTTCCCGCAGAGGCCGGCCCTCTCCCTCCCTAAGCCTCTTCCTTATTGGCGGGGGTTCGTGTCAATAACTTAAAAATATCCTCTAGGCCCGCCTCCTCCAGCAGCACCACCACCCGCAAACAACACCCCCTCCAATTCTGGGTAGCGGGTTTGGCTGAGAGAGCGAGACCAGGCAGCCCTCACGGAGAGGGACAAGGCGACGGTGGAGCCTCTCGGGGGATGCCAGGCTGGGTGAGTAGCCAGAGCCTGCCTGCCAGCCAAGGAGGGAGGGAGTCACCTGCAGCCCCCTCCCCTCCCCTGCCCAGCCCATAACCGCCCACCCAGCCTCCCACCCCCGCTCTAGCCTTCCTCCTCCTCCCCCCAACATCTGCTCCTCTTGGCTGTTGCTGCCTCCCCTCCTCAATCCCCATCCTGGGTGGGTGACACTAGTTGAGGGGCTGCAGCTTCTCCCCCCTTCAGCACCCCTGCCTCACATTCTCACTGCCCCTTGTGGGGTTGGAGTATCTGCTGCCTCTTCATCCACCATCCTCTTCATCCCCCCTCCCCAGTGCAGCCACCACCACTCCCCAGTATCACCAGTACCAGTTGAAGGGGCAGCACCCTCTTCCCCCTTGTCATTCATGTTTTCCATTCCCTGTGCCCCTGTTGGGGTGTCTGATGCTCCCTCAGTGATCCCCCTCATCAGGTTCAGCCACCCCACAGCAGCACTAGAACCATCCTCCCCCCTTATTTCATTCCCAATACCCATTTTGGGATTGTATCTGATACCTCTTCATTGCCCCCAGTTGCAGCCACCACCACCCCAACATTACCACCGCCAGCACTAGTTGAAGTGCTGCATTTAAACCCCCCCCCACCTTCAGCCTAACCTGCTTTCCATTCTCAGTGCCCCTTTTGGGGTTGGGGTAACTCTTGCCTCTTCATCCATAATCCTTATCCCCTCCCCCCACTGCAGCCACCACCACCCCCAGCATTACCACCAGCACTAGGCGAGGGGCAGTATTTTCTCCCACCTCCACACTTCAACATCATTTTTGCCATCCAATCCCAATGCCTCTTTTTGGGGTTGGGATATCTGCTGCCTATTCATCCACCATCCATCACCTCCAGCAACACCACCAGCAGGAACACTAGGTGAGGGGGTAGCATCTTCTTCACCCATCATCCCTGCCTGCTGTTCCCAAAGCCTTTATTGGGGTTGGGGGTCTTTTGCCTCTTCATCCACTATCCTCACCACCTTATCCACCACCACCCTGAGCATCACCAGCAGCAGCGCTATTTGAGGGGGTAGCATCCTCTCCCCATTTATCATTTATGACTTTCATTCCCAATGCCCCTTTTGAGGTTGGGTGTCTGCCTCTTATTCCACCAGCCTCACACCACCCCCAGCAACACCACCAGCAGGAACACTAGGTGAGGGGACACCATCTTCTTCCTCTCCCCCCCCCCCAATATCCCTGCCTGGTATTCCCAATGCCTCTATTGGTTTTGGGAATCTTTTTTGCCTCCTCACCACCTTATCCACCAACACCCTTTTCCTCTTCATCCACTATCCTTCCCACCAAATCCACCATTCTTACCATCATCAGCAGCAGCACTAGTTGAGGAGAAGCATCCTCTCCCACTTATCATTCACGCCTTTCATTCCAATGCCCCTTTTGAGGTTGGGGTATTTGCTGCCTCTACAGCAACCAGCACCATCACCAGCAGCATTAGTTGATGTTGGCAGAATCCTCTCCCCCTAATCATTCATGCTTTCAATTTCAAATGCCCCTTTTGGGTTTTGAGTATTTGCTGCTTCTTTATCCACCATCCTCAGGTGCAGCTGCTACCGGCAGCACAAGTTGAGGAGGCAGCAGCCTTTCTCCCCCTCATCATCCTTACCTTCAATTCCTAATGCCTCTTTGGGGATGGGGGGTATTTGCTGCCTTTTCATCTACCATTCTTTCCACACCAGGTGCAGCCACCATTGTCGGCAGCATCAGCAACAACAAGCGCAAAGGACTAGTCCAA
Organism: Cryptoblepharus egeriae; assembly: GCA_030015325.1. Taxonomy (NCBI): domain Eukaryota; kingdom Metazoa; phylum Chordata; class Lepidosauria; order Squamata; family Scincidae; genus Cryptoblepharus; species Cryptoblepharus egeriae. Next base: position 36,558,395 of record JAREYC010000005.1, read on the forward strand.
TAATTTTTAGTCTTTTTCATTTCACAGCACACAGACAAGGTACCAAAACTGTTAAGGCAAACCACCAGTTTTGGGGCAATTGACAAAGCTCACCATGCAGGTGGTGGTGGTAGGATTCATATCCCCCAATGATAAACAACTCTTCCCTCAAATACAGCCCACCTGCAGATCATTCATGACATGCCAATGTGCCATGGCACAGTGGTCAAAAATGGTTGGACTAGTCAGTAGTTGGTATCCTTCCTTCATCTTTTTAATAAGTGATATTCATAGTTGTTGTGGTAACCATGGACACTTATTCTCGTTATTAGTCTTGTATTTCTGAGCGTTGTGTCAGTGCTATGGTTTTGCCAACATGGCAAGATGATACATTCTTAATTCCTACACAGTGCCTCATGGCCTAATCTGTATTCTTCTGGTATGTCATTCATATGTTCTATACAAGATTTGTCCAGGCTCTCCCCCTCCCAACATTATCAGTTAGGTATGAGTAATGTTATGTGTGCAGCAGAGCTGCAGACTAATCTGTCTTTTTGGGGGGTTTTCCTTGCCTGCTATATCGGTTATAATTGTGATAATTTGATTTTAGGAGATTTTTCTTCACCTGGATTTTATTCTAGGTTATACACTATCTCATATTTGCTTGGAATAAGATTTTATGCATCTTTCTTTTGGCTCTTTTTGGGTGTGTATCTATGAACATGAACATGTGTGTAGGAGGAATGGATGGTGTTATTCTTTAAGATCATACACTGCCGTTGATTTTTTCATTGTGTGCATTTACTGTGTTAAAATCTTTTAAAATGGTTCCACGTTTTGCTGTGCAGAGAAGAAGCATGGTGCTCTTGGTGGTAGCTGACTGTAATGGTGAAATCCTAGGGACACCCTGGGGTGTAGCTCAGTTCGCAATGTCTAATGCAGGATAGACTCTGGGAATCCCCTTATGGTGCCATCCCTTGACTTTGTTTTGTAGTGCAGTTTTAATGTCCCTCATACTGAAGTTAAGGGATAAGTTATTTTAGATGTGACATAATGTTGAATAATCTGTTGTATTCTTATAGATTAGAATATGTGGTTTTTGTGTTTGGTTGAGCTGTTTCTAGTGCAATGGTTTTCTTTTATGCTGTGTACATGTACAGGAGGAAATGTATATGTGCATGCACATTCTGTATCTGAAATTTTCAAAGCATCATTGTATTTAGCCAGATGAAGCTGTTGTCTTTGCTATACATCTCAACCAACACAAATGTGATTGAAATGTAATCTCTCTTCATGTATTAAAGTCAGTTAAACTTTTGCTTTTAAAGCAAACCTGTAATTACATGACAGTCCTACAGCAAATTAAATCTGAAAGCTTGGATCCTGACCTGTGGGAAGAAAGAGCAGAATGAAATGAAATGTTCCATTTTTACCATTTCACATGGCTTCTCCCATACCCGAGATCTTAAAATCTGTGGCCTCCCTTTTCCTACCTGTATTTGCATTGGCAACCACTGGCAGTCTTCCAAGCTTTTCTCCCAAATGAGATACTGTGCTTCAAATGAAATAAAATCAGCAAGGATTATGTAAACTTATTGGTATGTGGTCAGAGTGACAAGATGGCCGAACCACAAAAAGAGGACAGGGTCCCTCAAAATTCCTGACATCCAAGCAAAGTTCCTGACATGTTAAAAAATGTAGGGCATGTTAAAATAAAAGCTAAAAACATTTTTATTGCTTTCCTGTACTTAATTTTAACACTATATTGTTAGCACTATATTGTTAACACTTATTGTTAGCAGCCTCTTTGCAAGACCTGTTTCCCAAACCAAAAAGGCACATGTTTAAGTGATCCAGGCAGGCATGCAGAGGTTTGGTCTTTCAGCCTCCTTTCCTTTGCCCCCATACCCAATATACCGGGAAGCTCCACTGACTATAATACTTTTGAGTGGACACAGTTGGGCTTGGAGGCTTAAAACTATAAAAGCCAGGAGTTATCCCACCATCCTATCCTGAAAAGGTTACCAACTTTACACCCAGCTCCTGCCCATTTGACAACAACTGGATGAAAGTCCGCACAACCTGAGCAACTCAAGCCCTTATTTTTTGTGTGCAAAGTATATGTTGGTGGAACCATCTACAAAGGCATGGGAGCAGAGGTGGTTGGGGGTTTCTCAGTTGGCCTGCAGCAGGCCTCGAAGGCCCGAAATCCCAGGAAATGGCTGGAAAGGCTCCCAATTTCCTGACAAAGCGGTTCCAGGGCCTCATTTCCAGTTCTGTTCAGGCATTTCCAGTCATGTGATCACCCTGCATGCAGTGGGAAAATATAGGCAACTAAAAGCCTTAATTTTTGCAACTATTTTTCTGTGTCCATCTCCCCCTCCCCCCCCCAAATCATTTTTTGTCAATGTCTTAGTAGCTGCTGGTCTGCTGAAGGATTTTTAGCTTATGTGATGAGAAGCCACCCTGGTTGACTGGGTTAAAAGACAGGAAATAAATGTAGCACATAAATGATAAGGGTGTTTCTTCCACATCTGTGGGAGAATCTTTTTGTGTTCTGTGTGGATACAGAAACTGTAGCTACGGGGTAATGCTATGAAAATAGTTCCCATGTTCCCCTAACAACACATCCATTGCGTTACCTTATTTTTTGTGTAGAAGCATGAGTGTTTATTATTTCACTAGAAGATCTGAACATGCAGGTAACCAGCCTGCATGTTACAGAGAAATTAACAAGAAGCAGAAACTGTCCTGCATCTTCATTTGTTTGGTGAAGCAGGAATATATAAGCAAAAAACATCTGCACTTTTAGTGCAGTGACACAAAAAGATTCTGCAAAGGGCTCCCCCTTCCTTCGCTGGACATGCATATAACTGAATCTACAGATACCAGAGCCACGGATTTGGGGATTAATGAGAGAAAATCAAATTATCTAAAGGTGTGTATACTTCATGGCTACAAAACTATTCTTGACAGAACACCATGCTGTCCAGTGCAATATAGACAGATGGTATCCTATAGAAAAATTGCCCTTGGTGATCCCTAGTAGGTTTATCAGAATTTTGCTAAAATGTTTTGGCAGAAAAATCAAGGCACCTAGTCACCACCTAGATCAAACAGTCATGAAAATATTAGACTGTGGCTGCAATCCTAAAGACACTTTCCTATGCGTAAAATCCATTGAACACTATGGGGCTTACTTTTGAGTAGACATGGTTAGGATTGAGCTCTATATTTTCCATGAAGTCCTCAAACCCAGCACTTTTCCTGTCAGCAAATGTTTTTTTCCATTTGAAATTGAAGGAGTTTTGCAGCACAATGCTATGCCTGTTTATTCAGAAATCAGCCTCCCTCTCCTTTCCTTGGCTTACATGTATAGGATTGCATACTTCAAGTATTCTTCTATAAAGCAGGTATTGACCTAAAATACATATATTGATTATTTGTTTCCCATCTTAAAACTGTAGATTAACTGAAGTACAGTATTTGTAGTGTTTAAAAAAAACACTAAAGTGGTCAAAATACTTTGGATTGTCTTGGTCTTTAACAAAAATTCTGTGTGGAAAATCAGTGTTTTTGTTATGTTAAGATTTGTATCGATTCTAGATCTGCATTTAACTGTTCAATCCTGTATGCAGTTAAAAAGCTGCACTGTGTTCAGTGGTCCGTACTCCCATGTAAGTGTGTATATTGTAAACTTGTACTACTATGCTAACTTAATTCTGGTTTAGTTCTATGCATATGGTTCAGTACTTGAAACTGAGAGCACAATCCTAACGATGTCTACTCAAAAGTAAGCTCCATTGTGTTTAATGGGTCTTACTCCCAGGAAAGTGTCTTTAGGATAGCAGCCTTAGGGTGCGATCCTAAGCATGTCTAATCGGAAGTACGTCCCATGTGTATACAATTGCAGCCATAATATCATTGAACATACTGGGATGTAGCTAGGAGTGTTATAGAATTGCAGCCCTAATCTGGTGAAGAAAACATTTCTTGAAATATGCTTTTTTAGTATTGGAGTGTTTCTATTCAAATCTAATTTTATGGTGCAGTGGTGTCTCCAGAGTGGCACAGTTTACATTCCAGTTAAACCAGAAGGACAGTTATGTGTAATTGTTGGCTGGATTGCTGGTAGTGTTGAGTACACATTTAAATTACTATCCACAGTGTGCATTTTAAATACTAATGTAGAAGCATGCAAATCTGTGGTGACAAAGTTCTTCAAACTATTATGCTTGTTATAGAGATACTGTGACTTTCTGATGGTATGATATTTTTCTTCTTTGGTATAGTAATCTGACTTTGCTACTGTAATCTTATTTGCAGAGTTTGATTGGACCTTCAGACAAATAGATAACTAGAGTTCTGACAAATAACAATTCTGCTAAGAGGGTAATCATAATCAAAAAAATTAAATGTAAGATGTGTACTTGTGGGGAGATATGCTAAGTCTTGTCACATGTGTTTTATTAATTTTAATATGGATGAAATGTCTTGATAAATTAGGCAGGGATTATTTTAATTGTTTGCTTCAAGGAGGAGCAAATATGCTCATTGTAGTTTAAAGGCTGTTATTGATGTAGTACCAAGATAGATATGTATGTTCATTGTCAAAATCCAAACTATATGTGGCCATGTCATAGCTAGAATACTTTAACTGTAGTCTTTTCAATGTTCAGGCCATTGATACTTAACCATGGGTTATTTCAGTCATTTTCAAAGTGGGGGTTGGGACCCTTTTGAGGGGGTCACAACTTTATTCTATTTGCAAACACAGTGAGTCTTACTTCCAAGTAGACATGGAGGATCTCTGGCATTACAGTGATGTCACTTCCTGTTTTATGTTATTTCTGGCTGTGGTTGTTTCTTCCAGCCCCCTTCCAAGGTATCCTGGACAGATTGTCATTCTCAAAAGGGGGTCCTGGGCTAAAATGTTTGAAAACCACTGGGCTATTTCATAGTCCTTGATGGAACCAAATGATGGGGATATGGATTCCATCTCTGAGTAATATTAAAAATTGCTCTTGGATTAAATAAATTATTTTTCAACCTTTTCCATCTCAAGACACACTGAGAAGGTACTAAAATTGTCAAGGTACAACATTAGTTTTTTTGACAATTGTCAAGTGACTACATCTTGGTGGGGGGGGGGGCTAATATTCTCAAATGGCCTTCCAAATGAACGACCCTCCTCAAATTCCCACAGCATTTCTCACACAGCACACTTGGAGCATACTGGCTAATACTGTTGGTGGGCGTAATCAGTAAGAGTTAAGGTGTTCTATTCCTAGCAGTGGCATATCTGGCAAAGGGCAAAATGCTAACTCTTTAAGACACTTGAATGTCTGTGTAAAGAAGATCCTTGACTCCAGAGCCAATTGCAGCTGTGAAAACAAAGGAGTAAATTCCTCAGCTTTGCTTTTGCAGCAGCAAATGACTCTGAAGGGGAAAAGCCCCTGCTTTTCACCTGAACAACTGTTCAGGCTTCTGAAAAACCAAGCTTTCACTCATCTCCAGTAATACCAGTGGTTCTTAGCATTCCATATGAAAAATAAAACCAAGCTATTGGATCCTTTGAAGTCATACTGCTAACTAACGGGACTGATGATGATGATTTTGACAGTCTGGTGCAGGCAGTATGGGGACATACTGGGCAATCTATTGGAGAGCTAGGCTGGCCCATAAGTCACTTTCTCATTTAAAAACTGAAAAACACTTTTGATAATTAATTTATTGTTTTTAATAATGTTAATTATAAAAATTGAATTTTTTTAGCTATTTGTGAAATATGATGTAATGTAAATAACCCCCATTTTCTGTTTTGCAAGTACAGGCTGTTTCTGTTTTGCAAGCAGAGGCATTTTCCACGACACCTCTTAACATGGCTGGCTCCAATGCCTGAATTTCTGCCTGAGTGTTATCTGCTGGATAGTCCTTAGCTGGTTGACATATGCTAGGTCCTAAGGTAGCCCCAAAGGAAAAATTCTGGTGCTGTTAAGTTGGGTGAACGTAAAGGCCAATGAAATTCTGAATTTTGCAAAATTATTCACTCTCCAAAAATCTGCCATAACAACTGCATTGTGTTTCTGGCCATAAGGGCAGTTGCCCCATCTTGTTGCTACCATTTCTTAGGCATGTCCTCAATTTCTGGGCGCACAAAGGAACAAACTTTTAAAATCTGAAACAATTTTTTTAACATTCATGACCAGCACAATTATTAAACATTTAAATGGGAAAGAAGTTAAGAATCCCTGGCTTACGATTGTACTGAACTAGTGTGGAAGCGATAGTGGTAATGAAATTTTTAAAGTGATTTAGTTGTAGATTACAGCTGTACTGTCTTTAAATACAGTAAGTGCAGACACTTTCTACATTATTATGTTCTGGAATATTTTTTGTTATGTTGAATAGAACTACAAAAGTGTGGTAATTTGCATATTACTGGAATTTGTTGTCCAATTCAAATCGAAAATTTTTACTATTAAATTTAAAGGAAATGTTTTGCGTTATACCTGATTAATCATTTTAAGATCAATGCCACTATTGCTTTATTTTTATGGTCCAAAACCATACCAATTCTTTGTTTTATAAATCATCATTAGTCAGAGGCAGCTTGATCTTGAATGTTGACCTAGAAATAAATCTCACTGTACTCAGTGTAATTTACTTCTAAGAATTGTGTTAGGATGGCAGATACATTTAAGAAATATTAGCTTGCAGTGCTATACTCTCTTGGAAGGACGCCTGTATTGAACACAATGGAATTTACTTCTGTGTAAACATGCATACAATTGTGGTTCAGCATAAAATGATGCTTTAACTTCTATAAATTGGCATGACTCTTGGGAAGAACTTATGGCTCTGAGTTGGTGTGTTAGCATTTCTGTTGGTTGACAAATGGTGTTGAAATCTTCCAGCAACACAGTATGACTATTAGTTATTTCTGTTAATGCATGGACAAAGATTAGGCAGCTGGGTAGGTAGGCGGGATGAGAAGGCAGCAAAAAATATGCAGAACAGTCTAGTTTGGTGAAAAATGCTATCAGTACAGTTCTAAAAGACAAGGACAAAATGTCGATGAGCTAACATCCAAACATTTTGAGTAGATGCACCTTTGATACTAAACTGTGTGCAGTAATTCAGTGGTTCTTTGGATTATGAGCATAATTTGTTGAGGAAAAATGTTTGTAATCCAAAATGCTCATATAGCAAAGCAAATATTCCCATAAGAAATAATGAAAATTAAACCCGAGTTACCACTGTACATGGATTGTTATGAAGAAACATTTTAATGTTTAGAGACCAACCCATAGATGTTTTCTTTAACTTCAGCAGGTAGTTGTATGAAACTGCTTGTAATGTACCCTAATATTTGAAGACCCTTCATTAACTGTTGGAAGTTGAGTGAGTATTGACAATAGTAATTCACAGTGCACTTACTTGGAATAAGGACTCCATAGAGACCATGTATACAAGTTACTTGTGTACTTGTACCTATGTATACTTATGTATACTTGTGTACAAGTTAAAAAGATTAAAATTGACCCTGAAAACATGAGTCAACTTTTTGATGGGTTAATATAACTGAAAAAGCTTCAAAGAGCAGTTGCTTGGGGAGGCTGGAGGGGATCAGGCTGAGAAGCAGGATGCGAGGGGGTGGGTAAAAAAAAGGCCATTATACTCTCCAAAATTTCTGAGGCAGGAACAGGAAGCAACAAAGAGAAGCAATTTTTCCAACTTTCGATGCAGCTCTGAGAGCTATTCTCCTGGAAAAAAGGTGAAAGCACCTATGGAAACAATCTGAGGATTGTAGTACTGTGATGTATGTATGCTACATAAAGGCTATAACTCTCTTAGGCTGCAATCCTAAGCTCTAGTTAGGCCAACATAAGCACCGGCATAAGCGCTGCCCTGGAGGTGTCACAAAAGTACCATAAGGGACTACTGCCCCATTCCTGGATTAGGACTCTTGCCCCACTGTTCTGGATTAGGCCAGTACACAGGCATGTGCGGATGTCTTCACACAACTACAAGAAGATATGCTGGTGGAGTTAAACAGGCCTAAAATGGTTAGGATTGCACTCTAAATCTTCTCATCCTTTATGAGGATTGTAACTCATAAACTCTCTTCATTTATGTTTGAAGAAGGTGAAACGGCTCCCTTTATTATTATTTTTTTGTTTTCTATTACTGCTTCAAAACAGTTGATGGTATGTTATTTTCAATAATCACATACACCATCAAGTTATCCATGGATCATAGCAAATTATTTTTTGTCTTGAAGTTGCCCTCAACTTACCAGTGAGATAGTCTTATTCAGTATTTGAATATACACAATGCGTTATAGTACCATCATTACAAACTTGGTCTTATTCTTGGGTACTTTAGTGGCTTTTAAAAAAAGAATTCATCTTATCTTGATATTTTTGGTCCCATATTTAAGGCCATCAGTTAAGATGCTTTGGTTGATGTAAATTGGACTTCAATCAGTACCACTTTGTAATGTTGTACAACATTTATTGCTGTATTTTAGATTTTAGATTGGGAAGAGATGAGTAACTATAGCACCTTTGAGGTGTTGGATGCTATTGACATTCCTATATTGCAGATTTAGGAGGTGATTAGCCTCCTGTCATGATAACCATCATGTTATGATTTTATGATACTGATGATTTTATGGTAGAAGGACTTGGGAAACTATAATTTTTTTTAAATTGGTATCTACTTAATTTTCATGTTGCCAGAAACAATGTTAATATAAACAATGTTACCAGATTTTGTGGGAATTGTAGGATCATCTCCATCCTGCATTTCCCTTCAATTGATTTCCTTCATATTTATCAAAAGCAAAGTATCCAATCAGTTTCATTCCCAGGGGTAGATGGATGGAGGAGAAAGTGGATTGTCTCCTGATCTGTGTGGGGAGGAGGGAGAGAGGCTGCCTCCATCTCCTTGGAGACACTTAGGGCGAAATCCAGAGTAACTATGGGGAGTCCTTGCTCCGATGTAAGAACAATATACTCTGGGTTGCAATATGAATTTCCCATTGGTTTTTACTAGTTGGTGCAGTAACTAGGGATGCACATAATGTCTCTTATGTGCTCACATAGTTACTCTGGATTGCAGGATCCGCTTTGCACCCTCCAGGAATGTATCTGATAGGGTCAGTGAAAGAGCAACCAAAGTAAGAGCAGAAAAAGCTGATGTGTCTCTGGCAGCTGGTAAAGATGCTTAAATGACTTTCATGCCTTTCACCCTTTGCCGCTAATGCTGTGCTGCCAGCATTGCATCAATTCCAGTGAAGCCTGCCGAGATATTCATTGGCATCCTTCAGTTTCGAAAGGCTATGGTATCGTGCTCAGAAGTAGAGGTCCTAAAACAGTGTCTTTATGACTAAACAGGCCAATTGGAGAGTGGCAATCCCTTCCACACTGAGGGCAGATACAGTCAGTCCCCTGCCCAACCCCCAGATTTTGCTGTTTCCAGGACTGCCTCTTTGTCTCAGCCTGCTGAATGAGTGTCTCTTCGAATTGAAGAAGGCCATGCTGCATCTTTTGCCTCCATGCTGAACGATCAGAGGTCAGGGTTTCCCAGTTGTTGATGTCAATTCCCATGGCCTTTAGATCCCTCTTGCAGATGTCTTTGTATCGCAGCTGTGGTCTCCCTCTAGGGTGCTTTCCCTGTGCTAATTCTCCATACAGGAGGTCTTCTGGAATCCGACCATCGGCCATTCTCACGACATGTCCAAGCCAGCGTAGACGTCGCTGTTTCAGAGGCGTGTACATGCTAGGGATACCAGCACGTTCTAAGACTGCACCATTTGAAACTTTGTCATGCCAAGTAATGTTAAGAATACGTCGGAGACAGCGCATATGAAATGTGTTCAGCTTTCTCTCCTGCCGCGCATGAAGGGGCCAAGACTCACTGCAGTACAAGAGTGTGCTCAGGATACAGGCTCTATAGACCTGGATCTTTGTATGTTCCGTCAGCTTCTTATTAAGCCATACTCTCTTTGTAAGTCTAGAAAACGTGGTAGCCACTTTACTGATATGTTTATACCGAGATAAAGAGCTAGAAAAGCAGTTAAGGGAAGCTCTAGCTACGCAGTAATCCATAGAAAGAAAGAGGATGGTGGAGTGTGTCCCAGTTAACTAGGCACTAACCTTAAGATATAACATAAATGATAATTAATTTAATTACTTAATATTGGAACCCAAATTCTAGCATTTTTGTTTATAAACTTTTTAAAAAAGGCTTTTCAGCTGAAAAATAGAAATCTAAATCTTTTTTTAAAAAAGTAATGCAATCTATAAATGACTCTGCTATGGGTTTAAAAGCATTTGTCTTTTTATAAATGCGAAGAAGTATTGAATTTAGAGCAAGCGGATTGTAGGGCTCTCTCTAGAGTATTTTATTCATCATGGTAAAATTTAAAATTTAAAAGCTTAAATTTAAAATCTTAAAATTTTGATGCTCAGAAAGCAACACTAGTAAAATATTTGTGCTAACTTAATTGCAAAATGTACAATTTCAATCTGTGTCTTTTCTATTTATGTGTTCTTGTATGGAAAGACATATGGATTTTATGGATGTTATTTTATAAGGATTTTATGATCTTTTTATGATTTTATAAGGATTTTATGATACTGATATGGATTTTATCTGGTCTGTTACCTAAAACAGTATTCAAGTAAATTAATGGTAGCCAGAACTTGTAAGACTTCTTCAGTCTTGTTCATCTTGTGAGTGTTGTTTGACTCATTTCCTTTTTTATACATTAGTTTTAACTTTGCAAAAATGTGGACAATTTCACTTGTGCTCTCTTCCATAATCATGCATCTTAGTCTTCATAAACAATGTATTCGTCTTTAAAATTAGCCTTTGTTTATGGTCTTGTTGTGTAGTGCAGCTACCAAGACTCCGTACAAAGAACCCTTGTTGAACACATAGAATATTTTTTTTGTCTCTGCATAAGCATTCAGTGCTGTATTGTCAGTGTCTTCTAACATTGTTCTCTGGATAGAGAAGGGGAGCATTCTCCACCTAGTGGAGCTGGCCCTTTCCATTGTGGGCTGGCCCTTTCCATTGAGACAGGGCCACACTTGATCATTTAAGTGGCAGAGTAATCCAATCCAATCCAGGTCTGACTCTTATCAGGACAGTATTGTCAGTGACTTGTAACATTGTTTTCTCAAACTGCTTTGTACTGAGTTGGACTGATGAATCATCAAGTTCAGTGTTCTTCAAACTTTTTAGCACTAGAATTTATTGAGAACCACCTGGCTGTACAAAACTTTAAAGAAGATAATTCTGTAAAAATTTCATTTATTTGGAAGTAATATTTTACATATTTTAAAAATCTTGATCCATTTCTTGTAATGAGGCAACCCTAATCATTTGCCTCAAGGTTTGAAGGAATTCATTATGTACCCCAGGCTTCACCTGCCCCTATTTCTAATTGCCATTGACCATTTTTGGACAGCTACAGATAAATGTCTTTTATCTTCCTATCGATAAAAATATCTCCATATATTTACACAAGCCTGCAAACTGCTGAAGCTCAGCTCCTTTCAGAGCAAATACCAGCTTTCTGATTTTTGAATAGCCTCAGAACTTGAGCCAATTAACTATCTGATCTTTCCATCTCTCATGCTTTCATTGGAAGACTCTGGGATCCACCAGAAATCGGACTGTAACCCACAATTTGAGTAAGTTCGATACAGTACTGTTCTTAAAGCTCATGGGGAACAGCATCATGATTGCATGTGACAGATGCCACCTAGGACAATCTTTGAAATGCTGAAATCCTAGATTAATATGCTTGACACTGGTCCAAAAATGCTTTTGAATAAATTGCTGTTTGGATTTTTAGTTCAACTAAGAATGTATTTTTAAAAGTCATCTCTGTACTGTGGTAATTTGTTTTGTGGTAGAGTTAATAGACACATTATGCTCGCTGATTTTACAGTCTGAAAGTGTGAATGTGCTCTGCTAGCATTAATGTCTTGGGCAATATACAAGAATTACTGTACAAAAAAGGTATTTTGGATTAGTGTTTGGAAAATATTGTTTTTTCCTCTTATATTGTGGGATTATAATGTGAAGAATTGTGCTTTTTTTTACAAAGTCCAGAGTATGGATTTTTGTTCCAGTTTTTTATTTAAAAGCTGTCCTCATCTACTTGAGGCTTAACTCTTCTTTTGATGGGTGAAATTCAGGTTAATGAAATATTAATGACAGAGCATAGAAGGAATATAACTGCTGTCCCCTCCCAACTGAATAAAGAGGAACCTTAAGCAGTACTCCATCATAAAATTTGCTGGGAGAGAACAGCCATCTCTATCCCAGTATAAGGTTTTGTTGTGGCTAATTAATGTTTCTTCTATAGCTTTTTAGATTCTGAGCCCTTTGAGACAAGGTACCATTTTAGTACTCTGTGTAAGCTGTTCTGAACCTTTTGTTGGAAACAGTATACAGCAGTAGATCTCAAGCATTTTAGATCAGGACCCCCTTTTGAGAGTGACAATCTATCCTGGACCCCTGCCCAGAAGTCATGACTTGGCTGGAAGTGACATCAAATAGGAAGTGATGTCACTGTAATGCCAGAGCTCCTTCATCTCTACTCAGGAGTAAGTCCCATTGTGTTCAATAAGATTTACTTCAAGTGGAAAAATTGATTTAAAAACCCAATTCCAGATTTATTGCTCCTTCATTGCTCTTAATAGAATAAGGTTGTGCCTCAGTATCTACAGTTGTGTAATTCTGGGACTCCCTGCTGATACCAAAAGTGTGTTTTAAAAAGTGGATTTTTAAAAGGTGTTCCCCTTACAATTGTTTAAAAATTGCTTTTCTTACTGTTGTAGAGAGACAGTCAGAAGTTAGAAATGCAAAGCCCCCAACCTTTGCCTGGCTCAGCTGAAGAATGGAATGATTGCTTGCATGATTGCCTTTCTACAACAGTAAGAAACAGTTTTTTAACTGTGATTTTAAAGTAATTCATTTTCCCCCTTCGCCATTTTCATTTGCAGTGGTCATTCATGTTGAATCAAATCCATGTAGAACAAAGTTGGAACCATACAAGTATTATTGTTACTAATTTTACTTTTATTGATGCTTATCACTCCTGCAAATGCTTATGTCAAAAAGTGGAGAATTTCCTCTGGATTTGTTGGATTATTCTCTTGGATATTTTTTTGTAAAGTTTTGGAAACATTCTTTTGTCAGAGAATGGAGTAGACAAATATACAGAGTTGATATACATACAGGATATGAGAACTAAAATAGGATCCTTTAAATCTGAGTTATTGGGCAAGGAATGATGCATGCTCAGTTTTCCAAATTCTTCTTTTGAGACATACACAAAGAGATTGTGAAACTCGCATTGTCCTACCTTCTATTTTAGGGATCTAGAGATAACTAACTGAAATTAAAGGGAAGAAAAGTTACCTGAAATTAAAGGCAAGAAAAATTATCTTCTATCTAGATATGAATTATTCCTGAAATATTTGTTTCAAATGGTTAATAGAAAAATGAACAATTTCATCTTATCAAAATTTTTATTTTAGCCAGCATTTTCCAAACTAGAAATCAAACCAGAAAACGCCTTCCTTGTCCCAAGCAGGGACAGTGGCTTTTCTGCCATGGTGTCATGATTCTTTCAGGTTGATCTCAGCACAGGGAAGCAGAATGGTAAGCACTGTTTAGGGTAGGAGACCTTTTCCAGAATCCAGATCCAGCTCCCGAAATGGAGTATCAGAAAGCCCTGTTTAGGAGGCGGTGGGGTTCCAGTTCCTCCCAAAAGCCAGTGGTACCATCCATGTAGGGATAAAACTGCTGGGCCATTCCGCTTAAAGGAGAGTAGCCCAGTTTTGGGTTGCAACCTACCACTTGGGAACCACTGCTATAAACTGTTAAAACTGGAAAATCTGGATAGTTAAGGTGATTTACAAGAAACTTTGCATTGGCAGTCCTGTAAAACCTGTTCACAATTTGCTTGTAAAAATTGTTGTATGCAAGGATTGAGTGCTCAGTCAGCAATAAGGAACAGATAGTTGTCAATTCTGTAAAATATGGAGATTTAACCCTATTATATGAAAATAATCCTACTCCTTGGAATGAGCACACTGAAGTCCAGGGGTCCCCATATCCACCCATATCCGTGAATTCTGTTATTGGTGGTTTGGCTCCATGCCCCCTGCAGGTGCATGCCCTTCCAGAGATGAGGGGAGCTCAGTTCCTATGCCTCCGAAGGGGAGACTGAGCTCAGCAGAGGCCTAGGCTTTGCAGAATCTTGAAAAGCTCAGAATGAACAAATTCCTATGTGGGTCCAAAGTTCAGCTGAGACTTTAAATGTCCCTAGATTCCTCAGAAGCCCAGCTGGACAGAAGCAGCACCTTGGGCTGGGATCTTACACTTGTCCTTTTCAACTCTTCCTGACTTGCAGGTGTTTAGGAATAGGGGAGTACAAGAATGTGAGTGGATATCATGAAGCGCTGCTCACTCCCATTAATTCTGGTTAGGTTACTATTATCTGGCCCATGCTATGTCAGGCCTATCTGACTCTGGAGGCTTGCCAGCTGATAACGGATAGTGGGAGGGAAGAAAAATGAAGCTTCTGGTCCTTAAGGGATAGTAAACCTGTTCTAATCTTTAAAATAACCCTACAATCCAGAGTAACCACAGGAGCATGTAAGAGACATTACGTGCACCCGTAGTTACTGCACCACATAGTGAAAACCTATGGGAAATTCATATTGCAATTCAAGTTGTTCTTACACCAGAGCAAGGACTCCTTGTAGTTACTCTGGATTGTGCCCTAAGTCCTTCTTTCAATTATTCCATTATGATAACAGATAATTTACAACTATGAGTTCTCTTGAGCTTTGAGCATTAGAACGAGAATATAACCAGCAGTGTTCTTTGTGAAACAAGCAGCTTCAGGTATAAAAATAGATGCTTGCTAGTGGAAGAATTCAGTAAGTCATGAACTGCATGTACTGTATCTAATGTGGTGGGGTGGTTGCAAAACTGTTTACTTACATGAATGTGTGTTGTTACATGTGTCACTAGTGCATGCTCACACAATTTTGCTCAATTTGAGTTAGGGAAATTAGTAATGCTTCTAGAGTGAGAGGTCAAATTCAGCAGTGTCTCAAAAATAGGCTACCAGTTACTTAGACTGACCTTTTTCAAAATAAGATACAGTTGTACCTTGACTAAAGAGCATCTTGAATAAAGAGTGTTTTGTATAAAGAGCAAAATTTTCTCAGAAATTTTGACTTGCTTAAAGAGCACTGTCTTGAATAAAGAGCACTTCTGAGGAAGTTTGGAACAGGCTTCCATGGCAAGGGAACTTACAGGCGGGATGAGGAGACTAGCTTCTCCACCTCAACAGAGGCTTTCTCCGCCTCTGGAGGGTTTCCCCGTCTCTCCAGCGGTAGCGGAGGGGATTCCCTGTGCGCGCTCGTCTCCTATTGTCACTTCCTGGTTGGTGTGCGCATAGACTTTAGAACACATAGAGTCTATATCTATGGTGCGCACCATAGATCCTAAAGACACTTTCCTGGGAGTAAGCCCCATTTAACACAATGAGACTTCTGGGTAGACATGGTTAGGAGGCTGCAATCAAAGACGCTTACCTGGGCTGCTGCTGGAAGTTCAAGGTGGTCATTGGGGGCGCTTGGGGGCAGTTAGGGGCAGCTGCCTCTGGCACCCCCAGGCAACAGCCCCCAAGGTGGGGGGCAGTTAGAGGCAGCAGTGCTGGCCAGCAGCCCTTTTATAGAGCCTCCATGCGGAGCGTCAGGGCTGCATAGCACACAGGCCCATAGCATGCTTGCTTGTAAAGTGAAACGGAACTTGTTATGTGAAGCAAGATTTCTTGGAAATTTTTGCTTGTTATGTGAAACACTTGTTAAGCGAGGCACTTGTTAAGCGAGGTACTACTGTATTATGAGAATCAAAATGGGGGCCAGAGATTTTTTTTTTGTTTATGAAGCTTATCTATGCTACAAGGGTAGTGGTGAGTGTTTCAGGGGGGAAAGTCAGCAAAAACGGTGATCCTTTGATCTAGAACAAAAGCTTAGGACCGGGCAAAGAAGAATGTATCACCAAATGGAGAGAGCTCTTTAACATAGCAGCAGTAAGGGCAAATGGGCAAGATGTTCAGCAGCATGGACACTTCCCCAAGAAAGGTGACTTAAAATGGAGGTTTCTGCTGAGAAATAAGCTTCAAAACCTGCAGCATGTTCACTTCTGGAGGTGTTGGAAGTGTCAGAGTTCTGCTTCCAGAGTAGGGGCAATATAGGTTTTCACACAAAGGAAAATGCCATTGCTGGATGCACCAAAGAGTTTGGAGCGTCTGTTTGGTTATGCAACACAGATTTCCTGAACATGAATGTTCTTCCAGGAGCATACAAAGGCTTGATTGCACCTCATAGAAGTTCGTGAAAGACAAAAGACATGGCACAGTATGTGTTGAACACAGACTCAAGTTGCCTTCTTGACTGGAATCTGAAAATTTGTCCAGGTGGCCTGACCACTGTGCAACTTGAAACTCAAATTTATTATGCAACAGGACTACTTAAAATTCTGACTGGATGGGCAAAGGTGGTAGGGTTAAGGGATTTCTGTCACAGGATGTGGTGGATTTTTTTTAAGGACTAAATGTTCAATTTAAGAACTTTTGAGTCACTAGCTGGTCACTTGAGGGCACTTTCCAGCTACCAGTGAAGTCCAAGCAAAATACTAATAACAAGCCTGGATAAGCAGTTTCATTTAAAATCAGCAGGAGTGATGCTATTTTCTTGAGAAGAGGCAAAAGAAAAAGCTATCTTCTCTTCAGCCCAACTTAGTGTTGTCATATAAAGTCTCAAGTTCAGTAAGAAACTGCCCAATATAAAATGTGCCACATTTTTTGTGCCCATGTCTACAGCCACATGCTAACGTTGATTTTATCCTCTTAATTAAAGAAAAAATTATCAGTCCCAAAAACCTTTTAAAAAAGAATTTCACATATACTATCAACAAAAATAGAATATACAGGTATCCCTTGTTATCCATTAGCTATAACGTTCCAGAACCTCCTATGGATATAACAAAATCTGTTTAAACATATTTTTCCATTGTTTTATTTATTAAGATCTGATTCCAGGTTTCTTGCTCCTCCATTGCACCTCATGGAATAAGGGAGTCCCACAATATCTGCAGGGGTTTGATTCTGAGACTGAAGAATAGAGTGACTGCATGATTGTCTCTACAACAGAAAATCAGTTTTTAAAACTCTAATTTGCAGTGGCCATTAATGTTGAATCAAATCCATGTAGAAAAAAAATCAATGTATAACAAGGTTGGACATGTACAGAGTTTTCAGTGCCTTATGACTATAAGATCATTCTCTGTTAAAAAGCACTTGTTGGCTACCCTTTTGGTGCTCAAGGTGGTATCGAACAACAAGCGCAAAAAATTGTAAATACTAAAAGCAAGGTAATAAAATGAATGAAAATCAAAAAGATAGCTCCATCATCACAAGTAAACTAGCTAACAGCACAATCCTAACCATGTCTACTCAAATGTAAGCCCCATTGTGTTCAATGGCTCTTACTCCCAGGAAATTGTCTTTAGGATTGCAGCCTAAGTGAATCAAGGACTAAATGTGTGTTGCACTCATGGGAAGGCCAATACAAAAGGGGAATTGCAGACCTTGGGGGAGGCCATTTCAAGGCTATGGGAAAATTGATGTTAAGGGTCTGCTTTACAATGCAACTGTAAAGGCTATTCAATTATGCTAGTGCTGAAAAGACTGTTATGATTACACCCTGAGATGCATAAGGCTTAAAGGAAGCACCAGTACTTTGAATTGAACTGGAAAGCAAGGTTCAATTCTACCTGATTTCTGGGTAAATGTGACTAGGTGGTACAAACTGTGACACAGCAGACCTGACTTTGGGGAGTGCTGATTTATACTAGGAGTCCTCAGAAGCGTGTTTCATACTGACTTTCAGTCCACATGGTCCACTTTGACCTTTTTTGTTTGCCTGGTTTATTGTGGGTGGTGGTTTTGGACTCAAACGTTTTCTTGCTATATGTATAGGTTACATCTTAGCTTTTCAGCTTTTGTTTTCAAATGTTTTCAAACATTAGTTTATACTGAACTAGCAAAAAGTTACCCGCGTTGCAGAAGTAAAATTCCCCCTTGCATCAGTCCCCCCACACGCAACATTCCCCATGTGCATCAAACCCCCCATGTGCAACATTGCCCATGCACATCAGTCCCCCATGTGCAACATCTCCCCATGCACAACATCGCCCATGTGCATAATTCCCCCATGCGCAACATCTCCCCATGCACATCAACCCCCATGGGCATCATCCCCATGCACAACATCGCCCATGTGCATAATTCCCCCATGCGCAACATCTCCCTATGCCCATCAACCCCCATGCACATCATCCCCCCATGCGCAACATTGGCCATGTGCATAATCTCCCCATGTGCATCTCCACATGCGCATCAACCCCCATGCACAACATCCCCCATGCACATCAGTCCGCCATGCACATCAGTCCGCCATGCGCATGAACCCCTGTGCACAACATCCCCATGCGCATCAACTCCCATGCGCAACATCGCCCATGCACATAATTCCCCCATGCACAACATCCCCATGCTCATCAAACCCCCATGCGCATCGCCATGCACATCAGTCCCCCATGCGCAACATAGCTCATAAGCATCAGTCCGCCATGCGCAACATCTTCTCATGCGCAACATCTTTCCATGCGCATCAACCCCCATGCGCAACATCTTTCCATGCACAGCATCCTCCCCAGTGTAACCTCTTTCTCCAAACAACATCCCCCCAGTGCACCAGTCACCACTGGATGTTGGTCAGTCTTCCATGTTAAGTATAGGACAAAAACATGTTGCAGCCCTTTTTGGCCCCTTAAGGGTTAAATTTCTCCACATGGGTTCTTGGTGAGTGTTCATGTGACAGAAGGAACTCCCTCCCCGAATTTCATGCTTCCAGATCCGGGGGTTGGGGCGGAATGTTGATGAGTCATCAATTCTCCAATGCAAAGTATAGGGAGGAAAACATGTTGCACCCCTTTTTACCCCCTTCCAGTTGGAATTTCCAAAAACCAGTTTTTAGTGCACCCCTCCGTCATAGAAGGAACACCCACCCCAAATTTCACGCTTCTAGGCCCGCTGGTTTTGGCAGGGCGGTGATGAGTCGGTCAGTCAGTGAATGAGTAAGTCAGCAAGTGACTTTTCTCTTTTATATATATACTAGCGAAAAGCGTATCTGCGTTGCGGGAGTAACATTTCCCTATACGCCATCCCCCCATGGCACATAAACACCCCACAGCGCATAAACACCACATGCGCCACTTCCCCCATGTGCATCACCCCCCAGGCGCAACCTCCCCCCCCCCAGGCGCAGCATCCTCACCAGTGCAACCTCTTCCTCTGAACAACATCCCCCCCACCCCGTGCACCAGGCAGAGAGCACCAAATTGGCTGGATGTTGGTCAGTCTCCCATGTTAAGTATAGGACAAAAACACGTTGCCCCCTTTTCAGCCCCTGAAGGGTTAAATTTCTCCAGATGGTTCAGGTGACAGAAGGAACTCCCTCCCAGAATTCCATGCTTCTAGGCCCAGCAGTTGGGGCGGAATGTTGATGAATTGTTGCATCAATTCTCCAATGCAAAGTATAGGGAGGAAAACGCGTTGCACCCCTTTTTACCCCCTTCCGGTTGGAATTTCCGAAAACCGGTTCTTAGTGCACCCCTCCGTCATGGAAGGAACACCATCCCCAAATTTCATGCTTCTAGGGCCGGCGGTTTTGGCAGGGCGGTGATGAGTCAGTCAGTGAGTCAGTCAGTGAGTGACTTTTCTCTTTTATATATATAGATAGACAAATACTGATTTCTAATCCTGCTTTCTTGGTACAAAATACACCCAGTAGATGTGCAAATATACAAGTAGAGAGAACAGCTCTATTTCCTAGTGATGCACAAATTCACTATTCTGTTGTAGGTATACGGAAGTACCTGGAACTTTTTCTGAAGACCTTTAGTCCATGGCAAGGATTTCAAAAGCAAGCAAGAATAGTATAAATTTAAGTTTGGGGCCTCAACTAGTTAATCTGTGCTGTTTCTGTCTGAAAAATTACAGCTAATGCTTAAAACTTCCAGATGAGATAATTAAGTCTGTTGAATGGAGCTGTGAAAACTATGTTTCGCACCAGTAGTCAACAGTGTCATGTGCCTTGGGCTTTCTCTCCAAACTAGGACTCTTCATTAGCCTTCCATGGTATAGTAGGCGTTAGAAAGCAGGAATCATTTGTTGGTAGGAGGAATATTTGGAATGGTTTGTCTTTCAGTGGCGCAAGTGGTTAAGACACTGTGCCTGTTAACCAGCAGGCCAGGGTTTGAGACCTGGGTTTTAGGTTTCTGGATTTTTAACAATTGTGTAAAGCAGTGTCAGAGATGATGTGGCCCTCCTGCCAAAAACTTTGGAGGCCCCCGGGGTAAAGGAGGGAATTTCAGCAGCTGTGTCTTTCCATTTGTGCAATTGTTAAAGGTCTGGCCACACGTTCCCTAAACTCTCTCAATGGTGATACATCCACTTCATCACACAGAAAATATATACTCAAATCTAATCTAAATTCCTCTTTTAATGACACTGTCTACTACGTATTATATCCAAATTATATTGTTTCAGCAACTTATCTCCAATCTTTCATCTAAGGCACATCAGAGGTTTTTAGCTCTTGATTGCTGGCAAACAATTCAGAAGTCACTCATTCTACAAAATGACAAAGCCAGGTGCCTGTCTCCTAAAATAATGCTAAAAGACACAGGTCATGACTACATCTCTAAAACAGTAGAAAAGCAATTTTTTAAACTGTGATTTGCATTGGCTGTTTATTTTAAGTCAAATCTGTGTATAAAATACCAGTGTATAATAAGGTTGCACCTGTACCTTTTTAGAATGCCTGTAGCTATTTTTTATCTTCTTATAAGAGCACTGCAAACCAAGGCTGGCAGAGCAATAATGACTTCTTTATTTATTTTCAGGTATCTTCTACTAACTAAAGATAGTCGACCAATGTAGTACAGTCAACCAACCAAAGGCTTCCTACCAAAGCCTTCAGTCTTCTGTTAAGCTCAAGTTTTCTCTATGCCATGCTGTGCAACTGTCAACCCATGAGGAATTTGTCTTCATGAAGATTCCTAACATTGGTAATGTGATGAATAAATTTGAGATCCTTGGAGTTGTAGGTGAAGGTAAGTAAACACTTGTCCTCATTGAATTTGCATATTGTATAGCATTACTTTAAAAATAGTATAACTAGGACGGAAATGTGAACACGAGGATGCCTGAAGAAAGCTGATATATTTTCTGGTGTGATAATGGCAACAAATGACTGCTGGTTACTTTTCCAGACAACTAAAAATAGTAGCATGAACTTTTGTTTCTTATTCATATTGACACCAAATTGCCTCTGATCAAGCAGTTTTGAAGCACAACAAAAACCTGTGCTACCTGTTTTACCTGTTTTAGCTAGCAAATTGCAAATGCCCTCTTTATCTTACAAATTTCTGCTATAACACAAAGATTCTGCAAATGGATTCTTGTTAATTCCTTCTGGAATGGGAACATTTCAGGAGCTAAAGTAGCCATGCGAATGCTGATAGTAATAAACTACTAACTACATCATCTGAAACCAAAAGTAATTTGTACACATGTGCTTCCTCTTGAATTTTGCTGTGTGAAGAAAAAATTAAACATACTCTTGAATAATAAATCAGTATAATTACATTCATGGAGGAAGTAATTACAAAATACAGGAAACCCTAGTTCTTTGTGGGCCGAATCCTACCAGGTTTCTAGTGCTGATGCAGCTGTTTCAACAGGTTATATGCTAAATTCTGTGAGAGTGGGAGTGGTTTTGAAAGTCTCCTTGAGATAAGGGAATATTTGTTCATAAGATAAGGGAATCTTATAAGATAAGGGAATATCCTAGGGCTGCATAACTGCTGGAAAGTTGAATAGGATTGTGCTAATATTTCACAGCATGTGTCCTAAATAATGCATAATTAAAACATTTATAAAACTTTGAAATTACTGTACCAAATTCCAGTGTCTAATTTTTTCCCCATTCTTGTCCCATTCTATTTGCAATGGTCCAGGAGCCTATGGAGTTGTACTTAAGTGCAGGCACAAGGTGAGTAAAATGCAACAAATTGCTGTGCAATTCTAATTCTCGTTTTTTAAGGTGACATAACAGACCACAAGTTTTTTTAGTGTATTGAAATGTACTGGGCTGCTTTGGATGTAACACTAAATGATAGCTTGGATCGAAGAATAAGTTTTCAAGGTAGCAAGAAGCTGTACTTTAGCATTGCAACAGCCTCACTGTGCTTAAGAGGATTGCATCCTGAGCCCCTTGCATCCAACCAATTTTCAGGGGAGTCCTACCCCACAAAGGTCCAATAAGCTTCTTTTGAAACTTAACAGTTTTCTGAAGTTTGATACAGAATGAGAAACTTTATTAGAAAAGAGAATTCTTAGTAGTTGTGTGATTTGTCATTCTCAATTTTAAATGGGTACTTTGTATCATAGCTTGGGTATGCAGTAATTTTTGTTTCAGTTTATTCACCTCCTTTAAAACAAAAGAAATGGAAAAAAGGATAAGATGAAACAGTTGTATCTACTCTGTTTTCATGGTGCTATCAAAAGGGAACATAAAGGCTTGTATTTATTTGTTCACAGCCAATCTCACTGTAGTCCTGAGTTGCACAAATGTTTCAGATCTTTCTATTGGCTTACTTTCAACTTACTCAAAAGAATGCTGCTGTGTTGCTTGCAGTGCCATGAAAAATAACATTCAGGATACAAAAACTGCTCAAACCAGTTAGGCTCGGAAGCTACTGAATGTCCTATGCAAATTCTGGGCTGAAATACTGCTTGTGTTTTGTTGATCTGTTCCAAACTCTACTTCAAAGGCTCCTGAATTACATCTATGATACCACAGAAGCCAAAATAATGTAATACAGCCAGTTGCATGCCAAAAGAACGACTGAACATTATATTTATATGGATTGTGAGCATATTTGTTTCAGAAGGAAATTTGCATGTATTTCAAATCCAAAAGGAAATAACTCCTCACACTGAAATTTGCATCATATGCCTCGAATTGAGGTCCAGTGAATTTAATGAGACTTCTAAGTAGATTGTTCTAAGTAGATAGTGAGTTCCTATCTCTACTTTAAAAAGTTGGTATAAAAAAGTAGATCGGGCTTACCTCTCTCCTCAGCATAAAGTGGTCCTCTGATGGCCACAGAGACAGATTGCTGAACTTCTAGTTTTTCCTCTTCCAGTGAGGCTGCAGTAACTCAGCTGGTTAAGACACTGTGCTTGAGACCTGGGTGAAGATGGAGTGGGCTCCCATCCTTAGCTCCACATGCCAACTTAGCAGTTCGAAAGCATGGAAATGCAAGTGGATAAATAGATACCCCCTTGGTGGGAAAGTAAACGGTGTTCCATGCAGTCATGCAGGCCACATGACCATAGAGGCATCTTCAGACAGTGCTGGCTTACAGCTTGAATCAGGGATGAGTGCCACACTCAACAGCTGTGGCTTGTGCCTATATTGGCAGCAGGGCAACTTGCAGCCAATCGTGGCTGACAGGGCAATCCTCCAGGGACCTTTTCATTATCAGTCATCAGATAAGGATTCAGCAGTGCTGTAAGTGATAAGGATTCAGCAGTAAAGGCAGTGCTGGATAACAAGAGGAGGGCTGTGATCTCCCCCCACACCCCCAAATGCTCCCTGCTTCAGATACAGCTCTCTTGGCATGCAGCATTATCACCTGCTGTAATGGCTGTTGAGAGAATGCTGAACCGTCACAGGCCTTTAGTTCAGTGACGGGGTGATGCTGGATGCTAAGCAAGAGCAATAAGCTGTTCTATCCTACTGTTGAAGTCCAGTGCTAACACTGTTGCTATGGCCAGAGAGATTCCAGCATTCTCTCCAAACCATTGTAAGAACTAGCAGTAGTGATACTATGTGATATGCAAGCGAAGCAGACAAGGATTAGGGTTTATTCCTCCTGTTGTTCCAATTATTAGTATAATACCAAAATTAAGAAAACTATAAGTAATGTTCCGTTAAGTGCTTCATGGAAAAAGAAATTAGATAGATGGCACTTTCTCTCATCTAGTATCTCAAAAAACCAAGGACTTAAATTCAGGGAAATCATTTTGTGTGTGGGTATGTGGGTGTAATGGGTCAATTTTTCTCAGGGAGCCTATGTACTGCATGCAAAATGTGAACAAGGTCTTAATCTTTCTCTTCCAGTGTTCTGAGAAGAATATTTGTTCAAGGAAACAAAATGCCATGTTGTTCTATTAATTTTTTTCAACAAATAAAATATGTATGTCCTGCTTTTCAGTGCAAAAGAAAATGTCAAAGGTGGTTTACATTCTTAAGGCTGGAATCCTATTCTCCAGTTAGGCCAGCCTAAACCCAAGTCCTTTGCTGACCTTGGGGTGTCACAAAAGTGCCATAAGACACTTCTGCACCACTCCTGGGGAAAAGTTAGGCCAGTGCACAGACATGCCCTTGCCTCTCTACATTACCACAAGAATGGGAAGATGGATGAGTTGTGCCAGCCTAAGTTAGGACTGCATCCTTAGAAGAATACCTGTAAATTAAAATTAAATCAGAAAATGTATACCATAGAGTCAAATAAGGGGGTGACAATTTAGTCCAGAAGGAGCAGTCAAATCACTGAGCTATGACAGAGGTACAGAAGGTAAAAACACCCACCCATTATCCAAAAGACAAAGTAGAATGTGTCTGTGTTTTTGAACACTTAATTATCCTTGATTAGTTAGAGGATGTACTGCAGCTAGTATGACACAGTAGAATAGGGGTAATTGCCACCATAACACACCAGTCAATACTGCTGCATGTCATATTACCCCAAATTCCAGGGGTAGTGGAAACCCAAGCTCCAGGGAAAGAAGAACTCCCAATTAACAAGCCTCAGCACGCCTCCTTCTTAGTCCACCCCTTCCCCCCAATTCCAGAGGATGCAAATACCTCTCACCTTCTATATCCACCAACACATTCCCACTCTATTGCTCCACAGAAAGGAGATAAGCAATTAACTGACCATTTAATTGGCCTTTCCACCCAATATCTTACTTTGGTCAAAGAACAAAGCAAACACTCCACTGCCTCATGATAGGAAAAGGATTTCTTGTTCTCAAAAAGTTCACAAAAAGCTTAGTTCATATAGATGCCTGACTACCTTCCACCTGACTACCTATTGCCAAAGAGAAAGGCAATAAAAGGAAAAGTCTTCAAGCACATAAGATAAAAACATATATAAGGTAGCAAGGAGCTAACTAGTGCTAACTTACAAACTGTCAATGCAGTCCTAACTCATTATGCCTGCAAAAGTCATGGCACAATGCCTGGCCTGTCACAAGAGTGCTATACAGCACTTCTACACCACTCTTATGTGGAGGGTTAGGCAAGTGCACAGATATGTGCTGGCCTTTCCATGCCACTGTGGAAACAGAGATTTGTGAGTTGCACTGGCCTAAACTGGTTAGGATTGTACCCTGAGAAGCTTGAATCCTAGACATAAATCTTTGACCTGTCGGATAGCATTCCAAGTGCAACAGCGTCCTAAAAGAATTTCTGTCAGCCTTTTATAGTTCTAAAACCTGACCCTCATGGGTAGCTCTACCAATATATTATTTCTACAAATCTGCTGAGTCAGCTATCCATTTAACTCTAATCACAGATGTGATTCTCTCTAGTCCATCTTCAAGCAGAGGCTCAAAAAGCACCTGTCACAGTTGTTCTAAGACAGGGGTGTCAAACTCATTTCATACAGAGAGCCAAAGTTAGCATTAATGGATCTCCCAAGGGCTGGAGTCCAATCTTAGGAATGTCCATTCAGAAGTATGTCCCATTATAGCAGGATGACCATATGCCATAACAAAAGAAAAAGGACAAGGCACTCCAAAATGGTAGGACACCCAAGAAAGATGTAGGACATGACAAAATCAAAGCTAAAAACATTCATTTATATTGCTTTCATGTGGTTAATTTAAACACCATATTACTCATTAAATTTACAACTATTGTATTATGTATAATTTATTACATATAATTAATTACAAGAAGGCTACTTGCTGGTTCCTACAAGGAAAAAGAGGACATTGATGTTTCTTTCTTGGAAACAAGGCTAAAATCCAGGGCATGTCCTGAAAAAACATATGGTCACCCTGCATTATATGGGACATACTCCCAGGAAAGTGTGGATAGGATAACCACCTCAAATCCTAATCCTATACATGCTGCACAGAAGCAATTCCCATTATAGCCAATGGGACTAACTTCCAGGTAATGGTGGAGAGAACAGCAGCCCCCCACCAAGCCAAGAGTCCATGGGACAGCAGGATTCTGGAGGGACATTCAGAGAGAGGAGCAATCCTCCAGGGTGTACAAGGGGCATAGCAAAAGAATGGGCGCTTAAGATGGATGCCCTGCAAAGAAGCGTTAGCCCAGCCCAGTCTCTCCTCTCTTCCCGCAGCATGCTCCCAGCTTCCGCGCCGTCCTACAGGGACAGCCCCTGCATCACCACTCAATCAGATGCCTCCAGAGGGAAGAAAGGAGGAAGGGTGGAGTAGGCCCCACTTAGCCTGGCTCCTGCCAGAGCTTCACCCCTCTGGCTGGCCTGGAGAGACACACAAATTGCAACCGCCTCCCACCACAACTGCAGGCTGCATCCCATTCACTTGCAGGCCGGATAAAATGGCCAAGTGGGCTTGATTTGGCCTGCGGGCCCTGAGTCAGACACCTTTGCTCTAGGACGATTTCTTGCTACAGGCAGGGGGTTGTACTAGATAACCTACTGGATCCCTTCCAATTCTATGATTCTGTGATCAGTTTTTTGCATTAAATCCTAGTAAACTGGCTGCTAATGATGGAAGATGTTAAATTTAGGCCAACTTGGAGTCTACTTATAGAATGCTTAGAGTCTACTTATAGTTGCCACTGTGTGCATTAGGTGTACTTTTATCACTGCAGTGTGCTATTTTTCCCACTTTAAAAATACATTCAAGAATGATTTTTGAAAATTCAGGCAAATAATCCTTGTGCAAAAGTTTAACACTTCATTGAAACCTACTTTAAAAATCAGGTTTGAGTGACATTTTAAAAAATAATAAATTTAAAAGAACAGAATCTTAAAATAGCCCCTGTTTCAAAATGACAACTGAAATTTGCATGGCTTGTCTAACCAATGTGTAATTATTATATTTTTGGAGTAGGTTACTGTGGAAATTTTAGTGCTGAGCTTTTCTCTATACTGTATGATGAATACAGGCTGTAGAGTCTAGTCCTACTCTGGTTTATCAGGCATCACATTTTGCTAGATAAGTAGGCCGAGTAGGGGGAGAAATGAGAGTTGAATGGAAACTATTAGCTTTAGTTAATGCATGGTAAAAGAACTGGAAAAAATCTTATTGATCTCACCAGTAAAATCAGGTCATTCTGCTAGGCTACTTAAAATTAAGTTCTCTGTGTAAAACAGACAAAATGTTCATAAGCCCCATGTCGTTATACTATTTTTAAACGATCCTGTTTCCCAAGACAAAATTTACTCTATTTTGACTATGGGAGGACATTTTTTGGGATTGCTGACTGACTCACTAACTCATCAACGCCCAGCCAAAATTGCCAGACATAGAAATGTGAAATTTGGGGAGGGTCTTCCTTCCATGATGTAGGCAGGCAGGCGTTTGGGGTGCAGTGCAGCTCCTGCTGCATGATTGCCACTGGACTGCTTGGGAAGCACTTGGAGGGGCACTGGAGGAGCTGCCAAGTCCTGTACCCTCTGGTCAGCCAGGAAGACACTGCCCGGGGGAACCACTGGGAGACTCACCAAGGGCTGTCCTGCCCAGCTTGCACTGCTGCCACCACTAACCTCTCCCAAGGCACACCAAACCTACCCACTTGGGCAGGACAGCTTGGAGCAATGTTAGGGAGTTCTTTGGCCATTGGGGAGGACAGGCCTGTAGCCCTCTGTGATGTGCTTACTACCTATGGAAGGTGTTGGGCATCGCCATCTTGGAATTTGGTGCTAAGGCACCCACTGCCAATTCCATGATGGTGGATCCCACCCTCTCATGACCCCTCTAACCTGAATTCATAACCCCCTTGGGGATCCCAACCCCCACTGAGTACGACTGCCCTAATGCCAGATGTGATGATCTCATTCTGAAGGGTTTCATCTAGAAGAGAAGAGTTCTGCAAGCTGCCCATATAACAATTACCTGCCTTGTTGATGTTGTGAGAACAAAAGTATAAATGCTATATAAGCCTTAGGCATTTGCTTTGGCATTGGAAAGGCAGGGTATAAATCCCATACATAAACATACTGCTTTATTAGATCATAGCTTGAAAAGTGGTATGTAAGTACTGTAGATAGATATAGATAGATAGATTGATTGATTTCACTACCATGCAGCTTTTCTAAGGAATAGATCTGGGTGCTGGGACACTCCAGGCAGTTACATCTGTTGCTTAATGTTCCAGAAGGCTAGGCCAACAAAATATACAGGTAGATACAACTAGTGCCCAGATCTATCTGGTGCCCAGATGTATTCCAAAGAGGAGAACACAGGTGGAACAGTAAACTTCATTTACAGAGCAGAAGGCATTCCTCAGACCCCAGATCTGGCTCTGAGCTGGGGTTTGAAGGATCCTAGTTTAAACTGTGGCTTTTGCAATGCTAAGAATTGTGGTTTATTTCAGTTTTATGCACGGGGATTTGAAATCAAGATTGAAATTTTTTCACATCCTGGTTTTGAATCAGTTAAACCACAGTCACTAACTTCAGTCAAGCTATGGCTGTAAAAACAAAATTATTGGTATATGAGTAGAGAGGTTAGAAAAGAAGGCTTTTTGTTAGGAATGTGAGTCCCTGCAGGATTAGCAGGGCTAAGCAGAGTAGTTGTGCAGAGGATGAGAGGGCAGCAGCACAAAGTACACACACAGCTGTTTATAGTTCAAGATAACCATATTGTTCAAAAGACAGGCAGAAGATAAGTCAAGTAACACAGTCCAAGGTCAAAGCAGTAGATCAGTCATATACATACATCCAGTTGCAGGGTTATTCCAATCTCAGTAATCCAGTTAAACAGTCCACAAGTCAGTCCACAGATGCAGTCCAGTCTTTCAGAGTATCAAACAGTAATAATACTCTCCTCAGTAACCCACACTTTGCAATAATCTCATACAGACTTAAATATAGTGAAACACCAATCAGTTAGAGATATTGCAGTCATGTGACCAGTGACTCAGCACTTCCAATTCTGCTGAATCATGCTGTAAGAGCAGTTACAGATTGCATCAGCTAGATTGCATCAGCCTTCTGCAGTATTGCATCAGCCTTGAATCAACTTGCCTGACCAAACATGTTTCATTATTAGATTCAAACCCTAACACTTTTAGCTAGACTTGTGCTGAAGTGAGTCTGTGAAAGCAAATGTTGCGCGGTAAACTGGTCTTTTTAAGATGCAACAAGACAGTCTTGTTGCAATCCTAGTTTTGTTGATTGTGCAAACCTAGCCTATTAAAGTTACAACAGAGCTGCAAGCTTCCAGAGAGAGAGGATGCATACTGAGGATGCACCAATTTCATCTTTATTTTGTTCATGAGGGGAGATTGATTTGTGAGTGCCTGAAAAACTGGGATAAAGTTGGTTTTTACGTATTTTCTAGCCTGATGATTATATGATTCCTTGTGTGTTAATGACAATTTTTAAAATTAATGAAAAGTCAATAGTTTGTTTGGCAACCCACCAGCTTTCATCTTTACTGTGCCAGACCTGTCTTCTTGAAACCAATTAACATTTATGGCAAATATGGAATAGTGCCATTCTTATGTAAAGAATGATTCACAGGCAGTGCTGTATGCAGATGGTTGTTACGTTTTGGCTTGTTTTTGATAAAGCAACTTCCTGTACAGTTTTTAAATTTCAGCTTTTTTTTTTAAAAAAAGAGCAATGGCTTGAGAAATGCATTGATTGCTGTCCTCTTACTAAATTTTTTCTTTGAATATTATGGTTCAATGAAGAGTATCTTGCCTTCTGGTATTGCACTCCACATCCAATCTGGGATTAGTCAGCAGAGTAGACACTTTTAAATTTTAATGCATAGCCTTTTAATGCCTAGCCTCTCAACCTTTGTGAATTAAGAGGCGACCCACTGTTGTAAACCATAGCCCCTATTACAAACAGAAAAAATAGCATACTTTGACTTTTTTGGTGGGAAATCGCATATGAACAAAAATAAGCCATGAAGGCTGTAATCCTAATCTCCAGTTAGGCCAGCATAAATTCTTTACTGACCTGGGGGTGTCACAAAAGTGCCATTAGGCACTTCTTTCCATTCCTGAGGCGGGGGGTGGTGGTGGTTAGGCCAATGCACAGGTATATGCCAACCTCCCCACACCATTATGGGAAGATATGCCAGCTGAGTTAGGCCTGCCTAAATTGGTTAGGATTGCACTCCACATGACATACAAATGTGCCCAAAGAACAAATAAAAGCAGAAGAAAAGTATGGCACAATCATAATTTGAAGTCACTTTGGGTGCAATCATAACCTAGGCTGGCACAACTCATTAGTCTTCCCGTTGTGATGTAGGGTGGCAAGTGCATGTCTGTGCACTGCCCTAACCCTCCTCTAGGAGTGGTGCAGAAGTGTCTTAAGACACTTTTTGTGACAGTCCCAGGTCAGCATAGGACTTATGCCTATCTTAAGGTGTTATGGATCTTAATTTTTTGTTGAGTTAGATTTGGAAGCAATTGTTTGCTTGTGTCTTTTCTATCTTTTTTAAGATGTGAGCCTTCTGGCACAGTTGGCCGTCTTTTTATGCAAAATGTTTTTATAAACTTTTGGGTGAAATGTGGTATACTGAATAGTGTTTTAAATAATATTTGAAGTAGGAATGTATTGGGTTTAGATACAGAGATCAAAATAATTTTAATAATATTTCTGAGAAAGAACCTTTGCTCCCTTTATTTTGCAGGAGACACATGAAATTGTGGCCATTAAGAAATTCAAAGACAGTGAAGGTAATTTTTCCATTTTATATATAAATACACTGGTAGTGAAATTTTTTGCACATAGGTTTTGTATCCAAGATAAAAATCCTTCAGGTGTATGATGCATATATTACATTATCATTTGCCATGAATGTTTGTTCTTCTCTGAGCAGAAGAGAAGTTCAGACTTACAGATGAACTCTCTTCTGGATAGGACTTCAGAGCAGTTTGTAACATAAAATGTGGTTGCCAATGAAATGCTGTGACAAGCACTAACTTTTCCCCTCCTAAGCTTCCCCATCATCCCCTCCTTGTTATCCCAGGTTACAGCACCTGGTATTGCTGCACCAGGAAGAAAGAGGACTGGAAGGGATAGGATAGGGCTCTTAGGCTACAATCAGGCATAACTACAGGACCTTTTACACTGACATAGTTACAGTGCCACCTATGGGAAACCTATGGGAAATGCCTCTTACGTCTTCTTACGTTACTGTGGATTGTAGGGTTAGTATCATACCCTTTTGTGTGGAAATTGGAGAATTTTGTAGGAAAAAATAATGCAGTTCCAAAACTTTTCTTGGTAAGTTTGTTATCAAATTTGATACATGAATATGCCATTATTTATACTAAAAGAAGCTGTTAGCCCTTTTCAGAAGTAGAATCCCCTTTCCAGGTATTATAGAGGAACCTCTACATCAGTTGCTTTGCTGCATGGACTTGTATCCTCTGGCTGAGGGTAGTAAGTAAGCTATGATTGTAATCAATGGAGGCACCTTGGACAACTCTTCTGGGTGCAGCCGAGTTTCCTGCAGTTTTCTTTCTTCTGAGAAAATAAAGAAAAGGGAAGAAGTCTCTGTGCTTCCTCCCAGCTCTAAGATTTCGTAAACACCTCATCCATTTGCAATTTGATTATCCTGCTCTGCTCTTCTTTATGTGCCAAAGCAGAAGAAGGTAGTATAGGGTGTTACTGTTGGCTGCATTCAGACAAATTTGGTATCAAATTTGAGAGAAGCAGTTCTTTGTTATTAGGAGGTTAGGAGGAGATTTAAAGAAAAAACTTGATTAGCATACATCCTTTACCAACCTTTTTAACTTTTAGAAAATGAAGAGGTCAAAGAAACTACTTTACGTGAACTTAAAATGCTTCGTACTTTGAAACAAGAAAACATAGTGGAGCTAAAAGAAGCTTTTAGAAGAAGAGGAAAACTGTACTTGGTGTTTGAGTATGTAGAAAAAGTAAGTAAGTTTGCACTGTTTCAGACAAATTTTCTCCAACATAGAGGATTAAATGTTTTGAAAACCAAGGTACCCATATTTATTCGAATATAATGCACCATCGAATCTAATGTGACCCCATACTTATAATCAAAATGTTACTGTATTTACTCAGTTCTAATTAACATCAAATCTAATGTGCACCCTGATTTTGGAGACTGAATTTAGCTGGAAAAGGTGAGCGTAATATTTGAATAAATACATTATGTATTAAAATGATACTCTATGTATTAAAATAACCAATATATTATATGTATTAAAATGGATATTCTATTGATATAAAAATCTGTTAGGTCAAATAAAAGTGTAGCTATCTTTTCAGTGTGATGTTTCATTCTTAAGCACCCTAAAATGATGACATTATATTCACTGAACAAGTAGTTGGCATTCTCGTCATAGTGAGACTGAGAATAAAAATTTATACTTTGAATAAACATTCAAAATAATGAATATTTTGTTATCAAAAGGTGCATTTCCTGTACAGTTCCTGTACAGTTTAAACTGTATAGTTCCTTACAGTTTACCTTTCAATATTAGGACTCCTGGACCTCTAACAATTTGTAGACTTAGAAGAAGAAATTTTACAATTTCTAAGTCTTTAAGAATTGTGTAGAATTAGAATAAATTTTAGCTGGTGCAATTTCTCATCTGTGAGATTAATACCCTCTTCTCTTAGCTGTCATAGTTCCTATTCTGATTGCTCCCTTCTATATCTGCTCCTTTAGTTAAAACATACGGCCAGCAAACACATTTAATATTGGCCCCAGTCACCTTCTTGGGGCTGTGTGTTTCCCAATCATTAGTTCATAACTGAAAAGGATATTTTGCAAGAACAGCAAGAATCATTTAACTGACTGCTGAATAAGAACTTAATCTACTTGATGCAATTACCATCTTAAACCAGACATTAATTTTAATAGATTTGTGTGACAGAATTTTAGCATCCTCTTAGCTTTGCAGTAAGCAAAAATTAAGAACGTTTTTTATTACACTGGAGTGAAGTGGTCATAATATTTGTTATCAAATATAATATTAATGTGTTGCAAAATATAAATTCAGATACAAAACTGTACGTATCAACCACAGAATTTATATTTATTTGAATAGAAGGTGTCCCTGACCTTGAAAGAGAGTGTACCAAGTGGGCATTTTTCCTCCCAGTTGTGTCATTAGGATTTGTGTCACCCGCTGCAGGAGCCCAGTGCGTTACTCCCATGATGGACCTCCTCCCATGCAGTGGGCAGAGCAGTGTCCCAGGTGGTGGGTATGGTAACGCATCATCATCCCCCCTGTTGGTTTTTTTTCTATAACTTTTCTATTTGATTTTTTTTTTTGCTACAACTAGAGGTTTCAATGTGGTTTGTTTCATTCTGCTATAAATTATGCATCAATCGATATTTAGCATGATGGAATTATTCCTTAAAAAACCACATTTTAAACAATGTTGGACAG
The DNA here is from genome assembly GCA_030015325.1 of Cryptoblepharus egeriae. NCBI lineage: Eukaryota > Metazoa > Chordata > Lepidosauria > Squamata > Scincidae > Cryptoblepharus > Cryptoblepharus egeriae. The sequence goes on from JAREYC010000005.1 coordinate 36,592,240, forward strand.
TAGTGGTGTCACCACCCCATGCACAGCCTTTCCTTCAGTGATGCCATTGGTTCCTCTTCCTGAAATCATAATCATGTTTACTCTGAAGTAAACATTCCAGTGGATCCCCTGCTTACTGATCTCCATTTCCTCAATTTTGGTACATCCCTCCCATTTGGGACTCAAATAAATTATGTATTCATAGTCAGACAATTATGTATATGTAAATTATGTAGTCATATCAATTTTGTGATACAGGGATTTTCAGTCTATCTTTTCTTGTAAATACAGGTTTTAATGAAGTACAATTTTCTGGGTAGGTAGTAGAAACTGAATACTTATAGATTTTTCTTGAATGAGTTTACTGTATCTTAATGTTGGATTAACACCTTCATGGTGTTAAATTGCACAATTGCTTGTCTAATTATGTCATTGCAAAGCATTTTATTACTATTTTAGGTCAAGTTTCTTTTAGCCTCTAATATAATTATGTTTAATTTGTAGAATATGCTTGAATTGTTAGAAGAAATGCCAAACGGGGTTCCACCTGAAAAAGTAAAAAGTTATATTTACCAGCTAATTAAAGCAATTCATTGGTGTCATAAAAATGACATTGTTCACAGAGGTGAGTAAAATGAAAACAAAAAACTTTTTCTTTGCAAGTTTACAAAGCAATAGAGTTATTATAATTACACAATCATCTTGCTTTTTAAATGTCCTTTATTTAAACTCTGGTGAATGTGATACAGAAAGGAAAGTACTGTTAAAGATAACAGTTCTCAAACATTTAGCACCAGGATTTACTGTTTAGGTTGAGAATCTCTCAGGATCCATTAGAAGTGATGTCATGACCAGAAGTGACATCAAGGAGAAATTTTTTTAACAATCCTACATTTCAATCCTGTCCACACCCAGGATTAAGTCCTGGTTACTGTCATTGTTAAAAGCGAAATTACCGTATATACTTGAGTATCAGCCTAGTTTTTCAGCACATTTTTTTTATGTTGAAAAAACCCCCCTCGGCTTCTACTTGGGTCAGCTTACACTTGTCATAAGATGGGCAAAGAAGCAGCTCAGCTTAGGTCAGCCTTTTTAAAAAGCAGGAAAGGCTGCTTTGCTTCCTTCTTTTTTAAAAAAAAACAAGTCAGCAGACTAATCACTCTAATCCCTGCATGTAGGAGTTTGATGGCTCACCACATTGGCTGTTTTCTCCTGATTAAAACGGCAGTAGCTGCTGCATTTCCCACCCTAGGCTTATACTCAAGTCAATAAGTTTTCCCAATTTTTGTGGTAAAATTAGGTGCCTCGGCTTATAGTCAGGTCGACTTATATTCGAGTATATACGGGTAAATCATATATCATGGTAGGATCAAGTGTATTAAAAATAAATATTGAAATGAATGGGACCTACCTGAAATTGGTTTGAGAAACACTGGATTAAGTAATTATGTGCAGTTTACAGGACTTTCAGATTCAAATTCATTTCTTGCATCTGTAGTGGATTGCACGCCACAAATGCTGGTGCTGAAATAAATTCATTACAATGCAGTCCTTACTCAGAAGTTCATTGTATTTTATGGTACTGACTCTCAGGAAAGTCTTTAAGGTGCAATGATGTTCTTGTTTTTGTGCAACAAACATGGTTGCTCATCTAGAAGATATTTAAACATATGTTTTCTTTTAAATGTGTATGCTAAAATTCTGTGGGAATCAGTTGCAATACTTACAATGATTTTTGTGCATCCAACCAGTAGTTCCCAATGTTCATTCATTTGGCAGCCCATTTCCATAAATTGTAACCCTCATATTAGGAAATTGTTTATAATATAGTTGCTGTTATTTCAAATTAGTTTTCAACAACTAACCACATCTGATAATAGAATTTGGTCACAAAAAACTCAAGTCGAATACAGACCTGCCATTTTCTGCCATTATTCAATTTTCTTTTGAGTAAAGAATGGTCCTGTCAAGTACCCATGAGTACATACCCCAGGTTCGGAATCACTGATCTAGTGTCAAACTGTGGTCATCCTGTCTAATTTAGGGTCACATCTAGGCTCATGCTGTGGGCCAGATGACTGCACTACATTTTGAAAATATGCTTACAATTTGCATATTTTCTCTTGTATAATTTGTAGCTGAGATTCTAAATGGAAAAAATGCTTATTTTTGGCATGACCTGACATCACTCCTGGTCCCTTAGCAGGCATCATGAATGCTATTCAACCCACTGTTTGAAAAGGGTTTATCTACCCCTGACTCGATGGTATGTTTGTCTACAGTTGCAGAGTACACTTGTGAATAAGGAAAAGTAATTTTAAGGCATCTTGTTTTGTGCTCATACGTTGTTGGAAATAATATTTTTATGTATTCAAGCTTTATTTGCAATTGGAATTTTCTGTGGAACCATTTTAACAGATGGTTTCAATGAAAAAAGCTTATGTAGAATCTCAGTGGTATGCATTTTAAATTTCAATTTAAAGCAAAATATGGTTTGCTAGTGTTGAAGAAAAACTGCATTACACCCAAAAGGTTATGCAATATTTTTTAAAAAATGTTTAGACCAAGAGAGCACCAAAGCAAAACAATGGTGTTAAGCCAGATTCCAGTTTTTCTGACTTGATTCAGATAACATTGGTTTGAACTTCTCAAAACTGGACCAAGAAAGTTTTTGTGTATGATTACATGCTGATTTAGGAGAATGCTGTTTGGAGAAAGGAAGGGGAAAGCATGAGTTTATCTATCCACTGAAATCAGTGTTACCTAACTTGCTAAATGGTTGCTCAATTATGATTTCAGTGGATAGTTAAACTCATGCTTAAATAATTCCTAATAGGACTTAGATTAAATGATCACATTTTTGCTTCAGAAAGAAAAAGTCTGCTTATTTTTCAGTTTATTTTTCTGTACGTGTTGAGTGTTCTTTTTCAAGAACCTCAATGGATGCCTCAGTGGATAAACAGAAGCAATTAAAAGATAAACAGCCTTTAAGCAGGGATTTAAGAGTAGCCTGCTTACCATGGTATGCTTTCAAACTGCTAGGTTGGCAGGAGCTGGGCTAAGGATGATAGCTTACCCAATTTTGCAGTCCTTGCAGGTGAAAAATCCATGGATAATTTATTTATATATATGAAATTTTTTATTTATTTAAATTAAAATCATTTTGAAAATTACAGGTGTAGCCTAATTATGTGATTTATTTATATGCAATTTTGTCTCAAAGCAAATGATGCTGACTCTTTAAATTGAAAGTGTCCCTCAAGGAGCAGTTAATGGCTTATAGGCAGCCCTTTACCATGGCAGGAAACTAAACTTGTCTAGAAAAGTTCATGAACTTTGAGTTTTGTTTCTGTTCACTGGGAGGCAGAGCCCCTCTCTTTCTCCTAGTGTTAATGAGCTGTGAATTGCTTTGATTTGAAACTACTTGTAAATTGCTTGCACATGTTTGCAGGACATCAGCTCCTTGCAAGACAGTTAGCTGCCACTTAAGAGCTAACTTCTTTCATCTTGATTCATTCCGTGCCTTGTTATCATGGTAAATAATGGACTAATACAGGGGTGTTCAACCTTTTAGCTGCCCTGGGCCACGTTGGAAGAAGACAAATTAGTTTGGGCCGCACATAAACACCAACAACATTTTCAAAAAATGTAGGACAAAATGTAGGCTGTCCTATATATTGTCCTACATTTTTGAACTTCGGAGTAAATCTCTTTGATTTTAACGGGGCTTACTTCTGAGTAGGCAAGATGCATAGGATGGGCAGCGATCCTCTCCAAGCTAAACTTTGGAGTAAGTTTCATTGATTATCATGGGGTTTTCTGCTGAGTAGCCATGCATAGGATTGGGCTCTCAGACTGCAACTTGGGAGTAAGCCTCATTGACTTTAGTGGTGCTTACTTCTGAGGAGGCATGATGCATGGAATCGGCTGTGATCCTCTCCAAGCTTAACCTTGGAGATATGCTGCAATCCTGAACACATTTTCCTGGGAGTAAGACCCCCTGGGTACAGTGGGCCTTACTTCTGAGTAGACATGGTTAGGGTTGCAGCATATCTCCAAGATTAAGCTTGGAGAGGATCACAGCCCAGCCTATGCATCATTGGGCTCTCAGACTGCAACTTGAGAGTAAGCCTCATTGACTTTAACGGGGCTTACTTCTGAATAGGTCTCAAGGGCAGCAGGTGGGATAGAGGCTGAAGCTGCTTTTGGGGGATGTGGGTGGGCGAGCGCTGCAAGGTCTGCAAGGGCCTGACGTGCTCTGAGTGCCAGGAGGCAGGTATGGGGAGGAGCCAGGCAGCTCAGACCAGCTTTGTGGTGGCTGTCCAGGGCAGTGCGCAAAATTGAGAAGCATGCAAAATTGGAAAATGGCTGCTGCCACAAAGCCGATTTTTCCAATGGTGGTGGCCAGCTTTGCAGGAGGGCCACATCCACCCTCATCCTGGGCTGCATGCGGCCCCGGGGCCTCGTGTGGACACCCCTGTTGTAATAGTTAATCATGGAGGTTCTTGGAACCAAATGTTGCAAATGGGGATGTTCAAGTAGCATATCAAGAATATATGATCTGTCACAACAGGAATCATGTTGTTTTCTTGAATTATGTCATTTCAACCACAATCCTATTTACACTTTCCTGGATGTAAGCCATATTGACTATAATGGGACTTACTTCTGAGTAAACATGTAGAGGATTGGGCTCTTTATTTTTTCATAACAAATGTTAGAACAGCCTGACTAGTATAATTTTTAACCTTTACCTGTTTGTCTTATATTCCAGATATCAAGCCAGAAAATCTCTTAATAAGCCACAATGATATTTTGAAATTGTGTGACTTTGGTAAGGTTTTTTTTTTTTAAAATGTACTGCATGCTTATTTTAATTCAATACTTTATTTATTTACTGTAACTCAAAATTGATAATTCAAATTTAATTTATAATTATAAAATTATAATTTATAATATAATCTCACTAATGCTAAACTTTGATTTGAAAGTGATTTGTAGCTTAATTAAGCTGCAATTCCAATCTCCAATTAGGTTGTCATAAGCCCCAGCATAATTCCTTTGCTGTCCTGGGCAGGGTGACCAGATGCCAAACCCAAAATTCCTGAACCCCAAGGTCAAAATTCCTACCCCTCATGCCAAAATTCCTACCCACTTTAAAAAAATGTAGGACACCCCAAAAAATGTAAAACAAATGTAGGACATGCTATAATAAGCTAAAAACACTAATATTGCTTTCCTGTACTTAATTTCAACACTTTAAAAATTGAAAACCTTTTAACATGCATGATTCAGACCCAAACATGTAAGACACCCTCAAAGCAGTTTAAAGAAACACAAGTGACTTCAACATATGTGATACAGACCCAGACATTTAAGATGACCACAAAGAAATTGGCAGCAACACAACACGTGCAAGGGGATGGGTGACAGGGGTAAGTAGGGAAGGGAATGGGGGTGGGAGACGCAAGGGGAAAGGGAGGAAAAGTAGGTAGGTGGGAGGAACTTACCAGGGTGGGTGTCCAGCACCTCCAGACTGGTGGTCTTGGGGATTGGCAGGGGAGTGGCGGGGGAACCTTGAAAGGGCTGGTTGGGCCTTCCTAGACCCTGGGAAATGGAGGGCTTGGGGTGGGGGCCTCAGATGGCCTGACTAGGCATTCCTAGGCCCTGTAATGTGGCGGGCTTGGGGTGGGGGGCCTCAGAAGGGGAGTAGGGGGCCTCCGGGCTTGGGGTAGGGTTACTTTTACGTTGGCTTCCAGCAGCCGCAGCTTGGCCCTGGAGGCCTGTGGGAGGGAGGAGTGCGGCTGTTCTTTCCAGGGGAGCCAACAGGTACAGACTAGTCTGTCGCTTTTTTAGGTCCCCCATAGTCCTTTCTCTGCCGGGTCCGTGTTGGAAGAGCTGGAGAGGAGAAGGCCAATATGGAGGCGGGACTATGGGGGACCTAAAAAGACTAGTCTGTACCTGTTCAGGCTCCCCTTGGAAATAAGAGCTTGCATTAAAGGTTTTGTTTTTTCTAAAACGCTGGTTTTTCCAGTAACAGCGGGCATTTCCCTGGCTCTTGGACCTCAGGGCTATTTGTAGGACTCCTCTGGGGAAATCTGGAGGTCTGGTCACACTGGTCCTGGGGGTGGTGTCACAAAATTGCCGTCAGGCACTTCTGCCCCACTTGTGGGGAGGTTAGGCCAGTGCACAGGCATACATCGATCTTCCAACACCTCTATAGAAAGAAATGCAGGGTGAGTTAGGCTGGCCTAAATTTGTAACGATTGCTCCCTTAGTTTATGTGGTACAGACATATCAATAACTTCTCTATTTTGGTGATATTGTAATTATTTAAATGGCTTTATAATCCATTTAATTTAAAAATGCATACATGCATATGCCGCCCCAATAAATATAGCACACAAATTGAAAAATAATTATTGCTGTTGTAATAAAATTATAGAATCCCATAAGGCTATACCGAAACTTAGTAGGTGGATTGTCATTATGGAAAAAGTTTCTTGAAGATAGAAAATGGAAACTGCTACTGTACCACCTAAGCATTAGAAAGCTTTTAAAAATGGAACTGCAGTCTTTCCCATTTTCTAGGATGTAAGTCTCACTGAACTGAGAAGAAATGGTTTGGCTCACATTGGGAATGAATTTCATTTTTTCAGGTTCTCCTGATAGGTATGGGGATATGCAAAGTGCTTCAGAGATCATAGACTGTAGAAGTCAGTTGTCAGCTATTCTGTGGTGCATGCAGTCGCTGCTTAGACACATGTTGTGTGGGAGTGGTTTCTGACTAGTAGGAATGTAAAAGGAAGACTAATTGTGGCAGATGCATTTGGCTATTATATTGTGGTAGTTCATGCTTCAGAACATCTGCTGCATTTCAAAATAGTTTCCAACCTTAGAACCTTCCCAATCCTTAGAACTACACATCTGAGCATTAGTGTGAAAGTGTGTGCAAGCCTGCACCCAGTGGAAAGTGTAGATTTATTATTTTGGTAGTGGCACCTCAAATTCAAGGTGCCATAAACTATTATGTATTCTGGCATGAAAGTCCTCCAGTTGTGTTGTGCTGTACTTATGAAAGCATTTATCATGGAGTATCATAATTCTGCCATTTATAGGGATATTCTGTTTTACGTTTATAAAAGTGGTGATATGTTTCCTACTGGAAACTGGTTTTTTCCAGTGGTTAATAGATCTCAGCAGCAAACATGGTTCTGTAAGCTTCTACAGCAGTATTGTGCTAGGTTGGCATTTGCTCCTTTATGTATAGCTTCTAAGACGTCAGCCACCGTGATGAGATGAATGTGATTAGATGTGACTCCAGAAGGCTAGAGCAAAATACTGAATACAGTATATTTATTTTGTTTTCTTGTTAAGAGTATTTATATACTGCTTTTCAACAACAACAAAAACAGTAACCTACTTTGTGAACATAATTAAACAAATAAACTCTGCCTCCAATGGGCTCACAATCTTAAAGGAACTATCAGCAACACCTATTGGAAAAGACTGCTGATGTCTTCTCACCTAAAAAAGCAGGCCTCCGTCAGTCTTGAAAGACTATGGTATCGTGCTCTGTGCTGCATATGCTGCATACGAAGCACGAAAGCCTGGGTTAGATTGATATGGAGGATAGGCTGTTACCCAAGCAGCAAATCCCCCCTCTCCACGCCACTGAATTAGTCCAATGGAGAGGCAGAGCCAATACGATTGGATCCAGCTGGCGTCGCAGAGCTGGGCTAAGGACAGGAATTCACCCTGTCTTGTGGGACCGACCCAGGTCTTGAACCCTGGCCTGCTGGTTAACAGGCACAGTGTCTTAACCACTTGCGCCACCCACAGCCTCACCTACCTACTGGTAAAATAGGATAGTTCCCTATACAATGAAATATAAGAGGACACTTTAAAAGATTCTTCTTTGATCTCTTAGAAAGGGAATTTATGGTATTTAGCTGGGTATGAATTGTGAATTATAGGTACTCTTTGCTGAAAAACAGTGCAGATTGAATCCATAGGGGTTATGTTCCTGAATACCCCACTCCAGCACCAGAATCAGTGGATGCTAAAGTCTAAGTATAATCGGCTTTGTAAAAAAGGAACTAAAATTGGTTTCTTACCATTTCTTGGCAAAACTGCACTGTTTTCAAGCCTCCATAGATATTTTTAGGTCTGAGGGACCCACATCTGGGTCACACTGAGGTTTCTTGCTCTTCCCAGCTCACCCAGATGGCACTAGCTTGATGTCAACACTTCTTCCTTAGAGAGTGACATAAACGTGTGTTGTTTTTGTTGTTGTTTAGTTGTTCAGTCATGTCCGACTCTTCATGCCCACATGGACAACAACACACCAGGCCACCCTGTCTTCCACTGGCTTCCAAAGTCTGTCCAAACTTATGTGCATAGCCTTGGTGTCAATATCTAACCACCTCATCCTCTGCCACCCCTTCTCCTTTTGCCTTCAGTTTTTCTCAGCATCAGGCTCTTTTCTAACGCATCCTCCCTTCTCATGATCTGGCCAAAATATTTGCGCTTCAGTATTTGCCTTCCAGTGAACAGTCAGTGTTGATTTCCTGAAGGATGGAATGATTTTATTTCCTTGCAGTCCAAGGCATCTATTTGTTGGCGGTCAGTCTTCCGTTGGCGGTCCAGCTCTTACAGGCATATTGTTTTATCACAGGGAAAACGATAGTTTTAAGTAGACAGATCTTTGTGATTAAGGTGACATTTCAACTTTTAATTAATTTGTTTAGACCTGCCATAGCTCCCCCCCTCTCAAAAAGCAGGTGTCTTAATTTTTTTGGCTGCAGCTGCCATCTGTAGAGATCTTAAGAGCCTAGAAAAATAAACTGTCATGACTTCCATTTCTTCACCTTCTATTTTCCATGAATTGATGGAACCAGAAGCCATGATCTTGGTTTTTGTGTTTAATTTTAAGCCATATTTTGCACTTTCTTCTTTTCCCCTCAACCAGATGTTCCTTAGTTCCTCCCCACTTTCTGCCATCAGAGTGGTGTCGTCTGCGTATCTGAGGTTACTGATATTTCTCCCAGCAATCTTAATTCCAGTTTATGATTCATCCAGCTCAGCTTTTCGCACAATGCACTTTCCATATAAATTAAATAAACAAGGTGACAATATAAAGCTTTGATGCACTCCTTTCCCACTTTTAAAATACTCTTTCCATATTTGGTTATGACTGTTGCTTCTTGGCTCATGTACAAGTTTCTCAAGAGACTAATAAAATGATCTGGCAATCCCATCTCTTTAAGAACTTGCCACAGTTTGTTGTGATCCTCATAATCAAAGGCTTTAGCATAGTCAATGAAGCAGAATTAGGTGTTTTTCTGGAATTCCCTTGTTTTCTCCATAATCCAGCAAATGTTGGCAATTTGATCTCTTTTTCTTTTGCTTCTTTGGAAAGCAGCTTGTACACCTGGTAGTTCACAATTCTCATGCTGCAGGAGCCGAGCTTGTAGGATTTTGAACATTACCTTTCTAGCATGTGAAATGAGTGTGATTGTGTAGTAATTAGAGCATTCTTCAGCATTGCTTTTCTTTGGGATTGGGACATAGACTGATCTTTTACAATCCTGAGGCCATTGTTGAGTTTTAAAAATTTAGTCTGACACCATCAACTTTTAAGATTTCAGGAGTTCAACTGGAATACTATCACCTCACCAGCTTTGTTGTTAGAGAGACTTTCTACGGTTTTGTTGTTTGAGAGATGTTCTGTAAATGTGTTTAACAACATGTCTATGATAGCTGGCACTGGAGCTATGACTAGGGTTGCCATAACAGGTAACCGCAGAACTGTATCTGAGTTCTTTACTCAGAATTCATACCTTCATGCTGACTCCCCAGCTCAGAGTCGGGCTGACTTGCCTGTCAATGAGTTGGGGAATCACGGCAGGCAGTACCTAAAGGGGTAACGCACCAGGAGGAGTCACCCAGTTTTTCCAGGGATATGGCAAACTTAGTTGTGGCTCATCATGATTTGGTCCTAAGTTGGAGCAGTAGAGCGAAACACCAGATGGGTTTTTCTTTCATGCAGCTGCTTTAGAATGTGCAACATTGCCGTTAGTGTGTGTTTCTGAATGGCTTAATGTGTTACCGCATATGTGGTAGCCATTATCTCCTGCATTTTGCTTAATAAACGAACACTGCGGTATAGAAAGTGAAGACTGCTGGTCCAGAGTTTTGCAGACTACTGGAAATGTTAAAATTACTGTGTTCTTCAGGCAAAAGTCTACTGTGTGTTTCATGCAAAAAGACGTATTTTAAATGCAAAGTTAAGGTTACCAATTTTGAAAATTTCTAAAATTTCTAAAATTGTAATTAAATTTGATGCAGGTTTTGCACGGAATTTGTCAGAAGGAAGCAATGCTAACTACACAGAATACGTGGCCACCAGGTGGTACCGTTCACCTGAACTCTTGCTTGGGTAAGTAATCCTATTCCCCTTCATTTCTTTGCATTTATTGTAGTACTAAGGTATGGTATTTATGTCAAAAATATATAATTTTAAAACAGTAAAATGAGTGTATCTAATATCTAATGGTTATACTTTGGGATGCTTATATCCAGTGGCTTGTTTTAATGCTAGGTAGTGGGGGTTTCTAATCCCTGAAGTCTAAAAGAAATATTGTGAATTTTTTAAAATTTTTAATTCTGGAGAAATCTTTTATTCTTGTATATAATATAGCAAAAAAATGGCTAATTTCTGTATTACCGAGTCTGCAGGCTTTAGCATCTATGGCTCAGGGAGCAATTTATTTGTACACTTCAGAGCGCACAGCAGACCACATGTGAAGAGCCTTTTCCATCACTGAATGCACCACTGAACAAATAATCTGTAGTCCTAAAGACTGACTTCTTGGAAGCACGAGTCTTTGGCTGTACACCCAATCATCCTTTTTCCACACATCCTCCTCCGCTCTTCCTTTCTGATCAGTCCTTGTATGCCTCTGATTCTCTTCACCTATAGAATATTGCTTTTGAGAACTAAAAATAATCTGGCATGCCAGATTTTCCCTGCTAGTTTATCACCACTGATGAAAAGTGATTTGCAAAAGACTATCAGAGAGCTAACTATAGGTGGTTGTTTATAGGGAAATAATGATTTGTAGAAGTATTGCAGAAATTGGTTTCATCTTAGTAATTGGTTTTTGTAGCATTGTGGACCCTAAGCATTTTTAGCCATTGCTTTGGTTGTGTTCAGAGCCGTTCTGATCCTCAGAGAGGCTTTATGCAGAGAGTGTTTTGACAAGTTCTGGAAGTTGTAAAAAAAAAAGAAGCTCCAGGTGGATTTCTGAACCTTGGAGAGGCTGTACACCACCGGCCATAGTGTGCAGCCTCTCTGAGGCATAGAAAACCTTCCAGGTATAACCACAACAAGGTTCTAGTTACATCTGGGAGGTACTGTATGTAGAAGGCAGTCCGGGAGTTCAGCATCCATATTGAGAAAAATCCACAGATACTTAAAGTGCCCCTTAGATAAACTGCAAATTTATTAGAGCAAATAAACTTTTCATTTTAAAGAGATAAAGACCTCAAATTATTTTCTTTCTTATACCAGTACAGGAAAAATAGTTAAATATTAGTGACTAATCAGTTTTGCAAGTGGCACTGGTTTCTTTATGCTTTCTTTTCAGTGCTCCATACGGCAAGTCTGTAGACATGTGGTCAGTAGGCTGTATTCTTGGGGAACTTAGTGATGGACAGCCATTATTTCCTGGAGAAAGCGAGATTGATCAACTGTTTACAATTCAGAAGGTGCTAGGACCACTTCCTGCAGAGCAAATGAAGCTTTTCTACAGCAACCCCCGTTTCCATGGACTGCGGGTAATGTTTAAATGTTACATGCATGTTTTCAACATGAATTATTTGCAATCCCAATATAATGACCCTATTTAATGGTATTTTTCTAGAGAGCTGGATGTGCATATATATTTCTATTTTTGTTTTCTACTAGAATATCCTTAATATGGTGACAGTTCTATATGTTCTAGACTGAAAAATGCTCCTTGCTTTAATTACAGATTGGAATGCTTGGTAGTTTACACTGTGTAAAAGTTATCATTTAACAAGCCATATTTATATTGCTTGCATAAGTAAGCATTTTTATATTGCTTGCGTAGGACAAAAAAGATAAGAGAAATACAACTATGTTACAGATGAAATTAAAAGTACTAATGCTATACAAAAACCATTTTTATCATATTACACACTGCTATCTATGATGTGTCCATTACTGTACTTTCTGGGATACCTTCCTTAACACTTCTTTACTGCCAGATGCTTGCAGTAGCAGTAGTTAGAATGTGTGTGAGAGACAGATTTTTTTCTAATGTTTTCCTTTTATGTTGAGTTTTACTTTTGTACCATACATACTCAACAATACAGCAAGAAATTTCTGCCAATAAATTAAGTGTAAATCACCTCTTTGTCTTATCTTTGGTCAGAACTATTGCAGCCACTGAGATAATGACAGGGCAGTCAATCTCCATAGGTGCATAGATAGGGCTGTTAGCTTTGAGACTTGAGACAATGCATAGATAGGGCTGTTAGCTTTGAGACTTGAAGGACCTTTTCACTGCTCCTAAGAAAAAACCAGAGCTAGAGATTTTTAAGTTACCAGAGCTAATGCAGTTTTTGGCTCAGAACCTAGCCTCATCTTTCTTATCTGTGAAATTAACTTATACTAGAGTATCTATGGTACTTTACTTGTGGAATTCTATGCATTGGATTCTCCCTGCTCATTATTTTAACTAAATACAATAACAATGTAGGGCCGTGGTATGGCTAATGACTACACAGGATGATGGGAAGTTCCTCTGTGGCACTTTCTCCTCAAAAATTGGGCTCCCAGAGCTGCTGTTTACAGTAAAGAGCAACTAGAGAGTAGAGAAAAGCACAGAAAGTGAGGTTTCAAAAAATATATTTCCCCTCCCTTCTTTATACTATCAACCTAGAATTAGGTCCTGCTCAGCTGCTTTTGGTAATAGAATTAACTTGGAATCCCAAACAGCCAGTTCTGCAACACATATAAAATAATCTCATTTGACATTAGCTCAGAACATTTGCCTTTAACGAACTTGCTCAAGATGTTATGCACCCATCTCCACCCCCAGGCCTTGTAATAGTTAGAAATTAGAACCAGCAATGGTGATATAGTTGGCCCACATCTTATGTGCAGTTTATTTGCATAAATTCAGGTATAAGCACTTGACACAGACATAAACATCCAGAAAGAAATTTAAATAGAGCAGGTGATCTCACTATTCCATTTACTCAATATATGCCCTGGAGCTAGCATGAAATGGACAATCAAGCGGCTGTTCTCTCAGACATCTCAGATGTCTCATACTGATTTTAGTTCTTAAAGACACAGTACATATTTTTGACTTTTCAGACATGCCCTCTCTGCAGAAAATCAGTTCTATGGGATCAATTCATCCCCCACAGATATGGAAACTGCCTGTATAAGGGGTGTCTGTCTTAGTGGGGTCACCTCCACACACATTAACATCATTGAAAAGCTTATCAGGGCGATGTAGGTATATATTGCTTTTGCACTGTAAGACACTGTAAGTATTTAAGCTTACAGCACAGTGTAAACAGGCTGCCAGAAGCCTGAATATTTGATCAAATTAGCTCTAGTGCTAAACTGGTTACCTTTTGTCTTGAGGGTACTACTCAATAGTTATTCTTTGAAGATGGAGGAAGGAATTACGTGGGTGTTTAGCCCTTTCTTCCTAAACCTTTTTCTTCCTTCCCCAACTATTGTTAGCTTGTTGGGATGAAAGTGAGGGAGGGGAAGAGACAGGAACAATAGGCAGGTGGGAAGGCCAAGCAAGATTACTTGCTTGAGAAAGGGCATGGGTGGAAAAGTTAGTCTCTCTGTTCCCATTCTTGAAAACTCTGTTAATTAGCAAAATTAAAACAGAGATTTTCTAATCTCAGACCTCTTAACCCTCAGCCTACATAATTTAAATATTAGCTTGGTATAATATAGCAACTCATAGTTAGGTAACTTATAAAATTTAATTGCAATTAAATAGATACTAAGTTGCATCAGTATCTTATGAAGGGTGTAGTGGAACAGTATAAGAGCTTCAGGCTTTGAAGTTTTCTGAAAACCTGCTATTTCAGACACTTGGTCACTCCCTTTCCATTTTATGTATACTGAGCAACTCTCATACATCTTTCAACATTGATTAAGCAGTGGAGACAAGCAGTCTGAGATGTAACATGCTAGTCCTACAAAATGCAGAATTAAATCATTTTGGGAAATGAATATTGCTCACTCTTATACTCTCACCCACCTTGCATGACCTATTTTTAGATCTGGTTGTTTTCAGATGGATGTGGTTTGTTTAAGACACCCTCAATAAACGGTCAAGTAGAAGTTTAAAAACTCCCTTGGGAAAAATTCTTGGCACACCAAATTAGCATGTATAAATGCACATTTTCCATGCATGTGGAACTTCTTTCTTGTTAGAATAAAAAAGCAGGCCTCCATCAGTCTTGAAAGATTATGGTATCGTGCTTAGCGCTGCATACACTGCAAGCAAAGCATGAAAGCCTGGGTTAGATTGTTATGGAGGATAGGCTGTTACCCAAGCAGCAAATCCCCCCTCTCCATGCCGCTGAAATAGTCCAATGGAAAGGCAGAGCCAATACGATTGGTTCCAGCTGCATCGCAGAGCTGGGCTAAGGACAGGAGCTCACCCTGTCCTGTGGGGCCAACCCAGGTCTCAAACCCTGGCCTGTTGGTTAACAGACACAGTGTCTTAACCACCTGCAAATGGCATATTGGATCCATTATCTCTTGAGCTAAATGATTTATTTATGTCCAAACTGTGTTTGTAAGTTTTTTTTTAAAATAAGTATTTTTCCACTTGTGAGGTTTTGGAATGTCCATTCGCATTCACCATTTGATAGGTGGTTCTAGTTCTAATCTTGGCTTCCCTGGGGCTATTATAATGGCTGTTCAGTGCAGAATGTTGCAAAGGGACTGTTTTTTCAGTACACAGAATGATGTTGAGGATGGAACAGACTTTTGCACCACATCTAAAGGACTACAGGCGCTATAGTAAGCAGGTTCGTTTTTATTTCTTGTGCTGGTCACCAGACTGTTCAGGTAACTGCCATATTTTACCTGTGCTGCCTTACCCAATATCACAAGGTTCAGGAAGCCTAATCCAAAATTGCTCTGGTAAACCAGGGCTCATGATCTGTGCTACTTTCAGTACAGCTTAGGAGCTGGCTGGAGAGGATAAAGCGATAAATTTCCTGACTAAAGACCCAACCACGTCTGTGGGGCTTTGCAGATCCATGTATGTATGTATGGCTGCCTTGCCCAAGAGATATGCCAAAGGCCAAACTCCAGCCCCCTTCTGGGTCCAATCCTCCTCCATTTCACATTCTTCCTGCATAGGAATGCTCCTTATCTCCACCAGTCTGCCCTCCTAATGCCCCTGTGTTATCCAGCACAATCTTGTCTGTGCCAGCTGTCACAGGGTCAGGATCTGCTACAGGTCTTCACACTGGCGATCTGGCTCCTGATTAGCACAAACATGTCATATAGTTCCTTTGCAACACTTAGAGCCAGCACAGGGAAAGCTGTGTCAGCTCAAAGTATGGTTAAGATTGTGCTATAGGTTTCCCTTTAATACTGCAATGGTATAGTTTACAGTACAATGCTTGAATTAATTCAATCTACCAGTATTCTGAAACTAATTCTAATTGTGTTTATATAATCCCTTCCCAAATTACTAATGTCTCTTTTAGGTTGTGAAATTCCATATACAGTATCATCTTACAGGGGTCTTGACATGATAGTTTGTTGCAGCAAAAACAAAAGTCTTGTAGCATTTTAAAAACATTTTTATGGTAAACGTTTTTATGGACTAGAGTCTGGTTGGAAAGCTTGGACCACTTGCCATTAAAAACATTAAATATCTGGGTGAAAAGATCATGTTAATTTATAATCCATGTTGTTAAAAGATCCATTATTTCATTCTGCAATTTTCAGAACTTTCTGAGGGAAAATGAGCCCAAGCAGGACAGATAGAGAAAGCCAGAAATGGCAGTTGAAAACAGCACCCTAACAGATTTTTAACTGTAGAATTCCTTTTATCTTCTGCCTCCTTAAAGCACACTTTTTCACCTTAGGGCACAATCCTAAGAAATTTAGACCGGCCTAACTCACCTGGCCTATCTGTGATAGTGTGGTGAGGTTGGTATATGCCTGTGCATTGGCTTAAACCCTCTCCCCCCCCCCCCGGCCCCCAGCACAGGATTTAGGCCAGGGCTTAGGCCAGCCTAAATGGAGATTAGGATCACAGTCTTAGAGAGCCTCTTCTTTCAACAGCAATCTTCATTCTTAAAGCATCTGAAATGTCATTAGACATGGTATAAGGGCTGCTTTCAGACACATCGTATCAGTACTTTGAAAAGATTCCCTGTGCAACATTCCTGAGTAACTACTATTCCTCTCCCAGTGTCGCATAACATTCAAGCTGAGATTTTTAAACAATTATTTAAAGAACAGCAGCTGAAGAAGACTGAATCAAATTAGGTTTGTCAGGGAGGATGGGGAAGATTAAATTCTTTTTTCTGGTGCTCATTGTCTTAGTAAAAACTCTTCCCACAGCTGCTATTTTATCAGATGTGAAGGAGGAAACATAAAGGTATGTATTGCTTCTTGTTTGGCCATGATAAGGTTCATTTTGCAACTGAAAATAATCTTCCTTTAATTACCATTTTTGTACCATAAATTAAAATTTTCACTGAAATTAACACTTAATATATTAGTCATCCTGATAAGGACAGTGTTTTTTTTTTCCAAACAACTGTCTGAACTTATTGGCAACTTTAAGAGTTCAGGATTTTCTCTCATACCATTGCATAAGCCATAAGCCTTTTCAGTGTTTCCCATGATTTTTACTCTATTTTATCATTTCAAAAGATTGATGGGTATTTAAGATGTCTAATACTATGTATTGTATAATGCCCTGGTGTTTTGAGTACCTTCTAGTGCAAACTGTATTTTGGTGACTGTTTCAAATGATGCAATTGTGTATGTATACTGTATGTCAATTATTTTTATACAGTTCCCAGCGGTCAACCATCCCCAGTCATTGGAAAGGAGATATTTAGGAATCTTAAGTGGTGTTTTACTCGATCTTATGAAGGTAGGAATGTTTCTCTGTTTGTTTTTGATTTGCCAAAGCCTCTATAATGTGTTTGCTTTGATGTAATCCTCTTTCTTAACCCTTAGATGCCCATCCGGATCCAGAGTCCGGAAATGCAAATTTATGCAAATTGGGCTATTTTTAGATAAATATATATCTGTCTCAAATATTTGATGGTAGCAAAGATCAGGAAAGAATAAGCCCTTTTGTATGTCCTGTACTTTTTTTTCTAAATGGTGCACATGCATTTATTCTGAAAATAGCATAGGTCTATATATTTTCACCATGCCTCTATCTTATTTGCAGAGTGTGCAAGGGAATATCTTTTTTATTCTAGTACTTTATTTTTCTTGCTAGTTAACTTTGTTGCACATCTCATAGTAGTAGAATCTTTTTGCAGTTTTGTTTTGATGAGTATCTTTTGAAGTTTTGATGAATATAGTTTTCAGTTTTGTATTAAAAGAAAATTGCTAAATGGAATGCTTTTTAAAAAAAATGCAAAGTGGGTTCTATGTGTTCTTATCTTTTAGGAAGTAGATGGGAGGAAAAAAAATCATTCACCAGGCTCAATTTTCAGCTGCTAGTGACTACTGGGCACCCAGGTTTATGTTCCCTTGAATAGTTTCATATATTGTAGTTTTTCATGGTAGATTTTTAGAGTTCACACTTAAATAGAAGATTGCAGAAATAGTTCTTCTGAGAAGTAGCTTAACATTTGTGTCCATTGCACATAATACTACAAATTGAGATAAAAGTTAATCGACTAAATAATTATGATTATAAATGGCCTTTCTCTTAAATATAAATATAAGTCTTTTTCTTAAATATAAATTTCTATTCAAAGAACTTGCTGAAACTTGATCCAGCTGACAGATATTTAACAGAGCAGTGTCTGAACCATCCATCGTTTCAAACTCAGAGGCTCTTAGATCGTTCACCCTCACGGTCAACTAAAAGAAAACCTTACCATGGAGATAGCAGCACCTTATCCAGCAGGTAAATTTCTGAATCTTATTGCAATCCTGTCCCCCTACCCCACCACTGGAACTATCATTCTACAGTAGGGTGTGTTTTCTATTAAAGTACAATATACTGGGTGGAAGGGATGAGATTGTAGGAAAAAGCAGTGTATCAAAAATGATGCCCACTTTTTTTAGCCGCTGTGTGTGAAAAGCAGGAATGAACAAAATACTCATCCACATTATCCCTATTCATCATACCCATTTTTTCACCTTTGAACAATTTTATTGAGACATGTATGTTCCCTTGAACATGTGAGCAATCTTAGTGTGGCTCATGCAATTTAAAAGTCAAAATACAAAATAATAAAAACAGCAGAAAATCATGAAACAATAACTCTTCCCATGTAGAATGGCAAATAAAAAAAACACACCAGATAATTAATCACAGTTCAAATCCTGTTTTTGTTTTGGGAAAATAAAATGTTCTTTTTTGGTGCCATGGTGCCATCGACAGGGGATTTGGACAAGGTTCTTAAGAGAGAGCATTGTCTAAGTCAGGTATGTCCAAACTTTGGGAGGAGGGCCACATCATCTCTCTGACACTGTCTCAGGGGTTGGGAAAAAAGGAATTTACATAATGAATATATTAGTGATGGAACTTGGGAATGAATTCAAATCAGTTCATAAACCCTTTCTAACACACTGAGGGTAATCTTCAAACCAGTTCATAAGTATTTTCAGACACAGAAAAAGGAGGTGTGTGCAGCCTCCCCAGCCCTCAGAATACCCTCCAGAGATAAGGACACCTTGGAAGGATTACAGGCTAGGCTGTGGGCCAGATGGAGAGGCCTTGCTGAGTGCCACAAGGAGGCTTGCTGAGGACTGTATCTGGCCCCTAGGCTGGGGTTTGGACGTCCCTGGCCTAGGTGAAGCACTTCACCAAGGCAATCCTCTTGCACATGACAATGCACAGCAAGATAATGCTCTTCCTGGTCATGAACTGCCTCATTGAAGGAAGGGTGCTGGATGAGCGCCTCTGATGTTGTAGCATCTAACACAGACTTATTACAGTTCCTGCTTACTTACCATATGCTTAGCACAAACAACCCACATGCTTCAGTGTCTAAGTATTTGTGTTTTACATGTTGTAGAAGTTTAATGCCAAAAATCATCTGTGGTTGGTAGCAGAGATTTTTTTTTTAACATGGGTTTTCTTTGTGTTTTATGATACAGAAATCAAGCTAGCAAAAGTACTGCTGTGCAGTCTCACCACAGGTCAAACAGCAAAGATATGCAGAATGTGGGAATTGGACTGCAAAGAGAAGAGGTTCTTCCAACAAATGAAAGCTTTCTAAATGGGAACCTTCCTGTAACTGCCCTTAGTCCAATGCTTTCAAAAAAGTCAAGCAATCCTCCTGGATCTGGTGGCAAGGATCTTGCTAATAACAACATACCACAGCTTCTCAGTCCAAAAGAAGCAAAGACAAAAAATGAATTTGATTTTAACTTGGACCCCAAAGCTTCAGATGGTCCAGGATCAAAATACTTGAAGTCAAATTCCAGATCTCAGCATAACCGCCATTCTTTTATGGAAAGTTCTCAGAGCAAAACTGGCACACTGCAACCAGGTGAAAGGCATAGTCGCCATAGTTATATTGATACTATTCCTCAGTCTTCAAAGAGTCCCTCGTACCGGACAAAGGGAAAAGGTCATGTGGCTCTTACAGATTCCAAATCTGTGGGTAATCTTTCTGAGGCTAGAGGAATTCAAGTTGCTGATCCGAACAATAGCAGATATTTTCCATCCAGCTGCATGGACTTGAACTCTCCTACCACACCAACACCTCCTCGACATGCTGACAACAGGACTTTGCTAAGTCCTTCAGGGAGAAATAACAGAAGTGATGGTACACTTGAATCACGAAGACCATCTACAAGACATTCCAAAACCATGGAGGAGTTGAAACTGCCAGATCATGTGGATGGAAGTCATTCACATTCTTTATCTGCTCCCCATGAATCTTTTTCTTACGGTCTAGGTTATACAAGTCCCTTCTCTTCGCAGCAGCGCCCTCATAGACATTCTATGTATGTGAGCCGGGACAGAGTGAGGACAAAGGGCTCAGAGGGTGGCTTAAGCGTAGGGCAAGGGATGGCAGCCAGAGCAAACAGCCTGCAACTGTTATCTCCACAGGTGCAGCATAAGTCACTCACAAGATCTGTTGGTTCTTCCCGTGAAGATTGTACCGAAGATACTAATAGGGTTAGTCGAAATTGTTGGCTGCAAGGGATTGTTTCCTCCTCCATTTTTTGTATATTTATAATTAATGTACAACCCAGTTTGTGAGAAGCATGTCTTTAGTTTCACTTAACTTGGGGTTGGCAAATGGGATTTCCTAGGAAAGCCCACAATTAACATGTATTGAGAATCACGGCTTTAATATGTTATAAACTAGCAGAATGAACCTGCCATTGCGGGAGTAAAATTTCAAGAATACTTGTGAGCCCTGGGCACAGTTGGGTGGGCACCAGGAACTGGCACCAGGTGGCTGACAGCAGCAGGCACAGGGCAACAACAGGCACTGGACACCAAAGAGTACCAACGGGTAGTGGTAGGCAGCAGCAGCAGGCACTGGTGGGCATCTCTGTCAGGCACCACCAGGCACTGGGCATCAGTGGAAGGGGCACCAGTAGGCAGCAGCAGGCACTATCAGACACCAGGCATCATGCACCAGCAGGCACCATCAGGAACCAGGCACCATCAGGCAGCGGGCACCATTGTGCACTCTTACTAGACACTACCAGGCACCAGACACAACCAGGCAGCGGTCACAAATAACCACTTGGCACCAAGCATGGGCAACAGACACCAGGTGCCGGGCACCATCAGTATTGGGCACCACTGGGCACCAAATCAGTTCTTAGTGGGCACTTACATCACAGGAGGAAAACCCTCCCCAAATTTCATAGGTCCAGGGGCTGGGTATTGATCAGTAAGCAATTCTTCAATCTAAAGTATAGGGAGGAAAATGTGTTGCATCTCCTTTCAAGACCCCCTTCCAGGTTGAATTTACCAAAATCGGTTCTTAGTGAATGCCTACATCACAGAAAGAATACTCTTGCCAAATTTCATGCTTCTCAGTCTCAGTTTTGGTTGGGTGAATGAATGAATCAGTGAGTGAGTCAGTGAACTTTCAATTTTATTTATATAGATTGATGATACCTAGTTTGTGTGTGTGTGTGAAACTTTAGAAATTTCAGCATTCACCATAATCAAGTTGGTATGCATCCTGTGCGATCAAATTTACATACTGTTGGTCAGATTCTTGACTGACAGTGTTTTTTTTGTCTCAATTTAGAAAAAATAGGTTTTCTGTATGAGAAAACTTTATATTCCTTCACCTTTCTTGATCTAACATGATTGAGAATGGTACCCAATTTCCAGCCAGAGTAATACAGTGAGTGAACTTGGCTCTACTCACTCTCAGAATGGTTTCATCTTGCTTAAATTCAGGCTTGCCAACTTGTACTTCACCTAGCTTAACTGATCCCACCAGTTATAAATTCCAGGTGCTTCGTCTGAAATAACACACCAATTCAGTTACATTGCTTTAAGGATACTTTAACCCACTGGTACTCAAACTAGTGGGTTTCAACCCACCAGTTCATGTATAGGTTCTGTGGTCCCTTTAAGAGGTGGGGGAAGGAGCGAGGGCAGCAACGTGAGGGATGTGTTTTCACTTACTTTCACTCACTGTGGCTGCCGCAGGCTCCAGGAGGTGCAAGGAGCCCCCCACACCCCTCTTCAGGGCTTCCAAAGGTTTGGAATCTTCAAATGCTACCATCACAGAGCACTTCCATTTTCCAGGATGTGCTTTGTGAACACTTGTTTTGAAGATTCCAAACCTCGGGGAGATGTGGAGGCTCTCTGCATTTCCTGGAGCCTTAAAGTAAGTGAAAACACCCCCTTTCATCCCCTCCTTAGCAATGAATTCCTGGGGATCATCCCACTGCCCTTGCCCGTCTCCTGCTGAGATTTACTCATCTGAGAACCACTGCTTTAACCTTATGCATTTGCTCCCTGTGTGTTGAGCCCTAGATGGACTGCATTTTATGTTGGTGAGTTACAACTTAGGCAGGATTTTTCTTGCCCAACATTCTGATGCTGCACTCTGGTTTCCTTTTCTATACTAGTCCTAATTATTTTGTGTACAGTGATTGAGACTTTGATCAATGATTGGCTGCCATGAATAGATAATTGAGATCATACTCTCCCTGGTTCTTTCCCCCTTCATCTTCAGGTTTCTTACCGTAACTTCTGAAATAAGCAAGCTGTGGTATCAATAAACCATAGTTTGCCTCCAAATTACAACTGGAAATAATGGAATTTGAAACTCTGATTTTTTTTCCTTTGCTGTTTCAAGTTGGAAACATGAACATTTGTCAATAGTAAAAGTACAGGTCTGTAACATTTCCCCAAATGCAATTTCGTACCATGATAGTATCAAGTTAAATATAGTAAAAATATAAAATTGAGATGAATGGGGACTCACCTAAAATGAGTTCACAACCCACCCAAAAGGTAAATGATTCCATGTCAATACCACCATTGGTCCTCTCCAGCCACTGGTAAAGATAAGAGCGAAGATAAGCACTCCAAGGATGGGAAAGTGTGGTGGGAGGCTTTTCTGGAAAGGATGAACAGGATGGAAGAGGGAGTGGAACATGCACTGGCCTCCTCCACCAAATCCTGTTCCTTCCTCTTCAGCTTGGAAGTCCTAGAAGGGATTCTAAAATCTGCACCAGTTAAATAGCTTACTTAGAGCACAATACTAACCATGTCTATTCAAAAGTAAGCCCCATTGTGTTCAGTGGGTCTTACTCCCAGGAATGTGTCTTTAGGATTGCAGCCTTAGTCTGGTAGTTGTGTGTCCAGTTCAGCCTTCCCACTAGTGG
Source organism: Cryptoblepharus egeriae (assembly GCA_030015325.1). Classification (NCBI taxonomy): domain Eukaryota; kingdom Metazoa; phylum Chordata; class Lepidosauria; order Squamata; family Scincidae; genus Cryptoblepharus; species Cryptoblepharus egeriae. The sequence continues at coordinate 36,615,335 of JAREYC010000005.1, forward strand.
GCCCACTGTGCTCAAGGGCTCAGGGTATTCCGTCTGTCTGTCTATCATCCATCCATCCATCCATCCTCTTTTCAACTCTAAAGCAGCCTCCACCAGCACAATGCTCGTTAAACCAGTGGAGGAAAGGGATTAGGATAGGGATTTAAGAGTAGTTGATTATAAATTTTGAATAAATATATTTCATTCAGAACTGTCAGCCAGCACTGAATGAACTCAGTGCTCTTGCTATGCAAAAAACTAAAATCTCAGTTGCTTCATAGTGTGCAATGCTTGGCTTGGGACAATGGCTTGGAACAATTCTTTAATAATTTTTTTCATTGATTTCTGGAATTGAGTTTTTCATTTTAACAAATAATAAACTCACTCTAGTTTTATCACTATGTGTATACAGATTATTTTATGACATGATAATGTTTTATGGGAGAACATTAGACACTCATTGGCTTCATAAACTGATTTTATTTTTATTTAGGGTGGAACATACCATGATCCACACCAAGATGATGGAGCATCTACAAAAGAAAATAGATTGCTGTATAATGATTCTGTACCAAGAAGAGTGGGTAGCTTTTACAGAGGTAAAAATCTTTTGCATATATTATTGATCTAATAAGAGAGAACCACATTTTAGAACAGTGGTACTCAACTTTTTGGCCCTGAGACCCTTTCTGAGACTATAAGCTTGCTATACAATTTGGACAATCCCAACTGTAGGGGATTGTGTTCACATACTGGGAAAAGGGACAAAAGGTCCTGTCCCAATTTTGTGGAAGAAAGTTATGGCAATCCTATCTGTCTGTGACTCCACGGAAGTGATGACATTGTCTTAGAAATTATGTTATGGCCAGAAGTGACATAAAACAGGAAGTGACATCATTGTGATGCCAGAGCTCTTCCAAGTCTACTTGAAAGTAAATTCCATTTTGTTCAGACAGACTCCTAGGAAAGTATGGATTGCAACCTGAGTCCCATCCAGTGGTGGTCTTCAGGATGTTCTCACAGGTTCTACATACATTACATTACATAACCTTTATTGGCATTTAAAATACAGATTGACTGGTAGCAAACAGTACAATCGGCAGGAATAATAAAATCTAAAACCGGGTAGAAGAGGGATGGAAGTTACAGTTGCTCATGGAGACTATTAACAGAAATTACGCCACAAGATATGTGATGGAGGGGGAGAAATCGCTAAGAAGGATTGGGAGAGGGTCGGTAAGAGAAGAAGGAAGAGTTAGAAGAAAGGGGTCAAGAAGGGAAGATCTAAGAGCGTGGTGGGCAGGGCATCGAAGTAAAATATGAGCTATAGTATCTGGTTCGTCAGAGCAAAATGAACATAATCTGTTTTGTCGGGCCATATTGGAGTATCTTCCAAGGTGGTAAGCTGATGGGAAGATGTTTAAGCGTGCAAGGAGGAAGGCCCTCCTTTTCCTGGGATCAGTCAGATGGAGAAAGTAGTTTGCTGGACGACCCAGTGAGGGAGACAACCCAAAAAAGGAGGGAAAGCAAGTCAGTTTGAGGTTGGTTAAGAGAGTTCCAGTTTCTTGCTCCCATAGTTTGGTCTTAATAATGTGAGCTTTTGGGAGGTCCAAGTCAGCCAAGATTGGGTAGAGGCCAAGGACTGAGAGCTTGGTGTCAACTAGTTTGAACCAGTTGGATGTGTAAGCATCCTGAATAAGGTCATGTAATATGGAACTTGGAACATATTACTTCTTGTAATATGGAATATGGAAAATTGAGATGAAGTTTTAGCCAAAATTTGAATGTGGAGACCCAGGCAGTAGTGGAGGGGAGATGTATACCCAATTCTAGCGCTATCATGGACAGCCTAATTAGGTTAGGAATCCCAAGAATCCTTCTGAGAAATTTGGCGATTGACTGGTCTAATTCAGAGTTGACAGCTTCTATCCAAACAGGCGCTCCATACAGTAGTTGGGGGATGGATTTGAGTTGGAGCGCCTGAAGAGCAGCAGGGATATACTGATTGTCTTTACTGAAATAGAATCTGGCTATTGCGTTTTGGGATAGGAAGGCTGAGGAGATAGCAGATTTGCGTTGAAGGGTCCAAGAATGACGGTGATGAAATATGACCCCTAGATACCTGAAGGATTGTACTTGTTGGAAATTAATATTGTGTATTTTCCATAAGGATGGCACCCAGGATTTAGAGAAGACAAGAATTTTTGTTTTCTCGGGGTTGATAGTTAGATGGTTAATGAGACAATACCCTTGAAAGGTTAGAAGCAGCTTCCGGAGACCACGTTTAGAGAGGGACAGCAAGACAGCGTCATCAGCATATAAAAAGTGGAATAGGTGAATCGTTCAGAGAAGGAAATGGGGGAATCCAGGGAAAAGAGGGCAGGAGGAAGGTCAGCCAGGTAAAGGTTAAATAGGAGGGGTGCCAAAATGCAGCCTTGTCTGACGCCTTTATGGGTGGGAATGTCTTCTGTCAGAGTATCTGTGCAATCTAGACGAATACGGCATGAGTTGGAGGAGTGTAACTGTTGGATAAGGAAAAGAAGGCGGGGTCAATGTTCCAGTTCACCAGTTTTCTCCATAGAGTATATCTGTCTATGGAGTCAAAAGCTCCTCTTAGGTCGATGAATGCCAAGTAGAGTTTAGCTTGGTGAAACTGATAATATTTGCTAACAAGGAAAGAAAGAGTGAAAATGTGGTCCAGGGTTGATGCTCCTGGGCGGAAGCCAATTTGTTCCCTGGTTGGGAGACCTATGTTTTCCGCCCAGGCAGTAAGTTTCTTGAGTAGGAATCTTGAATAAAGTTTGCCAATGAAAGATAAAAGGCTTATTGGTCGGTAGTTGCTGGGGAGGGATGGGTCACCTTTTTTATAAACTGGAACTATTACTGAGCCCAGCCAAGTTTTGGGGATAACACCTGATTTGTTAACCATAGTGAAGAGATTGGCAAGAGGGTTAGACCACCATGTAGAATTATTGATGAGGAACTCAGAGGGGATTCCGTCTGGACCAGGGGCTTTCCCAGATTTAAGGGAATGGATAAGCTCGATGATTTCGTCTGGCGTAACAGGGGGCCAGTCTGGTAATCCAGGAGAAGGGAATATTTTGTGGGGAGGGGTTGGGGCAGAGAAGACTTTAGAATAGTAGGTTGACCAAGAGGAAGAGGGGATCGGAATAGATGAAACTGAAGCTGACTGGGGTAAAGATCGGAAAACAAGGGACCGGAAGAGTTTATGGTTATTAGAAAGGACTGAATGAAAAAGGAGGCTCCAGTTTTGTTGGGCATGTAGATGTTTTTTGTACTCAAACAGAGTGCGACAGGATTTTTTTAGATTGAAATAAGTTTTTAACAGGTCCGGAGAAGGATCTGCAAGGACTGCATGGAAAAATTGCCTAATGTGTTTCTTTGCTACCCAGCAGTCAATATGGAACCATGAAGGGGAATGAGAGTATGTAGCTGGAGGCCGGGAAGAACTAAGAGACTGGACAAGGGATTTAACTAGGGACTCATAAGCAGAAATGGCTAGAGAGGGAGAATTAGTCACTGATAGAATCTGCTTAAAGTCAACCACACCACTTTTACCAATCCAAGCTCTAAAGGACTCTTTAGATTTATGAGACCACCTTAGACTAGGGAGGGATAAAGTAAAGGAAGAATCTCGGTGGGGAAAGTATGAGAGAGATGGATGAGTATAGGCAGGTGGTCGCTGTCTGTCCGTTGGTCAACGTAAAAGTCCAAAATTCGGGGAAGGGCTTCTGGGGAAGACAGGGCATAGTCAAGGACACTGGCCCCTCTGTAGGAAAAGTGAGTAAACTTGCCAGGAAGGTCATTAACTAGAGAGCCATTTAATACTGACAGATTGAACTCCAAGAGCAGATCCACCAAATGGGAGGTATATGTGTTGAAAGAGCGATCTTGAGACAGTCTTGGTCTCTGGAGTACAGGAGGAGTAAAATCATCGGGATCCCAGTTCAAATATTGGGCTAAGGCTAAGTTGTCTTGGCCTAGTCTAGTGTTAAAATCCCCGAGGAGGAGAAGGAAAACAGAAGGGTTGGATTTAAGGAAATCAGAAATGAAGGATTTTATTTCATCCCAGAGCAGAAGGGCATTGGGGAGGGGAGGAGGAATCTATGTTAAGTATTAATATTTGAGAGTCTGTAGTTGAGAGAAGAAAGGTTTGAAAATAGGATGATTGAGTAGTTAGAGGGGTTAAAAAGTGGCTGAGTGAATGACTTATTAAACAATAGAGTCCTGCACAGGGCCGTCCTTTGGATTGAGTTTTGAAGGCAGGGAGAGATTATGAGGTGAATCCTGGGGTAAAGAGTGGGTTTAACAGCCAAGTTTCTTGAAGAAGGATCAGATCGAATGATAACTTAAAAAATCTTGATCCATTAACTTATTGCTTCAGCCAGCTATGTTCCAGGATATTAACTTGATATAGGTTCCTGGATGAGTAGTAGGCTGGGTAGGAGTAGATAGTCAGCCTAAGTGATCTAGATTTGGAGGTTGACCAGGGGGAGAGAAAAGAACCGTTAGCCACAAGAGGGTTACAATTGCTAGAGACATCAGAATGGACAGGAGGGGCAGTTGTAGATAGAGGGGGGGGGAATTGGGAGGAGAAACGTGGGGAAGGGGGAACGGGTTAACTAAGAAAGGATCCACAGGAGGTGGAGGTGGGGGATTAAGGTTAGTAGGTTTGGGATTTGCAGAAGAGATAATTTGGGTTGTCGCATCCACTAGTAGAAAAGAGCCAGTGTTAGATGGTTTGTTAATTACGCAGGTTGGGTATAATGAGGTAACAGAACTAGGAATGTGGGCAGAAGGCGCAAAGGGGTAATCGTCGTTATCGTGAGAAGTGATAGCTAAAGAGGGGGAGGTATTGGGAGGGGGGGTATTTGAATTGATCAGGGAATCCAAGGGAGTGTGGGAAACTGCTGCAGATAGGGGGATTCAGGTTTTCACAGGTAGTCTCTAAGGAACCAGAGAGGTTAGGAGTGTCAGTTTTTTGCCCAGGAGAGAAGGAGGCAGAAGTTGTAAGGTTTCCCATAAGATGAGGATGAGTCATTAGGGATGGACAAGAATTCAAGGTGCTGGTTGAAGTAGGAACAGGTGGGTGAATTGATTTCCATAGCTTCTGCGCTCGAGTCTTGGGTGGGAGGAGGTTCAAAATTTGAGTGTCCTTAAAGTGTCTTTGAATAAAAATCCCATCATCACCCAAGACATAGGAGCACCGATGCAACATCCTTGGGATCCGGCTCAGTGGAAGAATAACAGGAATCTCTTTGTAGAACAAAGTGGAGACAGTCCCACAGTCTTTGCAAGGTCTGTGTGGGACCTTTTTATTTTTAATAGTGAAGCCAGATGACTTATGGCTAGAGCCAGTCTGTTCCAGTTGCGATGGTTCCGAGTCCAGTTAGGTATTATTATGGCAACAGAATTTGGATCATAGACCAAGGTGGCCGACTTGTTTGGTTGTCCCAAGGAAGGAGAGCGGTTGGAGTGATCAAGTGAGGATGGTTTGAGCAAATTCTTGGGATCCTGAGGATGAGATGCAATTGATGGATGGAGGAGAGAGGATGCAAATCGAGGCCCCTTTAAGAGTTCTTTCAAGAGACACACTACTTTCTCTAGATGGGAAAAAACCAAGTTAATTGTAGACGAAACCAAAAGGGAGTGTTGAAGTGTTAAGTTGCTTGAATCAGTAAGCTGATTCGAAGCAGATGTTGAAGTGGAAAGCTGCTGCTGGCAGAGTCCAGAAGAGCTGGTAGGGGAGGCAAAGGACTCCAAAGAAATTGTCTGTGAGTGGAGAGGGGGAGTGTCCGGCAAAGCAACCCCAACAGTTGGGGGATGGGGGAAGGGCAAAGAAAATTATCGAGCTTTGTTTGCTTGAATCTTGGAACGATGTCAGATTCAGCAAGTCCTGGGGAGAAAGTTCTTTTTTTCCCCATTTGACTCAGTAACAGGGGAAAGTCGACTGATAAATAAATTACTCACAGCCAAAAGAAACAGCGAGGAACGACTGCACTGAAGATAAACTGGTCCGAGAGGCTGCAGCTGGCTGCTCCAGGAGATAGGCTTCAAGATGTCCTTTCAGCAGGCAAAGTAAACATCGAAAAGCGGGGAACGGCAAGGCATTCCAAATATCTCAGACAAGGAAGGAGAACTGAGATAAGAGATGGAGTCCAGTTCAGGCAGGAGATCCTGCAGGCACTCTGGGGGCAGTTTCACTCGGCCAGACCCTGTTCCCTCTGAAGCCCAGAGCTTTATACCTGAGGTGAGAGATGGAGGCCAGTTCAGGCAGGAGGCAGGAGATCCTGCAGGCACTCTGGGGGCAGTTTCACTCGGCCAGACCCACAGGTTCTATAGAACCCTTTGCTAATGAGCGCCTGGGTCTGAGAACCAGTTACTAATGGGACATAGAACCTGTTGTTAATTTATTTGAATCCCACCACTGGCCCCATCCTTTGCATGTCTACTCAGAAGTAAGTCCTATTTTGTCCCTGCAGGGTCGCATTCACCACTAGTACATAAGGGAAACTGCAATATAGGAAAGCATAAATTTAAACCCATTCTATTGCCAATCCAGTAGCTTCCTTTTGTGTTTCCAACATGTACAAATGGTGGAATACTTTGTTCATGGTTGATTCTAGAACGCCAAACTAGGAAATCAAAGAATCAAAAGTTTATTTCTGCAGCATGAATTGTACAGACATGATTAAAACCTAGGCACTGAGTGTTTGCTATATATCCAGTTGTAGAACAATAGTAGAAAAAGGTGCATTTTTCATGTTTTTGCATCACCTTTTTCATTCATAAAAGAAAGGATGGCAAGGAAAGGCTCCTGCCTTGCCTGCCCAGCCAGGCACTGCAGCCGCTGCTTCTCTTCACCCACCTCTGCAGGGCTCCCTTCTCTCGCTGAGAATGTGGCAGCATTTGAGATGGAGAAGGGGGCCCTGGGGAGGTGACCAGAGAGGAGCAGTAGTCATAATGCCTGGCTGAGCTGAAAGGTACTCTCCTCACCTGGCAGAGAAGACCTAGACTCTTCCCCCTTCCAGCCTCCTCCAGCTCCTTAGCGTTGTCTCCCTCTGGCATGGCTGCCCGGGTTGGGGGGGGGGGAGATGGCACCCAGTCCCAGCCAAGATGGTGGCACCCAGCATGTCCTGACCCCTCCACCCCCAAAATTAAGTTGTGAACTCCACTTTGAGAACTACTGGTTTAGTGATTTAATCTGATTCTTCTAGACAAATAGATCTAGAAAGGGAAGATGAATATACTTGTTTTTTAAAACAATTCAGAGGTGTAGAATAGGCCTGCAGACCTTATCTGGCCCAGCCAGCATAATTGGTCTCTCAGTTATTGGGACATTATGTGCTCTCAGCTGATCTGCAAAGTTGAAATGGGAACACTGAAAGAAAGTTGACAGTTCTTATCTTTCTGTCCCTCTCTAAGCAGGCAATACTCCTGCTAACGAGGCAAGAGGCACTCTTTCAAGTGTATGCTCCTCTTTTATTTAGCAGAGGAAGAGTAACTGGCCCTTCTCACCCCAGTGATGTTTATTCTAGTGGCTTCTTCTGGTGTTCTTTTGTGTTTTAGATTGTCCCTTTTGGGACAGGGACCCATTAGTTATTAATTTTTCCATTTTCTTTTTAAATCACTGCATTTTTTTAATTGAAAAGTGATATATAAATAAGATAGATAGATTAGATAGATAATGTGCAGATCACTGATAGAAGTGATGCTTTGTAGCTAGATGCGATGTGCAGATCATTGACAATGCTGCAGGCATGTGTGCTATGCTAAAGATATGCATGAAAATTTTGCTATAAGGCAGTAATCCTATATACACTTTAATGAGAATTTCTCTTTAAACACTTATTTTGGAGTAGACATGCCTAGAATTGCATTGTAAATCTATTATTTCAAAGATAGATTTTGGTAGATGAAAGATAACATTTTTTTCATTTTGAATAGTGGTGAATGATCATGAAATATTGTATATGATTATATGTAAACATGCCACCTGACCACTATAGTTCTCATGCAGCAGAAGTACTTTATTGGCTATAGTACAGACTAGCCATTGCCCATTTTAAGATAACAGTGGTTATATACTGCTCAGATGCCTCAATGTATGGAAATATTGGATGGAACACTTCACAGCAGAAGCATTATTGCTGAAAGGACAGCTTGTATGAAAACTGGGCTTTCTGTGTCTAGAAAATATGATCAAGATTTCCATATTTGTCCTGTCATTTGCAGATAATGATAAGTTTGGTTATTTCTGATCATTTTCCACATAATGACATCACTTCCTTGCTTAATGATGTCAATTCCAGCTTTCACCTGTTGCCATGAATGCTTTCAGTCCACTATATGAAACAACTTTGACACCCCCAATTTAAATAGGCTGCAGAATAAGCAAGAGCTATCAGCTATCTTATTGAGAAAATAGATCCAGTTCTATGGCTTTACCTAAGCAGAAGGAAATATAGTGGTTTACATCTAAGTACATGTGCATAGGATTTCACCCTTTTGTGTGTGTGTGTGTGTTTTATTTATTTACCATGACACTGTAATGCCTTTTCAAAAAAAATAATGTAGACTGGAAGCCCTAACCTATAAGCTTTTGAGTGTTGATGAAACTGTACCAATGGGGCATGCACTACATGGCATGTGCAACATCTGGCAATGGAGGGAGGAGCCATTGAATGTTTGTTTCCTTACCTCTGGGCTGTGTTCTAAGAATCATACCATAAGGATTTAAAGTTTCATCTTGGGATCTGAGAACTCATTCCCTGTCTAAAGGGCTGGGATTCATCAGTACTCTGGCAGCTGAGCTTCTCCCATTATCCCTAGGTAGCCCAATCCTGAGCTCTCTCTACAGCCTATACCTGTTTGTGTGACCATCAGCATTTCCTGAGTAAGTGAAGCAGACTTACAATGGGAGTACTCTGAACCAAATACTGTATTTAGAAGGTGAAAAGTAAAGTAAGTCATGTTATAGGCAAAAGCCCCACTGCAGGGCTTTGGATCTGAAGAAACTCTGCTCTACCAGTCCTGCCCTCCTCCTTCCCCTATGCCTTCTACATGCTCCTGCCCTAGAATACCTCCCTCTACACCCCATCTTAGCTATCTGTTGCCTGACACTTTTCACAGATTGCCAGGTGGTGGCCAGTTAGCACTGGCCCAGACAGCTCATGACAAGCCTGCTATGGCACTGGAATGGCACTGATTGCTACAAGTGTGCCTTATGGCACATTTGGGGCAGTGTTCACTGGTGCTGAGCCGGCGCACATTATTCTGGATTGGACTATCAATTCAGTAGCAGAAAACAGTTCCAATTATAGTTTATAGGAGTCAGTATTTCATTTGCATGAACTAGTATAGGCTTAACTCTATCCCTTTAAAATCAGATTTTTTTAAAGTAAAAAAATAAACTTGGAGAGGTTCTGTGTTGCCCCGTATTATTCTCTCCAAATATATGTATGTATGCAATATTTAAGTAGTGCATGCATCTGTATTTTGTTCATGTACGTATTAATATGAAGTAGCACCATTGGAATTTTCTATGCTTCATGTACTGTGTTCAGTATTACACTACTTGTAGCCAGTGAAATATATTTGGATTTAACATATAGTACAAATTAGGATTGCCCCTAGTCACCTTTTATTTGGCTCTAAGTTATCCTTTAGGAATGATCCCAGTTCCGTTGATTGTAGAGAAGAGCTCAACTAAAAGCATGGCCCACCAGTCAGGGGCCACTCTAAGAAGCTCTGGTGGAATAAGTTCAGGGCTTGCAGAACTCTATTTTGTGTATTTATATAAAAGGTTGATATCCTGCTTTATTTATGCTGAAGTAAATGCCCAAGGCAGCTTGAGAACTGGTTGTTTATACTGTATGGCTGGTAATGGCAATTAGCAGATGAGAGCTTGTATGTGTGTGTTCTATTTATATCTTACTCTGTCCCATGGGCTTAAAGTATCTAACGGTGTTTAGTCATGTGTTAATATTCTGGCCTGCAAGAGGCTCTCAGTCTTTTAAAAAAAATCATAGGAGCTGCAGTCCAAATCTCCAGTTAGGCTGGCCTAAGTCCTGGCACTAGTCCCTTCCTGGCCTGGGGACTTCTGACCTACTTTCAGGGTAGTTAGACCACTGCACAGCCATGCGCCAGCCTCCCTAAACCACCATGGGAAATTATGCCAGATGAGTTATGCCGGCCTAAGTTTGTTAGCTTAATCCCTGATTTGGCTGGCTAAAGTCCCAGCACAAGTTAGGATTGCAGTCCCAGCCTAAATTAGGATTGCTTAGTCAGTCAGTCTTTGATTTTATATGTATAGATAATATTACATATGGAGAGCAAAAGTTCTCAAAAGATAAAATACACAATAAATAACACAGGAATGAAAGAATAAAGTTTCTATCTCAGGGTGACAACATGACCAGAATTCTCAGATCTGTCCTCTTTTAAAAGCTTTCTGTCCTGGTGTCCTCCAAAATGTCTTCATTTTGGCTCTGTTTTGTAACTTTGTGATGATGTGCAGTACCCCATCATATCATATGTCATTTGATTCATACAGAAGAACAGAATTCAATGCAAAAATCCATTTTTAAGTATCTCCTTCCTATCAAACGTTATGGCCAAAAAACTAAAAATCAAAAATTTGCATTGAGCTCTATTGGAACGCAAAAGTGCCCCATATAGTGGCTTCACTCACAGGAAGACAAATTTACCATAGTCTACCAGAAAAGCCAGGCTGAGTGGAATACAAGGACACCAGAATGGTCCTGATCCTATGAACGCAGCCTCCAAAATCACATTGCAAAATCATCAAATCAAAATAAACACAAAATCACAAAAAAATTGCATTGATCTCTATGGAAACTTGAAGGAAGACATATTGCACCTTTACTTACAAGTAGGGAAACATGCCTTAGGTATTTGGAAAGGGGATGTTGACGGGAATCTGATTCTGATCCAGTGAATACAGCCCCTACCAGGCACTTCACAAGGAAACCCCTCCTCCAAGCTTCACTACCTTAAGTCCTTACAGCTGCTTTTACTTATAAGTAAGCAAGCATGCTTTGGCTGGTGTGGAAGGTCATTCCAGGAAATGCAGCACTTCCGGAATGGTCCTGATCCGTACACCTGGAATTCAGCAAATGCTCCACAAGGCAGCATTTGAGTGTTTTCAGTTTTTATTTGGTCATGTCCTACAGTTTGCTTGGATGTCCTACATTTTGGGGGGCCTTGTCTTTTTTCGGTTATGGGATATGGTCACCCTGAACTATCTACCATACTTATCTGCTAATAGAAGTTCTAGCTTCTTAAACTAAACTGATGGCTATCTGGTATTTAAACCATTTCCACTTGTTAATTATATCTACTAAAAGCTTAATATAGTTTACATTCAGCAGTAAATGACATTTTTATCATCTAAAATAATATTTAGATTTATTTTCAGTCTTCTAGCCAACACAGACCCAATTCACAAGGGAATAGATCTATATGATTCTGGCAGTTCTAAATCTTTTCCTGGTCTTAGGATTCAGTACAACTTTCTGGCCATATTTCTGACACCCATCATAACATTTTTATCAAGATTTTCCTGAAATGTTGTTCTGTGAAATTCTTCTCCTGAAATTGAAGAGTAATCCATGCAATTATTATTTTCTCCTGAAATTGAAGAGTAATCCATGCAATTATTATTATTTTTAAGATAAAGTATAACAATTTTCATTTTTTATTTCAGCTGCAAACTCCTACAGCTTGCACTTATCCTCCTGAGTTATTTTAGGAACCCTAATACTATACAGGGAAAATGAGTACATGTCTGTAGGTGGACCTTGTAACTATGTAGCTGTTTGTGTGTGTCACAAATTAGCACAGCCATCTTTTTCTTGTATTTAAGTACAAACTATCAAGTGCTGTTTATTCCCCACTGTTAACATTTGAGAGCAATTTTTTTTACAAATTATAACATCTTAAAGTAATCATGTCATCCAAAATTATAAAAACTCTTCCACACTATGGTTCTTTCAAAGTTAATTGTTAAAGTGCTGTTTGTCTGTTCAGAAGTACGTTTCCTCATTTTTTTCAAATGTTCTACTTTTAAATGCCCTTTCAGTGTGATCAATAATCCCTCATCTTTTTGTTTCTTTTATAACATTCCCCTAATAAATGCTTTAAAGGCATCTCACAAAATTGCCTAGTATATATGTTGATTTGCATTAGATTAAAACAGTTGAGCCATTCTGTACCTCAGTTGTTAAAAGTTTTATTAGCTTTGCAGTATAAGAGCATTTGGTTTTCTGTTGTCCTCAGTATTCTTTGTTTTCCTCATTACAAAAGGGACATGATTCTGCACAGGGAATTGTTCCTAAAGAGAAAGATGAATGTTTCTAACTATCTCTGGTGTTGCTAATAAGAAATATATCCTTGAAAGCAGATTGTTTGTGTGTAGGTGTGCAGAAAAAGTGTAATTTGTATCATCCACCACAGTGGTATTCAGGCATTTCAGCTTGGGACCCCCTTTTAAGTTTCAAGATATGTCCAGGACCCCCTGTCAAACTTACTGGGAGTCTCCCCCAATCTACTCAGAAGTAAGTCCCATTGTGTTCATTCAGACTTACACCCAAGAAAGCCCAGTGCCAAATTCCAACATAGTGTATCCTACCTTCTTGTGACCCCACTCACCTGAGGTCGCAACCCCCCTGGGGGTCCCGACCCCCTCTTTGACTATCAATGCTCTACTATATTTATTTGTATCTATATTTATTTGAATCTAATGCTCACTTTTTTCAGCCAAATATAATATCAGCTGAATAACCTGCCTTGTTATTTTTTTGTTGAAATTTGGCTTTGTCTTCTGAGGAAGATATGAAGAACCTTATTAGTCATGTATGTTATGGTAAGCTTGAAATTACCAGAAATTGCCTAAGAAGTTTGGTCTGGAAGAATCTTAAAATGTACTCATCAATCTGAAAAATGATTACAAGTTCATTATGGGTGCAATCCTAAGAAATTTAGGCCAGCCTAACTCACCTGGCACATCTTTCTGTGATGGTGTGGGGAGGTTGGCGTATGTCTGTGCAATGGCCTAACCCCCTTCCCCCACCCTAGGAGTGGGGCAAAAGTGTTTTACTGCACTTTTGTGACATCCCAAAGTCATCACAGGACTTATTCAGGGGCTTAGGCTGGTCTAAGGGGAGGTTAGGATTGCAGCTTTAGTTACTCACATGCTAAGACCTGGGTTCTTTTATATTCATTTTTCACAATTGTTAACATGTAATACTTCATATGGCTATTGTTTAGTAAAGAGAAATGTGTTATGTAAATAGATGTTCCATTGAAGAGGGTGCATCACAACTTGGTATTTCTCATTACAGTGCCATCTCCACGCCCAGAAGGAACATTTTTAGACAATGGTGCCTCAAATAGAATCCCTGCATTACCACCAGAGAGCAGTAATGTAACAAGCCACTCCAAGAGACAAACTGCTTTTGATCCCTGGTAAGTTGGTGACTTCGCCTGATATTGTGCAAACAGTGGAGCTGATGATAATGAAGTTCATATGATAACACAGGTGTTGGTCTCTTGATTTATTACAAATTTGGTTTTGAAATTTGCCACCAGTATATCATCTTAAATAGGTTTGAATCATAGAATCATAGAGTTGGAAGGGACCTAGTAGGTCATCTAGTCCAACTCCCTGCCTGCAGCAGGAAATCCCCCTAGAGCATCCCTGACAGGTGCTCGTCGAGCCTCTGCTTAAAGATCCCCAGTGAGGGAGAGTCCACCACCTCCCTTGGCAATCTGTTCCACTGCCGAACCACCCTCACCGTCAGGAATTTTTTCCGGATATCCATCCGGAATCTCCTCTCTTGCAGTTTGTACCCATTGGTTCTAGTTCTGCTTTCAGAAGCAGCTATGAACAAATGAGCCCCTTCCTCCCTATGACAGCCCTTCAGGTATCTGAAGAGGGCAATCATGTCTCCTCTCAGCCTCCTTTTTTCCAGGCTGAATATCCCAAGTTCCCCCAACCTTTCCTCGTAGGGCTTCCCTTCCATCCCACTGATCATTCTTGTCGCTCTCCTCTGGACTTGCTCCAGTTTGGCTGCATCTTTCTTAAACTGAGGTGCCCAGAACTGAACACAGTACTCAAGGTGAGGTCTGACCAATGCTGAATAAAGAGGAACTTTAACTTCTCGTGACTTGGAAGCTACAGTCCTCTTAATGCAGCCTAAAATGGCATTTGCCTTCTTTGCAGATACATCACACTGCTGACTCATGTTCAGCTTGTGATCTACGGCTACTCCAAGATCCCGCTCACATGTTGTGCTGCCAAGCCAAGTATCCCCCATTTTATACCTGTATTTTTTGTTTTTATTGCCCAGGTGCAGAACTTTGCACTTCTCCCTGTTGAAATTCATTCTATTTGTTACAGCCCAGTATTCCAGTTTATCCAGATCCTCCTGGAGGTTTCTCCTGTCTTCTGTTGTGTTTGCTACTCCTCCCAGCTTGGTGTCATCTGCAAATTTGATAAGGCTCCCCCGTGTCTCTTCCTCTAAGTCATTAATAAAAATGTTAAAGAGGACTGGGCCCAAGACAGAGCCTTGGGGGACCCCACTTGAAACTGATCTCCAGGTTGATGCAGACCCATTTACTAAAACCCTCTGAGTGCGGCCATCGAGCCAGTTGCAGATCCACCTAACAATTGCCTCGTCTAGCCCATATTTTTCCAACTTCCCAATTAAAATGTCATGTGGGACCTTGTCAAATGTTTTGCTGAAGTCAAGATAAATGACATCCACAGCATTGCCACTGTCCAGTAAGCTCGTAACCCGATCAAAAAAGGAGATCAGATTTGTCTGGCAAGATTTATTCTTGGTAAATCCATGCTGGGTTGTTTTGATCACAGAGTACTTGTCTAGATTTGCACAAATTGTGTGTTTTATGATTTGCTCTAATATCTTGCCCAGGATTGAAGTTAAACTGACTGGTCTATAATTTCCCGGGTCTTCTTTTTTCCCTTTCTTAAAGATTGGGACTACATTTGCCCTCTTCCAGTCCAGTGTCACTTCTCCACTCCTCAGGGATTTCTCAAAGATGATCGACAGAGGCTCTGCAAGGACATCTGCGAGTTCCTTAAGAACTCGAGGATGCAGCTCATCTGGTCCAAATGACTTGAATTCATTTAGGCCAGTTAAGTGGTTTCGAACCAGTTCTCTATCAATCTTAATCTGCTGTTCTGCACCATCCATGTTTTTATTACCTCTTTGGGGATGCAAGCACATCCCCGCATCAGCCAATGATCCCGCACCCTCATTTGCACAGCCCTCCTTCCGAGAATAGACGGACACAAAGTAGGAGTTGAGCAGCTCTGCCGTCTCCTGGTTTCCAGACACCTGCTGTCCATCTTTGTCCAGGAGCAGCCCCACCCCCTCGTCTCTCCTCCTGTTCCTCTGGGCATATCTAAAGAAGCTCTTTTTGTTATCTTTCACTCCCCTGGCCAGCCTCAGCTCATACTGAGCTTTAGCATTCCTGACCCCCTCCTTACAAGACCAGGCTATCTGCCTGTACTCCTCCCTGGTGATCTTTCCAGTCTTCCACTCCCTCTACTTCTCTTTCTTTAACTTCAGCTGATCCCCAAGTTGCTTGTGGAGCCAACCTGGTTTTTTCAGGTTTTTTCCCCCTTTCTTTTTCATGGGAATTGTTTCTGACTGTGCTTGTAGAAGCTGCCTCTTAAGGAGCTCCCACCCATCTTGGGCCCCTTTCCCCATTAGATCATCAACCCATGGGATTCCACCTATGACTTCTCTAAGCCTGTTAAAATCAGCTTTCTTGAAATTCAATGTATAAGTTTCACTCTGCACTCTTTTTATTTCCCATATTATTCTAAATTCCAACAGCTCATGATCACTTTCCCCTAAAGTTCCCGCCCGTTGACCCCGTCAATCAGTTCATCACAATTAGTTAAGATCAGGTCAAGGATGGCCCCTCCCCTTGTTGTTTCCTTCACCTTCTGGACCATGAAGTTATCTTCCAGGCCCATCAGGAATTTATTGGAGTTTCCATGTTTGGCTGAGTGTGTCTCCCAGCAAATGTCTGGATAGTTAAAGTCCCCCATTACTACTACCTCATATTTCCTTGCAACGCCTGCCAGTTGCTCCAAGAAGACATCGTCTTTGCTTCAGATTAAATTGAATTCTTCATAGTTTCCAGAATAAATGGTTTAACTTTTTCAAATAGAATGTCCAAGCGCTTTTTCACATCTAATTTACAATAGATTTTTCCTGGTGTAAATCCTAGACTGCTGTCATCCTATAGAATCAGAAATTCTAATTGCCTCAATTTAAGCTTGTAGGCCAAACAACTTTTGATTATTTTTCTTCACCCCTTAAAAATATTGGTCTATTGCTAATAGGCAAGTATTTTCCCCTTCCCATTGCCTGTAGTTAAACAACTATATTTTTAACCATTGGTTTCATACAACAGGAAAACCAGTTTTATATTATGGGTTGTAATTTTTGTGTAATTTTGAAATAGCATTGGGTGGATACCATGGCAATTGCAATTAAAAGAATTGCTTTTAAAATGTCATTTTGCCTGCCATTGTAATAGTATTGTCACTATGAGATTAATATGTTTTGTTAGGGTGATAAGTTGAAGAAACAGCTTTTAAGGACATTTGTTCTGTTTGTAGAATCTTGAAGCACAAACTGTTTCAAACTGATGAAAAAGCATCAAGGAACAATTGTCCATGTGTCATTTACAATTTTAGACTGCAATCCTAACTTCCAGTGAACCTGGCATAAACCCCAGCATAAGTCCTTTGTCAATTTGGGGGTGTCACAAAAGTGCCATAAGACATTTCCGCCCCACTCCTTGGGTGGTGAGGGCTTTGGCCACTGCACAGACATGTGCTGGCCTTCCCACACCATCATGGGATGTTATGCCATCCTAAACTGGTGAGGATTGCACTCTTATAATAAACTAGCAAAAACACACCCGCATTGCGGGAGTAAAATTCCCCCGTACGCCATCAACCCCCCCATGCGCAACATCCGCCACGTTCATCCCCCATGTGCATCATTTCCCCGGTGCGCATCAGTCCCTCATGCGCATCGTCTCTCCATATACATTGTCCCCCCAATGCATATTACTGCTAGATTACCACTGCCAGATTTTCAACAACCTTCTTACTCTTGGGTAATCAGGTTGTGGAACTCCTTGCCACATGATGTGGCATCTAGCCTGGATGCCAGTAAGAAGAGATTGGACTAATTTCTGGAAGAAAAGTCTATTATCGATTACAAGCCATGACAGATTTGTGCAAACTAGGTATTTTAAATGTAGTCTACCTCAGAATGCCAGTTGAAGGGAGAGTGACTCTTCCACTTAGGAAGCATACGAGTGACTCGTATGCTTCCTAAGGCATCTGGTGGGCCACTGTGAGATACGAGAAGCTGGAATAAATGGGATTTTGGTGTGAGCCAATGGGGCTCTTCTTATATTCCTATAATTCCCAAAATTCAAATACTTTTTGGCCCCCAAGCATTTTGATCCATCTGCCCCCTCTTGATAATTGCTTGTCCAGTCAAGATGCTGAGCTAAGATGTAAATATTCAATTCAAGAATTAAATACAATCAGAAGTGTGTTTTGTGAATTGCTAAAATTTCAGTTTGGTAACTAGTTCCTTTTTTTAGTTCCTTCCTCCTTCACTTCCTGTTACATGGTAACTGTAGTTTATGTCATCTGGATTGGGCAAAAGTATGGTTACACTAGAAACCATAGTTTCCCTCCAAAACCCCTAACAGGTATAATCCTAGTTTACTTGGTTTGCAGCATAACAACTGTTACTTCTGTGAAACACGGAGTGAAAGTATTTGGAGCCTACTGATGGAGGAAGGAGGAAGCACATGCTGCAAATTCTGTTTGTAGCACTCAAACCAGGGTTTGACCAAGACATCCTCACCAGAACAGTATATATTTGGAGAGAGCCAAGACATTAAGGAATTTTTTTTAAGTCTGTGTGATGTAAGTTTTTGGGTGCAAAAATTCTGGGAAATGTCAGCCCCTTCTAGTCATCTTCTAAAACTCTTCTCAAAGGATGATTTCTAAACAACATGTAGAGCATAATCCATGTAGGTTGAACAAAATTCTTGGGTCAATATCCTCAACTTGTTCCAGTGCTTAGGCTATTTGGCTAAAACTGGGTGCACTAAAGATACCTTCCAGAACTTGCTATAGATTCTGATAATTCCCTCTGAAAATGTACCAATTCTCTAATGGATGATTCTGGTATAAATTTGACTTGAACTAGAATGTGGCTACAGTCCTATTCATAGGACCTCTGACCTGTCTACTAGAGAAGATTATGCATGCACATGTATAAATATATATTAAGCTGAAATTGCTGATTTATTCTTCCTCTCTCCCTCTTCTCCTTATGTTAAGGAAAAGTTCTGAAAATGTTCATTCTGAACAACTGAAGGAAAAAGAAAAGCAGGGCTTTTTCAGGGCAATAAAAAAGAAAAAAAAGAAATCTCAGTCTGTAAGTAACTTCTTTGTTTTTCAAAATGTGTATTTTATTTTGAACTATGTGTATTTTATTATGTAGTCTATGCTGCCTTCTCCTTATTTTTAATGTTAAATTTCTCTAGTTTAAACTTCCTACTTTTCCAGTCAGACATTTCCGGTCAGGTTTGTTCTAATCTGTACCTGTAGTGGCAGCTGAGAGGCTGGCAAGGCTACAAGAAGTAGCTTTCAGGGGAAATTATATATGGTTAAACTTGTTTAATTAAACAGTTTAATTGCTGTTATGGAAAAACTTTTAAATATGTGGATTCAAGACCAGATTAGGTAGAATATCAACCACATAATGCAGCCCTGAGTTTATTCATTGAGTTATGAAGGCTGAAAGCTATTTATTTAATATTATTTAATAAACATCAATTATTTCTTTATGATTTTCTACAGTATATCACCATCGTTCAAATACCGCAAGTAAACTTTGCCCCACATATGCTTTTTATTTTAGTATAATTTGGTATGTATTTTGACTATATGTTAATAAATTTTGTGGTATTTGGATTGCAATCCTATAGACACTTTCCTGGGAGTAAGACCAGGCATGGGCCCAAGCCGGTTCGGGCCAGATCACCCGAACTGGTTGTTCCCAGGACTCCGCCGCTACCGAACCAGTAACGGCGGGGTCGCCTGAAAACCCAGCATACCGGTTTGGACACTGGAAAAGGAGACACACTGCGTGTGTGCCAACCTCTGCGCACGTGCAGTGCGTCTCCTTCTAGTGGGGAAGACACACAGCATGCGCGCCGGGGTTGGCATGCACACTGTGCGTCTCTTCCCGCGGGAGGAGACACTCTGCGCACGCACCGGCCTCAGCACGTAAGCAGAACATCTCCTCCACCTGGAGGAGATGCACTGCACATGCGCCAACCCTGGCGCTTGTCTGGGGTTGGCGCATGCGCAGTGCACCGGGGTTGTGGCCCACCCTCACCCCGGCCCCAACCCCGGCCCCCGCCCCCCAACTTCCAGCGAACTGGTTGTTGGGGTGGGCTGGGCCCATCTCTGAGTAAGACCCATTTAATATAATAGGACTTTCTTTTGAGTAGACATGGTTAGGATTGTGCTCTTAGGCTTTGCAAATGCTATTTATGTCTTTCTTTTGGTGGCCATTTTGCATTTGCAAGCTGAAAAAGACTGGGTTCGAACTTACATAGATGTGTGGGCAAGCTTGTGCCCATCACTTCATACTTGTCCATGGTATGAGACATCTTATGCTATATGGTTGGGTGTGACTACTATCAGTTTTCATAAAGCTCAAATTAGATTGTGAATCAAAATATACCAACAATTTAGCAAGAAAACAATTGAACTAGATTGTTTTGTTACACACAATTCAGTAGAACTCCAAACCAGAATCAATTAACAGAGCTGAGAAGCAACCCTATCACAGAATTTAAATATGGGCAGGCTGGACATTGAAAGAATGGGGTTCTTAGGGTCCTGTTCTATCCTTCCTCACACTGGTGCAGTAGTTCCAAAATGATTATTGCATCCTATGCTGATTTCACTCTGTGTGGCGCAAACTCTATTGATGCATCTGTGGATCTGGGGGTCATAAAATTTTGACAAATCACAAATTGTTATCAACATCTTGCCACACAATTTTCTGTAGTGACCTGCTGATTTATGCACTAGAATAAGCTATTTACCTAAAAATGGTACAACAGGACACATTTTCAAATGCAGGAGCATTTTTTGCTTGTTCCTGGGCTCAAAAAATTACTATCTTAAAACTGTACTCTCTCTTCCCCTTTTCTGCAAGAAACTACCATTTAAGGTCTGAGGCTGATAGCTTTGTGTAATTTCATAGTCTTACAGTATTTATGGATGGGTGGTCCAATCCTGCCATCAGTGGAGCTACTGGATGCAGCAGCATAAAAATGGTGAGTGCTGTATTCAGCAGACCTGCCAAAGCTGCTGCAGATTTCCTTGGGTGAAGGGGAGTGTTATGCCCTTCCCCAGAAAAAAAGCCCCAGGCTCCCCTCAATGGGGATTCTCAAGTCTCTGCAGGGTATTTTGCCAGTACAGACTTGAGAACCTCCATGCTGTACTTTTCAGCCTGACACAGCAAATAGGATCTGGTGGAGCAGGGTTTCATTGGTCCAACCTCCCCATCCATCCTGGGCTGGTTATTATTCCCCAAAGCCCACACTGCATGCCAAGTCCTACAGTTTACTTCTGTGCAATCCCATGGCATCTTCTGTTCAGCACTGGACCCAATGCTAACTGGTGAAAGCTCAGTGCTCCCTCCTCAAAGGATACCATCAACATGCTATAAAGCATGTGTACAACTTCCAGCACTAGCACTGAAGCTCATTGCTGGCACTGGAGGCTCATTAGATTGAGCCCTTAGTTCTGTATTTTAGATGCAACTCTTTCGTAAAGATTTCCTTTATCTGGAACTTACCAGATAGTCAAGCTATACATATAATTAAAACAGGCTTCTTAATTCTAGATTTCACCAATCTAGATTTCACCAATATCATATATTTCCTTCTAAGGTATTCAGATAGTATATGGAATTGAGAATTCCAATTAGTAAATTACTTTTCTGAGCCATACTGTTTAAACCTTCCTGACTATCAGTGAGGAATTAGAACTTGTCCATAATAAGTTGGACCCCAAAAACTGCATTCTGCACAACCAAGGGTGACTTGGACTTATGTTTCTTTAACAGCAGGCTCTCCATGTTTGCAAGGTAAACCTCTTTTGAAAGTAAGAGGAGTTTTAAAATCCAGAGCCTGGGAATGTATGTACCTTTTGCAAAGGAAGATGTGCAAAATTCTACTAGGCATGCCCATGGACAAGCCTTTGAATCCAAGTCCATGCTGCTAAAGCAGTGTTTCCCAAACTGTGGGTTGGACAAGCACTGAATATGAACTGTGTGAAACCAAGTTGCGCATGCATATTTACTCAAGAATAGGCAGATGTGCCTAGTCTCCTACTGAAGGCCAGTAGAATGATCCTGATGTATGCAAATTCTCCGGAAGGCAGCCTCCCTGCCCATCATTGGAAAAAGGGATAAAAGCATAGATTTGAGAAGCTGGTAAAGTGAAATTTATAAAGTCTCATAATGTGAAGTGGTGCTAAAATAGTGTCATTTTTAAAAGTAGATCTCAAGTGCTTAAAAGTTTGGAAATCACTGTGCTGGAGATATTCTACTTCGGTTCTTGCAGAATGTTCTGTTCAGTGCTATTATGCTGACCAATAGAATTCCTTCTATAAAAGAGCTGTTGCAGCTATAAGATAAATGCAAGCAGGCCCTTCTATAGATGAATGATTTTCCTGTTTTTATGAACTGATAAGCATTTTTAATGAATAAATGTCTAAAACATGTCAGTTGGTGCTTTGCATGCAAATAAATATTTGTATGTTAGCCTCTGAACTTGCTGCACCTAGAATGACTATCATTTTTGTTTAAGATCATACAAGTATTTCATTACAGTTCTGCTAATAACTGTGGTCATGATTCATGTTTGATCCAAAAGCCCTCTAAAATATAACATGCTAAAGCTTATTAAATGAATGTATAACTGACATGCGTTTTCTTCAAATTAAAAGTGGGATGTAGGTTTATTTTTCCATATCCATTTTCTCATTTATCAGAGCCATGCATCTTAATCTTTCCACAATAATGTAGATTCAGCATGACAAATGGCTAACATATTAAAATGTGAATATATGTGCAGATGAGAGACAGGGTAGTTCTCCTGAATTATGGAGTTATGTTTGCAATTAGTTTTTGTATCTTATATTACAGACAGAATCCAGCAAGGCGGAGAATCCAAGCATCAAGAAATCTCTCTTTCCTCTTTTTAATTCAAAGAATCACTTAAAGCATAGCTCTTCTTTGAAAAAGATTCCTGTAGTCCCTCTACCTATGGTATTAACTTTTAAGAATGGTAGCACTGAATAAAAGAAACACTCCAGTAAATCTATTTTACTGACCACAGTAGCATGTATTTTCTTGTCATGATTTCACAATCTACTCATGCAAGTTAATCAATTTGAGCTAGTTCCACAGATTCAAGACTTGTTGGCTTATTTTTAAAAATAATAAGGTGTTGTAAATCATTAGATGCAACATCTTCTGTATCGAAAGGAGACTGATACATTCTGTTAGTAATGTAAATTTTAGTTTTAGCAATAATGTTATTTATTTTGTTTTCTGCTTTAACTAAAAGAGAAAATTAAAAAAAAAACAAAATCCATTTTACTACAGGACAATGCACTTTTTTCTAAAGGCATTTATTTTCTCTTAAGTTTTATAAGCTGCCTTATTACTTTCAATTGGGAGAATAAAGGCCAAGGCCCTTACAGTTAATGGCTTACCATGTTTTTAATTCTAACCTTCAGTTACTAAGAGCTATCTAGCTAATCATGTCTTCTCCTCTGTCAAGTAAGTCCACTAATAACTAAGACATAAAGCAGATAAATTCACTGTAATTTTCTTTGGCAACTAACTTGTTGCAATGCTAAACTACTTTTTTTAATTAGAAGCTTCTTGTATGTAGGCTACACCTTCCTTCCTTTTATATTGGCAGAGGATAAATGGCTTTCTTGTACAACACTCTAAAGGATTTGGTAATCCTCTAAATTTGTGTTTTGATCTCTTGTAGAAAACCTGTTTTTGTGGAAATGGCTCATGATCTTAACAACAGTATGGAATGCTTTTTGAAATAAGGATGGAACACAGCAGTGCACTTATGCTATCTCTCTCTTTACAGTGACTTGACTAACAGCATGTGAATGCCTAAGGGTGGAGGTTTCAACAAATCTGCATGGCATCTACAAATATGGTTATTAATATGGAATTTAAAAGGGCATTGAAATAATGGGCTTCACCTGCATTGCTTTGAACAGGGAGGCAGAAAATTGGGCAGTAAAGACAGCATCTGTTATCAGGAACTTAGCAACATCAGTATTTTTCTGTGTTTTAGATGCCTGGAAGTGATAGTCAGGATCTTTTGGCATTACAGAAAGCTATCCATTCGTCCAGTCATCCAGCCAGTAGGCAGAAGGATTGGCATTCTGACAAAATGACAGAAATCCAAACTCATGTAAGTAAAGCAGCTTTGTTTTGTGGACATTAAGGTGTCTGGCAGGTGGCTTATCCTGCAGTGAATAATGTGCAGAACATTGTTCCCTCTAATACACTTCCAAGCTGCATGGTTTTTTTTTCTGACTGCTCAGAGATGGCAACTCAAATTTGTCTTATTTCTGAAAAACAAATACAATTCCTACCTTGTTATACAGTGATTCTTTTAAATACACAAACACAAATATCCAGTGCAAATGAGAAGGAATGTGATGATCCATGCACTTGGCTCCCTACATTACCATTACCACAGGAACAGGATGGACCAATGAGTTGGGCCAGCCTAGGTTAGGATTGTACCCTTAAAGAGGTAAATAATCAATCAGCTGAGCCAAGCAAAAGAGCGAGTCCTTTGTGTTACTAATTGCTGACCACTTCTCTATAATACTAAGAAAAGCTGTTTAAAAAAAACACTAAGAATTAAGATTAAGAAAAACACTAAGAAAAATTGTTTTTTTTAAACAGCTGTAGAGGAATGCACTTTTAATTTTTTTAAACTGCCTTTATCTTAAAACATTTTACTTAAACTGCTTTTATTTAAAAAATACCATACAAGGAGTTCTAGAATCAAACCCCTGCAGATATCAAGATACAACCTTATTCCATTAGAAGCAATGGAGGATCAAGAAACCTAGAAGTGGGTCTTTTAAATTTATTTTTCCATGTTTTTAAATCCATAGATTTTAAATTCACATGGGGTTACAGAATGGAACCTTTCAGAATGATTATGTTTGACTAATCATTTGCTATGAGGCCAGAGTACCTCAAATATCACCTATATAATTCTACCAGGACACTGCTGCTTTTCAGTTAAAAAGTAGTTCATAAATCATTTACATACCCCCAAATCCAGAGTAACTATGGGAGCATGTAAGAGACTTTATATTCACTCATAGTTACTGCACCATCTAGTGAAAACCTATGGGAAATTCATATTGGAATCCAGAGTAAGTTGTTCTTACAACTTACTCCAGAGTCCAGAACAAGGACTCCCCATAAAAGCAGGCCTCCGTCAGTCTTGGAAGACTATGGTATTGTGCTCGGCGCTGCATACGCTCCATGTGAAGCACAAAAGCCTGGGTTGGATTGTTATGGAGGATAGGCTGTTACCCAAGCAGCAAATCCCCACTCTCCATGCCACTGAATTAGTCCAATGGAAAGGCAGAGCCGATACAATTTGATCCAGCTGGCGTCGCAGAGCTGGGCTAAGGACAGGAGCTCACCCTGTCTTGTGGGGTCAACCTGGGTCTCAAACCCTGGCCTGCTGGTTAACAGGCACAGCGTCTTAGCCACTATTTTGCCCATAGCAAAATAAATCAAATAGCCTAATTTGCATAAATTATAATTGCTGGTCAATGGATCCAGATGGATCAATAAGGACTCTCAACCTTTTATAAAATATTTATTTTATAAATCTTTTATAAAAGTGCAGAAGAGAAACCAGCAACAATAACTGGAAAAGTCATTAGACTTTATCCTACCATCTGAAATTATGAAATAACCATGCTACTTCTTCTGAAGTACCCTCTGGATAACTTATCTTGATGTCATTTTGGTGCCAAAGATTTTTTTATTTATTCAGAATGTAATATAAATTAGTTTTAATCCTTTACTTTTTTGTTAACGTTAGTCCTGAATTGTATAGACTCTTCCTTATGAGTCTAATAGTTCTAATTAAGAGTGGCCAAGATTTTTTTTAAAATAAATGTAAGACAATTTTGGAAGGAAATCTTTGTAGAAATCTTTTTTAAGAAAAACTTTACTTAAACTAATGTCTGTGAGTATAATTGTGGTGGGAGTTTAATTCTATCAAGTTTTAGGTCATTTTATAGAACACATAGGCTGCAATCCTAAAGACACTTTCCTGGGAGTAAGACCCACTGAACACAATGGGGCTTACCTTTGAGTAGACATGGTTAGGATTGTGCTCATTGTCTTTACTGTAGGAATGCTATATGTAAACGGAAACAATCCAAAATTTTGTTGCGCCACAAAGACATTAGAAAGTGGGCCTAAAGGCCTTATCTTGTTCTGTTTTTCAGAGCCAGCCTTTAAAATCCCTCCGCAAGCTATTACACCTGTCCTCCTCTTCAAATCATTCTATTTCTTCTGAACCCCGTTTTCAACCCTTACCAAGTCAACCAACTAAAACTTCTTTTTCTGAAGTTCGGATTCACCCTATTAGTCAAGCCTCCACAAGTAGCAGCAGCAACATACGGCAAGAGTCCCAGTCAAAAAGTAGAACACTCCAGATCCCGGGCCAGATGGAACCAAGTTGGCATGTTTCCCCAGTGAACAGGAGTGCCAGTGAAGGGACTGCATACTCTGATCAGATGCCTTCTAAGAGTGGGCAGAACGGGCATCCATATAACCGAACAAACCGATCTCGAATGCCAAACCTGAATGACTTAAAAGAGACAGCCTTGTAGTAATACTCGCAGAAATGCTATGCAGGGATTTACCTAGGGGTCTGGTGGTGCTGGTGAATTGTGGTAGTGACTGTATTCTCAGCTTTATAAAAGGTGTGCAATATGGGATACGTGGAGCTATTGTTCAGTACCACGTCAGTAGATCATACAGTGAAATGAACTTGGTTAATTGCCATTCATCAAATCTCACGACAGTAGAATGTGCACTTCAGGGAGAATGAACTTTATTGCCCTTTTCTCTCCTTCTGCATTCCATTTTAGTGCACATCTATGTCTGAATGCTGTTTAGGCACTTTTGGGAGTTAAAAGAAATGTCTTTAGACCTATGCCCTTATGAAATTTTTTGCTGCCTAGATTTAATTTTTTTAAGTGGGGTTTCTGTGATACATTAGTATCCCAAATAAGGGTTTCAAGTTCAGTTGTATGTCTTTATTTTGTTTTTTAAAATTCCATATTTGATAGGATTTGTAATATTTATTTATGATCTAATATTGTATTGTTATAATCATATCTTAAGTTACAACGTAAAGTTTTTTTGAGCTGTTTGAAACATTGTAATGCAGTGCAACAGCTACAGTAGTTTCTATAAAAACTAAACTAACATTGCATCAGGAGTATTTTATTATATACATATATATATAAATATATATATATAAATGGTATATAATTGTCTTTTATATAATATACTCATTTAAAAGAGAAGTATTGTTATGACACTATCTGCCATATTTTTATACATTTGTGATATAAAGTGCAGTATTCTAATAAAAGGGAACTGAATGTGGATCCATGTGACTGTAACAACATGAATTTTGCTCAGCTATTAGATGCTGTGATCTTGATAACAAGCAAAATGCAACAGTGATTCTCAAACTTTGTTCTAGATTTTTTCTTGGAGGTAATGGCTGAAATATATGATACCATAGAATCATATCTTTCTCCTAAATGTGTGCTTAGCTTCCCCATTGAGTTTAATGGGAGATAGGCATCTGAATTATGGTGGCAGAATTCTAGTGTTGCTTGCATTCCTTCATACAGAAATATTGACCCATAACAAGCATTAATGCAGATGCTGTTCCATTCAGTATGTGGGGTGACCAAAGAGCCACAGCGTGAGTTGCAAGTGGCGAGCCAAAGTTGGCATGACACAGCACTGTAAATCATGGTATATGATTTTAGGCCTATGTATGTTCTTTGCACTTTGTTTGAAATTGTACTAACCCGAAAGTAAAATATTGTATTTAAATGTAAGAGACGCTGTGACACCTTCCTTTGTTTTTAGGATTAAATAAAAACTGTAATATTGATATTTGACTGTGGAAAGCAGCGGTTTTCTGATGAAGCTTAATTTTTTCCCCTTTAACTCCCATATTAATGAGGAAATTAAAACTTCTGAATGTTTCTAATTATTAAAAGTCTTTCTTTTATGAAGTGATTTTATAATTTACTCTATGTAGAGCCTGATATTTCTCTTCCTTAGAATTAATTGTAACTCAGGAAAATGACAATTGAAAAACATGTAGTAAACAGTATTAAAACTGATACAAATGACAAGACAATAGTGTCAGAACAATACATTTTAATTCACTCAACATACAATCTAGGCAGTTCTTTGTGACTTAATTGTTGTGCTTTCCTAGTATTTTTCTACTTTGCTATCATAAAATGAATCTGCCCACCGTCCCGCCCACCTCAGAACACCTTCTCCATGCGTCTCTATACGTCAGCACCAGCTGAGTTAGGCTGGCATGGATCTACCATCCTCTTTCAGTGCTTTGGGTCACTTTGGGTGATGGCACAGCCAGCTCATACAGCCTGTACTGGAGAGACATCTGGATGCTTCCTTAGGGTAAGGTGATATTTTTTTCCCTTATCCGGTGTAAAAGTCTCAGCCATCGTTATACGGCTTTTCAGATCAACGCCAGTTATATAGCAAATCCTTGTAGGATTGCCTAGTCTGGAAATAGGTTATGGTGCACCACTACTGCCATTCCTAGCCACTCCTTGCCCTAATCTTCCCCTGCCCCCAAATAGCCCCCCACCTCCAAACCATCTTCCTGTCCGCCATCTCCCACCCCTGTGCAAACTTATCTGTGCCTACCAGCATGGGGAACAGATGACATTGCTTGTGGCAGTGGGGGAAGGCTACACCAGCACAAGCTACAGTTAGGATTGGACTGTTAACAGTTCACTAGCACAGATGGAAGGGAAGATCGTCATCTGGTGTACATGGTAAAGTTAATGATTAATGTGATGAATTTTTAGTATGCCTCATGTTAGCAGATCTCATTCCAGTATCTTTTCTCTTGCAACAATGCATAACTTTGGTTGCAAGTATTTCCATTTTGTCTGTTTTCCTATTTTGAAAATAGGCAGTAGAACAATTCATAATATAATAAATAGAAGTGGATCTTATTTGTGGTAAGCACTGTGGGAAACATGTGCCACTTGGTGATACCTAGATGTCAAATGTGTCCATTTCATTCCTAGGATGTCTGTTTTGGTCTTTTATAAATATGAGAAATCTCTTTTTGTCTTACACATCCCCTTGATCAACTAAATTTTTAATTTAAAATACGACATTTTTTTCAAGACAGGGGTTCTAAGCAGTACTGTTTGAATGTTATCCACATGTAGCTTTTGAGACGGCTCTGATCTTTGTCAATGAGTAAAACTACCTTGCCAGTAGTTCGCACAATTATTTCTATGGCTGTTTATAGTCCTTTATGGAAGCCTCTAATTGGATTCTGAGTTTCCAATTAAACTTACTAGATTCCAATTAAACATACTAGACAGATGATTGTTGTATGTTCAGATGTTTAAAGTGAGAATTGCCGTTTTCAAGCATTAATCTGAAAATATGTGATTGTGTGCATGTGGTCCAAATTATAGGAAACTGCTTTGACATTGTCTTATGTAAATAATTCTTTTTAGTTAAACTTAAAATAGAGCTGTACATTATGCTTGGAACACATGCAAAGAGCAAGTTTTATTCCAAAGGGTTGTAAAAGAAGATTTTGCACTTAATTTGGCACCTGGTATCCAACTTGTGACATGTTAGTCTTGTAAATGTGTTAAGACATTCAAAAAGGGTTCTAGACTAATTGAGGTTTACCAGCATCATAAGAAGAGAAAAGTCTATTAAACTGTTATTAAAATGTGCTTTCCTCTTTAATGAGATTAGAAAAGTAATTTGCTATATTCTTATAGCTTTACCAAGGATCAAGAAGCTAAATTGAGTTATGTCTTGCTTTTTTGATAGTATTGCTGATATATAAAATAATCAGTGTTTTGTAAGCTACTGAAATGGAATTCGTTTGCCATGGGATCCTTTATGAAAGAAAAAAAACCTTAACAAATTTTTAAAAATCCCAAAAGAAAAGTTTAATATTTCTCAAAATTGTCCAGGCATGCAATAAAAAAGTCATCAAAGAGGGAGGCACATGCCGGTGAAATGTATTGAAAACTGCCTAATTGGCTTTTTGAAAGTAGAAGCTTGGTTTCTCAGTCCTATGTGCACTATTGAGATAAATATACTGAGATTGTCAACTTTGACTAGACTAGTATAAAGAAAAACAAAGGCTATTTTGCTAGATTCTCAGGAAAAAGAAGTGAAAATCTATTCATTTTGCTAAACATTTCATATGCTTTCTTCTATTAAAATTTGTTTTCCAGAGAAAATTTTTCACATTCGTAAGGGAAGGAACTGCCATTCCCTGCTTCTTGGAATTGGCATATTTTATTCACAGCTTCACTACTTTAGCCCACGATTTGGATGTATTTGTTGCGGGTATTAAATATTATAATATGAGTTAATTTTACATCAGTTTCTGTGCTTACCAATTTTGGGATTGACTTTTCCTTCTTTCATAGATTTTTTTTTTTGAAGCCCAAGGTAAGTTATATTCTAGAAGATCTGTGTAGCTATAACTTGTTGGGGCCTTTAATATTACATTTGACAGATTTGTAGCAAATCCTTGTTATGTGAAAGGATCCCCCCAAAAAAAGAAAGATTGTGCAAAGTATTACTTAAATTCAGCAGTTGCAAGGTTCTCTTTGCCTTAAAGTTCAGTGTTATTTTTATACTTTTAAAATTATAATTCAGCTGAATAGACACTGCAGTGATTGTTTTTAAATGCTCTAAAATAGAGAATATTTTCAATATTCAAAATATTCCATGTCAAAACCAGTAATGAGAGAATAAATTTAGCCTCCAATTTAAATATCCTTTAAAATTGTGAACAAGTGTGAGATTGGCAGAGTATAAATGTGTTTGTTGCCATTTTACTTCCGTTTTAAGAGGTATGTGTTAATGATACCCCCAAGACAGTATTCTAAAATTAAATCAGATCTTTGCCTAAAATATTCTCAAGTGTCTGATTTTTGTATAACCACAATGCTGTGATAAAGGCTAGAAAGGCTAGAAGGGCACTGAGTACTAAAGACTTTTCAAATACATTAGAGTCTGGATAACCAGCTTACATTTCGAGGATGTGTACCTGAGTTCACTGTGGAAAACGCTTGAAATATAGATAATAAGCAGTTTTAGTATATGTAGCAAGAGAAGTGTAGCTCGGTACTCTTCAAGAAACATTTTGAGCACCTATTTTTAATAAACTTTCAAACATCCTTTTGACTGGAAAATTCTAGAAAAGGGTACCTTCCTTCCTTATCTAAAGTCCTATTCCCACGTTCCTTTGCATATGCTGATTTGGCTCGTGCACTAGAATTGTAGCAACTTCGGACAAAAGCCATTATTTCTAATCTCCAATATAAGCTGACTGATCTTCAAATATTTTTAATACAACACAATTTATTTCCAGGATCAGCTAACATGGAAGTGGTTCTTTCTTTCCCCTGTACCTGTTAGTCTGTTATCATTATTAGTCTATTTCACTTCAATCAGCATTGTGATGACCTTAAAAGAGACCTTTCTGACACACATATATGTCACAATTCCATGAGATCATTATTGACTTCAGTTTATTGATGGAAAGTTTCACATGGAAAATAGTTCAATATTTTTTTGAACAGATGCCTTTCTAGGTATTTAATATGTTTGTTGAATCCTGTTTCTTTTAAACCTCTTGCTTTAAAGCAGCCTTTTTCACTCTGTCATTGCCATTTAAATTATTCCAATGTTCTTCTTCTATGAATCAGCATTTAAATCAGCATTCTGTTTCTGAGGAATGTAACCAGATACCACCAGACAAGTGACCAAACTTTTTTGAAGCAAGCAGTTGCAATACAGTTCCATTAATTTTTGTTGTTAAATTATGCTTACTCGGTGTTTAACAAAATAGTTGTAAATCTCTGTAAATGTTGCACTGCTAACCCTTCCACTTACCTTCTAGTCATGTCTTGATTTTTGCTTCATTCTTCCACTTATGATCTGAGAGGTCACTTATAGCCTATATATGTAGGTCTTTATTTCAGATTTGAGTTGTGCTTCCTAATGAAATGTAAACCAGCTTAGTACATGCCCCTCCTTTCATCACTATTAAGTTTTCTCTTTTTGTTGCTTTTTATTTTCATGTAGTTTCAAATATTAGGTTGCCTTGTTCTTTGCTCCGGAGAATATTATCAGGGAGATGTAGGCCTTATTGCTCCACCACGTTTGCTGTCTTACTCAGAGAAGACCATTGTTAGACTTCCTCAGGACATCCATCACTTAATTTGCACGTTTGTCCATGAAAGCAATTTTACCTCATTCTATTTCAGCTGAATCATTCATTTAAAGGCTTTAGGGTCACTAAAACTCAGTTCATTGGACATAAATCTTTTGTGTCTTTCTTGAGAACCATCAGTGAAATACAAGACAGCTTTTAAAACACATACAACTGAGTTTCTAAAAATAAATCATGTTACATGCGTTTTTTGTTCTATGGTCACCAAGTCTAAATTCAGTGAATGAATTTGAGTGAATAGGACTCTGTAATTCTTAATACAGGAGTTCTCAGGTGGTTGGAAATGTCCTGTTTTCTCCCCCCCCCCCTCAATTTCTACCTCAGTGTTATTTTAGGAGAATTGTAGTGAAGGACGTGAGTTATTCAGAAGTGGTACATTTTGACCTATAAATCTGTATTCTCTGGGGAGGAAAAATGCCAAATAAGAATCTTCAGGGAAAAAATATCTTTGGCCAGTTGTTCATGTTCTTGGAAATCAGGACTGCTTAGATCTCCATTGTCGAAACATTGAGAGTTGTTCAGTAAATGGTAAAAGTTTTTATGAAGGGTCAGGTAAACCAAAAGGATAAAAGATGGTGAAGGGAGGTTTCCAGGCTTCTTAACTTTGTGGATAAAGGTTACCCACATTCACTGTCCCCTATTAAGAAAATCTCAGACGCACAAACTCACATTGCTCCATTTTCTGTTGTGGAAGAAATGTAATGTGATAGTAACCTTAATTTTTGAATAAAACTTTGAGAATATATTGGATATTTGAAGACAATTTCATTCCAGTTAATCAACTATTTGTAAAGTGTTTATAGACCTCTTTGTATCATGTTGTGATTATACCTTATCAGATTGTTTTCAGGCATGTATTTCATTGTTAACTCCTGTATAATTTTTTTTGTTTATGTAAATAGTATATGAGAGAGACATAACTTATCCTGTGTTTAATCTTTAATTATCCGCATGGGAATTATTCATTTTTACTGAGCACAATGTATTTTTGAATTGGCCTTCGAAAATATCTTTAATAAAAATGCAGGTTTTGCACTAGAACACCAAGGTTGTCATCCCTGCTGTATTCAAAGCATTTGAAGTGTTTATTTGAAATTTTGATCAGACCTGGGGCGTTCCTTTGGGTAAGCTTATGCCCAGACCCCATGCAAACCTCCAGCCATTTCTGAAGTGGGTTGGATGCAGTGAATGTCATGTTCCCCTGCTACACCAGCACAGTTTGGTATTGTGCTCCCCATCCTAAAGACATCTTTGGCTTCCAATCCTAAAGAATAGTATTTAGACACTATCTGTCTAGACCAGGCATCTCTAAACCTTTCAGCCAGAGAGCCATATCAAATACCTGGCACAGTGTTGAGGGCCAAACAAAAAATATAAATATAAAATTTAAATAAATAAAGATGGAACCTAGATGAATGAATAAATGAAAATGAATGTGCTGAAATTTCTAGGACCAACACGCATCACAGAAATATGGATCCCCATTTCATCACCTCCTAAGCCACCTTCAAAGGCCTTCAGATGGCATAAAAAGTTATTTCTGCTTTTAGGCATACCAACTGTTAGATTCATAATTCTAACACTATCATTTCAATGTCAGACTGCATTAAAACCTCGTTTCATTTATTTATTTATATACCATAAGTGAAAGTCACTGACTGATTCACTCACTGACCAACTGACTCATCAATGCCTCTCCAAAACCGCTAGACCTTAAAGCATGAAATTTGGGGAGGGTGTTCCTTCCATGATGGAGACATCCACTAAGAACCGGTTTTCAGAAATTCCAACTGGAAGGAGGTTAAAAGGGGCACAATGCATTTTCCCCCTATAGTTTACATTGAAAATCTCTGACTGAGATTCAGTCTGCCCCAACCCCCAGATTTAGAAGCATGAAATTTGGCGAGGATGTTCCTTATGTGACATGAACGCCCACCAAGAACAGATGTTGAGAAATTTAACCCTTAAAGAGCTGAAAAGTGGTGCAACATGTTTCTGTCTTATACATTAACATTGAAGACTGACTGATCAACATCCAGCCAATTTGGTGCCCCGTCCCTGATGCACTGAGAGGGAGGGTTCACATGGAGGGATGTTGCAGATCCATGGGGTTTGATGCGCTTGAGAGTTGATGCATGTGGGGGGTTGAAGTGCATGGGATTTTGATGCGCATGGGGGAATGTTGCTCATTTGGGGATGATGCAGATGGGCAGATGTTGTGCATCAATGGGGGGTTGTTGCGCATGGAGGGATGTTGCACATGGGGGATGCTGCACATTCAGGGTTGATGATCATGGGGGGATGATGCACATGGGGGTTTGTTGCACAGGGGGGTGATAAACTTGGGAGATGGTGCTCGTGGGGGGTTGATGCGCATGGCAGGGACGATGTGTAATGGGGGATGGCATAGGGGAGCGTATT
The DNA here is from genome assembly GCA_030015325.1 of Cryptoblepharus egeriae. Lineage (NCBI taxonomy): Eukaryota > Metazoa > Chordata > Lepidosauria > Squamata > Scincidae > Cryptoblepharus > Cryptoblepharus egeriae. The sequence goes on from JAREYC010000005.1 coordinate 36,649,538, forward strand.
TTACTCCCACAATGTGGATATATTTCACTAGTGTCATACTAAAAGTTCTGCACTCTTGTTCAGAAGCTCAATTTCAAAATAGGGAATTTAAATTCTTGCTCGCACTAAATAACAATTCACTTATGAACGGCATAGTATCTTACCTTTTTTGCCCTCTCAAGACTCAGCTTGTCTCAATTTGGGGTTGTTATAATGGGCAATATTTGTAGCAGTCCATGTTAGTAGGTTGGTACGTCAATTAAATGCCAATATAAAGAAGAAATATGTTTGACATTTGTGGTGAATTTTGCTAACTTGTAGCTTCCTATACTGGTAGGAAGCTACTCTTTCCTTTACATTGGCCCATCTAGGTCTTTATTATCATGTATGCCTATTTTGGAGAGACTTTTTTTCTCTGTCCTACCTGGAGATGCCAGATATTTAGCTGATCTACCTGGGACTGAGCCTACATGGGACCTTCTATGAGCAGAGCTGGTATGGTACCAGTAAGCCACATTTGCCCCCCAAATTCATGACTGAACGCTGATGTTTCTTTGCACTAAATTCAGTTCAAATTTCCCAAACGTATGACGTCCCCCTTAGAACACAATCCTAACCATGACTACTCAAAAGTAAGCCCCATTGATGCAGCCAAAGGGCTATATCAAATATCTGGCACAGTGGCAAGGGCTGGAAAAAATTTTTAAATATAAAATTTTAGTAAATACATTGGAGGTGGAATTTAGATTAATGAATAAATGAAGTCAAATTTCAAGGATTTCTACAAGCACCAACACACAGCACAGTATTAAGCACACTTAAATGTGTGCACACAGAAATAAAGCACACACTCCATTTCTCAACTCCACCATCACAACTCTATTTGATCAACTGGATCAGAAGCCATTAGGAAACCAAAGATTGGCCACAGCTGGTTAGAGACTTGTCACAAGCCACATCTGGCCCTCAGGTGAGGGTTTGGAGATCCCTGACCTAGATGATGAGCTGTGATGTATCTGGGCTTCAAGGAGTACAAATGCCCTATGGGTAGCACACCACCATCCCCTGCAGCTCCCCTGTGGCAATCAGTCACCTGCTGCACCACAATGTTCAATGTTTGAATTTATGAATGTTTTAAAATGTTTTTAACATTTTATTGACTGTTTAATGCTGTGTTAGTCACCTTGAGTCCACTCCAAAAAGTAGAGAAAGGTGGGATACAAATCGAATGAATGAATTTTGCCCAGAATCTCACAGATGATGAGTTACTAATATCAATGCTAGTGAGTAACAGGACTTGGCCAGCCTGTTCAAAAAGAGTCTGTATACAATTTACTGTGTCAAGCATGTAAGCCAAGCCTTTCTACAAGACTTTACATTCAATTACGTAAATCAAGTAATTATTTACTTAATTAAAAGTAGTTTTACAACTATTTGAAACTGATTGAGCCAGCTAACAAAAATATGTGGAACTTGCAGTGAAAAGCAACCAATCTAGTTATATAAGCATTTGTACACAAAAGGTAAAATACTGAGCTGCTAAACCAGCTTCACTGAAACCAGCTTCAGCCAGAAGAACCTTTACTTTGGAACAGAAGTGGTAACTGAAGGATACAGCCATGCAGTCTGAAGGTAATGTAGGACACAAAGTGACATCACATACAGCATGGAACGAATCCATCAAACCAATCCAGATTCGGTGTAGCAATAGTGGCGGACGCACATCCATCCACACCAAAGTTTGGCGGTGAAGAGCAAAGCTGCTGCAGAAGAGAAGCTGCCAGAAAACTGTGTCAAGGGGCTTGGGATGAGTGACAGTGCACCTACAAGACATCCTAAGAACCAGCAATGTGTGTATTTTTATATTGGGACTCGCCATTTAGAACCTGATCCTCACTGATTTGGCTGGCATGTCTGCGACAGGACCTGTGCTGGTCCGAAGCCAGCCAGACACCATCCAACACTCTGGGACATTGCTGGGTGGCAGAGAAGTGAATTGGGACATGGTGGAGGTGTTCTAGAGTGAGGGACACCCAGGCAGGGGACAGCTCTGTTCTGCAAGCTCCTTCAGGCCTCTTAGCCTAACTAATGCTCTTTCACTCTATGCTGGCTAAGTAGGTGCAGATTTAAGGAGTCTCATTGTGGGATTCTTACTCTCGGGAATGCGATTATGTCTCCTTTCTCCAAGGAGATTTTGGGAGACGCCTGCAGCTGTCTGGTGTCCACCTGGGTGGCCACAGGCTATTTTAATGCTGCTGCAGCCCTGGGCATTACTTACCTCAAGATTGGGCTGTTACTCTAGCAGAAAATGTCGCTGAAGGGGAAATTGCAACAAGAGGCAAGGACTGTTATATTCATTCAAGACACTTGGATTATATAGGTTCAAGTGGTAGAAACTAGAATATTTATGTAGAAACTATTTATGTAGAAACTACAGAAACTCAGTAACATTAGAAACTAGGATATTTGAGCCCATTTCCTTTTCCACTGTGAGATATTTCTCCTAGGGTAACTCCACACTTACATTTTGAATGACTGCGGTTGCCATCCTAATCTCCAGTTAGACTGACATAAGCCCCGCCATAAGTGCTATGCTGACCTGGGGGTGTAACTGTCCCACTCGTGAGGGGATTAGGCCACCACACAGGCATACACCAACCTCCCCCACCACCACAGAAAGGTATGTCATGTGAGGTAGGCTGTCCAAAATTTGTTAGGTTTGCACCCTGCTTGTCATTCATCCTCACGTTACTTCTTTTTGAAAGGAAAACAAATTCCTATTTTGTATGAATTTTGAAATTCTTCTTGTTCTTCTGACACCTTTTCTGAAAATTAAAAACAAAAAGCACAATCCTAATCATGTCTACCCAAAAGGAAGCCCCCTTGTGTTCAATGGCTCTTACTCCAGCGAAAGTGTCTTTAGGATTGCAGCCAAAGTCTTTATCTGCTGTCTTGCTGTCTCTGGATACCACATGTTCCTTTGGCACTTCCTCATATTTTATGGTTCTTCCCACACTTTTCTTAAGATAACTGCTGCTATTCTTAATTGGCCTCACTAGCACAGTGATATGCCTGCATATGTTTGTATGGCACCCCTCTGGAGCACTACCTCCTCACATTTAGTGGGGAAAAAGCCGTTCAGCTTCAGCATTTCAGTACCACTTTTGACATTTTCTGCAAGCTGTGTTCTGTTCCTAGATTTCCACACATATGTTGTTTTGAAGCTGTATAGGCTGTCCGCTCTTTTAGCTTTCTTTCTTCAGAATGCAGCATTCACTCTTGAATCAAGAAAAGAATCTGCTTTTATTAGGTCAGAGGTCCAAAGATTAGGATACTTGGGTATGAGAAGACATAAAATTGTAGGGAAAGCAAATGCTGCTTTGGACACAAGTTCATATTGCCACAAGCACAAATTGGCCATGTGACGGTAGATGCTTTGACATGTCTAATACAGTATATTTTGCTTACATAATAACCATTACTGTTTCACATGTTCCACTGCTGGATCTTATTTTAGCATGGCTCATTTTTTTTTTTGCTTCCAAACAAGTATAGGATAAGCCAGAATGATTATAACTTGGGACAGTGAAATCCTGACTTGCACTGGAACAGGCATGCCACTAGGCCTGTGAAAATAATTTCCCTTACAAGCAGGTCCGATGGGGCTACTCAGCTCCATGCCACCTCAAGAGTGGCACAGATCCAAACAACCCAGGACAGCCCTGAGCTGCCTGGGATTGGGGCAAGGGAATGGGGCTATGATCTGGCACAAGTGTCTGGTCCTGGTCCTGGCCTCTTCACCCACCCATTAGCCTACCTGCACTTCCCCATCTCAGATATGATTCCTCCCCATACTCCCCACACACCAACACCCTAAACTGACCTAGCTCAGCCAACATGGACCTACCTTATTTAAGTGTTGCCAAGGTTTAATGCAGCCTCAACAGGCCTGTACTGGTTCAGCCAACAGGTGAGGAGGTGCAAATGTACTTTATAGAATACTTGTGATCCTCCCAGACTGTTGTAAAGGATTAATGTCACCCAAGAGTTTACATCAGGATTGCACCCTCAGTGATTTTACATTTTCTGGTAAAATTTGCTTCTTTTCAGATGTGATTAGCTTTCCAGGAATACTAAAAACATGAAACATCAAAGCTCTAACTTCCGAAGTAGAAAACAAAGACTGAATTCACTGACCACGGAAACACATGGAGGGAAGCTGTAGTGTAGTAACTGGAGCTTAAAGAATTTGTGCTCTTCCAATTCTTGAATCAAATTCATTATTCATTACCTCTTATTCTGGAGAATCTGCTCTTCAAATATTTTGCTTCAACCACCACCATTAATACTGCAACAGATGCATATTTTTCTCAGTTTTAACCTCCATATTACAGACTCCAAACTCAATTATATAAGCAATTTACAATCCCTCATTCTGAAATATCAACCCTTTTGGGGATGCTGCATTGCAAATCCAAACGGTATTGCAAATCCAAACATTGTATTGTGGTAATACAATGTTGCACTTAGTTAAAAAAAATACAAAAAACCTCTCCATGTCACATTGCAAAGTGTTTTACAAATTAGAAGCCTCCAAAGTAGCTTCACAAAGCACTCTAACACTGGTGCTAATTAAAAAAAAAGAAAAATTGGGATGAGGGGAGAATCTGTCCTTCCTTTGGGGTTGTTTTATACTGAATAGTGTATGGCCTATGAGTAGAGTGTAGTGACAGAAATGCTTCCTTGTCCTCACCATTATTGCTAAGGTGACTTTCTGTTGCAGCTTCATATGGAAGGAACACTTGAAATTATATACTGAGGCAAGATTTCATAACCCAGATGACAGATTTTCTGAAATCGGATTGGTCCGTAAACTCATTTGCTGCCATAATTCTTGTTCAGCTGCTCTTGTCAATTAGTTACAACTGTGTTGTATTTGAAGAATATACTGCTGCAGGGCTTCATTAAGAGCCGTGATGAAAAGCTATGAATGAACCTGCTTAAATACGTTTCCTTTTCTGGCAGGGTTCTGCCAGGTTCTTTTCATGCATCTGGGGTCACCACCACACTGGTGGACTGCACACTGTCACAGTAGCTGCTGCTGCATTAGCAGCCCAGGCCTTGATCTGTAAGTCAATGCAAGGCCCACATAGGGCTGTTAACACTGAGTTGTTATTGTAGAGGCTCATCACAGGTGATAATCCAAAACAAAAAAGAACAACTTAGCAAATCTTTTAAATCACTTTGGCTTTATTAGTGAGTGTGGTTTTAGGCTGATTTTCCATACCCTTACATGTAAAAGATATAACATAATTTATGATAGGGGTGTCAAACCTCATTTCATATGACAGTCCTAATAGAATTCATGGTGTCTAAAGTCCAAAGGTGACATGATTAAGCAGATGATGGCCAGAAATGAACACTTTATTCTTGCATAGAAATTCATTACCTGCAAATGACAGAAGAACAAAATTCTTTTTTTTGTTCCTCCATCAGTTACCATGCTGGGGAGCCTAAATATAACGGGGATGGAGGCATTGCTTCCAGCACTCTATTTGGCCCACTGGCCTTATGTTTGACACCCCGATCTAGGATAACCAACTCAGAAGCTTTATTCATACATAATAAGGTAATGGCAACATTTACACACTGCTATATACTTACATCACATTTACATTTCAACCACTACTATGATAATATTCTGCATGCTTTCTTAGACACACGCTGAATCCACTAAATAATCACCAATTTTAATTTCTGTTTTTGTTTTGTTTATTTACTACAAATAACTAACCTGTGTAAAGCTATACAAGAAAAGAGATCAAAAAAATTCTAGCACCTCTCATGAATTTGCAGTTGTCAGGGCTAAACACATAAAATCATAAGAACTGGCAAAAATACAGAAAATGTTGGAAGAAGGGAAGAGATTAAATGGCCCTTCCCTCATGCTCACACTGAGGGCCATACATGGACTGGCCCTATTCCCTGACACACCAAGCTGTATCATCTCTAAGATTTAAAAAAAAACCACAAGACAGTACTCTACAACTTATGAGTTTTTGTATCTTTTCTTTCATGGAGTGAAAACAACTTGGACTCATACATAAGGGTGATTTTGATAAGAAAAATGGCCTGCATGGAAAGTGGGGTGTTCCCCTTCTCCGTGGTCCCAACCCAACACCCAAATGCAACTTCTTACATTTGCTCTGAATAACAATAAATTCAGGAAAAACATCAATGCAACTGAATATTACATTCTGCTCGCGTGACTCTTTATCTTGAGCTTTTGAGCTAGTATCAGTTGAGCCATTCAATAGATACATAATGCTCTCTCTTTTAGAAGGACAGGGATAATTACAGTTAAAGTTCATTGGACATTTTTTTCTAATACTGGAAATGTTACCTGCAAAAAAGGAGCACCATTGCCTATAAGGGGCAGGACAAGCTGAATTAGGGATAGAATGACAACCTGAGCAACTCATTACGGTATTTCTGTTGCATTACATATTTTGCAAGTATTAAGGGACAGCAAAGAGAGAACAATTGTGAGACTTGCAGTATTAATTACAGTACTTGCGTTAGCAAAGCCTGATGGAGTACAGTACAATGAGGATGGACAGCACTTTTTCAGGGGGAAAAATATGTATATATGTATATGTATATATAATACAGTATTTAGGGAAAATGTTTTCCTTCTTTCCGCTCTCCTTCCGCAGATCATTCCCTGAATTCATAGACTAAGAAAAAATCAGGTTAAAAGCTACCAGAAACTGAAAGAAGGGGATTTAACACAGGATGTTTCAGTGTTGCAGAAAAGTTAACTGGACTTAGATTTAATTTCAACTTTGCTTTTTAAAACCAAAATGCCATTAAACTGATCAAAGTTTCAGAAGGTACAAATCATGGTAGAAAGTGGGTGGCTAATGCTTATAATTTTTATAATAAATGGAAAGTCTAACTTACATCTATGAGGAGCTTACGCACGTTATCAATTTAGCCTATTTATCTATCCATTGTGACTCTATCTCTTGCTAATGCTTCTCATCCCATCCTTTGCAATGTTCTGTTCCTCTTGAGCATCAACCACACTTGTTCATGCACTCAAGGAGCTCCATCCGAATAGCAATGCGCACATGCCATCCAAGTGGTATTAATCGAATGTAGCGGGCGACAATGGGTGGGCGCAAGAGGTTCTGGACAGACGACGATCGGTCAGAATTCCCATAGAAAACCTAAAGAAATGCAAATGGGAGAGGGAATAGAAGAGAATTCCACTTACAGATGACTTCCTAAAGGACCAAGCTGTTAACATTTCCTTAATTTTGCACTCAGGAAGTTAGAAACAAACTGATTGCATTAAATTACTCTGTATGACTAACTGACCAAACAAAGCTACTAATGGTTTCTGTCACTAACAGCAAATGACTTCCAATTACAGGGTATGTGTTGCTAAATTCTGCCCAAGGACATAAACTTACTGGTACATCTCTGCATTGGTTGTGTTTTTGTACAATAGTAGGGTTGTAAAAGTCATGAAATCTTGTATCTATATGCTTGTCTAATGATAATCACTAATCACAATGAATAATCACTAATATAATTGAGTACATACCAATCCTATCTCCCAGCTGCTGAAGCCATGCCAAACATGGACATACTATATCCAGCAAGGGGAGGGCAGATGGACTGAGAAGATTCAGATGCAAAAAGAGATGTACTGGTAACTCTTCTTAAACTTCTATAAGCCATCAATGGGTCTCCTTGATCCTCGCTCCCATAGTCTTGCCCCTCCTTGCCCAATTTCAGCTTCTCTCTGCCGTGCTATCACCTCTCCCACTGACTTACCTACTTTGGCAGGTAGTAGCTGAAGATATAGGCAGAAAGACTCTGGCCTTCCCATCAGTGTCTCTGGCAACACATACTGGTTTTTCTGCTAGAGCACCTCTTACAAGGGCAGTGTCTGTTTAATGGCAGCAGTGCCAGCAGAAAAGGTGCTAGAACATAGCTATTCTGGACAGAATTGAGAGGTCCGTTACATAAAGTTACTGGCACTGTAATAGTAAAGCTGGACTCTAAAATGTTTTAGGACTAAAATGCTTGCATCAGTTCTTGCTACTTAAAGCACATCTGAGTGTGATCTATAGTAATAAAATTATTGCAAATACAAATGCTTTTTCTTGACATCCTTTGAACTGATGCGTGGGTAGAAGTTCAGATAAACACACTAAAAGGACATTCCTGTGCATGTCTATTCAAAAGTAAGCTCCACTGAATTCAGTGGGACTTCCTGCCAGGAAATTGTGTAAGTGCAGCCTAAATTCCCTTTTTATATATCCAATCTTTCTTGCCGCAGATACCTGACAGGAATAAATATACTTGGGAAAGATCTAGATTCCATTACTCTGATCCAGCTGGTAAAGAGAAACAAATCACATGAAACAACTGGTGGCTCTTGCTATTCCTATCTATCTCAAAAGGCACACCCAGCAAACTCAATGGGCCTAGATGAGCATTGCAAAAAGGAGCACATCCGCATCCATACTGGATGGAGAAGCACATCTGTATTGATTCACATTTGCCATGGGCTATTTCTGCAGTTATATATTTCTTAATCCAGATACATGAGTTTAACAAAGTGGTGTGAGGATCGTGTGCTCAGATTTGGTTGACTCAACTGACACTGAAACAATGAATTCTAGAATGTGATTTGAAAAATAAAAAGTCTTGCATCTTCCTTTTGTGGCATTTTCATAAATTACTGACCCGGTTGTTTCCTGTTTGATCCTTGTAATAGATCCAGTTCAGACTCTCATCAGTCCTGTACTGCACATTATATTTGGTCATCCATTCATCTGCATCACACCGTCCCTGAGTGAGTATCCCTGATATGACCTTGACTTCCTTCAGATCAATCTGCAGCCACTGGTTAGTATCTTGATATTTGGAAAGCCAGGCACATCTGTCAGAGATACCAGAGAAAGGAACGGTGACTCATAAATGTTCTTAGAAAAGAAATGTTGTTGGAGGGTAAGATAAGCTCCTATAGTTCTGCAGAGTTTTCCATTGGATCTAACAATGTATAAGCTTGACCTACATTGCAGACAACTAGAAATCATGGAAGACAAATGTTATGTGCATCTAAAGGTAAAGGTGTCCCTCACAGGTTTCCATGCTAGTTGTGAGCAAATCTATGAGTGTTGCTCATCCCCAATACAAGGTCAAAGAGACAGCATTGTCTGAAGATACCTCCATGGTCATGTGGTCAGCATGACTAAACACCAAAGCACCTGGAACTGTTACCTTCCCACTGAACTAGTAGCTATTTATTTATTTGCATTTACATGCTTTTGAACTGCTAGACTGGCATAGCTAGGCAAGTAACACAGTGATGGGATTCAAAGAAATTAACAACCGGTTCTATGCCCATCTGACAGCCACTTTTAAATGGCTATATTTAAACTTTATATGTCCTATCTATCGTTAACAACTAGTTCTGTAGAGTAGGTGTGAACCTGTTGGAGCCCACCACTGAAGTACTCAGTACTCAGGTCTCAAACCGCCAGCCTTCAGGTCAATAAGCACAATGTCTAACCACTGAACCACTGCAGTCCCATATACATCAAAGCTAGTTCCTAAGTTGAGTTTATGAGTTTGAAACACCAAAGTTCTGTCACAGTTGTGGCATCATTCCAAGAAAAAGGGTAAGCTATGATGGGAATATGACTCATATGACTATGATGATACTGACTCAGAATACCACAACCCTACCCACTTGAGAGTTCTTAGGACCATGGGAAACATTCATTCAAATCTATGTATTATGTTGTGACTATACGCAATGGCATCACCAGGGTGGTGTGGATGGTACGGCCTGCACTGGGTGACACACCTGGGGGGGTGACGCGCTATGGGAGACCTACGAGACCCCCTAAAATGAAGTTCGCAAAAGTGCACACTACCCCCTCATGCCGTGCTGTTGAAGTCATACTGAAGAGCACAGTCCAACACAACAATCTGTTTTGAGATAGCAACTTCCTAGGCAAAGTTATGGCAAAAAACGAAAAAGCCCCCAAAGCCTGGAAATTTGCATATTCCGCCTTTGTCTATTCATTTTCATTGGGCTTCAGGGCAGAGGGTAAGGCTGGGGAAGGGAACTTCTTCCAGGGGTATTTGTGGGGGTTGTAGTTCTTAGATCAGTAAGCAAATGCATTGGCTGGTGTGGAAGGTTTGTATTAAATTATATGTAATAATTTTAAATGTAATATTCAGTAATATTGCATGGAATGCAGTAATATTACAGAAAGCACACGGAAGCAATATACACGAGAGTTCTGAGCTTTTATTTTGTTTTGTTCTATACTTTTCGTGGGTGTCCTTCATGGGGGGAGGCTTCTCCTCTGTCTGATTAGGCCATGATAAGAAATAAGAAACACTTGCTGTTTCTTATTAAATTAAATTAAATTAAAACTGATTTAATTCCAAATCATACTGAACTGATTTAAATATAGGTACTTAAATTGAACTGAGTGTTCCATAGGACTGAAAATCTTATTCAATTTTTTGAATTGAAGGCTCTTTAAAAGGGCAGCTGCCCCTAACTGCCCCCACCTTGAACCACCAGCAGCAGCCCAGGTTAGCCTCCCAGAAAAGTGTCTTTGATTGCAGCCTCCTAACCATGTCTACCCAGAAGTAAGCCCCACTGTATTAAATGGGGCTTACCCCAGGAAAGTGTCTTTAGGATTGCAGCCTAAGTAGACTTCATTGGATCATGAACATTGAATGCATGTTTTGAATTCAATTCCATTGTTTTGTCATCATTTTTACATCTAGTTAATATTTTTATATGAATATTTGGGGGGTTGTGGAACCAATCATATGAGTGTCCATTATTTCCTATGGAAAAATCTGCTTCACTTAAAGAGCATGCCTCTGGAACAAATTAAGCTCTTTATGTGAGGCACCACTGTATAGGGATTGCATACAAGAACAGTTCCAACACCACTGGCAGGCATCAACCAGAGGGTTGGATCCAGAGTGCAGAGTAAGTGATGTGGCTCAAAAGGACAAAAGCTGACTAATCAAGCAACAATGAGGGATTGGAGGGCGAACATTCAGAATTGGCGGGAGAACACAGCAAACATACAAAAACAATATACAGGTGTCCAATCCTATTCACCAGGTTCCATTTCAGAACCTCTCATGAATTAAAAAAGCAGCAAAAGATAGATACCCTCAGAATCTTGATTCTTGGAGAACCCACTGAAACAAAAAAATTGTTAAAATAAAAGCATTTTAAAAATACAAATTGTGTCCCTTTACCATTGTGTAACCCTTAGAATACCAACTGGGTACATTAGACCCAGTATGCAAATTAGGCTATTTTTTCTTTCTTTTCTTTTCTTCCTTTTTTCTTTCTTTTCTTTTCTTTTCAGGTCTTTCTTTTTTCTTTCTTCCTTTTTCTTTCTTTCTATTATTTTTTCTTTCTTAACAGCTTTCTTTTGGCACATAGACAAGGCACCAGTGGGGTAGCTATAAGGGAGTAGTTGCACTAGACTACAAGCTTTAGGGGGCCTACAAGCTGAGCTTGACACTAGTGGCTATAATTGTGAAAAATTGGGTATGTATGAAGGATAATACCATCATATTATATATTGGTGGAAAGGTAATTTTATGCAGAATGCAATGAAACAAACTGCATTGGAAGATGCAATTCTGATATTTTATGGAACTAAGGTGTTAATATGTCATATGCAATGCCTGCATTTCCTTTAAAGAACTCAAGACAACATATAGAAAGTTATAACCTATTTGAAACTTATAACCTTGCAAAGATATATTAGACTAAAAAGAAGTAACCTTGGCCAAGGTCTCCTTCTACCCAGTAAGCTTCACCACTAAGCACTGATTTGAACTAATCACATCACTTCATAACTTTATTTGTGGGTGGTGAGAACATCATTACAGGTTTACACCTGTGACAGGATCAGGTGTGCAGCAAAATCCACTTCTGAGAGTGCTATCAAGAATACAACAGTCAGCCATCCTTTATCAAAATCCCAAGATTTCAGATAACAGAACATGTGTCTTTTCTGATAATAAGGACCAGCACCACAGGTGGGCCCAGGCCGGTTCGGACCGGTTCTTGGGAACCGGTAGTTCCCATTTCCCCGCCACTACCAAACTGGTAGCAGCGGGGGGCCCCCAAAACCGGCCGAACCGGTTCACTGGCACTGTGCACAGCAGCAGCCAGCTGAGCACATTACATTTTCAAATTTGCCGCTCCTAGCGGCAGTCCAGGGAAGCACCCCAGAAGCCTCAGCGCTATTCTTTCCCCAGCCACTGAGGCTTCTGGGGCGCTTCCCTGCACTGCCGCTAGGAGCAGCAAATTAAAAAAGTTAAAGGTGCCCGGCTGGCTGCTGCAGGTGCTGCAGAGCACCATCCTAGGCAGGTCTACTCAGAAGTAAGCTGCATGTTAGTCAATGGGGCTTACTCCCAGGAACGTGTGGAGGGGATGGCAGCCTCAGAGCATCATCCTAAGCAGGTCTACTCAGAAGTAAGCCGCATGCTAGTCAATGGGGCTTACTCCCATGGCAGAGTGGACAGGACTGCAGCCTCAGAGCATCATCCTAAGCAGGTCTACTCAGAAGTAAGCTGCATGCTAGTCAATGGGGCTTACTCCCAGCATGGAGTGGACAAGACTGCATCCTCAGAGCACCATCCTAAGCAGGTCTACTCAGAAGTAAGCCACATGCTAGTCAATGGGGCTTACTCCCAGGATGGAGTGGACAGGACTGCAGCCTCAGAGCACCATTTTAAGCAGGTCTACTCAGAAGGAAGTAAGAAGTAATTTTTAAAAAATTTTTAAATTTAAAAAAAAATCCCCTTTAAATTCTTCCTGGCCCCACTCCCTGACCTCGGCCCCGCACCCTGACCCAGCCTGGCCCCGCCCACTTCCAGAGAACCGGTTGTTAGGGGAGGCTGGGCCCATCACTGACTGAGCCACATCCCACCCACCCAATTAGACATCCATTCAAATCAGTTCATAAAGACTTTCCAACACAGTGAGAGGGTGATGTTCAGAGAGGTTCATAAGCACATTCATACACGCAGAGAGAGGCGTGTGCAGCCTCTCCAGCCCTCAAAATGCCCTCCTGAGGTGTGAGGAGCAGACCTCCTTGAGGACTGTAGGGCTTGGCTGAGGGCTGGATGGAGGATTGCCATCCAAGGGCCACATCTGGCTCCAGGGCCAGGGTTTTGAGACCCCAGGAAAAGAACATGCCTAAGGCAGCCTCCCGGCCAATCAGCAGTGCCCTCCCCACCCCCTCCCTGCAGTGCGATGATGCAACAAAGGCCCCTCCCCCTGAGGGTGTTGTGTGGTTGTCCAGGCAGCAGATCAGAACTCTTAATAGCTGAGCCTGGCAGTTGACAATGGCCAAGCAGGCAGAGCAGAGCAGAGCAGAGCCAGGCACTCCCAGGCAGCCCCCCTCAGGCTCCAGGCGGTGGCTCCCCAACCCTCCCTGGCTGTCCTTTCTGCCTACCTCTCCAGCTTCTGCCTCCTCAGTGTGCTGAGCCCCATGAGGGAGACCCACAGCCGGGCAGGGACTTCCCGAGTCCTCTCCAGACAACCCTGCTCTGGATGCCCAGCTTCCCCGCCCTTTCTGCCTCCAGGGTATCCAGGCAGCATGGCCCACACAGCACCCCCCTGAGTTCCCCACGCCCATCTGGAGGCTCCCCACTCCACGTGAGGCCATGAAGGCAGCAGGGAGCTCCGGTGCCCTATGCCTCGGAGCCTGGCCTGCGCAGGCAGGGGTGCGGGACTGGTCGGGGGAGTGGTTCCATGGCTGGGCTTACCAGGTGATCGGGGTTCCTGTGGTGGTGGTAGGTAGATAGATAGGTAGATAGATAGGTAGATACATACATACAGTAAAATAGATAGGCAGGTAAGTAAGTAGGCAGGTAAGTAGGCGGGTAGATACATACATATGGTAGATAGATAGGCAGGTAAGTATGTAGGCTGGTAGGTAGATACATACATACATACATACATACATACATACATACATACATACGGTAGATAGATAGGCAGGTGAGTAGGTAGGCAGAAGTAGGTAGATACATACATACATAAATACATACGGTAGATAGAAAGACAGACACATACATTAGGTAGATAGATAGTAGATAGATGAGATAGATAAGATAGATGATAGATATATACGTAGGTAGGTAGGTACATACATACAATACATACATACGATGGATAAGTAGGTAGGTAGGTACATACGATAGATAGATAGATAGATAGATAGATAGATAGATAGATAGATAGATAGATAGATAGATAGATAGATAGATAGATTGGATGGATGGATGGTCTGGTCTCTGGATGTCTTATGAATTTCGTTGTATGTCTATACAATGACAATAAATTATTATTATTATTATTATTATTATTATTATTATTATTATTATTATTATTATTATTATTATTATTATTAGATAGGAGCTCCAGCATGCCCGGCATGCTCAGCCGTGGACCCGCTTCACCGGCCAGTGCCTGCAGCTCTGCCCAATCAATCCAGGCTCTGGGGTGGAGGGTAGCCGGACCTCCCTGCTGCCTGTGTGGCCTCACGCAGAGTGGGTGGCCTCCATACAGGAGCAGGGAACTCAGGTGGGCACTGCATGAGTCATGCTTTCCTGGACACCCTGGAGGCGGGTAGGACAGGGAACCTGGGCCACCTGGGGTGAGGGAGGGCTGGGCAGGAGGGTCCTCTGGAGCGGGACTCAGTCCCTTTCTGGCCCTGAGTGTCATCTCCTCTTAGGCAGTGGTTCTCAAAGTGGGGGATGGGACCCCTGAGGGGGGTTTCAACTTCATTTCAGGGAGTTGCACAAAGCTGGGTGTCGCCATTTTGATATCTGCACTGCGTGCCACCAATTTGTTTTGCAGTGGGTCACTTAGGATGCTTTCCTGGGAGTAAGCCTCATTGAATACAATGTATTTTTCAGTGTAGTCATGGACTACACTTCTGGAGGGTTCTGAACAGATTTATCATTCTCAGAAGGGGGTCCCAGGTTGAAATGACTGAGAACCACTGCCCCAAAGACACCAGGAGCAGCAGGAGGCTCAGCACACTCAAATGCAGAGACTGGAGAAATCTCCCCATTCCAAACCTTTCCTAAATCCAGAGAAAGTCACCGCCAAGACCCCTGCAGCCGAATGTGGGGTAGGTGTCTGATAGCTGCTGAGTCTGTTTAGAGGCCAGGACTGAACATATGGGGGTGTTTCCTTTGTCCCAAGCTATATATTGTCATTATTAGCCCTGATGTGCTTGTATTTGCTCAAGAAATACATTCTGTGAGCAGGGTGAACACATGTCATCTTTTTCCAGGACATATCCTCTTTTTAGCCTTGTGCCCTGGAAAAAAATCTTCATTGTCCCCCTTTTCCTTGTGAGCAGGAAGCATGTAGCCTTCCCATAATTAATAAATTAAATAAATTATATGCAATCATTTTAAATTCAATAATGATATAATGTGATAACTTAATAATAATTAATGTAATAATTTATATAATAAGTAATTGATTAATATAATAATTAATATAAATTAATCAGAAGAAAGCAATATATTGCCTTTACTCAAATCTAATTAACCATTGAATCTAATGTACACCCTGATTTCGGAGACTTAATTTGGCTGAAAAAGATGAGCGTTATATTTGAGTAAATACTGTATTTGGCTTTTATTTTCTAATGTCCTATATTTTTCTTGTGTGTCCTAAGTTTTGGGGAACACTTGTTATGATCAATGGACAACATGTCAGTGAAAGACTGTGGTTCTGGGAAAGGGGTACACATTTCCCTGCTTTGGTCCCCATTATGATCTGTTGAAGTTGATGCAGGTCACCTTTCAGGGATTGGGAAAGAAGGAGTATACACAGCCCATGCTGTTCACCCTCTCATGCACCTCCAAATAACTTGTGGGGTGTTCCAGTTCAGACTGGACATTCCCTGCACCTGCTATATATGGAATAGAATAGTTCTACCTGCTGATCTTTAATGCACTAAAGATTTCTACTTTTGTGTGCACCTCACACAGTGTGCAGCTTGTCAGGTATCTACTTTCAGACCCAAATTACAGTTTTACATTTAGTTGTGGCTGGTGTTCTGCTAAAATATTCTTCAGGTCCTGCAAGGCTACAGCTTATTCTTTAGCACCTAACCCAGCAGTTTTTTGCTTCCTTTCAATTCTGCTTCAGTTTCTCACCCTGGTTCTCTGTTTTCCTCAGGTTGCTGTGGAGGATCCGGTGTGTTGGCATTAGACTTTGGGTAGAAGGCTTCACCATCAGGAAACCTCTGTCTCCATACCAAGGGTAAACAAGGGTGAACCTACGAAGAACAAGCATGGCCCACAGCAGCCCCAGGCCTCTAAACTAACTTATCAGCACAGTCATCACAATAACACCTGAGCCCCTGCATGAAACAGGGAGACATCAACCTGTTGCCCTGGGAAGTAGAACAAACCAAAGAGAAGGCTTCTTCAGCTAAAGTGACTTCTTCAAATTCAAGAGGAGTCAAACTGCTCCACCAAAACCAGAACTTCCTAACAGGATGGTGTTGATGGCCCACAACATGGCTTCCTCTGTTGTCATCTTGGGAGAAGTTGGCAAGCGGCTCCTCTCTGTGTCAAATCCAACTCCCAGAGGCTGACTGCTGACCCACAGAAGTCCACTCCTGATCATGCTAGTGTCTCCACGCGCAATTACAGTATGTGATGGTGCAATGCCTGGCAAAGGAACTCAAGTGCCTCACTGGCACACTGGCTTAAGTTTCAACTGGGTTGGTAATCACAGGAGCCACCAAATACCTATTGCATGTTGGACTGCAGGAGACGGGAAGACAACAGAACCAGTTGCCTCTTAGAAAGAGAATAAAACCAAGGAGAAGACTTTATCAGTTAAGGTCAATTCTTCAACTAGATCAAGCTGCCCAAGAAACCAGAACTGCCTAACAGGACAGTGTTGATGGTGGTAGAATGGATACCTCAGTCTATGGTCAACCCAGGGGAGAACCTGGTATCCCCAGCTTCTGTCTAGACAATTTCAACTACCAGAGTATGGCCTAGAGTACTTTGCTCCACATCATGCCAATGTCTCCACGTGCACCTGTAAGATGGTGCAGTGCCTGGCAAATGAACTCAAGTGCCTCAACAGGCTTAGCATTGTGGTAATCACAGCAGCCCCTGAGCACTTACCCTGTTGTGCTGCAGGAAACAGAGCCACTCACCACTGGAAAAGTAAACAAAACCAAAGAGAAAGCTTCTTCAGCTAAAGTCACTTGTTCAACTTCAGCTAGAGTCAAGCTGCCAAAAAAACCAGAACTGCCTAACAGGACAGTGTTGTTGGCACACAGCATGGTTCACTCGACTGTCAACCCAAAGAAGTTGGCACGCTTGGATTCTCTTGTCAAATCCCCGAACATGGGACATGACACATACAATATGCTCAGCACATGCCTGCCAGATTTGATGCAATTGCCTGGGACCCAACTGCCTTGCTTATATACTGACAGGGGCATGTATACTGTCCTGCTGTCCCACTAATCATATAAAGCTGCCTTATACTGAGCCAAATTATGCTGCGTCTAATCATGGTTCACCATGTAGTGTGGTGACTCTCTTTCCCTGCCCCACTGGCAATTGACCTTGGAATCTGTGACAGGCACAGCAGTTGTGATACTTAAGAGCAACAACTTCTCCACTGTGGAACAGTATCCTCTTTCTGACAGTGGTAACCAAACTGCTTCACATGGGTGCATGAGCCTCTGGAGTGAGGATCTGTGTCACTGAACACAGAAGATCCTTTTCACCATCTTGGCTAATAACTGTTGATAGACCTGAATTTGTCTAATCATCCTTACAAAATAGTTTAAGCTGGGCAGCTAACACCACATCTTGCAACAGTGAATTTCAAAAATTCCTTACACATTGTTCACAATGTTCTGACTCTCCTGCCGTCAGCTGGTTTAGATTCAGTTGTAGTAAAAAGAGAAACCATGATCTTGCTTTCTTCTGAACATCATGTGTAAATTCATAAATCTTCAAAATGTCTTTTCCTACCATAAAAACCCAAGTTCTTAAGGCTTTCCTAGCAGGGTAAATGTTCCAACCCCTTGAGCATGTGACCAACCCTTTTCTGCACCTATTCATAAATAAATATTTCCAGTATATGAATTTTAAGAACCAGGAATCAGTCTATATCTTGTGATTTTTTTTCAAATATTAAAATTAGAAAATGTAAAGTTACTGTACATAGAGTGCAATGCTAACCATGTTTTTCTAGGCGTAAACTCAGTGGTGGGATTCAGATAAATTAACAACAGTTTCTATGTCCTAATAAACTAAATTAACAACAGGTTCTATGTCCCATTAGTAACCGGTTCTCAGAACCGGGCGCTCATTAGCCAAGAGTTCTATAGAACCTGTGAGAACCCCTTGAAGCCCACCACTGCAAACCCAATTATAATGGGACATTTCTGAGAATACATGCCTGAGATTGTGCTCAGGAGTTGTAATACAGTACAACTGTGGTTCCCAAGTGTAACCCAGGGGAAGTTGCTAGGACCTTTATGGGTACTGAAAAATTGAATAATGGCAGAAAAAAGCAAGTCTGTATTAGGATGCCTTGTGGGGCTGATAAGGCAGGAAGGAAGGCAGACTAAGTGACTGCAAGAGTTCCACCGTTTGCTATTTTCTGTTCATCGCTCCATGTATAAATAGATATAGATACAGATATAATACAGTAGCTGTAAACAAAAAATTGAAATTATATAGTAACTATTTACAAACATTTTGCTAGTAAATGGAAATGGGCTGCCAAAGGGTTGACACACAGCATGGCTCACTTGCCTGCCAACCCTGAAGTAGAAGTTGGCACGCATGGTCATAGCATATGGTCAAAATCTTACTGAATTTTTTTTGGGGGGGGTGGGGGTTGAAGTTATTCACTTGATTTACTTTAATGTATTTAAATTTATTTGTTTTAATTTGCTTGCTGATGTCACTTCCAGCCATGACATCACTTCTGGTGCTTCCTGGACAGATTGTCCCTCTACAAAGTGGGTCTCACGCTAGAAGGTTCGAGACCCTGTAATAAGTTGTTAGAAAGGGGGCACCCTTGAGGGGGTGACACCACTAGTGACCAAATGTCTAAAAATCATGGTTTTTAAGAATAACCCCACCATGTTACATACCATTGGATGCGTAATTTACAGCAGAATGTAATGGAACAAACCACTTTGAAAAATATATATTCTATTAAAATGTGTAACCAAAAACAAATGGAGGTGGAGCAATGGCACACAACCACGCCCACCCAGGTTGCTGCCCCGCCCACTGCATGGGGTGGTGCACTGGCATCCCACACCAGGTGACGCGAACCCTAGTGACACCCCTCTCTATCCATCTTGATTCTTTGCTATATATGATTTAGAGAATAATATACGAGCATATCTAGGGAAGGTAGAATGAGAGTTATGACAGTACCATGAGTCAAATAATAGCATTACAGGCTTTGGGGGTCTGGATTCATGCCATGCTCAGGATTTTGGTCATTCCTTGTTATGTCGTGGCTACTATATTTAATCGGTAAAAGAAAGACACAAGGGAACTTCTAATGACAGAGTACAGTTCTATCCCTGTCTACTCAGATGTAAGCCCCGTTATAGTCAATGGGGCTTACTCCCAAGTAAGTGAGATTAGGATTGCGGTCTTAATTTGTCCCTAAAAACATAGGAAAAACCCAAAAGATAAATATCCTAGTAACATGGATGGAGGGAAGGCACAGAAGGAACAACACTGAAGCATGAAGAGAGCCAACAAACCAGTAAAGAGGGGGAAGTACACAGAGCAGAGATTGTTGAGTAGTCTTGGTTAACACTAAATGTTGTTTCTATCCTTTTTAAGCATGATAATACCCCTCAACAACACTTGGATACCAGAAAGCTTACCCAAATCCTTGCCCATTAAGCCGGGCTTTGTTTGCAGTCCATGAGGTATACCATCCAGTGTATTGCTCTGGATTGGAACAGCTTATCTGGTCTGAAGTAACAGCTCCGGACTCGAAACCAAGGGGCTTGTGATAGGGACATTCTGCAACAAAAAAGATAAAAGTAGTAGAAGAAGAAGCAGCCTTCAAAATGTGAATCCAAAAAGCTTCTATCTCCTCAAATGTGCCTGTCACCTGACAGAGTAATCCAAAAATCTCCTTTAGGATGAATTATACAGAAGATGAAATAAGCTTGTTTGCCTTGAGATTTCTTCCTTGTATTTTTGTATGAAAAGAGTAGGGAGAAAGGAGATATGGTTTTTAAAAAATAATTTGTAAAGAAGGAATGGGAATTGCTAAAAAGGCGTAAGACTTATAAGTTATACATCCAGAGGGAAATCAATAAAAATACATTTTGAAATAAGAGTAGCAGAGTGCAGTTCCCCTGGGGGAAGAGCATGGACAGGCATGCCATTCCTCACACGATGCAATGAACATAAGAGAGAGGATGGTTTGAACGAACTTTTCCTCACATGCAATTTAAATATTAAAAAACACGTAGGAGTGGTTTGGATGAATATATAGTGGAACACTTGTGCACCAGATGAGGCAAAGACATACCACATGAACAGTGGTGGGATTCAAATAAATTAACAACAGATTATATGTCCTAATAAACTAAATTAACAACAGGTTCTATGTCCCATTAGTAACCAGTTCTCAGAACCAGGTGCTGATTGGCAAAGGGTTCTACAGAACCTGTGAGAACCCCCTGAAGCCCACCACTGTGGTACTTCTGTCCTTACCACAGAGGTGAAATTCATGTCCATTTGATGCTGTACACACAATGTTTTATTGGGAGATAAATAAATTTGGAGATTTTGGAGGAACCACCATGACCAAAATCACTGTTATCCATGTGTGTGAAACTGTTAGAACAACTGAGAGTAAAAATGGCCTGAATTGCCCTGTGTGGCAGGTTGAAATGTGTCGAAGAAATAACCACTTTATTTTTAGTGACACTAATCTCTAGATAACACAGTCATAATACACTTAAGAGGTAACCTTCTGTTCCAGAAAATGTTTGAAGAGAAAGGAATTACCAAACAGATGTCTGAGGCCTATCAGACCAGTCAGTTCAATTAATGTTGTTACCATTGACCTTAAGAGTATACGTGTGTACTAGGCACTGGAATGGCTTTCTCCTTTAATTAAGCTTATGGAATCCATACAACTTTGCTCTCCAATGTGGATCTTTGCTCTCCAGTGTGGATACAAGAAGACTGTTAATTAAAGATGAAACTACTCATAGACTACTACTACTAGATATTTGGTTTTGTTTATGTTGTGAGCTGCTGAAAAATACAATGATCACGAGTTGTTTTTAGGAAATAACTCCTGGTATATTTCAGCTTAAGTATTTGTGAGGGTGGGATAATGGCAGCCATTCCAGGGTGACTGGATGTCCTAACTGCAAAAAGGGGACAAGCCTCCCGCAAAATGTAGGACATCTAAGAAAAGTTTAGCACATCTAAGAAAAAAGATGCCTCCTGTCCGGGTATCCTCTAAAAGGGCTTCATTGTCCTCCATTTTGGCTTCATTTTGGAACTTTGCAATGGTGTGCAGTACCCCATCATGTTACATGTCATTGGTTTCATACTGAAGAGCAGAATTCAATGCAAAAATCAGTTTTGAAATCTCCTTCCTATCAAATGTCATGGTATGGCCAAAAAACTAAAAATAAAAAAATGCATTGAGCTCTATGAGAAAGTGAAAGTGCCCAATATCACGGCTTTACTCATGAGTAGGCAAACATGTCATTGTCTGCCAGAAAGGCCAAGCTGAGAGGAATCCATGAACCTGTCCTCCTTTTGAAGTTTGGGCATCTGGTCACCCTGACTCAGATTTATTCCTGCTGCTGAGGTGGCCTAACTCTGAGGAGCTGTGAGGGGGCATGTCTGCTTGGAAACAGACTCTGGATATGGCCCAACTGCACTGTTCCAAGCCATACTGAACATGCCTCTCCTAAAATGCCTAGGACGGCACAGCTAGGCCAGCCCAGGTCCATCTGTCTGGGCCTGCCTACGCTGATTTACAGCACCCCAAGCCTTTCTGGTGTACCTGGGCTGGCCTATCTTAGAATTGGACCAGCCCGGTGATATATAGGCTAGCCTAGGTGCACTTCAGGATTGCAGCCTTTGGCAGCTAGAATAGTAGGAGAATAGAAGTCTTATAATTTTCTCTGTACTGAGGCACTGGGAGAAATTAAGGGCCCAGGCTGACCCAACTTTTCAGAACTGCTTAAACTGTGTTAATAAGACACATGCTGTATCCTGTTATGGGAAGGCAGTCATGCTGGGATTACCGTGCCTTGGGACATCACCATGGCTGCATTGCTGCCTCAACACTGGATAGGATTGGGTCCTAGATTAGCAAACCAAATAAAATTTCTTACCTGGCATGCACTCCAAATCATTTGTACCAGTGGACCATGCCGAGTTGGGTCTTCCCTGACAATCACATTTGCAGGCTTTGCTATGCCAATGCTCCAGTCGATCATCCTAACAGAATGAGAATTATACAGACATTTATATACTCAGGCAAATTGATCTATGCTCTGTTTCTCTAGCTTCCTGCCTTTCACCTTGGACTATACAGCAAGTCGCAGTTGCCACACTTTTGACAAAACAGCGCGTTGTGCAGAAACAGGATAGTGAAGCATGCTTGCTGATACAATTTTATTAACTGCCTTTAAAGAAATGCAGAGTATGTATCAGGGATGGCCAAAGTTGCAAGATGTTTGAAAGCCCCTGTTTAAGAACCATTTAAGTTCTTACATGTCGTTACCCACCATGAACATTAAACTTTTGTTTTAATTCAGTGGAAACCCAGTTCATACCTGGTAAATAATTATATTTACTGTACCTTTATTTTACCTTTATATTTTAGCTTTAAAATTTCTTATTTATCTTTTATATTTGTTGTGATGCAAAAAAGGAGCTCAGCCAATACATATCTGAGAGACGCACATTATATAGCAGAGGCTCGACGAGCACCTGTCAGAGATGCTCTAGGAGGATTTCTTGCTACAGGCAGGGGTTGGACTAGATGACCTACTAGGTCCCTTCCAACTCTATGATTCTATGATTTCTGTGTATGAAACTCAGTGATCATATGACTGAAAATTCCTGGATTTGTCCTCTTTTTTTAGCCTCCTGACTGGGTGTCCTCCAAAAGGGCTTCACTGTCCTCCATTTTGGTTCCATTTTAGAACTTTGGGATGGTGCACAATACTCTGTCATGAGAAGAATCCAATGTACTTCAACATTGCTAAAGTTCATTTTCTCATAGTACAATCCTTTGCATGTCTACTCAGAAGTAAGCCCCATTAAGTCCAGTAGGACTCACTCCCATGTAAGTTATATAGTCAGATACTGGTATGAAAGTGAGAAACACATTTTGATCAAGTATTAAATAATATGTAGGAGCAGCGATGGAGTTTTGGTAGTTACCTTGGCCCTCTTATCTCCTATTTTGTTTTGTTTTAAGATGTTTTAAGACCTATTTTTGCTCGCTTGCCCTTGTGGAATTCCCTCCATCTCCTTATCTCACCTTTGGCCCTTATATGACTTTGTTTTGAGAGTTTAATTATGCAAGCCCTCTCTGGCCTGTTGGCCTCCTCCGCCCAGCTTTTCTGCTGCTCCGCTGATATCTCGGGCTGTTTTACCTTCTCACGCCGTGTTGCTAATCAGCTCAAATGAGACGCAAAAGAACTTTCTCCAGCCCAGACATAGAGGCTTTGCCTCCTTTGTTTAAACAGTCCAAAATTGTGGATTATTTATTCTCTAAAGACTCTCCATCAGACGAAGTACCCCCTCGGCATATTTCCTCCAAGGCCACTTCTCAGGCCCTATCTCCACCTTTGGAAGGAAGCCAGTCTCTGCTGAACTGCACTCTGCCCACCTCAGATGCAAAGACTCCTCATCTGGATTGTGGGGTGAATAGTGAATCCCCCAAAGCTTGTAAGAAGTGCTTCCTATCATCCGTTCAGTCAGTTCCTTCTATTTTTGACTCGATTTCACAGACGCTCAAACTTTTAAAGGAGCAGCACCTCCTAGTCACTAAACTTTTTAAAACTTTTTAGAGGCCTCTGGACACTCTCTCAAAGACACTCAAAGACTCTCTGGACACTCTCTCAAAGACAGTTCTAGACCTGAATTATGTTGCCTCTACAACAGCTTCCTCTTTAAAACTTCCCACGGATGTTCCGGAGATCCCTTCCCTTCAGTTAAAATATGAAGCCCATTTTGCAGTATTATCATTTGACCTTCACACAAGGAGACATCCCGACTGGTCCAAGATCTTTCTGGCAAAACAGCATTTAGCTTTTTTGCTCTGTGTTCCTACCTCTGTAATTGACCTTCTCAGGATTACTCCTATATCTCCACCCAGAAGACAGCTACGCTTCCTTCTAAAATTTCACTCACCATTTATTCCAAGCCTTGTGTTTAGCTCTCCAAATCTGCTGCAGAATGTGGACATCACGGCTCATCGGTATTTGCGGAACCAAGCTATCACCAATATCATCCCTCCTAAGCTTCCTGATTCTGAAAGACCCCTGAAAGTCAACTCTACAAACCTGATTACTGAAGGGAATTTTCTGCAGAAGCAGCTGAAAGGGAGCGCACGGTCCCAGCCTGATAAGATGGATACTGCTCCCATTGCTCAGTCGCCATCCAATATCCCCAAGAATGATCTTTTAATTCTTCAACCCTTGTCTCCCAAGTTGCCTGAGATGACTTCAACGACCCTTTGGTGGCCCCCTGAGGATTCCAAATGCCTCCCACCTCTTATCCTTCCATGAAATAACTCTGCCCACTCTGAAGGAAATTTATCTAACCTGTACCCACCTTCTTGCCCCTCTGGGTTGCTTTTATCACCTTTCAGTGTAATGGACAAAAATTCCCAATGTGGTGTCCCCACCCTTTTGGATGTACAGACCAAGCCAGTACCCTCTTTATCCTTGGATTTTATTAGAGCAGTGCACAACTGGTCTGACTCCCCCTCGGAAATTCCCCCACCTTCCCTTCCTAGAAGTTGTAATCCGGTCATCTCCTCCAAGTTGTCGGACAATTTACCCAAGACTTGGGCTCCTTTTAAGAATGGTTGTGTTCTCCCTGACTTTTCCCTTAGTATTGAAGCTGAGGACTCTTATTGACTACCTGGTTATCCCTTACCCTTCCAACCCCTTATATCCCTCCTCAGCTCCACAACACAGCTGTGCCCTGTGTTTACTGCTTTTTGTTTTGCTCTATGGGGATGCCTGGTGTTCGATGGGGTTGCTCAGTGGTGTCCAGAGGTCCTGAGGCCAGATGGTTCCTGCTGTTTAGTGGTGCCCACCAATGTCTATTACTTTCTACATAATGGTGTGGCACAGTGATGGGCCCAGCCTCCCTGAAGATCCGGTTCGCCAGAAGTTCAGGGGCTGGGCCGGGGTCAGGGGGTGTGGCCGGGGTCAGGGGGCGGGGGGCCGGCCCTAACCAGGCCGCACTGTGCATGCGCCAAACT
Source organism: Cryptoblepharus egeriae (assembly GCA_030015325.1). Lineage (NCBI taxonomy): Eukaryota > Metazoa > Chordata > Lepidosauria > Squamata > Scincidae > Cryptoblepharus > Cryptoblepharus egeriae. The sequence continues at coordinate 36,675,129 of JAREYC010000005.1, forward strand.
TGGCGCATGCGCAGTGCGTCTCTTGAAGCGTCCTCAGCGCCAGGATGCTTAGTGCGCCTGCGTCCAGCTGGACGCATGCGTACTGAGTATCCTGGCGCCTAGCCTCAGGACGCTTAGTGCGCCTGCGTCCAGCTGGATGCAGGCACACTAAGCGTCCTGGGGCTCGGCCCCAAGAGACTCAGTGTGCATGCGTCCAGCTGGACGCACATGCACTGAGCCTCCTGGGGCTCGGCCCCAAGAGACTCAGTGCGCCTGCGTCCGGCTGGACGCAGGCGCACTAAGCTTCCTGGCGGCGAGCCCCAGGAGACCCGGTGCCAGCGGACACTGGCGAACCGGTCCCCGCGGCTCTTGCAGCTGCGGCTGTGACTGGATCGCCAACATCAGCCCAGGGGGAAGATCCGGTTCGGGCGAGTAGGCCCGAACCGGCATCTGCCCACCTATGGTGTGGCAGGTGCTTACTGCTTGATGATGCCTGATGTCCTCCAGGGATGCAAGTCTGCCTACTGATGTTTCACAAATCCCACCACTTTGTTCCCCCCTTTGTGCATGTGCAATTGTGCCTGATGGTGCCCAATTATAAGTGGTGCCAATAGGGATGCTTGGTGCATATCAGAAATGTATCATTTCCCTATTTCTTATCTTCTTTCCTTGCCATACCTTATTCTATTGGACCAGTTACTTGTTGTATGATTTGTCTGTTCGCTTGACACCTGTTTGATTTATTATTTTTCTATTCATTTATTTAATTGTATGCCAATAAAGGTTATGAAAGTGAAAGTGAAGTGAATAATATGGATAGACCATTGTCCTTAAATTTTTCAGAACTTGAATAGTTAGAACCCTGACTAGGAATGATTGAACTGGAAATGAGTAAATTAATTATTAGGTTTCTCCGTAATAAACCTCCAAGTGAAGATATTATTCCAACTGAGAAATTTAAAACCATTCTGATCCTGGGCAAGTTATTTATATTAAGAATTTTAAAAAGATCCTCAGGATCTTTCTAAAGACCAGTATTGCTGGGCAATTTTTCCCTCAAAATAGAAAACAGGATTTCTAAATCTACATTCTTATCATCCTATTACTAACACTTCAAACATATGGATGTTTCTTAGTAAACAACTTGGAAGTCTGAAGGCTTGGCTAAAATAAACAATACAATAGTTGTAGAATAGATCAGCTTTCGGAAAAAACAACCATCAGCCAATGTTCTGTTTTGGAGTGTTTAATTTCAGTTGATCAAACTCCCTTAGCCAAATATCTTGTGTTGATCTACTTCTTTTCCAGTTAGCCATTGTATCAAATTATTTAAACTCTGTAATATCAATATAGAAATGCACTTCTTAATCTTTATATATGTGGGAGCTGAAATTAGTAGTGAGGAACAAGGAACATGAGGGATTCCTATCACCATTGGTGCATTCCAAGGTGTACAGTGACTCTTTCCTTTAAACTCCTTTCTTAATAATGTATTTACTGGATTGCAGTGTTTTCCAGTTATATGTTATATGTTAACATTAAATATGATGACTAATGTTGCCCAAAATCTTCTGAGAATTATGCCAGGAAAAAGCTGTGCACGTCTGAGGAGTTCCATCAGGGGCCATGCAGTGGCTGGTAAGGTATCTCTCCCAACCAGCCTGGTTGGCATCCAGAAAAAAGTTTCTGATGAACTTTTCTGGCATCAGAAACAAAAAGTATTTTTAGATAAGTTTGATGCTGATTAAAACTCTGAATCACACAGCATTTCTGAAACTTCAGGTGAGTCCAACCTTTAAAAAGCCATGCTCTGGTTGTATCTAGAGGACATTGTGAACTTCAAAAGGCTGAAAATCATGATTTCCAGTTTGGGGCCCAAAACTGGAAGTCACTATTTTTGGCCTTCTGGTGATCTCAGGAAGCCTTCTGAAGATCAGAATGCATCCTTCAGAAAGTCCTCTGGATGCAGCCAGAGCATAGCTCCATTCAGTTTCAGTTTGGGGCCCAGAAATAAGCAGATTCAATAATCTGCGGTTTTAAGTATCTATGGAGGTTCCAGTAACAGATCCTGCACAGATACTGAGGGCTTCCATGCCTGACTAAAGAATACGCCCAATAAGGACCCATTGGGGCCCATAATGAGCCAGAGTAAAAATGGAAGCAAAATGAAAAAGTTTTAAGCCTAAGCACCACTCTGGGCTCTCAGCCTCAGGACATGGCACGACTCCAGCTGGCCACTCCAGAGGACATTCCCTTGCACTCACCCTCCACTATAGGTACTGCTGTACTGGAGTCTCAAGCTGCAGCTGTTATTGGTTGCCAGGGACTCCTGGGCTTCTTTATATGGCAGGCACCACAGCTGTTCCTTGTTCAGTGTGATCTGAGGCAGGTCTCCTCAGGAGCAAGCCCTCCTGAAGTGCCACTTACTTGGTCCTCAGCAGCAGTTGGGCCAGTCTTAGAGTCCTCCTAGTCATGTGGATTTGATCTAAGTGTAAGCTCAGGATATGGTCTACTTAGGCTAGCTTGGTTGGGCCATTCTCTCTGGCCTAAAGTTCGGACTGAACCCTAAGCAGTGATGGGATTCAAAGAAATTAACAACCGGTTCTCTGCCCATCTGGCAGCCACTTTTAAATGGCTATTTTTAAACTTTATATGTCCTACCTCTAGTTAACAACCTGTTCTATAGAGTAGGTGCGAACCTGCTGGAGCCCACCACTGACCCGAAATACATTACATTTAAGATCCAGAATGAAAATCTGCATGGAAACAGGCCAGCCACTGGCAACATTTCAACAAGCCTCCATCCACAACCCACAAATATCTTTTTTAAATACAGATGAGTTCTGCAGGGATACCTTTTGAAGGTGGACTGATAAAAATGTGCCTTGTGGGACTAGAGCATTCTCTGGATAAGCGTCTGTGTTGCTCAATAGATACAAGATCCATTGTGTACAGTGTTGCCACCAAGTTCATGTACTCCATCAAAACTTATGTACTGACATTGCAGAAAACGTGTTTGTTTAAAGCCAGTTTGTAATGCTGTTTCTTTGATCGAAGGCTGCATTCTGGTGCTGTGTGAACATTGGTGGGATGTGTTGTTAAATATTTACACAAAATTACCCAGAGTCCAAACAACCTGGAACCATAAATATGAAATACATTCAGGCAATGTTTTCTCCCTTTCTTCAGTGAACATTGGAGCATAGATGGAATACAATTTGACCAGCATTGAAATGAATTGAAAGGACCTACCTCAGCAGGTGACATTGCCAGTGTGGCTGCACAGGAAAGATAATACAGCATGCGGGGAAAAGTAATAAAAAATACGGTTAAAGTAATGACTAGCAAAGTGTTGAAAAGAATGGTACTAAAATGAATCATATGGTCACTCATTCAGTAGTCAGTTTTGCAACATGATAGATATCAGTGAGCATAAAAGATAATGAAGCACAAAATGTAATGCACACAAGCTATTTCATGTGAATTAGCAAGATAATAAGAAATCAGTTATATAGTACTTTACAGGAAGAAGAGGGCACATAGACTGGAAATCAGAAATTCTAAGTCTCAGGTTGGTTTTACAAAGTTTTTTAGCTTTCCTTCCTTATTCGTCTCTTTCCAAGCAATGAACAATTGTTTCAATCCAGCAATTTCCAGTGTTCACACAAGGCTCTCTGACAACCATACTTCCCCATTTTAAGGCATGCAGACATGGAACTGGTCTTCAAACCAACTAGGAAGGTGCAACAGATTCTGAGATCTGTAAAAGACCCAAGACATCCCTGGATCAGGTGTTACACCATGAATCAGGTATGCACCAGGTAATTACAGAATTCAGTGCAATTATAGAAAATTTTATATTGGAACCATTCAACATAAAGAACATTCATACATAAAGAACATATGGATCATACATAAAGAACATACAAATACACATACATAAAGAACATAAAAATCATTCAACATAAAGAACATCAGAAATATTGGGCGCAATCCAGAGTAACTACGTGGAGTCTTTGCTCCGGTGTAAGAACAATTTGCTCTGGATTGCAATATGAATTTCCCATAGGTTTTCACTAGGTAGTGCAGTAACTACAGGTACACGAAATGTCTCTTACGTGCTCCCGTAGTTACTCTGGATTGTAGGGATTGTCATTTTTTCAGGAGGGCCACATCACCTGTCTGACGCTGGCCAGGAAAAAAAAGAATTAATGTACATGTCAAATAAATTTACATACATTAATGAATACATTAGAAATGGAACTTATTCAATTGAGGACATAATAATGTCTGTGAGTCAAGGCGTCTCCAACAGTCTCCAATGAGCCTGGTAGTTCCCTTAGGGCTAAATTTGTGGTCCCTGAGGGCCACAAATGGCCTCTGGGAATGGGTTTGTTGACTCCTGTATTAAGTTTTTATTTTGGGAGCAATTGAGGCCATTGCGTGTAGGGGGAAGTGGATAAAAAAATTACTGGAAGAGCAACTTACCTTTAAATCAATTAAAAGAGTACATATCAATGAGTAAAAATCAGGAATTCCCACCTATGGGATATTTTAGGAGTTAAATGAAAAGGTGCAAGGATTAAGTGTATCTCTGTGCATTAATATGTCTTAATATTCTACAAATCTGGATATAGTTTAAGATTAGTGGAAAAATAATCCTTAAATAATTTTAATGAGGAAGTTGGATTTTTCCCCTCCTTTTTATGAGCTATAAATATATTTACATAATAAAAACAGGATTGTTTTTCACACACACACCCCACTATGTCTGACTACTGAATATTAATGTGGGAGGACATGAACCTGAGTGATAGTTTAGAGTTTCTGGTGTCTCAGATTCAGGTAACGTCAGGGGTCAGATGGAGTTCTTTTTTCCACGATATTTAAGACGTGGAGGTTGGAGTTTAGCAGAGCATTTACAACTGTAGTTTTGCAAGAAGGTCAGTTACTGCAAGACTTCCTAATGTACAGATTCATCTTGAGAAACATCCCTGACGCTGTCTCACTGGTGATGAAGGCATTTTCCACTATATGTGAGGAACTTGATAAGAGCCCATGACTGTTAGGTGGTCCAGCCTATCACACTGATTGGTAGCACCCACCTCACCACCAGCAGGAAGGCCAGGGGGTCACTGGATGCTGAAGTATTGAGAAGGAGGTGGTATAGCCTTTGAAATCTTTATTTCAAGGCAAAACACTGCTTGAGATTCTATGAGTCCAATCCATTATTCTAGTGGTTTCCAAACTGTGTACCATGGTACCCATGGGCAATGCAGCCAACTCACAGGGTGGCATGGGAAGTTTCAGTGACTTCTTAACAGTTTTCCCAGGGTCCACAATCTTGAATAATGCATGATTACATAGTGGCTGCAACTGGAACAGCTAGGGAAAGGCACTGCTTTAAAAGTTGCAACTGGGACAGCTAGGAAATGGCACTGCCATTCTGTTAGTACAAGGCATTGTAACTGCTATCCATATGGTCACCAATGCATTATTGCATTCCCTGGTCTCATATTTAGTTTTACAAAACAAACAAACAAAAAAAAAACCCCATGAGGGCTAAATAGGTCTTTATTTTGCATGGATGATGCTCTATACAGAAAACAAAATTAAATCAGAAAAATCCTCGGGTTTTTTTTTGTTAGGATAAAAGAGTATTACACAGTATTAAGTTAATAATAATACAGTATTAAGTTTTAATTTAATTTTTAAAATATATTTACCACTTTTCAAACAAGTTTCAATAATGCTAAAATGGGTTTTGTACCCATTTAACAGCAGGAAATACTAAAGGTTAAGTAATTTGTAATTATAAAAGAAAGAGTTGCAATAAGCTGACTCCAATTTTCTTCAAAAAAAAGCAACACTTTCTTAATGAAATCAAAGCCAACTCTCACCAGATGGCCCTTTCAAACCAGCATTGCCTGATGAGCCTTGAACTCCAAGAAGTTCTGGAGGATTGTAGCAGGATATTTCATGCCATGAATAGAGGAAAATCCAACAATGGCACCAGTGTGGGAAGAGCACTTCAAACCCAATCTCAACCACTATCCAGTTCCTTTTCTACTGAATGCAGATGATATGCTGTTACTGTCTTGGACATGTATAGGGCTAAAGTTCACTGCTATAAAGAAAGTTCACCAGTTCACTTTCCCACCCCTCTTCTTGGTTGCAAACCAAGCTATCTTCAATTTCTGGAAGAACCTCAACTCCACTGAGTGTTCAACCTTGCCAGGTGCAATGCTTTCCGGTCCCGGACTCTCGAGGCCAAATTTCACAACAGCACCCAGTTTGACACAACATGTTCCTGCTCAATGGGATCTACAGAATCCTTGATCCACATCATTTTTCACTGTCCATTCTATTTGACTGCCAGGCATATGCTTCTCAATCCCCTCATTGTCAACTATCCCCTTTGAAAGAAGATTTTAAGAAAATTACTTGCATCATTTTCTGTTGCCATCACAAGATAGCTGACCAAGTTTTTTTGATAGAATTTTAGCTCAATGGTGACTTTTAAATTTCCCAGACTGTTCTTAATTTTATGTATCTTGGTTGTTTCTCTTCTCTGTATTTTATGCTCATGCCTAATAAAGGTTACTGTATTAGACTGCAATAGGGTTTGAATCTGCCCGTTTGCATCCCTTTGCCCTGGCCAGACCTGAGAAAAAATGTGCTTGATTTGCCACTTGGGGGAAAAAGAGGATTCAGAAAAGGAAGGGTAGCTGCAACATGAATGAATGAATGAATGAATGAATGAATGAATGAATGAAAAGTTTCACACACCTATACTTGAAAAAGGCTGCACACCTGGTCAATAGCAAGTCTGATGACATTAGGAGGAAATTCTTTATCATAAAGGTGTGGATGATGAACCAAGAAAAAAATGATTACTGAAGCATATGTACGTTGGAAGAAAAGCCAGCTCCTACTGTCATTCCTGCCTGGATACCCTCATATCATGTCTGTACATACTGTCAGATTTGCATGGAGATTTCACCATAACTGAAAAGGACAGCACTGATTGCCAGTTGGAAGGGGTGCCTGCAATCTGGTATGTACATCCTCCATCTCTGTAAGAGATTGTCATGGTCAAAGAGAGGTGCATGATGTCCAACTCCCCCGCCCCATCCAAAGCATATCATTAGGTGACAATCTGTAGGATGAGCAAACATGGAAGACTTGGATCTTCTTTATTAGCGTAAACAGAAAAGGTCTTGTTACTGGGGATATTAATTTGCAAATAAATAAATAAATAAATAAATAAATAAATAAATAAATAAATAAATAAATAAATAAATAAATAAAAACAGGAATTTTATTTTTTATAAAAAATTACAGTATGATAGATGTTTCCTGGTAAATGCAGGAACTCATTCTTGCTCTCTCACAATGTGTCTGTGTGTTCAACCTCCACCTTAATAAAACAGGATATATTGATTAGATATTTACCCCTCTAGGTTGTTTCAATTTGGATTTCTTTTTCAGGCACCAAATCATGTTGAGCTACTTCCAAGTTATAATCAGGGAGTTGGTTTGGGGAATATATATTTCTTCTACAATTGGAGATGTGACAATATCAGTAGCAATGCTCATGTACTGCTTTTGAATTTTTTTTTAAAAAGAAACCTGAGTTGATAAGCTACAACAGGCTCAGTATGAAGCAAACTGAGACATTTCCCTAATGGCCAATCTGCCCTGCCCACAGATAGAGATGGATGGATGCACAAACAGAGCTGGGAGATGGTGAATGACTGGAGGGTGAGGGAAAGCCTGGATTATGCCCCTTGGGGAGGGACTTGTATACATGAATTCAGACCACTAGGACAATTGGAGGTCAAGTTACACATCTCACCATTTTTTCCTATGATTCCATGATAAGACTCCACAATGGCTTTTGAAACCTAGGACTGGACCACGCTCAGCCCTTTCATTCTTTGAGTTGGACAGACATGCTCTTCCTTGCTTGAACAGGAGGCATCTGTGTCCAGAACCAGCTCCAGATATACCACGTATACCTGCAAGGATGGGTAGGGTTCTGGGGGGTGGGGGAAGTCTACATCGTCTTTTCCTTCATTTTTTAAAAAATACAGGCATACATGTCTAAACAAAAGAATTGATAAATGTAGCCCTTTAACAATGAAGAAAAAAAGGTTCACTTTAGGTTGGTTGCCTCATCCCAGATAACACCACTGGTTTGAGAACGAGCAACTTGGACAATCGCGTGTCTGTGCTTTCCATTTGTCCAATACATTTCTATGCCAAGAAAACACACTTTTATAGGAAGGCTTATCACGTGGATTTCCCCCGAGGAACGAAACCTGTGGTGAAAATTGCTTTAGAGGGGGACGGTACACCATGTACCTTCTCTCTGATCAAAACTAGTTAATTACAATTGGGTGATATAAATTAACTCTACCCAGAAGTCAGGTCAAATATACACATTGCAATCACAAGTCACATTAATTAGCCAATGGAAGCAGGCCTCAGGCAAATCGACACTTCTCAGTCAATTCTATTTTCTGGCTGACTGCTTTTTTGGGCAATGAGTAATAATGAAAAGAGAGAGAGAGAGAGAGAGAGAGAGAGACCAAAATAAGTGCTTAATGGCCCAATTCTTATTGAAGGCAGACCAGCACTGGTGGAACACACAATGTCATGTGCTGTCACAAAAGCATCATAAAGCATTTTGCAAAGCACAACTTAGAGCAGTTGTTGGGAGATTTGTTGGAGCAGATAAGTCCAGCGTTGGGGAGGGTGTTGAATTGAGCAGGGATTGTGGTCAAAGAATTATAGATCAATGCAGACTTCTATCCGTGAGTTGAACCTCTAATGCTGTTGAGGATGTCCCCTTATCCTGAAGATACCTTCAGCAGCCCCAAACCTCCCATGTGTTGCAGCACAGCCCATGCCAATGCAGGGATTCAGTAAGATGGGACTGCCTGTTTTCACTAAGAATAATAAAAAGGATCAGGACCTGAAAAGTGGCTAATTTGGGGTTGTGAAGTGATGTGATTAATGTTGACAGGCTCGTCAGTTTAAATTTTAGAGGACACGTTGCAATTAGATTACAAAGTAGAGATCAAATGTTGAGTTGGGAAATTTATAGCTGCCTTCATGATTTAGTACAGCCCTGCAGGCAAATGGTCTTGGATGTCCTCTTTCTTCTGACCTCTGGACTCCTTGCCCTTACACCAATTACCAAGCAAATATACGTGCATTGAAACTCAGAGTGAGGAAAGCTGCTGCTTATTTAACACTGCTAGTAAACTAATAATCCTACTACAGGTACACACATCCCCATGCAATAAAAATAATTACTTTCTAGTTTTAAACACTTTGGTTAATAGAAACAATCAATCAACAATCAACAATCCAAAAAGGGTTTACAATCAAAAATGGAGTGAGCAGGACCTTCTCCTGCTAAAATAAAATAAAATAATAATTTCTGCTAAATAAAAGAGGAACACCGTCTTGAAACAGTGTCTTTTGACAGGGCCAGTTAGCAGAAACTACTAATAAATCACTAATAAATCAGAAACTACTAATAAATTATTTAGCATAAACCACTAATAAATCACTAAGATGTATAAAGCAGTGATTTCACGGATAGTCCTCAGGTGTGTCACGAGAGTTTGGAGAAAGTATTAATAGGAAAATTAGGGGATTTGAATAGCTGGTGTGCCTTGTCAATGGCACACCAACAATGATGGTGTGCCTTTGCAATTTCAGTGTTCTGTTAGTGTGCCAGGAGATGAAAAAGGTTGAAAATCACTAGTATAAAATGATTTTTATGCTAAATGATTATAAATGATTTTTATACTAAATGATTTTTATACTAATAAATGATTTTTATACTAAATGATTTTTATACTAATAAATGATTTTTATACTAAATGATTTTATACTATAAAATGATTTTTATACATAGCTTTATATCATAGTATAAAGCTATGATGTGAACATAATCTAACTAATTAGGTTAAAAAACAAAACAAAGTATTATAAGCATTATTAAATCTTGCATAAAACTATAAAAATTGTGCAGCCAGAAGCAAATGATGATGATTTTATTAAATGTCTGATTCCAATACTAAATGATCATTGATCAATTTTATAGGATAATTTAGGCTAGTTCAGATGATACTTCTATTGTTCCTCTGCCTATTGTGCTTATTTGTGATCCCTAATACTCAGAACTATTTTTTTTAATTGCATGGGAGTGGTTTGTGTGACCGCCTGGCCTGCTACCCAAAAGATAAAATGAAGTTGTTCTGTTTCTTTTTATTTTCCCCAGGCAATCAAACTATAGAGCTGCAGTGTGCTAGGAACTGGCTAGCGTGTGCCCATTCATAGCGAGCTCACAGCAGAAACACACAAAACGGCCAGTGAAGAAAATATTGTCATAACCAGATCTAGGTCCACACTCTCTTACTTTGATGCAATTTATTCAATTTAGTCATTATGGAAATATTCCAAATGAAAATATTCAACAATGAAATAACACTGCACTTCCACTTAGTTGTAATGGAAATGTTGGTGGCTAAAGAGAAATTCGATATCGCAATAAAGTCCCTCCCTTCCGTTCGCTTTGAGGAAAGTTTGCATTCATTAGTGAAGCACTTCCTAATGAGAAAACTAAGAAGCAGAGTCCTAAGTGTGTGTTTGGAACTGCCTGGCCTTCAATGAGTCTCCTTGGACTATGCCATCATTATCACAGGGCACTTTAAGATGGGGAAAAGGGATGGGATCTCAGTATGCACTGCTGCCACTGAGTTCCTCCCACTCCTGCCTGGCCGTCTCCCCATCCTAAACTACCAATGATCTCAACCCCTTTAATCTGCTCAACTGCTGACTTATCTGACTTCTGGGAACCACAGTTGCATATCTGGCCACTTGTCCTGAAGCTCGTGTCAGCAGCATGGCTTGCATACCACTGTTTTTGAGCTTACAGTGGTAGATTGTCTGCTACTGTAAGCACTGGATAGGATTGGGCTGCCACTTTTGTGCATTGGTTTTAATCCTTGTAAGCCACCTGACCTTTTCTAATGAAGTTGCAAAGCTGGATATATCTTTATGAAAATAAGCCAAAAACATTATGAAATAAGCAAACATACAGGGAAGTTAGGAATGTGAACTGATTCTGGAACTTACCACTCAATCCTAACTAGATATTCTCACAGTGATGCAGAGGCTGGTGCCACATCCCACAAGGGAATTTCAGCTGTTGGAGGTCACCTTGGGGAAAGAGGACAACTGTCCCCTTGCCTTGGATAAGTCCCAATTGAGCCAACTCAGACCTGTGCTGGTAATATTGCAATGTGCAAGTCTGAGTTGATCCATACTGGTGGATCAGGCCCAGGAAAGGATTAGGTGATGCTGGTGGTGCAATCTCACCTCCTTCCTAAGTTCAATCTCCCCATCACATTTGCTCTTAATCTAACCCTCCTTTCCCTTCCCCTGCCCCTGCACTAGACTGCTCTGGTGGGCCTGTCTCAATTCACACCAGCTGTGAATGTTATTGCAAACTTTAGGGTACTTTTGTGACAGCAGTGGTGGGCTCCAGCAGGTTCGCACCTACTCTATAGAACCGGTTGTTAACAAGAGATAGGACATATAAAGTTTAAAAATAACCATTTAAAAGTGGCTGCCAGATGGGCAGAGAACCGGTTGTACATTTCTTTGAATCCCATCACTGTGTGATAGCCCACATTGGCAGAATGTGAATTCAACCAGTGCAGAATTTAGGTTAGGACTGGGCTGAGATTCAGAAATATGATAAAGATTTAAAGACTAAGCCCTGGTTATTTCGACTTTGACCAAAAAGGAGGAAAGGGTGGAGTACGGCCTCCAATGCAAGTGTATGATTGTGGTGTCAGAAACAAAAGTGCTTAAGAATAATTAAAGTAGAATACAAAGATATGTACATACCTTAGAAAAATAGTTTGATAGGATACATAAAGAATTTGCCAATCATTTAAGAACAAGCCTAAACCATGAGCGTTTCAACTAAAATGAAAATTGTTTTTAACCATGCAAACCTTTCCATATGTGTCGGTCTGTTAAAAATAGAAAAATAATTTAAAGGATTCTGATTTTTTGTAAAAAAAAAAAAAAAAGGAATAGACTGCATGCTTGCATAACCTGCCAAAAATATCATACAATACTCTCTTGGCTAAGGTTTCTTATGTAAAATGCTAATGTCTTTTCCAGGCTGCTACTGTGGTTCAGATTTTATAACAATGAATAAAAGGGAAATATAGTAACTAGGTTGTTTGTCTTAACACAGACAGGGGTTTCCCCCCTCCCTTCTGTAACATCCTCTTGGAGGGGTGGGTGAGAAGTGGGGAAAGAAGAATGCTTGGGATGCTGTGCATTGAAGTGAGATGCCCTTTCTGTCAGGTCTGGGTTGCACTGAAATGGAAATTTCCTTCTTGTAAGATCTGGATTGCAGATAAGTGTGAAACTGCTTGAAGAGGATGTAGAAGTCAGAGAGCTGCCCTACCAGTGAAATAAAGTTGACAATTTAAGCATCTGTGAGTCATGTAATAAGTACAACGAGATACCAAAGTTTGTGGAGGCCATGGTCATGGTGTCACAAGGACTTACTTGAGAGTCATACAGGGCCCTCTGGAAGTTGCATTAATCTCCCAAGCACTTCAGAAGGCCTCCTGGACATAACCAGAAGCTACTTCATGACCAAAAGTCATGAAGGTGGACCAGAAGCAACTTCTGGTTCACCTTCATGGTTTTCAGTCATGTCCTGGAAGTATTCTGAGGATGGGTCTCCAGAGTGGACCATGTGCCTTCTCTGGCCTCAAAACACCTCATGGATATGACCAGCAGTTACTGATGTGAAACAGAAGTGGCTTCTGGTCACATCTGGGTCATGGTGTCCCCCCTGAACCATAAGCTAGGCATTTGCAAATCCCTTGCCGAGCTTGCAGATAAGGAGTACTCACTGTAGGCATTTCTGCCCCACCACGGGGGGGGGGGGTGTTTAAGCCAGTGCACAGTCATGCACCAGCCTCCCCACACCACCATGAGAACAGGGAGACAGGTGAGTTTTGCTGGCCTAAACTGGTTCAGATTGCACACTCACTCACTGAATGGAATCCACATTTTAGAACTCCAGCTGATGGGAATGGAGGAATTTCATCTTGAATGAAATGGACGTTGAACATGAAATGAACATTTAATAAATGTTCCACGTAAATTTCTGGTGAATGCTTACTAGTTAACCAGTGAGATAGCCTCCCCACTGTTACCACTAAAAGGATGGAGAGTAAAATACTGAAAGACACTGTTATTCCCCTCTGCATGTCAGATCAATTAAGAGTGTTTTAGAGCCAATCCTGACCTTGTTCCACTCATGCTCTGCCAGTGGATGTTGCAAACATGCCATAAAGCATGTTTGCAAGCCTCAGTGTCCAGCGTCCAGCATTGGAGCTAGCTCAGTGTCAGCTGCACTAGCACTTGTGGAAAATTGGTGCTCCCCAGCTCAGCAGTCACCAGACCGCAGGGTGATAGAGAGGTGAGAAAGAGCACGGGGGGAAGCAGGGATGAGGGGTGCTGGGATGGGGAAAGGTAGGGAAGGAGGTGTGCTAGGGAGAGGAAGGAGGTATGAGGAGAGTGGGACCAGCACAGCTCAGACCCTTCACCTAAGAAGCCACCAGCAGTTGCCCAGTAGTGTTCAGGATACCATGACAGCCATTTTGGTGCCATGGCACGCTTGGTGCTCCTGGTAGCATAAGATTTGGCTGCCTGTTTCAATCATAATCTTCCCTTTTCCTTCTCCATGTGGTTAAATTCTGCTATGAGCCCAGGATGAGCCCCAGTACAATGCCCAGCTCCCACTACATGGAAATTGTAAGGGGTTTAAGATCTGGTGGCCACACAGGATTGCTGTTCTCAGCTGTCGTGGCACAGTCAGCAGCAACCTTTCTACTCCAATTCAAGCCAGGCCACAGTCCTTACCATAATAGGGCACAATCATACCCAATTTAGGCCAGCCTAACTTACATGGCATATTTTCCTATGGTTGTGGGGGAGGTTGGCGTATGCCCATGCAGTAACATAACACCCCTCCCCCTCAGGGGTTGGACTCCTTACGGCACTTTTGTGATTTAACAAAAGTGGTAGGTTAGAATAGGACTTATGCCAGGGTTAATGCCAGCCTAAATGGAGCTTAGGATTGGAGCCTTAATCTGATTGCATGTGTGACAAGGAAGAAGCTGTTGTTTCCTTGTGTGCCTGCATGATGGATGCAAGATGTTAGTGTGAATCCAGCAGTCTTTGTTCTTTAGCCCTATTCAAGATGAAATGTACAGGAAATGAATGGCAAAGGGATCAGGATCATGTTCCTTTGCCCTATACATTTTTAATAGATTCTGTGAACAGATCCTATGTATATACTAATCGTACACACATATGTCCTGTGGGTATGGATTATCTGGAAAGCTAAAGCAGAGTTCAATTGCCTAAACAAACAAAAATGTAGACAACTTTTACATGCATAAAATCTATTCACAAACTCTGTTGAACACGTTTGGGTCAACATGTGTAATCCTAACACTCCATTTCTCAATACAATCTCTGTACAGACATGAACAGGAGAGGCTCCTCTCAATGTTTCCTATTGTCAGAAATTCCTATTCCTATAGTCAATGCCTGCGTTGTAATTCTCTGGACCAAAATTTCTGCTTGTCCAGATTTTAACCCCCATTAGTAGATTTTAACACCCCATACAGTGGAAGCTGCATAGAATTAAGAAAAGGATTAAGCTGAGGGTAAAATTGGGTCATACTGGCCATGTGTGATTTGTGTAGGCCAGTGATTTTCAACCTTTTTCATCTCACGGCACACTAACAAGGCACTGAAATTTTCAAGGCACACCATCCATTGTTTTTACCATTGACAAGGCACAACAGGCTGTTCAAATCCCCCAATTTTCTTATTAATTAATGTCAATCTCCAAATTCCCATGGCACATCTGAGGACTAAACATGGCACACCAGTGTGCCATGACACACTGGTTGAAAATCACTGGATTTTGGAATGCATATATTGCATCCCTTAGACTGTGCTCTACTGTATTCTAGACCTACATATTAATTAACTGGCAACCTATTGCCAGTGAGACAAACATTTATTCAAGTACTACTAGTGACATTTATTCATGCAGCATAAATTACTGTTGCATGTTATGGTATAATAAGACAATATAAATAAAGATCGCTCAAAGTAGGACACAGGGAGGTGGGATCCTCTCTGAGTGGCATGTCAAATTGAAGAAAGAAAATACTTGTAACATGTTACTACAAAGAACAAGATAACTGCTCCCAGCTTATGTGAATGACCTGACTGTACCTCTTGGGATGCTAAGTTAAAGTGATTATCTCTCTACATTAAAGAATGGATGAGAATTCTAACGAATATTGAATCAGTATAATAAAGGCTTTCTTGGGGGAAATGTGCAGTATAGCATACTCTGACCAAATACCGCGTTGGTAAGTGGAGACGTGATTGGGAATATGAAAATAGGGTAGTCTTTCATGCATTGCTCCAAACTGCCAAAAACAGATGGATAATCAAAAGCAACAATGCTGGAGTCACATTCATTTCAGGGACAGCATCTGAAAAAGGAAACACTGCATCCAAATTCTTTGAGAGACAATGGCATTTGTCATAGAGGAAGAGAATTTTATGAAGCTGTCTGATAATTAGAGTACATAAAGCATGTCCAGCATAATCAAAGATAAAGACTGGATACAAGTCACATAATAGTGCCATTTATGGCTTAAGTGTTTCAAGATGAGCAGGGCTTGATGATCCAACAAATATCTACAGCATATGTGCTGGCGAGTCCAGGTGGTCACTAGTCTAATGCCAACTTATTTCTGCTTAGGACACTAGTCAAGATCTGAAACATACTGTGCTGAGAGGCAAGTTTGTTGTTATTCCAGCACAATGGGCTGAATTTTGATCAGGAAAGACCCAATTTCTTTCAATTTTACAACTCTTACAGCACAATCCTAACCATGTCAACTCAAAAGTAAGTCCCATTGTGTTCAATGGGTCTTACTCCCAGGAAAGTGTCTTTAGGATTGCAGCCTGAGTCTCTATGGAATCCATTAGTTACTCATCCCTCCCTATACAATGCATATGATTGGCTTTTCCGTTACAATTTCCAGCAGATGCTTGACAAGACTGAAAAATCTTTTCCAAAAAAGTGAGACACACAATGCATATGCTACCAAGAGTCACAACCAGACTTTCGCTAATTAAAGTGTGGCAACATTCATGTGGTACTACAGATCACCTTAACAGTCATTATTATTTATTTCAGTCTGGGCTACAATCCAAAGAACTGTGAAGTCAGGTCTGGGAATCCATGCCTCAAGACCTTGAGACTTGTTTTGCTTCACAGTAGTCCCCATACCATAAGGTAACCTACTTTTCAACAACACACACATGCACATCTGTCCCACTATGTTCAGTGTGGACTTCTTTACACATAAGTGTGCATATGACTGAAGCCTTTGAACTCTCTTTCCAGAAGCACTTCATGAAATTCTGGAAGCACTTCATGGAAGCCAGAGATTCACAGAAGAATGTGTCAAAAATTCCACTTGTTATAGAATGTGTGAGACTGAGAGCATGATCCTAACCAATGTTCCCATACTGACATAGCTATCCTAACCAATGGCCTAACCAATCCTACTGGCACGATCCTAGCCAATGTTCCCATCCTGGCATGTGCTCAATCTGCAGTTGAGGGGTAGCCACAGAGGTCTCCTTAAGGAAAGGCAGTGGTTGTTCCCTTACCATGGGGTTGCACTGCCCTTATACTAGAGATGGAAAACTGGTTACAACTGCAACCTGAATATCAATTCGGATCTCAGACCTCCCCAGCAAAACTGTTTTCCTGATATTTTCTTTTATGAAAATTCAAATAGTTATTTTTTCCCTATGGCACAATTATTTTGTGCCATACTCTTGTAATCTAGAATGACTGCTTTTGCCCCATGCCCAGCAACATACACTATGAGTGTCCGGGTCACACTAAAAATGAAATGGAAGATTAATGCTAAAGTAAATGCTACCAAACCTGAAGGATGCTTACCTTTACACCAAAAGAGAAAATACAGAACCACACATCCTGTTTTGAAATGCATCTTCTTTTTTGTTTGCCTTCCAACGAGTAGATTCTTAAGTGTGTGGCACAGCTTTCTGAAGAGGGCTGAGATTATCTTAAGCGGACTAGTAAGCACCTTAGCTCTTAGGGAGTGTACCTAAGACAGCCACTAATGTTCTATAGCCAGCTCAGTTGTGAAGGAAATGCCAAGGGTAACAGCCTTTTAATATTTCTAAGCACAAAGAAACTTACCATAATATATGGCATTGTATATACTGTTCCTCCAAAGCCACACAATAATTGACATTAATTGACACCAAATCTGGCAGATCTAATGGACACAAAGTACTCTGAGCAGTAAGTAGGTAGTCAAAACATTAGAAGGTTGTCACCACTTAGGAAATAGAGTACAGTATGAGTTTTCCCCCAAGTTCTGATTTTATACTCTGGTTAAGTATAGCATGGACTTCCCATATTACAAGAAAATCTAATTGTATAACGAGACGTCATCCTTTGACACTCCCCCAACCCACACTAATAGCACAGCAACATTCGTGCACTCTTGTAATAGCTGTGCGGTAATAACCAGTGGGCAGATGAGGAGGGTAATCTTGCTGCTGCTTGGCCAGGCTACCTACACCTACTGATGTGTGCCTCTGTATAACAGAGAAATTGACAGGTAATTTAAGAAAATACAGCCCTAGATGGATCACAAAATGAAAGGAAAATGGAACATAGGGAGACTGCACTGTGAAGCGCTGCTGTAAAACTATTGCTTCTTCATGAATGGTGTAGTGCTGGAACTACACACTATGGGCACAATCCAGAGCAAATTCAGCCTGCTCTGCCCTAACTGTTCTCTCCTAACTATTCTGTATCCAGAGCAGAAAGTTATGCTGCATCCAGAGAGTCAGGAAGCCTGGGCTGCCCTAACTGCTCCAGAGCATGCTAAGTAATTGACACATGGGATGGACTTGCTCCTGAGGAGACACCCCTCAGATCACACTGAACAAGGAACAGCTGTGGTGCATACAGTGGTGACATGACTCTGCACATCACCTGGTGCGGAAGTCTGTGCGTCACCTGGGATGCGCGCGCCCCCCTACCTGGACTGCGCAGTTGCCAACTGGCTTCAGAAAGAGTACACCTGTGCAGTACTTTTCTGAAGCCTTTTGGCTTCAGAGGAGACTGTGTAGGCATCAGAGTTGGTGCCTGTGCAGTACTCATTCTGAAGCCATTCATCTGCCGATTTGCCTCCTGAGTGAGGCTGAATGGCTGTGCAGAGGTGCGGACTTTCTCCGCTCTAAGGAAGTCTCCTCTGAAGCTGTTCGGCATGCTCAGTGTGTTTCTGCGCAGTGCACCTTAGCTGGCTGTTCGGGCCAGCTCCAAGGACAAGTGGCAGCTTGAATGGACGTGCTGACGCCCAGGGCCTACCAAAGGACAGTCAAACTCCTTCGGCACATCACCTTTTACGGAGCACATCACCCAATGCAGCCCACACCAGCCGCACCAGTCTGGTGACGCCACTGGGTGCCTGCCTTATAAGGAGTCCCTGATGAGATGCCAGTACAGTCTACAGTGAATACAAGGGGCTTCTTGGAGTGGCCTGCTGTATCCTGAGGTTTGTGGGCAGCCGTAGTTTGTTCCATATCCTGAGGTTGAGAGGAAGGGGTTGCGGCTAGGCTGGCCAAGAACTCAGATTTTTGGTCAGCACTGCCATTCTTACTCGGGCCTTATCATGGACCCCTATGTGTCTACTCATTACTATACCTGCTCCTGAGGTGGTATATCTCTGAGGAACTGGAAGAGGCATTTCTGCCTTGGAAACAGGCTCTGGATACAGAGTAACTGCTCTGCCCTAGGCAATGCTAAACATGCCCTCCACTTGCCTCTCCTGAGCTGCTTAGGCTGCCCCAGTTAGGGCAGAGCAGGTCCACCTCTCTTAGGGCACCCTATCTTGCCTTGCTCTGCTCTAAGCCTCTTCCAGAGTAACTGAGGTGGAGCATCTTGCAGTTGCTCCACCCTAGTGTTAGATAGGGCAACCCAAGGGCTCTTATGTGGACAGATTAGTTGCTCTGGATTGTGCTGAAAGTCACAGAGTAGGTAACCAGGAGTTGTCAGAGAGAGAGAGAGAGAGAGAGAGAGAGAGAAAACCTTACTTAAAAACAGTGTCCCCACATCAGAAACCAGAAATAACCTTAGGAGCTATGGGCAGGGTGACCATCATTGGCATCCTTCAGACTCGAAAGACTATGGTATCATGCTCTGATTGGAGGTCCTAAGACAGCATCAGAGAACAAGCCCCCTTCCCCAAATATAGGAAATGACAAAATAAAAACTAAAAACATTATTTATGTTGCCTTCCTGGGTTTAATTTAAACAGCAGGTGACTTGTCATTAGATTTTAAACTGTTACATATAATTTATTACATCTGATTTATTTATTAAAAGAAGTCTACATGCTGCTTACAAGGAAAAGGATGACATTGAAGTTTTTTCCAGATCACAAGGTTAAAAAAGAGGACATGTCCTGGAAAAAGAGGACATATGGTCCTGGAAGAAAACTTCAACGTCCTCCTCTTCCCTGTGAGCAGGCAGAATGTAGCCTTCTTGTAATTCAGAAATTATATGAAATAGTGTTAAATTTAATAATAAGTAATCTAGTGTTTAAATTAAACACATGATAGCAATACAGATAAGTGTGTTTAGCTTTTATTTTGTCATGTCCTTTTGCATGTCCTACATTTTTGGGGGTGGGAGGCTTGTTCTCTTTTTTGTTATGTCATATGGTCACCCTGTCTCCAGGAAGGGTGCTGTTCAGCCATAGTTAATTCTTGCATTAACTGATCTTGCACTCCCTGCTTGGGGTGATCTCCACCACCCTGATCTCCACCCCCCCCCCCCAGCATTATATTGTCTTTTCTCCATCTTTTCAACAGCATCTGAATTGAAAAGATGGAGGAGAAAGAGAAATATTCCTCCAGGTTAGGTGTGGTGAGTTTTGGAAAAGCAAATGCAAAGGGAGTTTTGCAAGCAGTTTCCAAAAATCAAGAGGCATTTGTGATTCCCTTTTCTGCAGAGTAAGGAGATCTTTTTTTTTTTTTTGGAGTGGGGGGATCTGGGTTTCACATTCAGGATCGTCCTAAGCTGCAAGACTGCCTCTGAGAGTGTGCAGAGCGTGCACCATTTCCAATAAGCACACAGCACTGCAGCATGTACCTGGGATCACTGGGCGTGGATTTGGGGTCTGGAAAGGTGTTTTTTTTTCCTTTCCTCAAACC
Source organism: Cryptoblepharus egeriae (assembly GCA_030015325.1). NCBI lineage: Eukaryota > Metazoa > Chordata > Lepidosauria > Squamata > Scincidae > Cryptoblepharus > Cryptoblepharus egeriae. The sequence goes on from JAREYC010000005.1 coordinate 36,695,529, forward strand.
TGGGTTTAGCTGCACTGATTGCAAAAGCAGCATTGCAAGCAATGTGTAGTGTTGGGGAGGAGGAGCATCCAACTCCACTGAAGTAGCTCTTCCTAGAGTGTGCTGCACATAATGGGCTGACTGCACTCATTGCATTCTGAATCCAGGTCTAAGACAGGGGGGTGAATGAGATTGCATTAGTTCAGCTGCCAGGCTGTAGTAAGAAGAGAGCAGAAAAATAAGAGGGAGGAGAAAAAGAAATACAGGTGGTTCCACTGGGGCTCGAACCCAGGACCTTCTGCGTGTAAAGCAGACGTGATAACCACTACACTATGGAACCCTCACTGCTGTGACTCTTCCTGCTAGTACTATTGCCCTCCCTTCTTGATTTAATATCTGTTTCCTAAGGTTTTTCATTGCTAAGTAAAAACTGAGGTTGCAATCCTATCCACACTTACCTGGGAGGAAGCCCCATTGACTTTAATGTTGGGTGACCAGATGTCCTCTTTTTACAAGACATGTCCTCTTTTTTTTAGCCTTGTCTCCTGGAAATAAATCTTCATTGTCCTCCTTTTCCTTGCAAGCAGGAAGCATGGAGCCTTCTTGTGATTCATAGATTAGTTTTAAATTGGAAAAATAAGTCATCTAGTGTTTAAATTAACCACATGAAAACAAAATATTTTTTCTTTTGTCATGTCACCCTAAGTCTGTTTACTCAGAAGTAAGACTCTAAGGCTGAAATCCTAAAGACACTTTCCTAGGAGTAAGACCCATTGGACACAATGGGGCTTACATCTGAGTAGACATGGTTAGTATTGTGCTCTTAGTCAATGGAGCTTACTACCAGGAAAGCTTGGATAGGACTGCAACTTTAGATCCCAATCCAATGCCAATTACTCAGAAGTAAGTCACATTATAGTCAATAGAGATAACTCCCAAAGAAAATGTGGATTAAGATTGTGGCCTTAGCATGCTATCCTAGGCTGTCTACTTAGAAGAAAACCCCTTTATAGTCAATGAGGTTTACTCCCAGAAAAAGGAAGGATGAGGATTGCAGTCTTGGATAGGACTGCAACTTTAGATCCCAGTCCTATGCCAGTTACTCAAAAGTAAGTCACGTTATAGTCAATGGAGATTTTTGCAGGCATCTAACTGGTGAGAAGCTACAGACACAAGATCACCTGCTTGCTTTTTCTAAGGGGAAGAGGACATTTCAGGCATCCGAGTCTAAGCAAGAAATACAACAATATATATGACCGTTCAGAATGCCATATAGATTAAAACTGTTTTCCAAAATCAGAAATCACATTATGTGTCACCTCCAACACTTCTATGGAGAGATCCTAACACGCCTGTGTTATTTCTGGTTCCAATACAGGCTAGGCAGAAGGCATCTGGTGGTCCCAGCAAAAGCCATAATTCTGTTATGGTGACTGCAAATATCTTGGAATGGTTGAGGAAACAGACCCCCCAATATTGTATTTTCCAAAGCAGAAAATGAAAGTGCCAACACAAAGTGTACCAAGATCTGTTTTGGGAATGCACCAGGGTAAGAAAATCAGTACCTTTGTTGCTTTCTGGTGAACACATTTTTTTTAATTTCTCCTGAATTTTCAACTATTAATTTTGCCTAGTATTTGATCATGATGTACCCTGTTGCATCTATGCAATATTGTGGAGAAATGGCTTAAAATCCAAGGATGACTCTGGATTTTAAGGGTGACCGTATATCATAATCGCAAAAGAGGACAAAGCTCTCCAAAATGTAGGACACACAAGAAAAATGTAAGACATGACCAAATAAAAGCTAAAAACACTAATGTACATTGGTTTCATGTGCTAGATTACTTATTGCTCAATTTAAAAGAATTACATATACAGTAATTAAAAAATTACAGGAAGGCTTCCTGCTCCTGCTCACAAGCTAAAGGAGGACAATAAAGATTTTTTTTCCAATACAGAAGGCTAAAAAAGAGGACATGTCCTGGAATAAGAGGACATATGGTCATCTGACTCCCATCAGAAGCAGCGGCTTGGCCTGTCTTGCCATAAACTTGCTAACAGAGGAAAGAATGGAAGATTTAAATCCAATCTGTGCATCTTTAACAGCAGCTTGACCTGCAGACATGGGCTTATCTCCTCACCATGAGAAGCAACTGGGGATTTTCTACTGATCAAGCTGTTGTTAAAGGCACACAAGCAGCTTGGCTGGTTTTTTTCCTCTGGTTAGATGGCAACCCTTAAAATAGGATCGGATACCAGGAAGGGAAGATATGGCTTGAATCAAGTATATGTCAGGTGTGAGGTTAAAGCTGCTACAAGATCCCATAATCGAGCACTAGCACACAGGAGTCAAACACTTGTTTGGTCCTTCTCATAAAGTCCATCACTAAAATTTTTGCTGACTGGTTTGCTGGCATGCATATTTAAGAATAAGGCTATGCTCTGCAAACATTTTCAGCACCCTGCATATGCTCAGTGCAGTTCTGAACCCATTTTAAGGGGTTCCTTATTTCATTTTGTGCTAGAAGACCAGATATAGTTGAGGACACCTTGTGTGGGGGAGGAAATTTGGGCAGCTGCAAGTTTTTAAACCCTTCCATGATAAGCTCCACCTGTCCAAATTCACTCTTCCAGTCAATGGTTCAAGATACTTCATTCAGGCCTACATTTTTTTGACCTTTTATATCCAAATACGTACCTCATGTGGCATCAGAAACAGGCATTTAGAAGGTGTAGCAGAAGATATGGTGCAAGAGTAGGATTTCAGAGATAGGAGTTAAGGCTTGAGGGGAGGAGAAAGGTTTATGGTCACCCCCACCCCATCTTTCTTCTCTCTCAAAATGTTTCATGACTTGACTTAAAATGACTCTACTCATGGGTTGAGTTGCAATGACTGCTCTATACTTTGTTAGCTGCGTCAAGCCCAGGGTCACCGACTCAGGGACTTGATTCACAACTAGGGCTCCATTCCTCGAGCACATCCCCAGGAGTAAGGCTGCAATCCTAAAGACACTTTCCTGGGAGTAAGACCCATTGAACACAGTGGGGCTTACCTTTGAGTAGACATGGTTAGGATTGCACCCTATGTCTCATTGAGCTGATTAGGACTAAAGTACTTTGGAAGAGGATTATTTTGTAATAGAAATATACTTTGTAATATATTTTAGTATTTTGTACTAATAGTACTTTGGAATAGGAACATATACAGGTCCACTGAATACACTGATTTTTTAGCCACGTATTTGACTCAAGATGAATGGCCACTGCAAATTAGTTATAAAAACTGCTTTTCTACTGTTGTAGGAGAGGCAGTCAAACAAGCAATTGTCCAATTTTTTTAATTCCAGAATTAAACCCCTGCAAATATGAGGCACTACCTTATTCAATTAGGCGCAACAGAGGAGCAAGAAACCTGCAAGTGGGTCTTTAAATCAATTTTTCCACTGTTTTCTTTATACATGGAATTTTTTTATCCACGGAAGGTTCTGGAACAAAACCTCAGTGGATAATAAGGGTCACCTGTAAAGGATTTTCCTGTGAGGTGCAGAGCAGGTGGCTCACCCCCTAATAATCAGCACATGCTTTAAATTACATCTTCAGGACATGGAGACAAAATAGATAAGATTTATTTTATATTTCTGTGGTAAATTATTTTGGCATTTGATATGAAATATATTTTGAAGGCAAGGTATGTGTAACAACTGCTAATTTACTGTAATAACACTTGCTTTATATGCAAAAATTTCTAGGTTCAGTCCTGAGCCGCTACAGCAGAGTGTAAAACATGGAAGGTTTCTGCCCAGCAGGAATTGTGATGACTACTTGCAAAATGGTAAGCCAGGATTACTGGTGTCAGAGCATGCTTGGCAATGTATCTGTCAACGCTTCCTTAATTCTAAGGCGAGTCCTATAGGGCCCATTTTTTGATCCATTTTTCGTGTTTTCTTGACAACATCAAGTAGTTTCCAAATCACTGCCTGTCAAAATTGCTACATTTCAGTCTTTTCAAGCTTAAAAAGCTTTGTCTGCTGCTGCCCAGCCAAATACGGAATTAATTCTTCAGCTAATACGTATCTGCTGGAATCATGACATTTTATACTTTATTTAGTGAGAAAAAGTAGCTTATGAACATACCATCTGTACTTTAAGTTTTTTCTCTTTATCTTCCCTCAGTCTGTACAATAATTAGTTAAAATAATCCTGAGTTGAATATAGGAATAGAGACATATTTACATTTTTCTGTAGTGGAGACAGTAAATTTTGGGAAATGGACAGCCCAGTCCTAACTAAACTCCTTTGCACCAATGCCAGGGCATTGGCATGGACTTCACTGTAGGATGCTTTGGCTGCTGAAGATCTCCTCAGGGTCAAGGGACGTTGGTCCCTTTGCCTCAGGATAAGCCCAAGGAACCACCATGGGGCAACTTGGACCTGTGCAAGCAGGTGCAAGCAGTAACAAGTCCGAGTAGATCCATTTAGGTGGATCAGGCCTGTAAAGTGGATAGAATACAACATTTGCCAGCACCACCAATCCTATCCCTGTCTCAGATCCAGTAATTTCAAGGAATTTCCCATCACCATCCTCCCTGTGTCCTGTTCCACCTGCTCCCTGACATCTTCTTCTCCCATGCTGGACTTTACTTTCTCTGGCAAGTGTTCATTTAATTGGCACCCATGACAGGTGTCCACATTTGCCATACTCTGGATCAGGAGTTCTCAGGCTTCTCAGGAGTAATTCTCCCAAGGTAAATACTTGTGAGGAAAGGGGGAATTTAGTAATACAATTCCCTGGATCTGTGTTGTCCAACCTTATAACTTCATAGTTCCTGGACCTTTAACAAGCTTATAAAAGAGGGAATTTCAGCAGGTGTAACTTCTGATCTTTTGGATGAAAAGCTGCACCTGCTGACATTTCCTCCTCTGCATACTTGTTAAAGGTCCTGGAGCCCTGAAGTTGAAGGGTTGGACACCCCTGCCCTGGATTGTGCCACTGTCAGGGAGTTCAGTTGACTGATCTTTACTTACACAGTGAAGTAGCAACATAGGCTGTAATCCTAAAGACACTTTCCAGGGAGTAAGGCCCATTGAACACAGTGGGGCTTACTTTTGAATAGACATGGTTAGGCTTGTGGTCATACTGAGTGTGCAGGGAGCTTGGCTCCTCAGGCATTGAAAATGAAAATAGAATGATCATAAGTTCAAAATCACTTCTAGCTTCATGATATCAAATCAGAAAGTGGGTCGCTGTAGTTCTTTCATTTTCAGTGCCTTGGGAAATCTTGCGGGACTCCCCACATGCCTGGGATGCTGCTGCTGCTTTCAGTAAATAGTCCCTGTACCCCTTGACAGTAGTACAGTGCTGGGAATCACATCACTTGACTTCCCCTCTTCTCATTCCTTAAAGGTGTAGAGGCAGAGGGACTGAAGCTGGGATATTGTGATGCTCCAGTTTGAGGATCTTTGCCCTAGACACAACTCTACAAGGCACTGTTGTGAAAAGAGTGCTGGTGGAGCTAGCACTCTGCTGTTGCCAGGATTGGGCCATAGGTCAGCAGCTTGAGATAGGTTCCATAATAACACCATATTTACTCACCTTTTTTCACTCACCTTTTTTCAGCCAAATTTGGTCTCCAAAATCAGAGTGTGCATTAGATTCGATTGCACATTAGATGTGAGTAAACACAGTATTTTGATTATAAGTCTAGGTCAGTATTTAGTTTAACAGTTCAACATATTGTAATAAAAAATGTAACATAAACCCATTGTTGTATAAAGCAGTGAGGTTAGGTAAAAATCATAACATAAAGTCATTATCATATTTTATAATTTATTGCTGTATGCAGTAAAATTAAATTTTGCACCTGCTTTGCAGCTGTGCATTACAATCACCAATGAACATTTTTTAAAATCTCAAGCTTTTTAAAATAGGCATGTGCATTAGATTCAATAGTGTATTCGATTTGAATAAATAGGTAATTGTGGAGCGTCGGACCAATGTCAGAGTATTCAGGAGTGTCATAGATATGACCGGCAGCAGTACTGTGTATCCGTAAAAGTATTTTTTCCTTTTAAAGACACAATCTATGCTTTGCCGCCTCTACATGACAAATCGAAGTCAATAGTACAGTTTTTCGCATTGCTGTATCTTGATGCACAGAGCTGGTGTCACATACTGTCTAAAGGTTAGACTAGACATGACCTTAAGTGGTGATGTTTCACTTCCATGATTTTTTCCCCCCAAGAGGAACTGCAAGGTAACTGAGACTGTTGTTTTAACAAAATATATTCTTATACCCTACCTTTTGGAGGTTTATTTACAAGAACAAGAAAAATGTGAAGACTTGAGCGAACATCTCAAGTTGCCTACAAAGAGGAACATGATAACATGCAACCTGAGGAAACAGAAGTGAATTTAGTTTCCAAGTTACTTCTTCCTCACATATACATTTGAGTATTAAACTGAGTATACCCTGTATACATGCAGAGTATATATATCAGGAGCTGCCAAAGTCCTCTTGTCACATAAAGTGGCATGCCAAATGCTAGATCCCCGGACCCAATGATGGACCAGTCACTTTCACTTCATGTTCCAGCACTCTCCTGCCTTCCCAGTTTCCTTGTTCTCTTTCTTCTATCTTCCTTTCCCAATCCAAGGAAATGAAGAAAGAGGAGGAGAAATGGAGGTCAGTAAATGGAGACAGATTCATCCTTTACCAATCTCCTCCATGAGATGACATCCTCAGTAGGCTTCATGGCATATGCACCACAACAAGGATTGTGAGATATTACACAGATCACTTAGTGCTAACCACAGAGAAGTAATATAAGCTTTTTGAGATGAGTGCAAAGCATCCATTATGATAATGGCTAAAACCACTATTGACAATAAACTGTGGTAAAAACATATGAAGTCACTTATACAGATTTAGCCATCTTTTGCCCTTTTGTTTGTGATATCCAACGGTATGCACATTCTAGATTCATGGAACTTTTATCCTTGTGGCTTATAATATGTAGAGTTGCACTGTCATTGGAAGTTTTTTCCATTACAAACTGGGCAGGTGGGGAGGTGCTACCAAGATCGGATCTTTTGCAGGGCAAAGAATTAAAGCCTCTCCCATTACAATTTTTAGTCTCTTTTTAGCCCCAAATGCTTTAAACATATCTCCACAAACATGCCAGTGAGTTGATCTTACCACTAAGGGTATAGTCTAATTTGACTTTCACAGACAGAACAGGTCTCCCTAGGTTCAAAACGTACCCTTGCCGTGAACTCATTAGGTAGCCTTAATCAAAGTACTCCATCTGTGCCTCAGCTGCAATATGGAGATAACAATACAGTACTTGCTTACTTTACAGGGTTATTGCAAGGTCAACCTCAAGGTAATACTTGTGAAGCACATTGCAGACTCAGCTGGTCACAAAACAAAACAGTCACCTGTTGATTTCTAGGCGTAGCCATCAGATGACATATCATCATCAGAAGGACCACAAGACTGATTCACTGTGTTGTGTATGGCCACACTGTGTTGTGTATGGCCAGCACTTGGTTTAACAATTTAGTTATCTTTAACTTTTTATTTGTAATTTTACATTTTATAAATCACAAGTTTACAGTGATTGTGCATTCATTTGGACAATGCAAACATGTAATGACAGGAGCAAGACAAACCTGTATAAGTTACAATTAGAAAAAAAATTACAATTTTTAAATTACAACTGATTACAAATAGTTACAATTAGGAAAAAAGCATCATCTGTATTAACAGACCTTTCAGCCATTATTAGCCGGTATTTTGCTCATTCCTCTCATAATGCATATGTTAGTTCTGCGTAGTCAGCATTAAGTAATGTGCACAACTTCCAGAGTACTCTAGTGTGAGTCATATACTCTGTGAGAGAGACAGTATGTTTACCATGCTGAAAATTAACAAGTAAATGGTAACTTGGAAACGAATTTCACGTCTGTTTCCTCAGGTTGCATGTTATCACGTACCTCTTTGTAGGCAACTTGAGATGATGCTCAAGTCTTCACCTTTTTCTTGTTCTCATTATTGTAGATAATCCTCCACGAAGGTAGGGTATGTGTATAGATTAGTCTAGACAGTCAAACAGATATATGATCCAGGTAAACTTGTTATGTTTTAACTGAGGGTGGGACTGGAGTTGGGTGTATGGTGAAAATATAACCACAATTTCCACTGTATTTTATTTATAGGGAAGTTTACAATGTTGGTACCCAAAATGTTGGTGCTTTTAAAAACATAACTGTGGTATTGTGGTACTTTTAAAAACATAACTGTGGTATTATTATTTTTAAAACAATACACTTGGATCAGACCAGTGAAGCACCAGTTTATGCAAGCGTTGGAAGTTCCTGAGTTGTGAGACTATCCCCAGGATCCAGTACTCAAGCGTGAGCTTGATTTTTGAAATATTAGTAGTTTATTACAATACTTGCGTGACTTTCTGTTGCCTATTTTTCTCTTTTTCTGATTTCAGTGCCTTTCCTGATATGAAAGCCTACATTTTAGTTCTAGCGTTGGCTGTGAAAATTCTAATCCGTGTCTCATCATCATTGATATAATGGTTGTTGTTCAGGAAGAGAGACCGTGCGGCTCCTGATATGAAGCAGATAAGTTCAGTGATCCATTTCCCTGCCTGAGATTCGGGGAGTGTGGCGACAACAGAAGTCCACTACCTCACTCTGCTTGCACTTCTTCTGTGTCTGTAGCACAGAGCTCTTGTTTCAGCCTGCCAGGAGAAAAGGAGCTGTTTGTTTAATCTATTTACTTCCAAAGCACGGTGTCTGGGAAATCTTCTAGCTACATAAATGTAAGGAGGGCACAAAATGTGACCTGCTGTTGAGACAGCTGGAATATCTATTGATTTCATGCCGTGTGTTCTGTACACTCTGCCCAGGAAGAAGACGTGTTTACAATACTTACAGTAAATCTCTTTGCTGATGCGATGGAAGAAAGCAGGTAATTTCTTTGTGTGCACTTCTTGTCGACAAATTTTAGCCATTAAAAAAAATATTCAGTGTCAGTTGAAAAAAGTGCATGAATACCTACCCACTGTGGTCTCAAGCATGCTTTTTTGGGGGAATTAAATTCTGTTTAGATCAATGGAATGTATTATCCAAGTAAATAAATGCATGATAGGCAATGTGAGACAACAAAAATTGTGTATTTATCTTTTTGTCTGTCATAGGATCATATAGTTTTGACAGTCACATGTTTAATTCTTCCCGTTTTGTTAATGTTTTTCAAGACAAGATTACGGTACATATTCAATTGCTCACACGTTTTTTCAAGGCTATTGAGGCCCAGAAAGAGGGTGACATGGAAGGACAGAGTAGCTGCACGTTTCATAGTTGGATAGAAGAAGGGATTTTGGCAGGTTTAGCTTCTCATGGAATAATAGTAGAGAAAAGCAGCATTCTCCCTACACAACTATTACAGAACCAAGAGTCTTCTCTGTTGCTTCTATTCATCCACTCACCCATGGTTTCAAAATAAAATGATTATGACTTTCTGGAAATCTCAACTCTTCTGATTTGTATGTCCTGTCTTAATATTTTAGCATTTTTGAAAAGGATACAGGCTGCCATCCTAACCTCCAGTTAGGCTGGCATAAGTCATGGCACATGTCCTCTGCTGGCCTGGGAGTGTCCCAAAGTGCCATAAGACACTTCTGTGCCACTCCTGGGGGAGGGCTAGTGCACAGACATGTGGTGGCCTCCCCACACCACCACAGGAACGGAGAGACAGGTGAGTTATGCCAGTCTAAATTGGTTAGGATTGCACCCACAGTTACATATTCCCTAAAAAACTCTTGATAGCCTTTCATGTTATACATATTTGAATCTTTATACATTTAGATCATATTTCCTAAAGAACAACAACAAACTGAAATTCTTCTTTCTGGATTTTTCTGCAAGGGAAAATTCTTATGGCCACTGAGCAAATGACTAGCTTAAGAGAGATCCTCCAGACTAGCTTAGATAACTCACTTTCTACCATTACAATTAAGGTTTGGTCTTGAACCAAATTCATTAAATATCATCAGTTTTTATCTGGTATTCTCAGTTTTTACTTCTCTCTTCACACTTCCTAGAATTAAAAGTAGTTTTCCTTTAAATAAGAAGTTTGGCAATCAAACTTAAGTGAAAGTTACATTACCTTTGCTTTGAAAGTATTCTTCTGACCAAAGATGTGTTAGATCTAGTACAGAGTGTTCAGTAGTGAGGCACTGACACTGTGCATGTGCTCAATATATTCTTTTCTTGAATATTTTATTTTTCACATTTTCATACTGTTCTATTCAAGGTGTTCAGGGTGATGTACTATTGTTCCTTCCCCATTTTTGTCCCCACAAGTTTTGTTAGGTAGGTGGGACTGAAAAAAGTGTCTAGTTGAAGGTTGGGTCACCCAAGAAGCTTCATGCCTGATGAAGGATTTGAATCTGAGTCACCCTGAGTCGTAAGTCCAACTTCTTAACAACTATACCAGTGGCTCCCAAGCTGGACGCTGTAGTTGCCTAGGGAGTTGCATAAACCAGTCAGAGGAGCCAGAGAATCATTGCAAAGAACCAACCGCCCCATACAGTATTTAGGATTGCAGCCCTATTGGAAAGCTGCGGCCAGTGGCTCAGTAGGTCAGGGGAACCACTTGTAAAAACAGTTTGGAACCACAACACTACACCATCCTGGTTCTCAGGGTGTTCATCAGAATATTCATACTCATCAGATGATACCCATCAAAGATTGAGTATGAATAGTGTCATTCAAAATAGGTTAGACAGGGACGTTCAAAAATAGAAAGTGCCACTAACGTTTTCCTACCACTCCCAAACCATAACACCTTTCTTCTTCTATCTGCTCTATTCCTATTCTTCCTATGGAACCCCCCCCCCCCCCCCCGCAATAACAGCCTTTTGAACTCAGAGGCAGTAAAACTTCAAATTCTCCACTCTGGAGAAAAACCTAAGCCGACTGCTTGTCCACATGTCTTGCTTCTAAATTTCCCAAAGCATAAACATTGACCTCTGACAAAAATGGAATTGTAGAGACAAGTACCTTGCTCAGCACCACAACATGAGTGAAAAGCAAAGGTGGATCAGAGCTGCAAACCACCAAACCAGACACATATTGCTACAGTATATGTGTACACACTTCCATTTTGTAGCAGCCAAATTAGGAAAATTGAGAGACTTGACCAAGCCAACAAATTTCATTACAAGCGGAGGTGGGGTCTGGCTCCAAAAGCCATATCACTTGCAGATCCACACATTTCTGCACTGTTCAGGTTGCTTCTCTTCATCCCCCAACCTGCCTTTTTGTATTTTTGTATCTTTTTGTAAAGATACAAAAGGGAGGGCGGTCAAACTCAGGCAAAAAATTTACTTCTGAAGTTACTGCTGTAGATAAGTAGTGACAGCTTTAAAACAGGTCTGGACTAATTTATGTAGTATAGATTTATACTTTACTGCATATTAATTATTATATTTATACTGTTCATGGAGTATAGATTTATACTCCTGGAGTTTAGATTTACACAGGAGTGCTAAATGGAATATCCATTTTCTCTAATGCTAGAACAAACCACAGGGAAAAGCAGTTTATTTGATGCCTAGTAGTGACAGCCAGGGCTGACCGAAGGCGTATGTCACGGCATGCCAAATGCAACACCCCTTATCTAGGAAAGGGCCATCCTTTGCTCTTCCTCCCTCTCCAGTGTTCTAGTTCACTCCTCTTTAGTTCACATTTCTTCTTCATCTGTCTCCCCCCTCATTTTCTAATTCAGAGGGTTAAAGGAGAAGGAGAAGCAATGAAAGCAAGTACAGTAGGTAAACAGAGATGGTGCCCCAACCAATCTGCTGTCAGCTGGCCCCATGGATCGGCTGGCCCTGGTGAGTGCCCAGAAACATCTGGCTGACTGATGCTGGGAACAGAATACCGGACTCAACAGCCCCAATCTTCTTTCTTTTATCTTACTAAATCAGTAAAGAAATTTAGAAGCATTCTTTGCTCTCAGAATGGCTGACAATTAATGAAATTAATAAAACACCCATTAAAAGTCACTACAGTAAAAACAAAAATGATAGCAAGAGCAAAGTTAAGGTAATGAAAAAATAAACACAACCTCTTGAAAATATAAAAGGGAAGAGGAAGAGAAAAAATTTTAGGTTGCAAGTTTTTTCCAATTTGAATAAAGAAAGCTAGGTACTGGAAATTGGATGGGCTTGTGCTCTAAGTATCTGCTGACTTGTATCTTAACAGCTTTAGAAAATAGGTTAAATTCAGAGTTATAGCAATGAGATCTACTACAATAATGTATATCAAATACAGTCTTGATGACTTTCTTCAGTACAAAGCCTACAACCCAACAATGCATCAGGTATGCTTATTCCATTGATGCCAATGAATGTAAGTACTCCTAAGTATGATTTGGATTGTGTCCAAGCTGTTGAAAGTATAATCCTAAATATGTTTGCTCAGACATTAGGTCCTATTAAGTATGTGTGTAGGATTGCACTGTTAATCATTTCCAAGGCCAATGGCTTTCAGACCTGCCTTGTTCATAGATAAATGGTCTCTTAAGCGGAACCAAAGTCTGCATCTCAAGAGTGCAACATCTTCACCACATAACCACAAGAGTACAGTAGTCAGAACTGAAATGCATCATTAGATCTCTTAAAAGACTCCTGAGGCCAACTCAATGGCATTAATGTTGCCAGAGTTGGGAAAAGGGCTGGAGATAGAAAATAAGCAGAATCACATCACAGAAGATCCTTTTCGTGATCCTTTTTCTCATAGAATCATAGAATCCTAGAGTTGAAAGGGACCTAGTAGGTCATCTAGTCCAACCCCCTGCCTGCAGCAGGAAATCCTCCTACATCATCCCCGACAGGTGCTCGTCAAGCCTCTGCTTGAAGACTCCCAGTGAGGGAAGTCTACCACCTCCCTTGGCAATCTGTTCCACTGCTGAACCGCCTGAACCGTCAGGAATTTTTTCCGGATATCCAAACGGAATCTCCTTTCTTGCAGTTTGTACCTGGAACATTGGTTCTAGTTCTACTTTCAGAAGCAGCTATGAACAAATGAGCCCCTTCCTCCCTATGAAGCCCTTCAGGCATCTGAAGAGGGCAATCATGTCTCCCCTCAGCCTCCTCTTCTCCAGGCTGAACATCCCAAGTTCCCCCAACCTTTCCTCGTAAGACTTTCCTTTCATCCCACTGATCATTCTTGTCGCTCTCCTCTGGACTTGCTCCAGTTTGGCTGCATCTTTCTTCAAGTGAGGTGAACTGAACACAGTGAACTGAACACAGTACTCAAGGTGAGGTCTCACCAATGCAGAATAAAGAGGAACTAGAACTTCTCGTGACTCATGTTCAGCTTGTGATCCATGGTGACTCCAAGATCTCGCTCACATGTTGTGCTGCCAAGCCACGTATACCCCATTTTATACCTGTGTTTTTGGTTTTTATTGCCTAAGTGCAGAACCTTGCACTTCTCCCTGGAGAAATTCATTCTATTTGTTACAGTACAGGATTCCAGTTTATCCAGATCCTCCTGGAGGTTTCTCATGTCTTCTGTTGTGTTTGCTACTCCTCCCAGCTTGGTGCCATCTGCAAATTTGATCAGGCTCCCTCGTATCCCTTCCTCCAAGTCATTGATGAAAATGTTAAAGAGGACTGGGCCCAAGATAGAGCCCTGGGGTACCCCACTTGAAACCGATTTCCAGGTTGATGCAGACCCATTTACTAAAACCTTTTGCTCCCTTTGAGTGCGGCCATCGAGCCAGTTGCAGATCCACCTAATGATTGCCTCATCTAGCCCAATTTTCCAACTTCCCAAAAAGATGTCATGTGGGACCTTGTCAAATGCTTTGCTGAAGTCAAGATAAATGACATCCACAGCATTGCCACTGTCCAGTAAGCTCGTAACCCGATCAAAAAAGGAGATCAGTTTTGTCTGGCAAGATTTATTCTTGGTAAATCCATGCTGGGTTGCTTTGATCACTGAGTACTTGTCTAGATGTGCACAAATTGTGTGTTTTATGATTTGTTCTAATATCTTGCCCGGGATTGAAGTCAAACTGACTGGTCTATAATTTCCCGGGTCTTCTTTTTTCCCCTTCTTAAAGATTGGGACTACATTTGTCCTCTTCCAGTCCAGTGGCACTTCTCCACTCCACAAGGATTTCTCAAAGATGATCGACAGAGGCTCTGCAAGGACATCTGCCAGTTCCTTAAGAACTCGAGGATGCAGCTCATCTGGTCCAAATGACTTGAATTCATTTAGGCCAGCTAAGTGGTTACGAACCAGTTCTCTGTAAATCATAATCTGCTGTTCCGCACCATTACCTCTTTGGGGATGCAAGCACATCCCCACATCAGCCAATGATCCCCCACCCCTATTTGCGCAGCCCTCCATCCCAGAATAGACGGACGCAAAGTAGGAGTTGAGCAGCTCTGCCTTCTCCTGGTTTCCAGACACCTACTATCCATCTTTGTCCAGGAGCAGCCCCACCCCCTCGTCTCTCCTCCTGTTCCTCTGGGCATATCTAAAGAAGCCCTTTTTGTTATCCATGACTCCCCTGGCCAGCCTCAGCTCATACTGAGCTTTAGCATTCCTGACCCCCTCCCAACAGGACCAGACTATCTGCCTGTACTCCTCCTTGGTGATCTCTCCAGTCTTCCATTCCCTATACTTCATTTTCTTTAACATCAGCTGATCCCCATGTTGTTTGTGGAGCCAACCTGGTTTTTTCAGGTTCCCCCCCCCTTTCTTTTTCATAGGAATTGTTTCTGACTGAGCTTGCAGAAGCTGCCTCTTAAGGAGCTCCCACCCGTCTTGGGCCCCTTTTCCTGTTAGTTCATCAACCCATGGGATCCCACCTATGTCTCCTCTAAACCTGTTGAAATCAGCCTTTCTGAAGTCCAATATAAGGGTTTCACTGTGTACTCTTTTTATTTCCCACAATATTCTAAATTCCAGCAGCTCATGATCACTTTCCCCTAAAGTTCCTGCCATGTTGACCTGGTCAATCAGCTCTTCACAATTTGTTAAGAAAAGGTCAAGGATGGCCCCTTCTCCTCGTTGTTTCCTCCACCTTTTGGACCATGAAGTTATCTTCCAGGCCCATCAGGAATTTATTGGAGCTTCCATGTTTGGCTGAGTTTGTCTCCCAGCAAATATCTGGATAGTTAAAGTCCCCCATTACTACCACCTCATATTTCTTTGCAACGCATTCCAGTTGCTTCAAGAAGACACTGTCTACTCCTTCTCCTTGGCCTGGCGGTCCATAGCAGATGCCCACCACAATGTTTTGTTTCTTGCTTTTCCTCCTCACCTTTACCCACACGCATTCCACAGGAATATCTGGACCAGTTTCCTGAATTTCAGAGCAGGTATATATGTTCTTGACATATAATGCTACTCCACCTCCTCTTTTGCCACTTCTGTTCCTCCTGAATAGCTGATAGCCTTCCATTTGTGTGTTCCAGTCATGGGAGTCCCACCAAGTTTCAGTTATTCCTATCAAATCAAATTTCCCTTCACTTGCGAAAAGCTCCAACTCATCTTGTTTATTTCCCAGGCTCTGTGCATTTGTGTAAATGCAACATAAGCCCTGGAAGTTGCAACTCACTGCATTTTCCCACTGTTTTTTAAGGCCAAGCCCCTTGAAATATTTTTGAGTTACAGCTGTGCCCTGGTAATTTCCATCCAGAGCATTTTCTTTATTCCTAAGTTACCTTTGGACACAATCCACCCCCTTCTTATTTAGTTTAAAGCCCTCCTGATCAGGTTGGCCATCTCCCGTCTGAAGACACACTTCTGATTGCTTTCCTTCAATTTTTACTAGTTTGCTAGGAGCAGAGGCAGTCAAAAGGGTTTCAAAAGAAAAAAAATTACAAACTTGTACATCTCTTATGGTAGTACAGGACTTTTGTCGTACCCCCAAATCCAGAGTAACTATGGGAGCATGTAAGAGACTTTATGTGCACCTGTAGTTACTGCACCACCTAGTGAAAACCTATGGGAAATTCATATTGGAATGCTGAGTAGGTTGTTCTTACACTGGAGCAAGGACTCCCCGTAGTTACTCTGGATTTTCCTCTTAGAGTGATTCCTCTGCATGTGTTGGCAGAGGGGGCATTCAAGCAAGATCACCAAGTCATCAAGGCAGAGGCACACATCATAGAGGACAAGAGTAAAATCTGAAAAAGGTAGCCTCTGGAGTCACCTGCCTCCTGAAAATTGTGATATTGTACTTCTTTTCTAATAGCCAGTCTTCATGGATTAGGGTTTCAGTCACCAGGCAAATATGGAAAGCAACTCATATTTTAAGAGTCTCCTGGAATTTCCAACATTATACAGGCATTCCTCCCTTATCTAATGGGTTAGGGACCAGAAGCAAAAATGGTTGAAAAGTGGACATGGTCTTTTTTAAGGTTCCAAATGTTGCTTCCAATGCTTTTTAGCAAATTGCAAATGCCCTTTTAATCTTGCATATTCTTTCTATTGCATAAAGATTTCTGTACATGGATTTTCATTAAACTCCTTTGGGAACGGGAATAGATCAGGAGCTAAACTGCTCTCTCTCTCTCTCTCTCTCTCTCTCTCTCTCTCTCTCGTTTTTGATGGATAAAGGGTGCAACCCTAATCATGTCTACTCAAAAGAAAGCACCATTGTGTTCAATGGGTCTTTAGAAAGTATCTTTAGGATTCCAGAACGCCATTACTGTATTTTAAGGCTTAGTGGACATTCTTGATATTCCTGCAATTAGATGTACTGAAGTACTATTTACTACTAACAGTACTTTAGTACTATTACCTGCTGGTATTACCTGATGGCAGGGTGAGCATAATAGGGTGGTGATAGGGCAGGGAAGAGGGCAGAT
Source organism: Cryptoblepharus egeriae (assembly GCA_030015325.1). Taxonomy (NCBI): domain Eukaryota; kingdom Metazoa; phylum Chordata; class Lepidosauria; order Squamata; family Scincidae; genus Cryptoblepharus; species Cryptoblepharus egeriae. The sequence continues at coordinate 36,712,422 of JAREYC010000005.1, forward strand.
TAGGCTCAGGGGTGCAAGATTGGTAGCAGTGTCCACTGAATTCCAAAACTTTTCTGGGCCTGACCTGCTTGCACAGAATAATGCAGATTTGTGCCAGCGATAAAACTGATAAACATCTGAGTTGCCCAAAATGGTTGCTGGGACCTACTCTGGGGCAAGGGAACAAATGTCCCCATACCACTGAGGAGACCCTCAGAAGCTGAGGAGACCCTCCGCAGCTAAAAATCTCCCATGGGTTGCAGTGCCTCATAAGGCTGCCCATAGTTTACTCCTTGCCCTGATTCTGATGCTGCAAGAAAAAAAGAAAAAAGTTTGACTGGCTAACAGAAGCAATAGTGGATACCAATAACGATGAATGTTTTTCTTCCTGTCTTTGCTGATTCATGGAGTCCATTAAACCCATTAAACTAGTGCATTAAACCCATTTACTGATTTTTTTATTGCACCACACCTTAGGTAGCATATAGTTCAGCACTAATTTTGTGACCGTTTATTCTCTCATTGGTAGGGCTAATGGAGGAAATGGATCCCTCTGGAATTGATGTATTGGAGTATATCGAGATAAATATTAAGAAGGGATTTTTGTAAAATTCTTGACTGAACAAAAACCATCATCTATGAGGAACTTTTATCAAGTTTTTGAAGATCTTCTCTCTTTGCTGAAGTCATGGGATGTGGCACTTCCACAACGACAAGCCCGGTGAACAAATCGGAGAGAGGTAAATGTTGTCTGCATAGTTATCATTCTGTGTTATATTGTATTGCTGTAGTATTCCTGAGACCTATGATGGATTCCAGAAGACTGTGATTGCAGGCAAGTCAATCATAACTGGAACAGTATCCCTGATTTGTAAACTAGGAAGAACATTAGTATACTAGGAAGAACATTAGAACACTAGGAAAAACCAGGGAGAACAATAGCTGTTAGGGTTTGAATCTAATAATGAAACATGTTTGGTCAGGCAAGTTGATTCAAGGCTGATGCAATACTGCAGAAGGCTGATGCAATCTAGCTGATGCAATCTGTAACTGCTCTTACAGCATGATTCAGCAGAATTGGAAGTGCTGAGTCACTGGTCACATGACTGCAATATCTCTAACTGATTGGTGTTTCACTATATTTAAGTCTGTATGAGATTATTGCAAAGTGTGGGTTACTGAGGAGAGTATTATTACTGTTTGATACTCTGAAAGACTGGACTGTATCTGTGGACTGACTTGTGGACTGTTTAACTGGATTACTGAGATTGGAATAACCCTGCAACTGGATGTATGTATATGACTGATCTACTGCTTTGACCTTGGACTGTGTTACTTGACTTATCTTCTGCCTGTCTTTTGAACAATATAGTTATCTTGAACTATAAACAGCTGTGTGTGTACTTTGTGCTGCTGCCCTCTCATCCTCTGCACAACTACTCTGCTTAGCCCTGCTAATCCTGCAGGGACTCACATTCCTAACAATAGCTGCTGATTTGTACGTGGCTCTAGAGACAACTGAAACTATCTGGTGTTGGTTGTAGTTGTTTAGATTGACACACACTCAATTTTATTTTAATTTTTTGCTATAAAGTGCCAGAACCTGAACTTGATCCAATCCAGGTTTTTCTCAGAACTCAAATTATCAGTTCCTGCTGCTATTCAAGTTTTCTCAATAAAGTCATACTTGACTTTAAACATTTCTTTGCTGCTTCCAGGATCCCAGAAGAACCATACCTTATTTGTTCTCTATTATGCTTGTTCTCAAAGGCACAGCATATATCTATTCTCAAAAGCACAGTCTATATGAATTTCTCTTTAGTACCGCTTCCAAATATTTTAGGTGACTATAGTACTTTTTCAGTGTGCCAGTATATGGCTGGCTGTTCTCTTGTTTGTATTGTGTTTTGTGGTTTTCATTCCCAAGCAATTATATTTATAGACAATTCTGTGATAGAAAAAATATACAATTACAGCTATAATAAGGCTCAATAACAGTATTTTCTTGTTCTGTGTAAGTCAAGAAAGAAAGGCCTGAAAATCGCTGAGCTAATTGAACATTGTTCCTTCTAAAATTTATAGGGTTTTTGATGAGCTCTGCTGTGATTTACTACTACAGGATAAATTAGAGAAAAGGATTTTTTTTGCCTCCTCCCAAACTTATAGTAGTTAATGTTTACTTTTACATGCATACCTGTATTCCCTGGTCATCTTCCCATCAATACCGTCTTCTGTACCATTAATCCAAGTTTGGCATGCAGTTACTAGGGCATTCTAGATAATTGGTTAGGATCCAGGCAGGAATGTATCTGTCATATAAGCTATCCCCAAGTTGTTTATGTGTCAGCCTATGTATGCAGAAATAGTATCCAAAGGCACAGATCTATGTGTGCTCATGCTTCATTCCCACTTATTTAGGTTGCACTGCTTATGTACCTCAATCCTATATGGCTTCTTCCTTCCCTTTTTGTAATTATTTATTTAGCCGTTGAGCTGTGGTCTGCTGCTGTAACTTTGAACAGTTTTGATGTTTTATATTCTACAGTGCCTGGTATTTCAGGATGTTTTTAATATAATAAAGACACCTTTCTCTGGGTGACCATATAGAACGGAGGACAGAGTGCCTTTACCTTTAAGCATTGCATAGAAGAGAGAATTTATGCAGGTGTAGCTCAACATAGAAGAGTTTAAGAAACAGCACCTGCCTAAATTCCCTCTTTTTATGAGGGAAGGTAAAGGCACTCTGTCCTCCATTCTATATGGTCACCCTGACTTTTCACCATGCCAGTAGAATATATTTCATATGCATGATATATTAGTACAACTCCTGCATCCTCACTGCTTGGAGTTAGCTAGATACCCTAAATGCTTTGAAAGCTGAAAGAGGTTATCACACCAGGACAGTGCTTTTCTACATCTTCTGAGTCCTTTACTCATTTTCTCTTCTGATCACACAACTGTGCTTTGCCACTTCAGTTCTGTTATCACCAATGGGGTGGAGTAGCAGAATTCCTTTCATGCTTCATTTTACTGTAATAAAACCTGCAATTAGAAATTCTCCCAAAGTCTGTTCAAAGTAGATTTATCATGGAGTAGAAGCTTTGGGTGCAGTCTCTCTAGTCACACAGTCTTCATTTGGGACTGCTAGCCAGAACTAATACTAGAATTAATGTTTTCAGTCTCCTCATCTTTCCACATTTGTGTAGTTATGAGCATAAATCTATCTGTCTGTCTGGCTGGCTGGCTGGCTGGCTACAGTATTTACATATATACCACTTTTCAACTAAAAAGTTCACAAAGCAGTTTACAAAGAAAATGAAAACATTAATAGCTAATTAATATCTAATGGGACCCTGTCCCCAAAAGGGCTCACAATCTAAAATGCAAAAAGAACACAAGCGGAAGCCACTAGAACAGACATTGCTGGGGTGTGTAGGTCCAGTTACTCCCAGCCCCTGATAAATTAAGGAGGAACACCCACTTGAAAGAGTGCCTCTTGCCCAGTCAGCAAGGGTGATACATTTTACTTTGTGGAGAAAACAGAAGCAGGTATATGCAGAAGGAGCAAAAGTAATCACCAGTATTGGAAGGCTTGAATTTGGAAGGACCCATTCCTATCTGTCGCAGACAAATACAGCTATGTCAATGAAGTGGGCACTGCATCTTTTTGTTGTGGTGAGCCATCACAGTGACCATCTCTTGGTAAGGCTCATTAATTCCTTTGGTGACCATCTCTTGGTAAGGCTCATTAATTCCTTTGCCTTGCGGCTGCATCAGCACTAAAAAGTTGAATAGGATTTGACCTGAAGTCATGTTTTTCATAGATGGGGAGGTAGACCTGAGGTGAGTAGAGCAGAGGTTGGAAAGAAAAAGAGATATTGCCACTGGGGCTAGGGAATGATAAATGGATTAGAGTAGCAGGATTTAATGTTGGTTTCCACTCTTCATTGGTCAGTGAGATCCAAGTCTGTAACCTTTCACAGAATAAGTCACTTTCAACAGGAAGCATCTACATTGCTGGTTCCCAAACCATCGTGGGTTACAATAATAATTCATAAGAGTGTGGCAGAATATTTTAAATTTTCATACTTTGATGAGCAATGTGAAAAAATTACAATTTGCCTATTGGTGCTGTGAACAGAGAATGTTTGGGAACCTCTGATCTATTTTCATCCTGCTTCAATTCAACATCAATGCCACATCAGTTTTCAAACTTCTCATCTGACACATGGGTTTGCTCCTTGTGGTATAACAAATAGGTTTTGGAATTACCTATTTCTCCTCTTGGGAACAGTATTGGTTGACATCATTGACCCAGGTCTCCTGAGTTTCAATTAATTGTCTTCAGAACAAAGAAATACTTCCAATCGACTTGAGTGCAAATTGGAATAATGAAATTGGAAGCGATGGCAGAGTGATATTCCAGGGGGATCACACCCTCCTCTGGGCCTACTGGCTTAAAGGCAGGTTATTACTTGTTTATTAATAACACAAAGTCTTTGTATTGCTTAATGCCATATTTTGGTCTATCGGACAATCACTGTTCCAGTTTCCTGAGAGCTCTGTCTGATAGTCCCATTGTTTAGAATATATTTATTCCTCTTTTCAACAAAAAAATTCACAATGCAGTTTGCACAGCAAAATAAATGAAAAAAAAATCCCCAAGAAGCTCCCAATATTGAAAAGAAAGGCATAAAGGGCATTAGTAAATCTCACAGGATTTTAAGAATAATATGGACATTTGCCCTTCTTCTGTTAACTGTAAGAAAACTACCTCTTAAAAGGTGCCTTTTCTGCAGTTAGCAGGTGTATATTTGAATACGGTTTGCTTTCATTCTCATTATTGCATGTTTTATAGGTAACTGGTTGAAAACTACAAATATTTTTGAACATAAAATCTTTCTTGTGACACGATCAAGATCTGAAGATAACACAATGTTTTCCAGTTATATGCAACCAAATACCTTCATTGTATTTTTCATCATCTTCAGTGCCTAAAGCACCGCTTGTCAGGAATTTCCTAACTTTCAAGGCAAGTTGCTGTGCTCCAGATATCTGGAACATAGCAACTTTCCATAGCTCTGCATAAGCATTCAGATGAGCACTGATGTTGGGGAGCTATGAATTAGTCAAGTCAAAACCTTAATCTTTACTCTTTACAGTAATTTATTTATATATTTACCAAGTTCAGAACATTTTACATTAAAAATTTTAATAGATTAATTAAAAAATCAGAAATTAAAAATCGAGAATTGAGGTGAAATCTAAATAATACATTTCAAGTCTATAACAAGTTTGGATTTCACACAGAAACACTTATATTCCCTTTCAGGTCCAGAAAATAGTGGTCTGAATGGCTTTTTCATTGGCATGGAACAAATCCTCCATCATGCATAGACCATAAAGATTATGGAATGTCAATAAATGTTCAGGGCTCTGCAGTTCCCTACATTTGCATTTTCCATCTCCTGTAATGTAGCCCCAAGTCTTTAGGTTTTTCTTACATCGTGACACCCCTGTTCTTAATCTGTTCAGTGTTTTCCATGTTTCATATGGGAGATGGTAACCAGGCATGGGTTCTTTCCTGAAGTTGGTCCAGCTTTCATTGCAGTGCAGGCTGCACCATGATTCCACTCAGTGCATTTTTGGCATTGATGGGATTGGTTCTATTGAACGTGGGAAACACTTTCTTTATTTCATTCACAGGGGATGGGGCTTGTGCCCATACATAGGAAACGGGTCTGCTTGCTGTTTATATCTTTCTTTTTCTGCTGTTTATATCTCTCTTTTTCTGCTGTTTATAGCTTTCTTTTTATACTAATCGAAGACCCTGTTTAAGGGTTAAAATCCTGTTTAAGAGGTTAAGAAAGGTTAGAAAAGACACTCTTAAGAGATTGTTAAGACATGCTAAAGCCATAGAGCCATGAGTTCCACAGGGGGGTTGAATTTAGAAACTTTAGGAAGAAGGTATTCAGTTTTCAGGTGATGTGTTTTAGATTGTGGAATGAATGTCCTACTGTTTTACCTTTTATAAGCCCCATTCTTTGTCCTGTTCCTGTAGTGCTGACAAAGAAGCACCTTGTCCCGAGCAAAATCAATGCTTGTAAAATGAGGCAGGTGTCCCGTCAGCCAAAATACAGAATTAGATTTAAACAAAACCTAGTTTAGGGCTCTACAAACAGTGCTACTAGTTGTGCCAGAAGACTCCCCTCTTTTTGGCTTCTTTGTGTTTTGGCAGCCATTAAAGCAGCGATCCTCATTCAGAGGTGGTTCCGGTCTTATATGGTCCGGCTGGAGATGAGGCGGCGATATGCACTGAGTATTTTTCAGTCAATTGAATATGCGGAAGAGCAAGCCCAGCTACAGGTGTGTACTCTGAGAAATTTCTTTGTTATAAACAGCTAGTGAGGTGGAATCTATACATTAATTAATATACATAAATTACGAAATTTACACTCGTCGACTTCGTCAGTGCTTTCAGATTTAAATATGACAATATAATAGCTGCCAATGAATTTATTTTCTGAAGCTGGGTATGAATGAAGCAAATGAATTCTTAAAGATGCAACTATTTTTTTCAGTTTATATTGGGCTTGTTGATACAACACATACAAAAATTCGTTTTTTAAAAAAATCCTTATAAATATTAGCAATATTCATGTAAAATATTCTGCTTCCTATTAAATAAATAAATGTGGAATCTTCACATGCGTAGGAGTTGAGATTTTACCAACAAGCATCATAGTAGATGGTTTGCAAGGTACTTTGCAAATGGAGGGCAAACCAGGAAGTAGAGTGAATGGGCCTTTATTTTGTCTGTAAACTAACACATATTTTCTTATTTAGCTTTCCAACTTTTTCACATTCATGCTGGACCATTTTACTCAGCCCAGCGAGCATGGCCAAGGTGAGAGTAAATGTAAAAATAATTGAACATTCCATTGAAATTTGGCATTAGTTATCTCCCTCTATATTATATTTTCCCCAGTATTTGCATGTTTATACAGTCTCGCATGTATATGCTGTGTTGCAAAAAATGCTGTGTCTGCAGAAATGCTTTTCATTTGTATGTGTGTAGCCACACCTGAGGAACTCAGGTGCAGTGGATGCAGATATATGTTTCAAGGCTGGATAGCAAAGTTGGAGCTATGCCAGGAACTGTGCTGTTCACCCCTCAAAAGGTGGGCAATACTGGCAGTCTCTTATTCAGGAAGGGCAGGGAAGCAGGGCCTTAATCCAACTCTCCACTAACCTATAAAGAGCAAATGATCAACCATACAGCTCTTGGTGGCCTTTGTCTAATGAAGAATGAGATAAACTTCAACTAATGAAGAATGAATAAACTTCAAAGAGTGCTGGGAAAAAAATTCTGGTTAGAGGGTAAAACAGCCTTTATGGCTGAAGATAATATCTGAACGTCACCAGTTCAAGATCACGGAAACTGTGCTGCAAGAATTTTGAGCTGAGATCTTTTGGGTTTTCATTTGAGAGAGTCAAAGAAGTCAACTCTAGAAACTATTTGTCTGCATGGCAGACAAACAAATGGCAGCCAGAATGTGACCACACTGTGAAAAAATTTACTTTGAATGTAGTTAGTTCTTGAAATTGAATGTAGTTAGTTCTTGAAATTTCGAGACCTTTACCAGTTCACACTGGGCTGGTGACTTATTCTGTTGACCTCTGCAGGCCTCCAGAGTAAGAAGTTGTCTTCTGTTGTTAATAGCTATAAAAACAATGATTAAAAGGATACTCACAGCACAATCCAGAGTAACTATGAGAGCTCTTGCGTTGATGTAAGAAATATTTATGTTGACGCAGTTACAGCACCACCTATGGGAAACCTATGGGAAATTCATAGAGCAATCCAGAGTAAATTTTTCTTGCATTGATTCAAGAGCTCCAGTAGTTACTCTGGATTGTGCTATTAGCTGTTTATTATTTTAGTCTTAATAATTCTGAGGAAGTTATAGTAAGTGGGAAATTGAGGCTTCCTTTGAATGAGCCACCCCAATTTTCTTAAACCTTGGTAAACTTTGGGAGAATACTGTACCTATCTGATTCCGTCTAAATACTATAAATCCCGATTCTATCCAAATATTGTAGAAAGAATTTTAAAAGCTTATCCAGAGTGTGTCAGAATGCATACAAAATGCACACTTGTGTACAAGTTCTAGCACCTATTGTTTTTATCTGTCATATTAAGGCTGCAATCCTAACCTCCTGTTGGGCTGGCCTAAGCCTCGGCATAAGTCCCATGCTGACCTGGGGGTGACACAAAGGGGCCATAAGACACTTGTGTGCCAATCCTGGGGGAGAATTAGGCAAGTGCACAGACATGCGCTTGCCTCCCTACCTCAACAAGGGAACAGGAAGACTGATAAGTTGTATTGGCATAGGTTAGGATTGCATCCTAAATTCCCCCTTTTTACATTAGCAACTTAAGTGTTAAAATATTCATGAAACCATTATTAATTGATATGGTTTTATATCAATATTTTAGATATGCTTTTATATAATCTACTTTGCTTGCTTCTCCTTCCTTTTGTAGATATGAACTCTCACTTTTTCTCCAGTGCCAGTGATCATAATGCACCAGGTTCGGATATGAATTTGGGAGCATATGAGAAGATGATCCAAGTACCATCCTCTTACAATGGGCCTCGGCTATGTTTCCCCCTCACTGTTGCTGATACTGATGCGCTTCTTCAAGCTTTTAAGCGTCAACAGGCAAGTTGCAGAAGCATTATAGTTGTGCCATATAGTTCATTTTTACAGTCTTTTGTAAAAATTTCAGTTAAAAAACATGTCTTCAATTCCATTAACCCAGTAAGGAACATAAATTGAAAGTGGTCATAGTAGTTAAGTAATTTCTGAAGCAATTGTTGAGATACATGTTTGAAGAGAGAAATCATGTTGAATTATTTGTCTTAAAAAGTACACTAGATAAGAAAACATAATTGCTCACTACAAAAGAAAACCTTGTTTGATTTTTCCATTCCCCTATCCTCAATTGAAGTTTACCAGTCCTGACATTTTTTTGAATGATAACCCAATCCTAATTTCATGCTCAGCCAGCACAGCAGTTGTTGCGCCAACATGAAGTGTTGGAAACGTGCTTTAAAACATGTTGGTGGAACCATACGTATAGGCAGAAATGTTTGTAGTGTCAATGAACTATTCTGCAATAATTGTTTTCATTTTAAATAGGAATGACATAGCACACCATTCACTTACAATTCATCCCAGTTGCCTTTCTTAATACACTATGGACAGAAAAACTGCAACCTGGGCTCCCATGCCCTAAGTATATTCCCTAGCCTAGTGGCATGTTTGAGTACTATTGGTGCCATTGGCAGTAAGGATTCAGGGGTTGGTCTGACTGGCTGGGCCCTCTGAGGTGCACATAGGCATTCGGCCAGTGCCTGATCTGAACACCTCAGCAACACCCTGACTTCCCCTGCCTCTGTTCCTATTGCCAAACAGCTTGCTTATATTCGCAGTAAATATTTCCTAGTTGCAAAGTCCATGAGGGGACAGACCATGGTGTCCAAAACTCCTTTAAGCTTTGGTGATTATGTTCAGCAATGATTGCCTCTAATGCAGTTATGTACAATCCTGTTCATATCTTGCCACACTGCCAAGGCACTGAAATTGTCAAGACACACTACAGTTGCAGGAGGGGGTTTGCATCTCCCACTGGCCCTACAAATAAATGAATTTCTTCCAATCCCCTGCGACACACCTGTGACTATTTACGGCACACTGGTTGAAGATCTCTTCTAATAATTCTGTTTGTGTTTTGTTTTTTTTTGCACAATCCTGTGTAGCAACTTCATGCTCGATATGTGCTTCAGTTGCTGCATGAGACCAAAAAAGTCCTTCAGCAGATGCCAAACATCATTCACTTGTCAACCTCCTATGCCAAGGAAATAACTATCTGTGGTAAGTTACAGGTGCCTTTCAACTGAACACAAAATAAGGGTGACGTCTCCAGAAAATTGCATTTCCAGCGATGGCTGCTACTGGAAAATTACACTCCCCTCCCTCCACAGTACAACTCCTTCCTGTCTTCCCTTTATTATGGAAAATAACATTGGTGACTCAGCCTCTGGCATATATTTTAAGTAATCCAAACACTCCCACTTTTTTTCTGCCAGATGTTGCTGGGTGAGTCAGTGACTAGCCAGGGAAATTTTTAAGAAAAGAGCTGCTTTTCCATCTGTAGAATGCTACTTTGTGTCATAAATAATTCCTCTCACCTCTAGCCTTCCGCATTTCAGAAACACAGTTTCTGAAAAATGTTCATGACAGAAGAAATATCTCTATTTGGTACTTGTTCTGGAGCTGCTGTTAAAAAATTATGATGAGAATGAGCAAGTCTGTGGGAGGCTTGTGCCTCTCCATCCCATGTATGAAATATAGCTAAATGTGGCAGTGTTATGATATCTTTGTTAGGAGTATGCGTGTGTCCTTTGAGATCTAACCAAGTCATGAACCACTGAGGTGCACAGTTTTGTTCTCATGTTCACATTTTCAAATACAGTACTTGTAAAACTGTGTCCCCCCCCCCTTCCTTGTAAGTATATATTTATAAGCCTATTCACTTTCAGTTAAAAAAAATTCCAAGGAAGCTTGTGGGGTTGAAAAAATAAATTAAAATATAACAGTATAAAAATCAGAACAACTGAAGTGTATAAACAGCAGAACCCTTAAAATGATAAATCTCTGCAGCGAAGAAAAACCCCAGAATGCTAATATTAGAAGTTTAAAGGATTAAACAGACTGGATAAATAATAATGGGTTGTATCCAGAGAAAAAACCATCATGGCTTAGCACCATGGAATTCAATGAGGTGAGTCAGTGATGACTAGTTTAAGAGCCCAGTCCTATCCCCCCCAAAGCTGTAGTATGCAGTGTGGGGCTCCACAGTGTGTGAAGGGTATGATCAGGTGGGAGGGATCAGAAGGCCTTAAACTACTGTAAATAGCTGGTATAGATCCAGATAAAGAAAATGTAAAGAACTTGTCAAATGGAGGGGATAGATTCCTAGTTCGCACCGGAACTGTTGGGATTTGCCTCCTGCCCTCCCTCTCCCTGACCACAGCATATAATATGGCAGCTCAAACTGGCCCACTGGAAATGTTTTCTGCATGCCATTGATGGACCTTTTGCAACAGTGGGACACTCCCAGCATCTTTTCCAGGTACCTACAAACCATTATATTTGACCATTATAGAAAGGATTCTATAGCTGGAAAAAAAAACACTTGGTCTGATCATCACCTACCTAATGCATGGTGATGGGAGTATCTGGAGAACAGTCTTTAGGTTATTATCTTAATAATTGAGCAAATTCATGTGAAGAAAAATGCATTCAAATATAAATTGATGAACTCTTAGAGGCCGCTAACATTGTGGCTGGAACTGGCCCATGGACAGCCCCTTTGCCCCCCTGACCCACATCATCTGAATGAAGCTTTTTGTGGGTACGCAGATTAAAGATAATCATATAAAAATATCAGTTCTGCCATGACTGAGATAAAAATGTGGCAGGTGCATTGCAGTCATCGGTTCCTCTCAATTACACTGTGTTAATCCATGGGTGAGGGGATGGTACTTCCTGGGTTTTCTGTATTCTGAAAAACAGAATATTTATTAACATTTTCTCAGCCAATCAAGGGAACATGTAAAAACTGGAATGAATTGTGCTACTGCAGGTGCAGAAAAAGACCAGATTTCAATAAAAGCTGCTTAAATATTCAGAGTGAATAAGGGATTTTTCATCTACATTTTTATAGAATGTAATGAGCTCTAGTGAGCAAGCTATTGTTGTATGTACAAAATACCATTACACTTTCTGAAGATGAATGGGACTATAGTTTATTTTACTGGCTAGCATATACTCCTAGCTAATCAATGTACATAAATCCTCCAGTTGGTATCCTGATTTGCACAATTGAAAAGAGCATCTGAGAGATTTTTTTGACCTGTCCTTCAAGCTGATGATAGTAAATAGCAAAAAATAAAAAGTAAAAAATATGATGAATGACAGATGAAAGTGTGCAATTTTTACTGATGTTGAAGCCAAAATGTTGATTGCGTCTCTTCATACAAAACCCTTTTAACTCTACACTGAAACAGGCATTTAAATATTAATTTAAAACATGTCTTTTAATTTCTCAAAGGGGTCTAATTCAAAGCCTCACTGAATTCACTGAAATTATTTCATTTCATTTTAGTACATTTTGGACTTGGCATTTCACAGTTTGATGTACGCTACATTATGAGGTTAATGCTGTTTCTCCTCTCCTTTTTAAATTTCAAAAATGGCTCGGTTGGGAAAAAATACATGTGCTCAAGCTAGATTTTCCTTCTCCTTAGATCCTTCAGAGTATTAATATGTCCATTTTGCTTATATGAAAAGACATTTACCCTTATTTTGCTTGGATCATAGTTGCTTAAAGTTGTCTAATTGCTTAAAGTTCAGAAATTCACTTTCTTGTACAGTATTCAATGATTTATAACCCTAAAGGCACAATCTTAACCAATTTAGGCCAGCACAACTCACCCACCTTCCTGTTCCCTTGGTAGTATCAGGAACTCTTCCACACATACCCCCAGAGTGGTGTAGACGTGTGTTATGACACTTTTGCAGCACCCCTATGCCAGCACAGGACTTGTGCTGGCCTACCCAGGGATTAGGGTTCTGCTGTCAATCACCACTCCTAACCTGTACTAGTTCAGCCATGCCTCATGGCTTTCACTTTATCCAAAGCAATGGGAGATTTGTCCTATTATCCTGGATAAAGCCCCAGCCAGTCCTGTGGGGATTCATTGATTTGTGCCAGCCATGTAGGAAAGTGGAATAGGGTCAGGGAGTGGGTGAAACTGGGTGGGGAGAGGGTACTTTGGGGATGGGAAGGCCGTGGGAGTTGAAGGATCCATCATGTATAGCCTGTGCTGGATCTTATCCTGTTAGGCAGAAACCTCTCTATTCTCTTCTCAGACTTGCACTGGCCAACATGCTGGTATAGGTTTGAGGAGACCCATTGCAGGTTGGGCTAAGGGAATTTAAAATCCCTTTTCTTAGCTGAAACCTCCTGGCCTGCCTTCTCCAACTGTGGAATGTGGTGTTCACCAGTTTGTCATAACTATGATGTGAAGGTGTGAAAAATAACATTGGGCTCTCAATCTATTTAAATGTTGCCCTCACCCAAATCTTACATTATTACAAATGTCTCATTTTTTTCTAGGTGATTTGCATGGAAAACTGGATGATCTTTTGCTGATATTCTACAAAGTAAGTAAATGGGGCGATCAACTCTAGACCAAATGGTGTGGAAGCAAATGTAGCATATACTACAGGCCTCACATTTTTGAGGTTCCCACTGTTGCTTTCAAGCTGTCTCTGGTGAAATCAGCATCTCACAATCTGGCAACCCTGTTGTTTACATACTGTAGAACTTAGATGTTGCATCGTACATACTGGTTAACTGCACGCTGTGCTGACACTAGCTGTTGCAAACAGGCCAGAAAGCATGTTGTGAGAGTGGAAGTGTTTTGAGATGCCTTCTAGCCCCAAGATCAGTGTACACCATAGCAGGTATGCTCCACATGGGGGAGGTCAGTGCCTTATACCATATGCTACTGGCCGCACATTAGCTTAATCTGGACCTGGCTGTCAATTCATTACAGAGAGCCGAGAAGCTCTTGACAATGGACATACTCTATTTTTGCTGCAATTCTTTGCCACAGATGCAGGATGGATCATTATGTTCAAATTGCAGAGGCCTTAAAATACAAGGCCTAGCCCTGAAGAAGCCGCAGCATGCAGAGAAAGCCACTATCTACTTCTGCACTTTGTTCAGAGGAGATGGGGTCCACCTGTCATTTGAAGGGGCAGACCTGTTCTTGGGGGGATCTCCAACGCGGCATTTTGGACCTGCTCCCCCTGTTGTGGGCGAGGCGGGGCCAAGCGCAAGGCTGACCCCCCTTTTGTGGCAGGGGATGCGGGTGAACAGGTCCAAATAATGTGTTTGGCAACGTACAATCAGGATCAACTGAGGCACAGCCAAGGGGGTGTGCCTACAATAACCCGACCTCAGCCCTCAATGGGATGAGACCAGAAAGGCAACCCCTGTGCCTGCAGGTCGCCTACTTTCAATCCCCGGCGGGATGGAAGGGGGTAACCAGGTAACAGTATGATCTGACCCGCTCCTCCCCAGTTGGGGGGAGAGGTATGAAGGGTGTAACCCTATTAACTGGGTATGGCCTATATATATGTACACGCCAACCCTGGTACCCAGGTTTCACCTGGGGGCCCGTAAAGGAACTGCAAGCTTGCTAACCCTAGACGCTGGGGCAGACGCTGGGGGTCTTAAAGGAATTTAACCCCCAGGTCAAGTTCAAGTTCAAGGTCTGCCCCTCCCCTTTGATTCTGATTGGATTATTAATTGCATTTATTGATTATTGATTATTTAATAATCATGCAATAAAATGGCCCATCTCCTCCATTTGTTTGTCTGTGTGTTTAATGGACCATGCGTAGACCAAAGCCACTATCTACTTCTGCAGCCTCCGAAACGTTAAGAAGCAACAGGGGGCATTTTGTACAGAAGACTGGACTTTATTGCTTTTCCCTTTATCTGCCTTATTTATTCTCCTAATGTATCCTGGGAACCAGTGTGCAGCACATACTTTTTACATTCTCTAATATTGTTATTGCCCTTGGTGCCTGGTGGATCAGCCATGTGATAGATGGGAGGATTTGTTCGGGCTGCTAATTGCTTTATAGCTCACAATCTCCAGTTCAGATCATAATATGGCTCTATATTTCTTTGATAGCTGCAGAGCTTGTTCTGTGTTACAAGCCCACATTGCCTTTTGGAACAGGGAAGAGGCACAAGGAAAAGGGAGGAACGTGGAAAATTGGTGTTTAGTGATGACTCTAATGTCCTGTCTAACTGGCCTCCAACAAAAATTTAAGTAACTTCTCTTAAGCATAACACCTCTACTTAATTAAAGTAGTCGGTTTAGGAGATATTTCCATTCACTGCACTAATCATTGTTAAATAAGACCATTTCCCACCACTGTTTCTCTCCCCCAAAACCCTCTGTAATATTTTAAATTGCCTGTTGCTAAATGAGTCTGTGTTAAATTGATGCTATGCATACAGACATCCTGGAGCGGAATTAAAAGGCAGCTTGACAAAGGGAGGCTAATTAAGCCCAAACCCACAAGGCGCTTGGATGAGGCAGCCACAGCCAGCCTTTCCTCCGCACACCACCGAGTTCTCTTTCTCCTCTCGATTCCTGTGCTCCCCATAGATTTTAATTTCATTCCACCAACCCCTCTGGTGCATTGGTTTGAAACCAGAGAAATGCTGAAGGAAAACAAAGTGAGGCAGAAATACCATAATGAATTTTATACCATAATGAATTTTATCTTAATACCAAAATGGATTTTAAATAAAGGGTATGTTATTGATTCAGTGCCTTCCACTTATGTGGCACTTTACATAAAGTGAAAAAATGGGGCTTTCTCCCAATGGTCTCCAAAAGCGACCGGGGGGGGGGGAGTTGGGGCGGGGAAAGGAAGAACAACCAAAGGATCAGTAGGGTAGAGAAAGACAGGTGGAAGAATATATATCGTGGCAGGGTTGCAGGGTGTAAGATGCCGGCAGGAACAGCATACACTGAATGGCACAAACAAGTAGCCGGCATCGTGTACAGGAACATCTGCTCAGCCTGTGGATTAACCCCTCCCAAGACCAGATGGGAGACCCCTCAGAAGGTTGTGGAGAACAACAGGGCTAAGGTCCTGTGGGACTTCCATTTCCAGAAAGATAAGAAGGTACTGGCTAACCAGCCAGACATTGTGGTGGTAGATAAGGCCCAGAAGACAGCCCTGGTGATAGATGTAGCAATTCTGAATAACAGCAACATCAGGGGAAAAAAAGCATGAAAAGGTGGAAAAGTATCAGGATTTGAAGGAGGAATTAGAAAGGATGTGGAAAGTGAATGTGATCCCAATAGTGATTGGAGCACTAGGGGCTGTGACACCCAAGCTGGAAGAATGGATCCAACAGATCCCAGGAAGTACACCAGAACACTCGATCCAGAAAAGCGCATTGTTAGGAACAGCTAAGATGCTGCACAGAACCCTCAGACCCCCAGGCCTCTGGTTGAGGACCTGAGATTGAAGATAACATACATACACCACTCATGGAATGGCTGCAACAGATCCCATATATATACATAAAATATGTGTGTGTTTTATATATATATATATATATATATATATATATATATATATATATATATATATATATATATATATATATTTATATATATATATATATATATATATATATATATATATATTTATATATTTATATATTTATATATTTATATATATATATATATATATATATATATATATATATATATATATAAAAATATGTGTGTTATATATATATATATAATATGTGTGTGTATTATATGTATATGTGTATATGTGTGTGTGTTTAATTAGGTTTTGTGAAATTGTGGTTTGGGGATTAAAGGATTAGGCCAAAAACTTCACAGAAATGAAGGTTTTTGAGGAGAAAATTATAGGGAATAAGGAGGGCCAGTAGAATCCATGAGACCTTTTCCTTAAGGGGTGGATTGGAAGAAGTAATGAACAGGCAGGTAAGTTCCTTGCTGCCTTGCTCTGGACTTCCAGATGGTGCCAACCATTGCTCCACTCTCTCTCTCTCTCTCTCTCTCTCTCTCTCTCTCTCTCTCTCTCCACTGTTGCTGCTACATCAATCATTTTTCTGAATGTTCCTCTGGGCACTCAGGAAAGAGTAACTGCCTCCCCCCATGGATTCTTGGATAGTTGTACAATATATGGATTCTTGTATATGGGAAGGAACAGGAACTTCCTGGCCTGACAATTTACTAGGGACCAGAGAGGAGGTGGTAGAAGAAGAAAAAAGCAACACCAACTGGCTGGCTGAAAGGTGCTAGGATACAGGAGGTGGGATTGGGACCAGTGTGCATGCATGGATGGGAGAGGCCAATTCTGAAGTAGGATGTAAAACAAATTATCTGCCAGATGCTGCCCCAGAGAACTGTGGAGGTATCATGTTAGATAGTTCAAAGCATTAGAAGAAGCAAGGGAGACATTTTAAGAAGAAGGGCAATGTTAGACAGTGGAAAGTGGACTGCACTTCCAAAGCCACTTTTCTTTTCTTTTACAGAATGGCCTTCCCTCGGAAGAAAACCCCTATGTTTTTAATGGTGATTTTGTGGACAGAGGGAAAAATTCTGTAGAAATACTTATAATCCTGTTTGCGTTTCTTCTTGTTTACCCTAACCATTTACACTTGAATCGAGGAAACCATGAGGACCACATTATGAATCTTAGGTAACATTCTTGTGTGTGTGTGTGTTCCCTGCCCCACCAGTTTTACCCACTAGATAATGTTGTCTGAATTAAAATGCACAATCTAATCCTTTGCAAAATAAAATTTTAAAAATCCCAAGGGCTAGAGATTGTGGCACAGATTTACCCTATAATCCAAAGTAACTACAGGAAGATGTAAGAGGCACTTACATTTATGCTCCATGCATTTCCCATAGGTTTCCCTTAGGTGGCACCATAACTATGTTCGTGTAAAAGGTCCCGTAGTTACTCTGGATTGTAGCACTGCAATCCTAAAGACACTTTTCTGGGAGTAAGACCCATTGAACACAATGGGGCTTACTTTTGAGTAGACATGGTTCGAATTGTGCTCTCACTCAAATTGGAAAAGTATTTTAATCACTTCTGTTCTTTCGATAAATTGTTCCAGTTATCGAAGTCCTGTTACAGATTGTATAGGACTAGAAACTACGGGGCAGAAATTCAGAAGATACAACAGGGGTTTTGATTTGATATTTAGGTCAGTGGGAATGTGAACTTGCTGTACTGTACTTACTAAGTGGAGCTTAAATGAATGGAAAGTGACAATCACATTATTGGGGAAGCATCTTAGTTGGAATTTGGAGTCCATCATTCAGGTAGAAACAATAATGATGCCTAACAGTGAGTTATATCCAGAGATGTAACTAGGGTGAAGCCCAAGGAGCTCTTGCGCATGGCACTCCACCAAGAGGAGTGCAATGCTTCCAGCACTTCCTCTTCCAACGAGAATCTGGAAGCAATTGTCTTGTGCAGTTTATAATTCTCCCCCATTCCTTCTTCATTGGAGATTTGTCTTTGAAGGGGGCAGGAGAAAGAAACTGCCCCATCATTGGAGCTTCCAGTTATAGCTCTGGCTACATTAATGTCTTTTTAGTGTTTGATGTAATGTTTCAAATCAAGAATTATTGCAAACCCAGTTTATAATATCTTTGCTCCTTTAAGGTATGGTTTTACAAAAGAAGTTATGAAAAAATACCGGGTAAGTATTTTGTTCCTCCTTTAGCTAATGACTACATGAATTAGTTATTCTTGTTATTTAAATTGAAGTCATGGCACAAGGTTGTAATCCTATGCAAATGTACCTGGGAGTAAACCTTATTGAACTCAGTGGGATTTACTTCTAAGTAGACATGCACAGGATACAGTTAGGCTTGTTCTTCATAGTGCTTTCCTTTCACAGAATGTACAGGTACTGAAAGATTTAGAAGTAAATATGTCCACTAATAACAAGTTATCACTTTAATAGTATTTTCTTTAAGCATACAACTGCCCTAATGGTATAATGTGCTAAAGGGTGTGTGTGTGTGTGTGTGTGTGTGTGTGTGTGGAGTGGGTGGGTGTGATGGAGTAGAATGTAGTTTTCTGTTTGGAGATGTTGTAAACATCATATGTACTGCAGGTATTCTTCAGTTCTTTTCCACTGTCTTTTTGTGGTTGATTCTCAAAGGAATAAAACTTGGAATTCAAAGTCAAGCTGTTTAACATGCCTTTGCAAAATGATCAGGTACTTTCAAGGTTGGATTCTAACCATGCTTTTCATTTAATAGTCATATGGCAAACACATTTTATTGCTTCTACAAGATGTCTACAGCTGGCTTCCTCTTGCAACTATAATTGACAGTAAGGTTCTTATCTTACATGGTGGGATATCGGATACCACTGATTTGAATTTACTGAATTTATTTCAGAGGAACAAGGTAAGGTGCCACGCTCTCAAGACATTCTTTCGACTCAGATTTGGTTCCAATCTTGCTCACAGTTAAGTCCTATTGAAATAGATGAAAGCTTGTGCACACTGTTCTCAGGCTACCTTTGTATTTGAAATAAAAATAGCTTAGGTATAGTATTATATAGATTTAAAGGGATAATTGAAACTACAAAGGGAAATAGATTAAAACATTATTGCCATACAATGATATTTTGTGAGACATAAGCATGCTTGATTATATCCAGATTGTACTTAAAAGAGTTGAAATCTAATCCCATTTGGGACTAGACCACCCTCCACATTGTTCCCATGGCCCAGACTGACCCCAAAGGTGTAGGGGAAGGATCACTTACATGGTGCATTGAGGCACATGTGCTGCTGGATGGATTGATTGATATACCGCCTTTCTTCCTCAAAGGAAGGACACTCAAGGCCTTTTGGTCCCCCCTCAAGGAATGCCACCAAGATAACTGATTTGGCCCACCCTCTAGGAATGCCACCAAGACTATCACACCTTTACTGTAAACTGCACCTACTTATCAATAGTTTCTATAGTTCCACATACAGAAAGAACTGCAAGAAATTCTGTGCATCAAAGTTCTATTTTATGTGTGAATCAAGGCTAGGCCTGGGTTGAGCCAATGCACAGAATGGGGCCAAACTCCATCGTTGTCAGTGCTACTGCTTTGTCACCTCCTTTAGTTTCCTCCTTCCCATAAGGTAGAGTTGAACAGAGAGGATTCTGAGAATGGAACTCTCCACTCCTATAATCTTCCACCCAGCTAGTTGACAAGAAGTAAAAGGGGAGAGAAGGAAGAGCCCAGTCCTATGCAACTTTCCAGCACCAATGCTGTGTCAAGGCAAGGACGTGAACTATCTTTTGTCTCAGGCTGCCCCCACCACCACATGATGCAGCACAAGCCCAATTGGCATAACTGTCTCCATGCAGAAAAACTGAATAGAATTGGGCCAGAGGTGGTAGGAATGGCTACCACCTTCTTTAGCTTTATCATCTTCAGCAGGAACTATGAAAAAAGGAGGTACTCCCTCATCCTCTTCTTCATGCTCTGAGAAGGGCACAATGGCTCTTCAGTTGGTGGGCTGAAGAAGATGGCAGGGCGGTGCAGGATGTAGGACATTTTCTAAGGGCACAATCCAGAGTGAGGGCAGTAAGGAGTGCCAAAGCTGGGCTGCTCCAACTGTTCTGAATCCAGAGCAGAGAGTTATGCTGCATCCAGAGAGTTAGGAAGCCTGGGATGCCCTGACTGCTCCAGAGCATGCTCAGTAGGCACCAAGTTAGTGACACCTGGGGATGGCTTGCTCCTGAGGAGACCCCTCTCAGATCACACTGAACAAGGAACAGCTGTGGTGCCTGCCTTATAAGGAAGCCCAGAAGTTCCTGGCATCCAGTAACAGCTGTGGTATGAGAATGCAATACAGAAGTACCACTAGTGGAGGGTGGATGCATGGAGGTTGCTTGGAGTGGCCTGTTGTATCCCCAGGTTAGTGGGCTGCCATAGTTGTGCCATATCCTGAGGTTGAGAGACAGGGTTGCAGCTAGGCTGGCCAAGAACTCAGATCTTTGGTCAACACTGCCATTTTTACTCAGCCTTATCATTGACAGAAGCTGGAAGAGGGAATTTCTGCCCTGGAAATAGGCTCTGGATACAGAGTAACTGCTCTGCCCTCGGCAATGCTAAACATGCCCTCCACATGCCGCTCCTGAACTGCCTAGACTGCCCCAACTGCCCCATCTTTGCACATGTCAGTCCATACTAGCAAATTCCTGTAATGATTATGATCCTGAATTTTGTCTTCATAGCTAAAGTCTGTGCTGAAACCACTGAGGGAAAACACAGAGACAACCTGTGAGCCACAGGAAGGCACTAGTTGTGTGGAAACCAGCTCCCACCTAAATGAGGTCAAGAAGGACCTTTCTGGGCAGCACATCACTGGCAAGGAAGTTCCAAGGTCGTCTTCAGCATCCAATGGGAGAAGACAATACAGTAGGGACATGGCTGATGCCAAAGAACACCATGATCACCTTCCTACCAGACCTAGTTCTAGTCCACTTCTGGAGGTGCAATATCTTAAGTCCACTGTTACCACACCATGTGCATCTCCAGAATTAACAACAAAGGAGTGGAAGCAAGTATGCTGAAGCCATATATAAGATTATTTCAAAATATGGGATATAAATATGTGAATTTGAGAAATGTATTTTTTAACTGAGTAAAAGTCACATTTCAAAGGAAAGTAATTGAGATATTAATTACTAGTGTACGCATACTGTGCATTTTTACTAAAACAGTTGGCTGCTTAGTTCAAGTCATTGTGCAGGATTTCTTCAGTGTTGTTTCTCTTCTGCCTTGTCCTCAGGCCTCCCTTAGCTACCTATATTTTACTCTGCTCCTCCACCCCTTTCAAATGGCAGATCTGTACGATACCTGTTGAAGACAAAGATACTAGCATTGGGATGAGGGTGAAAGAGGGTTCCTTAGACAGGTTTCACTGGCTATCAAAAAATGTTTATTGCTTGGGCTTCCTGAGCCAAACTAGCACTGGATAAGGCAGGCAATTTATAATATATCCTGCAATATATCAGGCACTGATTAAGAGGGTAGCTGGAGGGCACTTTGGGGATAAGGTAATTTTTTCCCCTTATCCCCAGCAACCCCCTAGCCACTCCATGGTGCTATTCAGTTCTGTGCTGATTTACTGTCTCAAATTCTACTCATCCAGGAGCCAATGTGAGCCTCAATGTCAGCCTTGTGAGCTTTAATCATGAATGTGTTTTATAGCACTTTTGAAACATTCCTGGTCCAGTGCCACCTTAAGTATCATTGGCATAACTAATTCTAATCAAATAGACAATTTTCTATTCCTTAAACAAACTGAACTCCAAATAGCCTGATAGTTTTTTTTCAGTGATCAGTCATCACAAGCTAATTGATATCAGAGTTTTTACAATCACAGGCATAGTCTAGTATAGATGATTTTAAATGTATCCCAGTAAAATAAGGTTCAGTGTCTTTTAAATTCTAATCTAATTGTACAGTTTATGTTACGCTAATAGTAGCTAGTTACTAGCATTCCTTTGTGATTGAAAGGTGGTGGATATCCTCTGGAGCGATCCCTCCCGTAAACATGGCTGTATACCAAACAAGTACCGAGGAGGAGGTTGTTGCTTCGGACCTGATGTTACTGCTAAAGTGCTAAAGCGGTACAACTTGAAAATGCTCATCAGGTCACATGAATGCAAACAGGATGGCTATGAGATCAGTCATAATGGAAAAGTAAGCAAGAGCTTATAATGTAAACTTCACTATGATTTTTCCCATTTCGGAACAATAGTTGCGGGGAGCGACATTTCAGCTCATACTGATGGGAATGTTTTATTGCTTCCTCATAATGTCTTCTTTCTTCCTCAGTGATAAATAGAGATTGAAGGAAGCATGCAGCCTTAGGTGTGTGGGAGGGAAGGGAATAATGGTTACCCATATTTATTCGAACTAAATGCACCCTTGAATCTAAAGTACAGATTGATTTTAAAAAGCTTGAGATTAAAAAACTACTGGCAATTGTAATACACAACTTCAAAGCAGGTGCAAAATTTAAATTCACTGCATAGAACAATTAGTATATGGCAATAATAATATGACAGTGATTTTATGTTATGATTTTTACCTAATAGCATCACTTTATACAATGGGTTTATGATATCTTTTTATTACAAAAAACTGTTAAATACTGACCTATACTTATAATCAAAATACTGTATTTATTTAAATCTAATGGGCCATTGAATGTTGCACACCCCAATTTTTGAGATTATTTTTTAACTGAAAATCGTGAGCATTAGATTCGAGTAAATGTGGTATTTAGGGCCAGAAGCAGCCCATGACTTCCTCCTTCCTGATTTCCCCAGTTCTGCCACCCCTTGCATGCATGTGTGCCCTTGTGGACAATAGGTAAGTTGGGTGAACAAGAGAGAGTGGGAAAAGAGATCCACAGACAGGTGAAAGGATGGGGTTTCTCTAACAAAAACAGGATCTTTCTGTAACCTTTCTGTCTGCACTGGAACCCTGCATTCATGGTCTTCATTCCTTGCACTCTTTGCTGAGACTTTGTACTTGACTTGGAGCACAATCCTAACCATATCTACTCAGAAGTAAGTCCTAGTGTGTTCAGTTGGTCCTACTCCCAGGAAAGTGTCTTTAGGATTGCAGCCTTGGTTAATTTTGCAACTCATCTCTGCTAATGCCAGATCCAATTTGACATTTTTATTACTTTAATTGATTTTCTTAAATTTCCCTTTAAAATCAGGTTATCACTATTTTTTCTGCCTCTAACTACTATGAAGAGGGAAGTAATCGTGGGGCTTACATCAAACTAAATCCAGATCTGACTCCTCGTTTTGTTCAGTATCAAGTCAGCAAATCCACGCGCAAGCAGACTCTGCATCAGAGGTAGAATAAGGAAGGCCTGCATGTTTGTTAAAAACGAAACGTATGAATAGGAATACGGAACGTGAAATGTGAAATTAATGAATTCTGCCATGTAGAATTTACAGAACAAAATTTTATTCATCTCTGATTCTCATTTTATACATTAAACAGTGGTACTCAAATTGGGGGGGTCATAACCCCCCCAGTTGGTGTAAAGGTCCCCCGCTCCCTTTAAGGAGCGGGGAGGGGAAGAAGCAACAATATGATCCTGGGGGGAATGGGGACCTTTCCTCCCTAGTAAAAGTTCCAGCCACAAATTTCACAGTGCAAATAAGATTTTCGTCAGCTGGAACTTTCACTATTTCCAAGCAGTGGGGAACCATGCAAATGCTCTGAAGGACTCCCCTTTGGTTTCCCTAGATCCCCTGAAATCCTCACAGAACCCCTGGGAGGCTAAAAATAGCTCTCCTTTCCCAAGCACCAGCAAGATCTTGGGGTTTGCATCACTGTGCAAGCTTCTCTCCTGCAAAGACTTTGGGGACATAGTAGATCTGTCTCAAAGTTTGACAACCATTGCATTAATATAAGAAAGACAGTTGTCTTTTTAACAGTGTGGCAGGTTACTACAACCAGACTGGCCTCTCTGATGTGAAGTGAAAAAGGCTAGGTTGTTTTCCTTGTATCAACTTTTAAAAATATACACAGTGCATACTGTATACAGCGAATACAGATTAGCAAACTACATAATGTGTGAAACAGCTCTAAAAGTGACATATTGATTCTCATTTGAGGTTATTCAATTCCTTTAATTTTCAGTTTTTCCAAAGTAGTTTTATGTTTTCCAATTGTTTTTTGGATGGTATAACACTAATCTGTTTTCTCTGACCACCCAATAAAGTGATAACTTTTTGCATGAGTTAAAAAATAAGAGTTTCAGTGCTTTAATTTAGAAGGTTTGGTTGAATGCTGAAATTAAATGCCACTCTAATTACTTTTTTGTAGGGTAACTACAATGGAGCTGTCTGCTTTAAAGTGTTTGCGAGAGAAACTTTACTCTCGCAAATCAGAACTCATTGCAGCTTTCCGACAATATGATCGAAATTGTACAGGTAATTAAAAATTGCAAGCTAAAAACTTCTCTGTATGTCTCTGTAGTGGTGTGGCCAAAATCCTTGAGTTCCCCTAATTTTTTAAAAAAGTTTTCCTTCATTCCATTCAGGCACGCTTCTCCACCAACACCAACCCCCCATTTTTGTAATTTCTCATCATTTTAAGAGTGGGTGGAAAACATCTTTCAGCTGCAGACTGAATGCATATTTTTTTTTTAAAAATAAATCTGAAAGCAGAAAGGTATTCCAGACAAGCTTTATGTGGATTCCCTGTTTGCATGGCTGATGTCCCCTAGAGAGAAGGCTGCTGGCTAATCCTTCTGCTGAGATGTGACGCCAAGCTTTCCTGATTAGGTAATGCACTGGAACAGACTGCACAGCTGGTACTCACTCCTCCAATTGGACATCTGCATCAGCATCTCCTCTAACATCAGCAAAAACAATGTTTTTTTTTAAATCACACAAACAAATACCTTCGAGTGCTGCTGCTTGTTTATTGCTGCTGTGTTGTATTTGTGCATCAGAGAAAATCTCTACCATCTGATTCAGTGCTACCCTTCCTCTTCTGTTGAATAAGATAAGCTAGAGATAAAAAGTGTCAAATTACTTGCACTCAGATATTTTATTTTCTGCTTGTCTTTTTAAAATTCTAGGCCAGTTCTCTGCCCAACTCTGTTTTAAGATAATTCTATTTTCGCTATGAACTGTCTTGAGTGTTTTTATTCTCAGCATCTTATCCATTTTCTTTTAGTTGCTTTTAGTTAGTGTCTTTAAGAAACTCACTATTTTTACTGATCTGCTTGACATCAGTTTATTAAGTGGAAAGCAAGTTACTGGTAGTTTTTTTCCTAGAGACCATCTGTTTCTCACTACTGCTTGTTCTAGCATTTCCATAAATGAGGATACTCTGGATTTTGGGAACCCCTTCACAAATCAAGGTATAAAGGTGACTCAGACTGGCCTTTCCTACCTTGATGATGGCAGATGAGCCCAAATGCCCTCAGAAGAGGCAAAAGTAATGTTGCAAACTCACTGGCTTTCCATCTGTTAAGCCTTCCAACTGCACCTTCCACACATGCCCTGCTTCCTCCGCAAACATGGACATTTAAGTGACATCTTATTTGACAAGCTCAGGACTCACCAGGAATCTGGGAACAGGAAGCAGTGAGTAGTAGAAGTTGGCCACAACCCAAATGCTATCCCCTCCTTTCCTGATGTCTCCCCTTATCTGGAAGGTGTGCCAGCTTCTGTTACTCCAATACTTTATTCCACACTCTTCTGTCCTCCATGATTCTGCTCAGCCTCCCTCTTCCTTTTCCAGTCCTATATGTGGCTCAGTGGATCTGCTGCCTGAGGCAACAACTTCATTTGGCGTAATGATGGGCCTGCCCTGGTTCTTGCAATAGAGGGATGTAAGCAAAGGATCTAGACTGGGCTGTTGCTATGAATTTATTTGTGAATATCCGCAGCAAAAATGAGCAGCCTGATAGAGTCTGAAGATGTTAATCCAGCTCTTCAAGATGATGACATGTAGGCACACCAGAGAGCTAAATTGAAGACGCCTTAACACCAAGTTGAAGTTCACCTATTTTAGAAATGCTGATATATTAAAACAAATCTCCTTAAGTGAGATTATACATTAATTGCACTTCTTGTGCTTGCATTTCAGGTGAATAAGGCACAATTATTGACAGTGTTTTTATTGAGAGTGTTGCCATGAATATAATTGCAGTGGATGTTTTAAATGCCAGGCTTGTTCCTGCAATGATCTTTTTAATCTGAATTTAGTGGTTCAATAGAAATTCACTGAATTACCTGTTAATTAATCCTTTGGTATTAACTCAAAAGAAATGGCTTTTTATTCTTTGACAGGAAGAATTTCTCCCAGAGAGTGGGCTTCGGCAGTAGAATCTGTTCTGCATCTGGGTCTCCCTTGGAGAACTCTACGTTCTCGGCTCGTTCAACAAGCCCAGGATGGAAGCGTTTTATATCGTTCATCTTTTGACGACTTAGAAATTAAATTGCCCATCAAAGAGGTACAATTATGTACACACTTATGTACTTTTCGTAGGACTATTGAATTCTACCTTGCTCTTTTCTTAAGATAGCTAACAGAAATTGAGTATATTTCAAGATGGAAACAGTTACTTTGGTAGCCAAATAAGAGCTACCAAACAGTAAGCTTTTAAGAAAAATCAGTTAGGTTCAATCACAAGCAAACTGCAGTTTTTTAAATGTCATTTTTAGCACATAAATAGAAAGTTATTGCCGGTAATTAGAATTTCCAGAGAGGCATAATTGGTATCTAATGAAAGTTTACTAATTTGTAAAGCTTTAGATAAAGGTTTGTTTGGCTAATCATTCATATACCCCAACACACACACACACTACCATCTGATGCTAGCACTGTAACTCTGCTTATTTTCTGTTCTCTTATATTGAACATGAACCTGGTTCAAATCTTTGTTCACTTCTGGCCATAGCATTGTTCACAACATTCAATGGGTTACAATTAGCGTAATTTCTCTATTTCTAAAAGGGGACTGGTAGTAGCTTTCTTCATTGATTTACTAGGAGGAGAGCTTAGCAATCACTTTTTGCAAATCATATTTGCAAAGGAATATAATTCAAATACAGAATTTTAAATATAATTGTGGATCTCTTATCTTCCTCATCCATCTGCTATTTGCTCTACAAACAATTTTATGCTCATAATAAGCCAGTAGTCACTGACATTGCTTGCTGTCCAAGAGTTTCAGAATCACATCCAATATGTCTGATTTTCTAATAACACCTTCTTCAGGTTCAGCCATCTTTGGTAGAAACCTTGTGCAGATACAAAAGTGATCTGGAGATAATATTTAATATGATTGACAAAGATCATTCAGGTATGTGAAGACCCAGTTTCCTAGCATGGTGGGCCTGGAAAGGAGGGATGGTGGCTATGTTGAATTGTGTAGGCAACTGTGAATTGTGCAGGTTCTAGCAGGAACTGTAGCAGATTATTAGTTTACATCTTGTGCCAGCATACTAACTTGGAGCACAATCCTAATCATGTCTACTCAAAAGTAAGCTCCATCATGTCCAATGGGTCTTTCTCCCACGAAAGTGTCTATAGGATTGCTGCCCTTATTTGAGTGAGATAAGAAAACTACTAAAAGTTGGAGACTTCAGTTGCTGGGAGATGTATGAGATCTCGTATTAAACAGATTCCTTTTTGAAGGAAGTCTATCACTCAGCATAGCCAATGCTGATCTAAATGGTCTGACTTAATATCAGGCAAGATCATATGTTCAAAGATGTCTGAGCAGCATCACTTAATAACAGTTAAAGAATGTGGGGGGTAGAATTGGATCTTTACAACAATCTGTGTCTGCACAGATGTTTATAGACACTGACATGGGTTGTCAACATTACCAGTTGTGTACCTAGAAGAGTATAAGCACAGATTATAGCTTTCCCTGCATAAAAACTTCTCAAATCTGTCTCTCTGTTAAGATTTACACAATGCTTAGTTAGGGATGAAATCCCACACTGAAGATCAGAGAATTTGTTTTGTTTCCTAGCTGTCCCCCAGCGGTAACATTTCCCGAGTTCCACCTGTGCTCCTTGCAGTGACACCATTTTACTTCTCATTTAGGTCTTATATCTATTGATGAATTCCGCCAAACATGGAAGCTTTTTAACCTACACCTGAAAAACAACATAGACGATAAAGCCATTGACAACTTAGCTCGTAGCATTGACGTCAACCAAGATGGCAGCATTGACTTCAATGAATTTCTAGAAGCTTTTCATGTCGTTCATAAATTTGAGAAAAGGTAAAGCCAGAAAGGCAGAATGCACTCTGGATTCCTAACAAGGACCTTGTCTGGTGTCACATTTTGCTAAAAAACTGCATAATTAAATGATCACATGCCTTGTAATATTGAGAAGGTGGAACAAACAGGGTTCATACAGAAGAGCATCAGCAGAGAAAGAATTACTTGTGAACAGCAGGTATAGGACAGAATGCTTTTAAATGAGAGATGAAAATACGAAGACAAGTTTCATAGAGGTTTTCTCATTTTAAATCACATTCATTCCATGCACAACTGTGATTACAGCAGTGCCATACAGAGAGACCCAGAGTTTATTTCATATGCTTCTTTTTCTTCAGAAACCTTCTTCAAACTTGATGTTTTCTCTTTATAGGTATACACTGGATTATGGGGGGGGGGGGAAACCATGTATCTCATTACATGTGAGGCATAGTGTACAATTGTACAGGGTGATTCAAAATACAAACGGTTGCTTGCCTTTTTGTCCTATTCATTTTGAATCACTCTGTATTGTGGATTTCCAAGGGACTTATAAGACTCAGATGGATCAGGCCAAAGGTTCATCATTTCCTACCTCCCAACCTAATGTTTCTGAAATATTTATAACATATACATGGAACAAAGTTGACGGATGCTACTGTTAGTAGTATTTTTATTATACAGAAAAAATATATAAGCAAAGCAATTAATCATAGTTAAATGTCTGGCCATTTCCCTTACTCTAATATTGCACGGGTTCAGTTATTTTTATGGGTGACAACCAGCTGATTAGCATTTTTAAATTTATGGCTGTACTGAGCAACTTTAAAATAAAATGTAAAATAATTCCAGCACATTTTATTGCATAAGATATGGAATATAAAACAGCATAACAATGCATGCAGCTTATGAGGAGGATACTAAGCCAGAAATATAGGCATTCATACAAACAAAACATTAACAAGACATTTCCAAGAAGTAAAAATAGGACAACATAGGAATAGTAGTTTACAATTTTTTTTCTACTCCCTACCTTTTTTTCAAGGTTGCATGTTAAATTGAGATACCCAAAGAAAATGTGTTTCCAGACATATATAGTAGTACTGGCATCCATCAGTCTCGAAAGACTATGGTATTGTGCTCGACACTGTATGCAAAGCATGAAAGCCTGGGTAGATTAATATGGAGAATAGGCTGTTACCCAAGCAGCAAATCCCCCCTCTCCACGCCACTGAATTAGTCCAATGGAACGGCAGAACTGATACGATTGGTTCTAGCTGCGTCACAGAGCTGTGCTAAGGACAGGAGCTCACCCTGTCTTGTGGGGACCCGGGTCTCAAACACTGGGCTTCTGGTTAACAGTCACAGTGTCTTAACCACTTGCACCAACAACTTCCACCACCCACAGCCCTTACATATATACCAGGAAAAATATATATTCTCTGTAGGAAAATTAACTCTTTCATAGCCAAGTTTTTTCTCTTATATAGCTTTTCAATGATCTGGCTGAGAACATCCGTGGGTCTCCCACCTTCCTACCTTGCCTCCCTCTATGCATATACTGAAGTTGTCCTATATTATATATCACATGTGTGTGTTTTATTTCACTCACAAAAATTGACATAATCAGACTGGGGCACAATGGAAGTACCAATTTTTAGTCTATACAACTCTGGAAGATATAAGATATATATTATATGAAACTGCCAGATACTTTCTGCATAATTTTTGTTTTAAAGAATAAAAGCAAACAACTGCCAGTCTTTCTTGTCTGCAATGTGTAACATCACAAAACACCCCAAACCCTAGGTCTGTCTCAAAATGTACAATATAGAATTATGCCTCAAGATGTAATGATGGCTGCCACTTGAGATTCTAAAATGTTTGACAGATGAATCAAAAAGAATATATCAGTGATACCCAAGTAGACCTTCATAAACTTCTGGACACAGATAGCAAAGAAGGGCTATTGTGATTCTTGCCCTATTTATGGACTTTCCAGAGGCCTCTAACTGGCTTGTGCTAGATTAGGTGACCTGTGCTCTATGTTTATATTAAATATTAGATATAAAAATGGCTATGAGCAAAACTGTTTTTCAAAGAATGATTGTTATAGGAAACTGAGGGAGAGACATCTATAGGAATTGGAAAAAATAGAATAAGGAAAAAGATGGTAGAATATATAAACAGGAATTCTGGGCTGTAACAAATAGAATGAATTTCTACAGGGAGAAGTGCAAGGTTCTGCATTTAGGCAATAAAAACCAAAAACACAGGTATAAAATGGGGGACACTTGGCTTGGCAGCACAACATGTGAGCGGGATCTTGGAGTCACCGTGGATCACAAGCTGAACATGAGTCAGCAGTGTGATGTGTCTGCAAAGAAGGCAAATGCATTAAGAGGATTGTAATTTCCAAGTCATGAGAAGTTAGTTCCTCTTTATTCTGCATTGGTGAGACCTCACCTTGAGTACTGTGTTCAGTTCTGGGCACCTCACTTTAAGAAAGATGCAGCCAAACTGGAGCAAGTCCAGAGGAGAGCGACAAGAATGATCAGGGGGATGGAAGGGAAACCCTACGAGGAAAGGTTGGGGGAACTTGGGATGTTCAGGCTGAAGAAGAGGAGGCTGAGGGGAGACACGATTGCCCTCTTCAGATACCTGAAGGGCTGTCATAGGGAGGAAGGGACTGTTCATAGCTGCTTCTGAAAGCAGAACTAGAACCAATGGGTACAAACTGCAAGAAAAGAGATTCCGGCTGGATATCCGGAAAAAATTCCTGATGGTTCGGGCGGTTCGGCAGTGGAACAGATTGCCAAGGGAGGGGGTAGACTCTCCCTCACTGGGGATCTTCAAGCAGAGGCTTGTCAAGCACCTGTCAGATGCTCTAGGAGGATTTCATGCTACAGGCAGAGGGTTGGACTAGATGACCTATTAGGTCCCTTCCAACTCTAGGAGTCTATGATATCTATGATTACAAATAAGGTCAGAATAGATATAAAAGTGGAGTCATATTAAGGAGACTTAGGACCATAATGAAAAAGCATCTAAGAGCGTTAGGATCAAGAGCTGGAAAAAGTAAGGTTTAGAGGAAATGTGGAGAGTGACAGACCCTACAATCCAGAGTAACTACGTGAGCATGTAAGAGATATTACGTGCACCAAAAGTTACTGGACCACCTAGTGAAAACCTATGGGAAATTCATAATGCAATCCAGAGGAAACTGTTCTTATATGGGAGCAAGGACTCCCTATAGTTACTCTGGATTGCTGCAAACGTCTAGAAAGCTAGCAAGGGATAACAGTGTTGGAAGACCTAAACTGTCTCTTCAGATACTGGTGAAATTGAACCAGCATTTTAAAGCTTAAACATTTGTTCGTAATGTCATTGTGTACATGTTTATCAATGCTCCCTTTTTCTAACATACTGTACAAACATCTGGGGCATAATATTTCATCTATATTACAGGGAGGGGGAAGCTAAATTAAAGGACCACACATGATGTCTGCCCACCACATCTGCTAGTAAGATTTTATTACCCCGACCCAAACTAGAAACAACCAAATTCCTTTTTTCCAGACATGTCTAGCTTTTCAAATAAATCACGTAGGTGGTTCCTTTCTGGTAATGACAGCAGCTTTGCCTGATAAACTGCACCAGCAAATCTTGGTTGCGTCTATTTCCATTCTAATAGTTTATCAAGTTCCAAGGCTTTTGATGTGCCTGTTTGTTGGTTTTGGTTCTGTTCTTTAAATGGCTCTCCAGTCAGTCATTTGTTGTTGGATGCTTCACTTCTTTTTCAATCCACCCAAGACATTGACAACCTGAGAAATCAGTTGCTCCAAACTGGCTGAAAATACACTGGTAGCTTAAAGGGCAACATTTTGTTTTATAACTCCTTTGAAGTGGCTGTTACAAAGACGGGCCAGCCATTTTGTTCCCAGAGCATAATTTGCACTTTGCAACTTAAGGCTCAGCACTATATGGGGGTGGCAGAGGAATATTCCATCTTGTATAACTTTATGAAGACTCGCTGCCTAAATGATCCCAGAAAGGGAAGCAAATATGAATGTTATGCTTCCTGTATATGGATGTAATAAAAAATTGTCTATCTTGTGCCTGCCTATTACCCCAACCGTCTAGATCAGGGGTGCTTGAAACCTGGCCCAGGAGCTAGATCTGGGATTTGGCTGAATCCACCTGCATGGTGAGAGGACTTTGCCATGCGAAGTCTTCCTTGTTCTGGGAACAGGGACATTATGGGCAGTCAAAACATCCCTTCTGGGATGCAGAGCGCAACTGCCCAGTGTCCCAATTCTGTGAACAAGAGGACTTTGAATGGTACCAAGTTTGACTGGAAAGATGTGGAATGAACGAGAACAGAATTTCCATTGCAAACTGGTGTTGAGTTTGGCCAATGCTAGTTGAGATGAAGACCTCGTTAAATCTATAAGCAGATTAAGGAAATTGATAATTTTAGTGAAGTTTTGATGCATACATATAATCTACTTATATGTTTGCATACCTACTTAAAATCATTCCGAATAGCTGGAAAAAGCAGCTGTTGGGAAAGATTTTATTCAGAAAACATGCTGAAGGGCAGACATTTACAAAGCTGCATCAGTCCTCTCTCTATTTTGTCTGCATCAGTCCTCTCTCTAGAACTCTACTGCCACAATGAAGGAGACTTTGTCCGTAGGCTAAACTAGTGGAAAGTGAATATTGTTAAGAGAAAGTTCTTTTTAGGATCAGCCTGTTAGACTTGAATCATGTAACGATCAGCAATAGTGTGGCTAGCATGTGCCTTTAAATAGGCAATTTATGGGCTATTATATCAGACAAGAGATAAGCAATTGTTAATGCCTGATAAGACTGGCCTGAAACCAAAATCCAGTATACAGTAGGTTCCAGAAATTGACTGAAAAGGAACAATGTATGGCAAAACCGCTATATTAGCACATGGTCTTGGGAATTACTTGGTGATATATATATATATATAAAACTGAAGAGTCACTGACTGACCGATTCATCAACCAAAACCTGACCAAACCCACTGGACCTAAAAGCATGAAATTTGGGGAGGGTGTTCCTTCCGTGATGGAAGCTAAGTACTTTTTTAAAATTCCAACCAGCAGGGAGTGAAAAGGGGTTCAATGTATTTTCCTCCCTATACTTTCCATTGAAGAATCCCTGACTGATCAATGCCCTGCCCCACCCCCTGGACCTAGAACCATGAAATTTGGAGACTATATTCCTTCCATGATGTGAGCACCCACTAATTTCTAGAAATTTAACCCCTAAGGGAGTGAAAAGGGGTGCAATGAATTTTTGTCCTATACTTAACTTGGAAGACTGATAAAACCCAGCCCAAATTTTGCACCTGCCCAGTAGGGATGCCCACAGTCAAGGGAGGATGGTGCACAGGTGTGGGAGCGTTGCACAGGAGGGGTAAGGATCTGCCCAGGCAAACTAATATACTTAAAGATATACTTAATATACTAATATACTTACTCCTGCAATGTGGGTACATTTTGCTAGTCATATATATGTTCTTTGATTAACAAAATGCCATGGCATTACTGGTTAGAAAAGAAGCAAAGCATTCAATATACTGTACACAACAGAAAGGTTTGTAAGTCCATAGCTTTCAGAATACCTTACCATTTGGAGAGAAAAAAATTGCCTTTGGGTGCAATCCTAACCATGTCTACTCAAAAGTCAGTCCCTTTGAGTTCAATGGGTCTTACTCCCAGGAAAGTGTCTTTAGGATTGCAGCCTTATTTTGTCAATGTCCTTCCCCCAGACTGTATTTCAAATGTGAACCTTGTACTGTGTTGAATAAGCCTTGTTTTGGCCCGAGAAATTTTAGAGATCACCAACCCTTGGCATAAAGATTGAGGCTGAATTTCTGTTGCTTTAAACTAGAGCACAAATGAAAACTTATGAAAATTGTTTCTTGCAACACTTGATATGCTCCAACTGGAGCAAAACAATTCTTATTTTATTTTCATTTTCTGAGACACAGAAAGTGCTATATAGGGATTTCACGATATATACAAACTTTAAATCAAACAAGAATTTAAGCAGAAAATTATGCAAATAGGCAAAATATTGTAATTCATCTCTCCAAAGAAAAACTACAGTCCCAACATATTTAGGTCTACTGAAATTTAGAGAAGAGTATCAAATGATCAATTTAGAGAAGAGTATCAAACCTTTATTTCTAAATTGTAGCTCTGACTGAAAATCTTTATGTACTCTTTCCTCTGCCTGTTACACTACTTATCCTGTTAACAAGAAGAGAATTGGTTTCCTGAATAACAAAATATGTCTTCAATAGATATGAGCATATCAGCTGGAAAAAGAAACATATCTCTCCATATAAAATAAAAGAGTCACTGACTGACTGACTATCAACACCCAGCCAAAACTGCTGGACCCAGAAGTCTGAAATTTGGGGAGGGTATTCTTTCTGTGATTTCCACCCTGACGAATCCTGACTGATCCATGCCCTGTTGCAACCCCTAGACCTAGAAGCATGAAAATTTGGGAATGGTGTTCCTTATGTGACTTGAGCATCCACCAAGAAATAATTTTGAGAAGTTTAACCCTAAAGAGGGGTGAAAAGGGGTGCAATATATTTTCAACTTATACTTAACACAGAAGACAGACTGACAACAGCCAGCCAGTTTGGTGCCTTGTGAACTGGGGTGATGGTGCACATGGGTAGGAGGGGGTGGCGCATGGGTGGGATGTTGCACTGGCAGGAATGGTGCACATGGGGTATTTTACTGCTCCAACGTGGGTACATTTCATTAGTTCCTTTATATGACTGCATTCTCTGAAAGATCATAAAATGCTTGTATCACTACAGTTCATTAACCAATCCAACAATGAAGTTGAATCTTTCCATATATAGCATGCTCTATTATAATGCCTTCCCAACTAGGAATATTTGCAAGTTATGATCATGATACAACAGACACATGAAAACAGCACACGCACTGTATGATGGTACTAGTAATGATGACCAACCAATAGTTCAGCTAGCCTGATACACTATTCTGTTGAGAAACAACTATCTATCACATGTCTTGCTGAGATTTAAGTTCACATGCCTGGAAATGAACCAGTCGGTTCCTGCGAAGCTTTTTTTTCTCCCTAATCAATACACAAAAGTTGTGTTTGTGCTGGTAGTGGAATATGTATTGCAAAACAGGTATGAAGTTTTGAAGTTCTGAAAACAGGTATGAAGTTTTCATGAAGAATGAAGTTGTTAGTCCTATTAATAAGAATTTATATCAGATTTTCTTTCAAGTGATTAAAGGTATGTCTGATCAATCAACCCAGTACTTTGTTCCAGACATAGGTTTACAAATATATATATTTTAAATTAAGCCACTGATAACGACCACAATCTAAGAAGGAATAAAAATATTGTTAAGAATAATGAAACAGCTGCATGTGAAACCTGTTTGTAAAATCTTCAACTCCTATCTGCCTTTTAAAAATCCCAGAAGTGGGAAGAATCAGCGGTGGTCAGTATTGGGAAGAGGTGCTTAATGGGCAGGGTAGAGGTTAGCAGTGGATGGATGCCAGGCATTCCCCACCAGTTCACCATCCCACCTGAAACAGCCACTTCATCATACATAAATTTTGATGGTCTATTTTCATTGATTAATTGGCCAGTGACATCCACCTATGTGAAAAAAGCAAATCCTTCTAAAGAAAATAAAAGCATATTTTTTTTAAAAAATACTTAACAATAAAAATATACATTACAACTGCTATCACTGAAAAACATGCATTCCCTTTCACAAATGTTCCTGTTCCCTCTTCCTAAGAGATAATGTTCCTGTTCCCTCTCCCTAATGTCTTACTGACTCTTAAGACAGAGCTTTTAGCAGCTGCCCCTTTTACAATATTGGTATGAATATATATAATTAACACACCCACTGATTGATTGAGGGTCTCTTTTCAGTTGAATAAAATAATTGTAATTGGTTAAACATTTCAACCCCAATTATCATGCATTATTTATGTATTTAAAAGCTATTCCACTTTTTAACCATAGCTCTCAAAGCAGCTGATGTTGTACGCAGACACATTTTGTTATCCCTGTCCAGATGTAGGGAGTTGCAATGTATGGCCCCTCAAAGGTACTGTTTGAGAGGTCTAAAACTGTTCGTTTCATCTCCCTTTCCAAAAGTTAAAGTAGGAAATGTACCATTTCCAATTAAAACTATGTAGTTCAGATATCCCACTTGGCATGAACAATGTTTATCCTGGCGTGAGAGATCAATTCTGTTTCATTTGTTTATTACAAAGCATCTTGCGGATGAAAACTAAAGATGCTAATCTTATATTAAAATAATAGTGTGAAATGGCATACATCATATGGAAAATACAACAACAGTGCAAAACAACAGTAGATACGAGATTTTTAACTAAAGAGGTAGATTCCCCTTTTAAATTAAAGAATGCCCCAAAATACAGTCTATTTTTAATTTGTGCAGCTTTTAATTACTTTGTGCACCCATACACAATGGTTCTTTACACATACCTGAGTGCACCGATCCAGAGTTTTACATTTACTATTCAAGAACATTGTGTCTACAGTAATGCCTAGAACATCACCCATGGGCCAACATCCTCTCTACATGGTTGACTAGTGAACAGTCCTGAGGTAGAGTAAGGGGAAATGCAGATTAAATGAAGGGTGATGGTTCCAAAAACCGTGTTGTTGTGGTGTTTCCAATTTCAAAACTGGTTTTTATACTTTTAAGAGTTCATTGCATTAGGCAGCCTGTACTTGGAAGAAACTCTTGAAGGTAACCAGCCACTGCTTTTGTGAGGTAAGTCATTGTTCCATAAGCACCACTTGGGGCACTGTCATAGAAAAAGAAACAGATTCCTGTGGCTAGGTCTCGTTCAAAGAAACCATCAGTTGCTCCAAGAGTTTTCTGGAAGAAAGAAGAGAGATAGAAGAGTAAAAACTGTTTAAAATAAACACATCCTCAGAAAGTCAGGTATTTCAAAAGCACTGCTTCACAGGATCCAGCACATGGACCCTCACCCAACAGGTGCTGGATATGCAGCTCTTTCCTAGATCACGTTATGCTTATTAGAAAATTCACAATCCCTCCCTTTCTGTGCAACATCACACTGAAGCCATTTCCGACTCCTTGACAAGACTGGAAAATTGAGGCAGATTTCTGGGTAGAACCACTGGCAGTTGCTGCATGGTAATTTGGAAGCAGAAGCAAAAGCAAATTCTCTTCCTAGTTGTAGGCACCATGGCTCACAAGTACTGTAGAATATATGCTTTAACTGGAGAATGCTCCCTGCAATTCCTGACACATCCTGATAGGGATGGATACAAGCCCCAAGGCCACTGCCAGACAGGATAGTCAATACTAAAATCTTGTAGTGATTTGACACTATATGGGCAGTGTTGGTGCTGAGCTGCTGCAATTCTGGGTTGAAGAGATTTTCACTGCTGCCCCCCCAGGGGGTGCAATTGCTATTACAGCTGCCATCAGTACTGGGGTCTCATGGGTTGGTCCAGCCTGGGGGAAACTGATGTGTGTGCTTTAAACCAGTGCCGTACTGACTAGGCTGATCCCAAACCTGCCTGGCAAGTATAAGATAGTGATGCAGTAATGGCAGAGGGAACATTATTGTATGCTTCCTATTCACGTCCACTGCCACTTATGCCACCTTGAGTTCCCTCTTGGGATAAAAGACGGGGTACAAATCAAATAACAATACTTATTTCCAGTGCTTTTTTCTAGAAATGAAGGTGGGGGTACTCACCATGAAGATGTTATTTGTAATCATAGGCATGTCTACTTGGGGGCCACAGAGAGGTGCTGGTACTCAGTTCTTGTGAGTACCACCTCAAAAAGACCTCTGCTTATTTTTATGCTCATATCCACATTGTAATACCGGTGTGATCCCAGTCATACAAAATACAGATAACTATTGCCTCCTTAGACAACAGAAGAAAATTCTACACACATACCTGCTCCTGAAGAAAGAGATCATTTGCGATGTGCACTATCCGATCAACGTGAATTATACCTCCAATGCTGTTCACCTCAATTTCTGATAACAGTGTGAGTACAATGATGGCCTCTACCAGCAGTTGCCTGTACTCAGGCTGGGGTACATGGTTCAGTACGGACTCCACATGGACAGCAAACTTGATTTCACAAGCTGTCATCTGCAATGGTAAGGTTAGTGCCCAAAGGGCGGAAAACAGACAAAGGTCCTCAGAATTACATGCTTACGTAGATTGAAAATGCTTAAACAGATGGATAAAACATTACTCATGATGATCACAATGAAAGCTATTACTGTACAGTCAAAGTTAAATGCTACATCACCTCAAAGCTACATCACCTCAAATGCTACATCAAATCAAAGATTGGAACACAGAAGACTAATAACAAAGTTCAAATACATGCAAAGCCATCAAGCATCACCATTATCTCCCAAAGTGGTGCATCTTCATGATTTGTCCTAGAATTCCAGGCTGTGGGTACTATGGACCTCACTTCCATGGCACATATACCAGAAGCAGGCATCAATCAGAGGTGTGTTGTGTGTAATTTCTACGGGAAAGAGGTGTACTTCCTCTTGGGAGGGAGGACCCCTCTTTTCAAAGGTGATCCCAAGCGGTGGCAAAACTTACACCACAGACCTGGACACAATTCTGAGCTCAGGTCTGTTTTCCCAAGGAAAAAACATCATTGCCCTCATAGCTCTGACTGAGGTTGGTGGGTTTTAAGCCACTCTGTGAAGATGTTGTGGAAGAT
Organism: Cryptoblepharus egeriae; assembly: GCA_030015325.1. Lineage (NCBI taxonomy): Eukaryota > Metazoa > Chordata > Lepidosauria > Squamata > Scincidae > Cryptoblepharus > Cryptoblepharus egeriae. The sequence continues at coordinate 36,751,737 of JAREYC010000005.1, forward strand.
CCTACCTGCATTGTCTCGACAGTGTAAGAAATCTATGCAGCAGTTTTTAAGCAGACTTTTTTCTCTCTCCAGAAATGGAAGCTCTGCAGAAAGCGGTACAGCCTGCAGTGGGAGTTCCTACCTTGCAGGCCAAGGTTTCCCATGCTACCATGGAAACATAGGGGGGAGCCGTGAAACCCCACTAAGTTAGTGCAGAAAGGGGGACATTTAATGTTCTCACACAGGAGTGTGGGAAGGGCTGCAAATAATGCTGAAGGAGAAGACTGTAATTGACTTGTTGCACCTCTGTTGACAAAGAGCAAAATAAAACCCCAAGGCAAAATATTACCAAGTTTTCTTTCACTTTTCTTTTTCCAAAGCATAACCAAAGGCTGCCAGGAGATGTGTTTCTCAGTCTAAAGAGCCACCCCAGCACTGCAAGCGAGGCAGAGGCAGCCTAATTTGAACTGGCAAAATGTTCAGATGTCACCTGGAATCATTTGGCCTCAAGAGATCTTGTGGTTATTAAGTTTGATTCATATTAAGCAACAAAATGGAATATTGCCAAATTCTGACAGGCCTCTTAAAGGGATTTGAGTTTTTCTAAATCTCTCCTGATAGTGAAAATAATTTATCATCTCCACACAAATCACATTATAAAGACAGAAAAAGATGCCCGAGGACATTTTATAACTTCGTGTCAAGAAGAAAAGCGATTTTCAATTTTTTTTTGCAGTGAAAAGGACTGCACTGACTGTTGCTTCTATTTCTTGTTGGCTCAAGGAATTGAAAAAGTCACATACTCTTACCATTAAATTAATTCAAAACCTGGTTCTCTCCACATCTTCATTGCCAGATAAACTAGCTACCCCTCACTTAAGATTAAATTCATTTAGGTGCTATTCTCATATTCCTTCCAATTATGGCCAGCATAAGTCCTGTGCTGACCTGGGGGTGTCATAAAAGTGCTGTAAGGCACTCTGCCCCACTCCTGGGGGGAGGGTTAAGCTAGTCACAGTTTCTATGAGCCATCATGTTTGTGCTATGGCTCATGCAGAGAACTCTGACATACCCAAAGATGAATTTAATAGCCTGCCGGATCCTGGCCCCTTCCCCACAAGGTTACCCAATTTGTTTTGTCCACTTTAATCAAGCAGATCTGAAAACCTTAATTTGATAGATATTGGGGCTTAGAATTGATTATTGCCAGAACTATTTCCTATTATTGCCAGAACTATAACCTATTATTCCTCTTAACTGAGAAACCTCAGGGTATAAGAAGAAATCATGTCATATGCCTATGACTTTCATTCTTGGCCCTGAAAAAAGAAGAGGTGTGGAAAAACATCAATTGCCATGGAGTTCTGGCATAGCTGCTGGATCCATTCCCAGCCATGATAAAGTAAATATGGATGAAATGATACATCGCTAAGCTGTTGAAATTTTAAAAAAATACTTAGAAGTTGTGACAGAGATCTAACCTAGCCTACTGAGAAGGGCAAGACCCAGTCCCTCATAAAGGGTGCAATCAGAATCAATTTAGGCCAGCCGAATTCAACTGGCATATCTTCCTGTCATTGTATGGGTATGTCAGCGTATGACTGGTTAATGCCTACTCTGGGAGTAGAGAAAAAGTGCCTTACAGCACTTTTCTGACACCCCCAGGTCAGCACAGGACTTATGCTGAGGCTTATGCCAGCCTAACTGGAGTTTAGGATTGCAGCCTAGTATAGGACAGGGGAAAAGATGGAGGAAAAAATTATGAAGTACTGCCAAGTGAGCTAGCAGATTTCAGCTTCAGTAGTAATCTCTGTAGACCAGGCAAGGCTGGCTCTAGTGACCCAGAGGAGCCCCTCTACAGATGTCATTTGCAAGCTGACCCTGCCGGTGACCAAAAGGCAGCACCAATCCCAAAATAATGGCTGCCCTTGCCCAGCTAATGTTTTTAGCATCTTTTTTCCCCAGAAAGTGGCATTCACACAGTTCTAAAGCTCTGTGAGTAAGTAAATAATTGCCTTTCCCAAGTTCCATGTGATAAAAATGGGAAATAAACTATGCCTCTAAAATTAGAATGCCCAATTAAGCTGTAATTATGAATAGTTTGCAACATCAGAGATGCTGAGTTACTCAGTGCCTAATGCCAATAATAGCTTCTCCCACTTTTCATTGTACCTGGGGGAAAGGGCACAAGTGAAACTAATAACAAAGGGGTAGTTGACAATTTGGACCATGACCAGCAACAAGAGCAAGGTTTTTGGGGAAAAAAATCTATAAGAAATTGGCGCAAGTGGCTAAGACACTGTGCCTGTTAACCAGCAGGCCAGGGTTCGAGACCTGGGTCGGCCCCACAAGACAGGGTGAGCTCCTGTCCTTAGCCCAGCTCTGCGACCCCAGCTGGATCCAATTGTATTGGCTCTGCCTTTCCATTGGACTAATTCAGTGACGTGGAGAGGGGGGATTTGCTGCTTGGGTAACAGCCTATCCTCCATAACAATCTAACCCAGGCTTTCGTGCTTCGCATGCAGCGTATGCAGTGCTGAGCATGATACCATAGTCTTTCAAGACCAACGGAGGCCTGCTATAGTAACTAAAACACAGGAGGTCACTGGAACGTTTAAAAGACCCCAAGACCCCAAGCAAGAAATGCAAAGCCTCTCAATCAACAGTATTTGTTGGTCAAGTAAAAGATATTTTTTTCACTTTACAAGATGAAAGAAAAGGTAGAATGGGCTACACAGTAAATTGGCTTGGATTTGAAATTCAAAGCCTAACTAGCTCATTAATACCGGAAATATGCCTTGTCACTACAAGTATACGAAAGTGGCCACACTATGCATAATTAAGTGGGAGTACATATTTCTGAGTAAATATACATAGGATTGGATTTGCATGCATTATACCATTTTTTATTCACCAAACCACTGTATTTCTGCAGTTGTTTACTCAAAGAATAAATTTCTAAAAATAAAGCTTGCATTTTACTGTACCTGCAAAAAGAAAAGGTATAATTTTTTTTTCATTTTGCATTTAACCTTGCTTCAAACCAAATCATGATTTCAACCTACCTCTCTTGTTGTTGAAGAAGGAAGGACATAGCCATCAATAGAGAGACCGTGGCACTGAAATAGATACAACATTAATTTTAAAATGAACAAAAGGTGATTAAAATGCATTAAAGTTTTAAATGAACTAAGCTGCAATTCTAATCTCCAGTTAGGCCAGCCTAAGCTCACTCACTGACTCACCGACTCATCAATGGCCAGCCAAAATCGCTGGACCCAGAAGCATGAAATTTTGGGAGAGTGTTCCTTCCGTGGTGGAGGCACCCACTTTACTCTGGTTTTCAGAAATTCCAACCGGAAGGGGGTGAAAAGGGGCACAACATGTTTTTCTTCCTATACTTTTCTTTGAAGAATCCCTGACTGAGGGTTGTTCTGTCCCAACCCCTGGATCTAGAAGTGTGAAATTTGGAGAGAGTGTTTCTTCTGTGACATCAACATCCACCAAGAAGCAATGTTGAAAAATTTAACCCTAAAGGGGCAACATGTTTTTGTCCTATACTTAACACTGAAGATTGACTAACACCCAGCAATTTGGTGCCTAGTGCCTGATGAACTGGGAAGGAGGGTGCACTGGGGGGATGGTGCGCATGAAGAATGGTGCACATGTGGGGATGGGTCACATGAGCAATATTGCACATGGGGGCTTGATGCGCATGGGGATGATGAGCTTGAAGGATGTTGCGCATTGGAGGATTGATGCACATTGGGGATTGATGCACATGTGAGGGTGTTGCACAATGGAAGAATGGCATACGGAGGGTATTGTACTCCTGCAACATGGGTACATTTCGCTAGTTTGTTATAAATATGCAATGCTATATTAAAACCATTACAGACTTTCCTTGCCTGCTCACAGGGAAAAAGAGGACACTGAAGTTTTTCTTCCAGGACACAAGACTAAAAAAGAGGACATGTCCTGGAAAACGAGAACATATAGTCACCCTGAGTTATAAGATAGGTCACCAGGCTCATAGCTACACAGCTGAAAATTAAGCTCTGTGCAGGTCAGAGTTTGGTAACCCAGAAGTTCAGTGGTTACACGATACCATTGCAGAGCATCCAGAGATGGCATTGTGATGCCACACAGATGCAAAAGAATATCACACTGCAATTAAGACCCCTTACAGGGAACATAGCCACTCACATCAATATTTCCCATAGCACTCTGCCAGGAGGGAATTTGCAAGAGAAGGTGAGAAAACTCCCTAGGTTTAGGAAGGTAGAACTCTAGAGCCAGTATGTGTCAGTAGCCCAAAAATGTGAAAGAGTGAAATGCATATATATTGTTACATTTATAAGGAAACAAATTAGAGTTATTTTAAAAAGAATTTCATCCAAGGGAGTGTGATGATCCCCGTTCCCTCTGGCCAGTCCTGGCCCCCTTTCTTTGTCAGGGATACCATTACGGAAGGAGATCTCCGTGTCTGCATCACTGTCTACTGCTTGCAGCTTTGGAATCTCAAAGAAGGACACACGCAGGTAAGTGCAGGAACACAAGATTACTTTACTGCATTTGAGGTCCAAGAAGCTTGGCGGTTTCTTAAGGCATGTCTTTGTTACAGGTACAACTCAACTAGAGTACGCAGGCTCTTTCAAACAGGCTCTAGAGTCCAACAGAAGAACTCAACAAGCAAGTCTAATAAGGAAGTTGAATAGTCCAAAATGTCTCTTTTCAGAGAGGAGGGGAAGAGCAGGTCATTAACAGCCTTCTCTCTCTGTTACAGGGATCTCCGCAGCCAGCAACAGCCTTCCTAGGTCTTGGACTTCGCCTTCCTCTGCAGCTCCTGACTTTGCTTCCTCCCCTTCCCAGGACAGCGTCTCTAACTGACTTTCCCACTCACCCTCATCACTCAAATTTCCCGCCTCGTCTGCCCTCTCCCGATAGCCGGGCAGGCTTCGAGGGAGGATCCTCACTCCTCCGCGCGCATACCACCTAGGAGATGGACCCACTGTAATCCCCCTCCTATGTTTGAAGTTTCCTCGCCCCCTGTTGCGCAGTTCCACCAAGTCCTTTACAGACCTGGTGGTAAGGAACAGAGTCACACTTCAACAGAGTCAGGAAAGAGATCTATGTCCAGGGGAGGGTATCTGGGTCGCTGGCTCACAAACAAACTCTCTCCCATATACACCTCCATGGGCTCCACATTGAACTTTTCATAGTCTTCCCATGTAAGGTCACCACAAGGAGTATACTTTTAGGCATGCCAAGGACATAAAACTCAACCAGGAATTAAGACAGGGTTCCTATGCACAGGAATTAACACATTTTCAGAAATAATGTGGGACATTTTCTACAATGCTGTCAAAGTCAACTTGGTCTGCATTTGAATCAGGTCAGCTATAATCTAAAAATACCACAGTTCACCTTAAAAGCCAACATCATCCAAAAATACACACCATTCTCTCTCTTCTACTGCTTTGAAGTTACCTTCTGAAGGATCTTCCATACTTTTTGGTAGAACCCAACAGGGACTCTGTTAATGGCACCATCCAGCCGCCTCCTGCGAAGCCACTGCCCTTGTCGATCACCCCAGCTGATACAGTGTCCACCAGACCCTGTGGGAGATGATGTGCTAGTAGGAGAAGATGGACTACTGCATCTCTGCAAATAAAAGAGAAACACATGTAAATGTCACCCAAAAATTCAGACGCCAACACCCAGCAAATAATATTTTAAGCCTCACAAAGAAAAAGTCAACCACCCAGTTGTAAAGCAGCAATGAACAGACACCCCTTTCACTGCTTCTCCAATCCAATTCCCTCCCTTAAAATACTTTGCTGGAATGGGGCAAAAGGGAGGGAGAAAAAATGTCTAACAATTTCTTGTATTCATTTATCTGGAAAACATACCATTCAATACTGCAAGTTTCACTAACATGACAGGATCTTGTTATTGACTATGAATTGTAAAACACCTATAGTATAGAGCAGCCTTCCTCCTCTCCCACCCATACAGTTATGTTCACATTTTCTGTTTCTGTCAGTCTGAAAAATACAATTTAATTAAAAATAAAAACAGAATCAAGTGCTCCTTGGAAAAATTTGAATCTGAGGGAAAATTGCAACCTCTTGGGGGGGGGGGAACCATATACATAAATCACAAGTTACTTTTCAATAAAGGATGCTTTAATTTAAGAATCTTGCATGAATATTATCCAATTAATTTTTATTAGAATGAAAATATAACTTTGTGTTCTACAGAGTCACAATCCATTTTCACTACAGAAACCATTTGAACTCGACATCCAGATATGTTTGAATGCCTACTTAATACTCCTACTTAATGATGTGGATTTTCTACCTGGAACCACCCCTGCTATAGCTCATAGTTGCACTGGCAAAGTACCACATAATTCAGCAGCATTTAAGGTAACACACAGGTGACTTGTCACAAACCTTGAGAAACAATGAGAGTTAAAAATAGTTCTTTTTTATTATTACACTTTCCAGATGTCAATTGCTAGGTAACAGAGCTTCGAAGGCAAAGGACTGCTGTACTAATGATGCTAAAAGACCCTGGAAACTGAGCAGAGGCCAATATTTGGATGCTTTTCACGAAGGAAAAAGCTCTCTGTACAAATGCTTTCCCTTTCACAGAACCATGCAACATTATTTTTTTGCAACATTAATTGCAACATTATTTTCCTCAATATTCTCTATGAGGGATTTTTCCTATCTAAATGAAAGTTTCTAGCATTTTACTGCTCAAACTGTACGTAGAAATCTTATTTAAGGTTAATTGACAACTATAAGTGTGTTAATGATGTTCTAACAGGAATTAACTGAATTACAGTAACTCCTTTTATTAACGGAATTCAACATTATTACTCACAATGCAATTTTCTGTCATACTACACTGAGCCATTTAGGAAATTATTCAGTTAAATCAGCTTTAGTTTATTTGACCTGTTTTTATATCCATAAGACATCTTACATTTTCCAAATGCAGTAATTCCATCAAAACAAAAAGTAAAATTACCAAAGTCAATAAATTCATTAAACTATTGTCATTATAAATCTTCTTTCAATATATATTGTCTAATTGTGCCAATTAGCATATATTAACAGCATCTGACAATTATTTATGATGTCTAAGACATACTCAGTTACTTAGATGAAGTATACCACATACAATTCTTTCTATATGGATGTACATAAAATTCTACACAGAATGTAATATACAGTAATGTAAAACGTCAAACCACAGTGTCAAGGAAAAAACTCTTAAAGTTGTCTGCTACAATTTCATTATCAGTTTCTCACTTCTTAACATGGTTTACGAAATCATGTTGAGTAGTGTTGACTTGCTATTTGTTGACATTTTCACACAAAGAAATGACAAGATCAAAACCACAAAAAGGACAGACAGAAAACACCTTTTTATTGACAGTCTTTCCTCAGGTCTTTGCTGAAGATATCACTATCCTTTTGGTAGGACTCCTCACCATAGTCCACATATCTTCTTAACAATACCATCAACATAGCAAGTTCATACAAAAAAGCATTCTCCATATTTTTTAAATTGCTTTCTTCAGGAGATAAGCCAAAGCTTGGGCATCTTCTGGAAGGTGTATATATATTGTACAAGGAGTTGGGTTGTAATATAATGGCTGCGATTAAACTATGTGGAGAGGAATGTTAATGAATCAGTTATATACAACAGACAAATTAATAAATTGCCTTGCTCTCAGAATACAGAATATCAAATGAAATACATAAAAAATAATTTTCCTTTGCTTATTAAACTCTTTATTCTAGAAATGTGACAACTTGGGTTTCTATCCTGGGCTTTCAGACATTATCAAAGAAAACAAGAAAGTAAAGAGAGCAGCATGGGTAGATATTAATATTATATTTAGCTACTATTCTATTGTTAAGAGTTTGGTCCAAATTAATTAAAGCATGCTTAAATTAACTGTGAACCACACACACACACACACACACACACACACACACACACACACTTTAGTGTGCACTCTAAAGTAGGTATACAGTTTTTATTATTAAAAAACATCATAAGGATGACATAAAAATTGTGATCAAGTACTATATCTTAAGTGCTCAAATTGCTGGCCATCAGCTTTTACACATTCTTTAAAATGCTGGTCTTTAGCATTTATAACTGTACACCTACTTTTGCACCCAGAAGAAATGGTGAGCTTTTAACATGTAAAGGCACCAAGATTGTGGGGGAGATACTGCATTGACCAAATGCAAAGGTAACATTGCTTCCTTGCCCCTAACAGTTGTTTGATTAAATTGTCTCTTTCTACACAACTATTACATTACAGAAGGAGGCCCATCCCTTCTGTATCTTGAGACAAAAATGAAAACAATTTTGATCAACACAACAGTTCTGCTTTTGTAATGCTCTGAATGATAAAGTCAGAATGGTTACTTTGAAAACTTTAGGCACTTGTTGCAACTAGTGAAGTTTATCTTCCTGTACAGTAATTATTAGAAAGACAAAACTGCAATCCTATTCATGTCTACTCAGAAGTAAGTACTATTGAGTTCAATGGGGCTTAATCCAAGAAAAGTGCTGTTAGGATTGCAGCCAAAGAGCATTAATTCAGCACCAGTTCTGGAGAAGCACACTTGTTCAGAAGAAGCTCAGGTTCAAATCTTCACCATATAAAACCATGACCAATTGCTATGGACTGGTCAGTTTACTCCTGGTGCTAAGTTATTGGTGTCTGTTAAGGAATCTGGCCCATGTCCGATAAAAACTGAGATAAAAATATGTGCCAGAATCTACAGATGACACATAAAGTACTTCTCTGTGAACTGCCTTCTACTTTTCTGATGTCACCCAGAAAATTAACTAGAAATTGGATTGCTGCAGCTCCAATTTCCAAAGCCAGGGGATCTAAAATGTACAACATCTTATGAAAGACCTATCCAGCAGAGCAAGAAAGAATGTCTTTTTTTACATACTTAAAAATCCAATTACTGGTCTGTATTAATTTTTAAGGCGAAACGAGAGGGTGAAAAGAGCTTCCCCCTTGTAAGATTAGTACAGCCTACAAAACGTCTATTTGCACTGCAGAGGGTCTGGTTGTTCAGCGACGCAGGCGGTATTCCATTCAGCAACCCTGACATTTAGTCACACTACAGTTCAGTGGAAGTGCCAATGCAGAGGCTATTAACACACCTCTGCTGTGCTGTTCTCTCTTCTGTGCCTACAGTGATAAGCTCCGCTTAACCAGATTCGCTTGCCATTAATAAATCATTGCAAATGAATTATGGGCCTGGATAATGAGTGTGAAAAGTGTGTAAAACCATTGAGTCTTCACACAGCCATTTAGCAGGCGGGTCCCCATCAAAATATACGGAATATGGCATGCTCATGAGATTTAATGGGAAACACTGCTCAGTGCACAGAATACCAATCTCCTTATTAAAAAACCAATTCTCTAGCTCACAAGACAGCACAGAACAGCCTAAAAACGTGTCATCAGTTTCCCCTCCAGGCTTAGGACCAAAAAGCAATTTGATGGAAAAAAGATCAGATCGTTTAATGGTACAAAAGGGTTCCCACAACCAGCTGAAACAGAGAGTCATGTTCATTCCTTGTTAAAACCTTAAAGTTCCCACATCTTCATTCACCTGTTCTTAGCTGGATTGTCCCAAGATACAGACATTTCTGGCTTCTTCTCACTAGCTGTATTGGTGCACTTCAGGAGTAGGTTTTTGGCTCACTCCATTCAAATATCCCTCATGCTCTTTTTCACTGTCTGAATTTTCCACTCTGAATCTGGTCCTTCCATCTCAGCTAATAGCCACTGATAGTCTTTCAATATTTATCCTGCCTTCCATACATTAATCCAGACCCAGATAGATTGTGTCTATCACCATTAAAATGTAATAAATTCGTTACACACTGTGTGAGGAAGTGCTTTTTTCAATCCCGAACCTACTGAAATACTTCACTTGAGTCAAAATCATAATGGATTCTGATGACACTGTACGACAGTGATTTTCAATCTTTTTCAGCTCATGGCACACTGACAAGGTGCTAAAATTATCAAGGCATACTATCAGGTCTTTTGGGGTTTTTTTTACAACCGACAAGGCACTCCATCTGCTCATGTGGGGAGCTCACACCCCGGTTGCCCTACTTCTTTAATAAAGTATCTTTCCCCAAAGTGTTTGCTGCACATCTGCAGCCCATTCTCAGTGAACAACAGCACACTGGTTGAAAACCGCTGCTGAAAGAATTGTACAGGATCTGACCAAGTGCCAACTAGACAAAAATAAACTTCACTTGTTGGCTTCCTTATTCACTTTTCCATCCTTTCGCATTTTTGAATTCTCCAGCTTTGCTACAAGTGAGCACACTTAAAACTTGTTGCTTATTTTATTAAAATGAAGCTCAATGTGTAGTAACAATTGCTGCCAGCCTTCTGCAATATCACAGTAATTTAATCATTAGTGAAGGTAGGTTTTTCTATGATAATGAAATAAAAACACATGGCACCACTTTCTTCACTTCTCATTTTTCTGAAAAACCAACCAAAAATCCAAAATATGTGACAAAATAAAACAATTATCTTAAACACCACTATATGTTGCATCTGCATTTTAACAGCTATATTGCACCTGTGGGTGCTGTGGTGGTGCAAGTGGCTAAGACACTGTGCCTGTTAACCAGCAGACCAGGGTTCGAGACCCGGGTCAGCCTCACAAGACAGGGTGAGCTCCTGTCCTTAGCCCAGCTCTGCAACGCCAGCTGGATCCAATCGTATTGGCTCTGCCTTTCCATTGGACTAATTCAGTGGTGTGGAAAGTGGGGGTTTGCTGCTTGGGTAACAGCCTATCCTCCATAACAATCTAACCCAGGCTTTCATGCAGCATATGCAGCGCTAAGCATGATACCATAGTCTTTCAAGACTGACAGAGGCCTGTAACTGCAGCCTTAGTACACAATTAAAGTGATCATAATTATAAATTAGAAAAAATGCACCCTTGAAGTAAAAATACACAACTCAACTTTCTGCACTTCTAACTTTGGAAAACACCAAAATTGGCAAAAAGTAAAACTATTTTTACTCACCTTTAGTCATTGGCTAGAAAGCACTTAAGTTAGTAGATTAAACCGGGTCTTATTTTTTTCTGGATCCTCTTTGTGGGAATGTGTGCTGTGTTTTAATTTGATATATCTCTTCGATATGTTGACAGTTAAGTTCCAAGTGACTTACCCTACAATCCAGAGTAACTACGGGAGCACGCAAGAGACTTTATTTGAACCCATAGTTGCTGCACTACCTAGTGAAAACGTATGGGAAATTCATATTGAAATCCAGAGCAAATTGTTCTTACACCGGAGCAAGGACTCCACGTAGTTACTCTGGATTGCGCCCTATGTCTACATACTAGTTTGTATTGTTAGAAAGAATCCCAAAATGCAAGTCTTTAACACACAAGATTAAATCTAAGCACGTCTGTTCCTACCACAAGGAATGAAAGAGATTTTAAGTTTCTGAATCATGGATTACCATGGACCTGGAAGAGTGCATGCTGCTGGATGTAGAATGGACCCCATAGAAGAACTACAAAACAGAAATACAAAACAATGAAAATCAGTAAAATCAAAACATGGAAATGAAGCAAAATAATAAACATGAAGAACATACTCAAAAACATGAATTCAAGTAAGCACTCATTTGTTGGAACCTGCTACAAATCACGTCTCATTGCTGCCATTTTGCCAGTTTGAGTAAAGACATTCCCAGCCTTTTCTGGAAATCTTAAGAAATTCCCAAATTGGTATCCATGTTGACATTGCATTGTAACATGAGTGTTGGCCTTCAGCTAGCAGGAAACAATTATGCAAATCAAATGAGGGACATACAAGAATCGCTTTGGACACATGAAGCACATTAGGGCAAATGTAAGACATTTTCTATGCAGCATGCATCATAATGCTTTGCATGCCATGAGGCTTCATGCAAGCAAAATGCCAAGCAGGAACAATGTTCTCTTTACAACATACCAAATCAGTGTTCCTAGACATTTTATATATTTAATTTTAACCATGATATTTGGTATGAATCTTGAAATGAAATGTATTAAAACACAGATGAGTATACTCCATCTTGATGTTCTCAGGCAGAACTCAGATATTATGGTGAATGGTGTATAAAACAAACTCAAACACTAATGATTAACTTTCATGTTTATATGTCACTTTAAAAAAAGCTAGAGTCACTCTTCCGTACCAATGGTAGGTTCCCAACTAGTGTTTCCAATGTGGTGTGGACAGGTTGGCAAATGTCTGTGCACTATTCTAAGCCAACCACCCACCCCACATGTATAGAAGTGTTTTACAGATTATGCTGACCAGCTTCATCCATGGCTCACTTTATTATTATTTTCTTTCGTCAGTGGAACAGCTACTTTGTTTTAACCGTATTTTAAGCTGGGGTTGTTGTTAGGCTAACACAGAATATGTTTTCAACATTTTTCAGTGGCAGTTGGATTTTAGTACCAAGAAGAAGGGCCATAGGAAGATGGACAGGATTAGGTGTGTGTTAATTTAGTATATATTCACAATATTATTATTGGATTCTGTAGGAATAATATTATAAGACTTTAAGATACATAACAAATTCACTCAAAATGCTATACAGTATTACCCTGATTAATTCGGTCTTTACAAGAACAGGGAAGACAAGACAAGAGGATAAACACCATCTTGACTATTCCAGATTTAAACATACAAATGCATCAATCCTGCTGAATTTAAATGGGAATTACTGATGTATTTAGGTTTATGATCACTCCCTCCACTTAATTTTATAGTATTAATGCAGCTATTATGGCAGCCATGTTAATGGTGACCTCTAGTGGGCAACTCATGTGTTCCAGGGAATGCAGTGAAGGGGATTTTCCATTAAAGGAACTGAAGGCAGAGAGTTGCAGCGGGATTGTAGGTACAGCTGTGTATGCTGGGGCAGTAGCTGGGGGGACGACAACACTAAGTTTTTCAGGGAGCCCCTCTGCAGAGTGCAAGGAACCTTCTCCCCCTCAGAGCCATTCCAAGAGGGGGGAGCATCCTGGAATGACTTAGAGCATCCTGAGCCTGGAATGGCTCACAAGGGGAGGAGATCCCTTGCGCGTTGCAGGGAGGATCCCTGCAAAACTTAGTGTTGTCGTTTCCCCACCCCGCTCTATGCTTTGATGCAGAGACACCTGGTTCATTTTGAGCAAAACATTTAAGATATGTTTGAAATGTATTATATTGTAATAAGTAAATGTGAAATATATTATATTTGTAGAAGATGTGATCACATATAAATACAAAAGGAGTCAACCGTTCAGTAAGAGTCTTATAAGAAAAAAATTATAAAGGGTTTATCAACAGGATTATAAAAAATTATAAAGGGTTTATCAACAGTTATACAGAAATAACTGTTCAACTTTACTGGGATAAATTCAATTGGTATCCATGCCAAAGTGAATTTGCTCCAGCAACCAGCAGAGAGTTCCTTACCTCTCTTTCTCACCTGACCATCCAAACATTAGCTACAGCAGGGGTTAACATTTACAGCAAGAAATTACTGATTAAGGGTCATTTCATATATTATGCAGAAAGCAAGCTAGTTTTGATACTGAATGAACACTCAGAAGGGAACTGTGACTAATCACAACCCCCTGACAAATGTCATCTGTTTATGACATTCACATGTTACATTTTTACAGTGCATATTTTTAACACATTTTGTGTGATGTAGCCCTGAGAATGGACTACTAGAATGAGTAAGATGTTCTCTCTCACACAAAAAGAGCTCAAATGCTAATTTTTTGCAATGTGATTATTGATTCAAGAGAACCGACTTGAGTTAGTAACCTTGGAAACAACCCTGGAACGCATGCCAGCGAGACAGAACACACCAAAGAAAATCTCACACATTGATCATATTAGTAATTCTCTACTTGAAGACTTGAAAAATTCAAAATAGTGTGTGTGGGTGTGCATGCGTACAACGGCATCTATGCATTATCAAATAAAAACATGCAGACTTTAACAATTAGATATGGACAGAAGCAATTTTCATGTCACCTTATCACTATTACTTAGTCTCCCATGTCTCTAGAATTAAAAAAAATTAACAATGAGCATGTTCAGCAGTTTTATTTCACAAATGCTGAAAACCAACAGAATCAAATGCTAAGCTATCTTGTATTATTACTTTCTCCTCTGTATACAAGCAATTCAAACAACAAAGGACTTGAGTTCAGAGCGCTGCTTGGGAGCAACAATGCATGTGGGTAATTGCGTCCAACATGGGCAACTATTACCTTTCTTTTGCACATTATTTGTTAGGAAGATATGATGGGGTAATTGTCCTGGGCACCTGAAAAAATGGGCACCACAAAATTTGAAACACACCCTAAAATGAACTAAAAGCTATATAAATATTACGTATGAGTTGTAATGGCCAGTGAATAATGAGCTCCATGAACCTGTCCTTAGATGCCCGCAGGTAAATGCAGAGACATGTTTTCACCTGTTTCATCTCACTCTTCAGCCTAGTGATGCCACTTCTTTCCGTTTTAGTTGCACCTGTATGATCCACTTCATGAATAGATATAGCCGGGCTTGATGTACAAGAATCAAGAGGACGCACTTTGGGGAAACACAAAATTAAAGAAACCAGCTTGTTATAAGAATTAAACATGAGCAAGATTCACTTTCAAGTAACAATGAAAGAAAGGTATCTTACTGCTTCTTTCAACTCCAAATTCTTTCCCACTGAGAATATGGTGAAGAAGATTTTTCATATCAAAGGGGCTGAGATTCATTAAGCTTTCTGAGGCTTCTTCACCTAAATTAGAGAAAGCAACAAAACATAAAAAGTTGCAGGTGAAATTACCAATAAGAAAAGAATGTGTTTTCACAACACAGATAATTTCAGATTGAATGAATGGCTTTGCTACCACGTCTCAACTTACCAAATGAATGACTAGCATTGCTTTCAACCCCATCAGCTTAACTGAAACTAAAAACAGTCTTATTTTTCCAGGGGAATAATAATTCAAGCCTTCTTCTTGGATAAGCCTACATCTATGCTATCAGTACAAAAGAGTTTTATTTTACATCAAAGGGTACAAGTACCTCCCTTTTCCCACTTTATACATCTCAGTAGCATTTTCACTGCTGAATCACAGATCTCAGCTTTATACAAAGAATTCTATAAATACCTTTGGATATCTAAGGGTGCAATCCTAACCTAGACCAGCATAATTCATAAGTCTTCCTGTTCCTGTGGTTATGTAGGGAGGCAAGCACATGTCTGTGCACTGGCCTAACCCCATCCCCAGGAGTGGAGCAGAAGTGTCTTATGGCACTTTTGTGACACCCCCAGGTCAGCACAGGACTTGTGCCAGGGCTTAGGCTGGCCTAAATGGAGGTTAGGATTGCAGCCTTAAAGATCTTCTTGCTATGCACAATAAAGTGGAACAGCATCTTACTTTCCAGAAGACAAGTAGCACATTGGAAAGGCAAACTGAAACCATTTCACTTCATTGCTTTGCTGTGCATTTTATTCTTAAGAAAATAAGCTTGTGAAATCTGTTGAAAGCATGTGGGAGGGAAAGCAGGAGTGAACATGGTACCTGTTTTTTAAAATTCCTGCCTGACCCACATAAAGGGGCATCACTATGGGGGTGCAGTTGGTGCACCAGGTGACATGCCTGAGGGTGGTGATGTACCAGAGGAGTTTGACATTCCTCCAGCTGTGCTAGCCCACTCCAGCTAAATTCCAAGACTCCCTCCAAACTTGCCAGAGGGGCAAGCTCAGAGTACTGCTGTGGAGGGAGGGGCAACTGCATGTCTCTCCCAGTCAATGCTCTGAATGCAGGATGCCATTCAGGAGCTATGGGAAGGTGCCCCTACCTCCAGAGCAGTGCTTTGAGCTGCACGTGAACAAACTTTTGTACATGCACAGTGCTCCTCTGAAGCCAGCCACCCTGAGTTATTCAACAGTCTGGCACAACAGGGGGTGACACTCTGGAATCTTGTACTAGATGACACGGACCCTAGTAGTGCTGCTGCCCACAAACAGAACATATAGGCAAAGCTCCAGTAGAAATAATGAAACATTTGGAAATTCTCACACAAATAGTTGACCTTGTGCCCTGATAAATTATTTTCTTCTCAGCACTGCCTCTGCCCCTTCCCACTGTGCTGGGGGGCTGGAAAGTTGTCTGGATGTCTGAATCAGGGACAGAGAATCTGCACATGATGCAATATGCTTCATGATATGAATATGATGCATGATGCAATATGATGCATGATGCAATATGATCAGTGATGGGCCCAGCCAGCCCCAAGATCCGGTACGCCGGAAGTGGGTGGGGCCAGGGGCGGGGTCAGGGCCTGAGGGCTGGGCCAGGGAGGTTTTCAATTTAAAAATAAAAAAATTTAAAAATTTACTTACTTCTGAGTAGACCTGCACAGCATGGGGCTCTAAGGCTGCACTCCTCCACACTGGCCTGGGAGTAAGTCCCATTGACTGTCATGGGACTTACTTTTGCATAGACCTCCATAGGATGGGGGTATGTGCCTTTCAGCCCCCCACCACAGCGGGGAGAGGCTGGGTGGTGCCGCGTGTGGCTCTGCGGATGACTCCCCGCTCTCCCCGCCGGCAGGAGAGGCTGCGCTGGGCGCAGAGGTGCTGCGGGTGACTCCCCGCTCTCCCCGCTGGCAGGAGAGGCTGTGCTGGGTGCAGAGGTGCTGCGGGTGACTCCCCGCTCTCCCCGCCGGCGGGAGAGGCTGCGCTGAGCGCACCGTACCGGTTCGTCCACTTCTTCCTCCCCTCGCCGCTGCCTACTCGCTAGCGGCAGGGGATTTGTAAGATCCGGTCCCCGGGGACCGGACCGAATAGGCCTCTGCCCACCTCTGAATATGATGCATGATGCAATATGCTTCTCAGGAGAGGCTAAAGATGTTGGTTTAGGCTTGGCTTTGCCCCAAGAGGAGCAGGTAGCTGAAAGCAGAGCCATGGAATGAAGAAAAAGAATTAGGTAAAGGGAAGATGCTCCCTTTCTTTCCACATCTGAAACCAAGAACAGAAAGGACCCAAGGGGCCTATAATGAAAAAGGGGAACCTTAAGAAAGAATGCAAAGGAAGTAAGAAAGAAGACACTGTGCAGGTGTTATAGAAGGTGGTTCTAGTCTCAGAAAATTGTAACGGAGGAAGGATGGAATGTATGAAGAAGTAGGAGATTTTAGAACATCAGGTTAAGCAGCTAGAGGAGGAAAGTTAATGAGCAGGAGAATAGCAAGATAGGAGCATATGACAAGAGAGTGATGACAGAGAATATGACAGAGAGTTCTGAAGTAAGAACAGGGAACATGTGGTGGATTCAGGAGAGGATGGGGACTATATAAAGGCACCTAAGGCAGAGGAACAAAATATCTAAATATTTTTGGGAGGGACCTCTTATAGAGGAGAGGGGACTCAGATGAGCCAATGGAAGACCAGCAAGGAAGAGGTTGTGGAAATCAAGGCAAGAGTTTGCCTGAACTTGAGTTTTTGCTGAGCTGATCAAGTGGAAGAATTGTATTCTTGCAACAGATGGAACAACATCATTTGTTCAGCATATCAAGGAGCCTATTCAAGCAGAGTGGAGACTACTGTTTTCCACATTTAGCAAGACTGTACAATGTGAGAATGGCTTGGCAAGAAAGACGAGAAATTCAGTTCTGGACATACTGAATTTAAGGCACCCCACAAGTAGGGATTTAGATTGTGGACAATACATATATGTTTTATTATTTAGCTGAAGTAAAAACTGATCTCACCTGAACAATTCAAGCTCCGAGCCAGTTCTGTGGCCATTACTTGAATGATGAGTCCAATACGGAGTCTGAGCATCTCTGCAAAGAGATTAGGCTGCGACCGGACATACATAGCCAAGTATACCATAATTTCCTATGGGGCAGTAAAGGAATAGATTATACAGGCCTATATCATGATTATGAAATTTGCAACACAATGGCCTGGTTCAGATATAGCTTTTCACACCAAGAGAACAAGCCCCTAAAGCTATGGACTTGTACTTCTCTCTTTTCTTATTCAGCAAGATTTAATCATCCACTTTATAACAAACTTCAGAAAAATTACATACAAGTTTACAAAATTGGTTTGTTCTATCTAGATTTTACAGTTTGACCCTGGTATGTTACTACAGGTAAAACAAATCCTGGTTGTCCAAGTTCTTTTGTAACCTGCTTTATCCTAAAGGGAATGTGAATGTTTTAAAATCTCTTCTCCTTGTTAGTAAGAAAGGAAAAGGAGGTTTATGTGTAAGCCTGCAACTTGCAGAAACTCCTTCTTATAATGATATGGTTATTACTTCTCAGTTAGGGCAGGGAGGGGAAAAAACAATTTTTTCAGGATACAGGAAAGCCTCTTTCTATATTACCTGTGTAAGAACTGCAATGCTGATGTCGTGGCCACTGGCTTCATAGATAAGTTTGGTTAGCTCCTCAGGTGGTAGAGGACTAAAGAAAATTAACAAATTACAAAATTACTAATTACTAATTAGTCAATTACAAACTGAGAGAACAGTTATTTTTTCAAAACAGTCTACCACAATTATTTTTGTAATTATTTTGGAAAAGCTATACAATAGCATGTGATAACATGTTTAAAACTTGGTTTGCACCTATATACTTACTTGGTGAAGAATGGAGCCCTATTTATTCAGGTTATACCTTGAGCATCACATGTCAGCCTTGCTGTTGCTAACCAGTGTCCCCAACTTTTTCCCCCCTCTTGGTTCCCCTCCAGTAATCTCTTTATTCTTAGATCTTGCTAAAGTCTTATCTACTTTCTTCCCTGGCTCTGGAATCTGGCAAAGATCCATGATCCATGACTCCCTTACCATTATTTAAATTACATATCTATATATATGCAAAAGTTTCAAATTCAATATACTGTACATCAAATCAAAGCACACAGCTGCATAAAGCCGCATTATTATATTCTGAATATAACATTTCGCAAAGACACCAAGCAGTCACAAATCATTCAAGGAAGCCCCTGAAAGTTCAGTCACAAAGGGTGAGAATATGAACACTTACGCTGTAATTGTTTTTTCACGAGGCTCTGGTGGCAGGCCCACTGTAAGTTGCTTCTGGTGCGACAGAAGATCTGTGCATGCCTAACATTGGACAAGCAAAGAACCAAGCAAGTTAAATTCTGTAGCAACCAAGAGCTGCCTTTCTTTTAAATTCAAAATTGCTATTGTTTTTGCCTATTCCACATAATTTTTGAATGAGCTATAACGTGAGCCCAGCAAGGGAATTAAGCATCCCTTGCAAAAGCAGCTGCTTGATTCATATTTCCTTGCTGCGTGGGGAACCACAGCCTTGGGATGTCAGAGTGTCACTGCATATGACAATGCAAGTTGCTGCCAAGTTCCGCATGATTGGAGAATGGAGGTCTCAAAAAGCTATTCTGAGGTCCTGCAGTACTTCAAGATCTTGCAAGACCTTCAGAGGCCAAAGACGGCAGCCACCAGCAAGCAGTGGTGCTTGAGGGGAGGGAGGAGAGAAAATAATGGCCAGATGGGAGCAAAAAAGGAGTGGGTGGAGAGATAAGAAGAAACCTGAGGAAACCAGGGCAGAACAACCAAGGAAGGGAGGGAGAGAGAAGAACTGGACAACAGATGGGCTCACTCACAACAAACTGAGTCTCCCATGCCTGAAATGGAGCCAGAGGGAGAAGAATGCCCTGAAGAAAGCCTTGGGAGAGATCAGCATCCCAACAAAGAACCTAAGTTCTAAAACACTGGCACCCACAGGTAGAAGAAAACTAACCAGAAGTGGTGGGGATGGACGAGGAGACCCAGACAGCACAAACTGAGCTAGATACACACTGGAATTAAATAAATCAATGGACTTGCTGTGACCTTATTGTGGAATCAAAATTCCCTTGTTTGCAAAAGTATGCTCTATTGAAAAGTTTTCTGTCTGTTTCTTTAAAGGAATACTCAATAAGTCAACATAAATATTGCAAAATAATCCCTAGACGTTGTGTTGCCCTCTTGAAATTAAGCAACCTCAGGGTGCAACACCACACTTATTCAGTCAGGACCCACATGTTTACTTCCAAAATGAGTCTATTTTTATGCCATGCATTATTCATTGCGTTCAGTGATGGGAGTCAAAGAAATTAACAACCGGTTCTCTGCCCATCTGGTAGCCACTTTTAGATGGCTATTTTTAAACTTTATATGTCCTATCTCTCGTTAACAACCGGTTCTATAGAGTAAGTGTGAATCTGCTGGAGTCTACCACTGATTGTGTTTCTATAAAGTGCTGGACAAATACAGGGAGTTCTGCATTAACTATGGGTTTTGGGGGCCTTTTAATCCTCTGGAGGAAATAGGACGTGCTGCCAGAGGATGTTCTGAGGGAAGGGGTGTCTGGGCATGGAATCTCTGGCCCTAAGAGTACCTTCTTAGGTCTTCCAAAGGCTTTACTTTTGGTTTTACTGTAAGGCAATTAAACTTCACTTCTGGTTTTCCCTCAAAGTGACCTTCTAAGGGTTTCTAAGAGTCCTGAGGCTACATGCTCAGAACACTCTCCTGAGGCAATGGAAGCACAGGTCGCATTGCCTTTGGAGGGTCCATGGAGATTTACCTCTTTGAATTCAGGACCCCCAGCTCCTGAAACCATAGCTAACATGGGACCAATATTATAAAAAGAAGCAAGGGGCAACATATATAACATGCACACGTATCAGTCACTAAATAGTCACTAAAAGCAGTCTACTCAGAAGTTAGTCCCACTGAGTTCAATGGGACTTCCACCCAAGTAATTATAAAATTGCAGCCTAAAACATTTTCCCCTTCACTGAAGAGAAGAAATGAGACAGGCTAAGATATAGTCCTTCGTACCTCAGCAAGGACTTCCACTCTTTTCTTGAGTATGCCAGAGATATAGCGGATCAAACCCCATTCTTGGTGCAGGCCTGCTTTACTGTAGAGCTCACTGAGGAGACAATGTACTGTGACTCCACACTGCCCATAGAGTTGTGTTTCCCATTCAAGGCCCCTTAAAAGAAAAACAAACAACTTTAAGTGTGAAGCTATGTCTGGGTATTTTCCTTGGAGAGGTATGGAGAATAAAAGCTATAAAAGTCATTAGAAGCTATAATGTTTAAAAGCTATAATGTTTAAAATTGAGAACCTGAATCCACATCAAAAGAGATAGGTTTTTGACCTCGGCTTCCCACAGTCACTGAAAATTTACAGCGAGGCAGTTTTCGATTTAGGCATTATGAGCAAGTCAATGAAGTCAAGAGCATGATTGATTGCTTCAGTGTTAAGCAGGCAATTGTGTGTTTCCTCCATGTTTGCATGAATGTAGCATCCCTTGCTAAGATAGCAGTACGTAGAAACAAAATGTGACAAGGACTTTTAGGATTTTATCATCAGCCAACATTACAAAAGATAACAAGTAGCTACAACACATGTAATCTACCTATGACAGGTAGAAAGCTGCAACACCACAAAATTAAATATGGAATATTTGGCTAGAAATCGCAACAGGCCCTTCCAACAATTTAGTGGAGGTGTTAAAAAACAACAGAAAGGGAAAAGAAAAACCTTTCTATACACAACATTATGAATATACAACAATTTGGCTACTGTTTGAGAGTATAATCTCAAAGCCCAACTGTGCAAAGGAATGGAAAGACAGGAATACAGCCTGTACATTTGTAGTTTTACTCCTATCCAAAAGCAAGCAAACAACATGTGCTTTCAGAAATCTTGCAAAAAATTAGCATTGCAGGGCTGATTAAAAATATATAAAACCAGAATAAGTGATAAAATACTAAGGCACTTACTTTATTAGACACAAGACGTACAATATGTCTGCCTGGTCATGTAAAGTAGGACATTCCTTTAGCTGCTCAACTAATTTCTCACAATCCAAATCACCGTGGGCATCTTTGGGCAACTGAAGAACTGCTTCTGGATTCTGTTAATTAAAGATAAACATCAAATGACCAAAACTCAAAAGGGCCTGAACATGAAAGGCTACTCCAGAACTAATTAGCTATGGTTGCCATTGAGCAAATGTGAGGGAAAGACGAATGCAATGAAAGATTTGAAGTGTGGCGTTACTAGTTTTCATGTTTTGTTCAAGCAAAGTTTATTCAGTCGATAGGATAGATGCAATACAGGCATGCCTTGACATTCATGGGAGTTCTATTCCTTGAATCCCCACAGATGCAAAAACCTGCGGAAAACAAACCTATGGGTCAGGCACTCTGCTGCCCTCTGACTACAATCAGAGCTGTGGTCTGGTTGAGTCCAGAGGACTTTCTGAGTATGGTCTCAGTGGTGGTTTCAGTGGTTCTCAGAAAGCCTTCAAAGGCTTTCATCAGAAGTGACAATTTCAGAAGGCTTTCAAGAAGCATATCTCTGGTTGTGTTCAGAGGATAGAGGTCTGGCTGATAAATACTTGCTTGATACTATGCCACTCCACACATGCGCTGGCACTCTGGGACTCCTCAATGAATTTTAAAGTCATGGTGTTTAAAATCATGATGGAGATAAAGACAATAGTGTTTTATTCTAAGAAGAAAGGAAAATTTGCAGCATATGCTCAAGTCTTCTCAAATAACACTTAACATTTTACTTCTGTTGAGGTTGAAATCCTTACCTCCATTTAGGCCAGCATAAGCCCTGGCACAAATCCCGTACCAGACTAGGGGTGTCACAAAAGTGCCACAAGACACTTCTGTACCCCTCCTGGGGAAGGGGGGGTTAGGGGGGGTTAGTCATACACAAGCTCCCCAAGCCACCAAGTTTAGATATGCCAGGGGCATTGCATTGGTCTAAATTGGTTAGGATTGTGCCCTCAATCTTCTAAAAAAACAAAAAGGATACTGCCATTTCAGTTTGCACACACTAAATATAGGAACAATGTGCAGAATATTTCTGCATCAGCAACTAAAATGCAAATCTCCTGACCTGAGGGAATCATAGGCTGCAACCCTAAAGATATTTTCCTCTATTGAGCACAATGGTACTTACTTTTGAATAGACATGCGTAGGATTGTGCTTATTATGTATCTGCTACAGAGCTATTAGCACTGCAATATCTATCCTTAGTACTGTGACTTGTCTTGCAAATCTATTAACAATCTTCTGCCTCAGGAGAGAAACACAGTGGAGGCCAGTGCATGAGCAATCAGTTGCTAGCAATGATTCTTTCCTTTGTTGATCTTTCCTAGCAATGATCTTTCCTAGCAATGATTCCCATTTGTTGTCTTCCTGCATTTTGAGTTCATACCATCTGGGTTGTGATGCTGTGTCCTCCCTGTGTTCTAGTCAAGGGGTGACCAAACTCCAGCCCTGAGGCCAAGCACCTCCATCTGGCCCTTGACAGGCCCCCTCCATCTGGCCCTTGGAAAAGTCCTATTATCCTCAGAGGTGAGGGAAGCTCTGCTCCCGGAACCTACAGAGGGTATACTGAAGGTTGGGGAGGCTGCAAGCCTCACAGAAAATGCTTATGAACAGGTTTGAAGATCACTTTCTCTCTGTGTTATAAAGTGTTTATGAACAGATTTGAATTCATTCATAAGTTCTGTCTAATATAATCATTTATGTAAATATTTTCAAAATATAAATCAGTTTTTTAAATTAACTGAAATATAAATCAGTTTTTTTCTGTCACCAACACAGTGTCTGAAAGATGATGTGGTTCTCTTGCCAAAATGTCTGAGCACTCATGCTCTAGCCTAAATCATACAGAGCAGAAAGCTATTGCAGGAGCAAGTTTAAATCAATAACTGTTCTAATTTTTCACAATTAAAAACAATTTTTCTAATTGACACTATATTGATAAAGTTCATTTCTTCCTCTACCTAAAAAGTCTGTGCCAAAGACATCTATACATCCCAAATATAAACTATGTAAATGGTGATCTTGGGTCAGTGACTATCTCTCACTATAACACAGGACAAACTATTGTTGTGAGGACAAAAGGAAGGAACCAGCTATGTATAGCACCATTATTTTTTCATTTTCTTTATAAACCACTTTGTGAACTTATTAAGTTGAAAAGTGGTATATAAATAACTGTAGACAGACAGACTTTAAGCACCTTGGATGAAGGGCAATATAATAATGTGGGAAAAAAAAAAAGTATACAAACATGATAACGGCTCACTTTATCTTCAGCTGGATGTGGGGAGTCAACAAGGTTCAGAGATTTCCGGTGGGTGTTTAAAACCTTTGTAGGTAAAGACATTGAAACCTCTGGAAAATAAACAAAAATCATACCATTCTAAATAGACAGAAAAACTGTTGTAAGAATTCAAAATCCTCAACATATCAAAGCATACGTGATATTATGGGCCTACATACAGTTTTGTATTCAATATTATCCCTAGCAGTGAAAGTTGTATGAGCATAGTTTATTAGGGCAAGCAAATCTCTTTTAAAGTTTGGGGGTTTTGTTGCAACTCTGCTGCCAGTAGTACTTGAAGCCCTATTTTTCCCCTGACCAGATGGTTCCTGTCGCTTGCCATCTTTCCCTCCAGAAAGTATTATCATTTCCTGGCACATTCTGGAGAGATAAGAAAAATGCTACTAGGACAGTGTTTCAAGTGTTGCTCAAGTAGCTGCTGCTTGTTTAAAAATATATATAATTTAAGTTATTGAATTTTTTCTTGCTCAAACACAAGAACCTTGGATCTGGATATTTTTGTCCCACCCTTCACTCCACCTTCTTGCATTGCCCCCCTAAAGTGCTAGAGCTTTCCAAGATGTAGAAGAGCAGGTTTGGCTCTAGTAGATTACATATGTAGTGCGTATATGACTAAACACCACTGGCTGTTCCCCCTATAGATAAATTACTTGAGAGAGCTGTTCTTAACATTCTAGTAGGAGATGGAAGTAGAGGGTTACCTCCCTCCACTTCTCCAAAAGTGGGTCTTTCTGGGATCAAAGAGACTTGATGATACCCATTTGTAAGGAATTTGTAGCTGACCGTTTGTACACAGACCAATTTGCACTGAAAGTTCAGTGAAAAAAGAAATCTATTAAAATAAAGCCAGCATGTTTTGGTTAACCACTGGCCACACTGCTAGAAATTCAATTCACATTACTCCAATGTTCACATTTTATCCTAGTGCACTGCACTTAATATCAAGTTCCAACTGATAGCAACCAATTCTAGTTCTAGATTTCACAGAAGTACCAGTCTTTCACAACTTCTGTTTTAGTAATGACTACTGGAACAAACATTTTACAACTATAGTCATAAGGTGGCAAAAGGAGAAGGGGACAGCAGAGGATGAGGTGGTCAGACAGAGTTACCAAAGCAATGAATATGGATTTGAAAAAACTTTGGAAGCTAGTAGAGGAAAGGGTAGCCTGAAGTCCATGGGGTCCATGGGGTCATGAAGAGTCGGACGCGACTTAATGACTAAACAACAACAAAGTCATAAAGGAAAGCTTAGCGCCAAAAACCATGACTCCAAATTAAATGGTAGCAATGGGCCAATATGCTGTCACATTGTTCATTTCAGTTACAGACCCAAGTATGAGTGGCATCAACCTACCAGAAATGGCACTTTGTGGGATTAGTGTCATAACAGCACTGCAGTATTTCAGAGTAACCGTAATTAGTGCCATAATAATTCAAACTTTTCTCAGCAACAATAGCATCTGGCATTTACAGGCATTCCATCTGTGAAAGGGTAGGAAACATTTTTAAATGTATCAACTCACTTGGAACGTCCAATCCTTTCGCCTTGGCCATGATTGACAGTATCTCTCTGGTGGAATGAGCAGCACTAAACACATGGGGCGAACTGGCACTTTTTGAAATTGGAGGCAAGAAGCATTTCAGAGCAGTGCTCTGCAACATACTGTTTATGTACTGGTCCAGCTCATCCTGGCTTTCTGTCAAGACAAAGAATAATCTTTGAAAGAGAAGATAGAAATGTGCTTCCTGCTGAGGCTCATTATCTTTGTGATATTTGAAAAAAGCAACAAAATATAAGTGGTAGAAATAGCCAAAAAATATTCTGTCACAAAGAATGGGTAAACAGATGGGCTTAGTCAGATCATGATAGGGAATTAGAACAAGGATATGCTGAAGACTGGCTCAAAATCTGTGCGAGATGCAACTTACCAAAGAACCATAGCTATTGTACCTACTTACAGCACAACACTATTTACTCAGAAGTCCCGTTGTGTTCAATAGGACTTACTCCCAGGAAAGTGTAGTTAGGATTGCAACCTTATAGTCATGAACTTTGTAAGTCTAGCTCTGCTGACAGATGCCCTAAGGTTAGCTCTCTTATCTTACTGTTGTATTGGACATGTTACCTGAGGGCGCAATCCTAACCTAGGCTGGTTCAACTCTCATTGGTATTCCTATCCCCCCCACGGTGATGTAGGGAGGCAAGCGCATATCTGTGCACTGGCCTAACCCTCCCCCAGGGGTAGTGCAGAAGTGTTGTACGGCGCTTTTGAACATGCCAAGTCAGCACAGGACTTATACCAAGGCTTAGGATTGTAGCCTTGATTTGCCTTATTAATATTCTTTTCTCCCCTTTTGTAACCACCACCATCCACTGCCAAAATTTAGACTGCAAGGTTCTCACTTCAGGGACCTGACATTTTTCTAATTTGCATTCACTAATGCTACCGCAAATAATAAATGCATGAATACAGTACACACCAAGGAAATGCTTAAAAAATAACATTTTCAATTAATTGGTACTGCTTGGATCTTCTTTCATCCTTTTCTTTTCTACCATATCAAAAAGATACTGTGCACCATCCAAGAACATCATCAAAAATTCTTTGACAACTTCTAAGATTTAGAGCACAATCCTAACTAGGTCTACTCAAAAGCAAGCCCCATTGTGTTCAATGGGTCTTACTCCTGGAAAAGAGTCTTTAGGATTGCAGCCTTAGACAATTTAAGGCTCAATCCTAATCTCCATTTAGGCCACCGTAAGCCCCAGTATAAGTCCTGTGCTAACCTGGGTTGTCACAAAAGTGTTGTAAGCAATTCTGCCCCACTCATAAGGGGGTTAAGCCATTGCACAGGCATATGCCAACCTCCCCACACCACCACAGAAAGATATGCCATGTTGAGTAAGGATGGCCCAAATTTTGGTAGGATTACATCCTTCAACAAAGTAAGGTTCTGTCAAAATTCATGCAGGAAAGAGCCACATCTCAGTGGCATCCATATGCTTTGCACGCAGGAATTCCCAGTTTTAACCCTTAGCATCAAATTAAAAAATTGAGGCAATAGGGCTAAAAATATCAATGCGCTACACATTGAGCTGTCTCTACTCAGTTTGAAATACCAATTCTGATTCAATAAAAGGCAACTTTGTACGACAATCTTTTCTACAGATTGAATTTTTTACTCTTCTCTTATGAAGGTACCTTCTTACATTAAGGAACTTCACAAGATCGGTTGCAGATTAGCAAAATTACAACAAACAGGTTGAAAAACAGCTATAATGATTAAAATATGTTCTGTGCTTTAGCATTACACAGAGACATGAAAATAGTACATTTATGAAAATGAAAAAATATTACCACCTTTGACACAGAAATCTCTATAATCCTCTAGCTCATAGCCACTTTCAGGGCTAGAATAGTCTCCATTCTCATCATCAAATAGCTTCCCATCACAATCCGGGTCAAGAAAACTTAGGTTTGTATAGAATGAAGTGGTTAGAAAGTCTGAAAGCTTGCCCAGTTTCACCCTAAAAGGAAAAAAAACATTGCATGAAGAAGAGTTACCACATTATGTTTAATGTAACTTTCTCGCACAACATGAGAAAACACTTCCAAAAATCCCCATGATGTACAATCACTAGACTGAAGTGATTCTGACTACTACTGAGGTTAGATAAATTTGCCATCTAAATGCTCTCTTTAATTCAGGGCAGGGTGACCAGATGCCAAACCCCAAATCCCACCCCCTGTTTGCAAAAATTCCTGTCCCCCAAGCCAAAATTCCTACCCGGTTAAAAAAAATTGTAGGACACCCCTCAAAAATGTAAGACAAATGTAGGACGTTTGTAAGACAATTGTAAGACAAAGCTAAAAACACTTGTATTGCTTTCCTGTACTGGGGGGGGGGCTAGGGAGCTAAATCCATGCTTTTTGTTGAAAGTAAATATTGGTGGATCCCTCTACAATGGCATAGGGAGCAGGGGAAGCTGGGGTTTCTTGGGTCAGTTGGCAACCCTGCTTTAAAAAAATTCTTCCTCCCCTTTCCTTTCCATAGCCAAACTCCCTGCAAAGTTTCAGAGGAACTCCACTTGCAAGGCTTCCAAGTTTCCCTCCTTCCTCTGCTCTCCTCTCCTCTCCAGCAGCCTCAGCTGAGCTCCCTTCTTCCTTCCTTTGCAGCAAACGTAGCTAGAGCAAGCAGTTTCTCTGGCAAGTCTGTAGGGACTAAGCTGAGCTCACAGCTAGCCACAGCCATTTTCCCAGCAGCCTTTCAGCTGCTGGAGCTTCTCAGACCCCTGGCAAGAATGCTGCAACCTGGCACCATGCATGCTTGGAGATGGCTTGGAATGGTGCTTTAGCATGGAGAGGAGAGGGGGAAACTACAATTCCTTTCCTTCCTTCCCTCCCTCCTACTCCTTTGACCAGCAGCCTCAATGGCTCAGTAGGGCTTGCAGCAGCCCTAAAAGGCCTAAAATCTCAGGAAATGCCCCAAATTTCCTGACAAAGAGGCCATTTACCCAGATATCCAGTTCTAGGGTCTCATTTCTAGTTCTGTCCGGGCATTTCCAGACATGTGGTCAGCCTGATTCAGGGGAACTGGTATTAGATGCTGGGGTAAATAAGAGATCTTTACCATCATTATCTGCTTATGAATTTTCAGAGATCCCTGACTGGTTATTGTTAAAGACAAACTGCTAGGCTAAATAATACACACATAACCAAGCGTGTAGAGTAGAGCCTCCAAAACAGACCTAACAGTGAATCTCAACAAACATTAGAGAGGACCAAAACATGTTGCAGCCTTTACAAAAGGAGAGGAATATTTTGATTTCAACTCACCTAGCTCCTCCAAAGTATCCATCCCCAAGTTTTCTAACTGTCGCCAGAATTGCCGGATCAATGTCAGAGCCATCCACAGCTAAAAAAGGATAAGAAAGTAACTGTAATGCTTGGCAAAAGGCTTCTTTACTCTTATTTTGGCACTGAATAAGGCATTATTTGGTTTTTATAAGAATTGTGTGGGTGATTAAGATGATAAATTATTATCATCTTTACTCTTATTTAGGTACATTATGTAGCCTTCCATGAAATGTAAGCTATTAACAGAAGTCTCAGCAATAGTTTTCTGCAGCATATACAAAAAAGGCAGGAGTGTTTTTACAGTGAAGCATAAAGAACGTAATCTTTGCGAAATTTTCAGTTTCCGGGTTTAAATTTAAATGATGCTCTGTAATGCCCAACATAAAGCCTGTGCAAATAAAGGCCAAGATAAACTCTAAAGAAAATAAAACTCATCTTGAGTCTAACAAGTTTAGAGTAAACGTTACCACACATCTGATAATTTCTACATGTATTGGATGGAAAATATTATTATAAATATGGAAAAACTTCTATTTAATGTAATACATTACTGACTTAGCATTGTATTGGTGATTGGAAAAGTGAGGGTTGGTCTTCCTGTCATTCTCCAGCAGGAGGTAAGATAAGAGAGCTCTGTTCGAATCATCTCCACAATCATCCGATTATCCAAGGCCAGGTAAAAATGATGCTGATCTGTAAACTGAAAGGTAGAGCAAGTTGAACTGAAGAGTTGATACATTTCTTTCTCAATATATTGAACATAATGACCTTAAACATGCAATTTGGGCAAAAGCATTGTACCTTAATGATCAGTAAGATTGCTCTATGTATTTAGGCAGTAAATCTAAGGATCAAGACATTTATCTGAGCCGTCTGTGCGCATCACATTGGCCTGAATGCTTGTTTAACAAAGGTATATATTTAAAATGTGTTAAGGATAGTGCTCCTATATTCAGGGGGTTCTGTTCAGACCCCACCAACAGCCTATCCTCCATATCAATCTACGCAGGCCTTCCTGCTTCATATACAGTGTCAAGCACAATACCATAGTCTTTCGAGACTGATGGATGTCAATACGATACTATACCAGTTATCTGAAACTGCAAACATGGGCACATACCTTCACCTAAACTCTCCAGAGCTGAGGGCAGCAGAGCACAGCTCCCCTTACCTTCACTGTGTCCTTTGAGACCAGAAGAGGTCCATGGCCTCTGCTATGCTCAGAGTTCAGCAGCTAAAAATATGTGACTTCTAGTTTCTCTTTGAAATTGGAAGTGATGGCATTAAGAACACCTAGCAGAACAACCCAGTTGCAGTGCCAGAGCCTGACCTCATCTGAAAAAATAGCTGAATAGGAGGAGGTGGTTTGGGATGTGCACACTGAAGTGCAGGAAGCAAAACAAATGGACGCCACTTGTTTTGCCTGGACTTGCACATGTAACTTTGTAGTATTGATCTATGTGCTAACTAATTCATGTTCCATTAACAATAGTAGATTTTTTTAACAGAAAGTACTGAATAAGAGCTTTGATTTATTTACATCCAGTTCTATAGGCAATTAAAACAAAATACAGATGTTTTATCAATTCCATCTACATTAATTGACTTTAAGCAATATGTGTAATGGAGTCAGTTTCCTGCTGGTACTAAGCTCACCTGGGGAGTAAAGGTATATATTTGATTTCTTATAACATATAACTTGGATGTTCCCAGGACACCAATGTGTCGGTAAGGTCTTCCGCTCAATTTCATGTTCTTGTTGCGGCCTGTTACAATAAAGGGTTGTTAACATGAATTGTTGCTCTTAAACCGTAAGCTCCTCTTAAGTATTTTTCTCAGAGGAAATATTAAAATATGTGGACATCTTATGTATTTTATTCAACATGCATAAAAATGGTTCATTTGCGAAATGAGTATTCTTCTGCTGTTAACAGCATAAAATGGCATGCATTAGACACAGGATTAATAGATTAATTAATGAAATCAGGAATTTCTTTAAGTAGTTCATGAAATTTATTAAGTGCACACAAAAGGTACCGTATGTACCTGAATGTACCATAAAAGGTACACACAGAGATTTGGACCTACCAAGCTTAGCATACAGGATGCTCAGAATCCGTGCTGGTTGCACTCTGATTGGATAAATGTCCTCAATGCTCTGAACATGGATTCCATGATGATTCAAGAGTTTCTTAATTTCATTTGTCTCTGCCAGGACAGTTACTGAAAGAGAGGAATAATAAAGATCAATGCTCAGTTTTTTGAGAGATTTTTTTTGGTCTGAGAGAACACTATGGACAAGGTTTAGGCAATACTCAAATGTTTGTATAAGGGGCATTCTCTCTTCACAGCATACTGTTAATCTTTAGCTTATTTGTAGTGGGGGAAGGTTAGTTATCCAGACCAGCCCTTTGCAAACACAACTAATACTGTATTAACTGTGATTGCAGTATTAGTATTAGCTGTGCTTGCAGAGGACCAGTTTGAATAAAGTCCCTTTCCCCACACAATTAGAAATACAGATATTCCCCATTTTCTGATAGTTCATTTTCTGACGATCCACTCTTTCAACACATTTTAATTATAACTAGATCAAATGAATGACAAATGCTCTGCTCTTTCAACCTTCTTCTGCCGTTCTAAAGGCTAACATTGCCCTCCCCTGTGTTGATTTGCATATGGCATGGTGATTCAAACTAATTAGGTACGTGTATGTGTGTGCATGCATGTTTGTGAGAGTGCCTACTTTAGTTCCAGATCTATTGCCATTCCCAAAGATATCTATTTGCATAAACCTTTGTGTGACATCAGGAATTTGCAAAATAAAAAATACATTTGCGGTTTATTAGCTAGTAAATAAATTTACTAGCTAAAAAAATCTAGAAGCAAAATGTGTAAACTTAAGAGTCTATTCCAGTTTTCAATATTGCTCCAGCCCCTAACCTATCAAATAAGCAGGGAACCCCTGTATGTAGAGGAGTGGTTCAGATCAAGCACCATCTCACACAATTAAGCAACATGTTCACAGTGTGCTTGTACCAGGCTGGCAGATGAGCGACATCCAAACTGGTCCTTTATAAGCATCTTATGAGAGAAAAAATATATTTTTGTTCATTTGACTAGTGTTTGATAGTGTAAGATAAGAAAATAAATAGCATTGTCTTTAACTGACAATTCCATGTATGCTTTGCTTTACCTGTTATTTTATTTAGCGGTGGTCATAATGCAATATATTCATGTGAAGTAATTAGGACAATATACATATAAACCCATCCACAATCTTGAAGCAATTGAGAGTTCGATCCATCAGTTAAAGCCCTCTTTTCTATTTCTTTCTAGCTATTTGTACCCTAGAAACACTATATAAATTAAACTAAGATCAGGCATGACAGCAATCCTATGCACATTTATGAGTTGAAACCCACAGAACACAGTGGGATTTACTTGTACAGTGAACATGTAAAGTAGCTCTTCTCAAACTGTGGGTCAGCTGTGACCCACCTGTGTGGTGGATCATAACGCAATGGTCAATGTCACACCACAACGCATTCCTAAGAGTCTCCAGAGGCAGCTTCCAGATTACTTCCTTCAGGAAATGATGAGAAGTGACATCCAGTTTGTGTCTGCAACCTCTGAATTACTTTTGGATTGCTTTTGCAGGTATTCTGAGGCCTACAGAGTCCAATGATGTGGGCTGCAGGTGAGGTACAATCTGTAAGCAACCTCCAGAGGCTCCCAGTGCAACACTGACCACTGCATTACAACTTATCAAGGAAGACAAAATGGGCATGGCACTAAAATGTTAGGGAACTACTGAACAGAATTTGGGGAGTCAGCTTCAGTTGACTCCCCAACTGATATCTCTTATCTCTTCATCTCCAATAGAAAGTCAATTCAAATACCAAGGTACACATATGTTCAAACAAGCTTTCTCAATGAATTGGATTGTGTATACTGGAAGATACTGGAAGATTCTGTTAGTATACTAACAGGTATACTAATATACTAATAGTATACTAATAGTATACTAATATTATATTAGTATAATAGTTAGTATACTAATAGGAAGTATACTGGAAGATTCTGTTATACAGATACATTTGATGAAGAAAATGCAGTACAGTGGTACCTCGCTTAACAAGTGCCTCACTTAACAAGTGTTTCACATAACAAGCAAAAATTTCCAAGAAATCTTGATTCACGTAAGTTCCGCTTCACTTAACAAGGAAGCGTGCTATGGGTACGTGTGCTATGCAACCCTGACGCTCCGCATGGAGGCGCTTTAAAAGGGCTAACGGCCAGCACTGCTGCCTCTAACTGCCCCCTACTTGGGGGCAGTTGCCTGGAAGTGCCAGAGGCAGCTGCCCCCAAGTGTCCCCACCAACCACCTTGAACCTCCAGCAGCAGCCCAGGTAAGCCTCCCAGGAAAGTGTCTTTGATTGCAGTCTCCTAACAATGTCTACTCAGAAGGAAGCCCCATTGTGTTAAATGGGGAAAGTATCTTTGACTGCAGCCTCTTAACCATGTCTACCCAGAAGTAAGCCCCATTGTGTCTTTAGGATTGCAGTGTAAGTAGACTTCATAGGATCATGCACATTGAATGCATGTTCTGAATACAATTCCAGTGTTTTGTCATCATTTTTACATCCAGTTAATATTTTTATATGAATATTTTGGGGGTTGTGGAACCAATCATCTGACTTTACATTATTTCCTATAGAAAAATCTGCTTCACTTAAAGAGCGCCCGACAATTACATTTATTTTGTTTTTACCTTTTTCCCTCTATGTATCTTGCACTGACATTCACAGGGTAAAAAAGAAAAGAAAAGCACACGCAAAAATATCACCAACCTTGGACAACAACGTCAGGTTTAAAAGCAGTTGAGAATCTTCTATTTAAAGGATCAATTTCACCAGTAGCCAGAAATCCCTTTGAATGAAAGAACAAAGATGGTAAGAGAGAAACCAAGCTAAGCTTCAATGGCCTCCTGAGAGTGGCATCCAAAAAGTGAGGAAGGAACTTTTGAGCAAATGTCAACCTGGACCCTAACAGTAGTTATTACCAGAATGTGGCAATGATACCTTTGATACAAACGGTACCAGTGCATTTGTATGCTATATTATTTATTTCCCATCTTTCTCCCACACATTAGGGCACCCAAGGCACCTTGGAGCATTAGAAAAAAACAATATAAAATGGAAGGTGAAAAACATAGAAAATGATAAAAATTATAAAAGAGAACAGACCCTAGTGGATCACTCAACAATTAAAATTACATTTATTAAAAGTGCCAGCCAATCATAATTAACAGTTAAAAGCCTTCATAAATAAAATAACCAAAATTCATATATCAGAATAGAATTACCTCTGCTAAGAGGGCACCAAGAATGTACAGTGACTGACCCCAGAGATGAGGTACCTTTCCTTTTGCAACACGATCTACTGTGTGAGGATTGTCATACTCTTCATTCACCTTGCAGATAAAACAAATTATGAACATGGAGTAATACAAACATGTGTGCAACATTGGATTTTTCGACACTAGATGACGAACTGAACATATGAATAGACTCCATTGAAAAGCATTGGGCAGGAATAGCAGAGTTCTGTTTGTGTCTAATCTTTGGTCAGAGCTTTGACTTGCAAATCTTCCCTTCATATTACCTTCATCAACTGATAAACATGCATCTGTGATCCACTCCTAAGATGCAACCTGAGTGACATCAGATTGTGACTGCAAACAGACTTCTGTTTTAGATACAGTTGCCTAATAAAAAGTCTTAATACTCTCATTCGGCTAATATAACACTGAACATTAAAAAAATAAATCCATGCAGGGACAGCCGGGAGCTGTCCAGCAATTGCCCAGGACTTCAATTGCCCCAGCCGATTGCTCTGTTGCCCTTGGTTCGGCTTCTACACATTTGTGTAAGGAGGTTCTCAGCCAGATTCTAGGGCCCTGGAGCTCAATAGCTGCAATCTGCTGCTTCATGGTTCATCCAGAGGACATTGCCTTATTTGGGAAAAATCCTCAGCCTTGCTGGAGCCAGATAAATTGCAGGAGGTTCATTTGAAGGAATTATTTTTACAGAGGGAGCCTATCTGAGCCATTCAAACTGTGTTCACAAAACAGCCAAGGCAATCCTGCCATCTGCTGGCTCTTCTGAGGAAGCACATGGGCCTTTTTAATACCAGGAACTTTAAAGTGAATGGAAATTTTGTTCCTAGCATTTTATATGAATTTTTATCCATCCATACACAAATGTGTTTTCACGGGTTGAGAGGGTCTACAACAGAGAGCACAATCCTAACAATGTTTACTCAAAAGTAAGTCCCATTGTGTTTAGTGGATCTTCCTCCCAGAAAAGTGTATTTAGGACTGCAGCCTAGTTTCTATTTCTTCATGACACTTGGCTTGCAGTCCAGAATGGGTTCCCTGGATCTTGGTGAAGTGTGCCCATTTCTTCTCAATGCTTGGGCCCAGTTCTGATCTGGCTAAAAACATCATAACTAGTTATACCCTGGGAAGTTGACCTAACAAGTTTGCTACATTTGAGATTTTTTATTCACTTTGTTAAAAAAATATGCTTCCCCCTGCAAATCTCTTTATAATCTCTTTGCTTATTACAGTCTTGAACCACGCATAAACTGGAGGTATCTTCTAAAACAGAAAACTCAAAGCAATTCCAAGAGTTATATGTATGTATAAAGGCAAAGCAAAAACTCAACAAACTGAGGCCGAAGAGAGCATCCACATAATTCAGGCTGCACCCTACATTGCCACAATACCTTATCTGGAGGAACAGCATATAGTTCTGGCATCAGAAGAATGCCATTCTTTTTTCTAATAATTATCCCTTCCAAGGCATCTCTGTATTCTTGAACCTGGAAAGTACAAAATGTAGACTTAAAATACCGTATTTACCCAAATCTAACACTCACCTTTTTTGGCCGAATTTACTCTCCAAAATCAGGATGTGCATTAGATTTGAGTAAATATAGTATTTTGATTATAAGCATAGATCAGTATTTAGTTTAACAGTTTACTATGTTATAATAAAAATGTATCCATTGTTGTATAAAGTAGTGCAATTAGGTAAAAATAATAACATAATCCCACTGTCATATTATCATTATCAGACTACTAATTGTTGTATGTAGTAAAATTAAATTTTGCACCTGCTTTGCAGCTGTGCATTACAACTGCCAGTAAACATTTTTTAAAATCTCAAGTCTTTTAAAATAGGGGTGCACATTAGATTCGATGATGCATTCGGTTTGAGTAAATATAGGTACATATTCCTAGAAAACTGAGATAAGAGTCAAAACTGTCAACCAGCAGGAGAAAACCACTATCTTACGTAAACATACAAATCCTAGATATACTCTTTCTTTGCACTGAAACACCATCTACTACAACACTAAACTGTCTTTCTTAATCACCAATAGCTCAGACAGTGTATATGTGAACACCCCTATCTATTTTAGATTTTTCTATCTGGAATAGTTTGGTGTTCCTCTTCAAACTTGACTATCTCAGTGTTTACTTTCTCCCCAACCGCTGATCATTTATGAACAAATTAAAGAGCACCCATCACCGTGCAGATCCTTGGGGAACCCCAGTTTGTACTTCCCTTCACTGTAAAAATTGCCACTAAAAAAAAGTCACTAGCTTACTACACATATTATGGCTGCACTTTCCTGGGAGTAAGACCCATTGAGCACAATGGGGCTCACCTCTGAGTAGACATGGTTAGGATTGCAGCCTTAATCAGTCTTCTTTTTCTTATTTCTCTTACCTGAATTCTGTCTCCATTAAACACTCCATCAATTAGGAAATATGTCCAGAACACAGGCCACTCACATTCTATGTTCTCAAATAACTTGAGCTCAGCAGGATCATAATGTAATCTATTTGGATCCTAGAAACAGCAAACAGAAGTAAACATTATCACTGTCTCACAATATCGTACCACTTCTCTCAGGCTGCACAGCTGACATATAGCTTTCCCATTTTAGGTTTACTTTATATGAGAACACCAGAGATGTAACATGGACCCAGCCTAGAAGTGCAAACTGAATGCACAAATATAGAATATTCGAGCCACTGGATATAAAATTTGGTCACTTCAAACTTTAAAATTTTAATGAAGTGGCTCAACATAGCATTTAGTATTTGTGTTCCACTTTTATCAAAGTCTAATTCACTTTAAAGTAGCTAGCCTATTAGTGAAAAAGTATCATACTCCAGTCCAGGGGTCTCCAAACCCTGACCCAGGAGCCAATGTGGCCCTCCACGAGCCTCAATTTGGCCCGGCAAGACCCTTCTATCCAGCCTTTGGACAAGCCTTGTAATCCACTCCAATAAGTTCTTATACGTAAATGTATTCAAACATGAAATGTAAATTAGTTTTCTGGCCCCTGACACAGCGTTAGAGAGACGATGTGGCCCTCCTGCCAGAAAGTAGGCCCCTGCTCTAGTCTACTAACATGCAAAAATGGGTATTTTTTCTACAAATATTGCATGATGCTATCATATATCAGAAATCAGAAGCTTGATACGAGACAACACAAAACCAACTGTAAACTGGACACAACCAAGGCTAAAATTTTTTTTAAAAACCTGCTGTGTTGCTCTTGTCCATAAGTTTCAATACTATAGTTACAACAATCATTTTAATGATTTTTTCTATGAAATACCATTATTACAAATTTGACTATGAATATGATGTGTAATGCTGGTTATAGACTGGCTGCTCCCATCCCCCTCAAATTAAATTCAGTTTTCCAAACTGAACACATCCCAGTGTACAGAAATTACTTACATCTAGGAAAGGAGCATATGGATGTACAACAGAATGCCCCAGTCAAAGGTACTGATTGATATGCAATGAATCTGATGCATATATTGATCTTTGATTGTGGGTCAGTGATCGATTAGTTAATGCACTTAGGAAAAGATCTAGTCTGCACTTCAGTGAATCCAGTGGACTTCAACTTTTTTTGGAACTATCAAGATTTGAAAAATAATAATAAAGTATGAGACTGGTGACCAGTCCTACCCGTGACTGTATCCCAAGACCCCCACTCACCCCTACTCTACTTGTGTTTTCACAACCTTATAAGGTAACAACCAGGGGTGGGCTCCAGCAGGTTCGCACCTACTCTGTAGAACTGGTTGTTAACGAGAGATAGGACATATAAAGTTTAAAAATAGCCATTTAAAAGTGGCTGCCAGATGGGCATAGAACTGGATGTTAATTTCTTTGAATCCCATCACTGGACAACCCTGTAATGCTGAGAGTATTCCAGCCTTATTTGCTGGGGGCGGGGGAAACAGAAGATGCTGTGTGGGATGTTTATGACCCATTCAGTTGAATAGGAGAAAGTAGGTGCTTCTCTCAGGTTGGAAAATTTGGTGGTATGGTGCACCAAGATGTTACATAGGAAAAGCCACAAAGGCCTATATCCACAAGTGGGCAGAGGCCTATTCGCTCCGGTTCCCGGAACCAGATCTTCCAAATCCCCGGCTGCTGGGAAGCTGGTAGCACCAGCTGGAGGCCACAACAAGGGGACCAGTTCCCAGCTGGAGCAGCAGTTAAAGGCTCCAGCAGAGCGTCTTTCATCTTTTGGAGGAGAACACAATCTCCCCGGCCCCTTTTTCTTTTTAACTCTTGCCTGCCTCCTTTCCACGATAGATCCTCTTTCCTTAGCTTGGTGACTACAATCCTAACCATGTCTACTCAAAAGTAAGCCCTATTGTGCTCAATGGGTCTTACTCCCAGGAAACTGTCTCTAGCATTCCTCCCTTCTTTCCAGGATAGATCTTCTTTTTTCAGCCTGATGCTTACAATCCTAACCATGTCTACTCAAAAGTAAGCCCTATTGTGGTCAATGGGTCTTAATCCCAGGAAAGTGTGGACAGGGTGCATCCTCAGGGAGCAAGGCTAGGCAGGTCTACTCAGAAGTAGTTCCCATTACAGTCAGTGGGTCTTACTCTCAGGAAAGTCTGGACAGAGTGCAGCCTGAGAGCCCAATCCTATGCATGACTACTCAGAGGTAAGTCCCATGACAGTCAATGGGGCTTACTCCCAGGCAAGTGTGGCTAGAACTGCAGCCTCAGAACCCTATCCTCTGCATGCCTACTCTGAAGTAAGTCCCATGACAGTAAGTCCCACTAACAAAAACTTAGATTTTTTTAAAATTAAATTTTTAAATTTTTTTTTAAATTCCCCCTTTAAATTCTCCTTGGCCCTGCCCCGACCCTGACCATGCCCCCTGACCCTGCTTGGCTGCGCCCACTTCTGGGGAACCGGTTCTTGGGCCAGGCTGGGCCCACCACTGCCTATATCCTAAAGTGAAATTAAGCCCCTTGCTCCGGGGCAGTTAAGATGACTTTCCATAAGATAACACTAGAGGATGATGCAACTGCGTGGACCTGTAATTGCTGTGGATTTTGCCCATACTCTCATAAAATGTTTTTTTTGAGTAAAGGTCTATATGTTTTTGTCTATGGGTCAATGGTAAGAGTATTCCATCCTGTAACTCATTTTATACTGCAATTCTGCTGACTTCACAGTCAAGGCAGGCAAAGACACTATTTAGTAAATGATAACATTTTGACAGTTTTAGAAGCAGGACCTCTCTTGGTGTTTTATAACCGTCTCTAATGAAACGACAGCAGCCATATCGCCCCTGTAAAGACAATAAAAGTTCTTATTAGAGAAATAGTTTTTTCTTCATTTTATACAATGTTTTGTTCTCGTATACTGTCCATTAATAACAGTATGCAAATTTATTCCCCATACAGCTATTTATTCAATTTTTAAAACCAAAATTAAAGACATACTTGCAATTTGGTGATAATTTCATTTTTAGTTGCATTGACAAGATTCATGTCCTCGATGGCAAAAGCCGGATAGGAAATAATGGACAGTAGTCCAGCGTCAATCTCTTTGGACGTTGATGCTCTCGGCAACATCGAGTACAGAATAGACTGAACACAACATACACACAAACACACAAGTGAAAGACAAAACAAAGGTGGAATTTTTAAACATTAGTTTTACCCCAATGCTCATAAGTACCCTACTTATATTCAAAATGAATGAGGCAAACCCATTTTTAAAAATGCAGCAATGTCTCTAACACCAATTGTGAGGAGATATAGCAACTATGATATACAGGTGGCCCTTGGTATCTATAGTTTGGTGTCTACATATTTGGATATCAATGTGTTCTGAATCCATTGGGTGGGCCAAACTGTTGCCCTACAAACGCAACCAGAATTATGCTTTGCTCTTGTTGTGTTTTGAGTGTATCAGGGTGCCTGAACTGCAGATTTGAACATCTATGGGTTTTGGGAACTAGAGGGAGTTAAGGAACAAATCCTACACAGATAGTAAGGGGTGCCTTGTATTTTGAAAATATAAAAAAGCAGCCACAGAATTACACCACAATCCAGCAACCCAACACTGTAACCGCTGCCAAAGACTTCCTACTGTCAACTATAAAATGCGTTTAGGCACATTTCATAAGTTAGTCTTCAGCAAATGAAAATATTATCAGGTTGCAAGGCACAGATGACTATAACCACATTATGAGTTCCGTTTTATGCAAATTCATTATGTGAAAATTTGCTTATTTTGTTTATTTGCTTATTATTTATTTGCAGAGTTGCCACCTACTTCTTACAATATATCTGCAAAAGTTGTCTGAATGGGGTCAACCTTCTAGATAAAAAAGCAATGTAATTGGCCCATAGAGAATAGTCAAACATTTGTGTCTACTTTAGGATTGTCATATATCCTGGAAAACCAGTACAGTCTTGGTTTTCAGGGTTTGCATTCACATGCTGGCAAGTTTGACAGGGGGTCCTGCCCCAGTTTTGTGAAGAAAACTTTGGAAAACCTAGTCTACTTCCACACTTTCCCCACCATCTCAGGCATTCCAGCTGAACCTTTACAATCCTAGTGATGATGACAGGCTAATTATGGGTGAAATCCAGAGTAACTATGGGGAGTCCTTGCTCTGGAATAAGAACAAGTTACTCTGGATTGCAATATGAATTTCCCATAGGTTTTCACAAGGTGATGCAGTAACTATGAGCGCACGTAATGTCTCCTACGTGCTCTAGTTACTCTGGATTTTGCCATATCAGAGGTGTCTTGAAGGCTAACTAAGAGCTGCTCTGGGTTGGGGATAAACCTAGGGAAGGAACCAAGGGACAGGAGGATGGGTGAAGCAAAGTCTTCCCCATGGTTAAGGCCTTGCTGTTAGGGTAGCAACCTTCAGTGTGTTGAAGGATAGCCAGAATGGAGGAGGAAACATGAGATGTTGGAAATGGTGATGAGCCCTCAATATCACCCAACCTCACAAAATTCAGGTTCATAAAATTCATACAGTCTATAGTGAAGAAGGACTCCTGGAATCTAGCTCCAGTTTCCCCATAGGATCAATGAATCCGTACCTGTTAATTCAGTATCCACTAATTTTTTTTAATCTGATAATGAAAACTGATTGTATGTCACATATGTTTAGTCAAGTCAGAACTTAACTAATGCTTTAGATTTGTTAAAATTTCTTTGAGCTGTCTATTTAAAGAAAAATCCACATTACCTGACAATGTTCAACTTCATCTGGAAGGACATGAATAACTGATTTGTTTCCTCCTCCAGCTCCAAAAAGGTCCAATTCATCAATAGCTTCCAATGCAGCCTTCAGAAACATAGATATGTTTCAGTAACATATTCAGTAACATGAATAATCACTGCTAATAGCCAAGACTGATTTAAGTATTAGAGTGGTAATATTACATATCAAAAATGCAGACAGTATTTCACAGTGTATCCATATGAGCTATAACTGTATCAATTCAGGGACACTTCTTATTC
This sequence comes from Cryptoblepharus egeriae, assembly GCA_030015325.1. Lineage (NCBI taxonomy): Eukaryota > Metazoa > Chordata > Lepidosauria > Squamata > Scincidae > Cryptoblepharus > Cryptoblepharus egeriae. The sequence goes on from JAREYC010000005.1 coordinate 36,793,777, forward strand.
TGAAGGCTGTAGCTTTGAAAAATCTGCTTACTACATTTGTGTCAAACAATTTATTCCCTTCCACCATCTCAATCTAATCTCTTGGCACCAGGGATATTTTGGGCAGTGACATTTTTGCTGGTGACAGATATTCAGTGCTTTGAGTTTTGACAATTTAATACTATTTTTCATTTTTATTCAAAGCCCAATCCTAACGATGTCTACTCAAAAGTAGTTACCCATCGTGTTCAATGGGTCTTACACCCAAGAAAGTGTCTATAGGATTGCAGCCTCAGTCCCTTTGCTTTGAGGTAACTTACTTAAATGTGTAGCTTTTCTCTTTCGAACCACCACAGAGCGGTGATCGTCTAAAATGGAATCCATGGTTTAATATCTTTCCAGCATTTCTTTCTTCTCTTGAAATATGTATTTCTGTTTCACTTTGCAGATTGTAATCCCAATGTAAAAATAATGTTTTCAAACAGTAAGAGAATGCAAGTCTTGTGGTGTCAATTTCTAACTAATGCACTTGTCCTAATGGAATAAAATGTATGCAATAATATATTTCATTAGCAGAAGTCATTAGGATGTCCAATTCTTGGGTGGGAATTCTGCATTCACATAACCTAACTCCTAAAACAAGGCTGTGTGCCTTTGGCAGTCATGCCAGCCCCATGACCACCAAAGTGGTTCTAATGTTGGTTCAAACGGCTTAGAAACAGGGATTAGCCCTGCACCCTACAGTCAGTCACAACTAGCAGTTTAACCTGTGGGAGACAACTTTACCTTTTAAATCTAACTCCAGGTTAGGTGAATGTGGTGAAAATCTGATTTTCCTATCTGTCCCAATATGAGCTAATGAATTCTTGGCTATTGCCAAGTATTACGAGCCAGCAAACAGTCTCCTTACTGTTCTGGAATTAAACTCCTTTATCTCAGACATAATGTTAACATGTCTCTCCTACTGGAGCTGCCATAAATCCAGGTTAACATGCATGCCTATTTTGTCAGGGTCTAAAGGTACACAAAGATGCCCAAATGACATTGACTTGATTGAGGAAGAACTGTGACATCATTCAACAAAAGGCATCTAAGATGAAGCCAAAGGAAGGCTCCTGATCCCAACTCTGACTGAGTGACCAGTGTACTACTGGGATGCAGTCCACCATTCAGGGAAGGAAATCCAACAAGCGTAAATAAAATCAAGGATGAAAGGTAGGAAGTAATTGAAGGAGGATGTTACTAATTTTTTCAGGCTTGATTTCTATGTAACTTCCATGGCATTGCCAAGAACTTTACCAAGGTATGTATACAACCCAATCCATAAGATTGTTTGTTCCCAAACATTTGAAACTGGCAGCTCGACCTACTGGGTCACTGGCCATGACTCCCCATTAGGACACAATCCTGTACATTTTATAGGGCAATGGGTGTTTCATGAGGATTCTGCGGTGGTGCTAGCTGGTTTCCATTGCTGCTTGGGAATCCACACCACACAGTTTGGCAATCACTGTATTAGACAATGCTCTATGTTACAATGGAGATTTAGAAAACATTTTTACTTTGGCCATTCCTACGGAGCTTGCATTCAATTCAGGGATGCCTTGATTGGTTTTATCACCACGTTCCCACATGCCATAATCCTGAAAGAAAACAAGGAAGAAAGCAGACAAACTTAAAAACAGGTCAAGGCATATTTTGGGCATTGATGCACAACACATATGCTATTGCAATCAAGAGGAGGTGGGGGATGTGCCAATATTATCAAAAAACTTCAAGGACAATTTTCTATTCATTAGTATAGTCTTGCTTTAATGAGAAAACTACAAATTAAGGGCCCAGTCCTATCCACGTGGGGGTCTAGTTCCTTTACACTGGGATTTCATTGCAGCTGCATTGGCACTGGAAAGTGGGATCTGTCCACCGAATCTATACACTGCTTTTCAAGTTCACAAAGCTATTTACAAGAAAATGAAAAAATTAATAGCTAATTAAAAGCCAATGGGTCCCTGTCCCAAAAGAGCTCACAATCTAAAATGTAAAAAAGAACATCAGCAAAAGCCACTTGAACAGACATTGCTGGGGTGAGTAGGGCCTCACCCGCTGCTAAATTACTCTCCCGCTGCTAAATAAAGGAGGATTTATTTAAGACTTTTAAGACTTCTCACTTTCAGTGACCTTGGATTTTTTTTGTAATAAGTATTTTCATTTTTATAAACATGAATTTTTTCATGAATGTAAATTTGAGGTGTTATACATACAGTACCTCCCAGATCCATTTATAAAAGAAAGGTGATTATATCTATTGACTACCATACCATACAAAATCTGTCTTCAGTTTAATTTTTTCCTTGACACCACAAAGATAAATAGCTATCAACTTTAAACCTTTTTCAATTTTGTATGACTTATGATACAAGTTATTATTAAAGCTTATTTCTTCAACCTGCTTCTTTTTACATGATGAAAGGTATTCCTCAAGAGAAGGTGAAATGCTAGATTACATTTACTAGAATTGGCTGAAGAATCAAAATACGTATATAAAAAATATTCAGAAATTTTTTAAAAAAGGAATTTGAGCATACTTACAGCAACTTTGTATGCAGCCTCTATGTAAAACACAAGATTCTGTATAAAGGCAACTTCATCCAGGGTGAATATAATATGCAATCCTAATTAAGGAAGGACAACCACCTCAGTATACAAGAAAATAAGGAGTACATTTTAAGCAGGGTGACCAGATGCCCAAACCTCAAAAAGACAAGGGCTGCAATCCTGAACACACTTTCCTGGGAGTAAGTCCCATTAAATATAATGGGACTTACTTCTGAGTAGACAGGGTTAGGATTGCACCCAAGGTCTGGATTCCTCTCAGCTTAGCCTTTCTCGTGGACAATAGCATGTTTGCCTACTAGCAAAAAATAGCATGTTTGAGTAAAGCTGCTATATTGGGCACTTTCACTTTCCCATAGACCTCAATGCACATTTTTTATTTTTAGTTTTTTGGCCATAACTTTTGATATGAAGAGATATTTCAAAACTGATTTTTGCATTGAATTTTGCTCTTCAGTACAAATCAAATGACATATGACATGTTGGGATACTACACACCATTGCAAAGCCAAAATGGAGGACAGTGAAGCCCTTTTGGTGGACACCTGAACAGAAGGCTTAAAAAAGAAAACATATCTGGGATAATCCGATCATATGATCACCCTGATTTTAAGTCATTTGAACAGTGGCATCCTAGGTTCCTGGTTCAGCACTGTAGTAGGACATTACCTTGGGGAAACCTTATGTCTTACTTTGCAAGACCATAGACTGCCTTTAATAGAGAGATATAAATTGCACTTGGAAAGGTTTCTCCTTAGAGCACAATCCTAACTATATCAACTCAAAAGTAAATCCATGGGTCTTCAATGGGTCTTACTCCCAGGAAAGTATCTTTAGGATTGCAGCCTTAGTCTCATCTCACATATGACAGAATTAAATAATTATTTTTCACCATTTTTTTCCAACAAGAACTTAATAATAAAAAGCAAAAAGAAAGGGCCAGCATTGACAGGTCTTCCCTGTAGAAAACATTATGTATAGGTTACAAGATCAGGATTTTAGTGGCAGGATTTTAATGGCAGTCTTTCTCTGAAAGCCAGAACAAGAGATTGGCAATATAGTATAGGTTTCATGTTGTTATGCTTGCTTCTGGTGGGTCACTATGAGATTCAGAAAGCTGAACAGTTGGGATGAAGATCAATCCAGTCTTTGACCCGATTCAGCCTGGCTGATCCTGAGCAAATTTATATTAATTTCTTATATCCAGATGGATGTTCCATGCTATAATGCTTTTCTCAAATATCAGTAGCTTCTTTCTCTAAGAAGCTACTGATATATGACATAGCTTGATATTTTTTCCTATGCTTGATCACAGGCCAGTTTAGCATTTAGGAAATGTGTAATACGTAAGCATCCACAGCTTTTAAAGGACTGAGCCATAAGTGGTGAGAAACACCTGCTTCGTGGGCAGTTAGTCATCTGTAGGATGAATGTCCTTGGCAACAAGTTGAAAATGTGTGTTGACATGTGCTCATATACAGAAATGAGAAGTATTCATGTGCAAGTAGGTGCTATTTTGGAAAGAGCCATGCACAAAACTCTGAAAAAAGAACCAAAACCATTTATGGTACGTAGCATAATTTCCAAGCTAATTAGAGCATCATAAGTTTCAATCCTTTACACACTATCCTGCACTTTTGAACACATTGAACACAACAGGATTTATTTCTGTGGAGAAATGCATAGTTTCATGCATTAAGTAAGAAGAACAAGATACAGTCAACTCCAGAGAAAGTCAAGCACTTAAAAACCATGGGAACCTGAGTATTCACTTGTTGACCCCAGTTTGTAAGTGAAAAAGAAACATCTAAAACATGACAAAAAGAGATAAATGAAAACTAACCATACTACTCTTGGAGGCTCCTTTCATTCAGACAAGGATGGAAACCAAACCTAGTTGATATTAGGCTTGAAATAATGGCTATTTGTAAATGTTAAATGTTAAAATATCATTTGAAATTAACTACAAAAAAAGATACAACATCTTTTACGATAAAAAATACAATATCTCTTTAGGCAGTGATTAATGGTTTAAAAATAGCCTGCCTATGATGGCAACACAGAAGACAGGCAATCAATCACCTCTCTCGAGTTTAACTTGGTTCAGAAGGGAAAGCATGCAGAACAATTTGGAAGTGATATAATCACTGATTTTGTTCTCATTGCTACAGGGAGAAGGGAGGGCTGCCTCCAGGCTGAAATTTAGCTGTTCAAAGTCCTGGAGAGGATAAGAGAGAAACTGATTGCCTGCCTGCCGCATATTCAGTAGACTATTTTTAAACTGCTGCTAAAGGAAAATGTTTGCTTTTGTAAATGTGATTTTCAGCAACCATGGATGTTTCTGGAATGGATGCTGAGACTCAACCTGAACCATTCATTCCAAAATGCTCCCCTTTTTCTTACCGGATGCTGTCATCTGAGCCAAAAAGAGAAGGAAAAGGGATGTTGCATCTACTTGCAGATGTCCCCATTCATCATCTCCAACTATGGTACCACAAGTGGCTGTGTTGTATTTGGCATGCAGGCAGTCCAGTGTACTCTGTGTGTGCTTGAACCTCTCAACCTTTTCTACCTAAGAACACAGGTACAAACATTTTCCAAAATTACAATTTCTAAGACAAATCTTAGTATCCAGATCTTGTTACAATTTAATTTTATGGGTGCCTGTACATTTCTATTAGATACATTCATTTTAAGTTAGCAGAGTATCTTGGTTAGAGCTGAGTAAATTTAATTATTCTAACTGTATTTTCTCTTATTGGTGTACTAAGAGTCAGTTAACTAACTCCAATATAAATTAAATGGCTACAATTTTGTTTGATCTGAGAGTGAGAAGGTGTAGAGCGTCACTGTTGGAAATAATTGTAGTATCCCATCCTTCCCCAACCTGCTGTCTTAGCCATACAGTTCTACATGCATTACCAAGATGTGGCCTATCTATGAGACCATGGGTGCAATCCTAACCAACTCTCCAGCACTGAAGTAAAGGCAATGCACCTTTGAGGTAAGGGATCAAAAATTACCTCTCCTTAAGGAGGCCTCCTTGACTGCATCCCAACTGCAGGATGCAGCATATGCCCCACTGGCACAGCTATGCTAGTGCTAGAAAGTTAGTTAGGATTACATCCTGTCACTTCAGGCTGCAGAGCCTCTTTTGTCCATTCACTCACTCACCTCTTCTTTCTCTTCCAATTCACTGGTTTAGAAAAGGAAAAAAGAGAAAGTGAATTATGAAGGAAAGAGTGGTGAGATAGAGAATTCATACTGCCATTCGATTAATCCTTCCCTTTTCCTATTGAGGAAAGAAGGGAGTAGAGGCAAAACCAGGTAAGAGGATAGTTAGGCAGCATTTGACACACTGCCTCAGGAATCTATAGTCTTGATGTGACCCTTGCACTACATAGCCAGAGCATTCTGCACATCTTGCATTTCATAGCCAGAGCATTCACTTCATGTTAAGACCCTTCTATGCCTCATGTCAAAACAGTCAACCACCTGTTCTCCTTTTGAGACTCCTGGCATGTACATATTCTCAGCATGATGCTACACAAATCTTAACCCCAGAAAAACATACACTGCAAGCAGAAGAAGAAACACACAATATATAGAGGTGTCTAAAACCTATGCTGTTTATTTTACTCAGAAGTAAGCCAGTTGTTTTAAGATGTAGGCTGAAATCTTATCTTACTCACCTGAAACTAACCCCTCTAGTAAAGTGTCTTGGGGCACAATCCAGAAGTGCATTTGGGCTATCTTGTCTATCACTGGACTGACCCAACAGCAAGATGGGCCACCCTAGTTATTCTGGAAAAGGCCTGGGGCAGCCTAAGGCAATGTAGGCTGCCCCAAGATAGGTGGACCTGGGCTGTCCTAGCTGGGGCAGCCTGCTCAAGAGAGGCCTGTTGAGGGCATGTTTAGCATTGCCTAGGGCACCGCCGTTACTTTGTATCAAGAGCCTGTTTCCAGGGCAGAAATGTCCTCTTCCAGCTCCTCAGAGTTATACCACCTCAGGAGCAGGTATAGTAATGAGTAGACCCATAGGGGTCCATGAGAAGGCCCGAGTAAGAATGGAAGTGATGACCAAAAAATTGAGTTCTTAGCCAGCCTAGCTGCAACCCTTGCCTCTCAACTTGATATGGCACAACCACGGCACCCCACTAGCCTGGGGATGTAGCAGGCCTCTCCAAGAAGCCTCTTGTATTCACTGTAGACTGTACTGGCATCTCATCAGGGACTCCTTCTAAGGCAGGCACCACAGCTGTTTTTTGTTCAGTGTGATCTGAGGGGGGGTCTCCTCAAGAGCAAGCCCTCCCCAGGTGTCACTTACTTGATGCCTACTGAGCATGCTCTGGAGCAGTTAGGGAAACTCAGGCTTCCTGACTCTCTGGATGCAGCATAACTTTCTGCTTTGGATTCAGAATAGTTGGAGCATCCCAGCTAGGGCACTCCTCTGGATTGCCCTAACTCTGGATTGTGCCCTAAGTGAATGAAGGCTTTTAAATTTATTTTAATGGGACTCATTATGGTCCCTAATTTTAAATACAGTGGTATCTTATAAGAGATGTAATTTCCAAGTCATGGCCCTATAATATTTTTTATTAACAAACAATTCCCAAGGAATTATGGAGAGCAGCATATAACAAGTACTGCTTAATTTATACTGGCTTACTTTCTTTGCATCCTCTCATCCTTCACCTCCCAAATGTATTACTTTACTTGAACTACAGTTGTATCATTAGATTTGAACATGCCACAGAAAATGATAGTAATAAAGTAGCCCTATTTATTAGATTACCTGTCTCATCATACATTGCAGAAGTCCTCTCATCAGTTTCACAACATTCTGTAGGAATGAAGTAAAGAAAAGATAAAAATGAGTACAATCATTCATCTGAATGCTTGTATTGCCCACTGTAACATCCGGGGCCAGAATCTAATAGTAAACTTGATTTAGGTCTAAAATCAGATCAAAGTTCATAGGAAGATATTCATTTACAGAATTAATGCCCTATGAAGTTTAAGGAAACAGATTTGTTATGACACAGAAATATGAATACTAGACACTAGAACAATATTACCATTTGAGTAACTGTGCAAGTGTGTGGGCTAACATAAAAATAATTATAATCTATTAAAAATTTGAAGAGAGCTACTGAACAGAGCTATTCCCACTAAAATTTAGTTGTGCTGCCCCCCTAACACTTGAGCAATCACACAGCATTTCTGTTTCACAGTAATACAGGCACCCCCCCCCCCCGCCTTATTGGACAGGTTGGGGACCACACCACCGTCCAAAAGTGAAAACCACTGAAAAGTAGAACCCAATCCTTTTTAGTTTATAAATTTCTTTTGGCTAGCAAGTTGCAAATATCCCTTTTATCTTGCAAATTCCTGCTGCCACACAAAGATGTCTGCAAATGGATTCTCATTAGACTAGGAGATACAACATGGGAAAGGGCAATTTTGGCCTTTAGAATAGCAGAGAGAGGTTGAAAGAGGTTTTGAAAGAGGTTGAAAGGCATTGAAAGAATGGATCCTTAGAAAATGGACCGCCAGAAAGCAGGGAAACCTGAACATAGAGTATACATATTAAAAATAGGGTAACTTCCTCGTTTCAAAATGTTCAAGATAATTGTGCAACAAGCCTAGCTACTCCAGAGTTTGGTTCTACCTTGTAATTCACTTGGTCCTGGCCTTTGAATTTGCCTCCCTACCTCAGTCATTCTCTTTTCTTTCCTATTGAAATTTATCCATTTGCAGAAACAGCAATGGAATGGTTGCCACTGAGGTCTTCTTTAGGTCCTGCAGCAAAACTGAGGGAACTAAGATCCCCTGAGAAATGTAGGGCCCTTATAAAGAACCAAGGTACTCTGAAAAACTACCTATTTCCAGCACTCCTATTGCCGTGGCTAATAATCCAAAACATTCTGAGGTTTAATTAAGGTTAAGGTAAGAGCCACTGTTGTCAGTGTTGCTGCTTTACGGTTCAATTCTGAACTTCCACAATACTGCTCAGTACAACTCTCAGTAGTTTCATACAGAAATTCTACTTGCTCCTATCTGAAGTTCAAACCATGCACCTTCCATGTTGAAGATGCTTTTCCACTGTGCTGCATTCCCTTTAAAAGCAGCTGCAGAGTCAGCATGGAACAATAAAATATAATAAAAATTTATATAAGAAAGTACATGGAATGTAGAAGACTTACCTGTTCTAATTCATATGCTTTGGCTTTATCTTCATCCCGATCTGCATTTTTCCTGTAAGCCATTCCCAGGCCCCACACAGCCAAGATACTATAGATATTGTCCCGGACCCAAGCATCTTTTTGGTCTGTACTGGCCGATAGCAATCCTGTAACTGGGTTCTTAAAGTGAAACAGAATAAAAATGAGAATTATTATATAGTATCCTGTTCTGCAGCAGCTAAGAGTTGTGAACCCTGAAGCTGCAGTTTGCACAGGCAGAGGGAAGAACTAAATGACCTACTTGGTCCCTTACAACTCTATGATTCACCATCAACACACAACAAATTGTCTTAGACAAGCTGTTATGTCTTAACAAAAATCTGGAGGCAATGGCTTATATTACAGTTATTATATTACTAAAGTGTACAAAGAATATACAAAGTATATACAGAACACTACAGTAAACTTTGTACATATAAGGTTTTTTAACATTCTTAAGCTCTGAATAAGTCTGAAGCTGCAATCCTACATATACTTCCTTAGAAGTATATACAATATTCTCTGATGTCTCTGGAAATAAGTCCCACTGTAAATAATGGGACATTTCTTCGTATATACGGATGAGATTATTAGTCTTATCATTGCCTCTAAGGCAATATTATGAAACAATACAATGAAACAATAAAAACGTTGACACTGAGGCAAGCTTTGTCATTTTATTGACACAGAATATAGGTTTATGAACACAACATAATCTTTTATTGAGAAATATAATAGTTAAAAGCAACAAATAGGGTGCAATCCAGAGTAACTACGGGGAGTCCTTGCTCCGTTATAAGAACAATTTGCTCTGGATTGCAATATGAATTTCCCATAGGTTTTCACTAGGTGGTGCAGTAACTACAGGTGCATGTAATGTCTCTTGCATGGTCCTGTAGTTATCCTGGATTGTAGGGATAGGCTATAACCAGTGTTTCATTTTGGGGCATGGAAGTCTCTTGTAAGAAGTAACAAGAGTAACAACAAACTTTTCTTTTTATAAAATTTCTTAGATTCATAAGGAAACTACTGTAGATATTTTAGCTGATTTGCGTCTGCTCCTGCTAGAAACTTCGAGGGCATATCTCAGCAAAAATTACACTGAGAGAAAACACCTGGAAACAAAAAGTTCTATGACTATTTTAGAGAACATTAATTGTAAAAACTCCACTTGTAAAAAAGGGGGGAAACGTGTTGGGCGATAACCTACCTATGCGAATTGCCTTGGGTCTGTATGACTCACTCATGAGAGTCACAGTAACTCGTTCCATAAGAGTAACAGTAATAACTTGTACAATAACAGGCAAGCCTATAGACATGTATTGTATCCAGAGTGACTTTGGGGTTGGCTGAGGCTCAGCCCAAGGTAAGGGAAAAAAATTCCAATGGGTCTATTCAGATTTGTAAACCTCTGTTCAAAAAATGGATACCTACCACCCACCCTCCAACCACCACAAAACACCATTCCCTGCCACCCACCCACAGATTGTCTGTTAGACATCCAGGAACTACAAAACAAGAGCAGAGCAGGGCAGCAGCAACCAATGGAATCAGGATAGCCCTAACCTCAGTTATAAGTGTTAACAGAATTACTGGTATATGTAAAAATGTCCAAGCTGAGGGTGACAAACCTGGATTCAGAAAACTGCACCAGTATACCACAATTAAATCAGGACTGTTAAATAAGTTATTAGAAGATTATCTGTATTCTGTACAGTATACAGTATCCATTAGTTTGTATGATGACTGGTTAGGATTCAGAAAAAGGCTGCAATCCTAACCATGTCTTCTCAGAAGTAAGCTCCATTGTGCTCAATGGGTCTTACTCCCAGGAAAGTGCCTTTAGGATTGCAGCCAAAGTTGCCATTTATTTCAGTCAACCACAATTGCTCTGAAATTTCTGTTCTGTCAGTTGCCCACAGTGCCTGGTAGTGTCTGCTGCTGCCCACTGGTGCCCAGTGATACCCACTCTGATACAGTGCCCAGTTATGCCTGTTAGGGATATCTGGTGCCCACTGCTGCCTGCTGCCCACTGCCAACTAGGGATGCTCAGTCCCCAGTAGTGCCCACTGCTGCCCACTGGCCACCACACAGTGATGCCTTGTGGTGTCCACTGCCCAATGCTACCTGGTAGGGATGCTCAGCCCCCGCCAGTGTCTACTGTTGTCTGCCACTGCCCCCTACTATCCTCTGGAGCCAGTGCCCGTCAGTATCCAGCAGTGCTCAGTGCCTGCTGGTGCCCAGCTGTGCCCAGAGTCCACAAATATTCTTGAAATTTTACTCCCGCAATGGTGGGCTCATTCTGCTAGTGGATGCAGAAGAGAAGTATTGCTGCTGTGGCAAGTCTGACAAAAATCAGATATGTCATAATGTTGATTTACACTTCTTAAAGAGAAACAAATTCAATGCGAAAACAGCAGGATCAAAGAAAGTAAACAGGGAGCTATTCGCTTATATCAGATTACAGGAGTGGATCCTTTGGAAAACCTTTGAGGATCACAAGTATTCAACTGAGAAAAAAGAGATACCGTATATACTCAAATATAAGCCAACCTGAATATAAGCCGAGGCACCTAATTTTACCACAAAAAACTGGGAAAACTTATTGACTCGAGTATAAGCCTAGGGTGGGAAATGCAGCAGGTACTGGTACTGGTCCTTTTCCTTATAGCCTTCTTGGAACTCATAGGCTGCAATCCTAAGCACACTTTCCTGGGAGTAAGCCTCTTTGAACTTAGTGGGGCTTACTTCAGAGTAGACATGCATAGGACAGGGTGACCAAAAACCAAAAACTCCTGAACCCCAAGGCCAAAATTCCTACCCACTTTTAAAAATTGCCAAAAAAATGTTTTTTTATAGTTTTTGTTTTTGTTTTTTTGTTTTTTTGCCATAACGTTTGATAGAAAGGAAATATCTCAAAACTGATTTTTGCATTGGATTCTGCTCTTCAATACGAATCCAACATTGGGGAAAGTATTCCTATACATAAAGCACATGTGAATAAGGCATCATTAATGTATTACATTCAGCACAGAAGAGGCGAGAGGTCCAGCTTAATAACTAGCATAAGCTAATGCAGTGGGGGGAAAGTGTGGCAAGGCACTTCTGTGTCATTTTTGGAATGACACAGACATGTGCTGGCCTGTACACACTACCACAAGAAAGGAAAGACAGGTGCATTTTGCTGGGCTAAATTGGTTAGGATTAAGCTCTCAGCCCTAAAAATAGAGCTGGAGGTTTGATAATAGTGCAGTTTTGTGGTGCAACAGTAGGAGCCCTGATTTTCACACCTTTCTGTTTTAATAGTATTTAAATATAGAGGACCCAAGGATCCGCAGATTCTGTAGGATCCAACTTTCCAGCGTAGATGCAGCAACCATACAGCCCTGATGTAAGAGAACGAATGTTTCCCCCACCTCCAGGAGGTCTTTGTGTCAGCCCCCATAGGATGCAGTGTATATCCATGAGCACGGCAGCATCAGCACTCAAATGTTGAATAGCATCAGGCCCTAATTTATCTATTGTTTAATATTTTTGACTGTGTAAGTCATATTTGGGCTGCAATCCTAAAAACAATTTCCTGGGAGTAAGACCCATTGAACACAATGGGGCTTACTTTTGAGTAGACATACCCTACAATCCAGAGTAACTACAGGAGCACGCAAGAGACATTACATGTTCCCGGAGTTATTGCACCACCTAGTGAAAACCTATGGGAAATTCATATTGCAATCCAGAGTAAATTGTTCTTACACTGGAGCAAGGACTTCCCGTAGTTACTCTGGATTGCGCCCATGGTTTAGGATTGTGCTCTTAGTCTTTTTTAATAAACAGGTGATGCAGGTTAAAAATGTTTCAAAATAAAATAAATTTCTCAGCAGTGGGAGGAAAGGGGCTTTTTATAGAAACCTCTTTCTAGGCTTCGTGCCAGAGGAGCAATGGAACATTCGAAGAGAGACAAACAAGTTAGTGCTTGTGCAAGGAACTTGAATGATCTTTAGATTTTAAAGGACAGCATGTCATGAAATGTGACGGGATACATACAAGGTTACTATGGATTATTTCAGACTCCAAACATTTACACAAATATATTATTAAACCTCTGTGGAGACAAATTCTTTGTGAAACACATTATGAGATAAGGGGGTGACCTGCTTATTGGGGACAAACCATAATATTTTCAAATTGTTTTCTACACTTGATATTTAGTGTAGCCACTTCAACCCTTACTGAGAAGCTGCCAGACACCACTGTAGTGTTTCCCGGCATCAGAGGGAAAAAAATTTTATTGCCCCTGTGTGCTGCTTTTGCTATTTTACTATTTGATTTTAACTGCTGCTCCCATTACCTTTTTAAAAACTGAATATCACATAATATAAGTCTTGTTACCCTGGGAGCCTTTTGCTGAATGAAAACATAAACGTTTCTTAAATAAATGTTAACCTACAAGAAGTCTAATGTTGAAATCCTAAAGACACATTCCCACTGAACACAATGGAGCTTACTTTTGAGCAGTCGTGGTTAGGATTGTGCTCTCAGCTTGCTAAAAATCACACTTTGGCTTATTTTTATTTATTGAGATAACAGGCTGTCTGTTTTACTCCCACAATGACTTTTGTACCTGGCAAGTACTTGCATAAGTCTGTACAATAATCCTATACACCTTTACCTGTTGAGAGTAAATCCCACTGAACTCAATAGGATACTTCAGAGGAAATTTGCGCAGGATTGCCCTGCACATATTTATAGGTGCATAAAATGTAAGACAGATGCACACAGACACAAACAGCAATCACAGTGATCAAAATGATGCTCTTTCCTTCCTTGGCTATAGATGAGCCTATTAAAAGTGTGGCTGTTTCCAGACTGCCTGTATTTCTATTAACAGGGTATTCAAACTTCTGCATCTGGGGAACCTGAAGTTTATGGCTAAAGGTACCAGTTGCTGCCTTTCTGCTGCTGCACAGTGTGCATGCATTGTGAAATGCACAGTGCCCTTCTTGTGGCTGGCTATGTGAAAACTGTGCATGTACTGGGCGGAGGGACTTTATTAGTTTGTAGGGCTGTTAAAGCCTTCCAAGAAAGCCCAAGATATATGCCCAGAAAGTAAAATCATGGTACATGATAAGCAAATTGTGGCAGAGTTGCTAGAGGTTATATGGGAATACATGTGTTGTTACAACATTAGCCTTAGTTTCTACAGCTACCACTGTGGTTTTGACTTTCTGGCTGGATCACAAACTCAGGATCACAACTATTCCTAGCATAGACGCTATTCAACTTATCAAAACTTTCCATAACTACTGGAAGCCTGCTAATAAAATATTTGAGACCTTCTGGGAAGTACCCAGCCTGGGCTCTGGCAGACTTCCAAAGAAAGGAGACACCAGTTTGAGAATCAGGAATAGCCACAGTAAATATCTCTTTCTTTGACTTTTCAGGATCCAGAGCACGAAGTATAATGCAGATAGGCCACTGTCAACTTAATGGACCAGATCCCATTTTAGCCCCACAAATATTTATACAATTTGCAACGTACAGGAATAGTGGGCAGCATAGAATAGAAAGCTCACTCCCCTAATGTCTTATAAGCTGCCTGCATGTATATGTGGGGCTTATCTTGAAAGGAGTTTTAATAATGGCAAATATTAATGAGAGAAAAAAGAAATATATTACTCAGGTTTGCACACCATGCGCATCATCATCACTGAATTCCACTGACTTCAAAAAGATTCCAGAAATTCCCATACATTATGTTGATTGCATGTAGTGTGGCATTCTTGGTTGCTAATGCTATAATATCAGAGTTTTCCAAATTATAAGGAGTCATTTTGGGAGTTGCAGCTAAGAAAAGTTATTTGTTGTGGCATGTTGCACTGTTTTCCATGAGTTATCATATCTAAAACACAACAGTTTGACGGGTAATTTTAACAAAGGTTACTAATGGTTGCCTTTCCTAAGAAGAATCTATTTCTTGTACAAAGCTGAAATATACAAGTGTTTTGATCATCTGATATTGCATGTTTGATAAATCAATGCAAGACAATTATTTTATTATGCATAAGGAGCATCAGAAGACATTATGAATGTGGGGAAAAATTGCTTGCCAAGTACTTGAATCTGGTATGAGTACAGTATGCAAGAACTGGCTAAGACCCAGAGGTTGGATGAAGGTCCCATGGTCCTGCATTAAAAATAAAGGCTTCAACAGGAAGGGGTTCTACAGGCAGAAGGTAAGGTTGCTTTCTGACTGCTGGAAATGTATAAACCAGCAGCTGCCCCCCCCACCCAAAAAAAATCTGAGGCAAGCCAGGATGGGAGGAGGAAACCCTACAAAGTAATTGCTGGAGGTGAAGGTGCTCAGTACATTTCATTCAGCTCATCAACAAGATAAAAAAAGCACAGCCAGTAAACAGAAGCAATAGATGGTAGAAGTACAATGACACATTACAAGTACAAACACATACAAGTACAGGGACACAGAGGCCCAAAGTGAATGGAATAGTCACTGAAACCTGCCCGAGAATTTATATATATATACAGTGGCGCCTCATGTAAAGTATGTTTCACGTAACAAACAAAAATTTCTCTAGGACTCTGCTTCACGTAAAGAACATGCTTCATGTAAAGAACACATTCGTTGGCAGTTGGGGCAGATGCGCTGGCCGACAGCCCATTTAGAAAGCGTCAGGGCTGCCTAGCGCACCTGCCCATAGTGAAAGCAACACTTCCATGCTGTTCCTCCTGTGGCCGGGTGTCCGCTGGGCAGAGGGAGAGAAGAGCAGTGGAGAAGAGGGAAGCAGCTCAGGGCTAGCCAGAAGGGAGCAGGGGAGAGAGGGGCTCAGGATGGAGAGAAGGAGAAAGTGGGGAGACACTTGGAAAGTTTCTTTGATTGCAGAAGAAAGTGTCTTGGATTGCAGCCTCCTAACCATGTCTACCCAGAAGTAAGCCCCATTGTGTTAAATGGGGCTTACTCCCAGAAAAGTGTCTTTAGGACTGCAGCCTAGGTAGACTTCATAATATCATGTACATTGAATGCATGTTTTGAATTCAATCCCAGTGCTTTGTCATCACTTTTACATCCAGTTAATATTTTTATATGAATATTTTTGGGGTTGTGGAACCAATTGTCTGAGTTTCCATTATTTCCTATGGGAAAATCCGCTTCACGTAAAGAATATGCCTCCGGAATGAATTAAATTTGTTACATGAGGCGCCACTCTGTGTGTGTGTGTGTTTGTGTGTGTGTGTGTGTGTGTGTGTGTGTACACACACACACACATATACATATACACACACATACATCTGTTATGTATCCTGTTGGTAGCTGGAACAGCATACATTGAACGGCACAGCCAAGTAGCTGGTATCATGTATAGGAACATCTGCTCAGCCTATGGACTTATCCCTCCCAAGACCGGATGGGAGACCTGTCAGAAGGTTGTGGAGAATGACAGGACTAAGGTCCTGTGGGAAAGGTCCTAAATTCAGCTGGAAAAGATGAGCATTAGATTTGAGTAAATACAGTATTGTCTGAAGACCCCTCAAAGAACTTTAAAAGAGAATGGAGAAATTACCTGAGAACATAAGGCCTGATCCCATCTAACTTTCCAGCGCCATTGCAGCTATAATGCAGTTCCGAGTTATGGGGTTAAATATTCCCCCATATTGAGGGCCCTCTCACTGCTCACTCTTCATATTGCTGCCCCCTTACTGCAAGATGTCGCACACACCTCACTGGCACATCTGCATCAGTGTGAGAAAGTTGAATAGGATTGGGCCAATTGAAAGCTGCCTGACACTGCCTTTTCCTGGTACTTGGGGGAATACAGGAATCCCCACTTTCTGACAGTTTTCTGACAGTTTCATTCTTTCCACATCTTTCAGTTATACCCAGGACTCATTCATTCAACACATGCTTCACTCTTTCAACCTCTCTACTGATCTAAAAGATAATATTGTCTTCCCTGATGTTGATTTGCATGTGACATGGTGATCAAAATGTTTTGATATTTCCTTATGACTTTCTTTAGTAAATAACCATCATTCATGTACATAAAATATTTATTGCTCACACATGCCATTGTTCATTTTACTGTAATTCGTTATGTATTTTGGCCATGTGTTAATAAATATGGGTTATTTAGGTTTTTGCAAGTGATATTTACATCTTTCTTGGTGGCCATTTTGCATTTGCAAGCTGAGAAAGACTGGGTTCCACTTTTCAATTGTTATCACCTTTGGATGGTGCTGCTCAATAAGCCATCCAATGAGTAGAGGATGCCTATATATTCACACACTCCACATAAAAGTCAATCACTGCAAACTACTCCCAACAACATTCTTTAGAATATGCTGGCATCTATCCACAAATACTTCATAATGGAAATTAAAGGTTCAGCCTTCAGTAAATAATTTTTCCGTCCAAAATACTGTACACATGTGTTCGATTCAATCTGTCAGGATCTTGGAGAGAAGAGGAAAGTGAGCAATGTACAACCAAGCAGGAATTACCGTTCTAATTTTAAAAAGTGAGATGACAATTAAGAATAGGAGAATAATATTATCCCATAAGAGCCACACTGACCTGCTGACTCAAAATGGTCTGTTGAACAAGCCGAGCATAGCCATCTAAACGGACTCCAGAGTTGCTCCTGCTCCTCATCTTTAGGGTTCTCACAGTCCTTTAGGAGACAAGTGTGATTGTCTAGAGGTGCTTTTGTCTCAGCATGTGCAGCTCATACATCCATCAGCAGGCTGAGCTGTGATTCTTGTTGGCAAGGGGTGCCTTGGTGCCAAAATAAATAGAGTTCTGTCAACAAAACAGACATCGCAGGAGGAATTTCCCCTTTAGCCTATATACCATCCTACAACAATCCTATAACATCTATACAGGAAGAAAGCAGACTTTCAGAGAGATTCACAGTCTGCGAACGAAATTCAGGTACACATTGTCAGAACATTATTAGTGCATATTGTTCTATATTCTGCTTATACAGAGAAACACCATAACTGGTATTTTACCACAATCCTTGCATGCCCCAAAACTACTTCAGCTATGCCTTCATATACAGTACACAACAAATAATTCCAAACAGGAATGTGTCTCTCCAAACAGTTGTGTCTCCATCTCATTTGTAATTCAGCCCTGTTCTAGGAAATCTACATACACTGTTCTCATGTTAGCAGGGGGACCATATAAAATGGAAGACACAGTGCCTTTACCTTTAACTATTGCATAAAAGAGGGAATTGAGACATGTTTAGGCCCATCATAGATGGGTTTAAAAAGCAGCACCTGCCTCAATTCCATCTTCTATGCAATGTTTAAAAGTGCAGGCACTCTGTCCTCCATTCTATATGGTCACCCTGCACATTAGCCTCAAAATAATCTTGTGAGGTAGACCATCTAGAGACACTGACTTCGAGGTCACTGCATGAACTTCATGGCAAGGTGTGTCCTTTATGGGTTTAACAAATTTAAGTTGCGGACAAGAAACCGCTACATCAGATGAGGGATTGTTTGTTGTCGAAGACTTTTATAGCTTCCTCTCTGGTGCTGGTTAATGACCATAGTTTCTGTTGTGACATGAAGTGAGGACAGCACTGTAGGGTCCAGTGTATATTCTATTTAAATTAATAGCAAATGCTTCATTTAGAATGATCAATGGAAAAAATACAAGTGGTCAAACTCTTAAAATGCTTGTGTACTCCATAATGGGAATCTAAGTCAAATACTCTTTTCTTGCCAAGAGCCATTAGTAGCTTCATATTTCCATTTTGGACTCCCCTTGTCTACGGATATAGTTATAACACCAGGAATAGTTGAGCCTAGGAAGGAACACTTCTGGGATACATGATCAGAACAATGGAAACAGATACCTATTAAATCAATGGGGCTAGTGGAAGGAAATCTACATAAAGGGTGCCAAGCTCTTTCTAAGTTTAAAGGTTCCCAAATGGAACCACTGGATGCTGCCACCCCGAAATGAATGAGTACACAAGAACTCCACTGGCTCAGGCCAAACATCCATTTTCTTATCTTTCACAGTGTACACCAGATGCCTGAAGAAGCACACAAAACAATTTCCTGGTGGCCTCCATATCTGGCATTCGGAGGTAGCCTAAAAATCAAAAGGTTGCACATTCCCATCATGAAATGTAACCTGTGATGGATTTTTCCTCCAGAAATCCATCCAATTCCCTTTTAAAGGCATCTAGGCCAGTCACCATAACCTCTTCATGTAACAAGGAGTTCCACAGTTGAATTACACAATGGGCAAAGAAATACTTTAGCTGTTCTAACAATCAATTTTTAATAGTTCTGGTGTTGTGCGAGAAGGAAAGAAGATCTCGCTATCCTACCAATGCATAATTTTTATACCTGAATCAGGCACCTTCTTCTAAGCTAAACAACCCCAAAGTCATCAGTCTGAAGTCATCATTGCAAGATAAGTCTTCAGGACTCACCCAACCCAAAAGGGAGCTAGAAAAATTACACCAACAGTTCCAGGATTGGTATCTGCAATATTGCAAAATGTTGTTTATTTCATTTTGTTCAGGCACCCTCTTTGTTTATGGGGTGCCGTATGACTCTGTGGAAAAAGGGGGGTGATGCCTTTGGAATCATCTTCTTCAGAGCATCACAGGTGTCCTTGCTCCCCACCACCAGATCATGGTGACCAGAAAAACAGGACAAGTCCCCCTAATATATAGGACATCCAAGAAAAATGTAGGAGATGACAAAATAAAAGCCAAAACACTCATATACATTGCTTTCAATGTGGTTAAACACTATATTAATTTTAATTTTTTTTAATTACAAGAAGGCTCCATGCCACCTGCTCACAAGGAAAAGGGGGCAATTAAGATTGTTTCCAGGACACAAAGCTGAAAAAAGAGGCCATGTCCTGGAAAAAGGGGACATCTAATCACCCTGCAACAGAGACTGAACACACACCCTCCATGTGTTAAGCACCTTACATAACCCAGTAGGGACCACTAGGTCATCAAGTCCTATCCTGCAACTCCCAAAGCAAGAGCCACCACTAGATTCCCTTCCTATTAACCCCTTGGGGGATGGCAAGGAGGATCCCCTTACCTGTCAAGAGGTCCCATTCCCCAGAGTGGAAGTGATGGGCAGGCTTTACTCCTCTGTGCAGGATCAGGGCAGAGACTCTGCACTCCTGTAGCTGGTGCTGGTGCAACTGCTGCAGAGGGACCCTGAGTAGTGTTTCTCCCTCTTTATGGGGTTGTTGATGGGAGGCAGCAGCAGCAGAGCCTCCAAGGTCCTGTAAGGTAAGGACTTCCAGGCTTAAGTCGCGCAGTGCTGACGTTCCCTAGTAAGGTGGGGAGGGAGGGAAGGAAGTACAATACAGCCTGCAGTCCACAGTGCATCCTCTACTCTTCTGCATTTTTCAATGAGGTTTCTTTATGTGGCTGTCAGGACCTGGTTCTCAGATGTGTGTGTGCTGACAGCCCAAGCCTAAGCAGGTCTACTCTGAAGTAAGCTCCACAGCATACTATGGAACTTACTCCCAGGAAAAGGTGCTTAGGATGTGTTGCCACAGACTTCTGTGAAGATCACATCCTATTGACAGACACAGCAAGATACTGTGTTGTATGTGTAGCAAGGAAGTACAGTATCTACATAAGTAAAGAGGACTGTATGTCCTCTTTTTCTAGGACATAGCCTTGTGTCCTGGAAAAAAATCTTCATTGTCCTCAATTTCCTTTTGAGCAGGCAGCTTGTATTTAATAATTCTTGTAATTAATAAATTTTAGGTATTAAATGATATGTGATAGTTTTAAGTTTTGTAATTTAATTTTGAAATTAAGTAGTATTAATCAATGTATTGGTATTTATTGATGTATTAATATTAATAAATTAATAGTATTAATTTATTAGTATTATTTAATATTAATTTGCTATAGTATTAATTTAGTAATTAATTAATATTAAATTTAATAATAAGTAATATAGTGTTTAACTTAACCACATGAAATCTGTCTATGGTTGTTTTAGCTTTTGTTAGCTTTTTGTCATGTCATATTTTTTCTTGGGTTTTCTCCTTTGGGGGGGGGGCTTGTCTTCTTTTGCAGTTATGACATCTGGTCACCCTGCTTAATATATCATTTACACAGTAGTGTAAATACTACTGGCAAAAGTCCTTACCCAAAAGTCAGTGGATTTCATCTGACACCAGAATATTGGTGAAGCTGGTCTACTCCAAAGTGCAGGTGACTACTTATCCATTAAAAAGGAAAAGTAAGGTCATATTAATTACTTTATTTAGTACCAACCACAATCTAAGAGTTCATCAGACACTACACTTTTCATGCTTGTAGGGTTATCAAGTTATGGTAAGGAAGGAGAGGGATACTGGGAACATGTCGGTTTTTCACCAGTAATAGTTTGTAAAATCAAAGATTGATTTGATGACATTTTTATAGTCTCTTGAACAAGCCTACGAAATATTTGTGATGGTTTCAATTATGTGCCCACAAATGTTTAAACAAAGGAAACAAGTCCATTGATGGAAAGTCCATATGCCCCCATATCCTGAAAATGTACTGTAATATTTTATTAACTCAGGCTGAAATCCTATACTAGTTTCCCTGGGAAGAAAGGCTAAATCCTATCCAACTTTCCATCACCAATATAGGCAACGCAGCCCTGAAATAAGGGGAAAATTTCCTTTCTGTAATTTGAAGAGGTTTTATGATTGTCCTCCCACTACAGGATGCACCACATTCCCCTTTGGCACAGCTGCATCAGTGCTGCAAAGCTGGATAAGACTAGGCTTAAGAGACAATCCTCGCCATGTCTACTCAAAAGTAAGCCCCACTGTGTTCAATAGGTCTTACTCCCAGGAAAGCGTCTTTAGGATTGCATCCTATTTAGTGGGTAGAAGTGCATAGGATTGTGCTGCACTAACTTGAATACCCCTTCCAAGGCTAAAGGGTAAACAGTGATGTGCTCACAGAAGGAAGTGCGTGGACTTCTTTGACATTTGCCCAGTGTTGCAACAAACTGACACCACCTCAAGATGTTTGGCAATTGTAACATTGCTGAATGTTCCCAAGCTCCAACTGCATGGAACTTGGCTGGGATGTACATGGTCACACCCATGTGCTTAAACATTGCTTGCCACCTACTGTATTTTATTTTTCATCTGTCATTGTGTTTTTGTATAAGTTTGTATGCTAACTTATCTATCTATCTATCTATCTATCTATCTATCTATCTATCTATCTATCTATCTATCTATCTATCTATCTACAGTATTTATATACCGCTTTTCAACTGAAAAGTTCACAAAGCGGTTTACAAGAAAATGAAAAAAATTAATAGCTAATGGGTGCCTGTCCCAAAAGGGCTCACAATCTAAAATGCAAAAAGAACATCAGCAGAAGCCACTAGAACAGACATTACTGGGGTGTGTAGGGCCAGTTACTCTTCCCCTGCTAAATAAAAGAGGAACACTCACTTGAAAGAGTGTCTCTTGCCCAGTTAGTCCCAACATCCAGATGTTACAATGCCAGAGAAGCCAGACACCTCTTGTATAGGAGTCTAAAGCCAGGGTGACCAGATGCCAAACCCAAAATTCCTGAATCCCAAGGCCAAAATTCCTATCCTGCTAAAAAAAATTGCCAAAAAATGTATTTTTTTGTTTTTTGGTTTTTTGACCATAACTTTTGATAAAAAGGAGATATCTCCAAACTGATTTTTGCATTGGATTCTGCTCTTCAATATGAATCCAATGACATATGGCATGATGGGGTATTGCGAAGTTTCAAAATGAAGCCAGAATGTAGGACAATGATGCCAAAATGTAGGACACCCGGACAGGAGGCTAAAAATCCAGACAAATCCGGGTTTTTCCCGGGTTTTTATGTATTTCTGATTTAACTTTAAGAAGGAAAATAAGAACCCAGGCCATCTAGCAAGGTGCACTGACATCTCTCTCTCTCTCTCTGTGTGTGTGTGTGGTTTCTTCAGATACTTCAAGCTGGCATGCCAGCTCCATCCTGTTGGGCTTCCAAGCAGGCAAGTTTTCTTGGTGATCCAGAATGTTTGCTCAAAAAGGGGTGATAAACATGCAATCTGCATATGTACCAAAAACCTCACACATTATTTACTACATTTTAATTTCTTTCTCCTGAAAATAAAAATAATACTTGCTCCCTTTAGCTCCAGAGGGTTTTTAAGGGCCAGGGAGGCTGCACATCTCTTCCCTATGTACAAGAAAGTGTTTATGAGAAAGTGGTTTGAATTCCACTCATATAAGTTCAGTCTCTAGAGGTTTCATATATGTAAATTTATTCAAATGTGAATTATAACTTGAGTGTTTTCTTCCAGGCCCCATCACAGTGTCAGAGAGTTTATGCCATCCTCCTTCCAAAAAGTCTGAACACACACCTAATCCGTATATTAATACATTAGGATGTCCCATTGCATTCAATGTGATTTACTCTCAGGAAAGTCTGCAGTTTTAGAACATGCTGATTTTGTTTATTGCTCTTGACAACACACACCATAATTTCTGTGGATGGCTGCTGGCAATAGTCCTTGTGCTACAAAAGCAGTGCCTTCAATCTTTGAATATATGATGGAAAAATCTTCATATCTGTATTAAGAACATGCATAGTTAGAGATCCACCTGAGTAATCTTTGGCCTCTGAGAACATTTCTTGTGTTGCTCATTATTTCTAGATATTGATCAAATAGGACAAGGTTATAATATTGTTAATTACCAGACCATCCAAATAAAGGTTTACCTATACCTAACATCATTAAATAAAGGTTAAAATAAAGGGAAAAACTGATACACTAAGAATATAAAACCATATATGATATATGGTTTAACAGATAATGTGGATCTACCAATTATAGACATGCTGGAAGGGAAGAGAAGGAACATTTCCTACCTAGAGGGAAGTATTAGTTGTCCAAATGACTTCATGCTTCCTTGCAATTCTCAAAAAGTTTGTGGATAGCAAATATTCTTGGCAGAAAATAGCATACATATGCTGGCCTTGATCAGGAACAAGGAGTTAATTGAGCTTGTGCTTCAGGAACTCCAGTCAAGGTAAAGAGCCACAAATTCCTAACTCCTAGCAAAACTTTGCTATGGGCCAATGGGAGAATAAGAGCACAATCCGAAACATGTCTACTCAAAAGTAAGCCCCATTGTTTACTCCCAGTAAAGTGCCTTTACTATCCAGGGTAAGGATAATGAGGAGATCCCTAATGGGGAGGCCCCAACTATTTTGTATCCAGAGCAGAGTAATGCTGGATACAGAAAGCCAGGAAGCCCAAGCTGCTCCAGAGCACGCTCAGTAGTCAATAAGTCAGTGACACCTGGGGAGGGTTTGCTCCTGAGGAGACCCCCCTCAGATCACACTGAAAAGGAACAGCTGTGGTGCCTGTCTTATAAGGAAGCCCAGAAATCCCTGACAACCAGTAACAGCTGCAGCATGAGAATGCAATACAGCAGTACCTGTGGTGGAGGGTTGATGTGTAGTTGTGCCATATCCTGAGGTTAAGGTGAAGGGGTTGCGGATAGGCTGGCCAAGGACTCAAATTTTTGGTTAACACTGCCATTCCTACTCTGTCTTATCATGGACCCCTATGGGTCTACTCATGACTATACTTGCTCCTGATGTGGTATAATTCTGAGGAGTTGGAAGAGGGCATTTCTGCCCTGGAAACAGGCTCTGCATACCGAATAACTGCTCTGCCCTAGGCAGTGCTAAACAAGCCCTCCACATGCCTCTCCTGAACTGCCTAGGCTGCCCCAGCTAGGAAAGCCCAGGACAACCTGTCTTGGGGCAGCCTATGTGCACAATCCTAACCATGTCTACTCAAAAGTAAGCCACATTGTGTTCATTGAGTCTTACTCCCACTGACTTTAGGAAGTGACTTTAGGATGCAGCATATGTTGCCTTGGGCTGCCCCAAGCCTTTTCCAGAGTAACTAGAGTGGAGCATCTTGCAATTGGGTCAGCCCAGTGAGAGATAGGGCAACCCAAGTGCACTTAGAATCATAGAATTGGAAGGGACCTAGTAGGTCATCTAGTCCAACCCCCTGCCTGCAGCAGGAATTCCCCCTAGAGCATCCCCAACAGGTGCTGGTCGAGCCTCTGCTTAAAGACCCCCAGTGAGGGAGAGTCCACCACCTCCCTTGGCAATCTGTTCCACTGCCAAACTGCCCTCACCATCAAGAATTTTTTCCGGATTTCCAACCGGAATCTCCTCTCTTGCAGTTTGCACCCATTGGTTCTAGTTCTGCTTTCAGAAGCAGCTATGAACAAATTGGCCCCTTCCTCCATATGACAGCCCTTCAGGTATCTGAAGAGGGCAATCATGTCTCCCCTCAGCCTCCTCTTCTTCAAGCTGAACATCCCAAGTTCCCCCAACCTTACTTCGTAGGGCTTGCCTTCCATCCCACTGATCGTTCTTGTCGCTCTCCTCTGGACTTGCTCCAGTTTGGCTGCATCTTTCTTAAAGTGAGGTGCCCAGAACTGAGCACAGTACTCAAGGTGAGGTCTGACCAATGCTGAATAAAGAGGAACTAGAACTTCTTGTGACTTGGAAGCTACAGTCCTCTTAATGCAGCCTAAAATGGCATTTGCCTTTTTTTGCAGACACATCACACTGCTGACTCATGTTCAGCTTGTGATCCACGGTGACTCCAAGATCCCACTCACATGTTGTGCTGCCAAGCCATGTATCCCCCATTTTATACTTCTGGATTGTGCCCCAAGTTCCCCATCCTGTCTCCCTGAGCAAGGGGGTGAATTGAAAACCCTGGTTACTACAGTGGTTAAGGCCTTGTTTGCCCTCTGAAGCAATCATAGGGAGAAGAAATTTGCCCTGGTGTTCAAAGCCCCACTCCTGCATATTTCACAGTATCTCCACTGCCTGAAACATTTGTGTTTCTTTAGACCCAACCCTTACAACTGAGTTTAACAAAGATAGTGACATGATTAGTAGAAACAGCAGCAAATCTTAAAATTCGTTAGTCTCCTATATGGAACTCTTAACCATGAACCAAAACTTGACAAGAAAGCAGTTGATGGTATTTATATTTACAACTTCATGTCTTCCTATAGTTTTTGTACCTGACTATTAAAGTTATTTCACATCTAGAACACACTGCATGTATAAAGTATTTGGAGTTTACTGAAATAATTTTGTACAAATTCATAATTACACTATGCTTTAAAATCCAACACAACTATTTTTCTATACAAAAGCATATTAAAATTTAATTTACAAGAAATAAATATAAAATTATAGTGTAATTAAAGATAGATGTTATTTTGCCTATATACAACACTATGATGTCTGGGAATACAACCTCTTAAAAGTAAGGTGCAGATGTCACATTTTTTAAAGAAAACCATCTTTTCCAAAGTTTAGCTTTCTATTAACTATATTTATACATTTGTGCATAACATTTTCACTTATTCCTATCTGCAAGTTGAATTTGTAAAGCAACCTTCTAAAATCCATCATTCTGGAAAATGAGTTAAGCTGGAGCTAAGCCCATGATGCTTCATCTAAAGCCTTTTGTCATTAAGATAAAAGGAAACAGTATCATTATCATTATAGGAAAAAATAATGCAAATACTGTGACAATCCAGGATAATGTTCTTTGACAATCTGAGGCTGCCTTGATGCGTTGCTATTTATATATTAAATAATGTCTTTTTTGTTGGTTTTGGTCTTCTCACATTTTGTAAATAGTTACTCTGTATTTCACACAAAAAGCAATACAGACTTGGAACAATGTCACATTGGTTCAGTAAAATGCAGGTTCCCCCTCTCTGAAGTCCTTCTCAGCGAAATGCGAGGTTTGTTGTGGCCTGTGTCATTGTTGTCATGAAATATGAGCTGCTTTCCTGTGAAGTCATGAAGTCTCACTTCACCATTATGAACATTAAAAGAAACACCATTCTTCTCACTAGAGATGTTCCCTGAAAAATTTTAAAGGAAGTTTGTTAGAACTGAACAATATGTCATTATTTTTTCTTTGGTAGACTTGGGCTTATTTCAAAATTTAGTTTGCTGCATGTCATGTTGAATTGAGGCTGCGATCTTAAACTTAGGCCAGCACAAGTCCAATGCTAGCCTGGGGGTATCACAGAAATGCCACAAGGTACTTCTGTGCCACTCCTAGAGAAGTTAGCCCAATGCATGGACATTTGCACACCACAATGGGAACATGAAGATGGGTGAGTTGTGCTGGCCTAAACTGGTTAGGTTTGAGTTCAGTGAGACTCAGGGCAAAATCCAGAGTAACTACGGGGAGACCTTTCTCTGGTGGAAGAACAATTTACTCTGGATTCCAATATGACTTTCCCAAAGGTTTTCACTAGGAGGTGCAGTAACTACGTGTGCACGTAATATCCGTGCTCCTGTAGTTACTCTGGATTTGTGGGTAACTCCCAAGAAACTGTATAAAGGATGGCAAACTTTGATAGCTAGGGTCAAAGAGGTCAAAACATGAAAATAACCCTATTGACCTAAATTTAAGGAATGTGTGCATGGCATATAGGGGAATATTACATGTGCTAAAGGTTATTCACCTTGTTAGATTTAGGGAAGGGAGAAAAGGTTTTAAGAAGATAATGAATTATTACCAAATGGGAATTTTTAATTTATCAGAATGGGTATACTAATCAGAATGTGTAAAATAAAATACTATTATTTCAATGATATTATAAATTCATTGTACAATTTAGTGTTTCTTATTTATGAATGAAGAAGTTTTGCTTTTGCATCATGAAATTAGATAAATTCAATAAAAATATTTGGAGAAAAGAGTATAGCTTGAGAAATTAGATATTTCAATATACATACCATTCCCATTTGCGTGCACGGAATAATCATTATTCATTAACATTGAAGTGGAATTAGTGGAATTACTGTTTGACTGTAAGGAATTGGAAGAACTGGATACACCTTGGTTAACATTCTGCTTCTTTAAACCATTAGTGGCAGTTCTACTCCAGTCTAGTTGAATAAGGATTACAGAAAATAGTGTAATATGTTAAAGATTCATCTACGTATACAATTAATAATGTAGCTTAAATCTTGGTGGTGTAGCTTAAATCTTTAAACCCTCACCATTTTAAAATTTAACTTTTGCAAATTCTGTCTAGAATTAATATTCTAATTAAATTTCATGCCACTTACAGTATGTCTGAATGACACTAACTTCTGTGGCAACTTGCACAAGTATGCTCATGTGGTTGTTTATCTATAGTTGAATTAAAAATATATTTACCAGAATTTTCAGCCAGTCTATATTTTCCACAGCACAAGTATCTTCTCCATTGCTTGCGGACATTCTCCTTCGCTACACAGTAGAAGATAAAAATGAAAAATCCTGCAAAATAATATTATAGATTTAAAGCAAGGCACTGAATTTGTCCTGGTTTATAACAACAAATAAATGGCTGTGCATTTTTTATGTCCCTCCAACTTTTTGCTAGTTTCCCACACATAAAAATAGTATGAACATGGCAAGATGTCAGTCATTGGAAAAGGTGATGTTTGATCGCCATTTCACACATCCTTCTCTGAGAGTTACAGTTACATGAGAGACACAGTCAAGAAAACTTATGGACTTCAACTTGTCCTGAAGTGGGGACCTGTCCCACTCTAACTTACAACATGGGTTCCTAAATTCAGTAGTGTACCCAGTGGTCAAGAGAGGTCAAAGGTAATTCCAGTAACTCCAATATCTCTTTCTACCTGGTTGTGACCAAACTGCAACTGCATCATCCCACCCTTTTTTCCTTCCAGGACATTTGAAAAGAGAGAAAAGGAAGAGAGTAAAAGCAATAGTATGGTCTCAGTTTTGAAAGACAAAAGAAATGAGAAGGGAGATGGGTGAGGAGAACATGCAAGTCAGCACCTTGAAATTCACACAGGGTTGATCTCAGCTTTTCTCCTGCCTTATTAGTCTGCATTTTTCTTAGAATGAGAAATAAAACTATATTGTATAATCAGCCATATAGCTTGTTTTGAGCATAATGTTCTATAGCATAATATTTTCAAAAGGCTGTTAGAGCCTGGGTATGTAATCAAACAATACATATCTGCAGTGGTGGGATTCAAATAAATTAACAACAGGTTCTATGTCCCATTAGTAACCGGTTCTCAGAACCAGGCGATCATTAGCAAAGGGTTCTATAGAACCTGTGAGAACTCCCTGAAGCCCACCACTGCATATCTGCCACCCTATTATACTAATTTATCCCCTGCCCAGGTGGCTTTGGGCATATGCAGTTTGACAAAATGCATTCACATAAATGATTTTATGTGAATGTTTTACCAAAAAGTATTTTTTAAAAGTATCCAGTAATGTATGCAGCCTTCCATTGTGGATTAATCAGTATAGTTTCTTTAATGTTATCATGAGACAATCATAAGTAATGAGATTTTCTACATTATCAAGAGTGCTAGAACTGTTACTTGTATCAAAAAAAAAAAAACATAATACATACCTTGCAAGGTATTGAAAATGGCAAAAAGATACATAAATATAAGATTTATGGGGCCCCATGCAAAAAAGGCAAACCCCCAAGTAATTCCTAGTAGAAATGTGAGGCCAGCAACACTCCTAAGATCTTGAATGCTGGTTTTTCGCTGGGCACCCAGTTGTTTCTTCTTTTTGATTCTGCAGAGCTGAATCAGCACTACTATAAACATGCTTACATTCAGCAAGAATATTGTGCAGAAATATCCCACAACAGTGATGTAAAAGACAATGTTATTGTTAATCCAGCAGCTGAAAAGACAAAAAAAAATCTGTAGACCTTTTGAAATAATAAGTTTAGGCTGAAATCTAGAAATTACATGAATAGCATGATGGTGTATCATTCAATGATCTTTCTTTTATTTTCACCTTCTCAACACATCACATTTTCAAATTTCAAAATAATTTTGTAAAGCTTATTTTATATACACCTTAAGGAACTCTCACAGAGTGTCCATAGAAGATCCTGGTGAGAACTACATGCAAACAGGTAGCAATCTTACGCACTTTTTCCTGGAAACAAGTCCCACTGGAAATTTTGAGTTAATTTTGAGCTGACATGTATAGGATTCTCATTAATTGTAGATAAAAGGAGGAAATAGATAAGATAGATAATTTTTATTAATTATTATTTTTAAAATTAGCATTATCTCTTCATTGTTGTGAACTGAGAGAATCCAAAAAAAGAGAGCTGACATGTGATTTTGAGCTGACATGTGTAGATCTTCTCATTAATTGTAGATAAAAGGAGGAAATAGATAAGATAGATAATTTTTATTAATTATTATTTTTAAAATTAGCATTATCTCTTCATTGTTGTGAACTAAGAGAATCCAAAAAAAAGAGAAAACATGTACCAAGGGCAGCACAACCCTACATAAACCCCTATATGGCTATGTCATAGCACTGGCTACGCTGCATCTTGCAGAAGATTGTTTGTTGCTGAAGATATCTGTTCCCTTTCCCTAGGATAAGCATCAGTGGGCTAACCTGGACCTGTGCTTAGCAATACTGCAAGTCCACAATGATCTGCAGAGATCAAACCCAAGATAGGGATTTTAATTCAGTGCACAATCATATCAAAGGGTTCCAATTTTTTTCTATATGTATAAATGTCTTGTGTATATTGGCAACTTCTTCAGCATTTGTACCATGTGACAATGGTGTCTGCTTGTCGTTGATTGGAGTTTCATCAGTGCAATGATGGACGCAACATGGGGAACCATGGCTGGCCTGTCGCATAGGCCTGTTGCCAGGATGTAACCTTTCCCACTGAGGTGGTACCTATTTATCTACTTGCATTTGCATGCTTTCAAACTGCTAGGTTGACAGGATGAGAGAATAAAGGATAAGGATGAGAGCTCACCCCATCTTATAGGACCTGGGTCTCTAACCCTGGCCTGCTGGTTAACAGGCAGTGACTTAACCACTTGCACCACCACATCCCATATCATGTGTATATTGGTGAAGTAGGAATTACTTATATATACATGATAGTTATTAAAGAACATGATCTTCATACAGCCCAATCCAGAGGAGCACTTGGGTTGCCCTATCTATCACTAGGGTGAAGCAACTGTAAGATGCTCCACCCTAGTTACTCTGGAAAAGGCTTGGGGCAGAGCAAGGCAACATAAGGTACCCCAGCTCAGGAGAAGCTTGTTGAGCATTGCCTAGGGCAGAGCAGTTACTCTGTATCCAGAGCCTGTTTCCAAGGCAGAAATGCCCTCTTCCAGCTCCTTAGAGTTATACCACCTCAGGAGCAGGTATAGTAATGAGTAGACCCATAGGGGTCCATGATAAAACAGAGTAAAAATGGCAGTGTTGATCAAAAATCTGAGTTCTTGGCCAGCCTATCTGCAACCCCTGCCTCTCAACTTCACGATATGGCACAACTATAGCAGCCCACTAACCTCTGGATACAGCAGGCCACTTCAAGAAGCCCCTTGTATTCACTGTAGACTCTACAGGCATCTCATCAGGGACTCCTCATAAGGCAGGCACCACAGCAGTTCCTTGTGCAGTGTGATCTGAGGGGGGGGGGGTCTCTTCAAAAGCAAGCCCTCCCTAGGTATCACTGACTTGGTGCCTACTGAGCATGCTCTGGAGCAGTTAGGGCAGCCCAGGCTTCCTGACTCTGTGGATTCAGCATAACTTTCTGCTCTGGATAAAGAATAGTTGGGGCAGCCCAGCTAGGACTCTCCTCACTGCCCTTACTCTGGATTGTACCCTTAGCATTTGATAATTGTGAACTTACAATTCATCAGGCGAGCCATTGGGAAAATTTCCATATGATCCAAGTCCATAGTTATCTGGACTTACTGCCAGTACAATGGCTACAACTATTGCTGGTACCCCTGAAAATTAAAATAAATAATCTTTACATGTTGAAAATGTGTAACTATAGAGTTTGCAATTATGTTATAATATATAACAAAAAGTAGCTATACTGAAAATAAAAAGTATTTTACACTATACCTCTGCAGGTAACAGTGATCTGAAGGCCACAGTTAAAAGATCTCATGAACCCTGATTGCACAGCAAATGAGCTCAAGCAACTGTGGCTATGTTTTGCCCCAATCAAAGGCTCTCCTATGTCACCTTTTTACTCAACCCTGAAAAAGTTTAATACCAAGCTTTTGGGGGTTCACCTAAAAGAGATATATCACCCCCTCCCACTTTTTAGGGTTAAATTCACCAAACTCCAATTGGACTAATTCCAATGCAATATACATCATATGTATCTCTGTGTATTTATGATCCTTTATTTAGAAGATTTTCGAGCTATATATACAGTTCATATTTTCAACTTGAAGTTGAGGAGAAATGGTACATACCCCAGCCAACAAAGCAAAATTTTAGGATGTATTTCCTAACATACGTATTGAACACTTTGACGAGAGCAAGATACATGTGGAAAGCTTCAAGGCCCATCCAAGTGAAAGAAACCAAAAGGAAATAATGGAGAAATACAGCAACTGATATGCAGAGGCCTCTGATATTAGACAGTGCAATCCAAGAGTCCAGGAGGAAAACTAAGTTCAACAGAAGCAATGCAATACACAGTTGAATAAGGATTTTCGAAGGATAATCTCTTCGGATTTTTCTATAGAGAAAAAACAAAATGCCATAAGGTGCCACTCAATGGAATAAATGACATTTGATGTTATACATATACTGTATTAAATTTGGTGCAATGTGATGCAAATACTGCTCTCTCTCTCAATAAATTTGAGACTCAAACTGCAGCTTTTTAAAGTGCTCTTCAAACACCACATGCTAGACTGAAATCTCAATAAATTATACCTGAAATAAAAACTATTTTCTCTATTTTATGATTATTTCCTGCATGTATGCTAAGCTGCATATCAGCTCAATTCAAAAGGCAATAGCACCATCAGGTTCAGCAGGGCAAAAGCAAATACTGCTGCATGGCAGCTGCCAGAAGTCTCCTTGGATCAGTTCCAGTGGTCCTCCCCGTCCCACTCACACCCAGCTCAAAATGTTTCCCCTTATCCCCAAGATCCTCAATGCTACCCAGAGATCCTAACCTGGTTCTAAGATGCATTTGGCCAATTCTGAGTTCAGTGCCAACTGGTGCTGGTTTGGCCATCCACAGCTGCTGGTGCTGACTTGATGTAGGATAGCATGGACATGGCTTACAGCACATTTTGACACTCAGTGCCAGCGCTGGATTGGGCCCTATTACTGTCTAAGCATTACCATATCAACATGTAAGCTTCAAGATTAAAAGGCTATACCTGAAACCAAAACATAATGACACTATGACACCAAAACACTATGACTCAGTGATACTGAGATTATAGTATAATTTATATTGAGTAGATACTTACTCAAATGCAATGTATGTAACAAGGGTAACAGAAAGAAAAATTGCTGACAGACCACAGCCTATGTAAGTGATGAAAGTCAGAATTAGTACTTGGGTGGGAGAGACAGAGGCATTTCTTGATAAATCCTGAAAAGAAAATGGAATGTTTTCTGTTAAACCTCATAAGAAAAACTGGTTGAAAACTACAGCCTACATAATTGATAAAATTAATTATAGCCATAGACATATACATACAGCCACTCTGTACAAATGTGTTTTTCTAGACAGGCAAAAAGAAAGAGAAAAAAGATAAAGGATGCAGTCTTAACTTAGGCTGGGACAACTCATAAGTCTTTTCATTCTTGTGGTGATGTAGGAAGGCAAGCACATGTCTGGCCCCTGGAGTGGTGCAGAAGTCGGCACTTTTCTGACACTCCCAGGTCAGCACAGGACTTATGCTGGGGCTTAGGCCATCCTAACTGGAGATTAGGATTGTAGCCAAAGACACATAACAACCAGCAATGTTTCCCCTCTTCATCAGATATGGAATAAATACCGTATATACTTGCATATACACCGACCTGCATATAAGCCGAGGCATCTAATTTTACCACAAAAAACTGGGAAAACTTATTGACTCGCGTATAAGCCGAGGATGGGAAATGCAGCTGCTATTGGTACATTTCAAAATACTGTAAAAATAGATATCAATAAAGTAAAATTTACTGAGGCATCAGTAGGTTACTGGTAAATGTAAAGATTTTTTCCCAGGACACAAGAGTGAAAAGAGTACATGTCCTGGGGAAAATGTGCTCCTGGGAAAAAATAAAATTTATGAGAAGGCTGCATGCTGCCTGCTTATAAGGAAAAGGAGGACAATGAAGATTTTTTCCCAGGCAGAAGAGTGAAAAGAGGACATGTCCTGGGGAAAATGTGCTCCTGGGAAAAAGAATGGATGATAAGAAGACTCCATGTTACCTGCTTATAAGGAAAAGGAGGAGAGTGAAGATTTTTTCCCAGGACACAAGAGTAAAAAGAGGACCTGTCCTGGGAAAAGAGGACATATGGTCACAGTAATTTCCTGGTAGTAAGTCCATTGACCATGATGGCTCAATGCTAGCAGCTGACAAGGAAAAGCAGGGCAATATACTTTTTCAACACCAAGATACAAGGCTAAAAAAGAGGACCTGTCCTGGGAAAAGAAGACATATGGTCACTCAGTACTTGCTTCTGAGCAGGCATGCAGAGGATTTGGGCTTTGAGGCCCCCAGTGAATGGAGAGAGAAGAGCAGCCACTCAAAGGTTCTCCCTCCCACCTCAGGAATTTTTAGTAGAGGGACACAATGGGAGGAAAAAGAAGGGCTCATTTGCATAGACCCGCCTTTGCAAATGTGCAAAAACAAGAAAATACCTCCTCAAAACTTGCTAGAAATAAGGTTTTTAAGCAAAATAAGATGTTTAGCAGAGAGGGGCTTCCTTCCAAGCCATCAAAGCAGAAATTGTTTCTCACCCTGAATGTAAAGTATACAGCTGTTTTAGACAACCACTTACTTAGGCATGGGGGAATTTAGGCTCTTAATGGGAACCTGTTTGAATGATGGCCTTTGCATGTGGTTAGCAAAGTGATTGGGTGGGTGGGTGGGTGGGTGGGTGGGTGGGTGGGAGGGAGGGAGGGAGGAGCCTCCCTGGAGGGAGAGGAATGTAGAGAAACCTGTGCCTGCTAGGGAACTCCTGACTACTTGACCTGCATGTAAGCCAAGGGAGATTTTTAAGCTCTAAAAAAGGGTTAAAAAAACTCTGCTTATATGCGAGTATATACGGTAATCCTGTTAAAAGTAACATGATTTCCCTGGCCAAACTACATGTAACACTATATGCAGCAAACATGTGAAGCAGCCAAATGGAGCTAAAATTTGGATTGGGAATCACAATGCAGAAGCAGAAGGTATTTAACTTTTCATCTCAGCACTTTTCCCACTGAAAATCAGTGCTACAAAAAGCCTACTTTATCTTTAAAATGTCATTACCACCCGCTTGCTTGAGACAATTTTCAGCAGAGCTAAATTCTACCTAAATTCTATCATCCCAATGGAAACCATTCACAGCTGCTACACATGAGGAAAACCAACTCTATACCCAGTGATTCATTTAGCATCATGCATCATTTTACCATGTAATTCTCTCATTTAATCCCTCTCATGTAAACCCTTCGTGTAATCCTGTGAGATTTGGGCATTGTCATCTTGGAGCTTGCAAGATTTTGTGAGGTCCAAGATGGCAGTACCCAACTGAGCTCTGAAGGGGCTACAGGGCACCCCAACCCTGAAAGTTTAGGAACCATTGCCATGAAGTCTTTTGTCATCAGGTATAGGGCAGAAGATGAGAACAAATAAGTTGTTTTTAATCTTTTTGGGACTGGACTCTGAAACATGTATGCCCTGAGCTGAACAAACACGCAAGTGGAAAGAAACGCCAGAAACTTTTTTCTAGGACATAATTCAGTTAAATTTTTTTTGGACTAATATAAGATTATGGAATTTTAGCTAGGATTTAATGACTGTACTTAATATTTGTAAGAATAATAATCACAATAAACATCATTTTATAGTTAACTCAATGGATCCCCCTCCTATCCAGGATTTTCTTTTCTTGGTTTCCCCATCCATTGGAAGCTACTTTAAAAACCTGGAGTCATTCTGAGCTATTGTGGAGCTTGTAGTCATGCAGTTATGCCATTACCAGTAAAACTCCAAAGCTTGTAAGGTGGTTGCAACTACAAATAGTTTCATTTGTTGTTCTCTTTTTAACTACACAGCCTTCATAGGCCCATCCTCCTTTGCCACCTGCAAAGGAAATTAGAAGTTTACAGTATTAAAAATATAACAATGTAAAGTTAACGAAACTAAGAAGGCATGATCATACAGACTTACCATTTCTAGTGAAGTTCCAAAAAGCACACCTCACAGTCGAGTTCTCCTATTTTAGGGGGGAAACAAAATAGTTTACTATGAAGTGTTCTGAAACAAAAACAGGTATTACATGATGAACAAATATAACCAAAAGCTTTTTTGGGTTACAGATATACTTATTTTGTACATATCATAGCCTTCTCTGTCTAGCAGTTATTCCAGATCAAAGCCTCCATCAGGGAGCAGCATGCATCTGCTCAGTTTAAGGGCACCTCCAGAAAAGTCTCCCTTTCCCCACAGTAGTGCAGTTGCTGTCTCATAACTTGCACTGGATTCACTGCAGGTTATGGCAGCCTAACTTGTTCAGCACAAGTGAGAATTGCTTGGTCAGTTTCTCAAAAATATAGAGACACACAAGTGGGTTCCCTTCTTTGCCCTAGTTTCCAAATCAGTACAGCTTTCCAGACTTGGCAGAAGACCCTCAAAGTAAGAGAGAATATTCAAAAGTATTGATAAATTTAAGAAGTTACAAAATACTTGCAAACCATGTTTAAAAAATATGAATGTTTGACTAGAAACTCTTGAAGCATCAGCAACAATACAGTGAGATCAAATTACTATAGACTCAATACAAAGTTTTTGTAAAAACACACACACCCAGACTCACAAGATTGAGAAATACCCAGATTCTTTTATACCTGAGTAGGCTTTACATTTTGTAGTGTGACAGTAACATTTGTTTTCAAGTCGTTAACTGTGGTGTTAGCAACACTTGATGATATAACACGGCTGATCAGAGACAAATTTTTCAGCGAGGGATCCTAGAATAGGGAAAAATGGACTGAGTTTGGGAATAATTAAGTAGCAAAACATGAATGTTAGACTCTTATACATCTTTAGAACTTCCATCTTTTTACCTGGAACAAAGTTGTCTTTTCAAAAAAGTTAAATGTAATTCTAGAAGCTTGATGCATTGCTTCAGATGGCAAATTTGTCAATATTGATGATGGAAGTGCAATGGTTCCAAAACCATCTGTAGATGTTTGATTTCCAAGAGCAACCTGAATTTTTGTAAACAAATAAGATAGTGTAACTTTTGAGTACAAAATAAAGAGGAAATTAGAGATCCATGATTAGGCTGAAGTATAGCCGAGACCAGTGGTTCTAAAACTAGGACCCACCAGTGGATTGTAACCCAAATTTTGGTGGTTCTTAAAACTGACAGGATAGATTAGCTATGTCCCACAAGAGTTAAATAAGTTGCCTTTTGGAGTAGAGAACTGCTGCCCACTCACCATCATGACAACCACCACCTGCATTCAGCTAATCAAAATGAGATCACCACTTAACTACAGTCCTCTATAGATGAATCTAACAATAGTAATTTCTATGTATTGTACACATATTCTGTGAATATGTATTAAGGGACATTCGATTGCACTTGTTCAGTCCTTGTGCATTCACTGAACACATCAACAATCTCTCCACATCCCCTCAAAAGAAGAGTTCTAGGACAGAGCCCTCTATATATACTCATGTCCACATAGGCATCCTGCAAGGGTTCAATGTATGGAGGCGGTAGACTCTGCTGTGATGCTAATCACATTACAAATGTTCACTGAATGATTAGATGAAGCATTGTGCTATGCAGAAATTATCCACAATCCACCAAAAAGTGCATCAGTTTGAAGACAAGGAAACCAGGCCTCTTGTCTTGTATCTTCCCTGATACAGTTGGTGGGCCACTGTGACATATAGGAAGCTGGACTAGATGGGCCTTTGGTCTGATTCACCAGGGCTCTTCTTAAGTTCTTAAGGGGAAACAATTCTTAAGCTCTGTTTAGGCTGAAATCCAACATCCATTAAGGGCAATGGCAAAACTACTATTGACTTGGAATACACTCTCAGTCTAGCTTACTATAGCTTTCTTAATCTATAGTTCAATACATTAGCGCTAACCAGATATGACTCATTCCAGCTACTACTCACACATAGCTTTTGCAAATGTTATAAAACTTCGTCTCCCTCCTTCTCCCTAGTGGAAATTTCAAATACCCTATCTTA
Organism: Cryptoblepharus egeriae; assembly: GCA_030015325.1. Taxonomy (NCBI): domain Eukaryota; kingdom Metazoa; phylum Chordata; class Lepidosauria; order Squamata; family Scincidae; genus Cryptoblepharus; species Cryptoblepharus egeriae. The sequence goes on from JAREYC010000005.1 coordinate 36,831,951, forward strand.
TAAAATTAAGATGAATTTTAGACTTTGTTTTTATTATTTCATCTTACTTATAATGTTCTCATTAGACATGAACAGAAAATTAGTCCATTATCTTCACTGGAAAGAATCTTGTCTAGTCTCAGGCAGAGACACATTGGAACAAAAAGCACATATGTAATATGCTTATGTAACCAGATTTCTTTTAAAACAGCTTCTTTAAAATGGCCTGACTCTGAAACTTCATTTTTCAAATTAAAAATATTAGGTATTTGGATAACTATGCAATATATTGCAGGTCCAAACTAACAGATTTATACAATACATGAATTTGTTACAGATTGGAGGAATCATAAGGATAACCAGATCATCCCCCAGATATTTTAGAACTATCTGTTTATGTTAACATTTTATATGCCATGTGAAGTTTCCTTTTACCGTTAGACCACTGGCCCATCTTGATTAGGATTTTTGCAGGCCTCCATCAGTCTTGGAAGACTATGGTATCGTGCTCTGCACTGCATACGCTGCATGCAAAGCACGAAAGCCTGGGTTGGATTGTTATGGAGGATAGGCTGTTACCCAAGCAGCAAATCCCCACTCTCCACGCCACTGAATTAGTCCAATGGAAAGGCAGAGCCAATACGATTGGATCCAGCTGGTGTCGCAGACCTGGGCTAAGGACAGGAGCTCACCCTGTCTTGTGGGGCTGACCCGGGTCTCCAACCCTGGCCTGCTGGTTAACAAGCACAGCGTCTTAGCCACTTGCGCCACCCACAGCCTAATTGATTAGGATAGCCTAAACGTAATCCAACCTTTCAACTTGGACCTTTAACAAGTGTGCAGAGGAGGAAATTTCAGCATGTGCAGCTTGTGATCCATGAGATGAAAAGCTTCACCTGCTGAAATTTTCTCCTCTGCACAATTGTTAAAGGTCCAAGAATCCTCAAGTTGAAAGGTTCGACAGCCCTGGCCTAAATTATGTAGATAAATTATGTAGACTCACATGGATCTTTGGAAGCTGCACCTGGAAACATTAGGGATTAAACCTTGAGAATTTCTACATGCAGAACATGTTATCTGTCACTGAGTTTACAGCCTCTGGCTAATACTGTATAAAGCATTTTGAATGTTGCTTACAACTGGCTAATATTATGAACCTTCAGAAATACAGTATAAAATTCCAATAAGTCAATTGGGAAAGGAAGAAATCTAAATACTGTATTATTTTAATACAGGAAACAATCACATCTATAACAGAGCTATAACTCTCTATAACTATAAAATCTATGAGAGTGTTTGCCTGGCTTGCAGGCTCCCGGTGATAAGAGATCATTGACTTGGGAAGAAGGGCAGCAAGGAGCAAGCACTCTCACACACGTGCATGTACACAGGTAGAGTTCTCCTGAATTAACTCCTTCCACCAGGATTTATTAACTCCTTGGCAGGCACCCTCCCTTGCAAGCAATAATTTTTCCCTGTTCTGGCTTGCCTAACCTCATCTAACCTCTCTCTGCAGGTGCTGAGAGGTATGTCCCAAGAAACCAGAGGGAGGAAGCTGTCACAAAGTGTCCTCTGGGCTGTCCTCACTTCCTCAGAGCATTCAGACACCTGAAATATGAGCCTCTTTCTTTCTTTTCCTCTGCAGCTTTGACTGCTTCCCCCAGTAGGAACATTCATCTTGATCTCACCATCTATCCATTTCCCAAAATCTAAGAACAGGAAAGCAGGAAACCTGGACTTCCTCAGTCTCCAGCAGGAAATGAAGGAATTCCCCATTCCAGTTCTCCTGTTTCAAAGGGACCTTTTTAAAAAGGGAATCAACCTGGGTGTCTATCACCATTTGTGTTGAGTAAAAAATAAATAAATGTATAACACAGTTGGACCTGTACTTATTAAAACAATACAAGAATTAATATAATTCACATATTATCATGTTTCTTTTGCATCAATCTGGATTTTAGACTTCAGTCTGAAAACAAACCAAAGCCACATATTGAGAATTCAGCCTTTAAAGGGATACTGAAACAAAAACAGGCTTACCTGAAGATCTGAGGTGTCTTTAACAGAAAATGAAACACTGTTAAAGAGGCTGCTATTAACTTTCAAGACTGCTAGAGCCAAGGAAGGTGAAGTAAAATTAATGGATTCTGTTGAGAAGTTCAGTTTTAAGCCAATTGCATCCACTATTTTTATTATTCTATTAAGATAAAAACGCATAGTATTTCATTGTACTACATCTAAAATAGGTTCAAAACAATTTCAAATATTTCATGAAAAGTAGTTTCATATGTACACGTGTTACTTTAAAATCCAGAAGAAAAGAAGACAGTGTAACGACCAAAATCAACAAAAACTGAGTCTAAAGTAAAAATGTAGTGTCTATTTATGTGGATTTCAATCCACCCCCATCTCAGAATGCTGACACAAATCATTGTTGTTTAATTGTTAAGTTGTGTCAAACTCTTCATGACGCTATGGACTGGAACACACCAGGCCAATCTATTCTCCAAAAACTTCCAAAATTTGTCTAAATTCATTTTCATTGCATCAGGGATACTATCCAACCACCTCATCCTCTGCTATCCCCTTCTCCCTTTTGCCTTCAGCTTTTTCCAGCCTCAGGGTCTTCTCTAAAGACTCCTCCCTTCTCATGAGGTGGCCAAAATATTTGAGATTCAGCTTCAGTATCTGTCCTTCCAATAACAGTCAGGTCCAATTTTCTGGAGGTTTATTTGGTCTCCTTGCAGACGAAGGGACTCTCGAGTATATTCTCTAACTATATAATTCAAAGGCATCTATTCTTCAGTATGGTTAAGAAAGTGAACCTTCCTCATGGTCCATTTCATGCAGCAATACAATATTACTAGAAAAACCATAGCTTTAACTAAATGAACCTTTCTATGTATTTCTTTAATACTCCTAACAAGAATTCTGCTCAACCATGGTTTATTACAAAATGTTTTACCTCAGTAGAAACAGCTTACATACACAAATGAAGTATAAAGTTTATGGTTTATACCTTAATGTCAAAGGAATCACATACACAACAGGTAAAACCTTATCAGAATGAGAAGCACATATGTTCATTAAATTATGAAGTACCTTTTAGACATCGGAGAAATCTGTGATTGGGGAGCATCTAAGAGTTCACTAACAATGTTAACCATATGTCCTGCAAGCGATGGAGATATTTCTTCTGCAGACAAGTTTCTCTCTAGATCAGAAACTATTTTCTCAATAGCTGAAACATTTGGCAGTTGAGTATGCAAGAAACGGATAGAAACAGATCATCATCTAAACATGAATTCAATGTTTTACCCAGTAACAAGTGGTTCTCAAACTGGTGGATTATATCCCACCAGTCAGGAAAACACTGGTCTAAGTTCCTTTAAAGATGGGAGGCAGCAATATGATCCCCAGGATTACACTGCTGTTTGGGATGGGAGAGTTTTTCACTTACTTCCAGCCTTGCTGGAGTCCTGGGAGGTCCAGGGGGTCTGCAGAACCTTCCACAGAGCTCCCCAAGTTCCTGTAAATCTGTAAAAAGAAAAAAAATCCAGGCACTTCCAGATTCAAGATGAAACCAGAAGTGCACTTTCCCCCTATTTCAGACTTAAGAGGGCTTGGGGAACCCACAGGAGGGCTACCCAGATCCACGGACCCCCCAGGACTTCAGTGCTGGAAAGAGATAAGTGAAACTCATCTCTCATCCCAGATAGCAGCATGATCCTGACATTACTGCAGTCCCTTCACCCAGGCAAATACTTCTGTAGATCCCTTCTCTGAAGGAGGACATTTGGAACCACTGATTTATACCAAAAGGATTGAGGCAGAGAGACAGAAATACATACATTTAAGTTCTCTTGAAATTTATATTTAATATATGAAATATAAGACAAATACAGTTATAGTGCCTTGGGTGCTCTTTGGGGAAAAAGGTGGAGCACACACACACAAATATATATATATATATATACATTATATATATTTATATATATATTTATATATATATATATAATATATATATATACACACACAGTGGCGCCTCACATAAAGAACGCCTCACGTAAAGTATGTTTCACATAAACAAAAATTTCTCCAGGATTCTGCTTCACGTAAAGAAAACATTTGTTGACAGTTGGGGCAGACACACTGGCCGGCAACCTGTTTATAAAGCATCAGGGCTGCCTAGTGCACCTGCCCATAGTGAAAGCAACACTTCTGCGCTGTTCCTCGTGTGGCCAGGCGTCTGCTGGGAAGAGGGAGAGAAGAGCAGTGGAGAAGAGAGAAGCAGCTCAGGGCTAGCCAGAAGGGAGCAGGGGAGAGAGGCTCAGGATGGAGAGAAGGAGAAAGTGGGGAGACACTTTGAAGGTGTCTTGGATTGCAGCCTCCTCACCATGTCTACCCAGAAGTAAGCCCCATTGTGTTAAATAGGTCTTACTCCCAGGAAAGTGTCTTTAGGACTGCAGCCTAAGTAGACTTCATAAGATCATTCACATTGAATGCATGTTTTGAATTCAATTGCAGTGTTTTGTCATCATTTTTACATCCAGTTAATATTTTTATATGAATATTTTTGGGGTTGTGGAACCAATCATCTGAGTTTCCATTATTTCCTATGGGAAAATCCGCTTCATGTAAAGAAAGTTTCACATAAAGAAACTGCCTCTGGAACGAATTCTGTTACGTGAGGCGCCACTGTGTGTGTGTGTGTGTGTGTGTGTGTATAATCTGTTGATAAAATAAAATAAATAAAAGATCTGTTGATTTCAAGGCACATCTGCATAGGGTTTTTCCTGTTCTCAATTTTATGTTGCTAATTAAAAGTCTGGGAGAAATCATACGTAAATGGATATAAAGGACCATAAGTAGTGGTATTCCGGGGGAGGGAGGGGGGAACACACACATACTAAGTTTTGCAGAGTGCCATGATACTCTTAAGAAAGCTTGTTGTCTGACTTGTTGTCAGAGCCATTCTGCATAGCAAGAGCAATGTAGAGGCATCTCCTCTACCCTGACTCTTGCAACCCAGAATTGTTTCCATGGTACAGGGAGAGGTACAGAGAGGTACAGCTTACCCAGTGCATTTAGATGCACAAAATTAGTACTGTGCAAATCTTTTTGTACAAGATCTCTTTGTACAAGTGATCAGCTTTTGCAAGAGCTCATTGTCTGCCTTTGAAGACAATTGCCTTTGTATAGAATGAAAATAGTTAATCATTTTCTTGGAACCAAATATTCCAAGATTTTGTTCATTAATGAAGTCAAAATTTCTGAAATTTTTTTACTTGTAATCCAAAACACTCATAATACAAGTTACTCATAAATCAAGGTACCACTGTAGTACTGTTTCACCACAGTTTGCCTTAAGAAGCAAAATCCATAAAGCTGAATCTTCAGTGCTATAGTACAGTATATACCTGTGATGGCTAACCTTTTCGGCACTAAGTGCCGACTGAGGGTGCAGGTGCCCAGCAGGCACACCCAGAACTCCAACGATACACATTGGGATTCCAGTTGCAGGCATGCTCACTAGACACCAGAGAACTCTGCTTCAAAGTGAAGCAGGGTGCTCCTTTTTGGAGCAGAGTGCACATGTGCCCAGTGCACAAGCCCAGAATTTTGGGCATGTGCATTGGGCACCGGTGCCATCAGTTGGGTCTGTTCCAAAGAGGACTAGGCTGCTCCTCTTCAGAACAGACCCGACTGAGCACACCAGTGCTCAGCATGTATGCCCAGAACTCTGGTCATATGCACTGGGCTTAGAGCGCTTGACTGGGGGCGCTATGACTGTGTGCCAGCAGAGATGGCCATGGGTTCAACACCACTGGTATATACCATTCTATGAACAGCAGCCATGGTTAAGGCCTTGCTGAAAATGACATATTTTTAATGCACTTAACTTCATGATTACCTCTACTGCTTTTACCTGGATTTCCAATCTCATCAGTGGTGGGATGCATGCCAGAAGAAGTATTCATGGCAGATGAGGTGGCAGGTATGGGAGAGGAAACTGCTGTTATAGGTTTGGTGAGAGATGTAGGATGTGATACAGCAGTAATCCGTATGGGGGGATACACTGAAGAAGTAGTAGTAGTAGATTCAGAAGATGACATTGTAGTAACGACACTATTTGTTGTTTCAAAAGAAGACATCTTTGTATTGGTAGTTTTTACAGAAGGTGCATTAATGAAGACAGTGTTTTGTTCAGTGAAAGAAAAAGTTGTATGTGTTAAAGGAACATCAAGACTGCTCGAGTCTTTCGGGAGGAGTGGCAGCTGCATCGGAGGTGTAGAGACTGTGGTCACGTCAGGGAATGGAGTTCCATGCTGAGTTATAATAGTTGAAGACATTGTGGAAGGAACAAGTGGTGGTGTTGGTCTGAATGTACTAGGACCAGTGCAGGAACCTGCTTCAGGCACACCACTGTAGGAAAAAGAAAGATACAATTACAGTTTTTGGGAACAGTTTCCCAGCAACTTATGCTCAGAAAGAAACAAAACAGTATCTTACTTAATATCATGATTACGCATGTGATTTAAAAAATCATAAGGTTAATTTGTTTTTGGCAATATTAATTTCTGTCATGTCTCCAGATATATTCTTTTTAGAGTGAATTCTTAATAACTCATATGTGTCAAGGGATTTGGACTTTTGCATTAGAAACATGGCACTAAGTATGAAATCACATTTAATTATATTCACAGCCATTTAGAAAACTATCCTTTCTAGCACTGACACAGTGCTTGTGGGCAAAATACTTTCTATGGGAATCATCTGAGTCCTATTTCTTTCTCTGCCTCCTCTCACAGAAAGGCACCATGTTCATAAAGAACATTATGAACACTGGATCTTCATAAAGAAGAGCTCAGCATACCTCTTCCATATCCTCATTATACAGGTTGAATCTCAGCATCTATGAAGTTTCTGTTCAAGGAATTGGAACAATGGATGCCAATTTTTAGAATTAAAAGCAATTAAAAAAACACATGTGGAGAGGTGTAAAAATTACCTGCTTACCAAGGTAAGACAGCAGGTAGGCAATCAATAATTCTCCCTCTCTGAGATTTAGAACAGCTTCATTTTGAGATGGGGGGCAGTTTGGGGCAGCAAAAAAATAAAAAGTAATGATCACTTCCCAAATGCTTTGCATTCTTTTGCTGCTCTAGGAGGAAGGGACGAATCTGCTTCCCAGCTAAGAATGAGCCCTGGAGAAGGAAGGCTTGATTGATGGACTAATTGATTGACTGATTGCCTGCCCACCCCGTTATCAGGTTAATAAGGCTTATTTTAAAACCTAAAGGACACTTATCTTTTAATTGAAAGGGCCATCCTCACGTTGAGGTTAAAACCAAGTGTGAAAAATCAGCTGGTTAATTAGGTTATACCTAACACTTTTCTGTTCAGTATAGACAGGGGTATAGAAGAAAAGTGGAAACTTCACTCTCTATGATTTTTAAGTTTGTCCATGCAACCATATGGCTTGAAACATGTTTTTTAAAGCAAGAAATAATCATGAAATATTCAGTTCTTGAGTAGCATATAGAGTTGTCTATATCCTTTACAACACTGCATCAGCAAAATGTCTTGCCTGTTTTTAATGTAAAAGTAAGAACATAGTAAGTTGCTTTCTACCAAGGCTAGAATTATCTAGAATCTAGCTAGAATTAGAACAGGCTAGAATTATCTGTTCTGATTGGTAGTATTTCTCCAGGGTTTCAAGACCTGGAGATGCCAAGAATTTCAGCTGGGTCTCTTTGCATGCAATAAAAAATGCTCTGTTGCTGAGCTATAACCCAGATTAGACTAATAATAATAATAATAATAATAATAATAATAATAATAATAATAATAATAATAATTCAATGAGTTGGTTCTAAAGAACCATAAGTGGAAAGAAAATAGTTCCTTGTGTTGTTCAACAAACATTAATGCAAGAGCTTTCACATGAGTTCTCTCAGTGCTGTGAAAAGTACATCCTATTGCAATTTTCATTATATTTCTTGTGCAAGAATTTGGGCTGGCAGAAGAGTATATGTTATTAATGCATTATATTATCAGATTTTTATAGATATCACACACACACACAGTGCTTTTAAAATGCATGGGAGAATATAATGCAGAGGACGTCACAGCACCAGGTTGTTTGATAATTTTGAAAATAAGTAGCAGTCATTATGTTGGTGCAAGAAAAAAGTACACATTACAGCTTGCCTTTCATCTGGAATTCAAAATACATATAGGAGTCAAGTTATTGGGTGCATGTTATTCTGCTTTTTACCAAATATTTTAAAGTAGCTTCTTTTCCCCTCTCCTGCAGAGGGAACAGTGCCAGGTGATATGGGAAAGCAAACTCAGCTAAATATTTCCTATTATGAATACAATTAAGCATTTTTAGTGCAGTTCTATACATGCTTACTCAGGAGTAAGTCCCACTAAGTTCAATGGTGCTTACTCACAGCCTCAGTTACTTACCACTGCAGTAATTTCAACTCTTCCACAGTGGAAGGACAGGCAGAAGAGTGCAAAGTTGAACAGCAGCACAATTCTATAAATTTACAAAAGGACAATACTATTTAGATAGATAGCCCAGCCTGATGTGCCAGAATAGGAGATGAATGAGAAAGGAGAGACACAAACAGAGGAAGTAGGAAGCGTGGCAGAGCAAACCAGGCAGGGGCAGATGGAAGCTACTTATGAGTATCAGGAGTCACAGGATGGGGTCTCAGGTAGCCCTAGAGAGAAATACTGTGCTACAGCATCATTCCCGTGTTTGAGTGCTACTTTTAACTCTCCAGGTATTCTGCTTCAGCGTCTCCATTATGCAGAGACACAAACACATCACTGTTGCTTAGCAGAGTCTGCTGGAAGAAACAGTGGCTCTTTCCCTCTCTGTAGTTATTGGCAGCAGCCAAGCAGTGCACTCTCCCACATCCAAAAAGTACCACTCTGCTTACAGAAAACTCTTCAAAATCAAACATCATCCCATAGTAAATTGTACTATATAGTTGCATAGAATAGCATTATTTGTAAAAACCGATATCTAACAAAAGTGAAATGATTTTCACATTTTAAATCAATGAACTGCCTCTTCCAGTGCCCTGAAGTGATTGCAAAATATGGTTGAATCACCTAAGCAACTGCATTTTGACCTTTCCATAGTCTTCAAGGGGAGTCTTACTTAAAACACACTGCAATAATGAATATACTAAGGCTACAATCCTGAAGACACTCTCCTGGGAGTAAGACCCATTGAACACAATGGGGTTTACTTTTGAGTAAACATGGTTAGGATTGTGTCCTTTGGCTGCTATCCCACTAGGCCTAATAAGCCCAAGACAAATCCTATGCTGGCCTGGAAGTGTCACAAAAGTGCTGTAAGACACTACTGCACCACTCCTGGGGGAATGTTATGCAGAGTCCTGCTAACCGGGCAAGAGATACTCTTTCACATGGGTGTTCCTCTTTTATTTAGCAGGGGGAGAGTAACTGGCCCTGCACACCCCAGCAATGTTTGTTCTAGTGGTTTCTGCTGGTGTTCTTTTTGCATTTTAGATTGTGAGCCCTTTTGGGACAGGGATCCATTAGCTATTAATTAGCTATTAATTTTTTCATTTTCTTGTAAACTGCTTTGTGAACTTTTCAGTTGAAAAGCGGTATACAAATACTATTGATTGATTGATTGAAATGGAGGACAGAGTGCCTATACCTTTAACTATGCAAAGAAGAGGGAATTGAGGCAAGTGCTGCTTTTTAAACTCTTCTCTATTGAGCTTAACTCTTCTGTGCAATGGTTCTGTGCACTCTGTCCTCCATTCTATATGGTCACCCTAAGGTTAATACAGTGCACAGAATGGGCTTGCCTCTACACTCATCACAGGAACAGGAAGACCAATCAGTTAGGCTGGCCTAGATTAGGACTGGACCATGGCCACATCCACATAAGACAAATAGGCAGAGTGCTGGCCTGGTCTAGGATCACTTTCAAACTGGAGGCCTGCTCTTTCAGGGGGCATACTAATGCACAGGCAAGAATCAGCAGGGCTTTTTTTAAAAAAAACACCCAGGAATCCTCCATCACTGCCTTCTGGAATCTATCCTCCAGGAAGAACTGCAACTGTTATGTCAAAGTATCCCTGTGCCCCAGCCCTTGGGACACAGAAGGATACCATGGTCAACTGTATCAAAAACCATTAAGAAGTCTAACAAAACCAGTGGGGATGCACTCCCCTAACTAGCTCTTGACTGAGATCATTAAATAAGGTGACAAAGTCAATTTTAGTTCCAGGCAAAGTCAAAACTCAGATAAAAAACCAGAATGCAATTGACATTTTAAATAAATAGTACTGCTCTCTGTCAACAAAATGTATTTACTTGCAAGAACAAGAGCTAAAATATGTTGATTTAATATTACTCACCAATTAGGCCAATTTCTTCATCTTGTAAATCTTCCAATATACGGCTTATATTCCAATCTTTCTTCACTTTTATTATGAAATTACAATCTGATACACTGCAACATGGGAAAAAAATGTAAACTTGACTGAGGCTGCAATCCTAACCTCCCCCAGCATAAGTCCTATGCTGAACTTGGGGTATCCCAAAAGTGCTGAAAGACACTTCTGCACCACTCCCGGGAAAGTTAGGCCAGGAGTGTACTTGCCTCCCTATATCATCACCAAGGGAATGGAATACCAATGAGTTGTGCTGGCCTAGGTTAGGACTGCACCCTAAATTAAATGTATATGATTCATTTAAAATTGTGACACTGCTAAAGTTGCTAACCCACTTTTTAATCAACCACACAATATGCAGTATCTGTTCTGATTCAGATACCAAACACACATCAAACATGTATTGCTACTTTTTTAAATACAGCACCACTGAATTAAAACAAAACTTTGATTCTAGGAAAAACAAATGTTAACTATTTGAGTTTAATTTTTATAATCATCTCAATTTCTATTGGGACTTCTGCAGTTGAGGAAGCCTCCTATTTGGTGGCAAAGAAGCCTCCTCTTTGGCCTTTCATTTCAGAAGGCAGAGGAAACATCACCTTCTGCACACATGCTGTTAAAATTGGCTCCATTATTTAAATAGGTTATTCATTTCACACAGTTCTAAACTCTTTCTAGACATGAGTAGGTTTAGATTTCAATTAAATACTGAAATGTGAGCCTTTCAAAGGAGCGATGGCTTTGTGTTATCAACTTTGGTACAACCTTGAAAACAGCAGGTTTATCACAATAGTTACTGCATTACTAACACTTTCTGTACTGCACTTCTGTGGCTCTTTTGTATAACCTATTATTGATATGGGGTGGGAAATCCCCCCATGACATGAGGGGAAATGCTTCCTTGCCCTTCTGTCTCTAAGCACAACATTGAAGTTTTTCTTAATCAACTTGTCGCCAATGATGGAATAAGAAGAAATATTTAAAATAACAAACCTTTGGTTTTCTGCAGTACAGTTCATGGCAGAAAACTACAAAAGAAAAGAATTATTCAATCTCAAAACATGCCCTTGAATTCCAAAATGAGACTTAGGCCCATATCCTAAAGTCAGATTAAACCCTTTGCTCCGGAGCAGTTAAGGTGACTTTCCATAAGATAACACTACAGGGTGACATAGGGTGCAATCCAGAGTAACTACGGGGAGTCCTTGCTCTGGTGTAAGAAAAATTTGCTCTGGATTGCAATATGAATTTCCCATAGGTTTTCTCTAGGTGGTGCAGTAACTATGGGTGCACGTAATGACTCTTACATGCACTCGTAGTTACTCTGAATTGTAGGGATAACTGCATGGACCCATAACTGCTCTGGATTTTGCCCTTATTTTCACAAATTCTTAGCTATGGTATTAAACTATATCTTACCTCACTTAACTTGTGAAGTGTCTGGTTGAAAGCAGAAATGCTAAAAGAAAAGATTTCAACAACTTAAATTGATTAAGTTTGATTGCTATTTGTAAACTGTCTGCTAAGCAAGCATTGCAGATTCCATTACAGGTGAAGTTTAACTGATTGCCCAGTGTGAATAAGTGTCATCCACAATAACCCACAGGGGAAAAACTACAATTCCCTTGCCTCCCCTTCCTCCGTCCCCCCTTTAACCAGCAGCCTCAGCAGTTCAGTGGATCCTACAACTGCCTAAAAGGCCGAAAATCCCAAGAAATGGCTGGAAAGGTCCCCAGACTTCTGGTTCCAGGGCCTCATTTCCAGTTCTATCAGGGAATTTCCTGTCATCTGGCAAACCTGCACTAATCCCACCATTCAAGCTTCTGACAGGGAAACCACAAGTCAAATGACACTGCACATAGCACCTATGGATTCTGATTGTGCACATACAAACAAGAAACTTTGGTGATAGCAACTATGAGAAAATGATAGTATGCACAGATAGTTGCTGCCTTAACATACATGGCAAGACAACTTTGTTAACACTTGTTTTCTCAGAATGCTTACTGCAGGTAGTCTGCTGCAGGAGTACCTCAACCACAAACACTCAAATGGAATGTCCCACCACCAAAACAGCAATAAGCAATAAGCCAGACATAATTCACAGATGTTACATATCTATTCTCATGTCACTCTTCAGTACCATCAGGTGCCTCTGTGTAACTCACTATGCTGCCTAATCATCACTTTCTTTTGCAACAGCAAATAGCAGCACATGTCTCTCTCTTGCTGGCAATGCAGTCATTTTGAATGTTTTCAGGACCGCAGCGCTGCTCCAAGACAGGTTTCACCCTCAGTTGCAATGCAACTCCCAACAGGGGAGGAAGAGAAGTATGAACACACCATTGGCCAGATTATTTCAACTCAAGTTCTAACACCCTCAAACAATGGTGTTAATTGGGCTTGTGTAAAGCTGGAATAATGCAAACAATTGATTTGCATAATATTTAATTATTGTCTTCTAAACAAATCATAGACTAACACCATTCAAAATAAAATGCAACCAGCAATCAGAATTGTAAAAGGGATAAAGACCCCAATAATAAATTACAAATACTTACCTTGGTCTTCGTGGCAGGGACTGCGGAACTGGTAACTGGAACTTATTGAAGATGTCTCCAGAAAATTGCTAGAAAAATGAAGACAGAAATGTAATGACTGAATTACATTCTTTACAATGCCATCCTGTGTGTATTTATTTGGGAAAAAGTGAAATATATTCAATCAGGCGTACTCCCATCAATTTGGGTGGGGCACACAGAACTGGATTACTGCCTGAAGATACTGTACATATAGGATTGCAACATCCAAGAGTACATAATGGACATTGTAAAAAAATTATAAGTGGCCTTTTCATAGTGACATGAATGACAATAATAGAAGTATAATAAAATTTGTTTAAAAATTGGTCTAATGAAGTTTGCAGATAGATTGTGCAAACTTACCACGGGCTGTATCCTATCATTTTGTGAAGTACTTCTTTATGTTAAGTACTTCTTTATGTTGGAAAGCTCACCAAAGAAGTACTGTGCACATGCAATGGATTCACCTGCTGGGAGATAGGATAACTGAAAGAGTGCAATGCTCCCCTGAAAACTGGAAGGAGTATTCAACAAACAAAATTTTGAGATATAATTTATTGACTGCAAGCTTTCAAACAGAGTGGATTAAAGTGACAAAGCATTTCTTCCATCATCTGGAGAAGGATGAGATAGTTCATGTTCCCTTCCACTTATTGGGAACTAGATACAATATCACACAGTGAACAACAACTCCTTTTATCACAGAACAAAGTTCCAAGATGCCCCTCCTGGTGAGTCTTTCCATGTATTAATATATTTTCCAAGAAGTTAATAAAGAAAACCAACCCATTCAATGTTTTCAGAAATTCCTCCATAATATCAGCCATTCAAAACTCTAGGGCTGACAAGCTTATAATATTAAGAATTCAATTCATATCTGTCCACAAAGTAACAGTTTATCACAATAAAGAGTCTTACTAGTGTAACATTATATGAAGAATCTGAGCTGTTTTCATCTGTCTGAAATCTCTTTGTTCCCATGTAGAAGACTGAAAAAGCAAACAATCAAATAAGTAAAAACTATCACCATAATTAATTTGATTCAGAAAAATCCTGACATCAGAAAAACACAAGCAGAAGCAATGCTTGAGAGTCTACAGTGTTAAGGTATTCAGTAAAATCTTAAAGATGTTTTGGAGACTACAGGTATGTATTTAGTTTTTTTGTCTCCTCCCTCAAGGAAGAAAATATTTTTATTTGCCTCTTGCAAGCTGTTTGATTTCTCACCAGAGCCACTGCATACAGTATGTGCTCCATCAGCATGGCAACATTGCAAAAAAAATGGTGGGGAATAGGATATTTTGTTTGGACTACTGGCCTTGAAGATCTTATGAAAACCACAACTTATACGGAATGGAGTTGATCGGAAGTTATCAGTTACCCACTCCCTTAAGAAAGTTGCACTCGTGCTCATTGAACTGAATTTGCTACTTGAGTTTTCCCAGGCACAAGTCAAGGAAATGCTTTTTTAGCAATACAACATTGGTACTGGAGCTGTTGTTGCTCATTCCTAGTGGCTGATAGGGGAGCATCACCCAAGCTTTGTCATGCTCCTCCTTCAAATTCATGCTGGGCAGATGTAATTATTGCATCCTTGGATGCCTCACTGATTTTGAGACACTGCTCCATGGATGATTGGCTGTGATGAGATATTAGTGGATGCTGGGCATTATTGAGAGGACCTTTGCCAGTATCACACTGACTGGTCCTTGATGTTCCCATTCCTCCTTATCCTGGGCAAGCTTAGGATAAAACAGCAGTCACTGTGCCATCTGAATAGGATTGGGCCCATAGTGGTGTACCATAGACACAAAAGGTTTACCGTGAAGCATGAGTGAACATAAATTGTTAAATTACTTCCTTAATACATTAAAATGTGCTTCTCGAGTACATCAACATATCTTAAGAGGATTTCTAGATTAAACATTGCATGATGGTGGTATACATAGTTTTTTAGACTCCAGTCCAATGTCAGAAAAAATTTCACTTCAAAATATCAATTAACAATCTAAAATAAGAATAAGTCAAAAGTCACTAACCTGAGTCATTACAGAAGAGTGACAAATTACATACATTATTGTCTTGAACTTTATTTCCTACAAAAGAATGTTTAGTTAAGGAAAACTCTTGTAAAATAAATTAGGATTAAAAGAAATTCTTTACTTATACATTCACTAATAAAGCTGAAAGTGAACGAATAGGTTAAATTTTAATGCATCAAAACTGGTAGTGCATGAATTCTAGGCATGGAAAGTCACCTTAGACATGTGATGTGAGATGGACATGAGATATAAGTGATATGGTATAAAAGTTATGAAAATGGAATAAAAGGCTACAAACAGAAAAATTGATTAAACTTTACATATAATTGATATGAAAGTTCCATATCAATTAAAATTAAAAGTTCTGCAATTTCCTTGCACATGAACCCCCTTGCACACCAACCCACCATGCACACCTACTCCCATGCACATCACTCCCCAAACAACATCCCCCATGCGCACCATCCCCCATGCGCACCCTCCTTCCCAGTGCATCAGCTGGATGTTGATCAGTCAGTTTTCAATAAGTATAGGACAAAACATGTTTCATCCCTTTTCAGCCCCTTAAGAGTTAAATTTCTCAATATCAGTTCTTTGTGGGTGTTGATGTCACAGAAGGAACACCCTCCCCAAATTTCATGCTTCTAGGTCCAGGGGTTGGGGCAGAGTGTCCCTCAGTCATGAATTCTTCAATGGACAATATAGAGAAGAAAACACATTGCGCCCCTTTTCACGCCCTTCTGGTTGGAATTTCCAAAAACTGGTTCTTAGTGGGTCCATCCACCACGGAAGGAACAACCTCCCCAAATTTCACACTTCTAGGCCCAGTGGTTTTGGCTGGGCATTGATGAGTCAATCAGTCAGTGTCTTTTCAGTTTTATATACATAGATTCAACTTAGAATTATATTGTCCAGTAAGCACCATTCCATGTTTTGAGCTCAGCACCTATGCTGGGGGTTAAAAAGAAACTCTCTTTTGTAAAATTCTCTTTTACAAAACTGTTACCTAAGTTAACTGCTAGCTAATTATTACCAATATTTAATTTATTTTTAGCCCTCTCTTTTTTCTTGCATTGTGGAATAAACGCTACCCATATGTCACTTCTGAGTTGTAGAGAGGGACCAATTATTTCAATTACCTAGCTTAAGAATTCTTTCCAAATAAGATGTAAAGCATCTGGACCAAATTTTATAACATAAGATACAGCTTTCAATAATTTAGTTTTTTCCTTTTATACTATTTCTTTTGTGGTTTTTCATTTCTTTTTTAATGATCTGGACAGGTGGGAAAAAAACAAATTTGAAAAGCTAGTTGTTTTCTTACCAGATGTTGTTCCTGGAACTTTTCCACTTCCTGATGAGACATTTACAGTATTAACTGTAGGGTGAACAATTTTAACAGATGGGTTAGGCTAAATGAAATGCTTTTATTTTTAAAAGACAATAGTTTTTGGTTGTGATCCTAAGAGTACTTGCCTGGGCGTAAGCCCCATTAAACTCAATGGAACTTACTTCTGAGTAGACATGAATAGGATTGACCTGTCTGAGATCAATTTGCACAATACCACTAGAGGGCATTATAGGACTATGGACTGCAACTGCAAAGAAAACCTTGCAGACTTACTGGAATATAACACTGTAATTTGAAATAAAATAATTGGGGGTATATATAGTGAAATTCCTAATAATACAATTGAGTCATGTGTCTGAGGACATACAACTGAGGGCAGTGTCCGAGGACAAGCTAGAAGATATAAAAGTCTAGGAAAGAAATATCCTCCAACAGCTCTTCTTCTGCATGCAAAATGAGTAAAATTGATTGACATATTCATTTGTATATTTTTTCTTTAAATTGTTCTCTACAGCAAAAATAGCAGTTGCTCTACTAATATAAGGCAACATTTCAAAAGAGTAAAATATAATCAGCCAAAGGACAAAACCTGCAAACTACCATCAAAGAGATTTGATCCTTTGTTTAAAGCAATGATTTTAACCTTTTTTTATTTCATGGCACACCATGACAAGTTGTTTTTACTATTGACAAGGCACACCATGCTCATCAAATCCCCAAGTTTTCCTATTAATAAATGTCCTTTCCCAAATTCCCACAACACACCTGAGCACTATCTGTGGAATACCAATTTAGGCAGGGAATTTAGGTAACTCCATCATAGAAGGGATTTAAAAAGCAGCACCTGCTTCAATTCCCTCTTCTATGCAGTGATTAAAGGTACAGGTTCTCTGTCGATCACCCTGGCCAGGCACACTGGTTGAGAATCACTGGTTTAAAGGATTTATACTCTGCCTTTCCCATATAATGAAAATGTCCAAAACAGCTTTCAAAGTTTTAGTTCCTGCCCTTCTGCTATCCTCACAACAATCCTGTGAAGCAAGTACAGCAGTACCTCATTTAACAAGCGTTTCACATGACAAGCAAAATTTTCCAAGAAATCTTGCTTCACATAACAAGTTCCGCTTCACTTAAAAAGCAAGCATGCTATGGGCACATGTGCTATGCAGCCCTGATGCTCCGCATGGAGGCTCTTTAAAAGGGCTGCTACCTCTAACTGCCCTAAAGTGCCCCTACCGTCCACCTTGATCCTCCAGCAGCAGCCCAGGTAAGCCTCCCAGGAAAGTGTCTTTGATTGCATCCTCCTTACCATGTCTACTCAGAAGTAAGCCCCATTGTGTTAAATGGGGCTTACTCCCAGGAAAGTGTCTTTGATTGCAACCTCTTAACCATGTCTATGCAGAAGTAAGCCCCATTGTGTTAAATGGGGCTAACTCCCAGGAAAGTGTCTTTAGAATTGCAGCCTAAGTAGACTTCATATGATCATGCATATTGAATACATGTTTTGAATTCAATTACAATGTTTTGTCATTATTTTTACATCCAGTTAATATTTTTACATATATGAATATTTTTTGGGGTTGTGGAACCAATCGTATGAGTTTCCATTATTTCCTATGGAAAAATCTGCTTCACTTAAAGAGCGTTTCACTTAAAGAGCATGCCTCCAGAACAAATTAAGCTCTTTATGTGAGGCACCACTGTAAATGCAAAGTCCACAAGCCTCTTTAAAGCTCCACAAGTCTCTTTTGTTGATTTTAGTCCAACAAAACTAATTTCATACCACAAACTTTTGAAACAT
This sequence comes from Cryptoblepharus egeriae, assembly GCA_030015325.1. Lineage (NCBI taxonomy): Eukaryota > Metazoa > Chordata > Lepidosauria > Squamata > Scincidae > Cryptoblepharus > Cryptoblepharus egeriae. The sequence goes on from JAREYC010000005.1 coordinate 36,850,163, forward strand.
GTATAAAATCTCCATGATTTCATTTATGCTTAAGAGATCTACCATTTCTAGACTGGCTTTTATAGCCAAACAAAAGCTCCAAATCTTCTAGATAAGGAAATGCTTATTTTTTGTATGCTTGGCTTCGAGCAAATTTTAATCTTGAATTTTCCCCACATTGTTAAAATGGACAAAAAAACTTAAAACCAAATTCTGAGACACCATCAAACTTTAAAAACACTTATGCAGATACACATAGGACCTTTATAGCTATATTTTTCAAAGAAGAATAAAAAATAATGATCCTATACTAACTATTTCACTGTTATCCCTGGTGGAAACTTGTTTATTGGACGTTGAAGACCAAGCCAATTTTATTTCTATGTGATACTCCCAAAGGATGCATTCAGACACAAAAGATCTTCTATGAATCATGCCCATATATATAGACACCATTTCTCATGAGACAATGCCTCCTCTATAATACCACCTTCTTCCAAAAAAATGAAAAAACTATTCCACTACTAACTGGGCAAGAGGCACTCTTTCAAGTAGGTGTTCTTTTATTTATCATGGGAAGAGTAACTGGTCCTCCTCACCCTAGCAATGAACAGTGATTTCCGTTGGTGTTCTTTTGCATCTTACATTGTGAGCCCTTTTGGGATAGGGAGCCATTAGTTATTTCATTTTCTCTGTAAACTGCTTTGTAAACTTTTTGTTGAAAAGCAGTACAGTATATAAATACTGTTGATTGATTGAGAAACCTACTCATTTCATATATAGACTAACAGACATGTAGTTTATTGCTAGATTAACTTTGAAACTGAAAAAATTGGGAAATTGGGAGAAAAAGTATGTCTTTTGTGACCAGTTTTAACAAGAGGTTCTAACAATTTAACTCCTTAGTGGAGTTAACTACAGATCCTGCAGTTTACTACAGATCCTATGATCACAAACCATGATTCATATGTCACTGCTGACTACTGTGGCTGTTCCAGTTAAATAATAATCCCTCGAATCCGTCAACCATTCTCCAATTATCTTCTCCAACTATATACTATATTACACGTATATCAGATTAGGACTGTACAACTAGAGGACCCACAAAGCCAAACACGACCCACCAACCAACCATGAAATGGGGGAAGGGTGTTGCTAAGCATACGGTAGGTTAAAAATGCTGACTTGCAGTGGCAGTTATTTGAGAAACTTTATAAATTGAAATAATTCATATTTCTATCATGGTATTTTATACCCACAACTGAGTTAACAAATTTTCTGCTTTGCTTTGAAATAACTTGATGTAGTTCAAAACCAACTTCAGTGGATGCATTGCCCAATCATGGATAGAAAACAGAACTTTGCCCCACAATCCGGAGTAACTATGGGAAGTTATAAGAGGCACTTACTCTGGATTGCTCTATGCATTTCCCATAGGTTTCCAATAGGTGACACCATAACTAGGTTGGTGTAAAAGGTCCCGTAGTTACTCTGGATTGTCACCTTAGTCACATAAATGTAGTCTTTTTTAGTACAGGCTACAAAGTTGAATTCCCTGTTGATAAAATCTGTTTTATCTTGTGCCCATCACCTAAGTATCAAGCACAGTATCCTCTGGGATGCTTAAAATCAAGACCTGTGTTAAATAAGATCGTTTACTTAATGAAAATTCTTCCAAGAAAAGAGACAGATTTCAATGGCTGGTAATGAAAGCCAAAGCATCAGAGTTCCCAAAGACTTGTACTTCATCAAGGACATCTCAGCAAGGGATTAGCACCTTTCCAGACCCCACCCTTTAAGTCACAATAACTACTTTCTGATTATTCATATATTTCTTTATAGAAAAATGGCAAAAAATAGTTTTTCTTTCTCAAATCCAAATAGAAATTACCACCATAAAAGAGATATTTGAGAAGTGAAATTAAAATGTGATCCAGATTGAAATGTACAGCAAATCCTGAAAACGGGACTCTACCCATTTAGGTCAGTACTGTATTTAAGAATACAGGCTATTAACAGATCCCGTCAAGTAATTGCAAAGCATTTATTTGTACCAGTTCTCACATATGTTCTCCATTGCTCAATTATTTCTGCCATAAGGCCCATGATGAAGCCATGCTCCAACTAAGGCTGAATCAAATAAGTTGGGGGGAAAGCATTCAGTTTGCAAAATTCACCAAGAAACGGCCTGCAATCATTACTTGCTACCTTTTCCCTATAGAGGCCCTGCACTGGAAACACCTGCATAAAGAGTCCCCCTTTTTCCCACTGGGAAGGGTAGACTACAAGGATATGGTCTGTGAAAGCTCTGGCTGTTTATGGACATATAGTCTAGACATAAGCATGCACTGACAGACAGCTATTGCTCCACCATAGTGCCTTACTGCCTACAAAGTGGTATCTTGATTCTACCCTGGATACGGTGGCAAGCATATACAACACGGCAAAAATACTGAGTGGTGCTTTGTGTTGAGTGCCCAGCAGAGAAGCCTGGTGTTCAGTAGAGATGTGTGGTGCCCACTGCCTGGTTGTGCCCACTGCGCAATGGTGTCTGTCGGTGCCTGCTGCTTCCTGACACTGTCCCCTGTTCCTCCCCAGTGCCTGACAGTGCAGTATGCCCTCCTGGAGCCTGCCACCCAGTGCCCAGAGGCCAGAGGTGCCCTGCACTGCCTGTCAGTACCCAGCCATGCCTGGGGCCCACAAATATTCTTGAAATTTTACTCCCACAACAACAGGTAAGTCCTGCTAGTTCTGAAATAAAAATTAAATCCTTCAGTACTAATAACTTTGCTAAATTTAATATTATAATATAGAACTTGAACAGATAATATAGATCTTGAATAGATAATATAGAACAATAAGTAATTGTGATATATTCAGAGACTCTGGGTTGTCTGAAGCTTGATATTACACAGTACAGTACATACTTTTCTACTGTGCAGCATATATTACAGCATACATACAACATACATACAGCACAGTAGCTATAGATTGGTGAACTCAATACAAGGGACATCTCTCTCCTCTTCCCTACTTTCAGAATGCTGTTATCATTGAAAGACAGGAAACTGGAAAAACAAAAGGTCTTGAAAGAGTGTGACTGTAAAATTGGCTTGGCACAGAGAACACAAGCAGTGACAAAGGCTGATGGAAGACAGCTGAAGATAAATGAGCAAGTGGGACCAAGCTTTTCTCTTCTGGAAAAGAGAGAACCCATCGATCAAATGAAGTATCCCAGATGTCCCCACTTTACAGCTTGTTAGAACTCAAGGCTATGTTAAAGGGATAGAAGCACAGGTCTCTGGAATCAAGCATTTTCCAGTTCAGATGACTATCCTAGATGACTACCAGACTCTACATAACTACCAGGAGTCATTTTGAGGGACTCTGGACCTATACGTACTGATACCTCTATAGGTGATTACTGGCACCTCTGTGGTCCCCAAGTAGACATACCTATGATTACAAATAACATCTTCATGGTGAGTACCCCCATCTTTATAAAATCTTCATGGGGAGTACCCCTACTTTTATATCTAGAAAAAAGCACTGCAAGAGACTATCCTATTCCAGGAAGAGCCATCCCAGAGAGTAAAGGAAGAAATATGAACAGGTAGAATTCCACTATCATATTCTCCCAATTCAGATTGTGTCATCTCAGTGTTGCAATGGGCCTGGCCTGTGTATTAAGGAAGTATATGATTTGTGAGTGGGTGGAATGAATCATAGAACTGTGCTGCTTACTTTGCATTACCAGAACGTATGGCCAGACTCTGTACATTAGCAGAGAATAGGTACTTATCCCCCCTCTCTCCATCTTCTGTGAACTGAATTGTCATTGGCAAAAAAGTTCTGGATTTATTATTATAGGAGTTCTGACTTTCCATCAAGCTCTGCTTTTCAGGGTGGAACCCACTAGTTCAAGTATTTATTTAAAAAGACATTTTTCTTCTAATAGCCCAATACTATGTATGTTTACTCAGAAGTCTTCCCATATGGTGGTGGGGTCTGTTATTCTGGATTGCTATTGCCATTTCTCTCAGTTCTGGGGTTGGTCTGGGTGCAGGTAGGTAGATCTCATGTCATCATGCACTGGTTTGGTTGACCCTTGATCATTTGCCACTTACCACCAACTGCAAACCCTTCTGTGCTACTGTGTTGGCAAACAGAATGTGTCCCTACCACTGGTGGTGAGCTTCTGTAATTTTGTCGATGACTAAAGCAATACGGTATTGCTACCAGATGTCATTTTTGCAGATGTTGTCAAAGTGAGTGATACCACTGATCCACTGAAGCACCTTTGTCTCCATAGTACATACTAAGGTGTCATTCATTTTTTTGCCATTTTTTTAAGCGGGTAGGAATTTTGGCCTGGGGGTAGGAATTTTGGCCTTGAGGTTCAGGAATTTTGGTTTGGTATCTGGTCACCTTGTCCTATGCATGTCTACTCTGAAGTAAGCCCCACTAAGTTCAATGAGGCTTACTCCCAGGAAAGTGTGCTTAGGATTGCAGCCTATGAGTTCCAAGATGGCTAAAAGGAAAAGGACCAGTACCAGTACCTGCTGCATTTCCCACCTAAGGCTTATACTTGAGTCAATAAGTTTTCCCAGTTTTTTGTGGTAAAATTAGGTGCCTCAGCTTATACTTGGGTCAGCTTATACTCGAGTATATACAGTAGTCATTGAACTTACTCAGAAGTATTATAATCAGGTGGACAGTATCTTTTTGTGGTGGTGGGATTGTGTGCTCCAGTGATACAAAGGGCTATGCTGGCAGTAGTGTAGCTACTGGCAGGGACTCCCATGCCAGAGAGGCCTTTGTTGAGGAGCCAGACTAAACCCGTCCAAAATCCCACTGAACGTGGGTTGTCTGGAGAAGGAAAACTCTCTCCTCAAATCTCCACTGCCTTGTGGCTATACCCATCTGTGGGAAAGGCTTCAGAAGTCAACCTCGAGGTAAAATCTGGAGCTGGAGTCCTGGAGGCAGTTCATGACTGTGTGCAATCATGTTCTGGTAACTCCTGCGACGCAGTTGGAAACAGTCGTATTGGCTCTGCCATTCCATGGGATTATTTCAGTGACATGGAAAGGGGGGATTTGCTGCTTGGGTAACAGTCTATCCTCCATATTAATCTACCCAGAACATCATGCTCTGGAGAGGACACTCAGAGCAGTATACCGTAGTCTTTCATTATTGAAAGTCATACCATAATTGAAGGATATCAATCAGCTGGACTTATTCACATGTAAGTGTGTACAGGATTGAAGACTAAGGACACAATCCAGAGCAAATTCAGCCTGCTCTGACCTAACTGCACTCTCCTAACTATTCTGTATCCAGAGCAGAAAGTTATGCTGAATCCAGAGAATCAGGAAGCCTGGGCTGCCCTAACTGCTCCAGAGCATGCTAAGTAATTGACACAAGGGGAAGACTTGCTCCTGAAGAGACACCCCTCAGATCACACTGAACAAGGAACAGCTGTGGTGCCTACACTGGTGACATGACTCTGCACATCACCTGGTGCGGAAGTCTGTGCGTCATCCCTGGGATGCGTGCCCCCCCTACCTGGACTGCGCAGTCACCAAAGTTGGCACCTGCGCAGTTGTTTCTGAAGCCAACTGGCTTCAGAAAGAGTACTGCGCAGGCACCATCTCTGACACCTGCACAGTACTTTTCTGAAGACTTTTGGCTTCGGGGGAGACTGTGCAGACGTCAGAGTTGGTGCCTGTGCAGTACTCTTTCTGAAGCCATTCGGCTGCCGCTCCGCCTCCTGAGTGAGGCCGAATGGCTGTGCAGAGGCGCGGACTTTCTCTGCTCTAAGGAAGTCTCCTCTGAAGCTGTTCGGCACGCTCAGTGTGTTTCTGCGCAGTGCATCTCAGATGGCCGTTCAGGCCAGCTCCTCAGACAAGTGGCAGCTTCTGGCTGCTGCTCCGCCAAGGGAGCAGGCCTGAATGGGGGTGCTGACGCCCGAGGCCTGCCAAAGGACAGTCAAACTCCTCCAGCACATCACCCCATACGGAGCACATCACCCAATGCAGCCCACACCAGCCGCACCAGTCTGGTGACGCCACTGGGTGCCTGCCTTATAAGGAGTCCCTGATGAGATGCCAGTACATTCTACAGTGAATACAAGGGGCTTCTTGGAGTGGCCTGCTGTATCCTGAGGTTTGTGGGCAGCCGTAGTTTGTTCCATATCCTGAGGTTGAGAGGCAGGGGTTGCAGCTAAGATGGCCAAGAACTCAGATCTTTGGTCAGCACTGCCATTCTTACTCAGGCCTTATCATGGACCCCTATGGGTCTACTCATTACTATACCTGCTCCTGAGGTGGTATAACTCTGAGGGCTGGGAGAGGGCATTTCTGCCTTGGAAACAGGCTCTGGATTCAGAGTAACTGCTCTGCCCTAGGCAACGCTAAACATGCCCTCAACTTGCCTCTCCTGAGCTGCTTAGGCTGCCCCAGTTAGGGCAGAGCAGGTCCACCTCTCTTAGGGCACCCTATCTTGCCTTGCTCTGCCCTAAGCCTCTTCCAGAGTAACTGGGCTGGAGCATCTTGCAGTTGCTCCAACCTAGTGTTAGATAGGGCAACCTAAGGGCTCTTATGTGGACAGATTAGTTGCTCTGGATTGTCCTGTAAGACAAAAAACCCTCTTCCCATTTCAAACCAGTTTGATTGGCCAGGCTGAATCACAGTTTACCTGGAATCAAAACGCGGGCAAGTTGTAGGTGTGAAAAAATGATAATTTTAAACTGGGTGACTTGATTCACGGAGCAGACCATTGGCAGAAGCAAAGAAATGTGTTCTAAGTTTGTTGAACTGTAGAGACCATATTCATTCCACCATGATTAGTAGTGACTGTTCCCTTTCTACGCTTTCATTTCAACAAGGACATATGTAAATGAATTTCCATACTGGCACTGTCATGGTCTTTCCGCCATATAAATCTAAACTTGACATTGTTGTCCTGAGTTTTTCACTGCTCAAAGTATTGAGAGCAAATATTTGTGTCACTAAGTGAAAAGAAGTATGAACAGGTGTGCTTGAGCAAAGTGTAGTGAACAGCTGCAAGCCACACAAAATTCAAAATATCCCATAGCACAAAAATATGAAAGCATCTTCTAGTAATTAATATCATAGTCAATCCTTAAACAAGATGTAAAATATATATGTCAAAAACCTATATCACAGTATGTCAAGTAACATATCTTACAAAGAAAAAGAAAGGAATTAAAACATTTTTCAGTTAAAAAATTAAAATACAGACATAAAAGTGGCCACAAAAACCTATCTGCAAAATCTGCTGTGAAAATTCATACAAGTTCAAACAATTGTATGCCTCTTCTAGCACAAAGGTTTTGACTGCACATATATGGGGTAAGTATTGATAGGACCCATTTGTGTGCTATACAAAGGCAAGAGGGCAAGCTGTCAGCAATTACATCATGCTTCCTGGTAGAGTGAGTTTTAGATAGCTCCACTAATACAAACAAGCAAACAAAAACAAAACAATGAGAGGGATCAGACCATCTGAGAGCTTTCTTTTGATCCTCTACAAAGAATAGGTATGGCTAATCAGCAAGTATGGTTTCCAGAGATACATTTTCAAGATGATGTCATGTTTTTCAAATATATAGAACTCTCTGGCTTTCTGAACTTACCAGGAAAAAAAACAAGCACAGAGCATTTTCACTGTTGTGTGTATTAACTTTCCAGCTGCTTATACCAGATAAGTAAAAAAGAATCATCTACAACCCACAGAGGACAGTAACGAAGGTTGCAATCTTAAAGACACTTTCCTGGGGGTAGGACCCATTGAACATAATGGGGCTTACTTTTGAGTAGACATGGTTAGGATTGCAGCCATAGATTCCAAGTTGTGTTTCCCTCCTTTAGCCTACACTAGACAGAATCAGTTTACACTACGAATTGACATGCAGCATCAAAAAGAATACAGTACAGATCCAACCTTGTTATACATGGATTTTTTTATACATGGATTTGACTCAACACAAATTACTACTGCAAATAATAGTGTTTTTATTTAAAAAAAACTGCTTTTCTTCTGTCATGAAAGCAATCATGCCATTCTTCAGGCCCAGCGTCAAATCCCTGCAGATGCTGAGGCATTATCCTATTCCGTTAGGTGCAACAGAGGAGCAAGAAAGCTAGAATTGGGTCTTTAAACCTATGTTTTCACTGTTTTATTTATACCCAAATTTTTTGGGGAGGCTTCAGAACAGAACCTAGTGGATGAAAAGGGACACCTGTACAGGGTGATCTGAAATGTTCTTTTTCTTTTTTTCACCATTAGAATTGAAGCCACTTCCATTTTAAACAGAAATAGCATCAGGGCTCCAAGAAAGCTGGAATTGGCTGAGATTGTCCAGATTCAGGCTTTTGGACCAGACTGTCCAGTCCAAAGGGCCCCTGTCCGGCCTTCTGGGGGGTGGGAGGGTGCTTGGGAGCACTGGGGGGCTGTTAGAAAGAGCCATGGCTTGGCGTTTCCATTTTCCTTTAATTTTTTCCTTTAATTTTAGCCACGGCTGGCCGGACTTAGCTGTGCCAAGCCGCTGCTGTTTCTAACAGCCCCACAGTGCCCCTAAACACCCGCCCACCTCCCAAAAGGCCGGACAGCACCCCTCCCCCAAGACAAGGTAAGTCCCCCAGTTCTCGCCATGTCTACTCAGAAGTAAGCCAATTAAGTCAACGGAGCTTACTTCTGAGATTTATGGGTTAATTTTTAAAAATGTAGGACAAAATATAGGACATCCTACATTTTTTAAAAAAACTTTTAGGTGACCAGGTCCTACATTTTGAGTTTAGGATCTGGTCACCCTGAAACAGCATGGACAGGGGCAGGCTGCAAACTGTGCTCCTGGCATGGTAAGCACAGTGACAAAGGATGCACCAAGAAGAGATGCTCAGGAACCCTAGAAAAGAACTCTTTCAGAAAATACTGATAACATCAATTAGTCTGTAAACCAATCAAATTTTCTTCAGTCTTATCCATGCCAAAGATTTCTGCAGATATGCAAAGCACACCTCTTGCCATTGTGATTAAGCTGGAATGACATCTTCTATTACCATAAGGAAGACAGAGAAGATGCCATGACCAGATGACCCTGCATGGAATTAAATAGAATCTGAGAATCAGCACAGGGTACTATTAATCTCAGCTTTTGCTTTTAAAATAAGCAAATTTTTTTTTAGCTCTAAAGTCCGCAGATTTAAAATATGGGGCCCATAAAAGGGGCCAGTGTTCAGGAGTCAGGATACTTTCTGCTTAGTTCTTCAAATTTCCCATTCCTCTCCCCATACAGATCTATGCTTGGAATTTATCTGTTCTCTTTGAAATGAAGATTCTGAAAATCTCTAAGATTATTTTATCTTCAACTGGTAATTAAAAGGCTGCACAGACTACATACAGCCAGATGGAGTATTAATTTTTCCCCAAGGATCCAGACCACTTCACGACCCTAAATATGCATCTTCCACCCTTACCTCCTTTCCAATGCAATCCATATCCTATTGAGAAGAAATATGTACCTTTCCCAATCACTGAGTCAACATGCTGATCATTTGCCATACGTCCCATTCCAGAGGCCTTTGCCAAGGAATAGTGCCTCTCCTCTGACAATCAGTTCATGAAAATACAGTGAGCTGGTCCTCAGGTAAAACAACACCAATCAATTTAAGGCTGAAATCCTATACACACTTTCTCAGTAGTAAACTCCATTGAACATATTTACTTCTAAGATTTACTTCTAAGAAGACATACGCAGGATTGTGCTCTAAGAAAATTATGTAAATTAAAAATCTCAATGAAAGGTACTTGCCCTTCATGTTAAAGAACCTCCATGTGCAAATAAAATGCTTTTTTTGCATGTGGCAGTTAATTTTCCACATAGCACATGTGTACAATATCATGAATAAATATGGCATATAGGGCAATGACTGTTGATGCAACAGATGAGAACTCTCCTGGACTGACAAAGTGGGGACACAAAAGTCCCACCCAGAAATGTATTAGGTTAACACTGTTTCAAGTGATTGGAAATAGCTTCCTTTTTGAAACATTTCCCATCTACATTAATCCAAGATATTCCCAAAAGCAAAAAACAAGAAAATGGCAACACTTACCACAAGGCAAAGCTGTGCTGAAACGAGCTGTCCAGTTATATGCCCAGTTATCTTTTCTCCAGCGTATAATAGTACCATCTTGACAATCTTGAGTATAATTTATGTTTGCTTTTGGCCACATTCTGAACATGTACAATTCACCAACCATTCCTTCTGAAGAAGACTTGCCTAGTCTTTGTGAACAGCCAAGTAATAGCTGCCCTTTTTCAAGAAGGCCTCCAGTTTTTGTTATTTTTTCCCTTTTCTTCTCTTTGTCATCTATATATAAAGTCACTTCCTGATCATCACCATTCCATTCTATGCATACTTGATGCCATGTGTGGTTATTCAGCCCTTCTGATACCGTTATTTCATTCCCAAATATCCAAAACGTCAATCTGTCATGCCCACCTGAAAGTCCAAGTTCAGGGTAGCTGTCAGGTAAATGATCAATAACATCTTCTTTATTGTAGACGAATGCTGTCCAGTTTCTTGTATTATATAACTTAATATAAACACAAACTGTGAAGTTCTGAAGAGAAGGCACAGAAATTTCAGGCGCCAAAGTCCAGATGTCATTACATGCAGTATTAAACACAGCTCGATATTGTCCCCAGAAACCATTCTGAGCTACGTAAGAAGAAAACATATGTTTTAGTAGTCTTGTCCCAAAATTACTAGCTTGTACAGAATTATAATTACATCGGTAGCAATCTTTATGCAGTCTTAGATAAAATTATATTTCAATTTCACAGAACCTCTCAAGTAGTCTACAATACAAAGATAAGGTCTTTTATATACAAACATTTCTAATTTGCATATCACCTTCGGGCAGCCCAATCACAATTCCCTGAGGTGATGCAGCATTGTCAGCATAGGGTCCACTGGATCCTGAAAGTTAAATTTTTTTGCTCAGGAAGCCTTCTCAGATTAAGGAAATGTTTATTTCCTTGACCTGGGTTAAGCTCCTGAGGGTCCAGTGGGCTAACTGGGATCTGCGCCAGGATTACTGCTGGTGGACAGTATAGCTCCAAACCAACTCTCTTTCAGGACCTGATCCATCCTCCTCCTTGGCCCATCACTTTTCCATTCCCATGCCTCCCCATCTCACTCTTGGTCCCAGTGCATCCTTATCTGCATACATCTGGCATCAGTCATGAAGGAGACCCCGCCACACATTGCTTCCAAAGGAAACCAGGTCACAATTATTTGCATATTTGCCACAAAGCCATTTATGCCAGTGAAACAACATTTCAGCAGCATAATGCTCTGTTAGGATTGGGATGCAACCCTAAGATTACGTTGGTGGAATGGAAACTGCAGTAATGCAACTCCAGTAATGCAACAACATTAGGGTAATGCGTCTCTCAGATACTTTTGGTGTATGTCCATTGAGATTAAGGGGTGAGGAATTTTCAGCAGAGGAGATAGGATCTAGCAAGCAACACTGCACCGAAACCACTTCTTCAAACCAGGTCCTGTCCCTCATTCCTTCCGCAATTACTTAGGCCTTCCTTCCCACCTTTTGCCATCTTACTGGAACTGGTGATATGGCAAGGTCTGATGATGAAGCCATAGAACTTTTGCCTCATGCAGCAATGCATGCAAAATGGTAGCCAACAATGCATGCACCTTTGACAGCCATTTTATAACAGTGAAAGACACTTCCACTGTTATAATGCTTCCCACTTGACATCCCTACCCTGCAGTCCCGGAACCAGCAATATCTGGGGCTGGACAGGTGACAGTATGGAAGGGACAGCCACTCTCAAATCGGCCTTTTTAGCCATACTAGATGCTGTTTTAGGACCTCCATTCAGAGCACGATATCATAGTCTTTCGAGACTGAAGGATGCCAATGATGAATGTGTGAATTATATATTTCAGAGCCAATAACTGACCAGTAAAAATAAAATTAATTCCGGTGTATATAAAACATATATTGGAAAAAAGTTAAACACAATCTTACCTCTCTCTGATGTAGCCAGAAACAAGTGAAGCAAAATTAGAGAAAGTGAAATCTTACATTTTAGTAAGATTTCCCAGGCTCTCTTAGCACAGCTATGATGTACTCCACATGTAATCATCCTAGAACACACAAGAAAAATTATTCTAAAGCAACAGTTAGAACAAAGAGAAAAATACAGAAATACTACAAAATGAATTTAACATTATTTCTCCAAACCTAGGAAAAACGGTCACCTGCCCAAGAAACAGCCACTTGCCAAAGATCTTAGGAAATTAAAATAATAGTAATCCTGCCCTGACATACACAAAATGCTTTATTTTTGCATATGAGCAAATATGATTAAATCTCCATGCCTTCAGAAAATAATTCCATATATATTTAACGTTTTATTTCTTACCTTTGCAACTGATGTTGCAATCCTACCCCCCAGTTAGTCTGGCAGAAGTCCCAGCACAAGTCCTTCACTGGCCTGGGAATGTTGCAAAAGTGCCGTAAGCAACTCCTAGGGAAGTTAGGCCAATGCACAGACAGGGACCAGCTTCCCCACACCACCAAGGGAACAGGGAGCCGGTGATTTGTGCCAGCCTAAATAAGTTCGGGTTTGCCCTCAGCTGTTTGAAAGTTTCTTGGGGCTTCTTTTTATGAAAATATCAGTAATTGTAGACAAATGTTCCTGGTAAAGCACCCTCTCCTATATCACCTTCACCTATGCGGCCATAACAGAGTATCCTCAGCAGAAATTGATATGATATAGATATAGAAAGCTTTAAAACTATTTGCTTATCTAGCAGGCTGTAAAATCTGATACAGTGACTGAAAAGATATAATAGAACATAGTAGTAAATTGTGCATTCACATGTGATTGAATACCACCAGAATAAAAGATTCTTTCTTTTATTAAAGCAAGAAACATTCTTTCTTGCAGCTTTATTATTTAGCTGGCAAAGACAATGTACAAGTTCTGGTTTACATAACATTAGAAATAAGCTAGAGGGTTGGGGGAATGACTTATATTCAACAGACTCAAAGATAAAAAGCGACCAATCAGTTTCATATCAGCCTGACATTATTGGCATCCATCAAGTTTTGTTTTGTTTTTAAATTCACTGTTAAGTGTTAGTTTTTGCACTTGGAGGGCTTTTTTTCTTCTTTGAGGAGGAAATAGCCTACATTGAATCTATAATATAGAAGGCAGATCATATTTCCACTTAAAAACCACATATATCTGATACAGACCGGTACAGATTGTTCCACATACTTTCCTGGAAGTCAGGACAAGTGCCGTAAGCACTGCTCTCTAAAAACAAAAGCATTAGTTCAATACTTCATTATGTTTTGTAATTCTGGTTCTTATCTGGAGTCTTGCTTCTATGAAATGTGTTACATTTATTATTCCATCCAATATTTTTTTCAAATAAACCATACTCACAGTAGCTACTGTATGAGTTTCTGATCAAAATTATATTTACTAGCAAAAATGTACCTGTGCTGCAGGAGTAAAATTCCCCAATACACAATGCCCCCACTGTGCAACAATCCCATGCACATCATCCCCCCTCCACATCAACCCTGCTATGAGCATCAACCCCGCCATGCACAGTACCCCCCTGCACAATACCCCTATGTGCAACACCCCATGCACATCATTCCCCCCCTGCACAACACTCTCCCACATGCAACACTCTCTCATGCATAACACTCTTGCATGCGCACCCTCCCTCATGTGCACCATCCCTCATGCGCACCCTCCCTCATGGGGAACACCCTCTCATGCGCAACACCCTTCCATGTGCACCGTCAACCCATGCGCACCATCCCCGCATGTGCATTATTCCCGCATGTGCATTACCCCTACTGCGCACCATCCCCCACGTGCATTGCAACCCCATGCACATCACTCCCTGTACAACATCCCCCATGCACACCATCTGTATGCACACCATCTGTATGCATACGCACCATCTCCCCATGCACATCATTTTCCCATGCACACCATCTCCCCAAGCACACCACCTCCCCATGCACACCCTCCTTTCCAGTACATTAGCTGGATGTTGATCAGTCAGTTGATCAACAGTTGATCAGTCATCTCCATCATGGAGCAAACACCCCCCACCCCCAAATTTCATGCTTCTAGGTCCAGCAATTTTGGCTGGGAGTTGATGAGTCAGTCAGTCAGTGACTTTTCAGTTTTATATATAGATTCAACTTAGAATTATATTGTGTCAGTAAGCACCTTTCTATGTTTTGAGCTCAGCTACTATTCTGGGGGTTGACTACACCTTGTCTATGACAATTTCACCCAAAGCAGGGATCCAAAGAATAATGCAGTCAATTCCATGCAAACAAGAGGGATCTGGGCTTTATTTTCCTCCAAGAGCAGTACTTACGTCATATGGCAAACTTCTTTTGAATGGGTAGTCCAATCCTATCTTGAGCCAGCTCAGACAGGATATGGATTGCACTATATCCAGGGCAAGTTAGGAAGCTGTTGGAGGTGTCTTTAAACTAAGGGAATATATTTCCCCTTCCTCCAACTAACACTCCAGCCTGCCCTATGGGGTTTTTCTGATCATGCCAGCTATTTAGCTGGTGCAAATCCAAGAAGGCCAGTGTAATGCTAGTAGGGATGGGAGCAAAACACACATCCGCAACATCACTGGCAGAGATGCCATGCTGGAATAAAGGGGGACAACTGCTCTCCCCACTGCAAAATATAAGAGGAAATTATTATAAAAGGTACCAGGACCATTATGTTTTAATATGCCTGGACTAACCTACCTTCCATTGTTGTTTCCCCCTAAAATCCAATAATCACTCATTTACATTCTCAGAACAGGGGAGAACACATCTTGTAATTTTAACAAGTAAAATTTTTTAAATGTGCAAATAAAATGTCCAAATAGGATTTTACATGAAGTAGTACCTTTCAATAGTACCTACTCACATAAAAATATCAGCATAATTTGGGCACAGACTCCAAATATTCTGTTGCAGAAGGGGTAGTCATTAGGGGTGCAATCCTAACCAGTTTAGGCCAGCCCAACTCACTCAGTATTGCTTCAGTACTGTGGTGTTGAGAGGTTGGCATATGCCTGTCCACTGGCCTCACACCTCAAGAATGGGGCAGAAGTATCTTTATGCCACTTTTGTGACAACTCAGGTCAGCACAGGACTTATGCTGGGGCTTAGGTTAGCCTAAATGGAGATTAGGATTACAACCTATATCACTTGAGTATATCGAGTGTTGCCAACATGAATTTTCTTCCCTAAAGCAGACAGCAGAACAAGCACAGCTATGCTTGTTTACCCACAGTTTGTTCTATAGGCGTTTCCTACTCAAAACTAAGCCAATACATTGACAAAATCAACAACTCATCCAATAATAGGCATTGTGCTACAAGTCCTTGCCTGTTTTCCCCATTAATTTCTGTGGCTATTAAACGCAAATCTCTTCCAACAGCTATTTATATGTTTCCAGATTGGCATGCAAAACTGGTGAGGTTTCAATTTTTAAAAAACTCTTGGCACATAAGATAGATGTAATGTGGAAGGTGCAGGCACTGGAAAGTTTTATGTCACTGTGAAAATTGGCATTTTACCACCCATTGATTTAATAGCAAGAGAAGCAACTTTCTTTATAAAATGCTGTAATTTTTCTTCTGTAGATTTTTTCAAAGAGGCACAAGTCTCATATGAGCGAAATCAAGAGCAAAACTTGTATATAGTAATAAAACAATTTTTTCCCAAATCTCTATTGCATTATTGGCTCACTGACAATAAACCAAATAGATTTATATCAAATGTGAAAAACAAAACATGGTACTCCTTGTGATTCTTGAAGACTTTCTATAGAAACAATCCTGAAACTAGATGAGAAATGCTCATCTGGTCCAGCTTCTATATCGCACAGTGCCCCTCCAGATGCCTCCGGGAGCACACAAGAGATGTACATCCTATTGCCACTCCCTAGCAGGTGGCATTCTGAGGTTGTCTACTCCTAAAACCAGAAGGATTTTTTAAAATCATGGCTTGAAACCTTGATGGGCTTTTCCTCCAGAAACCTCTCTAGTGCTCTTTAAAGGCATCTAGGCCAAATGCCATCACCACTTGCTATAGGAAAGAGTTCCAAAGACTAATTATATGCTGAGTAAAGAAATATTTTCTTTTGTCTGTCCTAATTGTATGAGAGAGAAAATAACCCTCTATTCACTCTATTCATCCCCTGCATAATTTCGTACGCCTTGTGTCCCACCTCATGAGAATTATGCCTGAAAAGACAAATTCTCTCATAGAATTTTGAGTTATTTCTTTTTCCAAGTTTACACACCATTGCTGAGCAAAAATTAATAGGACTAGGCTGTTAGTTGTTCAGATCACAGTTAACCTCTTCCTGCTTTACAGTGTTCTGGCCAATGAGTGAAAAAGCACTAGAAAATAAACACTGTTAAAAACACAACATTTTAGCGTAAAATATACATCATATTAACTAACTAAATTTACCTGTTGTTGCAGGAGTAAAATTTTAGGAATATTTGTGGGCCTGGGGCACAGCTGGGCACTGGCGGGAAATGGGACTGGCAGCAGACAGCAGTGGGCACCACTGGGCACCAGCAGGAACCATACACCATGCGGACTGGCAGTGGTGGGCAACAGTGGGCACCATTGGGCACCACCAAGCAGCAGGCACCACCTGATTCCAGTGGGCAGTGGACACTGGGCATCCCTACCAGGCACCAGTGGACAGCACCAGGCACCATAGGGCATCCCTGCCAGGCATCAGACATGGAGTGCCAGACACCAGGCACCACCAGGCACCACATATCCTACCAAACATCACCTGGTACCATTGAGAATCGAGCACCACCAGGCAGCAGTAGGCAATGGGATAGGCAGTGGAGTGTCTCAGAGGTCTATCTTATTCAATATTTTTAAGCAGCTTTGATGAGAGGGTAGAGGGGATGCTCATCAAAACTTGTAGGTTCCGTCCAAACCTGTGATTCTAACATAATACCACAGTAGTAACAAAAAGGCTGATCATTTTCTTTTTATGCCATATCCTTTCTTCAAATCCTTTTTCTAGTTCTGTAGCTCTGCATAGCTCTCCAACTACTGAGTAATCTTGTTCACTGAATAATCACACAGAGCCTGAATTACGGAAGTGCCCAAGAGCATTCTAATCATCTCTTTCCCACGTATACGGCATGACATGCAGAGGGGAACAAGGCACAGCAGGATTGGGAAGGAACAGAATACTTATGATAAATGAACTCTTAATGTAATGCAACCCTGAACTACACAAAAGACATTAGGGATGGTATTAGAAATTCCTTTAAAAGAATGTAATGTAAGGGTATTAAATGAAATTTGTTTGGTAAAAATCAGACACAAGCTAGCAAAAGAAGAAACAACTCTGCCCATGTTTAACACTGATTGCAACAGGAGATCTAACTATCTATCTTAAACCCATTCATAGAACAATCCAAACTGAGCAGAGCTTATGTGAATGTCCCTGTACAGGCTCAGAATTGCAAAAATGCCATAAAGCTCAAAAGCTCATGCTAGCAGAACAGAATCACATCTGGCCCTGTGGCAGCTGGCCCTGTGAACTTCATAATGGATGGTGTGGGGGTAGAAAAGTATAGTGAGAATTTTGGAGGTGCATTTTGGCAGGAGGGTGAAACAGAGAAGTTCAAACCCAGGAGGGCTTTTGTTGCTTACCCTGAAGAGTCCTCTAGCCTGTTCCTAAGTTACATTGGACACAGCACAGCTTATAATTGCTACCAGGGAGCAAATATCACTGAATGCAGAAAGGCTTAGGGCACAATCCAGAAGTGCATTTCGGTTACGCTATCTATCACTGGGCAGACCCAACTGCAAAATGGGACACCCTAGTTATTCTTGAAAAGGGTAGGGGCAGCCTCAGGCAACATAGGCTGTCCAAGACAGATGGACGTGGGCTGCCCTAACTGGGGCAACCTTTGCAGTTCAGAAGAGGCATGTTGAGGGCATGTTTAGCACAGCCTAGGGCAGATCAGTGTATCCGGAGTGTGTTTCCAAGGCAGAAATTCCTACCTCCAGTTCCTCAGATTTATACCAACTCAGGAGCAGATATAGTAATGAGTAAACCCATAGGGGTCCATGGCAGTGTTGACCAAAAATCTGAGTTCTTGGCGAGCCTAGCTGCAACCCCTGCCTCTCAACTTCAGGATATGGCACAACTACAGCAGCCCACTAACCTCTGGATACAGCAGGCCACTCCAAGAAGCCCCTTGTATTCACTGTAGACTCTACTGGCATCTCATCAGAGACTCCTTATAAGGCAGGCACCACAGCTGTTCCTTGTGCAGTGTGATCTGAGGGTGGTCTCCTCAAGAGCAAGCCCTCCCCAGGTGTCTCTGACTTGGTGCATAATGAGCATGCTCTGGAGCAGATAGGGCAGCCCAGGTTTCCTGGCTCTCTGGATGCAGCATAACTTTCTGCTCTGGATAAAGAATAGTTGGGGCAGCCCAGCTAGGGCTCTCCTCACTGCCATAACTCTGGATTGTGCCCTTAGATTTGTAGAGAAACTGGATTAAAATGTTATGTTTATTCCATGGAAGTTTTTAACTTTTACTCCATCTTGCACAGGGTTTTTTGAAAAGTACAAGTGTCCCTTATTTTCCACTAGGGCTCTATTCCAGATCCGTCTTTGGATTAAAAAAAATCCATGTATAAAGAAAACAATGGAATAATAGGTTTAAAAACCCACTTCCAGGTTTCATGCTCCTCTATTCACTTAGGCTCCTCTATTGTGCCTAACTGAATAAGGTACTACCTCAATATCTTCAGAGGTGTGATTCTGGACTGAAAAAATGGAATGATTGCTTGTATGACTCCCTCTATTCAACAGCAGAAAAGCCGTTTTCTAAACTGCGATTTGCAGTGGCCATTCGTGTTGAGTCAAATCTGTGTATTAAAAAAATCCATGTATAACAAGGTTGGACCTTTATAACTTCATCCCAATCCATAAGCAGTATAAAAAGCTGCTGAAATACTCCTTGAAAGATGCACATCCCAAAGGTTATAAATGTTTATCCACAGCAGTCACAGAAGGCTCTTGGAGATAACAGAAGAAAATGGCATGTTTTACCTGCGATATTAAGTTGCAATACCATTTTGATGGACTTTTTCTCTGGGCGGCCTATTTCTCTGGAACCCAGAGTATTAATGTTAAAGAAACTCCTGTAACTTTATTCAGATTGTGATTCTAAATCAGTGTTCTCAGATTAAAATCCTAACGTGGGGTCCCATATCCACTCACAATTAAAACTCCATGCAAGCTCCATGAGACTTACTTCCAAGTAAGCATTCATGGGGCTCTGGCTACACACCCTGCATTCTAATAGATCAGGAGATAAAACTCTTCATCTTTCCCTCTAATTCTGTCTTTCATTATTCCTGTGTAGTGCATGTTCTTCACAAAAAGGGGATCATCACTAAAAATCTTCTGTGTTTGAAATAAGGTATCACTGTTGGTGTATATTCATTTCATAAACAATGTATCTCAGTAGGTTCCAGAAGTATATGTGCATAGTGACCATATGCCTAACCAAAAAAAGAAGACAAACCCTACAATCCAGAGTAACTACGGCAGCACGTAAGAGACATTACGTGCACCCATAGTTATGGCACCACCTAGTGAAAACCTATGGGAAATTCATATTGCAATCCAGAGTAAATTGTTCTTACACCGGAGCAAGGACTCCCTGTAGTTACTCTGGATTACGCCCATAGCCTTCCAAAATGTAGAAATCCAAGAAAAATGTAGGACATGACAAAATAAAAGCTAAAAACACTCAAATATATTGCTTTCATGTGCTTGATTTAAATACTACAGTGGCGCCTCACGTAAAATATGTTTCACATAACAAACAAAAATTTCTCTAGGATTCTGCTTCACGTAACAAACTGTGCTTCATGTAAAGAACACATTCATTGGCAGTTGGGGCAGATGCGCTGGCCGGCAGCCTGTTTAAAAAGCGTCAGGACTGCCTAGCACACCTGCCCATAGTGAAAGCAACACTTCCATGCTGTTCCTCCTGTGGCCGCGTGTCTGCTGGGCAGAGGGAGAGAAGAGCAGTGGAGAAGAGGGAAGCAGCTCAGGGCTAGCCAGAAGGGAGCAGGGGAGAGAGGCTCAGGATGGAGAGATGGATAAAGTGGGGAGACACTTTGAAGGTGTCTTGAATTGCAGCCTCCTAACCATGTTTACCCAGAAGTAAGCCCCATTGTGTTAAATGGGTCTTACTCCCAGGAAAGTGTCTTTAGGACTGCAGCCCAAGTAGACTTCATAAGATCATGCACAATGAATGCATGTTTTGAATTCAATCCCAGTGTTTTGTCATCATTTTTACATCCAGTTAATATTTGAATTTGAATGCATGTTTCATTATCCATTGAATGCATGTTTCCATTATTTCCTATAGGAAAATCCGCTTCACGTAAAGAACATTTCACGTAACAAACATGCCTCCAGAACGAATTAAATTTGTTATGTGAGGCATCACTATATATTACTTTTTATGAAACTTAAAACTATTACATATTATTTATTAATTACAGTAAGGCCTATATCCTAACCTGAAATTAAGCCCCTTGCTCTGGAGCAGCTAAGATTACTTTCCATAAGATAACACAAGAGGATGATGTAACTGCGTGGACCCGTAACTTCTGTGGATTTTGCCCTAAGGCTACATGCTGTCTGCTTATAAAGCAAAGGAGGACATTGAAGTTTTCTGCAGGACACAGGCTAAAAAAAGAGGATATGTCCAGGAAAAAAACAGGACATATGGTCACCCTGTAAATATAGGGCATGATATAGCCAACTTTAAGTATCTCAAAGTGCCATTGATTTCAATGGTAAAATTAAGCATATGCTAAATTGTCTCCTATATACATTAAAGAGAATTTTAAAATGCCCAACAAAGTGCTTTTAAAGTTCTGGTTATGGGTGGAGTATACCAATATGTTTTTTTAATAGTAAATCATTTTTTATAAAGCACTCAAGTTATAAATGCATTACCAATGGGTGCTCAGTTTCACTGAAATGAGAAACCCACCTTACCCTGAAATATACTGAAAAACCTGTTTTGCCAGCCATGAAATCACAATTTAGTACTTTGCTTCTTCTACTGTCCTAAAAATATTCTGAGACAGGGCAACATTTAGTCTTCTTCCAAGACTGAAAATATCTATATTATAGGCTCTTCCACTGCTTCTCCTTATACGACACCTACATATAAACCTCTCTGAGTTTTCTAAAGGAGGAGAAGGATATAAGTACTATAAAAATGAAGCAAATATAAAACTTACTTTGCTCAGTGGCATGCTTGGGAGTGTTTGTGCCAAAGGGAAGGATCCTGTCTTCCCTCGGGTGCTGCAGGGAGTACCACTGTTACTACTGTTGAAGAAGCACTGTTGAAACATGCTTTATGATGCTTTTGTGACAGCGCACATGGAAGGAGTTTGTGCTCCGCCAGTGCAGAGGGGAGATAGGATTGGATCATAATTCAAAAGAACCTATGTCTTAATTCAACAGAACTTATGTCTAGTAAATGAATTTAGAACTTACTGAATTCAACAGAACAGTCTCGTAAATGAATTTAAAACTACAAGGGTTTTAACACATTAAACTCTAATGTAAGAACTAAGACTTTTGTGACCAGAATCATTTATTCATTTCTGGGCTATCAGGCCACAAAAATAGCTAAACAACTCAAAAGTAAAAAAAATTTCCAATGTTTGTCCCCAAGTTAATGTGAGGCTTTCTCAAGCGACTAAAAATTGTGCTACCATTTCTCCATTTAATTCTCTCCCACTAAAATCTCTACCATTGAAACATGTATTATGATTAATGAGTACATGGTGAACTATTGGTAACCACAGAAAATCACTTCCAACAATCATTTCAATTAGATTAGTTACTCTAAGGCACACTTTTTGTTTACACGATCAGCTTACAGTAATTAGACAGTGATGAAAAAGCAAATATAATTATTTCCAGACATACTATATTATTAGGGTTTTATAATCTGTGCCACTTTGTTTTAACCCTTGTTCATTTACCTGGACTGTTCTCCACAGCAACAATTCAGATTGAATTCACCCATTCGCTCAACATTTCTGGCAGACTTTGGATGCAATTCTAACCAATTTAGGGCAATTTCACTTGTCTCCCCATTCCTGTACTGGTATGGGGATAATGTCTGTGCCATGGCCTTAACTCCCCATAGAGTGGCACATAAATGCCTTATGGCACTTTTACAACATCCCCAAACTAGATCAGGACTTGTGATAGCCAAACCAGGGTTAGGACTGCAGCCTGGCAGTGCAATCCTAACCCCTGGTTAGGCCAGCATGAATCCTTGGACAAGTGCTGTGCATACCGCGGGTGTTGCAAAAGTTCTGTAAGTCACTTCTGCACCACCCTGGGGAGACTTTAGGCCTAGACATGAGCCAGCCTCCTCACACCACCACGAGAATGGGAGATGGGTGAGTTGTACTGGCCTAATCAATTAGCTGGGATTGGTCCCCAAGAAATCTTATACTTTATCACTAGTCACACAATTTGCCAACACCTCTTCTCAACAAATGGAATATCAAATCACACTGGTGTTATGAGACTGTTATACCTGCCCACCTTGTTATTCACTTCATTTTTAAGCTTCTTGTCTGCAAACAGTACTACATACAAGATTTAAATGTAAAGGTTTAAGATTTGGAGATCTTAGATCATTCAACAATGCTAGATTTGTTTTTGGGATGATTTTATCCTGGTTCTGTGAGCTTAAAAGAAATTCCACCTGTTGATAATTCTACTTCCACAACAACACCTCCTTTCACTTCTGTTCCAATAATCTGAAGATTACTCACTTGATTCACCTCTTTTTGGATTCACTTTTGGATTTGGATTTTTGATTAAAAATTACTTGATTTTGGTGCATCAGCCAGCCTCCTTCTGTTTTTCCTCTGACTGTTGGAAAAACTGACTACGAAGTTGCAGATCTGGCTTTTCAGAAGAGAGAGAAGACCTTCCCAGTGCCTGACCACCACAAGCATCTTCCTCCCCTTGGCCACCACTGAAAACTTTCCCAAGTTCATTTTCCTCTGTGGGGGAGACAACTTTTCCCGGTGGGGAGAGACAACTTTATGAATGAAATATTCATTCCCTGTTGTTTATGCAACCCAAAGGAACCCAAAAGAACTCCTCCCCTTGCAGATGGCAAAGGGAAGAAACTTTTTCCTGGGGAGATGGTTTCTTTCCCCACAGTGCCTCCCTGCCTCTCATCCCATCGGAGTCTGGCAGTCTTTGAAGGAGGACCAAGTCATGCCCTTCAAGGATGACCATATGTCCTTTTTTTACAAGGCACATCCTCTTTTTTTAGTATTATCTCCTTTTAAAGAAGTCTTCATTGTCCTCCTTTCCTTGTGAGCAGGCAGCATGGAGCCTTCTTGGAATTCATAAATTGTATATAATCAAGGGGACATATGTCCTCTTTTACAGGGATATGTCCTCTTTTTCAGCCTTATGTCCTGGAAAAAATTCTTCATTGTCTTCCTTTCTTTGTGAGCAGGCAGCATGGAGCTTTGGAATATATGCAATAAATTAAATGTAATAAATTATATGCAATAATTTTAAATGTAATAATAAATAATGTTATAAGTAATGATAAAGTAATTAATAAGTAAAGACTTATTGTAAGTCTTTAACCACATGAAAGCAATAGAGATGGTTGTTTCTTTGGTCATGTCCTACATTTGGAAAGGGGTTTGTTTGTCCTCTTTTTTGGTTAGGACCTGTGGTCTCCCTGCCCTCACCCTCCAGTCTCAGAAGGAGGACCAAGTCCTGTCCTTCTCTCACCTCCTGCTAGCACCTCAGGGTGGCTCTGGGGTCTGTGTGAGAGAGCCCAGGAGCACCCAAGAAGGCTCAGGGGCTTCTCCTTCTCCCTATGCACCAGCCAGTCTCTCCCACCCAAAACCCACACCCACCCAGTGGAATGGAGACTTTCCCGCCACGGGTACCCACCTGGCTTCTTCCCAGAGCCCGAGGAGCCACTTCACACTCCGGTGCCACAGCCTGGAGATGCCAGCAGGGCTGCTCATGCGACAGCCACTGAAAGAGAGGAGGAGGAGGAGGAGAGGAAGAGGAGGAGGAGGGAGCCTGGCAGGGAGGGACGGAGGAAGAAAGTGGAGAGCAGGGACTGCTCCAGGCAGGGTTAGGCGTTACTCTGTCCTGGAGGGGGGTCTTTGGAACAAAGCCTAGAAGGACCCCCCCCCCAAAGCAGGGTGACCATCTGTCCTATTCTTCCTGGACATGTCCTCTTTTTTAGCCTTGTGTCCTGAAAATAAAACTTCAGTGTCCTCCTGTTCCTTGTAAGCAGGCAGCATGGTGCCTTCTAGTAATAAATAAATTACATGATGGAATATGTAAATAATATATGTATATAATAATTGGATAATAAGTAATTTAGAGCACTAGCCTAACCATGTCTACTCAAAAGTAAACCCCATTGTGTTTAATGGGTCTTACACCCAGGAAAGTGTCTTTAGGATTGCAGAAATATATATGTTATATATTTTCAAATATTATCCTCAAATATATATATATATCCTCAATATATATATATATATATATATATATATATATATATATATATATATATATATATATATATATATATGGGTGTTATGGGTGTTTTAGCTTTTATTTTGTCATGTCAGGAATATATATGAGTGTATTTAGCTTTTATCTTGTCGTCCTACATTTTTCTTGGGTGTCCTACATTTTTTTGTTATGACATACTGTCACTATGGTGTAGAGAAGCCAAGGGTGTATCCACCTGCAATGGAATTCCAAGGGCAGGGCTGCATCTATGCACCCTTGAGACTCCTTGTACTGCAGCCCTGCATGCAGGGTGTGGGGAGGTCAGCATATGCTTGTGCATTGGCCTAACCCCACCCCCACTGCCAGGAGTGGTGCAGAAGTGTCTTACTGACACCCCCAGGTCAGTACAGGACATATGCTTGGGCTTCAGCTGGCCTAACTGGAGGTGATGATTGCAGCCCTAGTTTATTAATTGGAAGGACAGATTATTTCCCACCATCAGAAAAGATACTGAGAAGGGGGCGGCAGAGGTATAGTGGTATAGTGTCAGTGAACGTTAATTTGGACAATCTTCAGACGCTAGTGGAGGATTGGGTGCTGCAGTCCTTGGGGTCATGAAGAGTCAGATATAACTTAATAACTAAACAACAAAATGTATTAATTACAGAAAGACTACATTCTGTTGTTCAAGAGGAAAAGAAGGACAATGAATTTTTTTCCCCAAGACACATGGCTTTAAAAAGGGACACATCCTGGACAAAGAGAATATATGGTTACCCTGGTCTTGCAGTCTCTAGGATCAAGACTTCTGGGCTAGCTGTAACTTCAGATTAGTACCTTTATTTAATTTGTTTATAGGGGACTCCTTGTGGCTCTGTGGTTTAAGGCGCTGTGAAGTTAGGCAAGTCAATGGTTCGAGACCTGTGTGCTGCATGAAGCAACATCCCTGCAACAGACCAGCCAGATATCCCCATGTCACATCCATCATCTAAAGTGGACCCTGCCAGGAGTAGGAATAACACTAGCCCTACAATCCAGAGTAACTACGGGAGCACGTAAGAGACATTACGTGCACCCATAGTTACTGCACCACCCAGTGAAAACCCATGGGAAATTCATATTGCAAACCAGAGCAAATTGTTCTTACACCGGAGCAAGGACTCCCTGTAGTTACTCTGGATTGCACCCTAAGAAAATGATTTGATATGTTTATGCCCCTCCTTTCCCATGCCAACACAAATGCCTAAGGTGGCTCACAAAGCTTTAGTTCCTTCCTTCCTGCTGTCCTCACAACAACCCTGTGAGGTAGGTGAGACTGACAGTGAGTGATTGGTCCAAGGTTACCCAGGAAGTTTCATGGCTGAGGGGGGATTTGAGCTTGGCTTTTCCATGTCTCAGGCTGCAATCCTAAAAACTCTTTCCTGCAATCAGACACTTTCCCATTGAATCCAATGGAGCTTCCTTTTGAGTAGACATGGTCAGGATTGTGCTTTCAGTCAAGATCCCTAACTGGCTCCCTCCTGGCACTACACATATTGGCTCTTCAAATCCAAAATCTGGACTATTTGGAAATCCAGAAATTTTTGCCCAAGAATTTTTTTAAGTACAGAAAGTTTTTGGAAAGTGACAAAATGTAGAGCCAAGCAGACAGCACACTGTGGACTATAGAATGAGTATTTGTGAAGTGTGAATAGAGCAAATCCAAATACAGTGTGAATACAAGGAGCACTTGTGTAGTGTTTCTATTGTGTGAACACCAAGAAGTTTTTATGTTCATTCCCACATACAGTGCAGATACAGTGCAGAGAAGTTCCATTCTCTGTGGTTTGAACCTGTACATTGTTGAAAATGTCAAAGAGGCCAGCAGACACCTGTACGAGCAATGGGAAAAAAGAGTTAATCACACAATTATTCCAAACAACTGAAACTCAAATAACTTCTCGCCTCATGTTCAACCTGTGTAACTAGCAAATCCCATCATAATATTTTTAGAACAATCTGAAATATATTTCAATATTCTTTCTAAAATTAAGCTAGTCAGTGCTTATATGGGAGCCTGCTTAGGAACCTCTCTATACACTGTACTGAATTTTATCTAGGAAGAAAAGTGGGTTAAATAAATCTGTGTCTATGAGTATGCATGTATATGACTGCTTGTATTAGGAAAGCTACATTTAAATGATTTTATATATTGTATTGTGCAGATACAAGAAAATACACACAGGGAGTATCTTCTAAGTTGTGGAGAATTTCTGGCATTAATATACTGTGGTATTGATAAATATATATCAGTAATG
This sequence comes from Cryptoblepharus egeriae, assembly GCA_030015325.1. Taxonomy (NCBI): domain Eukaryota; kingdom Metazoa; phylum Chordata; class Lepidosauria; order Squamata; family Scincidae; genus Cryptoblepharus; species Cryptoblepharus egeriae. The sequence goes on from JAREYC010000005.1 coordinate 36,877,169, forward strand.
GACAAAAACAATATAGAATCCTGTAACACAAGACTAATTCATTTATGTGGCATTCACTTTTGGCAACCAGCACTTACTTTATCAGATATATTAAGTGGTCACTTGTATGGCTAGAAATATATACACAGAGAAGAAAAAAATTGATTTTTTTAAAGCCAGGAAGTAAAGAATAAGTTGCTGCAGTGGCTTAGTGGTTAAAGGCACTATGCCTGTAGATTGACAGGTCAGTGGTTCGAGACCCAAGTACTACAAGACAGAGTGAGCACCCATCAGTTGCCCAGCTCCTGCCAACATAGCAGTTCGAAAGCACTCAAATGCAAGTAGACAAATAGGTACCACCTCTGTGGAAATGTAACAGTGTTCCATGTGCCTCAGCATGTAGTCATGCTGGCCACATGACCACAGAGATGTCTTCAGACAACACTTGCTCTTTGTCTGAGAAATGGGAATAAGCACTGTAGCCTACAGTCAGTCATGACTAGCAATACAACCTGCAGGGGACACCTTAAGTAAAGGATAAGGGTTCAATAGTGGTATTTTTCATACAATTTACTTAACGCTTCTGTCAAATATGAAGCAACAATAATCATGCAAGCAAACTTGAAAAAAATTCTAGTGGAGTACTTTGGAATAAGCACTTTAAGGAGTATGGCCTAAGGAAACCACTTCAAGATGGCCCTGAAGTGGCCTATTACATTAAAGTTGTAGTGACCTTACTGCTGTTTCAGTGCCAAATTGTTAATGTTGAAACAGACAAAAAGAACAAGAAGAATGTGATGGGATAATCTATAGGGATACGTATGGTAAGTACCTACATATGTATGGTTACAAAATAGATTTCGGAGTGGGGTAGCAGTGGCATGGCCCTGCTCCACTAGATTCTACTCTATTTTGGGCTGCAAACCTGATACAGAAGCTCTCAAACCAGCACAGTCTTGCAGAATATCCACAGCCTGGACTTGAGAAACCCATTGCAGTCCTAGGAGCTTTCTCTGGGGGAAATTAAGCCAAATTAAGACTTAATTTCTTAAAAGCTGATTCCCCCCCACCTAAAAAATGGCCTAATTGGAGGTTAAGATTGCAACCAATTTCCAAGAAATCTTGCTTCACATAACAAGTTCCACTTCACTTAACAAGCAAGCATGCTATGGGCACGCATGCTATGCACCCTGACACTCCGCATGGAGGCTTTTTAAAAGGGCTGCCGGCCAGCGCTGCTGCCTCTAACTGCCCCTAACTTGGGGGCAGTTGACTGGGGGTGCCAGAGGCAGCTGCCCCTAACTACCCCCAAGTATCCCCACCAACCACCTTGAACTTCCAGCAGCAGCCTAGGTAAGCCTCCCAGGAAAGTGTCTTTGATTGCAGTCTCCTAACTATGTCTACTCAGAAGTAAGCCCCATTGTGTTAAATGGGGCCTTTTCCCAGGAAAGTGTCTTTAGGATTTCAGCCTAAGTAGACTTCATAGGATCATGCACATTGAATGCATGTTTTGAATTCAATTCCAGTGTTTTGTCATCTGCTAGTTTAGAATGACCTCTAATTGCTTTCAAAAGAACTTTATAATATATTCTGGCAACTACAGTACTGCTTTAGGGCTGTAGCCAGAAAGAGGGCAAACACCAAGTTTTGCAGAGATACTCCCCACAATGTGCAAGCGACTTCCTCCCCTATGAGCCATTTCAGAAAGGGGAAGCATCCTGGAAAGGCTCAGTGCAAGGGATCTCTTCCCCTCTGAACCATCCCAGATTGAGGCTGCTGAGTCATTTCAGGATGCTTCTCCCTCCTGGAAGGGCGGAGAGCACTTGCAGTCTGCAGTGAGGCTCCCTGCAAAACTCAGTGTTTTGCCCCCCTTCTGGCTACAGCCCTGTATTGCTCTATACTGTACAGTATTTCTCTCATATGCTGTTACGACCTGATGGTAAAACCTTTAAAGGTACTTTAAAGGTACTTAGCTCAGCTTTTTGAGTACTTAGCAAGTGAATCAAGAACTCAGAACAGAGAAATCCTCTGATTGGCTCAAGTCAAACATAGATTTGGTTTTCTGTCATCTTGTCAGAAGACTTCTCACATCTATCAAAAAGCAGAACTCGATATTTCAGAGGTTTCCAATTGAAGCTTAGTCATGGAATGAATTTCTCCTTTCTTGTCTTTGTTAAGTCAAGGACACACTTGACTTAATTTTTAGAATATGTTAAACAGAAGATTATTTTACACAATCATGCATACTTGATAGGGACCTTCCCGCCAAATAAGGTTTTGGACAGGTCACATTAAATGCTTGTACTGGTATTTGGTTAATTTTTTTAGGGCAGGTTCCAAAAAGCCCAAAATTGAGTTGGATGTAGTTTTGAAAATTAGGAGATAATGTTTTGAATGATTTCAGGAAGGATGGGTTGCTGCTAATTAGCAGTAGCAGCGACAGTGGTCAATTTTGTTTTTTTTATTAACTGTTCTTTTTCTTTAAACAGCAGTCAAACTCTGTGGTTTTATTTGAAGGTGTTTTTCATGACACATGTGCCTGGTCCTGAATGACTGTAGGAGAGTCTGACTTATGCCCAACCCTGGCTCCATTAGTCCTCCTTATCTTGACAAATTGTACCATAAATCCCTGCCACCTGAGACACAACATGACAGCCTTTGTAACTGAACACAGAACTTTCTAGAACTTTCAATACCATATTTTCATTTGATTTTCAATAATACAATTTCATGGGAAATTTCAACGAGGAAGAAACTGTAAGTGAATTCCTGTCTGACTAACTAAATGCAGTGTAATGGGCTAGATTTCATGCTTTCCAGGACAAAAGTTAAAGCCCAGTCATTCCTGCTGGCAACAATCAATAAGAAATTGTTTAGAACGGGGAGGTGTCCAGTGAGTAACTGGAGAAAAGTCAGAGTAATTTGTCATCAGAGTCATTTTGCAATTGAACAGGACAGCTCCATGAATACGTCATATCTTCCTCAAGAGACTCAGAAGTACATTTTTGTACTTACTCCCAGGTAAATATGTATAGGATTGGAGTCATAAAAATCCTATTCAAAAATGTACAGTATAATGTACGTCTGAATAACAGGTAGTATTTTTACTAAGCATTTTACTCATACAGGTTTCAAACATTTTCCACAAAATGCAAAATATTTTCAGTGAGTTCATAGCTCTCTTTTCAACATATATCAAAGTTAGAAATATGCCCTCTAACTTACAGACATTTCTTTATTTCCTTCTTCCTCAATTTGGAAATTAATATTCAGTAAAATTACAGACCTATCCAACTTTATTTATGTACCGTATTTATTTAAAGATTTATACCCCACCTTTCTCCAAATAGAGAATCAAGGCAGCTTACAATATTACAAATAATAATAAACCATTAAAACAAGAGAGTTAAAACAAGACAATAAACAACAAATCAAATCCCAGTGAAGCACAAAAAACAGTTTAAATTTGATTTTAAACAAACATAGTGATATTGTTTGTAGTTTAAAAGAGATGCTTAATGCATGAGAATAGGTCTCCACTGCTGGGCCGATTTGGAGAGAAGCAAAAAATAAATAATCATACCCAGCCACAAAAGGCAACCAGTTAATCTCTAACCAGAGTGAGGGGTGGGTTAAGTTCTCTTTGTAAACAGGATCCAAAATGTTTCAGGGTGGTAGCTGAATGGCAGCACCTCAAGCACTTTCCCCTTTCCCTTGCAGTTTAGTCAAGTTCGGTAGTTCAAGTACGGTAGCTGCTAGTCAAGTGCAGCTAGTCAAGTACGGACTTGACTTGCAGCTAGACAAGTATGGACTTCCAATCTGGCGTGGCACAAAGGGGACAGAATAAGGCCAAAATTATTTCTCCCCCCTCCCCACATTTGTCAGGGCTGATGTGGCAAAAATGGCACAAAGCAGGCTCCTATATTCACATGCAAGGTTGATAGTAATTTAATTACAAAGATAAACAGGGTTTCAAATTCATTGCAACATTTCAAGATAAAATGCACTTAGTGCTGAGTTCTATAATCCACTACTCTAGTGTCAGAGCAGTCATTTTTGAAAACAGTACTGGATTCAATGAAACTTGAGTTCAGTCCAGCAGGTGGTTTCATGTTGTCATGTTCAGTAGAAGATTAAGGTTTTGCTGATGTAGAGTATCTTTTCTGTTATACTGGTATCTTGAACTCACCCAGCACTCAGCTGGTGCAGTAACATACAGCTGGTGCAGTTCTATTGCTTTTGCTATGGTGTGAAAGCTGCCAGACATGGCACAGAATCCTCAGGCAAGGCTGCTTTGAGTCGGGGAAGGGGTGTGACAGTGCCAGACTGGGAATAATTCACTGTAAAGTCATTGCAGCTCTAAGCTATGCCGACACAACATTTGTCACATGCATGAGATGTTCAAATACTTTGTTTCAATGGCATGGCGAAACATTCATACATAGTAAATGTAAAGGTGAACATACTCCCTTTCCCTCCCTTTATTCTAGGGTGTTTCACACAGAGTTTAATTTGGGTCAGGAATTACTATGAACGTGTTCCACAACTTTTTAATTTTAATGGCATGTGTGGTAATGGTCAGAAGTCCTTTTGAATAAGTACAAGGTGAATCTCCTCACCACTAAATAACCAACAACCAGTCCACTCAACTGAATCTGAAGGAAGAAGACTTTCCGTTTGAGATGTTGTGAGTTCCAGTAAGTTTAATTCTTGGTATTTCTGATAATAGAAATTAAGCACTATTTCCGCATGACCTTTGAATCAGGGGTCTGCAACCCCCAGGCCATGGACTGGTACAAGTTCATGACCTGTCAGGAACTGGGCTACTGGGATGTGGGCAGACAGCCACAGAACCTAGACAGCATACTGCAGTCTGCCTGGCTCCTCTTGCATGCCCACCCATGGTTCAGCTCCCTAGGTTGAAGCAATGGCAGCACTGCTTATCTTCTGCCTGCTGTCACATCAGCCTTCGTGGAGCTGAGCAGTGAGTGCACAGTAGGACTGTGACCAAAGGGTGTAGACCATGAGCAAAGGGTGTAGGGGAAATCAAAACAGTGCTGTTGCCTCAGCCTTCAGGCTGCTGTTGATCAAGCCTCAGGTAGCCATGCAGAACCCAGGCAGCCTCCCATCAGTAGGTGGACTAGTCCAAGCTGGCATGGAGGAAGCGCTGTGTGCTGTGTTGGCTCTGGTGGGTGCAGCAGCTCCCTGAAGCAATGCAGATGCTGCGTTGGGGAGATGCAGGGGGGCCAGGGACAGCTTTTATTCCCATTGTGGGTTCATATGGTGCCCCTCACAGCACACTCTGCTACTGGTCTGCCACTACTCAGTCTGTGGAAAACTGTTCTTCCACACACCAGTCCTTGGAGCCAATGAGCTATATAAGCAATAGCTTACTCAACAAAGGATTATTTTTCTGAGATTTAGCTCTAATTGTTCAGTAATTATCAACATACAATTGCTGATACAATTAAGTGAAAAATATCTGACCTCACCCAAGAAAATGTCCTACCATTGGTGCCAAACAAGGAGAGTCCCACTTGAACAGACACAAATCAGATGTTAGACTGGGAACAAACTAGCCAGTGGAGAAACTTTTGAGTCTCCCTAGACAGTTACTATGTGATGACTCATGACAAAGTGAGAATGTTTTGTCAAATACACTGTAACAGTTTAATAGCTAATATCATAATAGCTGCATATCATCTCAACATCTTGCATCCATCTTTGTTAAGCTGCATAGCCTACAATGCCTCACATGGCACGGATTCCAGAAGTTCACTGACTCAAATACACTGTATGTCCAATTTCTTGGGTGGGGAAGGTAGGAATGATATGCAGTTAATTTGTTTTAAAGTAGAAAACATTCACAAATGCATCATTTCTGCCCATTTTAGAAGCCTTGTTGAAAGCTATGAGCCTTGCATCACACCACACATTGGCAGGAATTTCATCTGCCTACTCTCTTGGATTAGTACATTTCATTGCATAAACTCATGTCATCTAGTTCCAGTTCACTATTCAAGATTCATCTGCACCTCTGAACTGAAGAAAGCAGCAATTTTCAACCAGTTTGCGTGACACATTGGTGTGCCATATATGGTGTGCCATATATGGTGTGCCATGGGAGTTTGGGGCACAGCCATTTATTAGGACAGCCATTGGGGGAAGTGAACTCCCCATCCCCACCAGCAGCATCATGTGCCTTGTCAATTGACAAAAAATATGGTGTCTTGATAGTTTTTCCACCTAGACTACAATCCAGAGTAACTACAGGACCTTTTACACCAATGTAGTTACGGTACCACCTATGGGAAACCTATGGAAAATGCATAGAGCTATCCAGAGTAAGTGCCTTTAACATCTTTCCAAAGTTACTCTGGATTGTAGGGCTAGTCAACAAGCCATGGGATAAAAAAAGGTTGAAAACCACTGGAGTAAAGGAACTAGGAAACACCAACAGCTTCTTCTTCACACCTACAAGCATTTAGAATCATTGCTCTTTCCTGCTGATTCAGGGATAAAGTGGCATAAAGGAACTTTCAGATAACAGGACAGCAGGCGGGTGATTGGAGAACTGGTGGGTAAGTGGAGACTGCGAAGCAGGAATGGACTGGGTTGAATTTTGGATGAAGACCAAAAAGCTGTCAAAGCTGTCAGGAGACAACATAGCCAGGAGTTGGTTTACAGCTTGGCCCACCTGAAACTGCTCCTACTGAAAGCTTGGAAAGCATTCCCTGAATCCAAATTTGTTGACCATGTCATGAAGGACTCAGTCTGGAAGTTGTACATACTGCCTGTATAACAATTTTCTACCTCACAGTGTTGTTGTGAGGATAAAGGATAAAACTATGTATGTATTCTGCTTTGGCTTGGGAAAGGTGGGGCATGAATGAATAAATAACCATTTTATAACCATCAACCTTTCTCTAGCAACTGGAATGTTCTTGCAGAATAAAAGTAAGAGACTTTATATTTGGAGAGTGTTGGGACTTGAGTTTGGAAAAACATATTGGTCCAGGCAAGTTGGTTCTGGGATGATGCAATACTGTGAAATGCTGATGCAATCTGGAAATCTCCTTGCAGCATGAATCAGCAAAACTGAAAGTGCTGAGTCATTACCTATATTGGTCACCTGATTTCAACTCAATCTCTGATTGGTGTTTCACTACATTTAAGGAAGTATCGGACTATTACAGTTTGTGGGTTGAGAGGAGTATATGCTGTTGGATACTCTGGTGGACTGAACTGTTACAAACTGTGGACTGATCTTGGACTTGATTTACTGACTTGCTGCTATTGGATTATCCTCGGACTTGCTGTATGTACTGACTGATCTTGCTGTGTATGACCTTGGACTGTGCTACTGGATTTATTTTCTGCCTTCTGTGAGACAATATACTACCTGTTATTTGAACCAGCTGTCTCTTGTTAACTCTGTTGCTGCTGCCCGTTTTCTCTGCACAACGTACACTGCTAAGCCCTGCACATCAACAGGGTCTCACACCCTAACAGAGAGACAACCAGGATTTTATCTCATTGAGGATACCTCAAGAAGATTCTATCTTATAGAATATATGACACTAGTGAAATGTACCCACGTTGTGGGAGTAAAATACTCCCCATGTGCCATCCACCCTGTGTGCCATACCACATGCACACCACAGCTCCTATGCGCACCACACTCCCATGTGCATGAATCCCCATGTGCCACCTTCCCTCAAGTGCATCAACCCCAATGCACATCAACCAATCCTATGTCCTGTTTTTCCAGGATATGCCATGTTTTTTTAGCATGGTGGGGTAGCAAGTTTGATGGGGGTCTCCAGCAGACTCCAAAGGTTGAAAGGGGGTCCCAGGCCAAAATGGCTGAAGATCACTGGTCCAGGGCTTTTCCATTCTGGAATTAGATTTTCTTCATATCATTTGTGAGTCAACATAGTGGTGCTGAAATGGCAGTAGCAACTGGCTAAAAAGATGGCTAAAAAGGAACTAGATAGCTAAAAAGAAACTAGCCCAGTGCAATGCTTTCTGAGAAATAGTATTTTGGATAACAGAGTGAAAAAAATTTCTGGAATTTCCCATGTAAAATAAGTAGGAACGACACCCGACTTGTTAAGAGATTCAAAGCAGTTTCATTGCTTTAGACACATTTGGTATCTGGCAAGGCCTTTTTCAGCACATCCTTCATCCAAAGCAAAAGGCAATTTTGCTGTCTGGTAACTTAAATTAACTATGCTAATTAACAAACTCTTTTGTTTGGTATCCAAGAGAGATGGCAGCCCTCAAAATAAAGGAGTTTCTCTCAGGTCAGTGCCAGGCATAATATTTCTAATGCAGCCAGTGAGGTGTTGAAAGTTGACATCATTCAGAGACCGGTGGATGGTACAAACAAAGAGGGGTGAGCTGACAACACCTACTTGTTCTGAAGACAGAACCTATATAGCACTGGAAAATTGTTTAAAGTTTCAACTTATGGTAATAGTATTTTATAAATGTTTTGTCAGCATTTATACTAAGCAAACATATTTTCAAGCAGTTGTAACTTGGCCATAAAAATTTGTTTTGGGTGGAACTTGGCAAGCAAACCTTTACCCTGGAACGCTTTGGTGTTTGCAAATTCAATTTTTTAGGATCCAAGTTGCAAGCTATCCAGCAAGGAGGTTTGTATACAAGAACTCAGAAAGTTGTTTTGCTCTATCAAGAGTTTTTATCTTCTCCTTCGAAGCCAGATCCACAGATTTAAACAAGACCAGAATAGCTGTTCCATAAATGACACTATTAACAGTCCCTCTATATACTAAGAGCCAAATCCTGTCCAACTTACCAGTGCTGATGCAACCATGCCAATGGCGCATGCACTGCATGCACCTTTGGTGGTGGGACAGTCATGGTGGCTTCTTCTAAGTAATGGAACATTTGTTCTCCCTACCTTGGACCAGCAATGGTGCTGGAAAGTTGGATAAGATTGGGCCCTAACTAAACCTAAAAGCATAGACTAATGTCTTTATTAGTCAATTAGTCTTTATTAGGGCGCAATCCTGAGTAACTACAGGGAGTCCTTGCTCCGGTGTAAGAACAATTTGCTCTGGATTGCAAAAGGAATTTCCCATAGGTTTTCATTAGGTGGTGCAGTAACTACGGGTACACGTAATATCTCTTACATGCTCCTGTAATTACTCTGGATTTTACTATCAATCAATTAGTCAATAGAGGAACTGTGGTGGTGGATCTGAAAATTGAAATGTATTCCCAGTGCCTTACAGAATACCCATCATTCTGCTTCCTCTTCTGACAATCCTGTGCAACAGTCTTCAGAGAGATATTGGACTTATCCTGGTAAGAAACACACTTTGAGGAAGACTTTGATTATCGCCCACCGTGCAGGATGTAGGCCATGCTCTGTTGGCACTGTGGCATCAGCACTAAAAAGTCAGACAGGATTGGACCCTAAATGACCTCCAGTCCCTTCCCATGCTTTCATTCTACATGATTTTTAGGGCGCAATCCAGAGTAACTACAGGGAGTCATAGCTCTGGTGTAAGAACAATTTGCTCTGGATTGCAATATGAATTTACTTAGGTTTCACTAGGTGGTGCAGTAACTATGGGTACACATAATGTCTCTTACATGCTCCCATAGTTACTCTGGATTGTAGGGTAAGTCTCACTTCTCCAGACAGGATACCATCATGTACTAACTTTTGTTTAAGTTTTTAGTTTGAAAAGAGTTTAGGTTGCTAATATGTACTATCCAGCCATCTAAGTGAGAGATAAGTATTTGGTAGATAGATAAAGGCTCTATAAGCCTCATTGCCCACACGTAGCAGTTTTTGTCGGACAACATAGTGATTTGATACCCAACTTTAAAACACTGTGACAGTTAAGTTGCTTCTGCACTAACCCCTTTTCCTGGAATTGCCATATTTGTACACTCATTTTTTATGCAGAAACTAGATGAAGTCATTATCAAATAATTTGATTTTCTAGGTTGAATCCTACATTTTCTCATACCATTTGTGGCCATTTTTTTTACAACAAAATTCAATTGCAGCATTGGCTGCAATTTTTGGAACAGTAAAATCACCGCTGACATCCCTATGCAATGCACATCTTTGCAGAAGTACTGTATGTCCTGCATATCTAGTCAAAGTATGTGCCTTTATAGAAATAAATCTTACTCACAAGTGTCTAGGATTGCAGCTAGAGGGCCTGATCTAGAGTTCTGTGTGCCAGCTTACCTCCAGTGCGCACTGTAGTAAACCTGCTCCTTACTGTGGGCCCAGCATTGGAGCTTGCCCAGTGTTTTGTTCATGTCAGGTCCACCAGATTCTGAGCCCTGTGTTGGACTTTGTGGGCCAGTATGTTACTCACCGGTTCTACACTGACTCCAAAGCCACTGCAGAATCATGGAGCCAATTGCAAGGATGCTTTCTTTACTCATGGGAAGGGAACAAAAGTTCCCTTCTCCTGAAGAAATGGCAGCAGCTGCTCAGGGTGCTCTTGATACAGGGTGACCAGATTATTCCTGAACCCCAGGGCCAAAATTCCTACCCGCTTAAAATATTGCCAAAAAGTGTAATTATTTTGTTTTGGTTTTTTGACCATAACCTTTGATAGGAAGGAGATATCTCCAAACTGATTTTTGCATTAGATTCTGCTCTTCAATACGAATCCAGCAACATATGGCATGATGGGGTACTGTGCACTATTGTGAAGTTTCAAAATGAAGCCAGAATGTAGGACAATGAAGCCAAAATGTAGGACACCCAGACAGGAGGCTAAAAATCCAGACAAATCCGGGTTTTTCTGGTCATATGGTCACCCTGTCTGGATACTATAGCAGCCATATTCAGCACCACAGCAGCCCTGAGCTCCAGGCATTTCAGGATTATGTTGTGATGCTATTCGTAATACTGCATCTTTAATCAAAAGATACTTGCATGAGAGTTCAATGGAGCAAGAAACTATTTATGAATGACTCTTTAGTTGCTGTTTATTAAAAAAATTAAAATGCAAGAAAAACCCTCTGACCTACATCATCATACAGGACATAGAAGCTGACATTAAGGTTTTAATTCTACACATGTGTTCCTGGGAGTAAATTCCATTAAACACAATGGTACTTTCTTCTGAGTAAATATCCTTAGAGTTGTGCTGTCAGTTTGCTTCCCAATACACAGTCCTGAGTTTAAACTCACTGAATTCACATCTGAGTAAATATGGATAGGACTGTGCTGTAAATGGTAAATCAACACTAATTCTCAGGTTTGCAGAACAAAAAAAGCAATAAAATCTTCTGAATGTGCTAACAGTTAGCCTTTAATTAGCATCAGACATTCAGCAGACCTGCATTCAGCAGACCTGAATGCAACTCACTTATAATTAAATGCTATAGAAGAATCTTGGACACAAAGAAGGAGATTTTTGGATAATATAGCACATTAAGGGTGCAATCCTAACCTAGACAGCACAACTCATCAGTCTTCCCATTCCCGTGGTGAAATAGGGAGGCAAACACATGTCTGTGCACTTGCTTAATCTTCCAACAGGAGTGCCTCCCAAGTGTCTTATGGCACTTTTGTGACTCCCCTGGGTCAGCATAGGAGTTATGCTAGGTCTTAGGCCTGTTTAACTGGAGGTGAGGATTGCACTGTAAGGTTGCAATCCTAACCACACTTTCCTAGGAGTAAGTACGGTTGAACACAACAGGACTTACTTCTGAGTAGACATGCTTAGGATTGCACTGTTAGTGCTAAATGGAGCCTGTGCCACTCCATCAATCAGTAATGAAGCAATGACATCTTCTCTAAAGAGCTCAAGAGTGGAAGGATTCATGGACTAGGAAATCCTTGGTTCAAATCCCTGTTCAAGGGTAGTTTCAGTGCTATAGTTAGACAAATACAAATGTCAGTGATCTACCTTTGATCCAATTCACACATCCGTATTCATGGATTTATGACTGCAATATAAAATGTTGATCTGCTCATCTGAAATAGCTACCACAGAACAAACATCCCAGTCAGCATTTTCATATCATCTCTTTTGAGGTCAACCATAGCTATTTCTACTGGGCTGCATTCACATACTAATCCAAGAATCTTCCATTGAGTCTATGGATAGTAGTGACACTGTTACAATGGGGCTCCCAATCAAACAGTCTTTGTAAGCAAGCATACAATCACTGGTTCCCAAACTGATGAGTTACAACCCACTAGCCAGGGAAACACTTAAGTATGGCCTTGTAAGGGGAGGGCAGGGGTGTATAGCAATGTGATCCTCAAGATCACGCCACTGCAGGGGAAAGCAAGAGAAAGTTCCTGGCTTACCTGAAGCCAATTAAAAAACACATTTGAAATTGACTTCATTCTCTTTTTTCATTTCCCTGACTAGGAGAACCCTATGGAGGTGTCCACAGGGCTCCCCACATCCCTCGGACCCAGATACAGGCTTCAAATAAACCTTTTCCCATCAGCAGCAGGAACTTGGGAATTGCGTTACTGCAATTCCCCTGCCTTGCAATCGCTTAGGTGGTTCCGTCCTCCTAAGGATGGCTTTGGGAGCCAGTGACTTAGATTATATGGCACTCTGCCAACAAGAAACCTTATTAGAATGGTTTGTGCATTGGCTGGCAGCCATACAATGGAGATAAATTAGTGTTCGGGAACTGCAGTTCTTCAACACAGAAAAGTCCATAGCAACGTTACTGCAAACATGCATATATTTAACTAGGTTACACTAGTTAAACTAGGGAAATACTTTTTATTTCCCTGAGGGCTTCAGATGTCTTAGTGACACTTTAGGTAGCAACAACTCATCCAGTAGCAGCTTATTTTTTGTTAAACTTTGGGACATCCATAACCCACTGAACTGTAGCATATGGCTATCAAAATTTAGTACTTAATTACTGCATGTCAAAAAAGGCTACATAGCACAAACATGATGCATCCATTCAGACTTTAGAAACAAGTTTTATGACCTGTGTGTCTTGAACATTGTCTTCTAGCCTGTTCTTTTCCAGATCATTAATCTTTACAATGGCAATGTTAATAATCAAAGGTTTAAGGTGCTACCCCTTCAGGCAAAACAGCGCTGTTAGAAACAGAGAAATCTAGTTTATGCTAGTATACAAAATTCCTCTTGACTCACATGGAGAAAATATTTTCTTTGATTAGGATAGAATTCATGCATAGATACTACTCCAATTTATCCAAGGAATCCATGCTCCACAAAGCTAAAACAAATTTTCTTTTGCCAGTGATTCCAGCAAGAATAGCAAAATCCAGTGTTGTGGGCCAAGAAGCAAATTCAGATGAGAAGGATTTTGATAAAGACATTTATTATTTGTTAGGTTCTTACCCTCTTTTCTTTGATAAAATGGCAATATTTTAAAATATTGCGCTTAGAAGCATGCAGTGCTACATTTGTGTGCTGATGATCATATTAAATTTTGTAAAGTATCTCTTCTATCTTTCATATTCACAGCACAATCTACATTGTCCTTGGGTTGGTGCAAGTCACTTGCATGGGCCTGAAAGTGTCACAAATATGCTGTAAGGCAAGTCTGCACCACAGTTGGTTAGGTTAGGTTAGGCCAGTGCATGAGTATATGCTAGCTTTCCTCTACCAGCTCACACATTTGCAGGACCCTCATGGAGCAAGATTCGGCTCTACCTGAGTCCTCTAAAGGGGACTGAAGCTTCACTTTCCTGGGCCTTAGAATGCCTTAAAACAGTGGTCTTCAAAGTTGGGTTCAGGACCCCCTTTGGGGTTACAAGAGGGTGGAATCCACCATCTTGGAATATGTCAATATGCTTCCCTGGGAGTAAGTCTCCTTGAACACAATGGGACTTCTGAGGAGACATGGAGTAGCATCACAGTAAGTTTGACAGGTGGTCCCAGACATATTTTTAAATTTGAGAGGGGGTCCCAGGCTGAAATGCCTGAATCCCACTGTCTTAAAAAGTGTTAAAAAAGTAACTTCTGGTTTCCCAGAGGAAACATGAAGGGGCTTTTTTATCAGTCTGGTCTATTCTGGGGCCTGCAAAGGATGTGTGCTGCCTCTCCTGCCTTCAGAAATCCCTCTGGAAGGCCCTGGAACACAGCTCTGGTCTAATTTTCCATTGTCAATACAGTTGCAGTGTAACCCTAAGGTAAGGGAACATTCCTAACCTTAAGGAGGCCTCCATAAGTGCCCAACCACTATGGAATGAAGTGCACAATCCATAGAGACGCTTGCATCAGTTCTGGAAAGTTGGATGGGGTTGGGCTCTTTAATAATATATTATCCTATTTATTATTATTGTGGTAAATAGGGTTGCCATAACAGCCATAATAGGCTGTTACTCAAGCAGCAAATCCCCCTTCTCCACGCCTCTGAAATAGTCCAATGGAAAGGCAGAGCCAATACAATTGGTTCCAGCTGCGTCGCAGAGCTGGGCTAAGGACAAGAGCTCATCCTGTCTTGTGGGGACCGACCCAAGTCTCGAACCCTGGGCTGCTGGTTAACAGGCACTGTGTCTTAACCACTTGCACCACCCACAGCTTTGCAAGACCAGGATGATCATATAAGATGGAGGACTGAGTGCTTCTGCCTTTAACCATTGCATAGAAGAAGGAATTTAGGCAGTTGCTACTTTTTAAACCCTTCTATGATGAGCTAAATCTGCCTAAATTCCCTCTTCTATGCAATGGTTAAAGGTAGAGGCACTCAGTCCTCAATTCTATATAGTCACCCTGTAAGCAAGACAAAGTGAGCTCCCATGACTTGCCCATCTCCTGCCAACCTAGCAGTTCAAAAGTGTGTAAATGCAAGCAGATAAATAGGTGCTACTTCAGTGGGAAGGTAACAGCATATGCTTTGACATTTAATCATGCCGGCCACATGACCATGGAGGCATCTTTGCACAGTGCTAACTCTCTGGCCTTGTAACGGGGATATTTCTGTGGCATATAAAAGAATGTGCTGCGTATGGGAACTAAATAGGATGAGTTTGAGTTTCTAACAAGTAAAGCTAAATTTGAATAACCAAAAATTGAGAGGATGATTCTCATGATTGGAATACACAAAAAGGCTATCATCAGAAGAACACACATACTCAGAAATCCAGTAAAATGATCAAGATAGCCTGCGGAGGGCATATGGGTAAATGTTAGTGCACAACATTGTGGTGCACATTTATTATAGACTGCCAGCCTGAGAGAATGTGGAAAGAATATAGGCTTTCTTGAAACAGCCTATAGACATTTTAGATGAACTAATGGGAAAAGGGACCCAACATGGATGGGAGATCCTAAAGAAGCAGCTACTACAGGCACAGTCAAAATCAATTCATATAGAAGGAAAAGGGGGGAAAGGAAATATTTACCACAAAATCCAGTACGGCTGCACAAGAAGTGACACAAAAAAGAAAGTCTTTTTCCAAACTGGAGAATGTCCTCACAGGGATTCAAACACTTGTGAAGAAGAGATATGCACATTTGGTTCACATGACTGCCCTCTACCTAGTAAACTATGTTTAGATTTGCTAAAAATTGTATTCTTTGAAAGGAAGCATGCAACCATATAATAAGTACTTAAATTCAGGGTGCTGGGATTCCTAACAGTTTTTGGTGTTGTCCCTTTGCTGTGCCATCCGTGTGCAATGTTGTGTGGTTGCACTTGGTGGTGCGTGTGTATATGCAGTTGTTGGTGCTAGTTGCTGTGTCACTTATTCCTGCCGGCTGGTGGGGAACCATTGGTAGAAAGGTGAAATAGTTCTTTTTTTCCACAAACATGAAAAGGAGCTAAGTGAAGTCTAAGTGAGCACAATTATACTAATAAGATTAAAGAAAAGCACAAAAAGTGTTATTGAATTCTGGTAACTGTCCTAATCTTGGTGGCAGATGGTTTCAATCTTCTCTTTGTTCTGTTTTCACATGATTATAGTAAGCAAAGGACTCTTTCGAGTGAAAGATATTTTTGTATAGCTAATCCAAAGGTCACCCTTCAAAACCAGAAAACACTAACAAAATCCTTTTATCACTAAACCAAGCTAAAGGAGAGCTAACGAAATACAAGGATCTTGGTTCCTGAACTTTTGTCACTTTCCTTTTGCTTTTGCATCACTCTGGCCTGAAACCAGCAATTTTGTGCTAAGAGAGCCCCAGTGGATGGGGAGTCACTGCATGACAGCCAGAACATAAATACAGGCCATCTGATAATGCTAAAGTGATTTAATTTTATTAATATTAATTACATAACATGTAACTTTGTGAAGTTCAAATATAGGGGCTTCATGCTTATCAGTTTCCCCATCGCCTTTGTACTCATTGGTCAGAACATCAGAAAGCAGAGAGCAGTCTACCTTTTATTGAGTAACAGACAGTATGGTTGACCTTTTAATGAGATTGGGTGAGGCATCTGTTTCAAGAGACAGATTTCAATGGTGGTCATAGCAGCACCATTTGCTAGATCAACCCCCATCACTAGTTCCACTTCACATGTGCTCAGCTGTGACCTTTATTTACTATAATGTGCCCACACTTGTGTATGAATCCCTTTACTACCAATGCAGGGCAGCACTGAGACCATATCACAACTCTGTCTCCAGATGGACAGCAATGACATCATGTATCATCACCTGACTTCTGGGTTGCTAAGAGTAGAGCAACAGTGCAAATTTTGAATTTTCCAATAGAGTTTCCATCTTGGTCAATAAAATAGGCTTCATTGATATTTGTGATTGCATGAGTGGGAAAGCTTCCCAGCTACCAATCAAGCAGTACAATCCTGTGCATGCTTACTTAGATGTAAAATCCACTAAGTTCAATAACCCTACTCCTCGGTAAGTAGGTATAGAGTTGCAGTCAAAGTCTTTCCTTGTTTTCTCATTGACAACAAACATTTCAGGAAGCAGGGAGAGGTCATAAAGACATTTTTCATTTTGCATTCATCCTTTCCAACATGGCTAATTTAAAACATGGAAAGGAATTCAATTCAGAGTCTCCTGTGTCACATATAATTAACCTTTACTGTTATGCCATGCCTGCTCAGATGCCAAAGGCCTCAACAATCGTGAAAATTATTTCATTGTTTAGCATGTGTATTGCCTAGGCTGCTCTTTAGTCATAGTGCAAGGACACATAATACCTGTTCTCTGAATCCCATCCCAAATATGTTGCAAAAGTGCCATTAAGCACTTTTGTGCCACGAGGGAACAAGTTAGACTGATGCACTGGCATATGCTGGCTTAACTCGGTCGGCACAAACCAGCAGAAGACAGAGATTGCACTGGCGGACAGACACTAATCTGGTTAGGATTATGCCTAACCAATTGCACCTAACCATGAACTACTCATGAACTAAAAGCAGGCCTCCGTCAGTCTTGAAAGACTATGGTATCGTGCTCGGCGCTGCATACGCTGCATGTGAAGCACGAAAGCCTGGGCTGGATTGTTATGGAGGATAGGCTGTTACCCAAGCAGCAAATCCCCCCTCTCCACGACACTGAATTAGTCCAGTGGAAAGGCAGAGCCCATACGATTGGATCCAGCTGGTGTTGCAGAGCTAAGGACAGGAGCTCACCCTGTCTTGTGGGGCCGACCCAGGTCTCGAACCCTGGCCTGCTGGTTAACAGGCACAGCGTCTTAACTGCTAGAAGAATTTGGGTTTCACAATGCCAGTTGTTGGAATTCAAGGCACTTGGTCGGATCCAGCAGGGCTCCTTCCAAATCTTCCATTGATGTGGAAAAATTTACTTCAAATAATAGACAATATTCAATCAAAGAATGGATTGTATTAAGAGATACAATGTGGGATGAAATTGTATTAAGGGATACAATACAAGGGATACTATGGGTGCCATCCAGAGTAACTATGGGGAGTCTTTGCTCCGATGTAAGAACAATTTACTCTGGATTGCAATAGGAATTTCCCATAGGTTTTCACTAGGTGGTGCCATAACTATGTCGATGTAAATGTCTCTTACGTGCTCCCATAGTTACTCTAGATTGTAGGGTATGGCTATTTTAAGGGATAGGATGTTACCCTATTTACTAAAATGTCAATAAATATTCTTTATCTTTGGAGACTGGTTATTTAAAGAACTGTGGTCCCAAAATGATTTTCTTTTTTGTGCCTCCTTCCTTTTCCTTTTTAAACCACAGAAGCTCTAATTAGTATGTACAGTTACTTCTGAAAAGGTTGGCATGTTCATTATCTTTATTTATGATGTTGTTTAAAACAATATGCAAACTCTCCTGCTAAATTACAAAATTGGTAACATTTACAAGACAACTGGAAAAGCCTGATAAACACAACAGCCTTTGTTAGAATCATACAATCCCACATTTTGTCAATAGTTGGTGCTCCTTAGCTTTTGAGATAGCACCTCTTAAATCAATAGCTCCTTTTTAATTTTTAATGTCCTTCTGCCATTAGCTCATTCTCATGTCCCCTTTTTATTGCTTATCACAGCAATTGGCTGTGACCTTGACATTTTTCTCCCCACAACCTCCACCTCCAGGTCTTTCAGTAAAGCTCATGTTTCACTTCAGTGCACAAGCACAGGAAAACCCTTCCAGTGATTTGTTAAACCTTCCCAGTTTAATGCCATCAGGAGCATGCGGGCCATGGTTTGGCCAAAGGTAGCTCTGTGGGTCCCAGGATAACGTATATAAAACCTGGATGATGGGTTCTGCACATTTTATTTCTCACTGCACATAAACTCCCAGTGTTGCATAATCTGACACCTTATGTTAACATTAGAAAGTGAGAGAAAGACACCAAAGGATGACTACTATTGAATTATTAAACTGATAACAAATCATGATCACTTTACCTCAGTTGTCTTCAAAGTGGGGGTCATGACCCATAGGGGGGTTGCAGAACCCCCACAGGGGAGTCACAAAGGCTGAGGGACCACGATCTTGGGCCTGGAGATCCCCAAAAAATCAACTCTGCGATGGTGATTTTATATCATCATGTCATATATCGTTGGATTTGTCTTGAAGAGCCGAATCCAATGCAGCAATATGTTTTGAAATACTGTAGCTCCTTCCTTTTAAAAGTTATGGCCAAAAAAATCTGAAAAGCAAAAATATCCATAGAAAATGCATGGGAAAATGAAAGTAATTTATATCACGGCTTTACTCATGAGTAGGCAAATGTGCCATAGTCCAGTGGAAAGGGCAGGCTGAAAGCAATCCAAGGATACCAGAAGCGTCCTCCTGATCCAATGACTGCAGCCTCCAAACTCACCCCAGAAGGATGTTTTCTCCTCACCGCACAGCCACATTTACTCACAAATAGCCAGGTTATTTATATAATATATAATTGTCCAGGGTTAGGGTTAGGGTTAGAGGGGCTGTGAGTGGTGCAAGTGGTTAAGACGCTGCGCCTTGTCTTAAGATCAGGGAGATCTTAAGAAGATCAGGGTTTGAGACGCGGGTCCCCACAAGACAGGGGAGCTCTTGTCCTTAGCCCAGCTCTGTGATGCAACTAGAACCAATCGTATTGGCTCTGCCGTTCCATTGGACTATTTCAGTGGTGTGAAGAGGCGGGACTTGCTGCGTGGTTAACAGCCTATCCTCCATATCAGTCTACCCAGGCCTTTGTGCTTTGCATGTAGCGTTGAGCACAATACCATAGTCTTTCAAGACTGATGGATGCCAATACTAGCCAGGCTTGGGGAGAGGAGGGAGTGCAGTCAACCTCCCCGTCGCTCGGCAAAGGCCTCTTGCTCCAGGCACCACCTGAGCCCTGACAAGTGCCTTCCAAGTCTACAGGTCTACCTTCTCTGAGGAACATGAGCTGTATGTGTGTGAGTGCATGGTATGTGTATGCATGTGCATGTATGTGTGAGTGCATGGGTTGTGTGCCTATTCATGTGTGTGTGAGTGCATAGGGTGGGTATGTGTGTACATGTGCTGTGGGTATGTGAATGAGTGCATGGGATGAAAGGTGTGTGAGCGCATGCAGGATGAACGGTGTGTGAGAGTGGATGCAGGGGTTGGGAGCAGTGGGGTGGGAGAGTCTGGGCACTGGGGGCTGTTGGGGGTAAGAGAGGACCTGTGGGGTTGGGGACAGTGGGTTGGGAGAGAACATGGGGACTTGGGGAACAGAGTGACCATATGTTCCCTCTTTCCAAGACAGGCCCTCTTTTTTAGCCTTGTATCCCATATTGGAGGTAGCAAGTTTGACAGGAGGCTACTGGACAGATTTGAAAAACTGAAAGGGGATCTCGGGCTGAAATGGCCAAAGAACACTGCTGTACTTCATCTGATAATTTTTAAATCACAGTTTATATGCTCAGAGCAATGGTTCATGAGCTGGTCTTGCATAAAAGTGCTGGTCTACAATACAATGACCCAATACTAAAATGACTCCCCAATACTAAAAAAAGGCTCGGAGGACAGCAGAGTAGAGGTTCCACCATTGTGAATGGTTAATACACATAGGGTGACCATATAGAATGGAGGACAGAGTGCCTCCACCTTTAAGCAAATCATAGAAGTGGGAATTTAGGCAGGTGTAGCTCAACATAGGGTTTAAAAAGCAACAGGTTAAAAAGCAGTATTTTTAAAGAGTTTAAAAAGCAGTTTCTAATTGCAAGTTCAGTTTCAATTTTACCTTAAATAAGTACCGGTAATTATTTTCATCCCCTCATTGGTAAGTAAGTTAAATTTGATAAATTAATAATTTATTAATAATAAATAAATATTTGCATCCCCTTTTTGGGAAAGACATTGTAGTTGTTAAGAAAACCCATCTATACCCATCAGTGTAAAAATAGTCGCATGGTTGCATTTATACCAAAATCTTCTTCACTTCAAAATTGTTTGCATTGTGACAATCCAGTATTAAACATTTATAATTATATTTATAATTTTATGGACTATTCACATTTCAGGAGCTCTGTCACCATTTAAGATAATATATGAACAAGAGATTGTCCTGTTTGTGATATTCCATGTATCAGATTCATGATATTTCATGAATGCAAAATTGTATTCAAATCAACTTCGATTCAAACCAACTTCTATTAATCTAGTCTTCATTTTCAATTAATTATATCTTTGCAAAGAGGGCCTTGGAGGAACAGCAGGCACCCTTTTCCAACATAGCCCTATATGATAAGGATAAATAGTTTCATAATGTTGGTGTCTCATCTGCTCTATAATCTGGTATGCATGAAAAATCAGGAGTTACACTATGATGGCTGTTGGATTATTAACCAGTTCTTAATATGTAACTAACTAAAACATGATTATATTGTTTTGGTAAAAGAATACAATGATACTGTAGTGACAATAAGCTTTGTGATGTCTTCCTTAATTTAAGCCCACTGAGGCAGGGATAGAATAATCCATATGTCATGTTCAAAGGCAATAACCATAATTTCAAAGCAGGTGTAGCCTGGTTCAAAATTCAAGCACCCTATCATGTATCATGGTACACTGTGCTTTTGTGTAGGTTTGCTGTTTAGGCTGCTGGTGGTTTTGATTAAGCCAACATAGGGAAGAGGGTTATTGTCTGTCTTTTTAAAATCAGATTTATCAGTTTAATTGTGTTATATGGAGAATTAGTGCAGGGAAAGCGCCCAAGAAGGAGACCACAGCTGCGATACAAGGACATCTGCAAGAGGGATCTAAAGGCCTTGGGAATGGACATCAACAGCTGGGAAACCTTGACCTCTGACCGCTCAGCATGGAGGCAAAAGACCCAGCATGGCCTTCTCCAACTGGAAGAGACACTTGTTCGGCAGGCTGAAGCAAAGAGACAGACCCGAAAGCAGCGAAACCTGGGACCTGGGCAGGGGACAGAATTTATTTGTCCTCAGTGTGGAAGGGGCTGCCACTCTCGAATTGGCCTTTTTAGCCACACTAGATGTTGTTTCAGGACCTCCAATCAGAGCACGATACCATAGTCTTTCGAGACTGAAGGATGCCAATAGTTAGTTAATAGTTAAATAGTTAGGTGTAGGAATAGTGTCACCAAAGACATTTACTATTAAATAAATAAGCTAATATGAATGACTATCCTGCAATCTTAAAGACAATTTCCTGGGAATGAGAATCGATGAACACAATAGGGTTTACTTTAGAATAGACATGGTTAGGATTGTACTCTTAGGCTCACTGGCTATTAATGCAGTCCTCAAATCTTCCTTTAAAAAAGAATTGAATTACCAGTATTTCAAATAATTCAGTTTTTTAGAGTATAATCTAGAAATCTAATACAATCTAGAAGAGTAGTTATAAAAGTCTTGCCTTTAAGTGAAAGTATGTTAAAACATGCAAGAAGGAAAATGCTCATCATGCTCCCTTGAGACAAGTTCTGGCCCAGAAGATAGGTTATGGAACTCTGAGTATAAAGTGCGCTTGGCTAAAAATGTGGCTTGGATGAGTAATAACTCCAGCTTGGAAAACTTCCTGACAGACAAAAGGGTCAAGAAAACTGAACTGGAGAATGCATATCCAGGAGAAAGTTTTCTTTCCAGTATTTTTTACCATCTTAACTTTTCTTAGACTGCAATCCTAAGATCACTTATCAGGGATTAAGTCCCATTGAAACCAATTATTGAGTAGAATTGTTTCAGCTATTATTGAAACCAATTCATGAGTAGACATGAATAGGATTGCACTGTTAGTGTCTATTGTTCTACCTTAGATCAAGGTACTTAAGGTACTTAGATCAGTACCTTAGATCTTTTCATACAATATGAATTCTGGGGGGGGGACTATATAGGACATCTGGATAATTGATGGCCCTACTTATGTAAGATGAGGGGTATGAATACACATATCCCACCCACCCCAGAGTGCTACCCTCCACCAACTTCCAAAGTTTATCCAAATTCATGTTCATTTGCCTTGGTGACACTATTTAACCACCTCATGCTCTGCCGTCCCCTTCTTCTTTTGCCTTCAGTTTTTCTCAGTGTCAGGTTATTTTTTAAGGAGTCCTCCCTTCTCATGATGTGTCCAAAGTTTTTGAGCTAAATCAAAAAGTATTCTCCAAATCTAAAAGGTGTGGCTGTTTTGATTAAACTACACTTTAAAACAGCATTTCTTAACTAACATTTCCTTGTACATGTTCCAATCATGTTTTATTAGTACTGATTTTTTTATAAATAAGGAGAGGAGATTGTTATAAAAAAGTATTATATATATAAGGGAGCGACTGAAAGAAACAAGCTGGAGAGGAATTTTGCATAATACATTCCTAGTGTAGCCCAGGTCAATGAAATGTGATATATTTCAAGTAAACGTGCCTAGGATACAAATTGGCTGTGCATTATTCAAAAGAATTTAAGTCTTTAATAATTAAATAAATATTTAAATTAGTGTGCCAAGATTAATAAAAACATTTCATAGTTATGTATCACATGGTGGGCTGGACCAGTTGAATATACATAATACAATTAACAAATTAAGGTGAAGGGACATTTGGAGAACGTGAGTCCATACAAATGTACCCTAGTTGCAGTTCCCCTCCTTGACTAACTGCACAATTTTATAGCCTACAGTATACACAATTCTATACAATTCAGATCTTACATAGGCTGCAATCCTAAAGACACTTTCCTGGGAGTAAGACCCATTGAACATAATGGGGTTTACATTTGAGTAGACATGGTTATGATTGTGCTAATAATTCTATACATGTTTACTCATAAGTAAACATGGGGGACTTGCTCTCAGGTATATGTGTATAGGATTGCAACCTATGGCTGCAACCCTAATCTCCATTTAGGCTGGCATAAGCCCCAGCACAAGTCCTTTGTGACCTGGGGGTGTCACAAAAGTACTCTAACCCTCCAATCCAGAGTAACTACGGGAGCACATAAGAGACATTACATGCACCCGTAGTTACTGCACCACCTAGTGAAAACCTATGGGAAATTCATAGTGCAATCCAGAGTAAATTGTTCTTACACAGGAGCAAGGACTCCCCGTAGTTTCTCTGGATTGCAAAATTCACTTTCCTGGGAGTAAGAATTATTGGACACAATGGGGCCTACTTTCAGGTGGACATGGTTATCTGACTTGTCACAGCCTCACCCATAGATCTGCCCTGCCTACATGGCATTGCAGGTGTGTCTGTCTGTTACAACATAATCCTGTTGCAATGCAATCAGTTGAAAACCAGACGTGAGCTCTGATCAGTGCTCACTGCTGCAGCAGGGCAGCTTGCAGAGGAAGCTGCAAGCTTCCAGGACTGTACAAGAGGCTTCACAATATCCCTGGGTATGTTTAAATGCCCCTGAGACCCAACACCCATTCCTGGACGAGTTCTGAAAGGGCCATAGGAAGTTCCAGTTCTCATGGTGTGTCACGATACACCACTTTGGGAATTATTGGTGTGGAGCTAGTTATATTTTGAGATGGATATATATGATTGTTATGGGAGCAGTTAAATCAGAGCTGAACTCTGAGAAAACTGGGGATCCTCAAATCAATGCTGCCTTCAGACTATCTCTGTCAGCTATAGCAGACAGTGATGCACCAACAAAATTCTGTCTCACACCTTTAGCAAGTACAGACACTTGAAAATAGGATATCTTTCCACCATACATTTTTTTCCCCATATCTGGCAGTTGTTAGTTAACATGGCCAAACTAGTATATGTTTGCACAACCAAAAATTCTGGATTGGCACATGGAGCCATTATACAGGTTTAATTTAATTATATGGGAATTATTTATATGTGATTTTGTGTCAAAGCAACTGAGGTTGGCTGTTTAAATGTAATATAAGCTTCCCTTAAAGACAAAGGGAAAGGTAAAAGGCCGCTTAATGTCTTAAAGGCAGCTTGCTTACCATGGCAATGTGCAGACAATTTGGCTTATCCTAGAAAGATTGTGAACTTTAGTTATGTTTCTGTTTTGCTCTCTCTTCCCCCAAGTGATAATTGCAACTGCTTGCAATTTGCAAGAGCTCACCTCCCTGCAGGACAGTCGGCAGCCGCTTCAAATAGAACTTAATTCATCGTTGACTTCTTACCATAGTAATTAACTGAGTTTGTATAACATGAAAATAGTTAATCACATAGTTGCTGGGATCCAAATGTTGGAAATGGGGAGGTTCAACCCATATATCACCATGAACTTTCATGTTTAAGAGGCACTCTTTTTAGCCGGTGTTCACCTTTTATTTAGCATGGGAAGATTAAATGGCCCTCCTCACCCTAGCAGTGTCTTCTCTAGTGGATTCTACTGGTATTCTTTGACTTCTTTTTAGATTGTGAACCCTTTTGGAATAGGGAGCCATTAGTTATTTCATTTTCGCTGTAAATCGCTTTGTGAAATTTTTGTTGAAAAGTGGGATATAAATACTGTTGATTGATATTGCATTTGTGCAAAATCACTGTGCTCCATTCTATGCGCTAAACTACCACTGCAACAAGAAGTTCAGCAAGTTAATATGAAAGTAGCAGCCAAGCATCCTGAAGCCATTTTAAAATACCGGTACTATGGTTTCAAGAGTATCATAGTTGCATGGACTCATTAAAAAAAAGAAAATATTAGCTGAAAATATATTTGTAGACTTCTCTTTCTTTCTTATATATTGACATATTTGAAATAAGTGCACATGAGAAGATGTGACACTGAGCAAAATAACATCTTGAAAGGCATTGTCTCTCAAACTGCATTCTTTTGCAGTCATAAATCACAGATTCCTACAACTGAGAAATGGAAAACCCAGTTAGGTCAGCTCTTCCATTTCTTGCCAATCCCACATTTTTTCCCCACAGTACAATATTACTGAGTACATGATTGTCGAGAGTAGCTCTAAATTACTCAATTGGTTGGGCTTCCACAGTATTTCCTTGGGGAATCTGTTCCACAGCCGCATTCACTGTTAAATATCTAGAATGAAAAGTAAACACAACCTGTTTCACTCAGTTCAACCTTTTTCATTTAAATAGTAATGTTCTTAAAATTTATTTTATACTAGCTAAATGTACCCACATTGTGGGAGTAAAATACTCCCCATGTACATCTTCCCTCTCATGCACATCATCTCTCCCATGCTCATCATCTCTCCCATGCGCATAATTCCCCCATGCGCATCATCCCCCATGCACATGTCCTCCACATGCGCAACAACCCTCCCAGGCACCAGATTGGCTGGATGTCGATCAGTCTGTCTTCAATGTTAAGTATAGGACAGAAACACATTGCACCCCTTTTCAGCCCCTTAAGGGTTAAATTTCTCAACATTGGTTTTTGGTGGGTGTTGATGTCACAGAAGGAACACCCTCCCCAAATTTCGTGCTGCTAGGTCCAGGGGTTGGGACAGGGCAATGATCAGTCAGAGATTCTCAAGGGAAAGCACAGGGAGGAAAACATGTTGCGCCCCTTTTCATCCCCTTCCGGTTGGAATTTCCGAAAACTGGTTCTTAGTGGGTGCCTCCGTCACAGAAGGAACATTCTCTCCAAATTTCATGCTTCTAGGCCCAATGGTTTTGGCTGGATGTTGATGAGTCAGTCAATGAGTCAGTGAGTGAATCAGTGAGTCAGTGACTTTTCAATTTTACATACTGTATATTGTATAGACAAGGCTGAACATGCAACTGGAACCCCATGGACAAGAAGTGAGCTTAGGGGTGAGAACTGGGAAGAGACAACTGCAGAGGGGAAAAAAGTATTCTAAAGCAACTATTCTATTCATATAAGTTACCTTCTGTCTTCTTAAATAGAGATTCCCTGATTGATTCACATGTGTGTTATTCTTATATACCATAATATAAAAATATAATATATTCTTATTATATATGTTCTTTAATACAATAT
This sequence comes from Cryptoblepharus egeriae, assembly GCA_030015325.1. Classification (NCBI taxonomy): domain Eukaryota; kingdom Metazoa; phylum Chordata; class Lepidosauria; order Squamata; family Scincidae; genus Cryptoblepharus; species Cryptoblepharus egeriae. Next base: position 36,903,924 of record JAREYC010000005.1, read on the forward strand.
AATATAATTATAATAACCAAGCAGGGATGTTTTAAAAGTTAGTGGGACCAATGTGGCTCTTTTCCTTGTTTTTAAAAGAGTTGCCTCTAGTATAAACAATATGCAAGAGCAGAAGTAGAGTTAATTGGTAACTCTATGTGTGTGTATTTCAACAAGCACCATTTGTTCCTTAGAAGAAATAAGTTGTTTTTTATTCTGGTTCCAGTGAATTAAACTCTAAAGGACACAGTCTTGGAAGCAATTAGGCCAGAATATTTGTATTTAAAACAGCTGGCTGCACTTCATTTAGAAAAACAAATAGTTCAATTGTATTGAAATTTATTTCTGTACAAATGTGTTAGGAGAAATTATTTTGAAACAGGATGGAATAGATGTGCATCCAATGACTGCATGGTCTGCAAGCGCTCATAAATCTATAGCATGTTGATTTTGTACCTCTCTCTTCTATAGGGGAACTATAAAGGTATGATCAGCCTACCTTGGGCATGTGTATAACCATCAGGAATGGTGATAGGGAAAAAGGCACCTGTTTTACTCTGCTTCTGGATCAGCACCATGAATGCCATGTTAGAATGTGCATGAAATTGAAATTGCATCTTTGAATGTGCCAGTTCATCTAATTAAAAGGTAATGTGTAAATAGATTAAGATATAGTGCTAATTAAAACATATTGTTTAATGAATCCTTATATTTCCCTGAATCCTCAGTTTCTTTCTGTATATTTTCTGTTTTCTTGTGTTTTGGGCCTTTTAACTCAGCAACAGTAGTAGTGCCATTCAGTTGCTGAGATTCAGTGGCTGCTTGATTGACCCTTTGTTTTTGGAAAGTGCTGAATCTTGCTGATTGACTCACGTTCCATGAAAAATAAAAATAAAAGAATGACAGTTGAAGTACTGAGGAAGAAATCACCAAGAAATTGTTGTTAAACAACAACATGAAATGATATGAAAAAATATCATTTTTTGGAAAACATGTAATAGAGAACTGAACTGCATAAATATAAAATAATTTGAATGGAAGCTTTTTCTGTAATATTTTGATCATTTTAATGTATGACACTTTCTTATGGGTCCCATGCTTCATAAGTGATGCAAAAAATTCACTGTTAGTAATTCATTCTCAAATTCCCCCCCCTCCCCAGTGGTGGGCTCCAGCAGGTTTGCACCTACTCTATAGAACCGGTTGTTAATGAGAGATAGGACATATAAAGTTTAAAAATAGCCATTTAAAAGTGGCTGCAAGATGGGCATAGAACCGGTTGTTAATTTCTTTGAAGCCCATCACTGCCCCCCCCCCTTAAAACTAAAATTGCCCGCTGTGAGGCATGTGTCCCATGTTGGGAGCGCTAGATAGAAGAGCCCCACTAGCACAGAAGTGGGTGAACGGGTTGGAGGTCCCATCCTTCAGTTAATTAAGGATCCTATCCTCAATCTCAATCCTAATCTTACTTCTTCTCCTCCAGTGCACCTGCTCTAAAAAGATTGTGGTGGTGATGGGAGACTAAAGGGCTAAATAAGGTAAGTATAAAACATACCTCAATTCCAATAAGCCCTGCTGCTAAGGGTCTCCTTGGACATACACCATCATTTTTGGCCATTGCTGTGGGATCTACCCATTTCAAGCAGAACATTCTTCCCAGTGTGACCAGAAGACAAGGCTCCCCAAAATGTAGGACACCTTAGAAAATGTAGGACATGACAAAATAAAAGCACACATGTACTATATATATTGCTTTCATATGGTTAATTCCAGCACTATTACTTTTGATTAAATGTATTTACATATAATTTATTACATATAGGGTGAAATCCAGAGTAACTATGGGGAGTCCTTGTTCCAGAGTAAGAACAAGTTACTCTGGATTGCAGTATGAATTTCCCATAAGTTTTCACTAGGTGGTGCAGTAACTACGGGTGCACGTAATGTCTCTTACGTGCTCACGTAGTTACTCTGAATTGTGCCTGTAATTTCTTAATTACAAAAAGGCTACATGCTGCCTGCTCATAAGAAAAAGGACACATGAATTTTTTCCAGGACACAAGGTTTTAAAAGGGGACATGTCCTGGAAATAAAGGGACATAATGGTCATCCTGATTCTATCAAAGCTTTCCCCATTCATTTGCATGATCAAGTAGGGGAGAGAGAGGAGAGTATTTTTATGTCTTTTGTTTAATAAACCATAATATGAGATTCTTTGTTGAAAATTGGCATAATAATAAGTTTATATAATGTTTAATAACATGTTTATACATAATATGTTTATATAACATAATATGTTTATATAACATAATTTGTTAATATGTTTATATGTTTATATAACATAATTTGTTAAAACAAATATGTTTATTTGTTAATAAACATAATATGTTTATATAACATAATTTGTTTCTCAACTTTATGCCATTTAAAATACATTGTTTTAATCTATTTAATGTTCCATCCAGGAACATTTCAGACTTCTCAATTCAATTTAAACTAAGTATAAAAAAGATTAATTTGTTTGGCAGATCCATTTTAGGAGGCAAACTATGGAACACGCAGATTCAGTGCACATTAACATTTAATTTCCTGAGGAATAAAAAAGCCAGCAACAATTTTTGTTTAAACTACTCATCTTCTTTCTAGATTTTTATGCACACATACACACACCTGAGGTACGTGTTATCATGTATTTTAAGGATAAACTTTCTTTGAAAATAATATCTATGGTTAATCCAAAATTAATTTAAATGAGTAGTAACTTTTAGATATGTTAGTACCCTAAAATCTCTATACAGAGGTTCTCGAACATTTTAGCACTAGGACCACTTTTAAAAATAAAAATTTGTTGGGTCCCACCAGAAGTGATGCCATTAATCTAGAAGTAATATCATAAAGCAAGAAAATTTTTAACAGAGCATGTATATATTTAACAGAGCATGTATATATTTAACAGAGCATGTTAAAAATTTTTAACAGAGCATGTACCACCCTGCAATGGTGCTGCAGGGGGCTGCAGTGGCTCCATGGTTAGAATGCTGGGGTTAGAACACTGCTTGACTGGAATTCTGATCAGCAGGTCAGCAAGACCCCAGTACTGCAAAATGGGGTGAGCTCCTGTCCGTTGCCCATCTCCTGCCAACCTAGCAGTTTGAAAGCATATAAATGCAAATAACTAGATAGGTACCACTTTGTGAAAGGCAACATCCTGGCAACACACCCCTGCGAAAGGCCGGTCCAGGATTTCCCCATGTCACATCCATCATGGATTGGATAGCTCCAATCCACAACAAGCGGACCCTGTCACCCCATGGGACAAATGCTGAAGGTGGTGCTTCACCCAACAACGTAGCTGAGAATAGGATCAGGCTGTAAATGACATAGCATCTTTGGTGATTGAAAATGGTGAAACACCTGCCACTGTTATTTCTTAATCTTAGTTAGCCTACTTGAAATCTTCAAAATTTAAAAATCCATGGCAGACTCATCTGTATTTAGGTGCACCTTTATATTAGGATTTAGGTTTGATGCATGATGCTGATGTAACCACATAAAGATTAATGCTTCTTGGATGGAGATTATAAAGTTGATACAGTACTGCAGAATGGATGTGCAGAATGGGTGACCATCATTGTGCCAAGAACAACTTTGACTTCAATCCAAAAGATGTATATGACCTTTTTCACCAACGTAATTATGGTGCCACCTTTGGGAAAAGTGAGCAATCCAGGGTAAGTGCCTCTTACATCTTCCTGTAGTTACTCTTGATTGTAGAGGCAATCACTAGATGCATTATAGTGGACCCATGCAAAGGCCTCCACATCATAGACTAGGTGAAGCTGAGACAGGATTAAACATGATTCAGCTACACTCGTCCTCTAATGGCATTTTGTGGTGCTATCCATTCAGGTGCCCCAACTATCACCTTTACAGTAATGAGTAAGATATTTAGTGATCGGTGACAGACTGGAATTCAGAAAGACAGCAAGGTGGAAAAACCTGCCTGATCACTTAGCATTTGACATAAGTTGTGATGAACATTAGTGCATGCCAATCTGTCTACAGCTATATATGTGTATATTTTTAGGACAGAGGTGAATTGAAAAAGTAATACTACAAGTCGAAACTACAAGCACAAGTCCTTTGACTGGCAGAGACCTGAACTGTACAGAGAGAAACAAAGTGACAGGAGACCTTTACTAGAGCTCACTTAATGCAACCACATGGGAACATTGGGTGAAGTCTTGATGTGAAGAATGGAATCTATATGGTACCAATAAATTTCTCCCAATATAAAATAGTCTGTGGCTGCAATCCAAAACACACTTCCCTGGGAGTAAATTCCCATTGAATTTAATGGGTCTTACTTCTGAGTAGACATACATAGGATTTTGCCATGACTGACAGAGACCTGAACTATACAGAGACACAAAGTGACAGGAGATCGTTAGTAGAGCTCACTTAATGCAACCACATGGGATAATTTATTTAGGCTACAATCCTAATCACACTTTCCTAGGAGTAACTTCTATTGAAATCAATGGGACTTAACATCTGCGTAGACATGCTTAGGATTACACTATTAAAGAATTTCTGCTTGTGCTGTTTAACCTGCAAGAAGAAAAAACCTATAATACTGTATTTACTTGGATATAAAGCAGCATCAAATCTAACAAGCACCCGTACTTATACAGTGGTACCTCACGTAACAGAACTAATTCCGGAGGCAGTTCCGGAGGCAGTTCCTTTATGTGAAACTTTCTTTAAGTGAAGCGGATTTTCCTATAGGAAATAATGGAAACGCAGATGATTGGTTCCACAACCCCAAAAATATTTATATAAAAATATTAACTGGATGTAAAAATGATGACAAAACACTGTAATTGAATTCAAAACATGCATTCAATGGGCATGATCCTATGAAGTCTACTTAGGCTGCAATCCTAAAGACACTTTCCTGGGAGTGGGACCCATTTAACACAATGAGGTAGACTTCTGGGTAGACATGGGTAGGAGGCTGCAATCAAAGACACTTTCTTCTGTAATCCAAGACATTTTCCAAGTGTCTCCCCACTTTTTCTTTCTCTTCATCCTGAGCCTCTCTCTCTCTCTCTCTCTCTCTCTCTCTCTCTCTCTCTCTCTCTCTCTTTCTCTCTCTCTCTCTCTCTGCTCCCTTCTGGCTGGCCCTGCGCTGCTTCCCTCTTCTCCACTGCTCTTCTCTCCCGCTGCCCAGCGGATGTCTGGCCACAGGAGGAACAGCATGGAAGTGTTGCTTTCACTATGGGCAGGTGCGCTAGGCAGCCCTGACGCTTTTGAAACAGGTTGCTGGCCAGCACATCTGCCCTAACTGCCAACGAATGTTTTCTTTACGTGAAGCACTTTCTTTACGTGAAGCAGAATCCTAGAGAAATTTTTTTTTGTTACGTGAAACTTACTTTATGTGAGGCGTTCTTTACGTGAGGCGTCACTATAATTAAAAAAAAACTGCATTTACTCACTTTTAATTAACATCAAATCTAATGTGCACCCTGATTTTGGAGACTGAATTTGGCTGGAAAAGGTGAGCGTTATTTTTGAGTAAATACGGTAGTGTGTTAAACTTGAGAGCTGTCTAGTTAAGATAGACAACAATAAAGGTGATCCTGATCTAACAGACAATCCTAACTGTATGCTAAGTCTGCACAGCAGTCCCCATCAACTCACAGTGTTGCAAAAATGCTACAATGCACATTTGCACCTACTCATGGACCAGCGAAAAGGCTTGCACCAGCCTAGCAATGCCAGATCCTGACATTGCATAGGCTGGCATCGGTACTATTGCACTGGGAAGTGTGGGGGATGGGGAAGATGGCAAGAGAGTGGTATGGAGACTGGGAAGGAGCATTTTTCGGTAAGGGGATAGAACAGGGGAAGGTTAGGCTTTAGAAGGGGCAAAATCAGCAGTGATGATGCATGGTGCATCATAACCCAGGCTGGGCAGCCAGTGAATACAGGCATCTCAGATTTGTATCAGCTTCTGTATATAGCTGGCAGGGATCTAAGAAGTCCCATAGGCATGCCTGAGGCTTTACTCAGGATAAGGTGTAAACTATCCCTTATTATGTACATAGAGACCTCTAGCCTGCTTCAAAGCTGCATTGAATGCAGTGCAGGCATAGTGCTTGCTGCACCAATGCAGCCTTGGATTGAATTGTTGAACAGAGACAAGGGAAAAGAAATATCTCCTCCCCTCTAAATAGTATAATAGTTGTAGTTTACTCAATCTCTGCATCTGAGAAAATAAATCCAGATAGCCCCAGGGGAGAGGGTAGGGCAAGGTGGGTGTTATTCTGTTTACATAGAGCTTGGTCCCACCCTGAACCAAAAAAATTAAGACATGTTACAAACTTTGGATCTGGGGGTGGTCACAAAAAATGCTCTGACTCGTCTCGAAAAGGTTCCTGATTTCATGTGTGTTGGTCACAGACACCATGGTAACAAACTGGTTCTACATAAAGTTATCATGCAAGCCAGCTGAGCTGTAATGGAATACATTCCTTAAGATGAGTCAATACTTTTCACTGAAACGGAAACACTTTTAAAGAAATGAACCCTAAAATAATCTTACTCTGATGAGGGTGTGTGGGGCCATCCCGCCGCACCTTTCACACAATTTTTGTGCCCAGGCACAAATTTTTGATCACAATTTTTTAATCACAATTTTTGATCCCTGGCACAATAAATGCATTGTGCATAGCAATTACAACTATTACAGTGAAAATAACAGTCTTCAGAAGTTTCTGGTCAGGAAATAAATGAGCGTTCTAATGCCATAGTACTCAAACTTTTTAGCACTGAGACCCACGCTTTATAACGATACCCTTTCAGATGTCAGAACTCACCTAGTTTTACAAGAATTTTTAGAAAAGATTTATTTGTTTGCCAAAAAATCCTTGATTTTCTTATAATGAGGCAGCCCCAATGAATTGTTTCAAGACTTAAGGAGCTTACAGTGCAGTCCTAAGCATGTCTACTCAGAAGTCCTACTGTAGTAAATGGGACCTACTCCTAGGAAAGTGTGTTTAGGATTAAGTGATCTGTCCCAGCCTTCACCTGTCGCCACACTACCTGTCATTGACACCATACCACCATTTAAAAAATAGTAGCAAAAATCCTTGAACCCTAAATGTATACAAGAACAATACACAGCAAACAGAAGTCCCTTGATATCTACATCTGGAATGCATATGTACTACCTACAAATTTATTGTTATGTAAGTTCTGTTTTACACTTTATTATTGCACACCAAGTTATTACATGCAATTTAAACTAACTTTTATGCTGAATTGCTGCTAAGTGAAGTATTAAATATAAGTTTTCCTCACATTTTCCTTTATAAAATCAAACTGTAATTCTTGAAAAATAAAACCAGATGCATTTGCTCCTATGCTAGTCAAAAGCAAGGCAAGCATAGAGTTAAATGAGAAGTTTAATAGCAAGACATGAATTAGGCTGTTTGTGCTATTTCTGTCTATGTTTTTAAGGCCCTGTCAGGTCTTTCTCGATGATAAAAACACTTAAATTTCCAAATATAACTCTGAGTTTTGGCAGGCTTCAACTCTCTTTCCATTACTAATGACGATGGACATTAATTTATTATTTTCTGTGCCCTTTCAAACAGCATATTAAAAAAGACTTTCTCACCACCCTTGTGCTCTTTGCCAATGTGAAGTTAACACAATTAGCAAAGTCATTAACATCTTCAAAAAAATCATATCTTTAAGTAACCAAGATATGCATAATACTGAACCTAGGCCTTCACCTCCAGAAAGATTCCTTCTTCAGACCCATATTTAATTTATAGAATTGAATTTATTGTGATGGTGATTGCTAGTTTAGATGCCTTTAAAACAGGATTAGAAAAAAATTAATAAGGTGACAAATTAATATTGGTGACTTTTAGCCATGATGACTGTACGGCACCTCCAGTTTCAGCCCAATGGAAACTGTGCCTGAAGTTGCTGCACTTGCATAAGTGACACATAAGTGTGTGTCCCTGCATCCACATCAGCTGAGGAATAGGAACAGGAATGGCAGCAGCAGAGGCACCATAATTTCTGGCTTCCCTCTTTTTTGACATATGCATCATGCAGATGATGCCACCTTGTCATCCTTGCTATTTAAAGCAGCTAAGCAAGGAGAAGGGAAGGGAGCAGAAGGGAAGGGAAGTGCTGAACTCTTTCCTTGAGCTCTTCTTTCCTTGAGTTCTGCTGATTCCTGCCCAACCACTTCAAACACCCAGCCTGGGCAAAATATGCTGGGAGCAGAAGAAAATGCATCACCTCCATCCAGAGCAAGAAGGAAGAAAGTAATCAGAATATGATTGCTCCTCTTCCTTCACTACTGCCATGATTGTTTACGGTCAGTGGCACTAGAGAATGGCAAAAATTGCTCTTGTCCTGGTTGTTCTTGTTCTTGTTCTTCTTCCTGTTCTTCTTCTTCTTCTCCTTCTCCTCCTCCTTCTTCTTCTTTCTCCTCCTCTCTCTCTCTCTCTCTCTCTCTCTCTCTCTCTCTCTCTCTCTCTCTACAAGCGGATGCATAGATGGTGGATTGGAAGAAGTAGCAAGCAGACAAAGGATGCAGGTTTCCCTGCATGAGTTTGTCACCTCCTCTAGTCCGCCTCTTGGAAGAGGCTGCTTCTGTCTACCATGGGTTGGATTGGCCCTGAGAACTTCCATATTCAATCTTCAGATAAATTCAAGTCCTGCTATAGGCTTCATGCCCTTTCTGTGGGTGACCTGAGACACCTGGTTGGTCATTGTGAGAAGCAACTCAAAGAGAGTTGGATTAGAAAGAATTTTATAACACCAAAAACTAACCAATTTACTGTATTTCACCATCACCAGACTAAGGCTGCATTCCTAATCTCCACTTAGGGTAGCCTAAGCTCTGACATAGGTCCTGTGCTGACTTGGGGATGTCACAAAAGTGCAGTAAGACACTTCTGCCTCTTTCCTGGGGGGAGGGTTAGGCCAAAGCACAGGCATAAGCCAACCTTACCATACCATCACAGAAAGATAGATCAGGTGAGTTAGGCCAGCCAAAATTTCTTAGGATTTTGGTCTGATCCTGCAGGATCCTTCTTAGATTCTTACTCCATTCCCAAATAGCAACTTTATGATGAAATAATTCTTCTGGTGAAAATAAAGTAGCTTCAATATATCCTAAGTATTGGATTCCTGTAGTTTGATTTTCCAGGACTGGTTGAAAGGAAAGCCAAAAGGCACAGTGATGTGTGCTTCCTTAATAAGACAGTTTTATTGTCTGTCTGTTACCCAAGCCAGCTCAAGCCAGAATTGAAAGCCAGCTTTCACTTTTATTAGCAGTTGGGTTCTCAGTTCATAAATGGTAAAACTTCTGAATCTTTTTAAAAAAAATTGAAAGGGGAGCGGGGAGAATCACCTGCAGATTCTTGCATTTGGCCTCAATTTGCCACATAAACTGACATAAGGAGCAAGAAAGCTTCTGACAATGTTTTGGACTGTTTGTTAAAAAACTACAGTGGTTTTCAATTATAAGAAGCTTAACTATCATACTTGTTTGGCTGGAACAAATAACATGACGAGAAGTGTCTCAACCACTTATACAATAAAATATATTAAAAAATAAAACTGAGCTTTTGAAACTTGAAGTCTGTTTCATCTTTTTTCTTTCTTCTTTTTTTAAATTTGCAAAAGCCTCTATTTGGGCCAAAACATGTTCATAGAATTACTAATTCAAATTACTGGTAGGACTTGATATAAGGCTTATCAGTGTCATGATACGGAACATGTGCCAACAGTTCTGATTTGACAGTGAAGTACACACTGATATATAATCAACAATATATTTCATTTATAATGTATTCATGGGTACAGTGCAAAAATAGTGTGCTCTTGATGTCAGAGGAGCAACAGCCTAGGTATTTGTTACCTTTGCCATATTACTGCCATCACAAGTGTGCCTAAGTTGTGAGAAAACACATTAAGTATAGGGTAGGAATGGAGAAAGTTGATTTTGCTTTGTACAGATTGTTACTCCCCATCTTGGAAACGCGGAGCTGGCACAATTTTTTCCATCCGTTTTGTGGCCAAACAACTATGCTACATGGCCCATGGCATCTCGGTTCTCGCTATTTGGGAAATATGAATCTTAGAATCATAGAATCATAGAGTTGGAAGGGACCTAGTAGGTCATCTAGTCCAACCCCCTGCCTGCAGCAGGAAATCCCCCTAGCTCATCCCCAACAGGTGCTCATCGATCTTGTCGAGATTTGAACATTCTCTGATAGAGATCTCTAGCTTCTAGGACTAGACCTAGGACTGCCATTCCTAGACATCCCCAAGAAGAGATAATACGCTTGTTAAACCAAACATTGTAGAAATTCCATTATTGTTTCAGATAGAGAAATTTTCCTAGGTGTTGATTGAAAATGTGACAATTGGATGAGTATAATCACATTTGACAAAATTCTCCCTTTTATACAACTCTCAAAGTTGAGGTAAGCGCTTCAAATCAGGAGCAGAGAACCCAAATTTTAAGCAAGTTTGTTATGAAATAATTCAGCCATTCCCTTTTCACTGAATAATCACTGCTGTGGGTGAGAGCAGAACTTTCCTACTCTCCGTGTCTTTTGGGTTAGTCCTGATGGCCAATTTCCAAAAAGGGCATGACTTGGCTTCAAATTTATTCTTTTTTTAACCAAATGAATAATGTATTCCAAGTCTAATGTCTGGGAAAAATGGTAGATCTGGAGGTAATTTGTTGAGTAATATATTCCAGAGCTTTGTAGGAATAATTTATGCAGTTGAATTTTCTCAGTTGCATGTCCAACTGGAAATGATCTGGTGGCTGTGTGAAGTTTTAAAATCAATCTTTCAACTTTGTTGCAAGCCAAGTGTGGAAATTAGGGGCATTATTTAGAGATTATCCTAGACAGTTTTGGCACCTGGAAGCAAATTAGTGGGAGGAGTAACATAAATCAAATAATATGGGAATTTTAAATCTGAAGTTCAAGATAAGAATATGATTACTCCAAAGCCAACTATTTTAAAATAACATTTATACTTCTATATTCTCACATAACTCAAACATGTCATAGTTTTTCCTAATTCTCTCTCACGCTCAAGGAAGCTGTACAGTCATGTATAACATGGTTATAAAAACTTTTCTCCTTCTGGATTTTGTGAGATTTGAAGCACAATCCTAACCATGTCTACTCAAATGTAAGCCCCATTGTGTTCAATGGGTCTTACTCCCAGGAAAGTGTTTTAGGATTACACACTGCTGCTGTTCCCAGCTGTGCATTCCAAATATACACCACACCTCTGTATATGGGATTTTAACCTGAATGGAATAAACTGAGAAGGCTGATCCCCCCCCTCCTCTGGGATGCAATTTTACACATTACTCATGGCACCAGCAATCAGTCTTTAGGGAAGCAGATGTAGCTCAGTACAAGAATATTTGCTCTGAGTGCAGTTAAAGTTAAATTAACTTTAACCCAAGTTAAATTCATAGCATGTCCAGATAGGGCAGAGGAAAAGCTTGTGAATGAAATCCAGGGGAGGTGTGTTAGTCAGCCACAGAGGGTGAGATGGACCAAAGGCCTGACTCAAAAAAAAGTCAACTTTTATGTTCATGTGCAAACTTCATTTTGTTTAATGGGAAATTTCCAGTGGGCTGTGCTTTCAGGCATCTGCTTCAGCCATTCAGGAATTTTTAAAGACTTTCCTTCTCCTCTTTCCATATTCATTTCCCAATTAGTTTTCCATCAAGGGAATTTGCTCTACCACAAATTCAAAGAGTCGGCCTGGAACGTACAAACATAAAAGCTTCCCACGCAGTCTTCCATTTCTTTATTTCCTTTTGTTTTCCTGATAGGGAAAAAGAATAAGTTTTTTTCATGTCTCTCTCACTGTTTGCATAACTATCATCCCTCAGTCTACCAATAGTAGTCAATGAAGGCTTGCATACCAGAATACTTTGTAGATGACATACACTATGAAAAATTATCACTGGAATAAAAATTGTACCGGTAGTCAAGCAGGGCTATTCTACCACCCCACACACAGACACTCATGCTTATCTAGGCTCTTTCAGTGCAGTAATTTAGCTGGTTCAAAAAGGACAGTGTGCTGCACATGATCTTGTACAACATTTATCTTTGAAGGGGGAAATTTATTTGTGAGTTGGCAGGCTCCAATCTTTCCATCCCCATAACATCCAATGAGCTCCTTTAAGTGTTTTAAAGTTTCATGAATGTTTACTCAACCAAACATACATTCTGTTTGCCTATCCACAATATGTATTTAACTAGTAAAATTCCACAGCTGTCACTAGTGGTGTACAATATAACAACATTCATCAGCAAATAACAAAACAAAAAACAAAACTCCCCTTTCCAGCATCTCAACTGATCTTTTGCTCCTCTTTCCTTAATGGGTTTCCTCAACTGCTCGCATAACTGCCCTCTCTCCACAATGGCACACCTCAATTGCCTCCCTAGGCTTTTCTCAGCCTGGCCTTTTATTTGTCCCAGAGACAGAAATGACAGTTGAAATTGAATGTTGTCAGTTCTTCTCAGCCTTTTCTGCCCCAGAGACACATGGAAATAGAACCCTCAGTCTGCTTGATTGACATCAAATGTGCATACAGCCCTTGCACATGTCAAAGCTTTTATGTAGATAGATGATGGGGAAATAGGGCTTACTAACCTCCTGCCATGTTCCCTCCTCTACAGTAGATTCAGAATGTTTTCATTTTAGTTGACTTTCTTTCCTGTTGCGATGAGCCTGTCATTCATCTCATTAAGTAATTATGCTGATACATACCACAAGCACTTGAAATTTCTACTCCTTGATTTCAGAAGTTCCCCTATTTCTTTCCATGTCCATGACAACACTGTCACCCATTCTCACTTCCTCTGTCCTATACAAACTCAAGTAATCACACCCTAGAAGTTCTTTTATCCCATTCCTATCAGGGTGACCATATAGAATGGAGGACAGAGTGCTTCTACCTTTAACCAATGCATAGAAAAGGGAATAGAAAAGGGAATTGAGGCAGGTGCTGCTTTTTAAACCCTTCTATGATGAGCCAAACCTGCCTCAATTCCCTCTTCCCAATGGTTAAAGGTAGAGACACTCTGTCCTCCATTCTACTTGGTCACCCTGAAATCTCTGTCATGCTCTTCCCCAAAGGAACAATTCACTGAAAATTTGTCATTTGACTTCATGAAAGCAACCACTGAAGTTGATCAGTCCTTTATTTGTTTACTTGTTTACAGGGTGGAAAGGAATATACAAAATCAGCAAATTCAGAGGCTCTTGATTGACTTGTCTCAGATCTATCCAGGTAAAATACTGCCAGCAGGCACAGCATGGACATGATACCACTGCCAGTCAGGTGCAGACAAGATGCCAGCATCACTCCATCACAGAAAAGGTTGAAAAAGGGCAAAGGGTAAGACAGGGGAGGGATGTGGCACCCTAAAAATAAGAGGGTTTGCATTACAGCTGGATGGCTCAACTTTGCCATGGAATGAATCTTTGCTTCTTGCTTATGTGCACTTTATAAAAAATAAAGTTTGGCTCAAGAATAGTTACGGTAAAACTTTGAATTGAGAGTGTTTTGAAAGACAAGCAAACATTTCACTCGTCTTGCAATACAAGTGAAAAACTTAGTGCCGGCCAGGATACAGCTGGTTTTGGAGCTCTGCCAGCACCAGCTAAGCCGCTCCTGAGAGACCTAGCCTTGGATGTCTGCTCTAAAGTAAGCCCTATTATTATAATCAGTGGGGTTCACTCCTGTGGGGGGAGGGCAATGGAAAGGAGCCTGATAGACCTGGCTACAATCCTAAAGACACTTTCCTATGAGTAAGACTTATTAAATACAATGGAGCTTACCTTTGAATAGACATGGTTAAGATTGTGTTCCTAGCCTTGCATGCCTACTCTAAAGTAAGCCCTATTATAATCAGTGGGCCTCAATCCTGTGTAATGGGGGCAGTTTGTAGCCTGAGAGACCTGAGGAACTGAGGGAGCAATCCTAAGAGCACATTCCTGAGAGTAAGCCCCATTAAATTAAATGGAACTTACCGTACTTTTGAGTAGACATGAATAGTATTGCACTGTAAGTGCAGTTTAATTTGTTTTATTTTTCTTTATATTTTGCATTGTCTTTATTATTTTGTATTATATGACAGTATTATAATCATTTTTATATGAATATTTTTTGGGTTGTGTAACGAATCATCCGAGTTTCTATTATTTCTTATGAGAAAATTTACTTTGATATAAAAGCATTTTGAGTTACAAGCATGCTTCTGGAACAAATTATGCATGTAAAGCAAGGCATCACTATATTTGCAAGGCCATAACATTTTTGGCCATAATTTTAGAAAGAACTGAGATATTTAACTCCAGGTTTTTTCATTGCATTCTGCTTATATTACACATCCTATAGTATAGGATGGTATATCCTATACATCCTATAGTATAGTATGATACCTAACAGCTGCAGTTTTCTACCATCAGTAGGCTTAAATGTGGACAATTAGACCATATGCAGCTCAATAAAGATCTCATACTTTCCAATGCTCACATTCTTGGCAGCTTTCTTGATGTGGGCTTAACTGCCAGTACAAGCAGACATTAAACTTTCATCAACCCTAATTAGGTTTCCTACACTCAGACAATATATTCAAATGGGGATCATTGTGGGTATTATTTTTTGGAGGGGAAAAATAAATACCCCACCTTTCTCTTATGAAGGGTGCAATTCTAACCAATTTAGGTTGGCCTTAGGTGGCATATCTTTCCTTAATGGTGGGGGGAAATCATCATATGCTGTGTACATTGGCCTAACCCACCCCTAAGAACCATACAAAAGTGCCTAATGGCACTTTTGTGACACCTGCACACTTTTGTGACACCTGCAGGTCAGTAAAGGGCTTATTCTGGAGCTTCTCTATTTCTCTCTCTCCCCCACCCCCTTGTATTTATATACCACTTTTAACTAAAAAGTTTATGCTGGCCTAACTGGAGCTTAGGATTGCACTCCAGGGCAAATGCTCAAATGCTTTCAAAATCTTTTATTAAAAATAAAATTTTAATAAAATTCTTTTATTAAAATAATTAAAACAACCCAATAAGATCCCACAATAATTTTTTTTAATATATCATGACTAGGGCTACAATTCATAATCTATAATGTATTTTAAACAGAATTCTGAATAATCCATGGTGTTAAATGGTTGCTACATCACAATTCCAATCTACAAATGTGCAAAAGCTACAACATGTAGGTGCAATCCTAACCTAAACTGGCACAACTCATCGGTCTTCTTGTTCCAATGGTTTTTTAGGGAGGCAAGTGCATGTTTGTGCACTGGCCTAACCCTCCATGTGACAGAGAAGTATCTTATGGCACTTTGGTGACACCTCCAGGTCAGTACAGGAAAGTACTTAGGCCAGCCTAACTGGAGGTTAGGATGGCGGCTACAGTCTAGCATTCTGTGGTGTATCAGAGGCCACAATGGTGAAATAAGTATGTCAAAAGCAAACAATAATATAATTCAGTTTATTGCCACTAATGACTCATTACCCAGGAGAGCCTACATCTGGAGCAATTTATTATATTCAACTCCTCCTATTTACAAATAAAGTTTATTAGATGTCATGATTTATGTTTTGTTTCTCATCCAAAATTAATGTTTTGTATCTTCAGCTATCATAGTTCAGTAGCATTCAGTATCAATGTTCACTATAGTACTGTTGAACTATAGTGCAACTATCGTGTAATTTATAATACAGAATTGTAGTTATAGAGCAATGCAAGTAAGAAAGCTGTCTGCTAACAAAAAGTGACTCTCCTTTTTATTTTAAATCAATCCACCAATCTTCTTGAATTTCAAAAACAGCTGTACTATAGTATTTCAAGTCTTGTCTATGTTTGCTTTTTGAAACCTTTGCTTTTTGCTTTTTGAAACCTTTGCTTTTACGTTTGCTTTTTGGAAACTAGTGTTTCCAAAGTGTCACATGAACGACACAGTAAAAATTCATTCTATATAGATTTCTGGGAATCTGAGCAGATGCAGGAATAATAAATTGCATATTGAAGAGGGGCTGAAGCTTAATGAACAATAACAATGTGTTATTGTTATTGAATTGTTATTCCTAAGAACTTGACTAGACCTCATTTCACGGTAAGGATAAAATACAGACATGCTCTGAGATACTGTGGCTGCAATTCTAACCTACCTTTAGGCCAGCCTAAGTCCTGACATAAGTCCTGAGGTGGCCAGGGGGAGTCACTTTTGTGTCATGGCACTTTTGCCCCACTACAGGAGGGGAGGTGGTTAGGCCAACGCACAGGTATATGCCAATCTCCCCACACCATCACCACCAAAGTAAGAAATGCCAAGTGACTTGGGTTGACCTAAATAGTATGGATTGCACCCTGCATAAAGGATAAAAGCAAAGCAATCTGGTTTTTACTATTTACTGTGCCCTGAAAAAAGAATATAAATCACAAGTAATGAAGTTGCTACAAATAGCCACACCCTCTGCACTAAAACAAGTGTATTTTCAAACGGTCTCATTAATAATGTTGTAATACTACTTTTTCATGTAACCAAACAACTTATATAGTGCATGAATCACTGCAGTTATTATTAGCCGTATTGCAGTAACCACTCGGTCTGCAAATTCTGAATACTGGGAGGAGGGTTAATGCTAAGCTTGCAGGCACAGTGCCACCTTATGGAGTTTTTGATAGGCTATGTTCAGTGTGTAAAGGAGCTTGTGTAAAAATGCAAATGGGCTACTTTGCCTGCCTCATGTGTCAATAAAAGAACCTAAACATTACAGTATACCATACATATATTTTTTTTATTATTTATTTAAGTAATTTTTATCCCGCCTTTCTTCCCCCACAGGGGGGAACTCAAGGCGGCCAAACAATTAAAAAACAATAAAACACCACTAAAATTACATATGATAATAAATAGAGATAAAAACACATTAAAATGTAATTAAAATACAATTAGATTAAATCTAATCTAGATTAAATCTAATCTAGATTAAACCTAGATTAAACCTAGATTAAACCTTTACAGTACTGTATATGCATAAGTTGCAGTTTTGTATGCCACTGTGACCTTTTCCTAGTACTAATCTGAAGGAAAATTTGTTTGTGCCACAAAGGAGTTCTGCTTGCCACAGATAATCCGTTTGTCAGGCAATGTGCTCAGAACAATCTGGGTTTGAAAAACAAGCAATTGGCCACACACAGAGTACTCACATGTTCTGGCTTTCGGTCAAAACAGAACAGAAGCTAAAGCACTTTTAGAGAAGGGTTTTTAAAAAAAAAATTAACCTGATGCAGTTAATTCATGGCCAGAATCTTAAGTAATTCCATTAAAACAATATTGTTTTGTAATTACGGCCAAGGGATGTCTACTGAAATTTCTACACATTTTTTGTTAATGTGATGATGTGACAGATAGCATTAAGAGTCATAAAGTTGTCCAAAACATGATGCGATCCCACCCAGGACTGGTGAAAACAATGTGTTAGACTTTTTACCTCATATAATCCTTTGGGTACATAAATACTAAACTCACACATGGCAATCCATTGCTCAATAAGCTCAATAAGTAGATATTACATAAAAGAGTTTCTTTTACTTGGGAGACCTAGGATCCATATTTCAAAACACTCTGCTGTCATTCTAGTGTCCCCTTTTAATCATTTATCATATTGAAATTTTGGTCCTAATCATAAACACTGGTATATTTTGGAGCTGTTCCTAATAGTCATATTACAGATGAACTCATTTAATTAAACATGTTTACCTTCTGCTGGCAACTTCAGTTATTCAAAGGGCCAAGTTATGGAGTAACAGTCATTAGAAAATTAATGCAAGACATGTTTATGTGTAAAGCTAGCTTTTCAGTCACTCCCCTCTTAAAGTTAACTCGTTCAGTTACTTGCAAAGCTTTCTCAAAAGCAAGCTTTCCATAAGTTTAATTTTTTTGCACTTTTGGCATTATATTTTTGCCTCCTCCCTGCCTTTCTGTTTTCTCAAGGCTCTTGCAGAAATTACATATTGTTTTTCTGTAGTTACAGTATAGATTTTTCTGGTCAACACTTCACTCTAATAAAGAACCCCTGTGTGTGCATTAAATCAGTACATTAAATCAACCTCATCTTTATGACATCTGTAACTTGTAGGTTGAGCAGATTGGCTTCACTGGAGATGTGAACCACAGTGTCACTTTGGCTGATACCTAGCTCAGGAAAATCATGGGTAATGAAGAAAACACTAGTACCCCACTGGAATATGTATATGCCTGTTCTCTGGGCACAGTCAAAGGGAGTTCCAGGAAGCTGGGTTGAAGTCAACTCCAAAGGTGGGAAACAATTGGAACAGTAGAATCTTGATTCCAATGCCCTATAAAAAGAAAAAGCTGGATCCATGCTTTTATTTCAGTGCTTGCAACAGTTATTTACACCAGGGATCAGCATCCTACAGCATGAGTGCCAACCTTGGCACACTGACATTTTCACTGGCATGGAGTCCCCCAGTCTCTGTGAGGAGAGGCTGGGGAATTGTGCTGCTGCCTGGGATTCCAGATAGTGTGTGGGGAATTAGGTTGGCACACAGTATAGCATTGTAATGTAGGTTTAGCACAACACTGTTGAAAGATTGCTGAACCCTGACTTACACAGTCTCTCTCTCCCTGGAGTGAACACGAGAAATTCAGTTGTGTGATTTGACTCAACACAAATGGCCACTACAATTCAGTTTTTAAAACTGCCTTTCTTACTTTTGTAGAGGCAGTCATGCAAGCAGTTATTCCATTTTTCTGTTGAGTTATGCAAAGGAAGCGGGTCCTTTCCATTTCTAATTACTGATTGCCTTTCTACAATAGTAAGAAAAGCTGTTTTTAAACTATTGTAAAGGCACTTAATTTTTTTAAAACTGCTATTACTTAACACATTTTTTTGGTATCAGCAGGAAGTGCCAGAATCAAACCCCTGCAGATATTGAAGCACTTTATTCCATTAGTAGAAGTGGAGGAGCAAGAAACCTGGAAATGGTTAAATCTATTTTTGTTTTTATCCACTGATTTTTTTTTCACAGGAGTGTCTATAAAGAACCCTAGTGGATAACAAGGGACACATGTAGTAACAGCCCTGCAGGCCTCAGTCAGTCTTAAAAGACTATGGTATCGTGCTCGGTGCTGCATACGAAGCATGAAAGCCTGGGTTAGATTGTTATGGAGGATAAGCTGTTACCCAAGCAGCAAATCCCCCTTCTCCACGCCACTGAATTAGTCCAATGGAAAGGCAGAGCCAATACAATTGGATCCAGCTGGGGTCGCAGAGCTGGGCTAAGGACAGGAGCTCACCCTGTCTTGTGGGGCCGACCCGGGTATCAAACCCTGGCCTGCTGGTTAACAGGCAGTGTCTTATCCACTTGCACCACCTCCAATTAGGATAAACTGGTGCCATTTAGAAAATGAACAGACATCAGACAGATGTGAAAAACAGATTACCTTGAATTTCCTATTCTTGGAGGAAGGAGGGATGACACTTGTCACTGCATGGGTTTGGCCCTCTCCCACCAGGAAGCAGGCTGGACTTGGACTTTTCCTTCAGGAGGGTGCCCCCTAGTCCCAATCCAATCCTGCCTCACTGGTGGAAGGTGCTCCTCGTTGGAGCACTCTGCTTCCTTTTCCTTCATTTTCTTTTTGGGCTGATGTGAAAAAGATGATGTGAAAAAGTTCCCAGATTATCAAAGACAGGGCAACAAGCACTGGTATCTAAAACTAGTAATGGCACACAGGCGTTGCTTGTGGAGGTACAGTATAAAAAGACTACTCACAAAAGAACACCCATCTTTCCAGCATTCCAAGCTAAGCATAATAACAGAAAGACTGCAATTTGTAATGGGCCCTTTGGGTGATTGTTGCACAGGTTTGAAGCCAAAACTGATTGTGTCATTTCTAACCATAACATCACCTTCAGGTTAACGACATCTCTTTTGCTGGATCCCAATGGATTGTCATTCTAAAAAGTGGGTCCCAGTGCTAGGTCTTCATTGTCATACTCTTGGTCTCGTGCCAGTGGTCTGTGAGCCCCACCAGACACCACAGCAGGTACCACTGCTAATACACATACCATGGTTAAGAAACACTGAGACAGATGAAATAGTTTTTATTTATTTATTCATATGGAATTACAATTGCTGAGAAATCCTGTTAGACTGTAAGCCCTAATGAGATTCAATTAGGAGATGTAAGGGGAGAAATTAGTAAGTACATACACCTGGGTAGCAAGGAGGTGTTGCCTTGATTGATAACACCTGGGAGCATCTCCTAGTTGTGGATATAAGAGATCTACTTTCTGTGGGCCATAATGTAGAGAGCAGCCGAAGGCTCTGCTGTTTCTTTTGTAATTATGCTGGATTACCTTTGAACTGTATCTCCTCATTTGCTACCTATGAATACATTTTATTCCTTTGCAACTTGGACTCTGGAGTGCTTATTCCTCAACGCACCTCCCATGGTGCCCCGGTATACTCTCAACAAATCCTTTGTGAGGTCCAGCAGCTGCTATGTGTAGATTATTATGCCTGGGGCACAGGCTGGTTTATGTTGTTCTACAGACAGCTGGTGGCACTCATATGGATGGAATCCTTTCCCTCACAACTGGCATCCAGGAATGCCTTCCAAGCTTCTAGAAGGAGCAGTTTTCAGGTCGACCAAGTTGTAAACAGTGAAATCTCTAGTTCTGTTGTCTCATGACAGTTTTCATCAGGTTTCAATCTCCCATCTCAAAAGTGATCCAGCTCTGTTCCTGCTTAGCTTTCTTCAACAGCCCTTTGCTCAGGCTCAACTGTTGCCAACAAGTAAGTCTTGAGCCCTCGCTGAAAAGCCTTGAGAGAAGACGTAGTTCTCAGTTGACCTGTAAGGAAAAGAAAAATAATGCGTATATCCATTCTAGTAAGTTGCAGCCAAAAATCCAGTGTGGGTGGGGCCACGATGCATTGCCCCGCCCACTGCATGCGAGGTCAATCAGATGGCTTCCTGGACCAGGTGACGCACGGTCTAGTGACTCAACTGTATGGGATACCCTTGAGAGCTCCTCCTGCGACTCGAAACGTAACGCCCTTTGCTGAACAGGAAGCGTGAGGGAGCGAGCAGAAGGGATCCCAGGGAACACCTTCTGTTGGCCTCAGCGGGTAGGGCGTGGCAGGAGGGCAGCAACAGCCACTGCCAATTCAGCGCTGTCATAAAGAGCTAAGAACATCCAGAGTGACGGAGAACTTGGCAGTGGGAACATTTCCGGGTTTTCATGCGACTTCTTCACCAGAACCAGAAGCTCCCAACGTGATCAAAACCCACCTTACCTGATTCCCAATAGAAGACGGTGAGGAGGAGGAGGAGGAGAATGGGATAGCGTGCTCCGCCTTCTTCAGTTTTCCCTCCTCGGCCCCCTTCCAGCGCGGCTCAAGGGCTGTACTCCCTGTACTTCCCGCGACTGCCCCCTCTCCGTCAGTCTGGCCCCGTCATAGCTCTGAGGGGCGACTCCGGGAAAGCTGTGTGCCGGCCTGAAAAAAGGAGGGGCGGACACTGGAGCCTGAAGGAGAGTCGCCGGCCTTCTTGCGCGGCCGCGGTCACTTGCACGGAGAAGGAAGGAAGGGTCGGGTGTGAGCGACGCCCTTCCACCCCCACCTCCGCACCGTATGCGCAAGATGCTGGCCGCGCTGTCTCGCCTGCTGCAGGGGCCCCTTGCCCAAAAACCGGTGAGGGGCGGGCGGAAGGTCAGCAGGGAACAAGCCCCCCCCCCGCCAGTTGGGCCCCCCCACCCCCAGCGTATGACAGGGAGCAACAGCTGGAGTCTCCCCCTTTGTTGGGGGAGGGGCACGAAACCCCCCTACACTTGCAACGGTCACCTTCTCAGCCCCTCCCACACACGTGACAGGACCAACGGTCACCTGCCGCCAGGTGTGAGTGACCGTTACTCTCCCCCACGCGCAAAGCATGGTGGGATGAGCACAGCCGGAGGCTCTTGTGGGGGCGCGAGGGAACCAGCTGGACCCCACCACTTGCAACCGTCATCTTAGCCCCTCCCCTCGCACGTGACGGCACCAACGGTTACCTGCCGCCAGGTGTGGGTGACCGTTACTCCCTCCACGCGCAAAGCATGGTGGGAAGAGAACAGCTGGAGGCTCCTGATGGTCATCTTCGCAGCCCCTCCCCCCGCACCTGACAGGACCAACGGTCACCTGTCGCCAGGTGTGAGTGACCGTTGCTCTCCCCCACGCGCAAAGCATGGGGGGAAGAGCACAGCTGGAGGGCTGGGGAGAGGGTGACAAGCGAAGGCGCAGCCCCCTCCCCTCCAGTTGGAACAGGTTTCTTCTCTCAACCCTTCCCCCGCCCCGCGCGGGACAGGACCAAGGGCCATCTGTGGCCAGGTGTGAGTGACCGTTACTCACCTCACGCGCAAGGCATGGTGGGAAGGGAACAGCTGGAGCTCCTGTCCTGCTGGTGGGGGCAGAGGCACTTCCTCCCCCGCCTCACACTAGTTGCAGCTCCCCCCCCCCCCACGCTGGTGGCAGGAGCAACAGTTACCTGCTGTCAGTTGTGGGGTGACTGCACCACTACCCCCCACCTGGTCATCATACCCCACACCTACATATATTTGTAGGTTGTAGGATTTTGTAGTAAAGCAAAGAAATTGAAATCTTTTTTTATTAATTTTTCTTAGAAAAAATAAGAAAAACAAAAAAAAGACAAGAGATAAAAAGAATTCTCGAATAGAACCTGAGCAGCTCATGTGAATGGGAAGATAACATGGATGCCAAATATCACTGTCCTGTTTGCAGTTGAACAGTTTAGAGGGAAAGCATGACCTCTGTAATAACTCTACTAAAGCTCTTGTTTTCATGTTCACGTGAACAGAACGTGGCCCCAAGTTCAAAATTTGGCTTGACGGTAGCTGAACTCTGCTCCTCTGCTCCTCTCAGGTTGTGGAGGACAGAACAGAGCAAGACTAAAAAGAAACTTCATTTAATCAAACTTAAATATCTGATACTATATGAACATTTATGATGCACACACAATTACTGTTATATACTGGTATTCCTCTCCTATTTTTGTCATATTTGTGAAATTTGGAAACTACTGAGCCTCATGTGCCTTTAATGGCTATAGTACTGAAGAAATTTAGTAAGTATACCTGTATGCTGGAACCAGAGGAGGTTCTTTCAGTAAAGAAATGTTCTCTAAAATTTGCCAGGTTATACTTGTTGTTTTATTTCTTTCAGTTGAGTTGACTGGATGGGTGTTTAATCAATTCAGTACCAACTACAGAAGAAGCATTCATAAATACATTGATCTTGATGGGAAATTTGAGTTTTCCACATTAAGCCTTGATTTTTTGTTGAACAAACATTAATACAATACATGGAGATGATGAAGTATTTTGGCTAGCAAAAAATAATTAAATAAATAACTTCTGTAAATGTGTATGAAACCAAATAAACAAAAATATCAATTAACATTGTGCTTGGATGAAATCAATTGAAAGAGGGAAACATGGACAGAATTTGAAATGTGGTTGTAGTTAAACTGTTGAAAGTTTTAATGCATGAAAGTCAAGGTACTGCTGTATCTGTGTTTAGTTTTTTAAGCATTTTACTTTAAGGCTTCAATACATTTTTTTCTTTATATTAAAAGGTTGCTCGTGTTGTTGTTGCTACATCTCGCAATTATGCAGATTTTGCAACTGAAGCTACGTTTGATGTTAAGGTAGGCACCTGGACTTTTTTTTTTCAGAGAACTGATATTGGTTATAAGCATTTTAGTGGAGAACAAAGATGTTGCAGAGGCAGTACTGTATTTTCTGGATGACTCTATAATTTGATTACTGAATTTCTGTTCCACCTCCCCTTCCCCTCAGCACCCAAAAAATTTCTACTAAATGGTAGTCATTTATATACCAAAAAGGTGGCAACTATTAGTCTTTTTTCTTCTTCCAGAAACATGATCTTCATCGCTTGGAGGAGGGCCCACCCACTACAGCTGTATTGACTCGAGAGCAGGGCCTTCAATACTATAAGACTATGCAGATTATTCGGCGTATGGAATTGAAAGCAGATCAGTTGTACAAACAGAAGATTATTCGAGGCTTCTGTCATTTATATGATGGGCAGGTAGGTGACTAAGCTCAGAGATTTTGGAACCAAGACTTATGGGTTTCTGTTTTCTGCTTAATTCTGTACCTGAGAGCTAGACGAACATAAGTCCAAAATGGACGATTTTCAGATTTTTACTGTTTTGCGTATTCTAGTGGCTTCTGCTGGTGTTCTTTTTGCACTTTAGATTGTGAGCCCTTTTGGGACAGGGACCCATTAGCTCTTAATTAGCTATTATTTTTTTCATTTTCTTGTAAACCGCTTTGTGAACTTTTTAGTTGAAAAGTGGTATATAAATACTGTAGATAGATAGATAATCTGATTCAGCATCAAGCCATAACAACCTGAGGCTGCAATTCTAAAGACACTTTCCTGGGAGTAAGATCCATTGAACACAAATGAGCTTACTTTTGAGTAGACATGGTTAGGATTGCACCCTAAGTCTGTTAAGCGTTCTTAACATTCTCCTTAATGTGTAACAGACTTACATTGTTATAGCTTGATGCAGAATCAGATTATACATGCAAAACGGTAATAACCTGAAAATTGTCAATTTTGGCTTTATGTTTGTCTGGCTCTGAGGTACAGAATTAAGACTTACAGTAATTACGGCTATAAAGAATGCTCACTGTACCCATCAGAAATTTAAAGCACTTAAAAGAGAAAAGATGAAAAGTTTTGCATCTCCAACATGCCAACTGCATTTGTAGTTCTGCACATGCCAGTGTGCAATATTGGTAGGGTTTCTGCTAAGAGTTAGTATAGCTGTGTCAACAATCGCAGCCCTACCAAGTGCCATCTGCTCCTGCAATTAGAAATCTGTAGGATCACCGACAGCTGGTATAGTTTCTCTCCATGGTGTTCCTGTTTTTTCTATGCCTTCCAGTTATCAACAACAATCCCCCCTCATATCTTGACTCAAGAGTACTGAGGTCTTATCATTGCAATTTTAAGAGTAAAGGTGACCATACTATTAAGTGGGTTTTTTATTTAAGCACTAAACAGCTATGTACCAAATAAATTTCTATCTATATCACAGGTCTGTAAATTTTTGCATCAGAGAAGGCTGAGAACTGTCAACATTTCATTTCAACTGTCGTTTCTAACTGTCCTTGGGACAGATAATATGCCAGGCTAAGAACAGGCTAATGGAGAGGAGAGAGGTGACAAATGGGCAGTTGAGGAGAGCCACTGGGAGAGAAGAGGCAGAAATGACAGTTGTGATGCTAGAAAGGGGAAGGGCGTTTTCCTGATGAGTGTTGCTATATCGTACCTTAGCAAGCAACAGCTGCAGGCTATTACTAGTACAATTATCTCTAAAGAGTATTCATTCTCTTTTCAGTGCTCAATAAAGCCACACATGTAAGTTAAATGTCTAATTTCCCTGCCTCCTCCATAGACAATACATGGTTGCTTCTGTTGGCATGTCAACTGTCCAGTCAGCCAAATTTTCTTTGCGCTGTTCCTCTTATTTTATTTAAACCCTATTGGCTTAGTTTAGTACATATTTAATTTTTATTATGAAATTAACACTGGGTTTATAATGAACTCCTATGTGATAAAATATCTGGAGGGTCATTGTCGATGACATTTCATGACATGTTTACTAGTTCAGTCAATAAGGCAGTGTTCTTCGTATCCTATTGCTGGATCTTAACTTGGGTAGCATGTGATACAGTAACACCTTGCTATGATTGTGGTCTTACCACTATTTGCTGCTTCATTTTCTGAATTTTTGTTGTTCAGAGCTTATATAATGGTTTTTATTTCATTTTTTTCTGGTGGATTCTGACATCTTGTATATACTACTTTCAAACCTATTTTATTTGCTACAGGAAGCTTGCTGTGTTGGATTAGAGGCTGCCATAAATCGAACAGATCACTTGATCACTGCCTACCGGGCTCATGCCTTTGCATACACTCGTGGCGTTTCAGTTCGAGAAATCCTTGCTGAGCTTACAGGTAAATTTTGATCAGTAAAATGTTATGCAGAGATAGAAGGAAATTGTTCTGTTTTAAACTAAACCAGTTTTAAACATTGTACAAATATGTTGTGTTGTGAGAGTAGCACATTCTCGTATTTGTACAGTCGCATTTGTTACAGTAGTTGCATTACAGTCAATCTACTAATAAGCCCCAGGGTCCAGGGAAGTGCTAGCAGAGAAAAACACCCCCTTCCCCCAGCACACTCAGTGATATGGAAAAAAACGACAGCTGCTCTTCCCTCTCCTTCCTTAAAGGTGGAGGGCAGGACAAGGAATCAAAATGAAAGAGTGGGTGCTGCAGTGGTCTACTCCTTTTCATTCCTCTTTCTCCTCTGTACTCCAAAAACAAAGTGAGAAGCTATGAACAAGGATGTGAAGGGGGAGTTGTGTTGTGGCTGGGTGAAGATTAAGACCTGTTGATGCAACAAACAAATGGAGAAAAGCCATCAGTGCAGTGGGGCTTGAGCAAGAAAGAGGAGGGTGTGGAGGAAGCACCACACCCCTGAACTCATGCTGGGAGGGCTGGGTTCATCTAAACAAAAAGGTAACTACTTCAGCATTTGCCCCATGTGGTGATGGGATCTGCTATTCTGGATTGAAGTTTGATCCATGTTTTGATGCAGTGTTGAGGAAATTGGCCAGCCTGTCCCATAGACCTGAAGTGCTACCTATTATCTAGTTGCATTTGCATGCTTTCAGACTGGTAGGTTGGCAGGATCAGGAATGAATGATGGGAGCTCACTCTGTCGAGTAGCACTTAGGTCTCAAATTGCCAACCTTCAGGTTGACCACAACATCATCTGTAGCCTCGAAGCCACCTCATCCTCTTTCTCTGATTCCATCTTAAAAAGAGCATAATATAGTGGTTCTTGCACTAGAACACATTTTTATCATGATTGTTCAGAACCATCAGAACAGCAACACCATCAATTTAAGTTTCAAACTTGACTATGAAACCAGAGCTTCCATTGCACAATGTGCTCATGTCATGCTGATATTTTGCACAACTTGGAATTATAAACATTCCAGCACAGAAATGGAAGCAAATGCAGACTTGGATCCTGCTCTACAGTCTTTCCCCCTTTCCGCTATCCCATCTTTCCGCCTTTTCAGGACAAAGCACCATGTCATTCTCCCACCATAAACCTATCCTTCCCAGCAGTTCTGTACTCTGTATTATCAATGACAGCTGAGCAATCCATCTGAAATTAACTTGTGTCCTATCTAGTGGGTCCTGACCCAGAGATTATCCCTACAATCCAGAGTAACTACGGGAGCACGTAAGAGACATTATGTGTACCCGTAGTTACTGCACCACCTAGTGAAAACCTATGGGAAATTAATATTGCAGTCCAGAGCAAATTGTTCTTACACTGGAGCAAGGACTCCCCGTAGTTACTCTGGATTGCGCCCTAAGGCTTCTGACACTTTTTTTTTGCAACATGAAAACAAATTTTTTCTATAGTTTTTGTGTGTTTGCGTGTGTGTCTAGGAATTTGCTTAAAATCCACCTAGTTATCCAGCCAAGGAATGCTTTATTCGACTCTGTCTTTCTTTAGTGAGCACCAAATCAAACGTGAAATCTTATTTTTAATATTTTTAGGTCGGAAAGGAGGATGTGCAAAAGGCAAAGGAGGCTCAATGCACATGTATGGGAAGAACTTCTATGGTGGAAATGGCATTGTTGGTGCCCAGGTAAGCTATAACTGTACTGGTAACAGCTGAAGCTGTCACTTGCAGAGATAAAATAAATCAGCATTCTTCAGTGGAAAAAAATCTTTCCATTTTCCACATTAAAAAAGCCTTAACCTATTTGTGAAGCAGTTCAAAAGATATTGCTCACCTTTTCCCTCTTGTCACTCTGGCTTCTATGTCCCTGAGGCAGCTGGAATGTGGAATGGAATGTTGGCCAGAAGGTGCAGATAAACACTCATGTTAAGGCTTTTAGGTGAACAGAAAGATTAAATATTTGTGGAATGGTATGTAGACTTTGTTCATAATCGGTATAGATTATGCATTTTTATCTGCATAACAGATTTTAAAATGCTTGGTTGTGCTGGATACTGAGTTGTGTCCTTAGCATCTTAATATACCTGCTGTTTATTTAGCTCTAACTTAAATGGTGGCAGACTAAACATTTTCATTAAAAAAATTGGACTTAAATCTAATTTTTGACACCATACTGCATATACTCTGCCTATTCTGCAGTGTGCTGTATTAATCATAGTTAACTGTTTCTGCTAGCTACTTATAACTGCCAAAAACCTGTCTTGTTTTTTCTTGTAAAAAAACTGACTAGTTCTGCACGTTGAAATTAATTTTAGGTTCCTTTGGGAGCTGGTATTGCTCTGGCATGCAAGTACTTTGGCAAAGATGAAATCTGTGTGACATTATATGGTGATGGTGCTGCCAATCAGGTAGGCTTCAAAGTTTATGGTGCACAATTAAAGATTATGCTTATTTGAGCCATTCAGTGAAGCTAATTGATATGGAAACCAATCTGCGGTGTCTTATTTCCTTCTGATAGCAATTGGATGCAAGAATGTTGTAAGTGGTGCCAGTAATGCCACTGTTACCCACTGTATTTATCTTGACGAATGATACCTGTGCAACAGAGAATCACATAACTATTCAGACATCATAGAGAGCAACCATAGAGAAGCAGTAGCTTGCTAGAGCTGTAATGTTTGAACTGGACTTCTGTCTCCTTGCATACAATATGCAAAAGTATAGTATTACCTTTTTTTTAAAGGAACAGGCTACAGTATGACCATGAAACAGTATTTTACAGGAAATAATGTGTATAGTTATTCAGGCTCATTCTCATGTACATGTGATTCTGACAGCAGCATTAGCTTGTTGAATGAGACACTGGAACTCATTCTTGATCTTCCTGTGATGGAGGAGTTTTCGTATAACATTTGCCAGTGAAAAAATTTGGTATTGAATGTATTAGCTTCTCTATCTGAAAAAGCACATGCATGCATATATCTCTACAGTCTTTCTACCTTGTGTTTTGAGAGCTCAGGGTAAGAGATTTGAGACTGTCCAATACAGCTTTGGGGGAGGCAAGGTTCTGGGCAGGCACATGCCCTCCTGTTTTGGAAAGGAGGTATTGTGATTCTTGCAGTCTTCTTCATTCACAAGCATGTTAGCCATTCCTATGCATCTGGATAATGAAGACTCTTGAGATCCTGGTTTAGATCACATCTTTTGTATGTTGGATAACAGTTAAATCATTCCCAATCTACTTGTCTCAGTCCTCTTTTAGGAATAGCTACATAGGAACAATCATTAAGCCCAAGGCTAGGAAAAAAATTAAGGCCAAATCAAATAGTTGGACAGGTTTTGAAAACCTAACTAGAAATGGATTGGAAATTTATATACATTGGCTAAGACAAAGCTGAGACAATGATGAAATCAGCTAAACAATCTTTCCCAAGTGAGAGAATAGTTAAAGCTTGTGTTCAGGTTGTGTAATTTAGATGAATGAAATTGAGAGGGAACCAGAAGTGTAGTGTGAACCTTTTAATTTTTCTTTCAGGGTCAGATATTTGAAACGTTTAACATGGCAGCCTTGTGGAAGTTGCCGTGCATTTTTATCTGTGAGAACAACCGGTATGGAATGGGTACATCTGTGGAAAGAGCAGCTGCCAGTACAGACTACTATAAAAGGGGAGACTTTATTCCAGGACTTAGGGTAAGAAAAAATTTGCAGTGATTTATTTTTTCAGAAGAATATTTATTTTAAAGATTTATACCCTGGTACATCTGTTGAAGCTAGACAAATACACTCATGGCCACCATTGCCACCTGGCTGTCCAGGGAGACACTGGACACTCCCAAACTTTCCCCCTTTTCTGCAGGAGGAATGCAGTCCCATTCAGGATGGGCAGATGACTCACTACCTGCACTGAGAATATGTTTGTCTTTTCTGGATTCAATCTCAATCTTTTTGCCCTCAACCAGACTCCAGCTGCTTCCACAGCTTCCCCAGCACAAGATGGCAAGTGAGAGAGAGAGAGAGCTGGGTGTCATATGCAGAATACAGGGACAGTACACTCAAATCTTAACTGTACATCTTAAACTTAATTTCTGTATTAATGGTTTTTCTTCCTTTCTGCCAACAGGTTGATGGTATGGATATTCTTGCTGTAAGGGAAGCATCAAAATTTGCTGCTGATCACTGCAGATCAGGAAAAGTAAGTTGGCCACTCAGCTTCTATGTGATCGTGTAGAAAAAGTAGATAGGTACAATTGGACTTAGAAATCCAGGTCTTGTATTGTTGCATGTATATTTATACCCCAAAACACAAGGTTTGGGTGCTACTTATTTTTCTGTTACCTTGTGAATCCTAAAATGCACTTCCAACAGGTATAAAGTTAATAGCAGAATAGAGAGAAACATTGTTTCAAACTATAGGTGGGACTTTAGAATCCACCAATTTGATTCAACACTGATACTAAGGCTAACCTTTAAATACCTTGTAGCAAGGGAACGACTGCCATAAAATTCCATTTCCTACTATTGTACTGCTAAGTAATTATAATTTCATTCCATTAGGTTCATTATTCACCCCATCTAGAGTGGTGCTAAAAGTGGGGGTTGCGACCCCCTTGGAGTATCATGATCTCATGTCACAGGGGTCACAATATGCCAGGCATTGCCACCTTTGTGCCCCCCTCCCACGACTATAGAAACATTCCCCAAGGTCGCTGTGTGTGCAACCTCAGGGATGCTGCTGCAGCCTCAAGGCTGCTCCTGCCTCCTCCCTGCGATCCAGAGGAGAAAGCCTGCCTATCTCCACTCGCTGCAATAGCACTTTTCAGGAAGACCTCCCCCACAGGTACTGGGAGGGAGCGGGAAGTGGCTACAGGAGGAGTCCAGCTGCTTGGGGAAATGGGGGAAGGAGGCTGAGTGGCCGGTGCCAAGGAGAAAAAGGGCTGTCTCATTGCCCGCCAGGGAGGCTGGCTGGGGTCCTGGCACCCCTGCTTTGGCTGCACTCTCTCCCATGCAGGTCCTGATACTAAAATTAAAACTGGTAAATTGTGTGAGAACTTTCTTGTGAATAGAGTCACAAATTTTGTCAAAGTGAAGTACAGCAGAATAGAAAATGGCTATATGTGCAAAGATTCCTTCTATAATGCTTTTTTTTGAAAGGATGATTTTTAGGTGCTCTTTGTGGGATGAAAATGTGATTTAGTTCTGCCTTTCCCCGTTAATACACACTTAACTGGCTTGGAATGCATTGGCTGATATCTTTTGTCCCTAGACAAAAGTTATTAAAACATTTGAACCTGATTTTACAGGGTCCTATTGTGATGGAACTACAGACCTATCGTTATCATGGACACAGTATGAGTGACCCTGGAATCAGGTACACTTTTTCTCAATTTCAAATAACCTTTAAGTAGAAAATTTAAGCTAATTTTTTCTTCCTAATTCATAAATGTAGAATATGGGCTGAATCTTTAAATTTATCTGTAATGTTTTAGGTCAGTGGTTCTCAATCTGAGGTATGTGTACGTCCAGGGGTATTTTCTGGAATCTTTGGATGTACTTGAGAGATAATTGAATATTGATAGAAAATTACAGGTCTACATTTGAATGCCTTATAAGCTAGCAAGTGAAGAAGGAGGGTAGATAACTGGATGCAAAAGCACCAATGGCTGCTAGTACTGATAATTTGAGTGTTAGCCAATATGGATCAGTAGTTGAAAACATAAATTTGACACAACAGCACCTGTAATCATTACTCACATTTTGCTAATATGAGGACTACAGTTTATAAAATTGGTACACACTTGAAGATGAGGGGAACCAGTTCTAGGTGAACCTTTCTCTTTTGAGAACTAGACTACAACTTTCTTTGCACTCCTGATGTTGGATTTCCAGTTTAAAATTTTAAAATTAATAGCCTGGCGTTAAAGAAGCAAAAGCATTTGTGAAAGCAGCAGACAAATGGGTTATGCCATAAGAGCACTATAGTCCCCCCTTTTCCAAATCTCAAAAACAAAGCTGGTAATCCTTTTGTGTGATTGAATGTGATCACTCTATGCAGAAGAATTTCCTTCTACCTGTGAAGCTATTCCTGCCAATAGTGACTGGTGTGTGATATTCTTTAGGGGTTGGGTAATTCCTACGCCTCAGAATATTTACTCTTGAAATGAGTGAAGTTTGCCTTCAGCATTTATCTAGAACTTCAGCACACTTTTCCGTCATTGTCTGGGAAATACAATTTGTCTGACATGTCATAAATGTAGTTGCATATTGATCTGGGTTTTTCTGGGTGGTTCTTCAGGGTGGACCTATGCAGAAGAAATCGGGTACCAAAGAAATATTTATGACCTGAAAGCTGCCTCTGACTGCCTCTGTAACCAGCCACGGTTGCTAGAACATGCAAGACTTGCATGCAATTATGGTTTACATAGAAGCATGTGCTTTCCTCTGAAACAAATGTTCAGCTACATTCTTGTGGTATTGGCTTGTCATCTTTGTAGTTACCGAACAAGGGAGGAAATTCAAGAAGTGAGAAGCAAAAGTGATCCCATTACTCTCCTGAAGGACAGAATGGTGAACAACAACTTGGCTAGCGTAGAAGAGTTAAAGGTAACAAGCCTTAGTTCAAAACTTTGATTCAGTTGCCTTATACACTTTTAGCTAAATTAACACTCTGGTTACTTCATCTCCCATGTTAACTGCTGTACAAGAAAAAGTGGCAGCTGTTTGTTTGGAATCTCCTTTAATTGACTATTATTGTTAACATTAACGGTCATACAATATTCACTGGATCATTGCCTGCTGCTAAAGTGAGTGTTGAGGCATGGGAGTGACCAGACATCTCTTGGTGCAAATACCTTGGAAATTATTTGATTTTCTGTGAAAACCACTTTGGGAACTTTAGTTGAAAAGTGGTATATATATAATTTAATGTAAAAGTGGTAATATAAAGGTATATTACCTGTAGAATTCAGTGGCGTGGGGGGGGGATTTGCTGCTTGGGTAACAGCCTATCCTCTTTAACAATCTAATCCAGGCTTTCGTGCTTCGCATGCATCGTATGCAGCGCGGAGCACAATACCATAGTCTTTCAAGACTGACAGAGGCCTGCTTTTTGTAGTAGTAGTAGTAGTAATACTGGAATATTGGAGGGGTTTAATTATTCCTCTTCTCCAGTGTGTCACTTGTGTGATTTGTTCCAGAAGGAAGTTTTCTACATAAAGGTGAGAACTGCTCAGACAAGGTCATTCTGAATTAGGATTTCATCTCCAGAAGGCCAGCTGAAGTGCTTCAGTCAGGAATAGCGATAACAGCAGTTGACTTGTGGTTGAGACTTGATGTTTCTGTATCTGTGTTAGAATCCAGATGCTTTCTATATTATGTACTATGGAAGTAGAAGCTGAATTGGTTTTGAGAGTGTCTGTAATCAAGAGGTGTACAAACGATTGGGAATGAACCTTACAGATTTAGATAGGAGGGGGAAACATTTACAGCATTTGGTTTTTCTTAACATCTTTCCCTTCTTATGTAGGAAATTGATGTGGAAGTAAGAAAGGAGATTGAAGATGCTGCACAGTTTGCCACAACTGATCCGGAACCACCTCTGGAAGAACTAGGGAACTATATCTATAATAATGAGCCACCCTTTGAGGTGCGAGGCCCAAATCAGTGGATTAGGTACAAATCAGTTGGCTAAAGTTCTAGCTCTAGCAGTCTTTTCCTGAAGGGCTTTTCTACTGGAGTTCAATTCTTGCATCTATTCTAAGGAATAACAGCCAGATGACGTGCCCGTTTGTGGGGAAAAGATTTGTTTTGCTAAAGAATATGCTGAAGTATTGGCGGGTAGGAAACAGAATATAACAAGGAATTCTGAAAATTACTCAAGAACAAACTGAGTTAAGCAATGTTTATTAATTTATATATATGCTTCATGTGGTCGCTGTGTTTATGAAAGTTATTCTGCTAAAATCGCTCTGTACAGTAAAAATGGCACATTAAATTTCCTGAGCAGCCATTTCATGTATTCATTATACAATTTTTCTTCTCCCATGGTTCAATCTTCAAAGAAAAGAAGCCCATCTTTAAATATTTAGTTAAGTGTATTCCTAAATACATAATATTATTTAGAATCAACGCAGTTTTTGGTGCTCTTTCCATAAAACATCATATGTATTAACATTACCATGACACAAGTACGGCTTTATTCATCATTAGGCAGCAAAGAACTGTTTCACATTTTTCAAAAAGCAAGTAGAATACTTCAGTGTGAATCTCAAATTTAAAAATACCATACATTTGGAGTGGCTAAAGTGCATACATTTTCTGTATTGACATGAAAACTGAGAAGTTCTCTAGCTATTGTACTATTTACATGAATTTTAAATATCTGAGTATATCTTAACTGCTAATTTCCAAAGGAATAACAAAATATCCAATTAAAACATTATGGGGGTCCTCCTGTTTAATAACAAATCCATCAATAAAATTTGTTTAATATGTTTGTGCAAAAACATGCAGGACCAGCATACATACAGCAAGTACAAAAAATAAATTAGCTGGAATGTGTGTTCATCCTTTTCTGAATGTATCAGCATGTGACAAAACTGTGACAAAGTGCTAATCTTCAATTTCCAAGAGTTCATTATTCAGTTTTCTATGTTTTAATATTGCATTCCAAATTCTGCAGAGAAGACCACCACTATAGGAAAGGAAAACAATAATTTTTAGAGCTTTTATAAAACAAGGGAGAACATTGGAAAACAAGCAGTTTTTACTGGAACTACTGGACTTTCTGGGCTTATTCTTTTTCTTACCGGAGTCTAAGAAATCGCAAGTCGTCTTTAGAGATATTATTTAGAATATCACCTAATGTATAATCCTCTTGAACAAACTGAAAGACAAATTAATTTTGATGTATCAAATATTTAAAGTTGCAATTGTTGCGCAAGTTTAAACTTCTCCCAGCCCCATTCGTCCTACCCTATCAATTGCATCTGCATCGACTCTTAGTTGTTTCAACCAGTTGATAAGGTCTTGGTCTGCATTGTTCTGAAGAGCACATGAAGATGGTTGAATTTCTGTAACAATCCACAGAAGCATTAAAAACCCTTCTTCCATTTTAAAACCCAAACCTCACCACTCTATGTGATTAAATACGAAAAGCACTTCTCAGTGAAATATCTACCCGTAGTTTTCAGCTGTAGCTGAAGGAGAAGCACATCCTGTGTCTTTTGCTCCAGTGTTTGGCGTAGAAGTGTCTGATAATCTCTTTCCCTCTGCACCAAGGTTTCCAATAACCTGTTAAATAACACAGTAGTAAAATTTGTTTCATAAAGGCTGCAATCCTAAAGACACTTTCCTGGGAGTAAGACCCATTGAACACAATGCGGCTTACTTTTGAGTAGACATGGTTAGGTTTGTGCCCTTAGTTAATCTGATGGTCAGTGTTAACACAACAACACTAGTACCTAGCAGGAATCCTTATAACAAATACTTGAGTCTTGCTTATAAGAAAGATGGGGTGGTTCAGATGCATCACATGTATTGGACTACAAATTTAAAAAGGTTTCCACCCTGTGTTACTTGAATACTATGCAAGCTTGTTGCCATATGTGTTTCTCTAGAGAGGATACTCCATACGCATGACTGACATCACAGAAGTGACTCTTAAAGCATCACTACATGTTGCCCTTCTGATGGGAGTAGGAACCCAGCTAGGTCACAGCATGAAGCCCAGAAAATTTCATTGTGAAGAGGCATATTTTACCTGTTGGTTTCCTGCTTGAGTTTGCTTAACTGCAAGCTAAGCTGCTGCTGAATATCAGCAGACACTGAAGAGGGGAGTGTGTATCCTCCAGCTGTGACAATAGGTTCTTCTTGTCTTTTTTGCTCTGCTTGCTGGTAATCCTCCTCCACCTCATCTGCATCTTTGTCTACTCCTTCAGTTTCTGATGCAGGTTCAAAGTGAGCTCTAAGTTCTGTACAAGCCAAATAGAGTCACAAAAAGTTCAGTACTGGGCAGGTTGACCCTCACCATCCATGTTGTTGGGTTCCAGGAACCTCCATTTTTGCATTATTCAAAAGCAATTGTTGACCATAGTAACAAGGCAGACCATGAATCAATATGAATCATGTTCCCCTTAGTTTCAGCTCAAAATTATTATTATTTTTATTTAATTTATAACCCGCCTTTCCTCACCTGCAAGAGGGAGCTCAAGGCGGCTAACATCAGACAAAAATAAAACACCACTAAAATTGAATTATAAATATAGATTAAAACAGAGCTTTCAGAAGCAGAGCTTTCTCTTCCAAAGCCATTCAGAAGTGATTATCACTTTGTATGGAAGGGTGGGGTCTCCCATACCAAACAGAAACCAAATTTAACCCTTCACAAATTTTTCTGAGGCAAGCTTAATTGCCTTACACCTTACCATGGTAAGAAGGCTGCTTTTAAGCTCTTAACTGCTACTTAAGGGATGTTTATCTTTTAATTTAAAGAGCCAATTTTTTGTGTTGAGACAGTCACTAATAAAACAGATAATTAGGTTATAATTGTATTCCCTTTTAGTTTAGTTTAAGAACCCTTAACAGCATAAATATAACAAACTAGCATAACTAGAAACAGAGTAAATAGACATGAATCAGGAAGCCCCATGGTGTATAAAACAGTACTTCCTGAGACATGGTGTAGAACCTTTTGTCCAGAACTAGAAAAAGATTTTTGTGCTGCTAGACTAACAGGAGCTGGAGAATTTAAAATAGGGGCCAATAGTTACAACAGTGAAGAAAATTTGTGGTCTTTTGTACAGTTTATGTAGTCTAGTTGCACTTTGACTTACCTGGAATAAGAATAGTGACAGCAGCTTGAACTGCACGTCGTATTATATTATCCATAGCAAACATCCAATGAGGCCTGATTAAATGATTTCTTAGTACTTTGTTTACCTATAAAGGAAAGGCCAAGTAAAATGGTTTAACCTCAGTTATATAATGCATTTGCTGTTCAGAACATAGAAGGATTAAAGGCCCAATCCTGAGTTGCCCAAAGCAGGTGGTCTCCTGTGGTGCCTCAGTGGCCTAAATGTGGGCAGGCAGGTTGTTTGGCAGCTCCTTGATGTTTCCTTGGGGAAAGGGGATGTTCACCAGGGCCTCTGTGGAGAGTGTTTTGCCCTTTTACATGGAGGCTTATTTTCTGCACCTCCCTTGGCATACCTCTGCCAGTCCTCTCCCTGGCCCAGAACACCTTCTCCCTGTCTCTCCTAAGCTCTTCACTGCTCAGAGGTCTGCAAAGATCAGAAAGAGATGGCGAATGGACACTTCTCCAGCACCGGCACCTCTCAGTGGTGTGCTCTGGTGGTGGACCCTCTGGTGGAGGGGCTCACGCAGTCACCGCTGTAACCCCATGCTAAACCTATAGAATTAGGCTCTAAATGTGGTTCATTTGGATCACCAGTGTTTTTCAATAATCAAGATTAAGGGTGAAATCCAGAATAACTACTGGGAGTCCTTGCTCCAGAGTAAGAACAAGTTACTCTGGATTGCAATATGAATTTCCCGTAGGTTTTCACTAGATGGTGCAGTAACTATGGGTGCACGTAAAGTCTCTTACGTGCTCCCGTAGTTACTCTGGATTGTGCCCTAAGTTCAATAATAAGAAAGGAACTACTAAACTGAACAGTCTTTTCACAGGTATTTTTCTATACTTGCTAAATATGTAACTTGTAAGTAATTGTTTCTTTCATGGAAGGGCAGACATTCCTATTTCAACTAAATTATATAAATAACTCAATGTTCATTGTGCTTTGCATATAAACAACATTGATAGGTTGTTGCCCTAAGGAGTTATAATGTATATCCTATTATTCCTTAGCAAAGAAGAATTTTTGACCTTAAAATGCTATTCACATATGTTATTCCTACTGTCGATAAAGTATATTAACTTCTTTATTGCTGTGGCGTTTACTGCAAGTCTTGGCTGCTGAAAAAATTTTGATAGCTGCAAAAAGAGCAGTTGTAAGAATATAGCTGAAACAATAGGTAGCATCTAGACTTGCTCACTCCAGCAGAAGGAACACATTCTAGAAGAGCTGTCATACATGCTTCCTGCTGTTCTTGTACTAGCAGTACCTTGTGATTGAATCTGTTACTTCTGGTTTTATGTGTTTTATGTCACTGTGTTTTCTACACCATGTCTCAGAAATGTTTTCCATGAATGCAGGTAGTGAGATTCATTTCTATAGTTCTACAACAGAGAATATGCATTTTCTGGAGATGGTTCTGCCCTTCATTTTGAAATAATAGTTGAAGAAACTGCTGAACAACTGAGTTGTCACATAAAGTTTATAGCTATTTTCTTTCCCTAGACTAGTAGAAGCTCATGTCATCTTATTGAATAGTATTAGATATGGCTATTCCATATCCCGTGGACTGTAATGGTAGAGAAATACTGCAGGGAACTAGAGTATGTATGACAAATGCAAGTTGTAAAAGCAGAACTTTTCTCTCATCTCATATCAGAAATATTGTACTTTTGATGAACTCACTGCATCCTGAAATCCAAATAATATTAGATGAATCTGATTGATTGAAGTACTGTCAAAATCCAGGTCAATTTTCAACTTTGATATGGTTGATGCCATAACTCTGTGTTCAGGAGAGCGTATGAAGTCTCTCAGAATCCCAATTATCTGTTTGATGTGAGCAACTGAAAGGTGCAGTTCTTCAGAACTCTAAAAAAATTCAATATGCAAAATCAAGAAACACATAAGCAAAGGGGAAAGTTTATGAATGGGAGAACTTGTTTGTTTAGCAAGAAATTAGAAACTTTTAGCATTAAGCACTTTAACTGGAGACTCAAGAAGCCCAATCCAATGTTGCTCTACCACCAGAGCTGTGACTGCTGCACCAGCACTCCATGGGACTTCCAAGTACGTGTGTGCAGAATTTAAGCCTAAGTCACACTGTTGGATGCATCCACTTACTTGGTGCAACAATCAAGGAGGTGTAGCATTTATTCTCACTTATTAGTATCTAGGCACTAACACAAAGCTGCCCTGCCATAGGTCAGTCAGAGAACACAGCAGTCAGAGAACACAGCATGCATTGCATACTATGCACAGTATACTACATAACAGGATAGATTGCACAGGCAAAGAACCACCAGCATTGTCCAGAAAGGACAGCACCATCCTGGACTCTTGACAGACCAGAGGAGAGTGAGATGCCAGGTAACAACATAAACTACTGGTATTGCTTTCCTACAGTTGAATTTAGGACGCCTGCTTATTGTGCTATTTTTTTAGTAGTTCAATCCCTTTCTATCCATAAAAAAGAGTGCCACATGTACAAAAATTAACCAGCTTGAGATTATCAAGTTTCCTATTTTGTTTCATTCTAGAAAGAAATGATTAGTAGTTAATGCCAAGCATGTTTTATCATTGAAGCAGGATTTGAAAACAGTTTAAAACAGGAAGTCTGGTTAGTATTATCCATAGTTAAAGCTACTGACTACAAATCCCTTAATTAACTACCTAC
Source organism: Cryptoblepharus egeriae (assembly GCA_030015325.1). Classification (NCBI taxonomy): domain Eukaryota; kingdom Metazoa; phylum Chordata; class Lepidosauria; order Squamata; family Scincidae; genus Cryptoblepharus; species Cryptoblepharus egeriae. Next base: position 36,943,651 of record JAREYC010000005.1, read on the forward strand.
ATGACATGTTGGGGAATTTGCCATCAAGGGTTCCAGTGGCAGTTTCCTAAGGGCTAGGCAGAAATGGGTTACCCAGTCAATGGGTTACATCAGTCTTACATCTGCTTTACAATCGCCAGCACATTTGCACAAATGGGATCTTTTAAAGATTAGACAATCTGCAATGAATTAACTGAACGTAGCAACTGTCATTCACTACTCGACTGAACAGGTACAATTTTTTATACTCCGCTTGCTATTACCATTCTGGAAGATCATTTTTTATTTTTTCAATGCACAATAAAAGCAGCAGATGGCACTTATCATCAGGCTCTGATGCATGGATTAAAAGTAGCTAACAATGAAGAACTTGAACAAAATTCACTGTTAATCTAGAAACAGAATATTTATAGCCTTTTCATTTGACTTAAAACAAATTCATATTGCTGTCATTCTAACAGCAGGGGAATGTATGAACAGAACAAAAGATATTAAATATTAAAAGATTTAAAATCACTTGGCTTCTACTGTTTGCAGAGGCGTACCTAGGCAAAATGGTGCCCATAGCAAGGACTGAAATTTCGCCCCATCAAAACATTTGAAACCCACCATTTAGCTAATGTTACAAGTCACTACACTGATGCCTCATGTAACAAGCGCCTCACATAAAGTATGTTTCACGTAACAAACAAAAATTTATCTAGGATTCTGCTTCACATAACAAACTGCTTCACATAACTAACACACTCATTGGCAGTTGGGGCTGACGCGCTTGCCGGTAGCCCTTTTAAAAAGCGTCAGGGCTGTCTAGCATGCCTGCCCATAGCGAAAGCAACACTTCCGTGCTGTTCCCTCTATGGCTGGGCATCCGCTGGGCAGAGGGAGAGAAGAGCAGTGGAGAAGAGGGAAGCAGCTCAGGGCTAGCCAGAAGGGAGCAGGGGAGAGAGGCTCAGGATGAAGAGAAGGAGAAAGTGGGGAGACACTTGGAAAGTCTTTGATTGCAGAAGAAAGTGTCTTTGATTGCAGCCTCCTAAACATGTCTACCCATGAGTGAACCCCATTGTGTTAATTGGGGCTTACACCCAGGAAAGTGTCTTTAGGATTGCAGCCTAAGTAAACTTCATAGGATCATGCATGCTAAATGCATGTTTTGAATTCAATTCCAGTGTTTTGTCATCATTGTTACATCCAGTTAATATTTTTATATGAATATTTTTTGGGTTGTGGAACCAATCGAGTTTCCATGATTTCCTATGGGAAAAACCGCTTCACGTAAAGAACATTTCACATAACAAACATGCCTCCGGAATGAATTAAATTTGTTATGTGAGGCACCACTGTAATATCATACAGGGCATGTGTGCCACATAAATGGTACACTTCAGACTGTTTGCAAAGTTAGCCAAACACATCAAGTGTACTTATATGAACTGTAATCATAGGCTCTTATATTTAGCAAGGGGGAGAATAACTGTCCATTTTCACCCCACAAACAGTGCAATCCTAAACATGTTGACTCAGACATAAGTTCCATTGAGTTCAATAGTACTTACTCCCAGGAAAATTTGCAGCCCAAGTCTTTTCTAGTAGCACACAAATATAAGTGTGCTTCTGCATGTTTTAAGATTGTGAGCCTTTTGGCACAAGGAGCCATTTGGTTATTTATTCAGTAAACTGCATTGTAAGGGGTTTTTTTTGTTCAAAAGCAGTGTATAAATATGTTTACAATAACAATCCAAATATAAATAAAACGTTAATTATGAAAACAATCCTAAATGGTGTAATTACCTGTGCCACACACTCTTGTAAATTGGAAGCAACTTGGTTCTGCTCCTCCTTGAGGATTTTATAGAGAATTGCACGACGTTCGCTGTCCTTTCGTAGCAAGAAAAGACCAGAATCCCTTTCCTCAAGAGAAGGGGAAGAACTTGGTTCATCGGAAACTGTGCTCTCGTCGGGAATACTAGGCCACAAAATTGAGAACTGTTACTTGGAACTACTAGTGATCAAACGGGGTCTGAATAATAGCCACATTAAGGGCGCAATCCAGAGTAACTACAGGGAATCCTTGCTCTGGTGTAAGAACAATTTGCTCTGGATTGCAATATGAATTTCCCATAGGTTTTCACTTGGTGGTGCAGTAACTACAGGTGCACATAATGTCTCTTATGTGCTCCTATAGTTACTCTGGATTGTAGGGTAAATCACTGTAAATGAACAGATCAAAATGTATTCCAAGAATTACTATCATAGTATTACTTAGCATAGAGACCTCTGTGCTGTAGAAACTGGGACAGCCAACACTCAATATCTGCATACTAACAAGACAGAATAGTCACAATGTTGCTTAATACTCATTCAGATAGGTATGTATGAATGTATGATTCATTCCTTGGGGAATGTGTGCTCTCTGCCAGCAGTGCAATGTGCATGTTGACTGAGGATATAAAAAAAAGACTGATGATATGCCCCAACAATTTTAACATCCTGTCATGAGACTGTCATAAAGGTTGAAAATGGCTTGTGTATCTGACACACAACTCCACAAAGATTAAACACCTTCATAGGCAAATAGTATACTCATAAAGTGTCTGACAGTGAACACTGATTTGTATATGTGGTAAAACCTGACCAAAGACTCCACCGTTTTGGTCTCAGGTCATTCAAAATGCTAACAGATTACGGAGATGGTTTTATATCTTAATTTTTCAGGAATATTATTATTTCATTTCATTTCATTATTTCATTTTTATTTCATTTACCAAAGGAGCCTAATAGATGTATCCAATTGTTGATTACAAAACTAGTGGCTACAAAAATAATTCATGCCAGAAAGTGAAAACTGGGAAAATATGCCAACTGTAAGAGTAATTTAAAATGGAATAGTAGCACAGATTGCCAAGCTGACAGAACTGAGCCACCAAGGAACAGAGGGGTAGCGAGTGAGTGAATCTCCTGGTGATTTAGGAATGGCTTCCTTACCATTTTATGGAATTAATACATAGAAAAAACCCTCATTTTGAATGTTTGTGTTGGTTTATATGCAAATGCCTCGGACAACAATAGTTCCATTCTGCTCTCTTGCAAGACACCTTGGCAATCAAAAGCATCTTACAAGTTACCTCAGGAAGTTTCTGAAGATGGGAATATCTAAAAGATGGAGCAACCTCCTCAACTAATATAAAGAGGAGCAAATAAGTCAACTACGTTTCATAAAAACCAGTTATACTTATCATTCTACTGAACAAAAAAGTAGATTGATAAATAATTTAATCACTTGTAGTTTTACTTCTAAAAGAGACAGTGAACTCCAGCTGATGCTTTTGCTATGGACCAAGCCATAAACAGTATTCACAATCAAGAACAAATGATTAAGCACAATTGACTTTTCTGTGAACAAAAGATGCTGTTTTGTATAGGTCAGAGTTTACCTTAGTAAATGGGAAATGGGATTCTTTCCTTGAACCTCTGAAACAGAGCGCTTTGTCTTCTCAAAGAACATGTCATGTTGCACATCAGAATCTGGAGAGACTGAGCCTGGCTCACTGCTGCTGCTGCCAGCCTGCTCCCCTTGGACTGGCAGAGGGAGAGATGTACTGCGATTATAATCTGGAGCACAGGAAGAAAAGAAAATCAGCCCCCAAATCCATCCTTCTCTAAGGGAAAATAACTGAATTATGACAATTGGGGAAAAATAGCTAGAAAAGGACATGAAACTACAAGAAAGCTGTGTACTTTGGAAGGAGTTGAAATAAAGCAGAGCTGGGCAATTAATGGAAACTCCTCAAAGCAATACTAGTGGTTTTAGCTTCGCTAACTAGCTAATACTAGTGGTTTTAGCTAATCTCCCTGACTTCCTCCCCTGTCGCAGTACGCATAGTTAATTGCCCCCAAGCATGGCTGCATCAGTGCTTGAAAGTAGAATAGCATTGGGCCCAGATTGTCTGAATTGCAGGCACTAATAGTTGCTCTTTTTTCTCCTCTTCAGACATGCCTGAAACTGAACTAGAAGTGCTCTATACAGGCCTACAGAAGCCTGTATAGAAGAAGATTTTCAAGAAAGCAGACTTCTTGAAAATTTCCCCAAAAAGTATTTTACAGGAAAAATTTTGGTTACTTTGGAAAATCTTGGCCCAGATAATCCTACTCTTTTTGTAATGAGACAACAGTGTCAGGTTTGAGCATGTTTATTACTTCCAATCTTTACATTAAAATTATTTCACAGGGATTCTTGGCATGTCCCTACTGCTAATTACAGTTAAGAACAATAATTTATTTATTTGATAGATAAATTAATTAATTACCCTGACAGTACATGTTTAGGCTGACAGAAGTCCCAGCCCAAGCCCCTTGCTGGTCTGGGGTGTCACAAAAGGCAATACCCCAGGCACATCTGCACCAAAGGGAGGTTAGGCCAGTGCACAGAAATGCACTGATCTCCCATACGCTGATCTGGCCTAAAATTGCACCCTCATGTTGCCAGTATTCTGGTGGCAATTTCTTACCAGAAGGCTTGAAAGCAATTCTGTTTTTCTTGCCCTTGTTCACCTGCTTCAGGAAAGGGTCTTTAAGCAAGTCAGATGCTGTGACACGCTTATTTGGATCAGGTTCAAAGCAGAGCAAGAGAAAGGCCCGTGCTTCAGCAGACAGTGATTCAGGGATTTCAGGGTGAATCTTAAACATTCCAACCTGCAAGTTGTATACATTAATTTATACAAAAACAATGAAACCAAAGTTTATTAAATGCATTCTGTATGTATACATAAGAACAATGTATTCTGAATGTACGTATTCAATACCTGAGAATGTTACTCAGGTAAAGGATCCATCACAGGTTGTCCTGCCAACTGAAACTGGCATGACCATTGCTGGCCTGACGGCTACGGGGTGCAACGCTCATCTCCATTTCAGGGGCCAAAGAACCTGTGTTGTCTGAAGACACTTCTGTGGCCAGCTAATCCTAACCCTAACCCTACGCCGACCCAAGCCTTCTCTGTCTTTGAATTAAGCCAGCCCAGTGTAGATAGGTTAGCCCAACTGCACTTCAGGTTTGCAGTTTAAGTAGTTATAGCTGTCATGATGTGGACTTGTCTGGGAGAAAGTAAAAGATGATTTAGTAATGTTGAAATCAGACATCTGATTTCACTGAGGAGTTTTGCTCTTATGTTGTAATAATGTGGATGTTACAAAGTTGTGGTAAGATTCTACCATTCTTTAGGCCAATACTGTATTGGAGTTTAGATTTTTTTTTTACTTTTCTTTGGCAATTTCAAAGTAATTTGCTTGTTCAGAGCTAATTTGCTGCTTGATGCCAGCTCAGGCATCTGCCCTCCCTTCCCCACTCACTACACAGAAGGCAGCAAGCCTTCCTCCTCCATCCCTTATCTTTCACATGGTCCCTCTAAACAAAGCAAAAAGTACAGAATGTAGTGGGAGGCAGGTCTCATGCTTTCTGTTGTGTATAAAGAAGGAGAAAAGTAAGGGAGTAAGAGCCTTCCCATTTGCTTTCCTTTTATAGTATTTTGGCAAATAGGAGCTGGATCACAGCAGGTCCAACTGGTGTGAAGTGCAGGAAAGTGGCAGCAAATGTAGCATGACATGTTTTTTTGCAGCTCCTTATTATCTGTAAGTCATACCAGTTGCTTCACCCTTGAGCCATCCCTTCAGCAAGGTTTGTACTTTGTGCAGCACAAGAATGCCATGTGGTCATACAAAATTAGCATCACACACTGACCTCCATGAGAATGAGAGGACGGCTGTAATGCAATTATTGAAAGAAATGGTCATAAAGTTACATTCCCAATGTTACACAGCACCTAGTTATGGCTGTAGTCACTACTACAAGCTTGCTAACCGTGATAGTCTGGAGACTGGATTGATCTTCTTCTGATAAATAAGCCTTAGAACTTTGTGGCCCACAAATTCCCATTTTTCCTTGGCTCTGCCAACCACATACCATGACAGAAAGTAAAACTAATTTGACAAGAAGTCTATTCCCCTTCTTCTTTTCCTTCTTTTTTCTTTTATGAAGGAAAAAGCACTTTAATACAGCTTTGCTTCCCTTACTCAAAAGACTTTCATGGTGATGTGTTTGATGGATTGTTGTTCTGCTCCCAAGAACTGGCCCACAAGCCATCACCTAAAGCATCCCACTTCACCTTGCTTCAAGGCTGCCTTCCTAGCAACTGAGTCACTAAAATAAATTAAACTGCTTCTATATGGGTTGTATTAGGATTATACTAATGATTTTAGAATTATTTGGTGAATACTACTTACTTTGAACATAGCTGCTTGTGGTTCTCCTAGTTCATGAAATGGAGGCTTTCCTGTTGCCATTTCAATGATAGTACAGCCCAGTGACCAGATATCAGCTGGTGCACCATATCCTCGAGGGCCTTTATCAATAATCTCTGGAGCCATATACTGCAAAGTGCCTAGAGTCATGAACAAAAAATGTAAATACAGTACAGTATTATTTCACAAAATGGCATTTCATATTAGTGTCAGTGCCAATGTCAACAACACTTAGGCTATAATGATAAACTCCACTTAGACTGACCTAATTCATGGCTTAAGTGCTGTGCTGACCTGGGGGTGTCACAAAAATTCTGTAAGACACTTTTGTGCCTCCCAGGAGGGAGGATTAGGCTAGTGCAGACATGTGCTTGCCTCCCTAAATAACCATGGGAATGGGAAGACCGATGAGTAATGCTGGCCTACGTTAGATCTGTACCGAGCTTATGTCAAAGCTGAGGCTGGCCTAACTAAACATTAGGATTGCAGCCTTACTAATATGATTGTCAAATAACTTTCTATGAAGAACTTAATTCTTAATCAAAATTTTCTTTTAAAAAGTCTGATCTTACATGAAGCGTCTCAGTGATCTTGAATCTAAACAGATGGCCAAGCCCATTCCAGGTTATTTTCATTTATTTTTTTTAGATATTTTGTATTTATTTTATGAGACTTACACCTTGAAGCTTACAAAACTTTCAGATCAAGTACAGAGTATCACAACAAATAAAAAAAATCAAGCAAGGCATTAAAACATTAAGATTAAAATTGCCCAGTAAAAATGTAATTTTTTAAGCATTATATGGAGTAAAATAATGAACTAATTGATCCAATAGGGGATAGATATGTCCAAAGAGTCAGTCAAGTCATGACAGTATCATAATAGTAAAGCTAGAGGAACTGGTATTTTTAGGATTACTCATTAGGCCCTAAGGCCTAAGTGAAAAACAAGCTTGTAATTGTCATTTCATTTTAATAGCCTGGAAAATATTGATTTAAAACTTAACTGTCTTTATCTTAGCTCCATTAAATTAAGATGAATGTAATGTGAATAGTCATGTGGTCATATGCAATGAGACAATCTAGCAAACTAATGCACCATTTAATTTTTCACTTTCTTTTCACCAGATACTTCATCTGTGTATAGAAAGTGGGCAGTTTACCAGGGCAAAACAGATACCTAACACATCTTGCACACTGGCACCCACTGCCCCATATACCGCCACTTCCAATGAATTTGAGCCAGTTAGAGCAGAGTGTCATGTTGAACAGAGGGGAGGCTGGCAGAGGAGGTGAGGTGTCCTCTATTCCCAGTGGGTAGTAAGTGCAAGAAAAGAAAACCTCTTTTTGATGCGGCAGCACTTTTCACTGCGGTGCTATTGTTGCCATCACTACTGTAGCCATTCCACTTAAGGGAAGAACAATGAAGTTTCAGTTTCTGGAAACCACCCCATCAAATGAATGCCATATTAATTTAAATGCCACATTAAAACACATTTATTATCATTCTGAAGTACAATAATATAAGAACAAGATGACATTTATCTTTTCTCACTGGACAAACAGTCATCAAATGCATGAAATATTAATTGTGCAAATGTTAAATTAATAAGGAAGGTTACACAGTTATACAGTTCACAAAAGCAAAACCAGCCAGCATGACCATCTCAAATATGTTGTTTACCTTTGCAACAAACATTCAAGATAGAGAAGCACTGTTTAATTAGTTTGCTATTTTCTGTTAATGTTGCAGAGAAATACAATTCACTGCTTAACAGCCCACACACCAGGAATTTGTTGACACATGCTCATCTTTGCACATTTCTCATGCATGCATGCTTTCATTCATTTCCCAGATCTGCAGGTGCAGACTTTTAAGGCTTCTTCTAAAGTTGAATTTTGTTATTATTAATTTCAATTTGTCCAATTGGAGTGTAAATTGCCTAGCAAGTGTTGAAAATCAGACTAGAGCTATTGTGAACACAAATTCCCACCAAGAACAAATTTGGTTTCTGGATTTGTTTTCCATCAAGATAGCAGATGCAGCAAGTATCTTCCACTTAGTTGGAGCACAGATGATTGGCCTGGTCTCTCTTGAGACCTGACCTATTAACTGTCTGACAACTGACACTGCAACCAGCTGGAAGGAAGTGCAAATAGTCCAGTGGGCTCCTGTATTTAGGAGCGGATCCACTTTCTTACAAATGGCCTAGAAAGGTTTGTCATCCCTGAATTCAATTTTGCACTTTGCAATTTGACATTCAAAGGATCAGTGATTCTTTATTTAAAACCAGAAAAAATACATGTAATGATTTCAATGTAAAATTCAAAGATTAATAATAAATGAATAAATAAATAAAAACAACCATTTTTAAACAAGTAAGTAGCCCTGCAATCCAGAGTAACTAAAGGAGTACGTAAGAGATTTTACGTGTACCCGTAGTACTGCACCACCTAGTGAAAACCTATGGGAAATTCATATTGCAATCCAGAGCAAATTGTTCTTACACTGGAGCAAGGAGTCCCCATAGTTACTCTGGATTGCGTCCTAAGTCAATGAATGAATAGAAATAATATAGGTTCTTTAGGCCTTAATTCAGGGTTTTTAGGCACTTAAGTATTTGGTGCTTACCCCAAAATGGGTTGACCCCTTTGCTCATGTTGTTTTTCGCCTGTGGTTAAATCATAAACATGAATCTGACAATTGACTGGGGCGGAGCTGCAGAAGAAAAAATGGGGGGAAAAATCTGTTGTCCACAATTTCCTCCCCTGCAAATAGTTTCCCTTGGAAAGGACAGCTTCATTTTGCAGCTGTTTTAAATATGTGCAGTTCTGGTGATGTAAAGCTAATCCTGTAGGAAAAAATACCATTGAATCCCAACACAATTATTTGAATTTTCACAAGTATTGGGAGGAAAAACCCAGATCCTACAGATGATCATTAACCAGAACAACAAATAAAAAGATATATTCTTACCTGCAAATGTCTCTGTACATGGATTGACTCCTGCAAGGCGCTTAGAAGTTCCAAAATCGGAAATTTTTACAACTCCACTGTATGTGTTCACTAAAACATTGTCTCCCTAGATAAATACAAATGGTAAGATTTGTCACATTTGTCACACACATTTTACCAGAAACTTGGCTGCAATATCTATAAATACAGTCATTTTAGACTTTTTAGAAATTCTTAGGAGGCATTTTATTAATCCTCCCTAAAAGAGCCACTTTTAGTAGAAAAACAATAAATATTGTATTTCTGTAATACGTAGTAAAAGAAATGCATAAAGAATTATATACATGCTCACTTTTATATCTCTGTGTACTATCTGGTTTTCATGGAGGTACTTCAGGCCTTCCAAGATCTGCTTAGTGTAAAATTTAATTGAGGGTTCTTTCATTGGTCCCCATTTTGATCTTAACAGTGCTGAAAGACTTCCTGGATTTAGACAGAAAAGAAACGATACAAAGTTATTCTGTCCAGGGCATCCAGGCCTGTCATAATTGAATCCTCAGTATAGTATTTTATATCTATGTACTTGCATTTCTCATTGTAGACAACACCCACCATTGTACTGGCATCCATGAGTCTCGAAAGACTATGATATTGTGCTCAACACTGTATGTGAAGCACGAAGGCCTGGGTTAGATTTATATGGAGGATAGGCTGTTACCCAAGCAGCAAATCCCCCCTCTCCACACCACTGAAATAGTCCAATGGAACAGCAGCAGTGGTGGGCTCCAGCAGGATCGCACCTACTCCATAGAACCGGTTGTTAACAAGAGATAGGACATATAAAGTTTTAAAATAGCCATTTAAAAGTGGCTGCCAGATGGGCATAGAACCGGTTGTTAACTTCTTTGAATCCCATCACTGAACGGCAGAGCCAAAACGATTGGTTCCAGCTGCGTTGCAGAGCTGAGCTAAGGACAGGAGCTCACCGTGTCTTGTGGGGACCTGGGTCTCGAACCCTGGCCTTCTGGTTAACAGGCACAGTGTCTTAACCATTTGCACCACCCACAGCCCACAACACCCAGCATAGCCCACAGTAAATAGGCACTGACAGAGGCAGGGCTAAGTGCAAAAAGCGTATTTATTTGGTTCTAAGATTCTCCCACCAATTATTTTAGGCATTTTTTTATTGTTTCTAAAACAACTAAAAACCTCATTTATGAATGGATATGGGAGGTTTTAGACTGTGAGATTTTAGATCAAACCTAGATCAAAACTGCAATGAAGGCATAACTATAAATAATGTAAGGAGCATGAAAGGGGAGAGGATAACAAAAATCACTATCACAGTAGGAAGAGAGGCCCATACAAATGTCCATAGCTTCTATTTGTCCCAAGAGAAAATATCTAGGACCAACTTCTTGGTAGGAAGGTTGGTACCTCCTTCACCAATGTATAGTAAGATACAAAATAAGGAGAAATAATGGATTACCAACCTCCTGGAACTTGCTCCATGAAGATTTTAATATATCCATCTTCAGAAACAGAACCAAGATATTGGACAATGTTCCGGTGCTTTAGATATTTATGGAGAGCTATTTCTTCATGAAGAGGTTGAGAGTATCTGTCATAAAGATATAAGTCAAAAATGGTTCAACACTATTTCACTACAGGAAATGTAATCCAGAGAAAATCTACTATTTAAAAATACCTAAGGGGACAAGCTGCATTTTACTGGAAATATGCTATTTTGAGCAGTGCATGGATTTTCTTTTTAAAAACCTATGGGATGCATGTGAAATGAAGTAAATTCACAGCAGGAGTGGAAGAAGGGACTTGGACTTCACTCTTTCAGTAGTTCCATTTTCAGAATGCACCCCCATAGGTTAAAAATAGGGGGGAGAAGCTGCTCTTGAATGTTTGACAGTGGCCCGAGTCTCAGCATATCAGGCAGAGGTTCAGCACACAAAAATTGTGCACTGAGAAAAGCCCTTTAGTCCACCTTGACCTTCTTACTCTTGTTTGGAGCCTTGTGTTGGATCTCACAACTATGAAGTGAAATGGCAGAGACATAGGCAACCTCTGCTCAATATTAGAAAGAATTTCCTACCTCCAAAACTTGTTAAGAGATATTATGATACCAAGACTCACCGGATGTCCCTTTCAGGGATTTCTTTGATGGCTATTCGAACTTGGTTGCTAAGATCTCTCCCAGCATAAACTATCCCGTAGGTTCCTTTGCCTAATACCACTCGGTCTCCATTCTCATCGTAGTCATACTCATACTAAAAGTAAAAGAGGAGACAGCAGAACACACAAGCCAGTTATCTTCCAAATATAAAAAAGGAACAGCTTGTCAACACATTTTAAAACAAATACCATTAGGAATATATTGCTTTGAACATCAGCTGATGTGATCTAAAGAACATTTGTTCATGGGAAAGTAATACATAGGCCTGTTTTCCCTAATTATTGGCTTATCCAATTAGGTTAAGGTAGTGGTTTTCAAACTCTCAGCAAGAATTAGATGATGTAAATGTGTGCAAGAGAGGGAAAATTTAAATATTACAATAAACGACAAAAAAACCAATTAAAAACTCTAGCAGCCAAGCATAATCAAGAAGGAAAACACAACAGCTGACCTTTCCCCCATTTCACCCTGCACTGCATCCATCATTATACAAGGCCTTCAGTCCAAAGTTTGGTTACATGACCTCTGAAAGAATTAAATTGAAGAGCGAGGAAGATACCACAAAGGATGGAACTCAGCAATCCAGCCACAGCAACAGTCACAACTCTCCTGTCCCGGATCTGAGACATTTACATCTTCTAGTGAAGAAACCCAAACCAGGGAACTTCCAACCCAGATTACCTCAGAGAAGTGATAAGTTAGAGCATTTTTTAAAAATTAGGTTATTTTAAAGAAATTCCCAGTTGTGGCTACTCTAAAAATTAAAATTCAGCAACAAACAAAAACCATTTATCTCTTAAGACTGAAGTTGAAGTATTTTTCACACTTTTCACACAATTAATTTTCCATTAAATATTCTATGGCGAGATAAAAAAGCTGGTTTTTAAAATTGCTGAATATAGTATTTGCAAACAGGCAAACAAAAAAATCTTACTGGCATCTTAGTCATATGATTTGCACTTAGCTGATCCCAAACTGGTCCCTGAGCATCATATTTAAGGCCATGACTACACTTACTTGCTCAAGTTATACTGGTCTGCATTGGATTAGTTTCTGGGCACCCCATGAACACTGCCTTAAGTTCAGTGAAAGACAAGTGGGAGAAGAATATAATAAATACTGTAAATGTGGCAGCCTTCTTACAAGGTTGGTTAAAACATCTCTTAACTCATATATTCATGAAAATGATGCTATTCAGTTATGTGGAGGAACAAGTTAATTATTACATCCCACACCTGAGCCTCACCTATACTCACCTATGCACTACTTGGGCAATGACCATCGCAAATGTTGGCAAATCACTGTGGCCACTAGATGAGCAGTGCCGGCAGGGAAGCTCAAGGCACTTGGTGCTGTACTTCCCTGCCAGTGGCAGAAGAAGCAAGAACAGTGCATAGAAGGATTCCTCCCAAATCACAGGGTGGTGTTGACTGGATGGAGGGAAGTGAAAAACTGGGCAGAGTGGGCTGGACTGTGGACGGCAACTTGCACACACTATGCTTACACTGTGTATGTGTGCATAGATAGATGGAGATGTGGACAACCTCAAAATGCCAGATGCAAGGGATAGCACCTGAATGCAGGTTTCTTATGTGCTCCCTGAGCAATGACCATCTAATGGGCCACTGTGTGATACAGGAAGTTGGACTAGATGGACCTTTGGCCTAATCCAAGGGAGGCTCTTCTTATGTTCTTATCCCCCCCCCAAGCTTCAGAACTTGACATGGATCTGCTTGGTTTGGTGCCAGCAGTCTCTCTCTCTCTCTCTCTCTCTCTCTCTCTCTTTCTCTCTCCCTCACTCAGCAGCACTAAAAATCAAGCACCTACAAATCTCAGTTCTCTGCAAATCTTCTGTCAGTATGCCCTTGAAATTATTTCCCTGATCATATTGACAGTGATTGCAACACTTACTGTCACCATACAGACTACACCATGGAATTCTTTGTATACCCTAACATGACCTGCACACTAATTAGTTCACCTTTCCAGTGGTTTCATTTTTCATGCTTCAGCACTTCATCAGATCGAGCTGTTACACGATATGCACTATTAACTGAAAACAACACTAGAAGCTGTCAATGTTTTTCAGCACATTCATATTTCATACTTATGTAATAGTATTCAGCAAATAGAGACAATCTAAGGATGGCAATGTGATTTGCTAATGTTAGCCCACACTGGCCCCTATCATTTGGAAAGCATTTCTTATGGAATTTGTATTTTAAAATATAAAAAATATCTTTAAAATACCAATGTATATGGAATGGGAATTTCTACAGTCCATTCTGATGGACACTAAATGTAAACAATCGACTTCAGTTCATTCGATAAAGGCAAAAATAATTGTTCAATCACACTTATTTATCAATATAGACACCTTGAAGCAAAGAATCCTTGGAGCAATTTCTTGACCTTTTACATGACCTTGGGTTAGTCATGTATAGAAATGTCAAGTTCATGAGATGTCCTATTTGGAATTCAGTAACAGCTGTTCAAATTACAGGACCTTGTTGATATCTACACCTAGAGTGTGAACATGCAGATATGGCAACTAAATCCCACATGGTTAAGCCAAAAACCATGGTTAAGATTAGTCTAATCTTTGCTAACTGTGACTTTTAAAAAAAATGTGCAGTCATACTAAAAATAGCAATGAAACATCAAAAGGTAAGGTAAGGTAAGGTAAAGGTCCCTAGTAGATTGCCCTGTCAGCCATGACTATGTCACAGCTGTTGGGTATGTCGCTCATCCCTGATTCAAAGCCGAGAGTCAGCGCTGTCCAAAGACATCTCTGTGGTCATGTGGCTATCATGATGGCACAGAACGCTCTTACCTTCCCACCGAGGTGTTATTTAGAATCATAGAATCATAGAATCATAGAGTTGGAAGGGACCTAGTAGGTCATCTAGTCCAACCCCCTGCCTGCAGCAGGAATTCCCCCTAGAGCATCTCCAACAGATGCTCATCGAGCCTCTGCTTGAAGATCCCCAGTGAGGAAGAGTCCACCACCTCCCTTGGCAATCTGTTCCACTGCCGAACCGCCCTCACCGTCAGGAATTTTTTCCGGATTTCCAGCCGGAATCTCCTTTCTTGCAGTTTGTACCCATTGGTTCTAGTTCTGCTTTCAGAAGCAGCTATGAACAAATTGGCCCCTTCCTCCCTATGACAGCCCTTCAGGGTCCTGAAGAGGGCAATCATGTCTCCTCTTAGCCTCCTTTTCTCCAGGCTGAACATCCCAAGTTCCCCCAACCTTTCCTCGTAGGGCTTCCCTTCCATCCCACTGATCATTCTTGTCGCTCTCCTCTGGACTTGCTCCAGTTTGGCTGCATCTTTCTTAAAGTGAGGTGCCCAGAACTGAACACAGTACTCAAGGTGAGGTCTCACCAATGCTGAATAAAGAGGAACTAGAACTTCTCATGACTTGGAAGCTACAGTCCTCTTAATGCAACCTAAAATGGCATTTGCCTTCTTTGCAGACACATCACACTGCTGACTCATGTTCAGCTTGTGATCCACGGCGACTCCAAGATCCCACTCACATGTTGTGCCAAGTATCCCCCATTTTATACCTATGTTTTTGGTTTTTATTGCCTAAGTGCAGAACCTTGCACTTCTCCCTGTTGAAATTCATTCTGTTTGTTACAGCCCAGGATTCCAGTTTATCCAGATCCTCCTGGAGGTTTCTCCTATCTTCTGATGTGTTTGCTACTCCTCCCAGTTTGGTGTCATCTGCAAATTTGATCAGGCTCCCCCATACCCCTTCCTCCAAGTCATTGATGAAAATGTTAAAGAGAACTGGTCCCAAGACAGAGCCTTGGGGGACCCCACTAGAAACTGACCTCCAGGTTGACACAGAACCATTTACTAAAACCCTTTGAGTGCGGCTAGAATAAAATGGTCTAGCCAGTTGCAGATCCACCTAACAATTGCCCTGTCTAGCCCATATTTTTCCAACTTCCTAATTAAAATGTCATGTGGGACTTTGTCAAATGCTTTGCTGAAGTCAAGATAAATGACATCCACAGCATTGCCACTGTCCAGTAAGCTCGTAACCCAATCAAAAAAGGAGATCAGATTTGTCTGGCAAGATTTATTCTTGGTAAATCCATGCTGGGTTGTTTTGATCACCGAGTACTTGTCTAGATGTGCAGAAATTGTGTGTTTTATGATTTGCTCTAATATCTTGCCCAGGACTGAAGTCAAACTGACTGGTCTATAATTTCCCGGGTCTTCTTTTTTCCCCTTCTTAAAAATTGGGACTACATTTGCCCTCTTCCAGTCCAGTTGCACTTCTCCACTCCTCAAGGATTTCTCAAAGATGATTGACAGAGGCTCTGCAAGGACATCTGCCAGTTCCTTAAGAACTCTAGGATGCAGCTCATCTGGTCCAAATGACTTGAATTCATTTAGGCCAGTTAAGTGGTTTCGAACCAGTTCTCTGTCAATCTTAATCTGCTGTTCTGCACCATCCATGTTTTCATTACCTCTTAGGGGATGTAAACACATCCCCGAATCAGTCAATGATCCCGCACCCCCATTTGCACAGCCCTCCTTCTGTGAATAGACGGATGCAAAGTAGGAGTTGAGCAGCTCCGCCTTCTGCTGGTTTCCAGACACCTGTTGTCCATCCTTGTCCAAGAGCAGCCCCACCCCCTCGTCTCTCCTCCTGTTCCTCTGGGCATATCTAAAGAAGCTCTTTTTGTTATCTTTGACTCCCCTGGCCAGCCTCAGCTCATACTGAGCTTTAGCATCCCTGACCCCCTCCCTACATGACCGGGCTACCTGCCTGTACTCCTCTCTGGTGATCTTTCCAGTCTTCCACTCCCTATACTTCTCTTTCTTTAACTTCAGCTGATCCCCAAGTTGCTTGGGGAGCCAACCTGGTTTTTTCAGCATTTTCCCCCCTTTCTTTTTTATTGGAATTGTTTCTTTTTTATTGGAATTATTTGCATTTGCATGCTTTCGAAATGCTAGGTTGGCAGGAACTGGGCTAAGGATGGGAGCTCACTCCATCTTGCAGCACTGGAAAAAAGGCACAGTGTCTTAACCAGCTAAAACACTGCAGCCCATAATGAAATACCTAAACAACTCCAGTCTTTGGTGATGTTTCATTCAAAGCACAATAAGCAACAGAGCAATTTCAAGCCCTGAATTTTGTGAGTTTAGAAAAAAAGTCCAAAATCCAACCCTGTGTCCATGACATGAGAGTTAGTAACAGAATTAGTAAGGAATTGCAAGGATTGGACAAAATATGGAGTGGTCTTGTGCCATGGGGCTGTTAAAGCAGCTAGGAAAGCCATCCTGGATTACTCTGAAATGGCTCTGATGAAGTTGCAAATGGTCTAGCAAGCTGGCAATGAATTGAAATTTCTACAGACACAAAGAAGGTGTAATAAGCAAGAAAGCCAAGCCCAAGAATGGAACAATTAACAAATTACTCTTTGCAGAGTAATTTTGATAGCGGATACATTTAAGGAACTTCAGCAACACCTTGAATGAATCAAGAAATGTAAGATAAAGAATACGAGTATCAGTACAGAAAAGACTGAAGTATTGGCAGTCAAAATAGAAACACATACCCTAAACATCACAATAGAGGAAGTAAGGATAAAACAATTGTTAAAGTTTAAATACGTGTATCCGGGAACAACATTTGCTGACTATTAACTACAGAAAACACAGTATGTTACAAAGGAAGAGTCTTCCTTTCTGCATTTGAGGTATACATAGAATTCTAATACAGTAAAACAGGGAATTCTCTTTCAGAAAATGGGTTTTCAATCTTCTTTTAAAGACCACATTATACAGGTGCTTCTGTGGAACAGAAGGGGGGTTTACCAGGGTTAAAAAAAAAACAAACAGAATTTTATTGCTCACCCATAAATAAAAATGCCACCAGTCTTCACATAATGTTCCACAATAGTTTTCTAGTTAAAATTATATAGTATATATACATGGCAATATAAACTGCAATAAACGCTTCAAAGTCACATTTACATCTTTTTAATGATTTTTTAAGGTCATGCTAAAACTCAAAGAGCACACAGTTCTGCCCAACCTGCTGTCTCTCATATGGCTGATTTCAGTGGCAGTGCTGGCAGTCTGCCATCAGTGTACAGTAAGTGGCTGCCACTCAGAAGGTCACAAAAAGATTATGGGCACAATCCAGAGTAACTACGGGGAGTCCTTGCTCCGGTGTAAGAACAATTTGCTCTGGATTGCAATATGAATTTCCCATAGGTTTTCACTAGGTGGTGCAGTAACTACGGGTACACGCAATGTCTCTTACGTGCTCCCGTAGTTACTCTGGATTTGGGGCTATATCTCCTCTTTCTACCTCTTCCTTAACAGCTGGCAGAGGGCTCTAGAGAAGCACTTAATTTCATATTTTCTCAACTTAAATCACATGTAAATTTTAAAATGTAGTGAAAACCAATGTCTAACTTTCCATTGTAAAATTAAGTTTATATTAGTTTAACATCTGGTTTACAGTCCAATCCTAAAGTGCTTGTGATGCCAGATCTACTGCAGCACCAAAATGGCTGATATCCTAAGCTGCTGCAGGCAACAGCCAGAGCTTCCATGGAGAAAGGGTTTTGTCTTTTGTCTCTGACTAAGGGCAAAATCCATAGTAACTACAGGGAGTCCTTGGTCTAAGAACAACTTACTCTGGATTCCAATAAGAATTTCCCATAGGTTTTTACTAGGTGGTGCAGTAACTATGGGTGCACGTAAAGTCTCTTACATGCTCCCGTAGTTACTCTGGATTTGGGGGATAAGATCCCTTAGCTTTTCCCTTATTCTTATTCCTGACTAAGAAAAGGAGCCCCACAGTGAGTCAACACAATTTCTGTCTACACAGTTTTCTAACAAAATTCCATACCTTTGGAATCAAGCTTCCATATAATGCTGGAAGACCCTACCCCAGTGATTTTTCAACCTTTTTTCAACTCATGACACAGCATCAGTTGTTTTTACCATTGTCAAGGCACACCATGCTGTTCAAATCCCCAAGTTTTCCTATTAATAAATGTCCCTCACTAAATTTCTGTGGTACACCTGAGGACTATCCACAGCACATCAGTGTGTCATGGCACACTGGTTGAAAAATCACTGCCCTACACAGAGGCTCTAGATCTTGTGGAGCTAAGCTTTGCTGGTCCTGCTTCCTCCCCACCATGCCTTCTCTCTTCGCACTGCCTCCCACTCTGGAATGCCTCCTCCCTGCCTCATTCCAAACCACCATTTAGCAGCCTGCTGCCCTTTTGAGCAGTCTGCTGCCCTGCCACTTTGTGGCAAAGCACAGGTGTAGAATCGGCACTAGTGGAGAACTGGCTGGTGCTGATGCATTGCTGGTGCTTGACTAGCACATGTGAGCTTGGCTTACAAACATGCTTTATAGTATGTTTGCAACACCAACCAGTTGTGGAGTACTGGTGGTTCACCCATAGGATAGGGCCATCAGTATGCTACAATCCCATCATATCACATGTTTAACACTGAAAATGTTGCTTAGTTCATTTGAAAGGTGTGAGATTATTACTTCAGTAGTAACACAACCATTTAAGAAAAGAAATACAGAAAGGGAAAAATAGCACACTTGGTGGTTTCTCAGTAAAGAATTACTTACTTCTAATGTGTCACAATCAATCTCCCCTTCTAGTTCCAGAGTACTTCCTACAGCATCAGTTAAAATCTCTTTAACCAAACCACAGAATCTGAAAGTAACATATATACCATAGTCAAAGATAATAAAATCTCTGTATTTCTGCACAGCTGTCAAGCTTTATAATTCATATGCAAAGTAATACATTTGCCAAAAAGTTTTTTTATTTCCTTGCTGAAACCATTAAGGTTTCAGTGATGCATGATCACTATTTATTTTTATTTATCGGCATCCTTCAGTCTCGAAAGACTATGGTATCGTGCTCTGATTGGAGGTCCTGAAACAGCATCTAGTGTGGCTAAAAAGGCCAATTCGAGAGTGGCAGCCCCTTCCACACTGAGGACAAATAAATTCCGTCCCCTGCCCAGGTCCCAGGTTTCGCTGCTTTTGGGTCTGTCTCTTTGCTTCAGCCTGCCGAACAAGTGTCTCTTCCAGTTGGAGAAGGCCATGCTGGGTCTTTTGCCTCCACGCTGAGCGGTCAGAGGTCAAGGTTTCCCAGCTGCTGATGTCCATTCCCAAGGCCTTTAGATCCCTCTTGCAGATGTCCTTGTATCGCAGCTGTGGTCTCCTTCTTGGGCGCTTTCCCTGCACTAATTCTCCATATAGGAGATCTTTTGGAATCCGACCATCAGCCATTCTCACGACATGCCCAAGCCAGCGTAGACGCCGCTGTTTCAGAAGTGTGAACATGCTAGAGATTCCAGCACGTTCCAATACTGTGTCATTTGAGACTTTGTCATGCCAGGTGATTCCAAGAATACGTCGGAGACAGCGCATATGATGATCACTAATACACCTTATAAAAGGTGTATTAATAAAGGTGAAAGATGCAATATTAAAAGGTGAAATTCATATTTCAAAAGTGTTGTTATCCAATGAACTCTTTTCATTAAGTGTTTTACAGCACAATCCTGTGTATATCTACTCAGAAGTAAGCTCCAATGAATTCAACGATCCTTACATCCAAGTAAGTGTACACAGCAGATGTTCTCAAACTGGTGAGGTGTTGTGACACCCCAGCCTGAGAAACCTTGTGTCTCAGCCCTTAAGGAAAAAGAGGAAGTTAGTGACATAATCTCCAGGATTGTGATACTTCCTGGGTTGGGACATTTTTGAGTTGTTTCGATCCACTGCCAGAGTTTCACATATCTGCAGTGTGACATTAATCATGAGGAATCATAAAAAATCCATAAGTAATTTTTCATGTGAATATATACCAGTTTTATGGCACCTCCCAATTCCTATAAATCACAGTAAACAAAGCAAAATGAACAAACCTCTCACCTACTACACTGGCTTTCTGTAGAAAAGTAGATTTGAAAGTCATCAGAGTTGTCATGGACATACAGAAAACAGCATCTTTCATCAAATTTAGATATGCTGCAAGAAAAATCCATTAAAAATAAAGTTATAATAAGTTCATTAGATGCAGGAGAGGACAGTATGAAGGAGCCAAATGGAAAGCATCCAATTCTACATAGACAGCATCTAAATTTTCTGCCCAAGCAGAAAATTCAATACAATATAACAATTCTGTCACATGTTTAAAGTTTTGTGTTGGCTGGAGAGGGGACAACATGTATGATGGACATTATCACCCAGCCAGCAAGAAGAAAACAAATGAAAAATCATGGTGGAAAAAAAACATGCAGTACATATTGTGGATATTCGAAGTCCCAGATTCTACGAATATACAACAGGGAAGGTTAATAAAGATGACCTTCAAGGAAATGCCTTGTGACACAGATATTTTGAAAACAATTCCCTTTCTCAATAATAACATGTGCACTTCAAAATTTATAGTGTAAATTGTATTTTAATTGCTCAATCCTAAGGGCATACTGGAAGTCGTGTACTGGCAACAAAGTGTGCCTTGCAGCTATCACGGAGGGAGACTTGCCATTCAGTGCAGTTGGGCTGATATTGCAACTGGCGAGCAGCTGTGGTCAAGCACCAGTGACCTGCACAGAAGTCCCAGTGGTGGTAAGTCAGGGCGTGGGTGAACTGAAATAGTAGGAGGCAGGAGGAGACCAGAGGAAGGAGTCAAGGCCAGGAAGAGAGTAGTATTGGTGACAGTGACACCAATCTCCTTTTGGCCTTCTCAGCCTCAATCTGCCTTCCCTGGTCCATTTGTAATCGCACCAGAAAAATCACATTTTCAGATCAGAGTAGACCCATTTGGACAGTAGAGGTTTATCCCTGGACCATGGAACAAATGTTTCATTATCTGGAGGAGATCTCAAAGACTTCCCCCCATACAGGATAAAGCACAGACTCTGATGGCATGTGTACATTTCAGGGGCTCTTTGCAGGTGGTGGGTAGGTTAGATAGGATTGTAATTTTCTCTTCTGGGAATGTACGTCAATTATTTCATGCAATATGGGGGTGATTTGCACTACTATCCCTTTGCAGCTCTCTGCATACAATGTTTCTGGAGAGCCCCCAGTCCTCCAGTGTAGATGTGGGGGAAGGATTTACCAAGGCAAGGATGACCATATGTCATAACCAAAAATCAAGACTCCCCAAAATGAAGGGTGTCCAAGAAAAACGTAGGACATGACAAAGTCAAAGTTAAAAACACTCATGTATTGCTTTCATATGCATAATTTAAACACTATATTACTTACAAAATTTAAAACTATTACACACAAATTATTACCCATAATTTATTAATTATAAGAAGGCTACATGCAGGGCCAGATTGAGGTTCGATGAGGACCGAAGGTAATGGGGCCCTTGATATGACCAGCTGTCCTTTGTCAACAATAAATTGTCCCTTTTTTGTGTGTGGAATATATGCTATATGGTAATTTATGGACCTACACAACACAAAACACTGTTGCTGTATGTAGGTTTTATTTTACAGTATTTGTTTTTAATCTTATACTTTAAAAATTTTCATCCAGTTTTTTTTTCCTTTAAATTTTTTGGGGGCCCCCAAGTGAGCTGGGCCCTAAGCTATAGCTTGTTTAGCTTATACATAAATCCAGCACTGGCTACAGCTGCCTGCATACAGGGAAAAGAAGGATAATGGCATCCATCAGTCTTGAAAGACTATGGTATCGTGTTTGACGCTGACACTGCATGCAAAGCACAAAGGCCTGAGTAGATTGTTATGGAGGATAGGCTGTTACCCAAGCAGCAAATCCCCCCTCTCCAAACCACTGAAATAGTCCAATGGAAAGGCAGAGCCGATACGATTGGTTCCAGCTGCGTTGCAGAGCTGGGCTAAGGACAGGAGCTCACCCTGTCTTGTGGGGACCTGGGTCTCGAACCCTGGCCTGCTGGTTAATAGGCACAGTTAACCACTTGCACCACCTACAGCCCATATACAGGGAAAAGGGGGACAATAAAGATTTTTTCCCCAGAAAACAAGGCTTAAAAAGAGGACATGACCTGGAAAAACAGGTCATATGTTCACCTTGAATTTACCATGTTTAGAAGGCAACAGAAAAATTTATTTGGCTATTTCCCTTTTGTGCATCCTTCTTAGGATCCTTCTTGCTGATTTTCTTCTTCACATTGTCTGCTACTGTACTAAAACTCTTTCAAAAGTAATTTATATTCAATGAAAGCTAAAATGTTACCAGAATCATAGTATCATAAAATATATTAAGAAGTTTTGTCATGAAAAACAACATTAGGAGAGAAAGAGAACTGCTGACCATCCACCTCTATACAACACATATTAAACGTCCTCCAATTCAAAAAGGTCAAATGAAGGCTGAACTACGCAGACAGTCTCTGTCTAATACTATACACATGAGACAAATAAATCCATACTACAATAGATTAGTAAGGGGAGAAAGCAATGACAATTTTCAAAGGTTATGTTCAAAAAAATCAATACCCACCCATTTGAGTTTTCAATTTGCTGATCTAAATGTAACATTTTGTATAGCAGTGTACGTGGAAAGAAAGATTAAGCGACTTCTTGAAATCTACCGTAATTCCCGACTTATGAGGCGCACTTTTTTACACCCAAAAGGGAGTAAAAAAAACTCCTGCATCTCTTAAGCCGATATATGGCTTCCCTACCCCCAGGCGGCCAGAAGGCCGCCTCCCTGAGAGCAACCACGCCTCTCAGAGGTTTGGGTGCGCTGACAGAGGTTCTGCCCTGGCCTTGCGAGGCTGGGAGAGGTCCCACAAGACCCTCCCAAGCCTTGTACAGCTAAGGCTGAGCCTCTGTCTGAAAGGGGCTCTGCTCTCCCTCCCAGAGCGGCCAGAGGGTTGGCCTCCCAGAGGGTTGGCCGCTCTGACAAGGAGAGCGCTGGTCACGCAAGATTCCTAAGCCTCGCATGATTAGAGCCTCCACCTTCAGAGCGCTCCAGCCTCAGAAAGGCTGGGACTCTCTGGATGGGGCGGTGCTCTCTGGCCCTGCGAGGCTGGGAGAGCTCTCCCAGCCTCGCAGGGCCTGACAGCCCTCCTCCAGCATGTTCAAGCCTTGGAGAGGCTTGGGTGCGTTGGAGGCGGCGGCGCTGAGGCCTGGCTGCACCGGACCATAACATGCACCTTGAAATCAAGGTGCGTGTTATAGTCCAGTGCGTGTAATAAACCAGGAAATACGGTACCTCTTTCTACAGTGATGGTATACGCTTAAGCAATACAAGTGAGAGGAAGATGGGTTATATTGAGTGGTCCATCTACATAAAATACAATTTGTCCATCTAGGTCAGCACTATCTCTGAAGCCACCAACCGATAGCAGCTCTCCAAGGTTCTAACAGGAGTTTTTTCTCACCCTATCCAGACATGTCAGGGATTTCATGTCCTTCAGCTTGAAAAGAACTTCATCACTGGATATCTAAAACACTAGAAGTATTCCACAACTGAAATAGGACACTTCCCTAATTAGCTTATGTTTTTTAAAAGAGGCATTAGAAAATTAGGAAGGTAATGGTGAAACTAGTAAATTGTTGAAGCTGGTATACTGAAGAAAATATTTAAGTATGCAACCACAAATGTCCAAACTGGCTGTAATAATACTATTATCTTGTACAATAGATGCTTTGAGGGGAAAAAAATGAAGATGTTCCTATGGAGTCCATGAACAAGTTTCATGCATGTCCAAGGAGGGGTTATACAAGGACTTCAGCAAACCATGAAATGGATCTCCACTATTATGGATCTCCACTATTTGAAATGGATCTCCACTAATACATACAAGAATTGAAAGAAAAATGGAAGAGGAAAATGGTGACATAAGATCAGAGGCGTGGATGAGCGTGGATCAGAGACTAGAATGTAGCGTGGGATGTGATCTGCCATGGGTGCCAGGGTACCAGGGGCACCAGGGGGCGCCACTGACACTACTCTGGTGGTTCCCCAGTCGCCCCCTCCCATGCGCCTCCTCGGGTGCACTCCAGCCATTTTTGAATTGTGCATTGCTCTGGGTGTTCTCAGCGCTGTTAAGAGTGACGTGGGTCCAGAGTAAGCTCCTCCCCCACCTCGCAGCCAGTCAGAGAGCTTCTAGCAGCCTCAACTGCTACTAGCAGTTCTCTAACTGGCCAGGAGGTGGGGAAGGAGCTTACTCCGGGCCCACATCACTTTTACAAGTTCTGAGAACACCCAGAACCATGCACAATTCAAAAATGGCTGCTGGCTGGGCCAGGAGACTCTGCCGCCTGGCACGCAGCCAATCCTCACTCCAGTCCTCCAGGACTCGGAGCTGCGAGGTGCCTGCAGCACCCTGCAATCAGCTATGCCTTTCATTCAGTTGCCAGTCCGCTCTCCCTGGAACCTGCTTACCAACCAGCCTGCAGCCAGAGCCAGCCCACTCCAGCCCGACCGCCACGTCCAGAGCCCTAGTGTGTCTGGCCACTGGCTCCATGGAACTCGCATAGCCTCCAGAGCCGCCACATGGCCAGCTGCTTCCGTGCCGCAGACACATTTTTGGTTGGCAGCCCTCAGCAGGAGTAGAAGCAGGAAAATGCAACTCCTGTCCCTGCTCCCCTGGGGACCAGCCACCCATCCCCCACCTACCTACCTACCTACCTAACCAAACCCACCCACCCACTACCTACCTTCCAACCTCCCCACATACACACCTTCCATATACACACACAGCGGTACCTCTCATAACAAGCGTTTCACATAACAAGTATAAATTTCCAAGAAATCTTGCTTCACATAACAAGTTCCGCTTCACTTAACAAGCAAGCATGCTATGGGCACGTGTGCTATGCAGCTCTGACACTCCATGTGGAGGCTCTTTAAAAGGGCTGCTGGCCAGTGCTGCTGCCTCTAACTGCCCCCAACTTGGGGACAGTTGCCTGGGGATGCCAGAGGTAGCTGCTCCTAGCAACCCCCAAGTGCCCCACCAGCCACCTTGACCCTCCAGTAGCAGCCCAGGTAAGCCTCCCAGGAAAGTGTCTTTGCTTGTCCTCCTAACCATGTCTTTGATCTCCTCCTAAGCATGTCTACTCCGAAGTAAGCTCCATTGTGTTAAATGGGGCTAACTCCCAGGAAAGTGTCTTTAGGATTGCAGCCTAAGTAGACTTCATAGGATCATGCACACTGAATGCATGTTTTGAATTCAATTCCAATGTTTTGCCATCATTTTTACATAGTAAATATTTTTATATGAATATTTTTAGGGTTGTGGAATCAATCGTCTGAGTTTCCATTGTTTCTTATGGGAAAATCCGCTTCACTTAATGAGTGTTTCCCTTATTTATGTATGTATGTAGGTATGTATGTATGTATGTATGTATGTTTATTAAATTTATATCCCGCCTTTCTTCCCTAAGGAATGGATCTCAAGGCGGCTGACAGCAATTAAAAGAACAATAAAACACCATTAAAATTAGATAATAAATACAGATTAAAACACAATTAAAATACAGTTAAAATACAATTAGATTAACAAGCTAAAAACATATAGACTAAAAATGATAAAAACAAGGCCCCCAACCTCTGCCCCCATTAAAAAGCTTTTTTAAAAATAAAACGTTTTAAGGCTCCACCTGAAGCTCTGTATTGAGGCTTTGTTTCCCTTAGAATACAATCTAAAAATAGTCTAATTTGCATATGTTATAAATGCAGGTCTAATGGACCCGGTTGGTATTCTAAGGGTATTCTAAGGTATTCTAAAGCATGCCTCCGGAACAAATTAAGCTCTTTATGTGAAGCACCACTGTACCATAACCTAAGAAGACACCAGAACAGTTTCATTTTATTCGCTTGGTTAGAATGGCTTATATCTACTACTCAAAGCAAGACACAGCAAGCAAACTGAGAGCACAATCCTAACCCTGTCCACTCAAAAGTAAGCCCCACTGTGTTCAATGGGTCTTACTCAGGAAAGTGTCTTTAGGATTCCACCCTGAGTAAGTTTAAAAGCACATCAACATTTTAAGCTGGATTATTTAAATCTGAAAGACAACTTTTAATTTCTGCCTCACTTAAAAAACTACGTTTCCAACTTTTATGTTTATAATTGAGATAAGAAAAAGCATTTACCATCATACAGCCTTTAGGCACAGTGAAAAAAAACATGAAACTATCTTCAAGTCCACCAACCTTATTCCTCTAATTGAAGAAGCTGTAAAATTCCACTCATGAATTTGTTTCTGAAAATAGATAAAATAATAACACATTATCTCAATGACATATTATGATGTTCTCTTATCATGTGTGGTCATCAAGACTGGGCAAAGCAATATTGCCCTGGTTTGAGCAATAGCAATTTCCTGTTCAAGGCAGTATAAAAACAATATTGACAATGTTGCTGCTCCAATTCCCCTAGGATAAGGGGTCTCCAAACCCTGGCCGGGGTGGTTGGCAGATTTGGCCCGTGGCAAGCCTCTAAGTGGCCTGCAGACAGCCTCTGGTTTGGATTTGACAGTAGTGTGCAAGGAGCATGATAAGGGCAAAGAAGTTGACATGTTTAATGCAAATTTTATTTTTCATGACAGAGCAAATTTTCTTACCGTTTCTGTAGGAGATACGTGCCACAAGGAAACAGTTCCTTCATCTGCTTCATTGTTGATTGAAACGTATGCAGGTTGATAAACCTTAGTTGGCTCTATCACTAATACCTAAAACAAAGAACACTTGTTCAGTTAAGATTGCAATCCTAAACTCCAGTTAGGCCAGTCTAAGCCCCAGCCTAAGTCCTGCTCTGGCCTAGGGGTGTCATAAAAGTGCTGTAAGGCACTTCTGCCACACTCCTGGCAGGTGGTTTAGGCCAATCCACAGGCATACACTGACCTTCTCATGCTACCATAGGAAGATATGGCAAGTGAGTCAGGCCGGCTTACATTGCTTAGGATTGTGTCCTATATCTCATAACCTTCTTACCATAACACCAATTGCTAAATGTGTATTTGTAAGATTGCTCTGGTAAGTAAATTCATTTACTATAAAACAAGCATCTCTCACTCTTGCTCTCTTCATTAAGAAGCAATGAAAGATTTTTTTACACAGAATCATAACATGGCTAAAACAAAACTGAATTATTTATTTATTCTGTTTATTCTGTTTGTATCCCACTTTTATTTCTAAAGGAAGGAAACTCAAGGTGAATTACAGCATTTAAAACAGAATAAAATATAGTTAAAATTAGATAAAAGCAGTAGAAAGACATTAAAATACAATTAAAAACTTATAAAACAATAAAGGCTCAAGTTTTAAAAAAACTGGAAGTACCCAAGAACAGCCATTATAAGCCTATCTGAGTGTACTAAGTTTATTTTTTGTACTGACTGCATCTTGGAGCTCCTCTAATATGGGACTACAGGTGTAACCTAATAATATGCAATTTATTTATATGATATTTTGAGCACAATCCTAACCACGTTTGCTTAAAAAGTAAGCTCCATTCTGTTCAATGGGTCTTACCCCCAGGAAAGTGTCTTTAGGTTTGCAACTTTTGTCTCAAAGTGAACATGGCTGGCTCTTTAAATTGAAAGATAAGCATCCCTTACGTAGCAAAAAAAGGCAAGTTCTTCAGTTTTTGTATGTGTGGGATGGTGTCCACTTGTTAGCAGTTAATGGCTTAAAGGCAGCCTGCTTCTAAAGCACATGAGTAACATGTGCTTTACATAAGTAAAGCACAGTAACATGTGCTTTACATAAGTAACATGCCAGGCAATTAAGCTTCTCTTGGAAAAGTCAGGAAGTGTTAATCATTTCTGAATTGTCTCTGAGCTGAAAGGAAGCCACTTGAAAGAGAACTTCATTAATTGCCTACCTTGTTACCATACTAACTAATTGTCTTTGTATAACATGAAAAGAGGTTTGGAGGTTCTTGGAACCAAATGGTGCAAACAGGGAGGTTCAACTTGTATATTAATTTCTATGATTTAAAATTAACAAATTTTAAAACAAATACCAACAGAAGGTGCATGAAATGTATTCTGAATATTTATTTATTTATTCACATAATTTGTACCCCGCATTACTTATGAAGACCCAAGGTGGCTTGGGTTGCTTCTAGAATACTTTCCAGATTAATCTTGCTTGCATTCAATGCACTGTTTGCATGTTCTTAATGAATAGGATTAAAAAATCTCACAACAACCTAAGATTATTAAATAATGTGACTTATTTTGAGAGTGACAAAACTGTGTCTGCATCTCCTAATGCTGGCTCTGATTTTGTCCTTGCAGTCTAAGGTAGGTAGAAGAGCACCTACCCGAAAAGCTGGAGACTTCCCTTTCCCTGTTCTTTCAAAAGAAGAAGCCCTTTTTTCCTTAAGCGTTTGCCAGCTCATCACATGCCCCACATGTCAGTGGAAAGCATTTTCTCTTAGTAGATTCCCTGCTCTCTGCTCATGTGCTTCTTTTGAACATGTCCTGGCTAGGGCCAGTGTTCCAGGTCTGGTTCCACATTTCTAATCCCAATGATAGTCACCCATCTTCACCACCACCTTTGATTTGCTCTCTGCCCAGGCAAATTTGCCTACAGTCTTAGCCAAACATGATGATAAACTTATTGGTGTTGCAATGTTAAGACCTCTTCCATATCCAAAATACAGGGTGATTCAAAATGAATGGGACAAAAAGAAAACATACCTGTTACTGCTGTAATGGGTTTATTTTTGAAATACAAATTTAAAAACTATAAAATAAAACTATATATATAGTGAAACGATAACTATACAAGTTTCTAATGATGTTCGATGTTGGCCCCTCCTGTGACATGGCAAATGTTTATGCGGTAATCCAATTTATGCCACACTTTCACTAGCATATCCAGTGTTATTGAGTCCAATATGTCATTTATCTTGCTGCTTTAATTGCTGCAAGTCCTGAGGAAGTGGGGGCACAAACACTCTGTCCTTCATGTTACCCCCAGAGGAAAAAATTAATGGTGTTATATCTGTGGATCTGGGCGGTCAAAAAAGTAATGGCACATCTTTTCACCCAGCACAGCCAATCCAGTGATGGGATAGATGATTGTTGAGGTAATCACGGACGTCGTTATGCCAATGCAGTGGAGCACCATCTTGCTGCAGAATGAAGTCAGGAACCGCTTTGTCTAACTGAGGTAACAACCACTCAGAGAGCATGTCTCAGTAGATAAACCCCGTAATCGTGTTTTCCACGAAGAAAAATGGCCCAAACACATTGCTGTTCGGTGCTGGGTCAAAAGATGTGCCATTACTTTTTTGGCCGCTAGCAAAATTGTGGCAGAAATAGGATCTCTCCCTTACAAGTAACATGGTTTACTTGCCATCATATTCTACCAGTTTTCGTGGCAGTTCATAACATCAGGCTGCAATATTAAAGCATATTCAGTCTGGTACTGAAAAAGGCACATTCCAAATCATTGTTGTACACTAGGAGCCTTGGAGTGTACGGAGAAAGGCTGGAATGGATGAATCACAAGCTGGAATTAAGATTCCTGAGAGAAATATCAATAACCTCAGATATGCAGATAATACACTCTAATGGCAGAAAGTGAGAAGGTGCTAAGGAACCTCTTGATAAGAGTGAAAGAAGAAAGTGCAAAATGTGGCTTAAAAGTAAACATTAAAAGAAACCAAGATCATGGCTTCTGGTCCCATCAACTCATTGCAAATACAAGAGGAAGAAATGGAAGTTGTGACAGAGTTTATTTTTCTGGGCTCTAAGATCACAGCAGATGGTGACTGCAGCCAAGAAATCCAAAGATGCCTGCTTCTGGGAAGGAAAGCTATGACAGGGCTAGACAAGATAATCAAAAGTTGAGATACCACTTTGCTGACAAAGATCTGCCTAGATATTAGCTATTAATTAGCAATTAATTTTTCATTTTCTTGTAAACCGCTTTGTGAACTTTTCAGTTGAAAAGCGGTATATAAATACTGTAGACAGGTAGATAGATAGATAAAGCTATGGCTTTCTCTGTGATAATGTATGGCTGTGAGAGTTTAACCCTAAAGAGGGCTGACTGCCAAAGTATACCTGCCTTTGAATTATGGTGCTGGAGAAGACTCTTGAGGGTCCCTTGGACTGCAAGGAGATCAAATACTGAGATCAAATTTGACATCAAAAATCAAATCAGTCCATCCTGCAGGAAATCAACCCTGACTGTTCACTGGAAGGTCAAATACTGAAGCTGAAGCTCAAATATTTTGGCCACATCATGAGAAGGGAGAACTTTTTAGAAAAGAGCCTGACGCTGGGAAAAACTGAAGGCAAAAGGAGAAGGGGATGGCAAAGGATGAGGTCATAAGATACTGTCACTGAGGCTATGAACATGAATTTGGATGGACCTCAGAAGCTGGTGGAGGATAGGGGACCTGGCGTACTGCAGTCCGTGGGGTCATGAAGAGTCATATACGACTGAACAACTAAACAATAACAACAAAAGCCTTACTGGAAATCTCAAGCCATTTGTTGTTTCTTTGGTTGCCTCAAAAATGATGTCTAACCAGAAGTTCAACCGTTCTTGTCTTGGAGAATGCTCAATTGTAAGTTTCTTGAAACGCTGAATTAACATCAGGTTCTGGACTAAGGACTTCAAATACCTGGAACATATAAACAAAATTCAATTAACAAAACAATGGCAGGTATCAATAAAAGTTAATGATAAAGCAAGACCTTTCATTTAAGTTACAGAATGTCACTTGGATCAAAACAGACAGCTTCGATCATTAGAAAACTGACCTCGCAAGAACCATATCTCTTTTTCTACACCGTATAGAATGCTGTAGCCAGGACATAATTCTCCAAATTCACAAGTCACCTACATGATTTGGACTTAAAACTGAAAAATCAATACTCAAATGTGATGGTTGTGATGGGAGCAAATACTGCAAATAGCTAAACCAAGTACACAAATAAGCACATGGTGCTTATACTTCTGCCATCAAAATTCTCTGTGAATCTTTGTGGTTTAATCCTAAGGAGATGGGTAATCCAGACTTGTACTGGAGCAAGCAGGCTGCTATGCCTGCACTGCATCAGCACAAGTTTGAGGGGGGCTGCTGCTACTCTACCTCAAGGAGAGGCTCGCCTACCCCAATGTGAGGCTGCAGCAGCCTCTATAGGTTGAGAGCTGCAAAAGGTGAGGTTATTTTGGTACTTTTGGAATAATACCCCCTTTTCAGGAAAAAAACCTTGCCTATAGATAGGGATCTATAGGTCTACTATAGATCCCTATAGCAGATATAGATCTACTACTATCTATAGGGATCAATCCCTAACTATAGATAGGGATCTATAGGTCTACTTGGAGAAGAGTCTGAGTAGAGCCTGAGCAGAGAGGAGTGGCCATGAATGTGACATCATAATCATCTTAAATGGAGTACAGAACTAAATTAATAAGTACCTTTCTATGTTGAACTACGTTCTGCACTTAAATTATGTGTACTATATGAATAAAACATTACAATGTTCGTACAAATAACACAGAATGAGACACACTGAAAGTTCCCTGTTGCAGAAAAAGCCATCACCTCCTTTATTCCATGTTTGTAAAGAATACAAATATGGCCACTTTTCCCATCATGCTACAAAGTATTATTATCATGCCCTGGCTCAGAAGATCATAAGCACCACTGTAGGGTGTGGTGCTGTAGCCCAGTGAAGGAAGAAACAGGAAGAAAGCTACACATATTCAATTATGTCTTGGTACATACCAGATTGGTGGTTTCAGTTTAAATAGTCTTTCTGCTGCTTGCACTGCTTTACCAATGTCATTGGCCAACATGCTTACACTGAAGAACTGTCCGACATCCCAGTAATTATTCATTTTTTCCAAGCTCCCTTTTCTTCCCAACAAACTATTTAACCGCACACCTTGGAGAATTCAGATAAGAAAAATTCTGTTACAATCAAACACAACAATTCCCATGGAAAGAGGAGGAAGAGAACCTGGAAAGAGCGCATTCCTAATTACAGTATGGGGAAAATAACTTCAAAGTCTGAGACATAATTGAGAACTCTGCGCATAATTAGCCAGCCGCAACTAAACATCAGTGATGGGAAGGAAGCAGGCATGGAATTTCTTTTCTTTCACTGGTTATGCTTTGACTTTGAGAGGAAGTAAGTGGTACAATTTGTATGTGGTCAAAGGCACTAGTTATAGTCACCTACAGCTAGTGCCTTTGACCATACTATCATATGGCATTTCCATTATATCAATTGATTCTGGAAATTATATATTATTGGTAATGTTTTACTGAAAAGTATAGCACTCCGACCTATCTCAAATTGGCCATAGACCTGCTGTTAGTATTGTAGAAAACACTAACATTGCACAATCAATCAATTAATTAGTCAATCAATCAATCAAGGTAAAGGTGTCCCCTGCAGGTTATACTGCTAGTCATGACTGACAGTAGGGTGTAGTGCTCATCCCTATTTCTAAGCCTTTAGAGCCAGTATTGTCCAAAGAAACTTCCGTGGTCATGGGACCAGGATGACTGCCAAAGGTGCAGAGAATGCTGTTGCCTTTCTCCTGAAATAGTATCTATTTATCTACTTGCATTTACATGCTTTGGCAGGAGCTGGTCTAAGGCAAGAGCTCACCCCATCTTGTAGGACCTGCGTCTCAAACGCAGATTAATAGGCACAGTGTCTTACCAAATTTTGCCACCAAATGAATAAATAAGGGCCCAGTCCTATCCAATTTACCATTCCTGGTGCAATTGTGCCAGTGGGCCATGTTCTGCATCCTGTGGTGGAGACAATGTCACTGGCATCTTCGAAAGATATGGAAACATGTGTTCCCTTACCCCTGGCTGCATTGTAGCTACACCAGAGCTGGAGTGTTGGATAGGATTGGGCCCTAAGTAATTAACCACCAAATCCAGAGTAACTACGGGAGCACGTAAGAGACTTCACGTGCACCCGTAGTTACTGCACCACCTAGTGAAAACCTATGGGAAATTCATATTGCAATCCAGAGTAAGTTGTTCTTACACCGGAGCAAGGACTCCTCGTTACTCTGGATTTTGCCCTAAGGCTGCTATCCTAAAGAGACTTTCCTGAAAGTAAAACCCATTGAACATAATGGGGCTTACTTTTGAGTAGGCATGGTTAGGATTGTGCTGTAAGTAAATTTGTTCACCTATTTTCCTTAATTCCATGGAAGTTTCAAACTGTTGTCCTGCAACAATCAGCAAAACTGCAAGGTTAATTCCAGAATACAGACTTGACTGGAGCTCAAATCCCTTGCGGTACCTGCACAGACAAGATTTTACAAACTGGAAAACAAGCTTGCAAAGAAAAACATTTATTAAAATTCTCATCTCATATTGAAACAACTACTGTTGCATACTACAGAATCTTAATTTTAATCCATTTCTTATTTACAAGTGGAGGATTTAATCAGTCAGCAAAAAAGTGAACAGCCTTTGAATGTATTTGAACATGCAAATGCACATAATGTTGCTTGGACAGTTCTGTCCACAGATGTGTCACATAACTTAAAATTTTAACAGTAAATATTTACATTTTTATTCTACCGGTGTCACAGGAATTTCAAATAAAATATTAAAAATTATTACAAACTAACATGAAAAATTACTAGCTCATATTTTCTTTTAGCCACTTTATAAAAAAAGCATCGTTCTCCTGTACTCCAAAGCAAGAGTTGCTCATATCCTATTATTTCATGCTTAATGCACCTACTACTGTTTGAGCCACATGAAATCATTGCAGTCACATTGCAGTCCCTTGTTTTGTGGTCAGTGAAATCCTTGCTGAGCGACAGTGAACCATCAGCCTTTCAGCAGATAGCAGTTTGGAGGGGAAGGAAAAACATAGTGATGGGTGAGTTTAACAGAAATATGTAAATAAGAGAAATAAGAGGAGGAAGTGAAAGGAGAAAGAAGATGCAAAAGATGGAAAGGGAAAAAGGAAGCAAAGGAGTGGAACAGAACTGAAAGGAAGAGAGGAGTACAATATCTCTACTGAGTTAAGAGGCACCTTTTAAAATAGCATCCTTTTATATTTAGCCAGGGGAGAGGAGGTGTCCTCCTTTGTGTCAATATGGTGTCTTTTCTAGGAACTGATGCCAATAACTCTGTTATAATTTTTATTAGATTGTGAACCCTTTGGAGACAGGGAACCACTTACTGATTAATTTTACCATGTAAACCACATGAATACTGTGTTGAACAGTGATATACAAATTATATCATCATCACAGGATACTTTGTTTTGCCTTTGCACAGTTATACACAACATTCACCACATTTTGCTTCTCTTACCATTCAATGGCTCTGTCTCGACTACTGGTGTCTTTACAGTCTGAATCAAGGAATATGTCCTTATAGATCCTTCCACACAAGCAGAACATGTCTGGTGCAGGATGATCACATGTCTGCAAGACCTGAAGCATCACTTGCAGTGCTTTTCCTCGGTCACCTGCATTGTTCCTTCTGCAGAAAAGGCAGAAAATTACAAGGATTAAGAACCATACATTTGTAAACACAAACACAACTTTTCTTTCCTGGTGGTAGATTTCTCTACAATGAGATTTGACATCTAGTGTATATTCAGTCAGTCAGAACATTTATTGGCATAATACAGGGGTCTCCAATCTTTTAACTTCAGGGCTCCTGGACCTTTAACAATTGTGCAGGGAAGGAAATTTCAGCAGGTGAAGTTTTTCATCTCACAGAACACAAGCGGCACCTGCTGAAATTCCCTCCTCTGCACAATTGTTAAAGGTCCAGGAGCCCTGAGATTAAAAGTTTGGAGAACCCAGGCATAATATATACAGTACATACAGAAATAGTTCACAAACCTTAAGAGTAATAATTATTATTATTATTTATATACTGCCTTTCTGGCCATTGGATTGCTGCTTTTGGGCTTCCTTCAAGGTAAATTACATCTTCTCTAAACCTCTGAAGAGATTTTTAAAATAATCAAAGATATTATAGCTTTTAAGAATTGACTACTTTCCATATTTATAAAACAAAGCTACTTTTTAGAAGTATGGATAAGTATGTAACATTTTAGCAAGAGCATGGTAATTTCTTGTGGTCTGGACAAATTCTGGCAGCCATCTCTTGCCATATAGACAGCTCTTCAGAGATGGTTTCTTTGGCTCCTGCACAAAAAAAGCTTTGCTCAGCTTGTGAAGTTCTTGCCACTCTGGCATCTTCCAATGATATTGAACAGGCAACTTTCAGATGATATTTTTGGGCACGATGATAGCTCTACCCTTTAGAACAGATGTCCTGCCTAGAAAATTTGGTGTTACAGCCCAATTTCTTAATGCCATTGGCTGATCTATAAAGTTTCAGGAATTTTTTTTAAAGCCCCCATAATTTCAACTGCAGTCAGATCCTTCAGACGACAATAGATACTTTATTGAATACCATCAACAACTGGTATATATGTAATGCAAGAAAATATATATCAACTCCTGTGTCTATTGGGCATGCCAGTTCTTTTCCCTTTGTTCCAGTTAGGGCCCAATTCTATGCAACTTTGCAGCACTGATAAAACCATAATGCAGCCTACCCTGCAAAGGCCACTATAACTGAACCCCAACTGAAAGATGCATTGCATGTCCCATTGGCACAGCTCCGCCACATCTGTGCTAAAAAACTGAAGATGATTTGACTCACAGGGTTTCAAAGTAAAATTATAATGTCCCTTCTTATCTTATATTGCAAGAGGCTAAGGGTAGCATTTTAATGATGATCACATTTTCATACACATTTTCAGTGGAGATGAATATATTAGAGATTAATCAACAACACTACTCAAAGGTTCCCGTCTAAATAAAAGCAGATGTTCCTTATAGTTAAATAAACCTACTTAGAAGGCACTCTCATTGTTTGCATTAAAAAGACACATCCATATAAGCAGAAAAAAATTGCAGCAAAAAAAGCAAACACTACTTTGGAGGCTAAATGCCGCATCAAAATGTTCTGCTAACATCCAGAAAGGTTTTTTAAACTATTTATCAATCTGTTTTAAGATCTGCTGATGAATTGCTGACTCCTTGATATCTAGGAAGAGATGCATATAATTTAAAAATTATTATGTGTTTTTCTACATTGGACAAGTCAGTGGCAAACACTTCTAGAATTTTACCATTTTCCTTAATGAAAGAAAAATAATATTGAATTGTTTCAATTTCTAAAGCAGCCAAAAGGTAAAAGGAATCAAAAAGATAGCATTGCTGCATTAAAAATATCCATCAATGCATATTGGAGCAACAAAAATTCTAATGCCAAATATAACTATACAGATGACTAGTTGTCCAATATGTTTTATGATTTGTGCCATTACATTTATTTGCATGTACTGTATTCTACAATACTCAACAATCAAACATACATTTCTCTAAAACAGTGATTTTCAACCAGTGTTCCATGGCACACTGATGTGCAGCAGGAATTTGGGGAGGGACATTTATTAATAGGAAAACTTGGGGGATTTTAACAGCATGGTGTGCCTTTCTCAATGATAAAGACAACTGATGATGTGCCTTGAGATGAAAAAGGTTGAAAACCACTGCTCTAAAAAGTCATTCTACAGCAAATTATCTAGTTCAGTTGACAAAACATTGTTATTAAGTTATCCAGGAATCAAGGTTATGTACAGATTGCCAGAATCAATACACAATTCTTGTGATGCTGCAATTGACTGCACACAGTGTAGCGATGCTTGGGTTTAAGAAAATGGTAATAAATCAATGCTGACTGAAAAATAAAATATTTCCTGTTAAAAAATTTTCATGTAGTGTTAAATTCATGAAATGAACATGTTAATGAACTACTTACACTGCATTTTTTTCAAAAACACTAATAAACAGTGAAGTACAGAGCTTGTTTAGGTCAAGAAAGCAGCTTCAAAAGGTATGTTGATGCAGTATAACAAACAGATCAAGTTTGAATTTCATCCTTTCTGCTTTATTCTTTTCCTGACGCTTATTTCTACTTCCAAATTATACTTCCTTTAAAGATTTAGATCATTCATCTCATGCTTTTGTAATGGGTTCCAACAATTGAAAACAAAGACGTACAATTGAAAAACTGGTTTTAAAAATAACTCAATACAATAAAGCCCAATGCCAATAAAAAGGTAAACCAATAAAAATAAAAAGGTATGTTAAAGCATACCTGCTGAAAAGGATATCCTACTGAGTTCAATGGGATGTACTCCCAGTATGTACAGGTGATTGTAGGGTCAAGTACAAGTTTATGTTTACTCAGAATAAGTTTATATCCAATAAAACCTACTTCCAGGTAAATTTGCATACAATTGTAGTTTTACCACAACATGAGTTCTTCCAAAAAACAAATGGTCTATACAAGCCAGCGTGCAGGTGTGCTGCAGACGTTTTGTGCACCCAAAATATTTACATATACATTGCAGGTGTACATTGTCTAGAAGCTCTGAAATGTACACCAAAAATAACATGACCAAACAGACCTTTTTCCATTTCCCTTGATAAATTATGGGATTTTTTAAAAAATAGAGTGCTTACTGTATGTCAACAATAGGAAAAATGAGTCATCTTACTATTCAGCACTTTTTATTTTTCAAAAAGGCCAAGAGCAGAAATGTTTGCAGAGGGGTGCCTGCTAGTTGGACATCAGGTCTGGTTATCTTTCCATCATATTAATCTGCAAGCAATATTAAGGCTATGACTTCATTCTTGAAACAGGTGTTACCAACACTTTACTATCCAAGTTATCATTTATAAACATGACCTCAGTGTTAAATTGCATCGTAGTGAAAATAAGAGGACAGCTGAACCTGTAACAAGTACGATACACCCATTCACAAAGTAATAGGCTTTTTAAAAAGTGCACAATGTTTTCATGTTGTGGCATAAATAATCTTAGGTCATTTGCCTATTATATTAATTTGTATTGTCTGTAAAACTGCAAGTTGCATTATCATAATGAACCTCATCTATTAGTGAATGTATTGCAATTAACAGGAGCCTCACTGTATGTAATTTTTCCTTCCCTGGCCAAAAAGATTTAAGATAGGGATAAGGTGAAAATAAGTGAGAGTAAACAGGAATGGATCACATCCCATGACAGTATAAATTAGTGAGTAAAGCTATTTATATAGTTCAGCCTTGACACATGATCTTTCTTAAAACAAACAGACAAACAACATCAAACTCAGTGATAGCATTTGTACATCAAGATGGAACAGAATAACATTAAGGCCAGAAGAAGTCAATGTAAAATATTCCTTGGGACTATGAGTATTCATAACTGAAGCAATCTGACTGTGAAGACAACAAGCGCATGCTTCTTTGCTTCAAAATTGCAGGCCCTTTTCATTTATAACATTTTCCCTTTCTAGAAATTGGAGTGGGGAAGACCATCTGGCACAATCCTACTGCAACTCTGAACCAGTGCAGTTTGTGCTGTCTCAGTGCAGATTGTCTCATACATGCTGCAAAACACATTGAAGCAAAAGGATGCGGGGGGGGGGGCTAATGAGACAGTGGGAAGGGATGGGGGAAACAGATGGGGCTCAAGAGAGACTTGATCAGTGACACTGATGTGCACAGTATCATATTGTCCTTCCTGTGTCTGAAGTCCTAACATGGGTCCATCTGGACTTGCACCACCAACTTGGCAGGCATAGGTACAAGTAGATCCATTGTTGTGGCTGGGCTTTCCTTGGGCCAAGGAGACAAATGTCCCTTTTCCTGGAGAAGACCTCCATGCTACACAATTCTTGCATGGGATACAATTCAATATGTTCTGGCCCCGCTTACATTGGCATGGGAAGATTGATAAGATTGAATTGTGAGTCATTATATATACTGGTCCACAGCAGGAAGTTACGTATAAAATTACCAACCTACTAAACAGAGTATGAGGAATGGGTGAAAAAGTGATCAATCTACATAGAACAGAACTGAATTTGGTCTTAGGCTGATAAATTTTCATCCACTTTTCCACTTAAAATTGAATATTTTCAGCCTTTGATGGAATTAGTTTTAAGTCATAGATGCACTGCACTGTTGATATAGCAACCCATTTCTACCATAAATGAATTCAAACCTTACCTATTCAATGCAAATGCATAATGAAATTTAATATTGTGTTGATCAGCCAGATCACAGGTTGGTAGCATTTCTAGAGTTTCCACTAGTTTCACCATAGCATCATAGTCCTAATAACAGTGGAAAAAGCCAATAAAAGAAAGCTTTAATAAATGAAATCTGTCTATCGGATAGCTTTTACTTTTCTAGATTACTAAAAGTGACCAAGAACAAGTATTCTTAAGAAAGATTTATAGACTTTTGCCTTGACAAATGATTATTCATAGAGTAAAAACTGAGAACAAGATATTCTTTGCCTATAAGGAACAAACAACTCTGCTGGGAGCAAGATTTATAAACCAATAAAATCTTTTGACAGCCAGTCATATCATTCTACTCTACACTTCTTTAAACATTTTTCTGTGACCAGCTGAATACAAGTGTGCAATGAATTGAAAAGTAGGCTTACAAGTAATCTAGTAGGAAAAGCAAGGACAATTACGAACCAAATAGCACTAATTAAATTAAATGTGTTAGTTAAATTAGGTTATAGATTCAGAAAACTAAAAAATTACGTAATTCATTTTCTCAAATGGCAACTCATGTGGCTGAATATCTTGGAAAAGTGCATAAAATTTGCAGCAAATAATACTGGTTCAAAAACTGAATTAATATCATATACTAAAGTATTCAAGACCTAAAACAGATAAAAACAGGAAAAATGAAATAATTTCCCTTTATAATAAAAGTAACATACCTGGATATCTCTATATGATAGAAGTAAGTTTATTACAATGTCAGAAGTCAGGACTTCAGTATTATCCATACGAAGTTTAATCCTGGCCAATTCCTTTGCCAGTTCTTCTCCTTGATATTTCTCTCTGGCTTTTCTAATGTCATTTAACAGAGTTTCCTTGTAATAAGCACTAAGGAAACATGCATAGAAAAAAATGTATCAAAATTGCTATCCTAAGCTAACCAACTGTGATATTATCAAAGCATAAAGCTTCTGTTACTTTGTGAGAAATCCCTCTTGAAAAATCAAAGTCAGGAGAGATTCCAAATACAGGTAGTCCCTTTGTATATTCATAGGGATTCTATTTCTGGAATCCCTATGAATATACCCCCACATACCTAGGGATTCCACATACCTGGAATCCCTCCCTCACATACCCCCAAAAACCATGGATTAAGAAAAACTACAGTTAGGCACTCCTTATAACCTCTGAAGGAGACTTGAGCTCTACTCTGGTTGCCTCTGGTGGCTCCTTTAGATCTGTGGATGCCTCCAAGGGTCTCAAAAAGCCTTATAAATTTTAGTGTCAAAATCAGAAGAGCTGTTGAAAGGCCTTTTCAGGCCTTTGGAGGACTGAGGAAGGCCTCCCAGTCTTTCCAATGGCCTTTAAACATTACCCCCTGTTTTGAAGCAAGGTCTCCCAAAGGCATTAAGTATTTTTGAGGTCATATGGAAGCTTCCATGGGCCACAGAAGAGCCTCCAGGAGTGAGAAGAGCATAGCTCCAGTTGCCTTCAGAGGCTTCAGTTTGGGCCAAATATGAATCCAGGGAACCCATGTTGAGCCACAGATGAGGATGGAAAATTCACAAATACGCTCAACTTGAATAACCACAATTTTATCTATTGGTAAAATATAACTTGCAATTCCTCATTCTCTCTCTTTTATTATCTCACGTTCTCCAATTCATAACACAGTACTGTCTCTACCCACCAGCATATCAATCCTTCAACCAGCCATGAGTTTTAGAAATATTATTGGGGAAGTGGAAGAGAGAGAGAGAGAGAAGGAAAGAGATAAAGGCCAACCATACAAAACTTCTATGATAGGCAGTTACAACTGCTCCATAAGGCACAAGAAAATATATCAAGCTTCTTAAAATAAAAATATTCTATTATCGTGTACACTCAAGTATAAGCCGAGTTTTTAAGCACATTTTTAATGCTGAAAAAGCCCCCCTCGGCTTATACTCAAGTCAATAAGTTTTCCCAGTTCTTTTTGTGGTAAAATTAGGTGCCTCGGCTTATATTTGGGTTGGCTTATACTCGACTATATATGGTAATTTTTAAAAAAAGATGCCCAAGACGTATCTTTAAATATTATTTTTATAATAGTAAAATCTTTGTATAAAAGACTTTATATAAAAATTTTACTACAACATTGGACTTTGAAAGTCACATTAGTTTTATGTATATCTCTTTTGCTGGGTTGGTTATTGGTATAGAATCTTGGAAAATAAACCTCAATTCCTATAGATCACTTTCTAGAAAAGATGCACAAAGAAAGACATTTTGGGTCAAATTAAGACTATAGCCAAAGCATTTGGAAGGAACAAATCTATTATCACTGAAGATCCTGTGGATTATTTTAAAAACCTAGAGTGAAAGTTACAGTTAAAAAGGCATGGAGAGCTAAAATTACCATGATGTTACATGGATGTCCTTAAGAAGATTGATACACCTGTCCACCAGCGGAACACAAAGAGGCCCCAAGATGTTGTCCCAATTAGGTTGCATGTACTCAGAAGCTCTGCGCTGGGCATCACTTTCACAGCAAAAATAATCAGCACAGGGTGTTACAATGTAAGGAATAAAGTAGTAATTGCCGCTTGAAGCCTAAAGAAGTAAGGGCATCAAAACATTAGAACAAAGTAATAATTACACTTTATATATGGATGGACAAACTGATTTCAATTTGAACTTTTTAGGAAACAAGGGGCAAACATACATGCAGAATGCCTGGATGGTAGCATCTCCTGTTGATATTATCCTGACCAAGTATCTGCTATATATTCTGATGTCTCCTAAAGATGAGACCTTGGGACATACAGGTCTCATTATTCACTTGGATCCCATTTCAATACCCTCAGTGGATTAGTGGATACCACTTCAGTGGGAAAATAGATTTAAAGGTCCACTTCCAAGTTTTGCTCCTCCACTGTTGCCCCAGAAAGCATTGGTACAGTCACTATACCTTATTCATCCACTATAAAGAGAGAATAATGGAATGAAATCACTGTTATTTCATCATTCACCCAATCTAGTGGCTGAGGGTGCAATCCTAACCAATTTAGGCTGGCAGAAATCACCCATGTGCCATTCCTGTTGTGCTGTGAGGAGGCTGGAGCATGCTAGTGCACTGGCCTAACCTCTGTAGGTGCAGAAATGCCTTATGGCATTTTTGCAACACCCCCAGACCAGCACAGACTTGTACAGGACTTATGCCAGCCTAACTGGGGTTTAAGATTGCAGACTGAATGTGGTATAGCATCTATACTGATGCATTCTGGGGTGAGAATGAAGCAGCAAGAAATTCTGAAGTTGGTCTTTAAAGCTATCTTTAACTTCAAGAAGCTTGTAACCAGTGCAGTTTATTTTAGCAGTGTAACCAGTGCAGCTTGTAACCAGTGCAGAGATTTTAGCACTTTTTCACATTACGAGTTTTTCATGATGGACCCCAGTATCAACGATGAAGCAAAACAGTGG
Source organism: Cryptoblepharus egeriae (assembly GCA_030015325.1). Taxonomy (NCBI): domain Eukaryota; kingdom Metazoa; phylum Chordata; class Lepidosauria; order Squamata; family Scincidae; genus Cryptoblepharus; species Cryptoblepharus egeriae. The sequence goes on from JAREYC010000005.1 coordinate 36,986,649, forward strand.
ATGGATATTAACACACGGTTTTTATGGCCTTTTAACTAATAATTAACTGTTATCAGCTAATAATTTCTGGCCATGTAGCACAGATTTCCCCTATAAATCAATGATAGGAAACAGCAAACCTACATAAGACCCATTGCCTTGTTATTGAACCTTGCGGGACACTGGATCCCATAGAGCCACCTGAAATCCTATAAGCCTATGTGTACAGATTCCTCTGAATTCCTAGATGTGCTAAGGGTTACTGGAGATAAGAGGCAATTGGGACTCAAATGTGTTACTCAGGAATAGCCACCAGGTACTCCATTTTGCCCCTTCCCACATGATTAAAACAGATGGAAATGTGAAATAAATAAACAGAAATAATTTCATGTCCCAATTCCAAACTGCAATCAAAATATTTTATCCATAATAACTGCATGGATAGCTACTATCAACCACTTTTTTTGCAGGAACTCCTGAAAATTAATGATTTTTTAAATACTAGAAGCTTTATGAAGCTTCCCAACTTGCACAGAGAAAGCCCATTTTTGAAGTACTGTGACAACACACTCAATAATTCTAAATCCTCAAATTCAGAAATCATTGCTCGAACATTGCACATTTTTTTTGCACAGGGTGAAATATTAATTGTTTAAAAAACTGCCTAAAGGTGTCCCCTGCAGATTGAACTGCTAGTTGTGACCGACTGTAGGGTGCGGTGGTACCTATTTATCTACTTGCATTTCCATGCTTTTGAACTGTTAGGTTGGCAGGAGTTGGGCTAAGGCAGGAGTTCACCCTGTCTTATAGGACTTGGGGCTCAAACTCTGGCCTGCTGGTTAACAGGCACAATGTCTTAACCATTTGCGCAACCTCAGCCACTCTTACTTACTGAAGAGAAATTGCTTCCTTGCCTGAATTAAAATACACAGCAGTAAATGCCTGAATTATACATATTACAAGCATTGTGCGACACAATGACATCTAGGTTGACCAGTGGTGCAGAACATTTTTAAAACCTTCCTCTTTCCATCGTACTCAGATTTATCTTCTTCCCAGACCCTTCCATTTCTATGTTTTTACACACAGATTGAAAAGCAGCTGTGATATTTAATATGTTAATTTAATCAGTCTGAAAATGAAGTGGCTAATCATAAAACACTGGTTATTCAACAACTGCAGAAGTGAAGTCTCACCATCCTATTTATTGTTAAAGTAACTTCTTTTCCAGTTCACAGTTCATTGAAATTATCTGTGCTCTGAATTTAAGACAAAACGCCTTAGGGACAGTCAGCAACAACCAGATAAAACATTAAAAACAGCAGTATAACATATCAGCTAAAGCCAGCAAATTAAAGCATTATGGAGCAGAAGGGTTTCTACTACAAAAATAAAACTCAGAAAGACAAGGAGCTTAAGGAATATTCCCAGAAAGGGAATTTCAAAGATGAGGCATTAGCACCAAATAGCCCTGTTCCTGTGTCAAACCAAACACTCAGGCTATTTCAGGATGATTGTAAAGTGAGGATAAACTCATATGGATGAAAGAAGTTCTAAGAGTCCATATCTCCATCAGTTGAGAAGAAAATCCCACTGTAATCAAGGGGGCTTCCTTCCAGATAAATGTGGATAAGATTACAGCCTTAAGGATTGTCTTCACAAATCTGCAACCAATTTACTGTGCAATCTCATGCGGGGCTACTCAAAAGAAAGTACTATTGTATTCAGTTCAGTTTACACCCAGGAAAGTGTGATTAGGATTGCAATCAATCCACTCTTGGGGATAGGGCACTGATGGTAAGCTGCTCCCTTAGTTTTATAGACTTGTTCAAAACAGAATTTCATTTCAATTGCAACCAGAAAAGAAAAACGTAAAGGAAAAATGTAAAGGAATTTCTGGAAAAACCAGAAAAGAAAAACGTAAAAATCGTAAGTGGGTGCAGCTTCCCTTATCCAGGCTCCCCTTTCTTTTTACCCATCACCATCATGGCTGGATTTAGGTTTGATGAGGCCCTAAGCTATTGAAGGTAATGGGGCCCTTTATATGTCCAGCTGTCCTGTGTCAACAACAAATTGTTGTTTTTTGGGGGTTGAATATATGCTATATGGTAATTTATGGACCTAATTTATGGACCTACACAACACAAAATACTGTTGCTGTATGTATGTTTTATTTTATTTGTTTTTATCTTATATTTTGGAAACGTACATCCAGTTTTTTTCTTTAAATTTTTTCGGGCCCCCAACAGAGTAGGGCCCTAAGCTATAGCTTGTTTAGCTTATACGTAAATCTGGCACTGATCACTATTAGCCCCCTTTCTCCCCCCACTCAATAAGTTATTCATTAACTGTGGCTAGCCTCCCTCCTCCTTTCTAGCTCCAATCATTTAGTTCCTACTCCCTTCTCTCCTGTGACTGCCCTCCACTCACCCTCCTTTTGCCCACCTACTCATGGCAACTCAATCAGCCTCTGGTGCTTAGCAGAGCACTTTTACATCCTAGAAACACAGTGATCATTACCATGTTATGAAAGACCACAGACTACTCCTGATTTCTAAATCACAGTTAACATACTGGGGGCACAATCTTAACCAATTTAGATCAGCACAACATACCCCTTCCCATTCCCATGGTGTGTGTGTGGGGAGGCTGACACATATCTGTGCATCGGCGAAACCCACAGCTTCCACATGCATTGGGACAGGGTGCTAAATATGTTTGCTCTAATCCAAAGCTTACTTCAAGCATTGCAATGCAAAGAACTGTTACATGCTGCTCAATATGGGCAAAATCCATAGCAGTTACAGGTCCACACAGTTTACATCACCCTCTAGTGCTATATTATGAAAAGTCATCTTAACTGCTCCAGAGCAAGGAGCTTAATTTAACTTTAGGATATAGGCCTATATCTCTCTTCTATCCAAGCGGAATGGAAGAACAACTCTAAATGAATTATTTCGCAAACAGAGCTACCATTAAAGTGAACTGGTAGAATGTCCACAAAAACTGAGATTGTTGACGACATCTATGGAATTTTCTGTGAACATCTGGTTACTGTTAAAGCAGCACTAGCTATTATCAACTATTATGAGATGTCTAGGTAATTTATCATTCCCTGTAAAGATGATGCACAGATGCAAAGCTTTTAAGTGTTCTGTAAATGGACAGGAAATCTCTACAATTCAGGCGTAAAAATTTTTTACTAAACAAATATGAAATTTCAGTGCAATGGCACATTGCAAAGATTGTGTGACCAGTTCCACCAATACCCAGTACATTAACATAAAGTTATAACTTTAAAAATCCAATTGCATACCAAATGCAGATTCAGTTCATTAGAAATAAACTCCATGTTCAGGTATTCATTAAAATGATTTTCAGAACTATCACATGGTTTTATGATGGAAACATGCTCATAACTACAGTTTGTCAGTTGTATTAAGGACCAAAAAAGGTTTCAACAGTAAATAAGGATGGATTTCATTTTTCAAAAACTATTTTGGGGTCACCAAAATATTTATAAAACAAAGCTACATTTTGGAAATCTGGATAAGTATGTAACATTTAAGCAACAGCATGGCAACTTAAGCCACTTTTTATATTTACACTGTCTAGATCAGTCGAGGGCCTTCCTAAATCATAAGGGGAATGAGAAAGTCTGGCTCTTGTGACAGGATCACTCATTGTGGCTCCTTCCACATCAGTGCTCTCTCTTTCTCTCTAGACTTATATTGCCTGAACGAGGCGGAAGGGGCTTCCAAACCACCTGAATTCTCTGTGCATGTCCACCTCTGGGCACATCAAAGTTCCCAATGTCGGGCCAGGGACAACCTGGAGGTGACCTGAAATGGCTGCACAGAGTGTACCCTTGGAAAGTAATGAATGGAAAAGCCTGCTTATGTTCCACCATCCTTTTCAGCTTGCCATTTTATTGGGTGCTCCAATTCTTTTCTGACTTTTGGGGAGCAAGCTGGAAAAGAATTACAGAAGTTGTCAGTGGGAAGAAAATACAAAGCAATCTGCCATCACTCCAAATCACCAAAAGTAGCCATCACTACCAAAAGTAGGCAGTGGCAGGCAATCTGAAGTGTGCCTCCTCACTCCTTATTTACAAAGACCACACAGTGCAGCCTTCTTACTCCATGTTTCCAGCATCTTCTGCTTCTGCTCATTACGAACAGAAGGGGCAGAGAGACAGCAAGGTGCTTTCACTCACTAACACAACCTCCATGAGAGGACGCACGTGTCCAGAGGTGGCCATGCACAGAGGATTCAGGTGGAAGCACATGCTGCCTTGTTCAGGCAATATCAGTCTGGGGAAAAACAGTACTGTAGATTATTCCCATGTGGCAGCGTATGGCTTATATTATCTAGCAGAGTGTGCATGAGCTATGCTGCACAGCCATTAGGCAAATAGAAGAGCATTTTAGATGTACTGTAATCTGAAACAGCAGTATTAACTATCTGAAAACATTTTAAAAACACACACACAAAAGATCAAATATCATTTTGGAATATAAAAGCCAGCAAGAAAGCTTTCAAAGGCAAAACAGAAAGAGTATAAAGATATAGCAACACTTTTAAAACATAGGAGTGGAATAGAAGAATGGGTACGTACTTTGCCTATCATACCACCACTATGGTATTCTGGAGGTAGTTGGACTCGAAGCAAAGCTTTGTGGTTGGCAACTGCAGCCTACTCCAAATTGTCATGGAACATTATGGAAAAATGAAGATCACAGAAGTATGTGTTTTTAAAAGAAAAGACATACAGAATAGAAAAATTATTAAAAAGAAAGAAATAGTGAAATATGAGTACACACATGCAGCAAATTCACATATCTATCTGTAATTTAAGAAAATGTTATGGAATTGATCATAAAAGAGGAACTCATTAGAAAGGCAAGAATTTTTTTAACTGTTTAAATCTTTGATTGTTAGCCAACTTGGGTGCCCTATGGGGGAAAAGGCAGAGTAAAAATCGAATAAATAAATAAAAATAACTAAATTAGAATCAGATTTCTTATACACATAAGTATCCCATGTTAGTATGCTCACACAGATAAATTGGAGATGGGGCTGCCGTCATAAATGTTTGTTGAGCTGTTCTTGTGCTCCCTTTCGCCCGACCTTTAATAATAGCCCAGGCACAGTCACCTACTTGCAAGTAAATGCATACTTGTGGCACAATTTTGCTTTCCATAAAGCTCAATATATTTCTTTGTTCATTATCAGGTTGCAAGGGCTGTGGGTGGCGCAAGCGGTTAAGACACTGTGCCTGTTAACCAGCAGGCTAGGGTTCGAGACCTGGGTCCCCACAAGACATGGTGAGGTCCTATCCTTAGCCCAGCTCTGTGACGCAGCTGAAACCAATCATATCGGCTCTGCTGTTCCATTGGACTATTTCAGTGGCATGGAGAGGGATTTGCTGCTTGGGTAATAGCCTATTCCCCCATATCAATCTACCCAGGCCTTTGTGCTTCGCATGCAGCGTTGAGCACGATACCATAGTCTTTCAAGACTGATAGATGCCAAGTTTTTTTTAATCAGGTTGCTAGATAATCAGCAAACCTATAGTTTGTGTACCACTGTATTCATGATATATTTTGCTTTATGCTAGGTTCTCAGAAATCATGTTATAGAGGGTAATCTCACCTATGTTCCCAAACCATAACTCTCTGAGAACGAAGTGGCTGCTCCATTAGGCTCAAAATTTGCAATTTATTTTATAGATAAGTGCTCTGACAGGCTCAGTAGAATTGCATGCAAACCATTTCTGATTGAAATTGGCAGCCAGAGTTCAAGTCTCCAAGGAACTTTAGCTATATAAAGGGGCACTGAAAATTGTGACCTTTAACTACATGCAAGGCCAGCTTTGTTTTGGGAACTGAACTGCAGGATGTATGAAGTGGCTCATGATTCTTTATTTAGAATTCTCAGTGGGGCAGTAAATTAAGAACCTACTATTTTAATTGTTTGTTTTAAGGGAGTCGAGTGGGGTGAATTCTCAATTTGATGTTATCTCAAAAAGGTCATTGCTAAAACAACAAAAAAACACAAACTAGTGTTTTTATGTCTTCTCCCATAAGTAATAGTTTACTCAAGTCATAGTCTTAGAGCACTTGCAAAACATCTTAGGGCGCAATCCAGAGTAACTACAGGGAGTCCTTGCTCTGACGTAAGAACAATTTACTCTGGATTGCAAAATGAATTTCCCATAGGTTTTCACTAGGTGGTGCCATAACTATGTCAAAGTAAATGTCTCTTACGTGCTCCCTTAGTTGCTCAGGATTGAAGGGTAGGCTAATTCACATTTAGCTTATTACATGCTCAAAGGTCATAGTGCAACAAATGCTATACATCCAACTGCTTATATGCCTATTGTTCTCAGCTTTATATTCCTCTTCTTCCTTCCACAACTAAATTAGTCTTCAGGTTTTAAGTATTCTTTCAGGGAGGTGAGAAAATCTAAAACTATAAGAGAAATTACTTCCAGCCTGTTCTTTTGAAATGGTATCAATTATTCTATTTTCTTCTCTATATATTTAGAAACTACAGAATATAGAAAGAGCTAATATCAAGTCCAGACACGCCAAGAGGAGATATTCAGCAGCTCAAAATCATGCCTGGTTGGATTCAAACTAAACTTTATGGAGGAGATCTGAAATTGATTTTCCATCGACACTTGATGGCAGAGAACTTGGATTGGGACAGTAGGGGAAAGAGTTAACCTTCCTCCCCATGCTATTTTTCAGATGGAAGTGACCACATTGATATCCCAATCTTATTCCCTGCCACATTATACCATGCAACTGCATTGATAAAGTCTACACTGCATTCTTTTACAGTGGTGGGTAGATAGACTTTAGATAGTCTGCAGAACATATTTTTATTTGCCTCCTGATAAGCTGACTGATTATATACCTATAATCAGGTATTATATATACACTATATATCTATATATAAGGTATTATGTATACCTTCTGACCTATACCAGGCATTTTTCTGGAGCAAGTCCAAGAAGAGTCAGAAGGCAGATCTGGTTGAAAAATGGAGGACAGGATCTGGCAAAAAGTTGCTGCTTCTGGATCCACCCTGGATCGTTCCTTCCTCTTCCCACCTAAGAACTCTACCCCTCTGTCCAGCCTACCTTGCCCTTATACCACCCAGAGTTTGCAATGAGAAGGATCCACCACTGCTATTACCACAAACGGCCTATCAGCAGTGAAATCACTGCACCATCACAGGGCATTTTATGTCAGCAGGACACTAGTAAAAGGCACTAGTAAAAGACACTAGCAAAAAGCCCATAGGATTGGGCCAGTGATGAGATTCAAAGAAATTAACAACTGGTTCTCTGCCCATCTGGCAGCCACTTTTAAATGGAGATTTTTAAACTTTATATGTACTATCTCTTGTTAACAACCAGTTCTATAGAGTAGGTGCAAACCTGCTGGAGCCCACCACTGGACTGGGCTCTGATAACCTATTGGAAAAAGCAAACAGGTTCCTATACTACACCTGTCTCTTATTAGGAACTTCAGAGGGTACTCTTAATTTGGAAACAGGATTTCGGCCTCACAGGATTACAAGTCACAGCCTCCATTTAATTGAAGTCTTATCTTATAAGTATTGTATTCCCATTACTGCAACCAACAAAACCTGTATGACAGAGAGCTCTGTATGCACAACAATTACCAGGTTAGAGTTGATTGTGTGACTGTGCCCACAAAAATGTCATCATCAGTAGTAGCTGCATGATTTTGGGTGTCCACGTTAAAGGCCAATAACTTTTCCTTAAAGGAATATGACATGTGGTATATGTAAATGAAAATTATTTTTGAATGTCTTTCCTTTTAGGTGGTCATAAAGTCTTGTTAATGCAGAAAACTCTTGTGATAAGGCAAGCACAATCACAAAATCAACATGACTCAATAGAGTCCAAACCTCCCCTCCAAGCAAAACCCTGGCACACATGTGCATGCGACTCAGGAGGCTGGTGAATGCAAGGACCATAAGATGAGAGTAATAGCTGGATGAGTGAAAGAAAGTACAGTATGTACAAATCTAAGTTCTCCCACTTACAAATTACTCAAGCCCTCAGCTAGAATAATTGACTGAAAGCTAGAAATGCAGAAAAGAGAGCAGCCTCTGGAGAAGTGTAATGGAAATAGCACTGGCTCATTGTCTATCAAATCACCAATATATGATCTGATCACACTTATGATGAAGACCACCCAAAAAGGATGGTACTCCATTGAGCCCTATTCCAACTCATTCCTGGGAATGGATCATTCTCATAATATTCATTTATTTTAATTATCTTTTAACAGATGACAATTTATGTATAATTATTGTTCTACCCACAGTTTTCTTCAGCTTGAATAATTCATTTTGTGAATAAATATCCTCATTGCATCACCATTCATGATGTACTCATTGAATACTACTATTCAGTTGGACTACTACTATTGGAACCCACTACTCTCAAACATAAATTTCTACTTAATGAATTATTGGTAGCATTTGACTTTTTAAAAAAAACAAAAATGCAACAAAACAAACAATGTTAACCATAGTGCCCGTTATCCACTAACAGATTACTCATAAAGGCACAACTGCCACATGTATTTCTTTATACAGCTTTCACTACATGCTCTGATTGTAAACAGGCTTTTGCTTACTTCTATAGCCCAATCTATCTGCAAGTGTCAAAATGAGTTAGGGCAACAGTAAACTGTAATCATCAGCATTTATTTATTTCTTGCTTGTTGAAAGGATCCTAATTTCTCCAGCATGAAAGAGACATGAGTTTAGCCATGAGTCATCACCGATATCAAACTTACAGCATGTAAAGATGTTGCAGTATTAAATCAATTGAATGAAATGTACTGCCTTTCCTTTAACACAAATTAATAACATCATGACATTTCTATTTGATTTTATGTGCTGCTTCATAATGGCTGTTTTACAGAGCACCTGGCTTGAATGCAAAGGCTTAGGTCAGTTGATAGCACTGTTTTTCCAAAGATATATATGAAATATTTGTGCTATCCATGGTTTTGCAATAAAGTTTCATGAAAATTTAACTCTATGTTGGATATTTAGATAAGAGGAGAATTTATCAATGAGAAACTATAAGATTAGGTGAGTGGGTGTTTCATAGGGATCCCTGAAGAGTTGAAAATCCTATTCAAAATGAAACTAATTGTGGAGATGGCCCTTAATCTCATGATGCTTTGCTGTTCTGGATATGTACTCTCAATTGCCTATGGCTGTAGGATAGAAAATTCATCTTTCCCAATTTCTGTGACTGAAGGGAAGCTGGGGTGTGCACCCCTGCAGCCTCATGGGTTTCATACAAAAACCCCTACAGATGATGCCAATTGGGAAAGTAAGAAGTGGCCTGAAGTATCTCACAACAGCCCTGTTCAGTTGTTATGCCTCCACATGGCTCTGTATGTGCAAGGTGCTTCCTGTTATTGTGCCCAACTTAGATCCACTCCTGCCAGTGACCCCATGGCAAAGCAACAAACACTGAACATGCATAAGGGTGAGACGTCATCAACATGACACTTGTAGGGGACTACCAGGAATTCATCACATGTTCAGGAATACATAGGAGCATGATGAATGAACAGGGTATGATGAATGAACATGATGAATGAACACTTATGCCATTTTTGGGTAGAAAGGGAAACTGAGAGCTATCCCAGATACTTGATTTCATATAAGAAAGGAGTTGTTTTTCTCAGGCTGCAATCTCAACTCCCAATTAGGCCAGCACAAGTTTGTTGTGGAGGTGTCACAAAAGTAACTTAAGGCACTTCTGCAGCATTCCTGGGGGAATTAGACCTGTGCACAGACATGCACCAGCCTCCCCACACCACCATGAGAACAGGAAGTGGGTGAGTTGGCCTAATTGGTAAAGATTTTGCCCTTAGCATCACAGAAATATAGAGAGACAGCATTCCTACAGTAAGAATGAATTTCCACTTTCAATGATTTTAAAAGTTGATTTTCTAGCCCTTGATATTTGGAAATTGGCTTGGAAGTGCATTGGCAATGTCTGATGGCCATAATCTGATGGTCAGGATAGATAGAATCATGGTTAGGAAGCTGTATTATTACCTGGAAGATCCATGTTCAAATCCCCCCTCAGCTATGAAGCTTCCTGGGTGACCTTGGATGCACTCACTCTCAGTTACACCTATCTCACTTGGGTTATCATGGGTACAAAAGACTCCACTCCTAACCTCCATTTAGGCTGGCCTAAGCCCCACCATAAGTCCTGTGCTGACCTGGGGATGTCACAAAAGTGCCATAAGACACTTCTGTGCCACTCCTGGGGGAGAGATAAGCCAATGCACATTCATGTGCTTGACTCCCTACATCACCATGGGAATGGGAAGACCGATGAGTTGTGCTGGCCTAGGTTAGGATCATACCCAAGAGCCCTCTAAGGCACATTGGGCACTTGTTTTGGCATGGGAAAGGTGGGATATTAATCCAATCAATCAGAATGAATTTGTACAAGCCATTGCACATGCATCATATGCTTGAAATTAAATGTTTCTCATTGCATAGAAACCATATAAATGAACACTTCTGTGATATATCCACCACATATATTAAAATATAAGATTTTAAATACTTACTGTGTTTTTCTGAGACACCATGTCCTGGAAAAAAGGGAGAAAGTATTTAAAAACATAGACTGATTGTATTAGGAACAGAAATAAAAGTTTCTTCTGCTACAGAAACTGCAGTCCTTTAAAAATATGAAAGTCTTCAGAATAAAATATATTTAATTTAAATTTTCATTTGTAAGTTAATTTCTAAGTGTATGGCTGCAATCTTAAAAACACTTTCCTGGGAATAAGATCCACTGAACACAATGGGGCTTACTTTTGGGCAGACTTGGTTAGGAATGTGATCTAAAACTCTTACAAGTTCACCTACAAATTAAAAACTGTCTTACAAATTGCCACTTTACTTTCAACTTCAAAATTATTCTAAAAAACCAAAAGTATGGGTATATTATACTATATTGAGCCCAACTTGTAAGCAATTGTAATATGTGAGTTTTTTTGCACATGGTGCAAAAATTCAGGCATGAAGTTTATCTTAAAATTCCCAAGCTCCCTGGCTCATAAGTGAATTTTTAAAAACCTTTTTTTGAACAGAATGTTTTTTAAAGTCTTGAATTTAGTTCAAACAAATGCATATTTATACCTTTTTTGAAATATATAGTAGCACCATATAATTCAGCATACCTGTGAGGTGCCGTGAGGAGAGTAGCAAGGAGAGACAACCCAGCCCCAGTTGATTTATGGTGGGATAGGAAACTCACAGGATCAGAACAACCACATCAGGCCTGGGATGGCAGTTCTGGAGTGAAGCAACTGTAAGATCTTAGAGGGCACTATTCCATGCAAAAGTGAATGAACCAATTTCTGTTAAAGCCTTTCTTGTCCAAAACCTTATGCTGATTTTGGTAAACCTTTTATTTAAAATTTGGCAATGGTATCATGCCAGCAACTCTGTATGGAGAACTAACCCCCATGGAATGGGGGAAAGGACTGGGGCTGTGATAATATCTAATATCTAACCAATCACATCAAGCCCATACCTTTATACAGAACAGAATCATACCTTCAGTGATTGAGCAGTATCAGCATCAGTGTCATGGTAAAATATAACGTTATTGGCCATGTCAAAGCTTTCACGAACTCCAAGGTGGTAGAAGAGAGATGGCTGTCTTGAAACATCACTCATATCCACTACTGCAACATCTGCAATAAGAAAAACTGATAAAGCTAGGAGAAAAACACCCTAAAATTTCTTTAAAGTCCAAACTGATTCAACTTGTGTTACAGACAATGGCAAAAACACTACAGAACTGCGTACAGCACTTTTGCCTAGAGAGGAAAGTTTCTGTCTCATTTATAAACATAATTTTTAATACTGTATATTTATGCAAATTTATCTGTAGAAAACATACAGATTTGCATAGTAGTAGAAAAAACATGATCACAGATATTATGTATTGCAAACACTCTTAAAGCCCAGTCCATTCAGAAAGATATGAATGCTACAATACAACACAGCACATGTGAGTTCCCCATTAACAGAGGAATCAAGTACATACACAGGCCATTGAACAGAATCCTATTGTCTAAAAACAAAGATATTCTACATGCTAATTGGAGGATGTTGAGGATGTTTGAATCCCATTGAAAAGTAATTTTTCCCCAAACAATTTCATCAGTAATACTGTTGGCACAAATATTTCCCACTGAATGCCATTGAAAAGTAATTTTCCCCCCAAAATTTTACCAATAATTCTGCTGGAACAAATATTTTCCATAGATTCCAAGTGGTACCCTTTTTATTCCTGCTATTGTGTTCAAAGTCCAGGACTATTCATTCTCCAGGACCAGGTCCTTCTCGCCCTTTCCCTTCTATCCTCAGTGGCTCTCCAACTGCCCCCTAGTCTGTTATCTTTCCTAGATATAGTTACAAATAAAGGTGAAGTATGAATGGAATGTTCTCCTGAGCCTTCTCTGCCACATAAATACATGGGAATAGAACCCTCAGCCTGCTTGATTGACACGGACCATGGACACCCACACAGGTCAAGGCTTTAATATAGATAGTAGACTGTGATTGCCTCTGATTGCCTATAAGGGCGCAATCCTAAGTGTGTCTACTCAAAAGTAAGTCCTATTGTATTCTATAGGGATTAACTCTTAGGAAAGTGTGTATAGGATTGCAGCTTTAGGATATGCACTGGGGCTATCTGGGGGTCAGGATTTAGGTTTAGGATATACAGTGGGATCCAGGATAACATCATCAGTACATCAAGAAATGTTATTTCTTTGTCATGGCCTGATCATTAATTTATCCATTTTATGGGAGGGTAATTGCAACACTTTCTCTTTTAGATGTTTCTAAGGTAAGATTACCCCTCAGCCTCTGGAACAGGGAGGGTGACAGCATTTTCCCAGCACAAAATATTTGGGCTGGTATTTTCACACAGTAACTCTGTGGAGGAGTCTGGTCTTCCTGCATTTTCCCGTTTGTTGGATTCACTTATCTGATGTACTGAGCTATACAACTATGCTCCCCTGTCCCTCCCACTATGTTCCCCTGCCCTTCTGCAGTGCAAGCACATGAAAATCCTAATATCTCATTATTTTTCTTGTCTGCCAGATTCCCAATATATATAGGATTTTCTCAGCAACCAAGCACTCAAGGTACCATGCCTCAAGTCTTCTGGCACATTAATAGCATGAACTGGTTTTATGTCACTGGCATGTTCATCTGCACTAACTAGGGTAGATTAAATTTGGACTGAAGGCTCAAGCACTGATTGAAGTGACTGAAGTTCTGATTCTAAATCAGATGAACATTCAACAATTACAGTGTTATAAAAATTCTAAATATTGTCTTAATCAGAGGTTCTCACAGAGGCATTACAACACTCCAAGCCAAGAAGCCCTGTGTTTGCCCCCTTAAGGAGTAGAGTGATGGCACTGATCCTAATATGACCATGACAGCACTGGGGAAAAATGGTTTTTAGTTATGGTAGGTTATGTGGCCCTTAGGGTGGAGGGCCCTCTACAGACCCCTCTGCAATGCTTCCTGTGCCTAAGGCTTGGTTGGGCTGAGCTGGCAAGGTCTCACTGCCTCAACCCATGGGGGTTGGCAAGGGGGTTGGTGGGTGGACACCCGTCTAATCATCCAGATCAACTGGGGAAGAAGATGGCTGGGGCCGTTTCCCACTTAAGAGTCCATACACTTTAGGGGTTAAGTTGGTGTGCAGCTGCTATTTAATTCTTCAAAATATAATAAAGTAGCCATTAGCTCAGTGATTTTCAACCAGTGTGCTGTGGCACACTAGTGTGCTGCGGATAGTTCTCAGGTGTGCCATGGGAATTTGGGGAGGGGCATTTATTAATAGGAAAACTTGGGGATTTGAACAGCATGGTGTGCTTTGACAAAGATAAAAACAACTGATGGTGTGCCATGAGATGAAAAAGACTGAAAACCACTGCAATAGCTCAATGAAGACTTGCTTGCTTATTTCAGGGGTGCATGCACAATATATACTGTGGCATCCCTTTCAAAAAGACTATCCAGTTTTATGGGTAAAACTCTACAGAGAGCCTGTGCTCCAGCTTTCTTGTGGAAGCCATCTACTTAAGTATAAGCTGCATACCGTTTAGGTAGCACTTGGAATATTCAGTGTATTGCCCAGGCAGGGGGTTGGACTAGATGACCTACTAGGTCCCTTCCAACTCTATGATTCCATACCTTATGCCTGTTTTCCAGATGGCTAATAAAGTATGACTTGCCTAAGACCATTGTTCAGGACAGGACCTTGTGGGAGACATCATTCTGCAGGTCTGAAACCACAGAGTGGGATAGTTGACATGGAAATCAGTTATGCTATGGACTTGCTTAACACCAAGGTTACACATTAACCAGTGGCCTTTCAAAGAGGAAGCTATATGCAGCCAGCACAAAAAGAAAACCTTGAAATACCAGCCAGAACACAGAAAGTTTAGTACATGTATTGGTGACTTAGTAATATTAATAGAAGTAAGGCTGCCTTCTTTGAACCTTTTATGCATATATAGTTAAATTATTTTGGAACTGAAATTATTAAAAGTCATTTTATTATGTATGATAAGACAGAATGTTTGCAATGCAGCAAGACTATGCATGTCTGAAATCCCTTTGGGACTTTTATTTATTTGATTTCTTCCTAAAGGAAGGATACACAAGAATACACAAAGTGACTTTTTTCTGGGTAGATGTGTATAGGTTTGCAGCCCAAGTTGTTCGTTAAAAAATCAGCACATACAATTCTGCTTATCATTTGAGCCAAAGATTTCCTGATTAGCTTCTACTCTACACCATTTTTACCTATTGCCATGTAATAAAAAGATTGCTTGTTAATCAGAACACTATTGTGTCTTAGTGCTTTACACTACTGTACATAATACACACTGAATATGTTATTATATCACCTGAAATTTCTGTGTTAATGCAACTGTGGGAGAGCAGCGCTCCAAGCGTGGGAGAGCAGTGCTCCAAAGCAGTGGTTAGGAGAAAGAAGATATGAAACCCTTTTGTATATACCATTTGTCTGGTGCCAGTGAACTCTCAAAAGCCACCATTGGCAGTGTGGGATGAAAACAGTAGACTTTGGGTGCAATCCTAACCTAGGCTGGCACAACTCATCATTCTTCCCATTCCTGTGTTGATGTAGGGAGGCAAGCGCATTACTGTGCACTAGCCCAGTAGTGGCAAACTTATGGCACACATATCACAGCGGGCACTATAAAACTATACGTAAAACTATACATAAAACTACAGAGCTCTGGGCATGCATGCTGGGAACTCTTCTGCTGGGAAGTCAGTTGGCACTCTTGTGTCCAAAAGTTTTGCCATCACTGCACTAGCTTAATCCTCCCTGAAGTGTGGCACACAAGTGTCATATGGCCTTTTGTGATATTCCCAGGTCAACACAGGACTTATGCCGGCCTAAGTGGATTGCAGCCATAGTCAAACGCCTTGTTGAAAATTCCTTTCAGGCAATGCTTGAAAATTGGATGATAAAGTATTAATTCTACTGCAAAAAATAGATTTTTTTTCTTAAAACAGTACAAAGAACAAGAGGCCTGGGTAAAAATATGTCCTATAAAATACAAACAAAACAAAAAAAGTGGGGGAGGGCCAAGTTCCAGGAATCAACAGTGCAAGCCAGGCTCATAAACAAAAGGGATAAGAAACAGGGAATAAACTAGTTTGTGGTTGGTACCAAAGCTCATTTAAGAGACTAGACTAGGGCACAATCCCATCCAACTTTCTAGTTGGGTATAGCCCTGCCAATAGGGTTGTGATGCATCTTGCAGTGATGGGGGAGAATGCCCTTCTCAATGTAAGGGTATATTTATTCCCATAGTTAGTGGCTACATTGGTGTAGCTAATGATCATGTAGCACGGTGCAAAGCCTGGAAGTGATGTCACAACTGCAAGTGATGTCATCCCTGGGTATTTTTAAAAAGAAAAATTTTAAAAATAAAAATAATTTTATTAAAGATAATTTTTTAAAATAAAAAAATAAAAAAAAATTTAAAAAACAAGTAAGAAAAAACTTACCTCTTCCTCCTCAGCAGTTTACTACCCATTAGCATTGCTAGTGGCACAGCCAAAGCTCCTATTTGGTATCTGGAGTCAAAGAAGATTTTGTTATCCTCCCCCCAAAACAAAATCAAATTTAATTAGGTAAAATAATAAAAATTACGTCCCTTATTATTTATTGGTTAGGGAAACTTGCATGGGCAAAAAGGAATGGTTATTCTTCACCTGCTAAATATAAGAGGAGCACCACTTAGAAGTGCTTGTATACCCAGTTAGCATGGGTAACTCTTTTATGATATATGTACGGTATATATGTACTGAGAGTTGATTCTTATTAACACCTTATTAGTTCCATACAGTATCAGAGTTACTGTATTAATTACTGTATGAATTACTCAGAGCAATCATGGGAGTATCAGAGTATCGTGGGAAAGCTGAGTTAAGTAAATCCGCTTTTTGTTCCATAGGCTTTTGTGTTTTCATTTTTTAATTAGCCATAACTTTTGATAGAATATAGATATTTTAATGCCATTTGTTTTATTCATTCTGCATTAAATTACCTTTCCAAAGATATATAACATGATGACATTACCATTCATACATATCCTGTTTTTCACAATTCTAACCACTAGTGTCAAGCTCAGCTTGTAGCCTCCCTAAAGCTTATAGCCTGGTGCAACTGCACCCCTTTCACTCCCATAGCTACGCCACTGAGTGGCTGCATTGGTGTTGAAATGTTAGACAAGTCATGTCAGCGGAGATGTGTTGTCCTAAATTAAGGGAAATGAGCTCCTTAGCAGGTAGCCCTGGGATTTTTCATTCTCAAAATGAAAACCACTGTTTTTTTGTGAAGCTTATGTGAAATATTTAAAGAAAAATATTTGACTATGCCAAGCCAACAAGAACTTAAGATAAATACTTTTAGTGAACATATACGACCTTGATTGGGTAAAGATTCTGTAATTATCACATCTGATTTTTAATCATTCATTAGTACAATTAGTACAATCATTCATTAGTCTCCCATGCCCGACAGGCCTTTGTTGAGGAGCCAGACTAAACCTGTCAAAAGTCCCACTCAACGTGGGTTGTCTAGGGAAGGAAAACTCTCACCTCAAACCTCCACTGCCTCAAGGCTATACCCATCTATAGGAAAGGCTTCAGGAGTCAACTTCGAGGCAAAATCTGGAGCTGGAGTCCCAGAAGCAGTTCGTGACTGTGTACAATCACGTTCTGGTAATTCCTGCGACGCAGCTGGAACCAATTGTATTGGTTCTGCTGTTCCATTGGACTATTTCAGTGACGTGGAGAGGTGGGATTTGCTGCTTGGATACCATAGTCTTTCAAGACTGAAGGATGCCAATGATGAGTACAGTGAGTTCAATTTTCATCCCATTCTAATAAATCCCTACTGGTAATAGCAGAGTGAACACACTCCATAGGCTATTTTGATAAAGACTACAAGTAATCTTTATGCTATTTTAAAATCACATAACAAGTTGCTTTTGCATTGTTTAACAGATTTTAATGTTGTAGTAATAGGAACAAATTGTTTCAGAAGTAGATGTAATTCATTTGATATCTAAACATCAGAAATAACCAGCACTGCTATTTTTAGCCAGTGATGAGTGTTCTAAGAAAGTGATGACTTTCTTAGAACACAGTTACAACTGTTTGGGTACACCAAACACTTACTTTGGGTACACCAAACACCACAATCTCTTTATATATTTAGGTGAAGAGTACTGTATCTGCATATGCCTATTGCTTCTGAATAGTTTTATTCAGTACATCTTGTCTTCAAAAATGACTTACAGTATATTATTCTGCCAAATCTGTCACTTGATGTGTATCTTCCTAATAAACTCCATGGCAGAGACAACAGTAATTAGATATAGCTCTGTCAGTTTATTTGCTCAGAATTAATCACACATTTGTCTCCACACATTTGTCTCCTACAGAAAACAAGTTAGAGATTATTTTTAGTTTGGAATCAAACAGCCTGAGGGTTCCCCTGTGAGTCAAGGAAATAAGAAAATTCTGGAGATCCTGTATTTGCAGAGTGTAATCAGATCAAAATCATCCAAGACTTTAGTTAGCCTCCTCCCTCAAAAGTTATGCTCCCTTTTGCCCACATCCCTATATTGTTAGTTTATAGCACCTCCCGAAGAAGGAGCATCCCAAATTCCCTTCAGAGATCTACTTCAGAGCACATTAAAACTAAAATTCTAACTCTCCTGTTGGAATGAAAAACTTAAGGGCTGCTTCACACACAATAATCTACATTACTAGAATTATTATTTTTAAAATATGTATAAGCCAGGATTGGTTACAAGTTCAGAGCAAGGTATAATCTTCATGGTCTTCCTGACTTTGGGAGTCCTTGGCCAAAACAACCCTTATTTATTCATTTACCAAGTCCAGAACATCTTACATTAAAATTTTAAAATATTTTTAAAAATTAAAATTAATAATTAAAAAATTAGAAATTAAAAATTGAGGTGAGATCTAAACAATACATTTCAAGAGTATAACAAGTTTGGATTTACACAGAAATATTCCCTTATATTTCCTTTGAGGTCCAGAAGATAGTGATCTGAAGGACTTTATCATGGGCCTGGAACAAATCCTCAGATGTTCAGGGCTGTGCAGTTTCCCACATTTGCACTTTCCATCTCCTGTAATGTAGCCCCAAATCTTTAAGTTTTTCTTACATCACGACACCCCTTTTCTTAATCTGTTCAGTGTTTTCCATGTTTCATATGGGAGATGGTAACTGGCATGGGTTCTTCTCTGAAGTTGGTCCAGCTTTTATTGTGGTCCTGCTTTCATGGTGGTATCCAGCGTATTATTATAATACAATATAATATAATCTAGCAATATTATTATCACGATACTCTTTTCACTATATAATTAAACATGACTTTTAAAGCAAACTTTTCCTGGAGCTTGGTTAGCTGTCTTTTTTGCTATTGTTTTTTGACACATTTTTCTTACACCTTCCTCGTGTGGATTTCATCAGAGTTACTGTTATTTTGGGCCAATGTTAGACATTGTTGATTCTAGTATAAAGTAGTTCTATGTTAACTAAAAGGACATTTAATAAACGAATTTCAACACAACAATAGAGCTTGTTTGGCATTTTACCACTTCAGTTGCTATCACAGAAGAAATAAGACATAATTCTAAAGCCAATACACACAGCTTTGGTCTTTATCTGAGATGCTTCCCAAACCTCCATATATCATGTTTGAACCTCATCCACCTAACTTCACCAAGGATAGATTTTAAAAAAACCCCTATATTTTCATTACAAGGAAACTCTTACAGACTTTCCTATGTGGTGCTTGGGTCTGTAAAGAAATAAACAAATGTTAACAGCAGATATATAAGAGACCAATAGTCAACAATAGATATATAAGAGACCAATAGTCAACAATTCCGTACAAATTCACTTTGCCATTACCTGCTGTACCAGGACTAATTGGTTCATTTTACAATAATACATTTTATATGGTTCTTATGACAAATTCACTATTGAACTGAGTTGTCACTGAGCTGATTACATTGTTTAAAATAAGCTTGAAAAAGGATCTGATAATGAACTCCAAACCAATTGTTATACCTATTACAGGCCAGCCTGGAAATTATTATTATTGGCATCCTTCAGTCTCGAAAGACTATGGTATCGTGCTCTGATTGGAGGTCCTGAAACAGCATCTAGTGTGGCTAAAAAGGCCAATTCGAGAGTGGCAGCCCCTTCCACACTGAGGACAAATAAATTCCGTCCCCTGCCCAGGCCCCAGGTTTCACTGCTTTCGGGTCTGTCTCTTTGCTTCAGCCTGCCGAACAAGTGTCTCTTCCAGTTGGAGAAGGCCATGCTGGGTCTTTTGCCTCCACGCTGAGCGGTCAGAGGTCAAGGTTTCCCAGCTGTTGATGTCCATTCCCAAGGCCTTTAGATCCCTCTTGCAGATGTCCTTGTATCGCAGCTGTGGTCTCCTTCTTGGGCGCTTTCCCTGCACTAATTTTCCATATAAGAGATCTTTTGGAATCCGACCATCAGCCATTCTCACGAAAAATCTGGCCTATTGTGTGTTTTCTGTTTTTCAACCTTTTTTTTTTTTTTTGATGATGTGAGGGGCTAATTGGTCAGTTTTTAGAGGACTAATTCAGTAGAAGAACAAAAATAATACAGGTGTAATGTAATGACAGCCAAGTAGAAACTAAATAGTACATTTTTCTCAGTATTCTTCACTTTAGGAATGAAAATACAATATAAGCTGCCCAGTTTACCCTGTAGGTAAAAGAAGCATTTCATTCTTTTGCAATACATTCATTGTTGGAAAAAGGGTGTCAAATTCTTGACCTTGACACTTCAGTTATAAAGGAATTTTAGCTAAAAATGCAAGCACTGCAGATAAAATAATTGCTTTTTAGCACTATTCCAGCATAAATGTTCATAATGTTACAGAACTCTCCTATTAAAAAAAATTAGCACTGTCTAACAGTCAGCACTAATGCAAAGGGATGTACCACTTTAGATAGTCAAATATTTTAAGTGTAGAGCAGTTTTGGAAGTAGAGTACGAAAACGATACTGTGAGCAAATATATTCTGTGTTATTTTCCCTCCTGCAATCATCTTCCTTAGATATTCATAGATATTTGCATTGTTTGCATTATTTGAACTTAAAAAGATAAAGATGTTCCCTTGCAGGTTGCCTTGCTAGTTGGGACTGACTTTAGAGAGCAGCACTCATCCCAGTTATAAGGCTGAAGAACTGGCGTTGTCAGAAGACACCTCTGCGGTTGTGTGGTCAGCATGACTAAAGCCAAAGTACAGTACACAGAATGCTGTTATCTTCTCATTGGAGTAGTACCTATTTATCTACGTACTTGCATTTATGCTTTCAGACTGGTAGGTCGGCATGATCTGGACAAGTAATGGGAGCTCATTCTGTCTTGCACTACTCAGGTCTTGAATCACTGACCTGCTGACTTTCAGGTCAACAATTACAACAATTACTAATTATTGAACCACTGCAACCACCTTGATGAAGATTATTTAAATTTTGCTAAACTCACTGGAAGGCTGCAATCCTAAACTCAAGTTAGGCTGGCATAAATTCCAGCACAAATCCTGTGCTGCCTTGGGGCAGAAGTGCAAGATAGCAATTCTGTGCCACTCTTGGGAGGTTTAGGCATGCACAAACATGTGCTGGCCTCTCCACACCACCACGGGAATGGGGAGCAAGTGAGTTGTGCTGGCCTAAATTAGTTAGGATTGCGCCCTAAGAATTACTGTTAAAATATTGTCCTTAATGAACATTTTTTGTTTCTTATGAGCATTTCATTTAAATGCTACTTCATGCCCATTACGGTAAGGAGATTAATTATTACCATTTCAGATTAAAATGTTATTGAAAAATTATGGTTTTAAAAATCTTTTTTTATTGCCTATATCAATTAAAAATCATGGGATTTAACACTGCAGGCATAGTGACAGAGTGACAATTCCAAGCTTGGCAAATTTGACAGTCTATAATTATGCGGCAGTTATACTACAGTAATTTGACATATACAAATTGAGATTGGGAGACTTGGAGTGCAAGGAGAACAGGGAAATTGATCACAACCAGGATGAAGTTGGCATTTTCATATTTGAGAAGAAGCATGTTTGGGACTCTCTGGAATCTTGTATTGTACATGAGTGAAGATGTCCAGTTGGTGGATATATGCAGGCAGGTGCCAATGAACAAGTACACCTATGTAGTGAAGTATGCTTATGCATGCAAATATTTTGCTGAATCAGAATTTGTGCAAAAAGGGGAAAAATCACAAACCACTGTAGATTTTCTTGTTTCCAGTTTACTTAAATTGTTTGGATAAAGATGAAATGAGGACCAAAAGATGCATTGCAAGGCTGGATTGTATATGCCAAGTTTATATTGTGCAAGATTAAGCACTGTTCTCAACCAGCCTAGGAAAAAAGGAAATATATAATTGTTTCATAAAAGCTACAGTTTTGCAACTGTCTGGTATGCTGAATATAAATTTGTGTTGTAGTGACCTGGGCTTCGTTTTTCATGTAGGTTAATATTTTGCTTTTTACAGTTAAATAGTACATCTCATGCATGACACTAAAGAATAATAGCACCTTAGCAAAGACACGCACACAAAATTAATGAGTTAGCTATTGGAACTACAGCAAGCATGCAACCTCACTTTCACTTGCATCATGGTGATAACAGAATGAGATGAAATGAGGTCAAGGAAGAACCCTCACCCCATACAATCCTGGAGTGAAAATGTTGTGCAATTGTGCACAGTTCAGAATACACAGCGTTTTCAGTCAAAACATGCTGCATTAATTGATCACTGCTCCTGCAGGGTAGCAGTGGATAACAAGAAGACCTACTTCTAGGAAGTTTAGCCAACTTGTAACTCATTCTTTGGAACTTCAAGCTTCTTGTTGGATAAGGCAGTGTTTCTCAGACTTTTAGCGCCGGGACCAATGTTTTAGAATGTGAACTGTCAAGATCATAGAATCATAGAATCATAGAATTGGAAGGGACCTAGTAGGTCACCTAGTCCAACCCCCTGCCTGCAGCAGGAAATCCCCCTAGAGCATCCCCGACAGGTGCTCATCGAGCCTCTGCTTGAAGATCCCCAGTGAGGGAGAGTCCTCCACCTCCCTTGGCAATCTGTTCCACTGCCAAACCACCCTCACCGTCAGGAATTTTTTCCGGATATCCATCCGGAATCTCCTCTCTTGCAGTTTGTACCCATTGGTTCTAGTTCTGCTTTCAGAAGCAGCTATGAACAAATGAGCCCCTTCCTCCCTATGACAGCTCTTCAGGTATCTGAAGACGGCAATCATGTCTCCTCTTAGCCTCCTTTTCTCCAGGCTGAACATCCCAAGTTCCCCCAACCTTTCCTCGTAGGGTTTCCCTTCCATCTCACTGATCATTCTTGTTGCTCTCCTCTGGACTTGCTCCAGTTTGGCTGCATCTTTCTTAAAGTGAGGTGCCCAGAACTGAACACAGTACTCAAGTTGAGGTCTGACCAATGCTGAATAAAGAGGAACTAGAACTTCTCGTGACTTGGAAGCTACAGTCCTCTTAATGCAACCTAAAATGGCATTTGCCTTCTTTGCAGACACATCACACTGCTGACTCATGTTCAGCTTGTGATCCACGGCGACTCCAAGATCCCGCTCACATGTTGTGCTGCCAAGCCAAGTATCCCCCATTTTATACCTGTATTTTTGGTTTTTATTTCCTAAGTGCAGAACCTTGCACTTCTCCCTGTTGAAATTCATTCTATTTGTTACAGCCCAGTATTCTAGTTTATCCAGATCCTCCTGGAGGTTTCTCCTGTCTTCGGATGTGTTTGCTACTCCTCCCAGATTGGTGTCATCCGCAAATTTGATCAGGCTCCCCTGTATCCCTTCCTCCAAGTCATTAATGAAAATGTTAAAGAGAACCGGTCCCAAGACAGAGCCTTGGGGGACCCCACTTGAAACCGACCTCCAGGTCGACACAGAACCATTTACTAAAACCCTTTGAGTGCGGCCATCGAGCCAGTTGCGGATCCACCTAACGATTGCCCCGTCTAGCCCATATTTTTCCAACTTCCCAATTAAAATGTCATGTGGGACCTTGTCAAATGCTTTGCTGAAGTCAAGATAAATGCCATCCACAGCATTGCCACTGTCCAGTAAACTCGTAACCTGATCAAAAAAGGAGATCAGATTTTTCTGGCAAGATTTATTCTTGGTATATCCATGCTGAGTTGTTTTGATCACCGAGTACTTGTCTAGATGTGGACAAATTGTGTGTTTTATGATTTGTTCTAATATCTTCCCCGGGACTGAAGTCAAACTGACTGGTCTATAATTTCCCGGGTCTTCTTTTTTCCCCTTCTTAAAGATTGGGACTACATTCGCCCTCTTCCAGTCCAGTTGCACTTCTCCACTCCTCAAGGATTTCTCAAAGATGATCGACAGAGGCTCTGCAAGGATATCTGCCAGTTCCTTAAGAACTCGAGGATGCAGCTCATCTGGTCCAAATGACTTAAATTCATTTAGGCCAGTTAAGTGATCCCCAGAAGTAATGTAATGACAGGAAGTGACATCATCAAGTATGATACACAGTATCATATTTAATAGCATATAACAATATTTATATTTAACAGTATATTCCTAGTGCCCTGATAAAAGGACAGATTTGTAACATTTCTCCAAACATAGTCAAAGACCATGTTAGCATCAAGTTTAATATATTAAAATATTAAAATTAATGGGAACCCACCTGAAATATGTTCACGACTCATTGGTGGGCCCCAACCCACAGTATGAGAAACACTAGGAACACTGAGAACACTTCTCTCTCCCAGATACCTGGTTAAGAAGTTTATAGTCTTGCAAGTGCTGATAGAAAAGGCACAGGCACCTTCCCCACCGCATCTCAACTCAAAAAATAGGAAAAACAAAGAAAGTTCATGGAACAGAGATATATTACTATGAGTGCAATCCTAACCAATTTAGGCTGGCACAATTCACCTGTTCCCCATTCCCATGGGGAGGCTGGTGCATACCTGTACACTAGCTTAACCCCGCAGGAGGGGCAAAGAGGTGCCTAATTGCACCCCCGAGCCTGCACAGGTCTTAAAACAGCCTAACTGGAGAGCATATTCATTCTTGATGTAAGGACGCACTAAGAAACCAATTTGGTGCCAGGTGGTGCTCATTGCCTGGTGCCCAGCAGAGATGCCCAGCGCTTGGTAGGGATCACTGGTGCTCACTGCCCACTGGTGCCCAGTGGTGTTTGCTGTGCACCGGTACTTGGTGATGTCCACTGCTGGATGGTGCCCGATGGTACCTGCTACCCACTGGTACTCAATAGGGATGAGTCTAGTGGTGCCTGGCGCCCAGTGCCCGGCAGCCAGCAGAGATATCTAGTGCTGGCTGGTGCCTAGTAGGGATGCTGTTGCCATAGGGAAGCCTGGTGCTTGCTGGTGCTCAGTGCATTTGGTACCCACTTCCCACTGTGCACTGTTGTGTGGTGGTTCCTGCTCTATGGTGGTGCCTTGTAAGGTTGCCTGGTGCCTGCAGATGCCCATTGCCTGGTGCCTGCAGGTGCCCGCTGCCTGTTAAGGATACCTGGTGCCCACTAGTGCCCGCTATTTTCCACCACTACCCCAAGTTACTGTCTGGTGCCCAGTGCCTGTCAGTGCCCAGCAGTAACAGGGACCCACAAATCTTGAAATTTTACCCCTGCAACAACAGGTTAATTCTGCTTGTAACGGTTGCTTTGACAAGGTACAGCCTTGATATTAATTTGCAAATTTCAGGGTTTTCTTGTAAGGGAATGGGAATCTTAATAATACTATAAATTTTCTCCCAGAAGAATGGTTTAAAGGAGAACTAAAGTGCATTCTGAGGTTGTGCAGAAGTTGCATGCAGAAGTTGTTAAAACTTTCAAAGTATGTGAATTATCACCTCACCAGGAGGCAAGTATTAAAATAACATTCCCACTCTCCAGTATAATCCTTCATATTTAAACAAATTTATAGAAGATGAATCTATCAACAGCAGTAATCCCAAATAGATAATGTTTAGAGCCAACACACATTTGAATACAAAATGCTGGGGACAGAAAACACATGTTGCCTACAGCTAGTCACTATGCTGGACTAGATGAACCATCCTGTGATTCAGCAAGTTTATTATGACAAAATCCTAGTGCCTTGCAAAAACTTTGCTGGAAGACCAAGCTGCATTTCACAAGAGGTTTTAATTTAGTTAACATGTTCACTACAATTGAGCAAAACCAAGTGCTTTTTAAAATCTTTAAAACATGACAACATGAAAAGTTCAATTTTAACAAGATTTAGGAAAGTGGTTTAATTTAACCCCAGAATATTGTCCTGGGGTATCATGTTTGTAACATGACAGGAAAATTACCATTACTCCCTCTCCCCAAATAAACTATTACTAATGGCTGAAAGATACTGCTTTGCCCCTCATTGCTTCCTTCCTATTCTGTACTTCCATCTGAACTTAAACAAGTAAACCAAAGCCCAACTTGGGCAGTCACAGAGGTCTCTCAAGGTAAAGGAAAATGTGTTCCCTTAACTTGGGACTGTGTTGTGGCTGCATTGGTGCTGGAAAGACAGCTAGGATTAGGTTCCCAGGCTGCAATCCTAACCTCCAATTAAACCAGCATAAGCCCACGCAATACTGCACTGACCTGGGGGGTGTCACAAAAGTGCACTAGCAAAACTGCTCCTGCAGGGGTTTGGCCAGTACACAGACATACACCGAACTCCCCACATCACCATGAGAAGATATACCAGGTGTCGGTGAGTAAGGCCAGCCTAAATTGGTTAGGATTGCACCCCCAGTCACACAACTTGTTTCCAATACAAGGATTCCTAGATATGTTTTTGTAAAAGGACTCCTAGATATGTGTTCGTAGTGGGGGCATAAGAGGGAATTTTTGGCATATCTTGATGGTGTAGTCAGTGCTTAGGGAATTGGACAGAAACCTGAAAGATCAAGATTCAAATCCTTCTTTGGCCATGAAGCTTCCTGACTCACCTTGGGCCAGTCACTCACCCTCAGCCTCACCTACCTCACAGGGTTGTTGTGAGGACAGCAGGAGAGAGGAACTAAACTTGCTTTGAAAGCCACTTTAGACATTTGTGCTGGCTTGGGAAAGGTGGGCTAAATAAACAAATAGTCTAGCATTGCCTCTGCTGACATTGCTGGCACGGCTATGCGCCCTGCTGTCATTGTGCATGGGCACTGAGAAATGTCATACAAGCTATGGGTCAGGGCATGATTGTCAGTGGCGCTGGCAGTCCTCCAGTTGTTAACGGGAGGGAGATATTCCCTGTCACAGGGAAGATACTTTAGTATGTGCTTCAGGACCAGGAAAACACACACTGGGAAACAAATCACTTGTGAATACACACCTTCAGATCCCTCCTTGGCCATGCAGCTTTCTTGGCAACTCTGGACCACTCCTTCATGGTCTGCCTCACAGGGTTGTTGTGAGGACAGTAGGTGGACAAGTGTTGCTGCTTGACCTGTACTGTCACCAGCAGGAGGCATCGGGCAGCAGCCCCCTCATTCTAGCCAGCACCCCATAAGCAAGCAATGCTGCCCAGGGAGGCCAGATGTCATAATGGCAAAAGAGGACAAGTCCCTCCAAATGTAGGACATCCCAAAAAACTGTAGGACATTAAATAAAAGCTAAAAACACTCATATATATTGCTTTCATGTGGTTAATTAAAACACGATACGACTTATTAAACTTAAAGTGATTATATAAAATTATTTATGTAAAAGTTATTACAAGGAAAAGGAGGACAAAGAAGGTTTTATTCCCAGGACACTGGGAAAAAAGAGGACACGTTGTGAAATGCAATTTATTCACTCATTCCAAGAAGGCTGCCTGCTCACACGGAAAAGGAGGACTCAGAGCTAAAAAGGAGGACGTGTCCTGGAGACAGAGGACATATGGTGCCCCTGATTAAATATAATGTATGAATTCCAAGGAGGCTCACAAGGAAAAGGAGGACAAGGAAGATTTTCTTCCAGGGCACAGTGCCAGAAAGGAGGACATGTCCTGGAAATAGAGGGCATGTCCTGGGAAAGGGGAGACACCCTGTCGCCCTGGTTGAAGGGAAAGGAGGACAGGACAGGAGGCTGAAGAAGGAGGGAGCTCACCGGCGTCGTAGAAGGCGTCTAGCACGGCCGTCTCTCCGAAGTCCAGCTCCCCGAAGTTGACTGTGGCGAGCTGGGCTCCTTCGGCTTCGCAGGCGCGGACCAGGCACTGCAGCGCCCCCGCCTCCGGGCTCCTTGCCCCGCCGCCCCCCTTCAGGCCGAGGTCGTTCAGCACATAGACGGCCCTCAGGGAGCGACGCCTCAGCGCCGACCCGCAGCCCTCGCCCGCCTCCGAGGAGCCCGCCTGGGTCTGGCCCTCCGGGGCCCCCGCTGGGCTGAGCCGCTCCGGCTCCCCCAAGACCCCCGCCTGCTCCGCCACCGAGGCGCTGCCCGCGGGGGGCTCCATCGCCTCAGCCCCGCTGCTGTGAGGGGAATGCCGCCTCAAGTCCCCGCCGTCCCGTCCCTCGCCCGGCCCCCGAACAAGGTGCTGCCAGCCAGCCTGCCAGGCGGAGTGGACACTGAGCGCCACCCCCTCCCTCCCTCCCTCAGAGGCTGCCCCAGGTGGACACCCACACCCTCGCCTCCCTCAGGGAGACCCTCCTCCTCCCGCACAACAACCCCGTCAGGTGGGCAGCCTCAGCACTCACTCGCCCACAGTCACCGCCTGTCCTCTTTCTCCAGGACACGCACTCTCTTCAGCCTCCTGCCCTCCTTTTCCCTGTCAGCAGCTCCTTGGAATTCATGAATTACATTTCATAAATTACATGTTACATGTTACATGACCATACAGACTAGAGGACAGAGTGCCTCTACCTTTGACCATTCTGGCAAGGAAAGTTAGGCAGGTATACACACACACACACATATATACACATACACACACACATATATACATACATACACACACATACATACATACACAAATACACACAAAGCACACACACATATACATACATACACAAATACACACGCGCACACACACGTATATACATACACACACAAATACACACACACACGTATATGTATATGTATGTGTATATATACATATACATATATATATACGTATATATATATATATATATATATCAGTCTTATCAGGCATCATAGCCACTAAATTGCAAAAGCATATAAGCCAATACATGAGCACAGTTCAAAAGGGCATTGGGAAGGATACCAGGGGCTCAAAACATCAACTGCTCATAGATAGTACTGTAGCCCAAGACTCAAGAACAGACAGACTAATCTGTGCACAGCTTGGATTGACTACAGGAAAGCCTACGACTCAATGCCACATACGTGGATCTGTGAATGCCTGGCATTAATAAAGTAAATAAGACCTTAATGACCTTCCTTAAGAACTCCATGGGGCAATGGAAAACAACATGGGAAATCAGCTCAAAAGAATTAGCAGAAGTATCTATCAAGCATGGCATATATCAAGGAGATGCACTGTCTCCCCTGCTGTTCTGCATAGGCCTGAATCCCCTAAGCCAAATAATAGCAAAGACTGGATATGGGTACAAGTTCAAGAGTGGAACTACCATCAGCCACCTCCTCTATATGGATGACATCAAGCTGTATGCAAAGAATGAATGAGACATCGACTCACTGATACACCTGACAAAGATCTACAGTGAGGATATTGGGATGTCATTAAGCCTGGATAAGTGCAGCCGAATGATCGTAAAGAGAGGAAAAGTGGTGAAGACCAGTGGGGTAGAACTACCAACAGGGTACATAACAGATGTAGAGACCAACTATAAGTACCTAGGTATCCCACAATCCCACGGTAATCATGAAGAGGAGGCAAGGAAGACAGCAATATCCAAGAACCATCAAAGAATACGACAGATCCTGAAAAGCCAGCTCAATGGGAAAAATAAGATACATGCCATCAATACATATGCGCTGCCAGTCATCAGATACCCTGCTGGCATAGTAAGCTGGCCACAGAAAGAAATGGAGGCGGCCGATGTGAAGACCCGAAAGCTCCTCACAATGCATGGGGGGTTTCCACCCCAAGCCAACATCCAGAGACTATACACTAGTCGGAAAGAGGGCGGCCAGGGTCTGATGAGCGTCAAAACTACTATCCTGGATGAAACCCAGAATATCCAGGAATACATCACTGAGATGGCACCCAGAGATGAGCTAATGAGAGAATGTCTCCAGCAACAACAGCAACAGCAGATACAGAAGGAAGATCAAACTGAGGAAGTGTCCTGGCAAGATAAGACCCTGCACGGGATGTACCATCGCCAGATAACCGAAGTCGCTGATATTGGGAAATCCTATCAGTGGCTGGAAAGAGCCGGCTTCAAAGATAGCACTGAAGCCCTCATCATGGCAGCACAAGAACAGGCACTAAGTACCAGATCCATAGAAGCGGGGATTTACCATACAAGAGAAGACCCAAAGTGCAGGCTGTGTAGAAAAACGTCAGAAACAATCCAACACATCGTGGCAGGGTGGAAGATGCAGGCAGGAACAGCATACATTGAATGGCACAACCAAGTAGGAACTAACCATACATTGAATGGCACAACCAAGTAGGAACAACTGTGTATAGGAACATCTGCTCACCCTATGGACTAACCCCTCCCAAGACCAGATGGGAGACCCCTCTAAAGGTTGTGGAGAATGACAGGTCTAAGGTCCTGTGGGACTTCCATATCCAAACAGACAAGAAGGTACTGGCTAACCAGCCAGACATTGTGGTGGTAGATAAGGCCCAGAAGACAGCCTTGGTGATAGATGTAGCAATACCAAACGACAGCAACATCAGGCAAAAAAAGCATGAAAAGGTGGAAAAGTATCAGGATTTGAAGGAGGAATTAGAAAGGCGGAAAAGTGACCTGCTGCTTCAGAACATACATCCAAAGCTTATTTAGGCTTATGGAAACAACTGCTTGGTTGTCTAGATCACAGTTCACTCTATTATTAGAAGCAAACATCATATGTGATTTTCTTTTTCTAAATAAGAATATGTATATAACTCAAAAAGACACCCCAGTAAGAAAATTCCACAGAAATGTTAACATGGAACCCCAGGTTGGTTTCATTCTGGAGGATACTGCAGACTATAAAAGGAAATATCCTTGAAATAGGATTGTCATCACATTCCGTTTCAGTGATGGTAACACAGATAGGGTCCTATTATAGGTGGACTGCCTGTTTATTTTGGAATACTTGGATTATAAATGCTCCATCCAGGAATGAATATACTGTATATATATGAAAGCTTTTGGATTTGCAACTTCTGAGGATGATTGTTTGCAGTGCTTATCAGTGCTAGTCTCCATTTTTTCATCTAGAAGAGTGATTTTCAATCTCTTTCATCTTGTGGCACACTGACAAAGTGCTAAAATGGTCAAGGCACACCATCAGCTCTTGGACCATTGAATTGAGACCATTCATGGCACATCAGTGTACAATGGCATACTGGTTTAAATCAATTAAGTTCTTGTGCCATTTCTTTAAACTTTAAATAATAGGAAATACCTAAGACATTTAGGGGCTACACAAGAAACTCTTTTTCATCTTTTTTATATTCTACATTTCAAATAACATTTGGAGGAAGCATTGCAGGATAGTTATTTGACAGTGTAAGCCAGACATCACTATGTTGCCATTTAGAAAACAATTCACCTCCTCTTGCAACAGGTAGGCTTTGCCTAATTTGTGTGTATTAAATGTGCCAGACTTATCAATACACGTAATAAAAAGTTTTATACAAAAGTTTCAGGGACGCTGCTGAATTTAACTTCTATCTAATCATTTGCCCAAGTCCACTCACCGGACTTGAAAATGGGACATCCATGTTCATTAATGTTCATGAACCTGCCTCTTGGAGCTGGGAGCCAGTCCCCCCCCCCCCATGAGATACAAAAGAACAGCCTGCCTGCATTCAGATGTAGGATGCCAGCCAAGTGAGAAGGAATGTCAGTGTTTTCAAACAAGGACAGGATTAATCTGGCTTCTCTGGTGCCAGGAGATGCTGCCACTATGCAATCTTATCAACCAGGGAAATTTTTGCTAGAAAAATGGGTTGTTTTGAAAGTTGCCTTTGCTTTGAAAGATTGATTTTTCCTCCCATGTTTCTATTCCCCCCCTTTTTGGTTCCAATAAACTCTTTCCTTGCTTTGATTAAATAAACCTGCCTACTTTTCTCAAATTTACCCCATCACTTCCAGTCCTACGCAGCCACAGCACAAAGAGTCTGGTGAAAGTGAGCATGTGTGAGAGGAGTGGAGAGAGACGAAGCATCAGTAGCTGCTTCCCTGGTTTATTCAGCAAGGAGAACTGTCAGATCACAGTTGGGCTTCAAACCCACATTCCAGGTGGCAGCAAATTCTGTTCATGCACATCAGTATATATCATATGGGTCTAGATGTGTCCCAAGGGGAGGGAGAAGGTCAGTTTCAAAAAGGTACACTTTTCACCATAACAGAACTGTTTAGCATTTACAGTACATGCAGATCTCATTTTCTTTTTCCAAATCCCAAGTGATCTTTCCAATCTAAACCTAACTGCACAGGTGACATCTATGAATTGAAACTCAACCTAAACAAAGCAGAGGTAGCTGGCCTTTAGATCTCAAGGTAGCAGACTGAAGCAGTCTGGAAGTACTCCTTGAACCCCAGGTGATGGTGTCAGAAGGACATACAGTGCAACCTCCCCCCTGAATGATGTCTTGATAATTTTCTGTCTTAATTCCTGTAATGTGCTTTAGGTGGAGGTGTCTCTGAAGACACAGCAGCTTAGCTCTTTATGGTGGAAGACAGATTATCCCTATTTTGGCATGTCCACATTGGCTTTTGTTTGTTCCCAGGTGCACTCCATTATGTTAGTCATTACCTTTAAAAAACAAGTGGCTTTGGCCTGTGCAACTAAAGGAACACTTTTCTTGCCGTGTTCCATTTAATCCTGTGCTTCTTCATGTTCCTTTTTAATAAAATTAGTTCTGAGAAGGCACAGATCTTCCTAATGCGACTCATTTTGCAAGTCATTTTGATGCATTTTGTTCCTCCTCTCAATAGTTCCCTCTGACCATTATTTTTTCTTAATGTCTTCCCTTAAGGAAATGATGAGCATTTTAAAAGTCTGAGCACTCAGCTGATTTTATAACTGCAGTTCTTCTATTTTTGTGGCTGGTTATTTTACTGATTGTTGAAGTTCATTGTTTTGTTTAATAGAAAGTAGAAAATAGAAAAGAGAATTTGTATACAACAAATTTCAACTTCTTAACAAACTACTTCTAACACAAGTATTAGAAGTAATACAAGTATTAGAAGTACTTATATTGGTACTTTTTAGTATTAGTATTATATTAGTACTTACTTTTTTATTTAATTTCAAAGTCTTAATTATTTTGAAATCAATAACAATACTATTATGTGTGACATTACAAAATCTAATTTTCCTTTATTTTATAAAGAATGCTAAACAGAATGTTACCATATAAAACTACCATATAACAGTTTCAATCTTCCTGGCACATAAGTGTTTTCCAGCATGTGTGTTGTTTTTCACGTTCAGCATCCCTATGGATCATTTCCTGTCCAAAAGGGAAAGCCTTATAGTTTATAACTTAGGAAGCAGAACTTAAAACAGCTCACTTGAAAACATTCATGCTGGCAAAAGATAAGGACTTCTCAGCAACTGGGATTCAGGTTTGTGTCATTGTCTTCAAGATGGTTGACATGATCAAAGAATTGCCTCTGGTTCTTTTCCTGTGTCTTTGGTGTTCTTTTCTAAACAGCCCGTTTGCTCTGCTTTCCTTGACAGGTTGAATCTCTCTCTCTCTCTCTCTCTCTCTCTCTCTCTCTCTCTCTGCAAGATTAAGCAATACCAGAGGATCAGTGTTCAGTAGTGGTCCTGATCACAGGGAAGTCTCAAATGCCCCTCTGGCTACTTAGAAAAGCATTGTTAAGTGCAGAGCAGTGCACCGGGGATAGCAAGTTGCAGTAAGGCTAGGTAGGTAGTGGTCGGACTTGGTTTATCGAGAGTGCAATTTTAAGCCTTCTTTGCTACTCTCTCTCTCTCTCTCTTCCTTCTGAAAGGAAGGAAGCACAATCCTTTGAGCACTTTGAGCACAATCCTAACTATGTCTACTTAAAAGTAAGCCCCATTCAGTGATGGTCTTCAAAGAAATTAAGAACCGGTTCTCTGTCCATCTGGCAGCCACTTTTAAATGGCTATTTTTAAACTTTATATGTACTATCTCTTGTTAAGAACCGGTTCTATAGAGTAGGTGCGAACCTGCTGGTGCCCTCCACTGGCCCCATTGTGTTCTATGGGTCTTACTCTTAGGAAAGTGTCTTTAGGATTGCAGCCAGGCAGGCAGGCTACAGCAGTGGTCTTCAAAGTGGGGGTCAGGACCCTCTTGGGGGGTCACAACCTCAGGTCAGGGGGGTAATGAGAGGGTGGGATTCACCATGTTGGAATCTGGCACTGGGCTTTCCTGGGAGTATGTCTCATTGAACACAGTGGAACTTACTTCCAAGTAGACATGGAGGAGCATCCCAGTAAATTTAACAGAGGGTCATGGACATATTTTTAAATTTGAAAGTGGGACCTGGGCTGAAATGCCTGAATACCACTGAGCTACATTATGCACATCCAACCTTTCTCTTTAATAAAGTTATCTTTGAATTTTGAATTCAAGCCTCCTATTTTGACTTTACTGAGTAATGTGCCTTTTAGTGTTTTATCTTTGCCAACAAGCAGGTTTGCTTCATGGTAAAAACAAGTACATAGTAGAAAGTTTGAGGGAATGTCTCCCCCACCTCTTCTTTTAGATCAGAACTGGCTACAGGAACAAGGCAATTAGAAGCGATTGTCATATATTTTCACTGACACCCAGTGCTAGCTGTATAGAGAAGACACTGCTATGGCAATACTCTGCTCTTTGCTACTAAGGCTGCAATCCTAAAGACACTTTACTGGGAGTAAGACCCATTGAACATAATGGGGCTTACTATTGAGTAGACACGGTTAGGATTGTGGCTCTAATACTGTTAAATCAGAATTACCTTTCACCAGCCCATTTACAGAGTCACTGCTGGTCAAGGAACCATTCTGAAGATCACTGCAGTCTCTGGAAAATCTGCATAGTGGATAAAGAAGAATGTGGCAAATAATGAGAGAATATAGCAATTGTGTCCCTCTCAGATAAGCAAATTTGCACATAAAGAGAGCTGACTGTACACATCTTCTCTTAAAAAATAAGCACCTTTTTATTTATCAAGAAATGAAATTTATTGGTGAAACAAATCTTTGCCTGCCTGAGCAGAACTGTAGGTTTTGTTGTGCAAGTGCAGGCACTGAAACAAGAGTATATTTCCTTGAAATCTTACACAATTATGGTAACTTCCTTTAAAATAATTCAGCGTAGACAAACAGTATTGCAACACAGAAGTTAGCAACTTCAGCTGTGATGGACCGAGTCCCTTCTGATGGAAGCTTAAAATTGTTATATCTCAAATTGCTTTTGCTCAAATATTTTCATGATGGAGGTTCCTGGATAGCCCAGGCAGCAGGCTAAGGACGGAGGAGGCATTTCCTTGACATGAAAGAGGAGGCCCATGGAATGTAATGGGACTTCTCTTGTAAGCTGCAAAGAATTGGGTTATGAGCTTACCAGTTCCTACAGGGGACATTCCCTCCTGCCTGACACTTCTATCTCTTCTGGCTGCCCATCCCTTCTACCTGTGCCATGCTTGCCTCCCTGTTGGTCCATCCATGTACTGCTTGCTAATCCTTTTAAAGGCTGAATCTGGAGTTGCAATATGAACAAGAAGGGGGATCAGATTCCAGGGGTTTGTAAGAAACCATTTCCCGCACTGCTGAACTTACTTGAATAACAGCAGAGCTTTTGTTTCTTTACATCAATAAGATGACAAGGGTGGTTGAAGGAAGTCACCACAATGCTGAAGGCAAATGGATGGGAACTTCATGGCACAGTTAAATGAGAACTCTTAACACACACACACCAGCTCCTCCATGTTTTCTGCAGAGCCATGCCTTGAGCTTTACTCACTTTTCTGACTTGGGCTTGAGCCAAAAAGATTCTAAAAACGCTTCTGGACAAGTCAAGGTAGCCTCCTATTACATCTCATTTACAACTCAAGTCAAGTGGGCACAGACTCATGATTCAACTTTGTTGTGATAAGGGTTTACCCCCCACTGGCAAGAATGAAGCAGCAGAGACAGACTTGGATTAAAGGGCCACTTTATTAACTAATTAATACAAATAGGACTGTGGGTGGAGCAAGTGGTTAAAACACTGTGCCTATTAGCCAGAAGGCCAGAGTTCGAGATCCAGGTCTCCACAAGACAGGTGAGCTCCTGTACTTAGCCCAGCTCTGCGTCTGACTCTGCCGTTCTGGACTATTTCAGTGGCGTGGCTAGGGGGGATTTGCTGCTTGGATAATATTAATCTATCCAGGCCTGTGTGCTTCGCGTACAACACCGAACACAATACCATAGTCTTTCGAAACTGATGAATGCCAATACAATAACCAACATGGCAAAATTAGGGACTGCTTTCTAATGTAATTCGGGTAGCTATAAAAATAGAGGGTGAACAAGCCTAACTCAGGGCCAACCTTAAACCACTTAAGGATGCTCCTCAATGTCAACCTGAATGTCGAGGCAGCTAGATGCTGGCCAGCCAGTTGTTCAACTGACTTCGCCTAATTTCCAGGCCAAGGACTAGCTAACCAGCGCCTAGATCCGGGTAGGCATCAATAGGTATGCATTGGCTTACATTGACCCTTGCTACCTGAGGCTGAACACTGAGGCCTATCCTACTTAACCCTGCACGACGTCTGCCGCATAGGGAGCTAGCCTAGAGTTTAGCTCCACCAACCCATTAAAGACAGGAAAGATGCCTCTTAACTAGCTCAGTAATAAAAAATTCAAGCGCTTGAGGAGAAAGATGCACCCCGTCAGGAAAAAATAGACCACCACCAAATTAAGTGCCTAATAACCCAACCCCCAATGCTGAACACAAACTGGGCCACATAAGCGTTAACCTGCTTATGCGCCCCAACCCCCATCTACATTCCATATGCTTTTGGCCCTTCTCCAAGCCCATCTGGGCAGAAGAGACAACCAAATGATTGTCAAATAAGGAAGAAATCTTGTCTGATCTGAACCCTAAGGGAAAAACATGTCCTCTGGGCCAAATCATTCTCCCTCAGTTGTACCAGTAAAATGTGAGGAGGTGGATGAATTTTTACAAACTGGATGAAAGATGGGAGAAGTTGCCCGCAAGGCATCCACCTTTTTACTAGCCAAAAAATAACAGCCTGAGATCCTAAACCTAGCAGAGACCCAGGACTACTGCGTTTGGCCCACTTCTGGGCCCAGAAGTGGATAGCATGGCCGATGGCAACAACTCGAACAGGCAGTGGCAAGGGTGCATCTGCAAACAGAGGGAGAAGGGGAAAAATTAAGTCATCATAAAGGGAAAAAAACATGGTAACCAGAACTAGGTTACTAAATGGCCTGCAATAGGCACCAATAGCCGAGTCAACTGCAACAGGGTCAGTTAAAAGTAGTGACCAGCAGTAGGACACTAATGGCCTGCAATAGGCAACAGATAGCCAAGTCAATTGTGACAGGGCCAAAACAGGCTAAGCCCCACTGTGGGCAATAGCCAAAAAAGAGGGAAAAGGGGAAAAATGGAATCATCATTACCATCACTGCCCCCCCCCCCATGCTACAAGTGCATGAGATGCAAATAAATTGTCCAAGGAAGTATGTCTGACAAAGCATAGTGAAAATAGGGGGGGTCCCATCATTAAGTCCCCCATTAGGCAATATAAATGTGAATAGGCCAAGACTCGCCCTGCTTAATCCTGTATCACACACAATGGTAAAAACCCCATAAACCGACATGGGGTGGGGAGGGCTCCCTAAAATACCTCCCTGCGTCCGATACAGAATAATTCTTCCACCATTTTAGTCTGCAGGTGTGGGACATAAATTCTAATGGCCTTCTAGAAAACCACGAGGAGGTAGCATACTGCACATGATCTGGTCACCTCTGCAAATGGAAGAAAACATTAATTGGGAAGGGGCCTCTAACTCTTTGAGCCTGCCCTGTCACATTTGACAGGGCCAAAAAACTGACTAAACCCCATCGAGGGAAATAGCCATACCTCCTTCACTTCCAGATATAAATTTTAAAGACATCTCCCTATGTGCTTGATGACTTCATCCGGTAATCCTAAGGCGGAAGTTAACGTGGCTGCACCAATACGTAATGAGTACAGATTGTACTCTTCAGCAGAGACCCATAGGAAAAAATTGCCCAGGAGAAGACAGCTCTAAGCTGGAAAATAGAAAGGGGTTCACCCCACATCAGTGCATGTCAGCGTGCTGAAAAAGAGGGCCTACATGAAGGACCACACGCTGAAGGTAACAGCAGAGGGCCCACATGGGGCACAGGTTCTTGCCTTGCATTGCTTTAAGTGTAACACGGGAACCTCTAGCCCAGTGATGGCATTCAAAGAAATTACCAGTTCTATGCCCATCTGGCAGCCACTTTTAAATGGCTATTTTTAGACTTTATATGTCCTATCTCTCATTAAAAACCAGTTCTATAGAATAGGTGCGAACATGCTGGAGCCCACCACTGCTTTAGCCCTCTGTTCGTTCTCAACTTTACGAAGACTGATCACCCAGTGATAAATCAGTCCACCAGACCACCCAAGCTGGATCACCCAATCTGGATCTAACGAATAGTTTGCTAATGCGAAAGGCCCCTCAAAACATAACCAGAACAATAGTTCTGAACAGTTGAACCTCAAAATTAGAATCGCAGATTCTAGAAAAGGTGAAAACTAAGCCATGCAGAATGCAGGTAGTTATGGGCCTGTGCTTATCTGGGGTTGGTGGTCTGGCCCTTCTCATCCCTTCCAACGTTTTTTTCACTTTAAAATTTTTGGTGTTATCCGCTTCTCCGCTTTAGGAAACCAGTCATAAAGGTGAAGGCAAATAAATGGAAATCAACCGGGGATTCAAACCTTCAAATTCAAAGGGTGCAAAGGGGGCACCCTTTGGCCCGCAGCAGCCAATAGGCTGTTGCCATCTGTCTCTGCCCACTCCCCAGCCAGGGAGGGGGCAAAACGGTCAGTGTGTAAGTGCGCACCAACTTCATTCACTTTTTCGGAGAAAGGGTAGTATATACATATGATAAATTAGTGATACAGATCTATTTTTAACACATTATATAAAGCATGTTATAATCAAGGCAATGCAAAATATGAATTATAAACAAAAAACATTCAATGACTGACTATTGTATATTTTATGGTACCCTTCCCATAGGAAAAGCTAGAAATAAGTTGCTCAATAAGCCTATATTAAAGTGCCAGTTTACCTGTACTCTAAGGCAATTTTATACAACTCACATGGAAAATATCTGAATCATTTTCATTCCAATAAGAATTCTTCACCTGTCTTTGGGTGCAATCCAGAGTAACTACGGGGAGTCCTTGCTCCGGTGTAAGAAAAATTTACTCTGGATTGCAATATGAATTTCCCATACGTTTTCACTTGGTGGTGCTGTAACTATGGGTGCACATAATGTACCTTACGTGCTTCCATAGTTACTCTGGATTGTAGGGTTAGTTTTGCTTTGACCACTAAATAAGTACTGTACTTTATTATTTATTTATTTTATTTATTCAATTTGTACCCCGCCTTTCCTCCCCCATAAGGGGAGCCCAAGGCGGCTAACATTAAAGAATAAAACACCATTAAAATGCTAATAAATACAAATTTAAAACATAATTAAAATACCATTTAAAATACAATTAGAATAATAAAGATTAAGAACAATTAAAACAGGCTAAAAGACATTCATTAAAACAATAAAAACACTAAAACACTGCCCTACCCTCTGCCCTGTTTAAAACGCTTTTTTAAAATAAAAGGTTTTTAGGCTCCGCCTGAAGCTCTGTATTGAGGGAGCTTTCCTAAGTTCTATGGGGAGGGAGTTCCAAAGCCGGGGTGCCACCACCGAGAAGGCCCTATCTCTGGCCGCCACACCTCTCACATCTTTTAGTGGCGGCACAGTCAGTAGGGCCCCCTCAGATGACCTTAGGTGACGGGTTGGATTGTACGGAAGAAGACGGTCCCTCAGGTACCCAGGACCCAAGCCGTTTAGGGCTTTAAAGGTCAGGACCAGCACTCTGAATTCAGCCCGGAAACGAATGGGCAGCCAGTGTAGTCGCTGAAGCAGTGGCCCGACAGAGTCAAGCCGACGAGCCCCAGCAACCACACGGGCCGCCGCATTCTGGACTAGTTGAAGCTTCTGGACCATCTTCAGAGGCAGCCCCACGTAGAGCGCGTTACAATAAGCTAGTCTCGATGTCACTAGGGCATGGGTCACCATGGCCAGATCCAAGCGACTCAGGTATGGTTGAAGCTGGCGGATCAGCTGAAGCTGAGCAAAGGCTCCCTTGGCCACAGCCGCCACCTGGGACTCCAGGAGCAGCTGTGAATCCAGGAGAACCCCCAAGCTGCGAACCTGCCCCTTCAGAGGGAGTGCAACCCCTTCCAGAACAGGATGATATTCCAATACCCGAGTCGAGGACTTCCGGACCAGAAGAACCTCTGTCTTATCAGGATTTAATCTCAGCTTGTTCACCCTCATCCAGTCCCCCACTGCCTCCAGACAACGATTCAGGACTTCAACTGCCTCCTTGGACTCAGGAGGAAAGGAGAGATAGAGCTGGGTGTCATCGGCATATTGATGACACCTCACTCCAAACCTCTGGATGACCTCTCCCAGCTGCTTCATGTAGATGTTAAACAGCATGGGGGATAGGATGGAACCTTGTGGCACCCCGCACCGAAGAGGCCAGGGTGCCGAACAAGCATCCTCCAGCACCACCTTCTGGGACCTGTCAGCCAGGTAGGAGCGGAACCACTGCAGAACAGTTCCTCCGATCCCCAACCCAGCCAACCGACCCAGAAGGACACCATGGTCGATGGTGTCGAAGGCCGCTGAGAGGTCCAGCAGGACCAACAGGGACGCACTCCCCCTGTCCATTCCCCAGCGTAGGTCATCCACCAAGGCAGTCTCTGTCCCAAATCCCGGCCTGAAACCAGATTGGAAGGGATCCAGATAATCAGCTTCATCCAGGACCCTCTGAAGCTGGCACGCCACCACCCGCTCGACCACTTTGCCCAGAAATGGGATGTTTGAGACTGGCCGATAATTGTTTAGATTTTTAGGGTCCAGGGAGGGTTTCTTCAGGAGGGGGCGAACCACTGCCTGCTTTAATGCAGAAGGCAACACCCCCTCCCTCAGAGAGGAGTTCACCGCCCTCCCTGTCCACTCGGCCAGTCCATCCCGGGCCAGTCTGATTAGCCAGGCTGGGCAAGGGTCTAGCGGGCAAGCAGATGGTCTCACACTACAGAGAATCCTGTCCACATCCTCAGGTTCTACAAGCTGAAAAGAATCCCAAAAGATGGATAAGACAGGTGCCCCAGGGACATCGTTGGATGTTGTTAAAGTGGCGTCCAAGTCATGCCGGATCTGATCGACCTTGTCCGCAAAGTGTTGAGCGAACTCGCCACAGCGAGCCTCCGTGTGCTCTACCACGTCAGTGAGGGGGGCCAGATGGAGTAGGCCCTGGACCACACGGAAGAGCTCCGCTGGACGGTTCTCTGCGGATGCGATGGTGGTAGCAAAGTATTCTTTTTTAGCCACCACCACCGCTGCAGAGTAGGCTCGCCAGTGAGCCCTGGCCTCTGCCCGATCAGAACCGACACGAGTCTTTTGCCATCGTCGCTCTAAACATTGACCTTGCTGTTTCAAAGCCCGCAGCTCCCCAGAAAACCAAGGAGCTGCGTTTGATCTACGGCAAGGCCGAGGTCGCTCAGGAGCGATCTCATCCAGGGCCCTGGTCATCTCCGTGTTCCAGAGATTGACCAAGGAGCCGGGTGAGTCGCCAGCTCTGGCAGCAGGAAAATCCCCCAGAGCCATCAGGAAACCATTTGGATCCATCAGTCTCCAGGGGCGGACCATAGAATGCGGTCCCCCGCCTGTGCAGAGGCTACCGGCTGCGATAAGCCTAAATCCCACCAGGTAGTGATCTGTCCATGGCAAGGGGGTGATGGAGATGTCCTTCACATCCAGATCACCATCAACCTGCCCAGCAGTGAACACAAGGTCCAGTGTGTGTCCCGCATCATGAGTAGGGGCAGGTATTCTTTGAGACAGACCCATGGTTGCCATGGAGGCCATGAAATCCTGAGCTGCAGATGTTTGGGGTGCCTTGGCATGGACATTGAAGTCCCCCAGCACTAAAAGGCGAGGGCACTCCAACGCCACACCCGCGATCACCCCAGTCATCTCAGGCAGGGAGACTGTTGGACAGCACGGCGGGCGGTACACCAACAGAATCCCTATTCTGTCTCGCCCCTCCAGCACAACACGGAGGCACTCAAACCCTGTGAACCGCTGGACAGGGGACCTGGTGAGAGGGATAGAATCACGGTAGACTATCGCAACCCCACCTCCCCACCCCTGAAGTCTTGGCTGCTGCAGCACCCGGAAACCTGGCGGACAGATCTGAGAGAGTTTAAACAGAACCACATAATAACTGCAAGTGTAAACACAGCATTGGTAATTTTTTGTCATGCATGTGAAAATGTAATTTCTTCGTAAATGTTGTCTATTGTTTGTAAATGCAATGTA
The DNA here is from genome assembly GCA_030015325.1 of Cryptoblepharus egeriae. Taxonomy (NCBI): domain Eukaryota; kingdom Metazoa; phylum Chordata; class Lepidosauria; order Squamata; family Scincidae; genus Cryptoblepharus; species Cryptoblepharus egeriae. Next base: position 37,029,178 of record JAREYC010000005.1, read on the forward strand.
GAATGAATTAGTCTTTCTAAGAACAATAAAGTTTTGAACAAAGTATTTCCACAAAATCTTATTTAATCTTATTTTACAAATCACAATACTTTTGACTTTTGACTCCTCAATACAGTTTTATAAAATAACAATTTACCATTATAACAGGAAAGGTGGAAATTAGAGGCCTTGATTTCAGATGAAACAATGAAAGTTTTTTCTTTTTCAAAATAATGTTTTAGAACTATGTTTTATTTTTCAAGCTCTTTCAATGGATCCATACTGTAACAATTCAGTTTTTCACATAAGAGAAATCAGGAATCTACTACGCTGTCCTGTGGATTCCAAGTACTAACTCTTAATCTGTTGACTTTTCTTAATTTTGAAGTTAGTAGCTGTAAGTGTTTATTGCTAGAAAGTTGTAAGAGAACTAGGAAAGTTCAGTAGGGAACACTGGTTCAGAGCTGGGCTCTGATTTGGCATTCAGATTTGGGCTTTTGGATAACATCTCATGTATATTGGTGACTTTTGTTGATAGGTAGTATGGTAGGTACTGTGTTTCTTTCCACGTCAGCACCATTGGCTCCAAGTGAGGAATGATTCAGGCATGGAAAGGAACCACATGTTACCTGCCAGAGGGTTTCTGTCAGTAAACAGTAAGAGAGCCATGTCAAATACAACCAGATGGAAGCTCCAATGCTGCAAAGCTTGGAGATACTCTTGTGGTGGTTTGTAAACACATTTGCCCATTGATGCCTGCAGTTTGGGATGCATGAGAATTCTCAGCACACACACATATGGATGTTAAAGCATCTCTCACCAGCAAGACATTCAATATAGCTTGCCACTGAAGAGCAGCCATGATCATGTGCCAAAACCCACTGACTTTTGGCATCCTAAGTGCACATTTGAAGCTTACGTTAGTCTTTTGTCCAGTCAGGCAGAATTTTTTACTTTCAATTTGTGGCAAAGCCAGATCATTAACACTTTATAACTGCACTGGCAAAATTGTTGAGGCACACAATTGTAAATACTTGTCTTAATACTGGGCATTACAATTTCTTTTGCCAAATGACAAAGGATAATACTGTCCTGACCTGTTTTTCTCTCACCAACGTTGTGAATTTTTTTAAAAAATAGGTGTCATTAAGTACCTTTCATGCCTAAAAGATACTTATCAAGATGGATTTGGTTATTTTTGTACAAAGATCTTCATGCTCTTATAAAATCCTAGAGGTATCACAGTGACAAATGTTTTATTAATGCTTGTGTGTAAATGTTAACAAATTGGAAATACAAATTGTTATTAATCTAGGGATTCTGATGTAATCACTAAATATCAGATATTTGATGTTCTTCTTTTGTGCAGGTATTTACAGATTTCCACTTTATAGACATCTTTATAGACATTACCATCACACTGTGTCTTCCTTTGGGAAATAGAACAGAACTAGATTTAAGGGCACAATCCAGAAGTGCACTTGGGTTATCCTATCTATCCGTGGGCTGACCGAAATGCAAGATGCTCCACCCTAGTTATTCTGGAAAAGGCTTGGGGCAGCCTAAGGCAACATAGGATGTCCCAAGACAGGTGGACCTGGGCTGCCCTAATTGGGGCAGCCTAGGCAGTTCAGGAGGGCAGGTTTAGCATTGCCTAGGGCAGATAAGTTACTCTGTATCCAGAACCTGTTTCCAGGGCAGAAATGCCCTCTTCCAGTTCCTCAGAGTTACAACACATCAGGAGCAGGTACAGTAATGAGTAGACCCATAGGGGTCCATGATAAGGCAGAGTTGACCAAAAATCTGAGTTCTTGGCCAGACTAGCTGCAACTTCTGCCTCTCAACCTCAGGATATGGAACAACTATGGCAGCCCACTAACCTGGGGATACAGCAGGCCACTCCAAGCATCCAGCCTCCACTAGTGGTATTTCTGTATTGCATTCTCATACCGCAGCTGTTACTGGATGCCAGGAACTTCTGGGCTTCCTTATAAGGCAGGCACCACAGCTGTTCCTTGTTCAGTGTGATCTGAGGGGGGTCTCCCTCAGGAATCAGCTCTCCCCAGGTGACATTCACTTGATGCCTACTTAGTATTCTCTGGAGCAGTCAGGGCAGCCCAGGCTTCCTGTTTCTCTGGATGCAGCATAATTTTCTGCTCTGGATACAGAATAGTTGGGGCAGCCCAGCTAGGGCACTTCTCACTACCCTTACTCTGGATTGTGCCCTAAGTGTCAAAGAAATAATCTTGGATTCTTAAGTTTGTGGGTAAATGCTCCCTACTCACATTTGATACAATAAATAGATCTACTGTGATATTTAATGTAAACTTAAGATCTCTGATAGTAGGGCAGTGCAAAAAAACACCATTGTGTTGTTAAAAGCCCATAGCAGAAAGTGAATATTTCAGCAGCACATGTTCTAGGAGGCTGAGTGAATACCATTACACAATACAAAAAACACCAACAGAATTTTGTTATGAGCGATATCAGACACATGCTCCCACCCACACTTTGTTATTTTAAAAGCAGAACTCCTCACAACTTATATAAATAGAAAAAAAGGAAACTTGTTCTGGAACTCAAAGGAAAGAAAGCCCACTTGCTAGGATACCATTAAATTGAAATGTTTCCATTTTCCCAATATTAGCAAGATCACAGTGGAGTGTGACAAAGGACATTAAAATACAGTTAATATTGCACAATATTATGTGCATGAAATAATACAACTCTCTTTTGTTGTTTTATATTTTATTCATTTCGCTCTTAATTACGCATATTCTGTTCATCAAAGATGTGCAAAATTGGAAATGAAAATAGATGTTTAAATGTCCAAATGAAGCAGAGATGAATTCAACTGATCAAGAAGCTATAGCTGTCAAAATAAAGCTGTTTCAACTTTTGTGGTCATTATTACCACCATAGGAAAAGAAAGAAAGAAAATAAAGGAGTGTCTTTTGAGCAAGCAGCAAATGTACTTAAAGAGTGACCTCTAGTGGACTGACAGGCCGCAGTGTGGTAGCTACATTACTATGACCTGTCCCACAACCAGCTCCAATCCGTGTTTGGCAAAAGAAGGCACAAATCATTGCAAAGACCAGATTTTTCTTAATTTTTTTTCCTTTTTAAATACACTATTTGTACACAAATGTAAGATTCATCTTGTAGATAATTTTTGGACGTAAGATTGCATATGTAATAGTATTTAAAATAACACAAATTAGGTTGCTTTATGTGAAGCACAGAGAGAGAGAGAGAGAGAGAGAGAGAGAGAGAGAGAGAGAGAGAGAGAGAGAGGCAAACAAACAGTCTCTCACCCAACATTCATTTCTGGCTATATGCAGTACAAATATTTTAAGAACCTGTGACAAAAGACAATTTAAAAATTTAAAATAATATAATAAAACCTGTAAACTGATAAACCTGAAGTACACTTTTACTTATGGAAAACATCATTAAAATAGTACCACTGTGAACTAAACTGCCTGAGTTTTCAATTTGTTTGTGAACTTGAAAAATTTTAGCACAGTTAGAACAATTTCAGTCACAACAAGTGCCACACATGGGGAACTGCATCACATGGAAATTTCCCCTCTTCACTGGAATTTGTGTTGTGCTATTAAAACTCTTGTGCTAATTGTTCAAACATAGGGATGTAGAGGCAGGTCTTTACTCATTTGGCACAAAGTTATTTTGTCTAGGGTATATGTTTGGAGTCTCTGTCACAATGAATACTACAACATTCCATATCTCTCAAGTATTCACTTTGATTGAAGAGCTTTCTTTATATCATTAACCTCCATCTAGAAAAGGAAAAAAATCCAGATTATTTTCCTGTGATTAGCCTATTTTATCAAATAATAAGAACACCCAACACCTAATACATGTTTCAAACAGGGTTAGCAGCACATTTCATCTCCAATTTATTCTTAGGACTATACTATATTCTTAGGACTGTACAATATGACCATTACATGTCTTTGGTTATCTGCACCTTGATCATTGTTTCTTTTAATTATTGCATTACATGCACAATATACACAATTACATGCACAAATGCACAATAACTATTTATAGTGTGACTCCATTGATAGGACAGTTCAGCCCTACGTACTACAGTTCAAAATCTAATAATTCCACTTTAAATATAGTGACGTACTCCCTTTGAGAAACACACACATGCACACCCACTCTTCATGAGAGGTTTGATTCAGTCAGACTGATGCCCTGGCAGCTGCACTGGCTACCCACTGGTTATTGAATCCTATTTAATATGCTGGTCTTGACCAATAAAGCCCTACAGCTTGGAGCCAATCTGACAGATGGCCTACTTATGTACAATCTGTCTCATCTTCTCCAGTTATCAGCGAAGATCCTTCTATAGGTGCCATTGTCTATGGATATGGGAGGGCCTGCAAAAAGGTATAGGCCACTTCTCAGTAGTGGCACCAACTTAATGGAACTCCCTCTTAGCTTATTGGCTTAGAGGACGATTACAACTGGATATTATGGGCTTTTATACAAGTTTAGATTTTCCTTAGAATCTAAGTTTTAAAAGACGTTTTTGAAAAAAGTTTTGTTTCTGTAAAATATCTTTACAGTCAGCAACTTACATCTTTAAAGTCAACAATTTTGTTTCAAACTGTAAAGCCATATATAATTGAAGTACCTGTAATCGTAGCCTGATCTTCTTTTCTTCATCTAATTCAGACAGCAATTGTTTAATCTCTTTTCTAGGACAAAAATAGAAGAGATTGTATTTTCATGTTGCGTGTATTGTTAGACAGACATATCTTTTCTCCTAGAAATGTTCTATTTCTGTGAACTTGTCCCTAAGCTAGTTAAATCATAAACAGTATTAGGCATTTTTTTAATTGGTCCAATCCTGGACAAAGAATTACAGGTGAAATAGGAAATGGGGAGAACCTTGGTGCATGCACAGAAATCTCTAGCTACCCCTGCTAACTGAGCAAGAGGCATTCTTTCAAGTGGGTGCCCCCTTTTGTTCAGCAGGAGAAGAGTAACTGGCCCATCTCATCCCAGAAATGTCTTTTATAGTGACTTTTGCAGGTGTTCTTTTGCATCTTTTTAGATTGTGAGCCCTTTTAGGACAGGGAGCCATTAAGTTATTTCATTTTCTCTGTAAATGAAAATCACTTTATGAACTTTGGTTAAAAAGTGTTACATAAATACTGGTGATTGATTGATATTCCACCTGTAACTCCTCATCCTGGATTGGAGGCCTGCATGCTTCATTCTCCATGCTTTCTTCTTTCTTCCAGCCGTGGGGCATTAGTGGGCCTGTGTAAATGTAGAACTGCCTGGGACAAAGAAAGTCGCTGGAGCTCTTTCATCTCTTTCACACTTCAAGGGAGTAAGGAAACCTGAAGTGAGGAAGAGTGCAGCACCGCATCTAGTGGGCTGGACACACACACTGCTCCTGCTTGAAAGCAAATTGCTGTAATCTCTGCAATGGTTACAAGATTAAAATACATGGGAAGAAGTAGTACTTGCACCAGAGCAGGGGTGGGCAAACATTTTGACAGGAGGGCCACATCACTCTCTGACACTGTGTCAGGGGAAAAAAGCATTACTTTTACATTTCAAAATTACATAAATTTGCAAAAATTTACATAAATTACTACATTAGAGATGGCACTTATACGAATGAATAGATGAATTTCACTGAGTTTATTTATAATCCACATGGGAACTATAATGCAGGCATGTAAAATCAAATGAGAACTATGAACTATTTGCCACATGCTTCTTGCACAGTGAAAACCGACCAAACCAAAAACACACTGAGGCATAAGTAGTTCAGAGGCAATGCGTGGATTAAAATAAAGCCCAGGTAAAAGCAGAAAGTTCATGGAGACATTAACAGAGGTGCTTTGGACAATTATGGTTCCAGCAGTCTCCAAAAGCTCAATGGAGAATGGAGACTCCCTGTGGCCCAAATCTGGGGTCTCTGTGGGCTGCCAGGGTTTACCCACCCCTGCACCACAGTAATGCCTAAAAGGACTGAAACTTACTTTTGCTGGTCTTTCATGGTTTCTATGATAGTTCGTAGCTCCTTAACTTGTGTTCGCAGCTCTTCCAAAGATGCTTCACCTTGGCTGGAGTGATCAGTCTTTGGCTTTCCTTCAGTACTGAATAAAGATGGGGAATTTGACCGATGGCCCATTGTTCCTACTGAACCTGAATGAAGTGCAGATGTAGAGGAGGATGATAATGAAGACGGTATATTGCTTCCACTTGTCAAACTCCCTGGCTTGGCAGGCAATGAAGCTTTGTTATCAGACACCTATTGAAAAGACAACACACACAAGCATTAGGATACCAACAATATGTTTTTCTAGCTGTGTATTTCTTGACCTAGTAGCCATGCCCAAGGCATTTTGGACAGATGTTTCGTACGGTTGGTCATTGAATAAATAGCACATTTTCACACTGCTACTCTGATATGCCCTTCTAAAATGATTTTATCATCAGGCTGACATGAGCCTGCCTTGGGTCATCACCCTTGGAAGCACTGCTGGCCAGCTTTCACTCTCAATTGCTGTTACTTACCAGAAAGAATGTCACCAAAAACTGGGGCATTATGAAAAAAGTCAACAGAAATTTCACTCACGATAAACATGACAGAAAGGAAAAAAAATATTTCCTTTTTGTAATATGAAAAAAAATGTAATAAAATTTGGGAGAATTTTTTAAAATGTATCTAATCAAATATATTAGCCATCTAAAGCATCAATATGTATTATCAATATATAATATACATGGTCATCTAAAAGTATCAATAATAATTTGTACTAGAAGCAAAAGAATTAAGATTAAGGAAAGAAATGACATTTTCCCAGGATGAAAAAAAACTGCAATTCATTGTTGGCAAAATGTTTCAACATTTTTTATAATTTACTATTGGGAAAAAAATCTGAAATAAATTTGTACAAGTGGTAGAACTCTTGTAGATGTCATGGGAGACACAGAGTTTGTCTGCAATATGAGCTTATACTTTGCTTAGCAAAGACATTCCAGATGTCTGTCTGTCTATCTACAGTATTTATATACTGTAGATGTGATGGAAATATAGGAAATCCAGACAAATTCCTACTTATCCATGACATTCCCTGGGCAAATCACTACAAAATGGTTTTCACAACTGATTTTTAGCAACAGTTTAGCACTAGTGAGTCATATGGCCACCCCAGTTGATGCTATTTTGATTTTTTCTTTTCATTTTTTCTTTCAGTGTGAGCATGAGTGCACATATGAGAAAGGATTATGGAAATGAGGTGAATGTGTGGCCTTGGTTGAAGGTGGAAATACTACAGGAAACAATCACATTTTACTGCCAAATGCATATTTGCAGCATACAAACTTATGATCTACTGTGATGAGGACCAAATAATATTTTATTATTAAAAATCTCAATATTATTTATTATTATTGTTTTATTACTAAAATATCTCAAATAACTTACAGTTGATATTTTGACTTACTAGTGATATTGTAACAGTCTTTGCTTTCTTCAATGGTTCAGCTACTTTGTGTGGAAGAGAAACTTGTTCTTCCTTCTCATCTTCAGGACTTGGTGAATCAAAAAAGTCAGGACTCGATAGTGAAGACTGTGGGAACAAAAGAATATGTTTTCAAAAAATAATTTTCTTTAAATTATTTAAAGAAATTGCTTAAAAGGCCCTGCACAGATGGCTCAGTTGCTCTTCCTGGATGCCGGGTGATGTGGGGCTCAGCCAGCAGCAAGAAAGTCAAGTGTGGATCTCACATTGGGGCAGTGTGGGCTCCAGAGACTCTTCAAAGGGATGGATGCTGATTAGAAATGGGAGGGCTGGATTCAGACCATGGGCTGGGGTTTGGACACCCCTGAACTAAACCATCTTAGTACAATGCTTCTTACGACACCTACTACCAATGAACTTTATGCTTTCAGCAGAATATCAACACATGTGGATGCCTATATGTACTGGGTAAGCTAGCTGCATATCAAGCAAGTCTACTGGGTATATATGCATGGCAATATATTTGTTAATATTCTAAATTGTATGGCCTAGGCAATTGTATGGCCAGTTGAGCAGAATGTAACTGCTACATTTCCAAAATAGTCCATTTCATGAGTAGTTTCAAGGAACAAATGCTTGAGACTGAAGAGTAGGTTATGATACTAACTGGAAACCACCTTATCAGCTAAAACCTGAAATCCCCCTTGTAGGCTATCCCACATTTATGTATAGGGTTCAAATGCATTTCCTAAATACAGACGAAAAAAATTTTTTGGGGTGGGGGAGGAATATACGGTGCCAGCATTCTCAGATGATTTTTGGCATTACAATGATTTTGAGAATATTGAATCCCTTAAGGTGGAGAATATATAATCCCTTAATTATAAAAGATTCATTGCAAGAGATAGCCATCAGAGATTGCCTTTCAAGATAGTTTATCTTGAAAGAGCCACTCCAGAAAGACATTTTTGGCAATTTCAACAAGTATGGATCATTAAATCAAGATATTTTATGAATGTGGCATTAATAAGGACTATCTTTCAAGAAGGTAATTACCAGTAGTTCAGCTTTCCTTGTTTATACAAGAAGTAAGCTTTGACACAGTTGATACTTCTCATATATGACCCACCAATGATTTGAGGAGTCTTTTGGTGGATTATAAAATGTTTCTCAAGCACTGAAAAACCCACTTTGCAAGCACCTTAACCTGGTTTGCAAAAGAAAATACTGTAAAAGAAAATATGAGGTAATCTTTATACTTCAAAAATTAAATGTCACATTTTGTTATTTTCCTCTAGCAGTTAGCATGCTGAAAATCCTAATCCCTAATTAGGCCAGCACAAGTCTGCATAAGTCCTGTGCTGCCCTGGAGATGTTGGAAAAGTGCTGTAGGACACTACTTTGCCAATACTGGAAGTTTAGGCCAGTGCACAGACATGTGCCAGTATTCCCATCCCACAGTGGGAAAAGGTAGATGGGTGAATTGTGGGAGTCTAAATTGGTTGGGATTGTGCCCACAATTTCAGTCTTTTGTCTGTCCTAAATTCAATTCAACCTTTTGTCTGTCCTGTTATCCAATTCAACCTTTTGAATACTCCGGAACAACCATAAAATTTGGGTGGAACAGTCCTTGAACTCCTTTTCAATGGAGGGTCTATCAAATTCTATATGTAATATTATATACACATTCTATATGTAATATTTCTAGCAGCCTTTCAATTTAACAGCAACTTCTGTTAATATTAACAATAAAATATTTTCTTTCTAGATTCTTTTGTCAAGTGGGTAATAACCAATTATTGCTTTAAAAAGTGGGTCCTGGTACTAAAACATTCAGGAAGCACTGTCTTAACAGACTAATTTTGAGGGTACAATCCTAACCAACTTACCAAAACTGGCCTATCTCGCTGGGTATGTGCTGCATCTTGCAGTTGGGGGGCAGTCACAGGAACCTCCTCAAGGTAAGGCAATGTTTGCTCACTTACCAAAGAGTTGCATTGCTCTTACCCCGAAGATGGAAAATTGGTTAGGAATGTGTGCTCACTGAACTCATTAAGGAAAAAACAGCTCTGTAAGCTTACAGGAAACTTCTGTGCATTTACTGAAACCAGCCAGTGCATCATTTGGATTCCTGGATGAAAAAGGAATGTGGACACAAAGTATAAAAATCTCAAGTGTACTTACAGATGTGAATGACTGTGATGGTGGTCTCCTGCCGGTAGCTTTTGGTCTGGTAGCTGTAGGGTGGCTGAGCTTCTCTGCAACTGGTACTACAGAGTCAAATCCTTCCAAATCTTAAATAAAATGGAGAAAACCCCAGATACAATAAGAAACCTGCATTCTGAAGAGGGGAACAAATGATACTTGTCCAGTGATATCCACTGAGGTTCACGGCTGAATGGGAATTTGAATAGTTTTTTCCCGGTCCTGCAATCATCTAATTCCAATGAACCTTGCTTGAAAGAATACATGGAATTTCTGCACTATACTTATTTCTAGCTAGATTGTTAAAAAGTGACTGAAATAATGAACGACAGATAGTTTTACGTTGAGTAGAATAAATTACTAATAGTAAATAAATTATCTGTCACAAGCAATAGTAAAAATGTGTTGAATTTATATACTTGCATTTGAAATGAAATATAGAACTTGAACTGAACAGAGCACATGCTTTCTGTTCTGTATTTTCTATTAAAAACATCTGGAAATAACACACTAATGTCTAAAAGTGTTTATGCCATCACTTTTGAAAATGACCAAGAGTATAGCATTAAATGAAATTTCATTTCTTTTCTGCTCAAGCAGATGATCCCTTTTGACTCATAATAGGTTTGCATCTAATTCCTCTTTTAATCATGTCTTTCCATACTGAAATGTTACAAATTCTGTCACTCAGTCTTTGGCAGCATATGAAGGTTGACATTGATCTTTACAGAGGTCAGATGCAATCATTTACAGGAAAAAGCCTTCTGTTGTACACCTGATGCTCAGCTGCCAAATGTAAATCTATTATCTGAAGCTGAGCATCAATTTAATTAGATTATACTTCATTTCGGCCAGAAAACTTAAGACAATCATCCAGTTAAACAATCTGTTAGCTGAGCAGAACAAAGTATGATAAATCAAAAAGGCTTCTCTAAGGTCATACAGATTGACCTGATCCCTTGGTTTCTCTTTATAGCCTCTATATAAGATTAACTTTTTATGAAAGAATGTTTTACATTTACAAACAAAGATAAACCACGGAGTAGCAAATCAGGTCCGAAACACAGTTTTATACACTAGGATGCTGTCGGTGATTATTCAGGCATAATATGCAAGTCATTTTAGTGGGTAAGTGTTGGGTTCAAAGTCTATAAACATAGGACAGCATCCCAAACTAGTCTTCCTCAAAAGTCACTTTCTTTCACCTCAAAGACTTTCACCTCAAAAGTCACTACAAAAGTAGAGACTCTTCTTCCAGAACAAGGAGCTCTAGAGGCAAACCATATCTTACAGGGATGAGCAAAGATTAGTTCATACTGGTTTAAAAAAGTATTTATCTTTTTCTATCCAGAAACCAAGACTATATGCCAAGGCAAGAAAACAGCCCACAATAAGACATTTATGAACCACTAAGCATATTTGTGTACAGGTTGAGCAACCCTTATCTGAAGGTCTTAGAAACTGAAGCATTTTGGATATCAGATATTTTGTATTTCAGAATACTTGCATACAAACAAAAAATTCATGAATATTTCATATACCCAATACACATAGCCTGAAGATAATTTTATACATTTTTAATAATTTTGTGCATGAAACAAGGTTTGTGCATGAAACATAATTTGTGATTTTATTTACTTAAGGCGAAAAGTTTAAAAAGTCATATTGGCACTTAAAGTTCCATATTCTGTAATACTCCTTATTTTAGGATTTTGGATAAGAGATGCCTGACCCGCACTAGTATATGTTTTATTTATTGCTGTGATGTTACCCTGTCTCTCACTGGGCTGACCCAACTGCAGAATGCTCCACCCTAGTTACACTGGAAAAGGCTTGGGGCAGCCAAAGGCAACATGGGGTGCCCCAGCCAAAGGCAACATAGGGTGCCCTAACTGGGGCAGCCTAGGCAGTTCAGGAGAGGCATGTGGAGCACATGTTTAGCACTGCCTATGGCAGTGCACTTAATCTGTATCCAGAACCTGTTTCCAGGGTAGAAATTCCCTTTTCCAGCTCCTCAGAGTTATACCACGTCAGGAGCAGGTATAGTAATGAGTAGACCCATAGGGATCCATGATAAGCCAGAGTAAGAATGGCAGTGTCGACAAAAAAATCTGAGTTCTTAGCCAGCCTATCCGCAACCCCTGCCTCTCAACCTCTGGATAGGGAACAATTACGGCAGCCACTAACCTGAGGAAACAGCAGGCCACTCCAAGCATCCACCCTCCCCTGGAGGTACTGCTATATTGCATTCTCATGCTGCAGCTGTTACTGGTTGTCCGGACTTCTGGGCTTCCTTATAAGGCAAGCACCACAGCTGTTCCTGGTTCAGTGTGATCTGAGGGGAGTCTCCTCAAGAGCATGTCCTCCCCAGCTGTCACTGACTTAGCATGCACTGGAGCAGTTAGGGCAGCCCAGTCTTCCTGATTCTCTGGATGCCGCATAACTCCCTGCTCTGGATACAAAATAGTTGGGGCAGCCCAGCTAGGGTTTTCCTCACTGCCCTAACTCTGGACAGCGCCTTAAGTAGATAAAGGTTACGCTTGAGAAAAGCTTGCAGATTCAGTTCTCCATCAGGAAATACTGAGAACATCTGAAAGCTAAACTGTACATTTTCTCAAGAAGTACTACGTCAGACTGACCTTTTCTGCCCACTTGATCTTAAATTTAAAACTAAAAATACATACACAGATGCAAAATCAAGTTTGTGTGGCTTCTGTATCTAGCATAAGATGGTCCTATGCATATCCTGCACGTGCTTTTTACTACACAATTTGTTAGGCCTGCACTGAAACAATGCTCAATTTGTGGTGAAAATGGGTAGAAGATAAGGAAGAGGAAAGTGCTAAATAAGGAGGTAAATTGTAAATGGGGGTGGGGTTTGAAATCTGCATATGCTTGTTTGAAAAGGCTTTCCTTATTTCAAGTACAGACCCCTTCCTGAATCCAGTTATCTGCCCTGTCCTGTACTTCTGTGTTAGTTCACTTTCAATTTAAGAAGCACATCAAATCACACTCTGGGAAATAGGAGGGTTTATAAGACACAAGAGAGGCCTTGTGAATCCCAACCTTAATAGCAAGTGAAGATCTCTTAGGAACATCATTGCTTTCAAGGGATTACAGAGTTTGTGGCTTTCTCCGATTCTGGAGAGGAATGATGCTCCTAAAGATGCTACATTCAGTCACTTCCACCCAAAGACAACATCTACAATTATTCTTCTGTCTGGTGAGGTCTGTTTGTTACCACTTATCCCCTTTCCATAACAAAATTACAAAGCTAAGGGGGACAGGGGACACATTTGTTCACTTCTTTTCATCTTGTTTGGAAGTTTTTCTTTTGCATTCCTGATTTATGCTTGAAAACTCAGTATCTTACAGGAACACTTGCAGAAAAATCAAATAATTTATAAGGGAAGCTGACTAGATGAGGTAATATAAGTGATAATATACACATCACTTATAATATTTATGTGATATTATTATAACACATATCATAAGATTATATGCCTTTGGAACAGGTGGCATGCCTGAGGCGGAAGAAGGACAAGTTCCTAGGTTATCAGGCAGAGGAAGGGTGCCACTTCATCGCCATCCATTCCCGCCACTCCTGGAGGTGTACCCACAAGCAGCATAGTTGTGAGAAACATTTGAAATCCCTTGAGCAAACTAGTCACCAGTTTAAGACATGCTCAGGAGAATCTTGTAGGAAGAAGCAAGAAAAATATCTGAGAGCTAATTTTCTTTTGCCACCATGGCTACCATTACAGTTATAGAACTTATGTATAGAACCAACTACCATCTCCCTTTGTGAAACCTTTGGATTGATCTCTTAATCTTGTGTCCTGCTGACACATAGTCTTAAGCATGCGTAACTGTATTCCAAATGTCCACTCATAATTACCATTTGCTTCTCATTCATTCACTTCTGTACATAGTTCATAGTTGTCTTTTTCTCCTGTCTACATTTTGATTGTAAACTTGTAGGTGAATTACACTCTGAAAATTTCCCTTTGAAAACAGGTTGTAGCTCAGTAGCAGAATACAGTTTTCAGATGCAGCGGTTTAGGTTTAATCCCTTGCGCCTTCTCAGTTAAAAACTGTATTTTTAGTTAGCATTGGTATTAAATAGACTGATTCAGGTTAAGGCAGCTTAAAGTTCACAAAACACAAAGTGATGATACGGTCAAAGAAATTGTGTGTGAGACTGGGATGTAATGCAATCTGTGTGAGACTGTGTGTAAGATCATGTGTGTGAGACTGGGATGTAATGCTATCAATATGGATGACACTAAAGCAGTGGTTTCCAAACCTTTTTCACTGTTCTCACAAACTTCTGTGACATTAGCCACATTTCAGGTTAGGGCTACAATCCTATATATTGTATAGGGCAGTTGGTTTTTCACAAGAATTCTGCAGATCCCCTGGCTGGTTTCATTGTTTTCCCAGGGAGCAAGGATTCATAGTTTGGGAATGACTGAACTAGAGCCAGACCCTGAGAAATTTGCCTGTAGTGGACAACAAATTGATTTGGCGGACACTGGAATGAAAGCTAAGAGGAAAAGCTGACACAAATGTAGCTGATGCTTCTTGGAAGAATGTGCTATCTTCTTCATCCAATGTTTAAGCCTATAAACTTGCAGATAAAGCACACTTTAGAAAGACTCTCTAGCAATTCCTCCTCCAACCAATTTTTCTTCAAAAGCAAGCCCAAACATAGATTGTGCCACAGTACTTGGAACTTCCCCCTACTTGAAGTTGTGAAGCACAAGCACTTAACAATAGTTTAAAAAGTCTTCTCACCCCACCCCAAAATCCAATAGTTCTTTTCTATATTGGCTTCTGTCTCTTGCAACTAACATTCAATTACAAGAACAAAAACAATTAAAAATGCTAAGCTTAAACATAAAAACACACATACAGCCAGGCTTTTCTCCTTAAGAAAAACATTTTATAATTTATGAATTAAAAAAAAAACAATTAAAATTAAGACTCAAATTTGCTTACTGAAATTTTCTACTAAAACTAAGAGAAATATTGGAACTACAAACAAGCTTCAACAACAAGGGAGGGATTCCCAGATAGTCTCAAGAATGGAAGTAAACGTCCTGCTCTGTGACTAGCTAACATGATAACACAGAGAAAATGGTATAAGGGATCTTTTCTTGGTTTCTGAAGAAAAGGGATCAAGGATACAATGTAAACTTAAGGCCTTATTTGTCAATTCTGTAAACAGAAAATCAGAAATGTGTGCCAAAGACTAGTGAACTCTTAAAAAAACCTCCAATACAGATTGCACAACTATTTACACTGAAATAACATCAAGCAATCTCATTCAATTTGACATTGGCATCTCTTTAGTCTCTTATTTTGGATATGACTTGTGAGACTCCAACCAACCAATATGCCTAAATATTCATTAAATAAATGACAACACATAAGAAAGTGCATGCTAAATGTGATCTCTACAAAAATATGCATGATTTCCTGTACATTAGGAAATACACTGAACACAATGGATTCCTGTAGATTAGGAAATACATTGTACATGACCCCTAAAATTTATTTAACCTACCCATTTTTCAAAATAAAATTGACATTACAGTAACAGTTTGTATCTGTCTTTCCTAAGAGCACTTGGGAAAAAAATGAGTCATATCGCTATAACAGAACTAATCCAGTGGACCAATAAGAGGTTTGGAATTCTGGTGTAGTATGGCTTTCTTTCTTTTTTCTATTAACTCCAAAAAAGAAAGAAACCTGCATGTGCATACAACATTCTCCAGAAATTCAGAGGCCTCCAAATTATGTATGGGAGGCCTGGCAGTCCAATAGACATAAGTCCATTGTATGTTATATTTGTAATAATCAAAGTTATCATTCGTATAGTGACTTTTGAGTATGCAACACACAAATATTATTTTGATATCTTCATAACAATCCTGAAAGAGTAAAAAATTATTGTTCCCATATGGTACCTAATGCTGGGTGAAAGTGGCTTGCATAAATCACCTAGTGGAGTTCATAGAAGATGTGAGATTTGAACCTAGATGTCTCTGACAATTCACAGGCTAGTGAATACTGTTCAGGCCACTAAGAAGCTGTGCTGGATTTACATATAAGCTAAGCAAGCTATAACTTAGGGCCCCCTCTCTTGGGGGCCCCCAAAAAATTTAAGTCGTTTTTCAGTTCAACAACTATTTCGATAAAATACATATTTTGTTATGTGCAAATGGCTTTAGATACCTATTAGTTTCATAAATTACCATATGAATTACCATATACTCAGCACAAAAAACAGTGACAATTTGTTTTTGACAAAGGATACCTGGACATATAAAGGGCCCCATTACCTTCAACAGCTTAGGGCCTCATCAAACCTAAATCCAGCCCTGCTAAGTAGCATAACAGGAAAAAATTCCTGACCGTGAGGGCGGTTCGGCAGTGGAACGGATTGCCAAGGGTGGACTCTCCCTCACTGGGGATCTTCAAGCAAAGGCTCCTGTTGGAGCACCTGTTGGAGATGCTCTAGGAGGATTTCCTGCTACAGGCAGGGGTTGGACTAGATGACCTACTAGGGCTGCAATCCTAAAAACACTTCCCTGGGAGTAAGACTCATTGAACACAATGGGGCTTACTTTTGAGTAGACCTGGTTAGGATTGCACCCTAGGTCTCTTGCAACTCTAGGATTCTATGATTCTACATTCTAGTATACTTTATAATTGGTGTGAAAGTTTAACACTGGATGTGAAGTTAACAATTATTTTGGATTAACCTATTATGAAGTTGTAAAAATGTGTTTTTTAAAAAATTGTATGTATAATGTTAGGGGTATTCAATTAACAAATAGGCACCACTTCTCAGTCTGTGTAACAGCCATATCTGTAATAGTAAGTAATGTAAAATACTGTGGATAGTAAACCAAACAACAAGATGCTAAGAGAATGATTCAACACGTGTATGTCATTCTCACGTAAACTACAGCAGGACAGACAGAAGGTTGAAAACAGCCTTACCATCATCAAGTGAAGAAGAGTTACCCATGGTAAAGGGATGTGAATGGGAAAAGCTTGAAGAAATGTGAGTGGAAAGGAAAAGAAAGGCATCACTAGAAATGCAGAAAAAGAAAAGAAAAAAAGTGTGAGGAGGAAAGGGAAGAGATTTATAGACACTTAACAATAATAAATAACTTTTTAAAAAAAAACATCAGAGGGTGAGA
The DNA here is from genome assembly GCA_030015325.1 of Cryptoblepharus egeriae. NCBI lineage: Eukaryota > Metazoa > Chordata > Lepidosauria > Squamata > Scincidae > Cryptoblepharus > Cryptoblepharus egeriae. The sequence goes on from JAREYC010000005.1 coordinate 37,046,096, forward strand.
TACAGATACATTAATGGGGAAAATGTCTTGTGTGCAAATCTTCACATTAAACACATACACACTACACGCAATATCAAATATATTCACTATTAATTCACTAAATATAAATGCTCTAGGGTCAGTGGTATTTGAGCATTTCAGCCTGGGACCCCTTCTAAAAATGATAATCTGTCTAGGACCCCACAGAAGTGATATCATGGTTGGAAGTGTCATGAAAGGTGCTCAGTGCCAGATTCCAAGATAGCTGCATCCAGCTTTTTGCAACCCGCCCTGAATGAAGTTGCGACCCCAAGGCCCCACTTTGAAGACCACTGCTCTAGGTTTTGAAGCCAAGAGAATTATATTCTCTTGGGAGCCGTATTCTCGCACAAATGCTGAACATAATTTTGCAGCCACCACAGAGGAACAAGAGAGAGACAGAAAAATCAGCATCACTCATCAAACCCATATGAGACCTAAGGCTCATATATTTCCATTTTCCACAGGGTGCTACATTGCTCATCCCTGACATTGCAAACTTGAGGACAGCATTATACTGTACAAGCCAATAACATTCTCCCTCCCCAACAAATACAATTATGATTTTTTTTTTTACAAAACAAACTTGCCAACTGAAAGTATTTCTGGAATGCACTATTCTAAAGTCAACTTTAAAGGCTGAGTTAATGTCCTCTCACTGTTGAGGTCATCATGCCAAGACCTCACATTTCTCACCTCATATGCATTTCATTTTAATTGCACTTGCTTGCCTTCTGCCCCCAATCCATTTGTGCATAAAAACTTAAGTACTTCTGTCATCTACCATTTTCAAGTTAGAACCAAAGCATAATTTAATCAATTCACATCTCCCAATTCACAAATCAATTCCTCCCTCTCCAAATAATTTACAAATCCATTAAACTCCCCTAAATCATAATTTCAAGTATGATGAGCAAAAAATAAAAGTACTTTAATTTTTCAGTATTTAATTCTCTTTTATATACGCCAACTGGTTTCATTAAAGAAGTAAATACTGCACATTTTCATTTATTTTGCTAAAAGGACCATCAAATACCTTATGAAAATGCAAAGACTGTCAAGAAACCGCACTCTATGATATGCATTTTTTATACCAAATAGGAGCAAAGATTTGCCATTGCAAATGAACAGGATGCTATAATCACAATGCTGACAAAAAATATAAATGTTATACTTTGAGTCAATTTGCTCCCTCCAGCACAACAAAAATATTGGAGAATAACCATAATGTTGCAAGTTGGTGTTTTATGTTCTTTTTAGGTTTTTCCCCTGCATAGTTCTTGGCACACCAAAAGCTCCAGTTGGGAGTTCTGTTTCAACTTTTCTACCGCATCCGTTCTTGTTATTATACATAGTTATTAGCAGTACTTTTTCTGAGGAAAAAAGGTGCTGGCTCACTAGAGGTCATCCCCATATGACTAATTATTAATTAGCTGCTGGGGGAAGGCAGGTAGAAAAAGTGCTAGTACTGAGTACCGGTGAGTACTCTCAGAAAAAAAGCAAACTCTAACGTATTAGAGTTTGAACCTTTTCTGCTTTGCTAATAAGTCAGACCTACCTGTCCTCTTGTGCTAATTCTAAGAAGCTGAATTTGTAAGTTAAAAGATATGAAAGTTTAAAACAATTATATTTTTAGATTTGAAATACTATAAAGAAGACATAAAATACCATGAAGATTTAAAAAAACTATAAATACGAAAAGGCTTTCAAAAGCAGAACATACAGAGTATCTTAATGGTATCAATCATTACTGAATGAAAGAAGCAAGTTCATTTCTAAAGTGCATAAAACTATTGAATGGTGTATAAAAATAAATAGAAAACTACACAGTACTATGCAGTACTACACACACTATATTCCAAGTAAAACTCACTAAATAAAATTATTTCTGAATATACCTGTAAATACTTAAGATTGTGTTTGAAATGTATTTAAAACTTTGTACAACTCATTTGTAATTTGCATTTCACTACAGCCACCTTTCTTTGGTACTAATGGTCTGGCTAAACCAGAGCATTTAGACTGTTTACCAACGTTATCAATCACTTTGATATTACCCACCAAGCAGAAAAAAACAAAGACAGCAAACAAACAAAAATATAGGATTTTAACATAGTATATTAAAATCTTAGTATATGATTTTAACTTTGAATCCTATGAATTCCAAGTATATTTTTAACAAATTTACTTGGAAATGCATCCTAATGAGTTCAGTGGGACTTAATTTCTACTAAGCTTAGAATTGCCACCCTAATGAGTAAAATTTTGTCATTAATATTAGCAATTGCAAATCAGTGCAGAACTGCCAAGTCTGGAGAAAAGGAACATTAATTTCTGCAGCACAATGTATTATCAATATGTGCTCTATGAAGTAAACCCAACATAAAAACAACAGTGCATGCTACCAATGAAATGCAGTAATGCTTACAATTTAAGGTACAAAGACTCTGCCTCTTACAAAAACATGTCTGCTGCAGCACAGTTGTCACTGAACTGAGTGACTGAAGCAGATGACTTTGAAATATTTTCATCAGCAGATGACACTATCCCTGGGCTTGTTTACAGATATGTGACCATAGTCAGAACACCTCACTTTCCAACGGTCAGGAGTCTGATACCCCAACCAGCTCAGGACACCTTTCTCATAGACTGCGGAGTGGGGAATAACAGCACTTATATTTAGTCAAGGTGGGTTTCATAGCATGTCAGGAAATCTGATATATTTCTAAGCTACCTCAGATCTATGAAGTTATTTATATATACAAAACACATTAAAAAGTAATACTTTTGAAAAAATCTAGCATTTAAAAATCTAAATAAAAATAATTTGCAAATACAAAAAACACCTTCAAACATATAAAATACTTTAGAGCCAGTTCTTTTGACTTTATAAGAATATTTAAAAAATCAATATTAAATAGATCTATTTCTTAATTAAAATTTTATATTGCATGTTATGCAGTGTTAGCACTGGCCTAACCCTCCTCCAGGTCATTGACTGGTGACATATTAATGTTGCAAAAGTGAGTGGGTTTATAACAGATTGGAAAAAAAAAACTTAGTGACTTTCTAAACCACATGACTTTTATTAACTCAGCGATAAAAAGCATCTCAACTTACCAATGTCATTGCTTCTTTCAGTGGAGTCCTTTTCTAAGGTGCTGGACACTGTACAGCCCACTAAGTCTACTTTTGGAATATCACTCCTGCAGGCAAAAGTGAGAGAGACATTGCGTGAATTGCCTGTAACCAAAACATTTTTGTTTTCAGTTAACAAATAGGGCTTAAAAAAGCATTCCTCCTGCACAGTACCTGGATCACACCAAGCTGCCAGAGAGCGCCGTCTCTTGCAAACCAACATTCTGCCTGGATTAACCTTATCTTATTTCTCTCTAACACCTGTTAAAAGAGCCTATTTTAGACATGCTAATGTCCTAAACAATCTATCCAATATCAACATCATCTTGAGACAAAAAAGTAAAGGCCATCCTTTTTGATCATTAAATTTACAGATAAATTTTATTCCCAGAAACCATGATGATATGAAAGGCAGAAATGTGCATTAACTGATAAAATTATAAAATGATAAATTAACTGATAAAATGGATAAAGCTAAAGTTTCAGGTTGTGATAATTGCTCCTTAGTTCTGCTGCAGACTGTAGTGTCTTCAATAGAAGCATTTCTGTCACTGCCACTTTTGTTGCTTAATGACGTTCTACAGACAGTTTCAGAGGCAGGTCTTTTGCATCTGAATTGATACATTATGGATAAGCACTGAAATAGGATCTGTAAAGAAAAAAACTTTGCAGTGTAAGCTAACCTCTCCATCAAAGAAACAAGCATGTTGGAGGGAAAATTAGCCATAAATATTTGCTATATATTAATTTATAGCAATTACTTATTATAGCAATTATAGTCCAAGTATTTACTTGGACATGTAATTCTCTCCATTTAAAAACAGTGCAAAAAAAGTTTAGGGGGGTAGGTGTGATTGGGCTCAAAACCACAGAAGAAACAAATTACGAAAGCAACCTTGCTATGGTTTTTCCCTGTTTTGCAGCCTGTTTTTTTATATAGGTCTAAAACAGGGGTCCCGAAACCCTGGTCTGGGGGCCAGTTGCAGCCCTTGGCAAGCCTTAAAGTGGCCTCCAGCAGGACCCTCCTATCTGGCCCTTGGGCAAGCCATGTAATCCACGCCAATACATTATTATATGTAAATGTATTAAAGAAATGTAAATTAGTTTTCTGGCCCCCAACACAGTGTCAGAGAGATGATGTGGTCCTCCTGCCAAAACTGTTTATAAAAGTGATTACAAAACACTGTAATATAACATTATACAAAATACTGTAATAGACAGTAACACACAACACTGCAATAAATACTGTACAGTATTGAACTGTACTGTACCTTTGAAAACCTTCATAGCTAATGTGAGGGTTACAGAGAGGGGGACAACTTTGGCTGCAATCCTAAAGATACTTTCCTGGGAGTAAGACCCACTGGACACAATGGGGCTTATGTCTGAGTAGGCATGGTTAGGATTGTGCTCTTTTGCAATCACTAATGGAGTCACTGCTATCTATTGGCTCAATGCAATCTTTGTCTTTTTGTGCAACTTTAACATTCCCAAGCTGCTGATGGGGAGCAGCACTAGAACATTGATAAGGCACACCTTTCACCCTGCCACACAGAGATCCCACATACAGACCTGACTCAGGCTGCTCCCCCCGGACGTCCCATGAGTTCCCTGGCCATAAAAGCCTATTCCAAACTTTGCCCAGGGCCCCACTGTAGCTCAAGCTAGTCCCTTCGTCCGCCTATGAGTTCCCTTGCCATGGAAGCCTGTTCTAAACTTCCTCAGAAGTACTCTTTACTCAAGACAGTGCTCTTCATACAAGTCAAAATTTCTGAGAAAATTTTGTTCTTTATACAAACACTCTTTATTCAAGTCGCATTTTACTCAAGATACCACTGTATCTCTGATTTGGAAGATTGAACTCATGCTTACCGGCAGAACTGAAAGCTGTCTATGTGGGGAATTTTTTTCAACATGGAGACTTACATGGGTGAATGATTCTCTAGAAATCAGCCTATATCTTTTTTATTCAGAAGCTGTTATTCAGTTTGGACCTGGCAAGCAGCAATTCTCCCTTGCCGGTCTGATGGTTGGCAATGGCCAGTCAACAAGATGACAGGAAGTGCCATCACTTAGTGTAGCTGGCTTTGCCCCTTTTAAGTTTGGGGCTTTGCCCCTTTTAAGTAAACCCTAAATTGCTACCATGATCTAATTTATGCCATCTGAAAATAGGGTAGTGATATGAAAGACATTTTATCTCAGTTGTATAAAGCCCTTCCTGCCCAACCTGTAAGTGCCGTTAATTCATACTTTTTGGCACTGTTCAGTGATGACAGACTCTCTTGCTGCTTCTAAATCTGGAAGATTCATTGCTCCTAAGCAGTAAAAATGCCCAACATTTATTGAAAGCCAGTAAAATCCTCCCTCCCCATAAAAAGCAGGCAGCAGGCATGCAATTGGACTGCAAACTCCAGTGGGAATTATAAGTACTGGTCTCTCTATTCCCTGCTATGATTTCAGACTACATCTCATGACTTATCCTCCCTCAAATAATTCTTTTTGCAGGATCAAAACACACATTTGTGGAATTAAGATACATTGATTTGGTGTAAGATTTGATATGTCTGTGGAGTGGACACTAAAAGTGACCCACAACTTTTTTCTTAAAAATTGGACTAATCTTATGAGAAGCCCCCAAATCTCAAAACTTTGGGGTTTTGACAAAACTTTGGGGTTATGACAAAGGGGAAACCGGCTCTGTTGCAGAGCACATCCAGTTGACTTTGCAAAAACAGGGATGGCTGGCCTATCCGCCTTGGAAGTAGGCATATTTCCTTGCCTTGGAAGTAGGCATACTTGGCAGCCTTAGACACACTTCTCTAAATAATTGCTAATCATATTTGCTTTTTGCAGGACATTTTGAAAGATTTCTGGGTGTTCAGTGGTCAATACAGATGGACAACCTTTGACAAAAAGAAGGCCGCTTTTTGATTCAGTCCTAAAAAGATTTTTTTTCTACTTTTCTGCATAAATTATTTAAATTACCAGTATAATGAAATCTAATCTGCAGGCCTTTTGATTATTTTTACAAATGTGGCCAAAATCACTGTTGTGATGTTATCACTGATGGAAAAGTATAATGGTGCCACTACCTAATTGGAAGCTAAACCTATCTTTTTTTTCCCCAAAACAATTTTGAAACAGTAATAATAATAAAAAATATTTGTTTATGGGGAATTTTATTCTCCCACATTGCTCTGTGGATTTTTCAGATTTTGTGTTTGTAATTACACATACAAAAGGGACTTAAGTACAGAAGTGTGCATAGAATTACAGTGTAAGAGTTTAATTATTTTTATCACTCATAGATTTCTTGTTAGTTAGTCACTAACCCCTGAACATGCCAGCACAAGTCCTGTGCTGGCTGTAAGACATGTGAAGTACAAGTCCCGTGAAGTTTCTATGCCACTCCTGGGGGGTGTTGGGCCAATGCAAAGTAATTCAGTGGCCTCCACACACCACTGTAGGAATGGGGAGATGGTGAGTTCTGCTGGTCTAAATTTATTAGAATTGCACACTCAATCACTCATCACTTCAATTAGCAATGGAATAAACAATACCTTGTATGGATCATAGGCACAACTGGTCTTTCTGGTCTTCTTGGAGGCAATGTACCAGGTCTGGTCATAGAGTTCGTTTTGGGTGGTCGAGGTTTCTTCGGTGGTATAGCAGGAACAGAAGGCTTCTGTAACTCTAACAATTTTTGATCTCTCTCTGGTCTTTCTTTAAATCAATACCCCCAAAAAGAATAAAGACATTTATAAGGATAACTATCTGACTTACAAAAGCTACAAATAGCAACAAAAGCATTTTCTACTTCCATTCTCTTTTTTGTGGCTGTAGTATATACTGTGTATTATTTGCTATAATATTATTATTTATAACTTTTTTAAATAAATGCAAATAAAATTACTTTGTTCCACAAAGAACTTAAAGCCACAAATAATAAGCCTCTAGGCCACAGTTTCATAATCTTTGCTCTTTATAGAAACTTACCGCAAAGTCCAGAGTAACTATGGGAGCATGTAAGAGACTTTACGTGCACCCGTAGTTATTGCACTACCTAGTGAAAACCTATGGGAAATTCATGTTGGAATCCAGAGTAAGTTGTTCTAATACTGGAGTAAGGACTCCCCCGTGGTTACTCTGAATTTTTCCCAAAATTTATAATGTAGAAAATCTACATAATCATAATTATTATTTTAAAAAATCATAATTATAATTAGTGATTCCAGAGGTGACTTTTGGAATATAATAAAATTGCTGGGGAAGTAATGATCCACTAAAATTTACAAATGGGTTTCAACATTAATGCAAGCCTAATATTTAAAATTACAAACATGCATATAAATGCAAAAATACTTTGCATTTACCTAATTGCTGCCTTGCAAATAATCTGGGTCAGTTTTACTTCCTCTGAGCTCTCCTCACCCCAGGGAGGCATATGACATATGAAGGATTCCATTCTTCACCAAGTATGTGTCTTATGCTTCCCAAACACAAGAAATGAGAAACAGTCCCAACCACTGAATCCAGCATGGATTAAATGGGACTCTGCAAAGAAAACTAATGTATCTGTCCATAAGGTTTGTTTTTCCTTCTCTAAACAGAGAAAAACATCTAATATAAATGGTCTCAGTTAGAACCACGTAGCCCCATGCAGGAGATTCTTATTCTCCTCTCTCTGCTTGTTATCTAGAAGCTTGCTTTAGAGTGCAAATTTCCATATATACACATTACTTCTGTTATTATTATAATAAACTCATATATACTATACCTCAGGTATTACCCAATATTGCAGATATATGGGTGGGATGAGAGAGAACAAGGTTGAAAGATAGTTCCTTGACTATGGCTATCACATGGCTTTATGGATGAAATGAGATTCTATGCTACACTAACTATAGCAACACTACCCCTACAATCCAGAGGAAATATGGGAGCAGGTAAGAGACATTACGTGTACCAGTAGTTACTGCACCACCCAGTGAAAACCTATGGGAAATTAATATTGCAATCCAGAGCAAATTGTTCTTACACCAGAGCAAGGATTCCCCGTAGTTATTCTGGATTGTGCCCTATATTAATAGTATTATTACAAATAGTCAACACCATTTAGTAAAATGTAAAATGAATTTTCCCACAATGGGGTCTCTAGGAATTATTTTTTCTATCCCATTTCCTTCAAACAATCAACAGTGAAAACTATAGATAGCTCAGATATACTATACCCTTGCTTTAATATATATTCTAACAAAGTTAGAAAATATAGTCCTAAACACAGGTTAGGCCTAAATACAAATATATACCTAATCACATCCATCAGAAATATACTTCCTACCTTTCTCTTCGGTTCGATGAGGAAGACATTCTGGTCTTTCTGGAGGTACTTTTTTAATTTCATGCTTTCTGTCTGTAGTAGCTGACAAAAAAGATGTCAATTACTATTTAAATTTTTTTGAGGGGGATGGAAGGTATTCAAAGTTCTTGAAAATATCAGTTTGATTTTGGGGATTAATAATGCAATAGTCCAGGAGAGTTACCTTTTAAATATCTGTTGACATTGTAGAATGGCTTCACTATGTGCAAGAATGAACACACTTTGTTTTAGCTAGGACTAATTCATCAGAAGTAACATTTCACAAATTGGATATAGTATCTACATTTCCAAGAAAACTACCGGTAATTAGAACATGTAGTTAGAACAACAAAGAGCCCTGTAACATCTGAAATAATTAAGGGCACAATCTTAACCAATTTAGGCTGGCATTACACACATGGCATAGCTTTCTGTGGAGGAGGAGGAGGTCAGCATGTGCCTGTGCAATGGCATAACCCCTTCCCAGGAGGAGGGCAGAAGTGCCTTTTGGCACTTTTCTGACATCCCAGGTGAGTACAGAACTTATGCTGGGGTTTATGCTGGACTAACTGAAGATTAGGATTGCAGCCTGAAATAAGCATTGTGGCATAAGCTTAGGTATGTCACTTCGATACAATGTGTACCTGATCACACCAATGTATAAATGTGTGCAACATAATATATCTTTTAGGTTCACAGGCTCTATTGTGTTTGCTAATATGCAGTAAAATGCTTACTATTGACCCTTGTTGTTCAGCTTTTACCTCCAGTTACACAGGCTGCAATCCTAAAGACACTTTCCTGGGAGTAAGACCTATTGAACGCAATGGGCTTACTTTTGAGTAGACATGGATAGGATTGTGCTCTTAGTTAATAAATTTTTGGTCAGTCATCTGCATAGTACACTCCAGAATGATAACATTAACTAGAGAGGATGCATATCAGACACTCTGGCTTCAATACCAGACATGAGGATTACAATTAGTGACACTCTTCTTTAACAACCACACTACTGCTGCAGAATGACTTGGAGAGCTATCTGATAAACATTCTTTTGGTCATAAAATTAAAGTTCTTCTCTGTTAAAAAGGTAGGAAAATATTGTTAGAGTAAAAAGTAGTTTCACTGGCTATATGGTGTATTTTGTGATGCTTATTACTTGACATTAGTGCATTACCTGATCCTTGCTTGATAACAGGAGCTGATGGAGGTGGTGGTTTCTTAGGTCTCTAAAGTAAGAGGGAGTGCACTTAAGATTAACATGAAGAATTTGGTCTGAACATAAGATACAGTTTATTCTAATACTTGTAAGAGGTAAAACAACTTCACTTTGCAAAATCTTTTACCAATTTAGCAAACAAATTAAATGTAAGAAAATGCAGAAAGTGTAAACCAAAAACCATCTCTTTTCAATTTTATAATGGGCACAAAGAAGGAAATATATCATGTGGTATGAATACCCAAAGCTATTTTCCTGACAAGTAGGCAGTACGCAAGGTGAAAGAAATTTTATACAGTCAGCTAAGTCAATAAATGCAGGTCACAGGAAATATACCCCAGAGGTCATGTGTTTCTCATTTGCTGTGATATGGTTGTTATCTCATTTGTTGAAGGCACCATACAGCACAGTTATTAAAACTATCAAATCCGGATGGAATGGAACTAATTACACACATCAACAACCTATTATCTGTCATTTTCTTCTCTCTCGAATCCACCCACCTCCAGTCCAAAAAGGTCTGAAGTAAGAAAATGTAAAACAAACATAATTACTAAATCCCTTTGAGATTAAATACTCCCTGCTTACTCCCTCTGAGAGCCTTGGGATCACAGACAGGTGCATACTACTGACAGGTATCTAATATTATAAATAGCTTTGATTACAACTAGACCAGTGGTTCTCAAAGTACTCCTCAGGAAGAGGGAACACTTAAATCTTTGCAGGGGCAATGCACAGATAGGATCATGCTGCTTCTGGGGCTGATCAAGGTTTTTTACTATCTACAGCGCAGTCCTAAGAAGCAGTTGTGGAAATGTCATACGAGTTCCCTAAGCTTCTGTAAAAATTTTAAAAAAACTCCATGGGAAACCACTTCCAGTTTTTATTTGTGAAAACTCCCTACCTCTTTTTCAAAGTCAGGAAGTAGCAGCTTAACAAAGTTATCTGGAAACACTCCTCTTTTACCATTGAGCTCTCCTTCCCACCAGCCAGCATCAATGCAATCCTATGGAATATTTAAAAAATGAAAACAAATGTGCATATGTTAAAAACATGCCTTTTGTATATAGTAGGATTCATAATCCAAGATAAGCAGTATATACAGATAGCAAGCTTCATCATGGGTTCAGGTTTCTCAGGTTCTCAATGGTCACTGGTTGACTGTCTTCCTGTTTCTCTGATATTCAATCCACGTGAACAGATGCAATGGTGATTAATGTGATGAAATAGATATGGAGTGATAAGGGTGTGACTAGTGTTTTACATTATTAAAACATTTATAAACAATAATAGAGAAGTATGCCTGCATTGCAGGAGTAAACTACCCCCTGTACGCCATCCCCCCATTGCATCCTCAGGATGATGCGCATCCTAATGCGCATCACCCCCCATGCACAACAACCCTATGTGCATTATCTGCCCATGAACATAAACCCTGTATGCACATCATCCCCCATGTGCATCAACTCCCATGCACATCAATGCCATGCACACCATCTGGCCCATGCGCACCATCCCCCTGCACAACATCCCCCCACGCAAATCCTCTCATGTGCTGTCCCCTTGCGCCCCACATTCACCCCCCAGTGCACCTTCCCAGTGCATCAGGCACCAGATTGGCTGGATTGTTGATCAGTCTTCAATGTAAAGTACAGGACAAAAACATGTTGCACCCCCTTTTCAGCCCCTTAAAGGTTAAATTTTTCAACATGGATTGTTCATGTCACAGAAGGAACACCCTCCCTGAATTTTATGCTTCTAGGTCCAGGGGTTGAGGCATTGCATCCATCAGTCACCAATTCTTCAGTGCAAAGTATGGAGGAAGATGTGTTGCACCCCTTTTTACCCCCTTCAGGTTGGAATGTCCAAAAACTGGTTCTTAGCGGGTGCCTCCATCATGAAAGGAACACCCTCCCCATATCTTATGCTTCTAGGCCTGGTGGTTTTGGCTGGGTGTTGATGAGTCTGTCAGTGACTTTTCATTTTTTTTATATATAGATTTCAACAAAAAGGCTCATTAAATAGTTTACACAGCTATGGTTGCAATCCTAACCTGCAGTTAAGTCAGCTTAAGCCCCTGCACAAGTCCAATGCTGACCTCCTCTTGGGGGAGGGTTAGGCCAGTGTACAGACATGTACTTGCCTCCCTACATCCCCACAGGAATGGGAAGACCGATGAGTTGTGCCAGCCTATATTAGGATTGCACCTTCTGCATACGTAAGGATATTCCCTGTTCTGCATACGTAAGGATATTCCCTGTACTCTAGAACAGTATCCAAATGTCTCTGTTCTAGAGAAGAGGTATCCAAATACCATAGCAGGGGTGAGCAAACACTGACAGGAGGGCCACATCATCCCTTTGACTTATGGCTGAAAAAATGATATTTTTGATGCATCATTACTGCGATAACAATTCTGTTAGCTATCTCTCTGGCACCACATGAAGTTTTGCATTTGTGCTGTAAACTTTGTTTTCTTTCATTTTAGTAACACAAGTCATTGCATTTTGCAGAATTTGTTGAGTTTAGTGCTTGCCACATATCAAATATAGCCAATCAAGTGAAAATCCTGTGAAAAGGAATAAATGCAATTGTGGTATAACTTTGCAGAATGTAAACCTTTTGCATTGTGTTATAATAGTTTTTATTTGTGAGATGCGAGAGAACTGGCTACAGAATCTAGCATGCAGAACTAATGGCATATAGACAGACAGACAGACAGACAGACAGACTGATTGATTGATTGGCCAAGTATGAACTCCATACCCGGAATTTGGCTTCGGCAACAGCTGCAGACATACAAACACCAACAAACAATACATACAATACATACATCAGTTACTACTACTTCAGTATTTTCAAAAGTCCCTCAGCATAGCTGATGTTTCAGCAATTTAATGGCACAAGGAAAAAAACTGTCCTTGTGCCTAGTTGACTTAGCGTACAGAGTCCTATATAGGCGTCCAGAGGGAAGAAGCTCAAACAAAATGTGACCAGGGTGAAGAGGGTCTGGCTCATGGCTCTCTTCTTGACCCGAGCGATATATAGATCCTCCATAGAGGGCAGACTGACTCCAATTATTTTCTCTGCCATACTTATAGTTCTTTGTAGTTTTTTCTTGTCCAGTTTGGATGCTGTGCCAAACCAGACAGTGATGGAACTGCAGAGAACAGATTCAATAATTCCCCTATAAAACAGGGTCAACAGCTCTTGAGGCAGATCGAATTTTCTCAGTTGACGCAAGAAGAACATCCTCTGATGAGCCTTTTTAATGATGCTGGTGATGTTAGTTGACCATTTCAGGTCTTGGGAGACTACAGAGCCCAAAAACTTGAAGGACTCCACCACTGAAACCACATTACCACAAATGGAAAGTGGAAGTAGCATCCTAAAGTGGAAGTAGACTTCCTAAAGTCTATCATCATTTCTACAGTTTTTTGTGAATTAAGCTCCAGATGATTCCTACTGCACCACAGAACCAGTTGTTCAACCTCCCGTCTGTATGCAGATTCATCACCATCATGGATAAGACCAATGACCGTTGTGTCATCTGCAAACTTTAAAATTTTAACAGAGGGGTCCGAAGAGGTGCAGTCATTTGTATAAAGGGAGAAAAGCAACGGGGAGAGCACACACCCTTGAGGAGCTCCTGTGCTGATATGTATCCGTATCTGATTTCTGCTTAGAATATTAGACCATTACTCCATCAGATCTAGTCCTGTCTACAGGCAACAACTTTCCAAGGATTCGTGTAGACTTCTTTTATTGGCCCACCATCAAAGAACTTTGTAACTGAGATCCTAGAGATTTGGGATATTATGTACGAGGTATGATCAATAAGTATCAGGACTGGTACTATAAAAAGAAAACTACAACACGTAACAATTTGGCATTTAATCTCCTTCAAAGTAATCCCCTTCAGAAGCCACAGCCTTGATCCAGTGCCGTTTCCATTGATGGAAGCATTCCTGGAACTCGTTTCTGGGATAATCAGCAGCTGCCTCATTGCATTCACTTGGATTCCCTCAACATCCTGAAACCTTTGTCCTTTCAAGTGGGATTTGATTTTTGGAAAGAGGAAAAAGTTGCAAAGGGCGAGATCTGGGGAATACGGTGGCTGTTTGACCTGGGGATGTTGTGCTTGGCCAAAAACTGCTGCACACGCTGCATTGAATGGGCAGGTGCGTTCTCATGGTGCAATTGCCAATCACTGGACACATGGAATTCTGGCCTTTTCCGACGAATAGCATCCCACAAACGCCGCAACATGTCACAGTAGTACACCTTGTTTATTGTCTGACCACATGGAGCATACTCATGGTGAACAATTTCTTTGTAGTCAAAGAAAATGGTCAACAATGTCTTCACATTGCTTCAACTCATTTGTGCTTTCTTCAGTCTCAGAGAGGTTGGGGTCTTCCACTGTGAAGCCTGAGCCGTGGTTTTGGGGTCATAGCCATAGATCCATGATTCATCACCCGTTATGACCATTTTCAAAAAGTTTTCATTGTTCTCGACACAATCAAAGAGCTCTTGCGCAACTGAAACCTGAGTTTCTTTTTGGTCAACTGAAAGCAGTTTTGGCAGAAACTTGGTAGACACGTGTCTTATACCCAACTTTCCAGTGAGAATGAACTGAACTGAACCGTAACCAATCTGCACATCCTCCTATAACTTATGGATGGTGATATGACGATTTCACCTCACAGCTGCACGGACACCTGCAATGTTTTTCTCAGTTCTGCTGGTTGTGGGTCTCCCAGAACATTCGTCACTGTCATCATTTTGTTGGCCATCTTGGAAACATCTGAACCACTCATACACTTGTGTGCAGGTCATACACTCCTTTCCATGCACTTTTTGGAACTTTGCATAAGTCTCTGCGCAGGTTTTGGCAAAATTTGATGCAGATTCTCTGCTCAGCTTTCTCTGTCACGGTCAATGCGACAACCACATGCTACACACGTTCCTTCCAAGCACTGCTGTAAAGAGAGGAAGTGAACTAGGACATTAAAACTCAGTGTGCATGCACAGTTGGGGTCAAGGTCAATCTCTGCCAAGTGGCTTCACATAGCTTCTTCACTATGGCATCAGTCCTGATATTTCTACCCAAATGCCTGAGCTCTACCACTGAGATATAGAACTTCCATAAATCTGGGAAACCTTCAAGGTGTAATGTTTTTCCTAACATACAAAAAACAAGAAGGAAAATACAAACATGGCTCTTAGTTTGCAAGAATATTTAATTGCCTGTTAAAAAAAGAAAAAATTACCATCCTCTTGGCAAACTCTGCAGTATAAAATTACTTCTCTGTGTAATTACTATGAGGTGCTAATTTAAATTTCAACTATTCTTCAGGGTTTATTAAGAATTTCCAAATGACAGCACGAACTGCAGAGACATAGTGGGTAGAACATTATTGTATTGGAAGCCAAGTGGTGTAAGCATATTAAATTTTAAAAATTAGATAGCTACACAGTGATTTTTGCATTTCTTATGTTTATTTTTATGTCTAAGGGTGCAATCCTAACCTAGGCTGGCATCAATCCTAACTCATCCATCTTCCAATTCCCATGGTGATGTAGGAAGGTAAGCGCATGTTTGTGCATTGGCCTGTCTCCCAGTGGTGGTGCAAAGTATCTTAGGCACTTTTGTGACACCCCCAGGTCAGCACAGGACTTATGCTGGGGCTTAGGCTGGTGTAGGTGGAGGTTAGGATTGCAGCCTAAGGTTCCCATTAGACTTTTGGGAACCTGTGTGTGAACTGCTTACTCATAAGTAAATCCCAAACCACAGGCGCCACATTTAAATGATCAGACTTAATTCAGCTGCGTGGGTCTTTATCATGGAATCAGTATACCACAATCTCCACCATATGGATGTATCATGAAGTAGCAACTGGCAGAGGAGGAGAAAAAAAGGCAAATAGCTTTTCACCTGCTGCTGCCTTTTAAAAAGTACGGTAAGCTGAGACTGTTTCCCTCCCCTACCAAAGTGGCCATGAGGCTGCCTTTTGAAAAAGAGAAGGGGAGTGAGGAATTATGTTTCTGTCACTCTGTTGTGCAATTTAATTGATTGGAACTACCTGGGGAAGGGACTTCCTTAGGAGGTAAAGGTGGTATAACTTTTTCCCCCTAAACAATAACTAAGTAAAAAAATCCCTAGCCATGCAGTATTTCTGTCACACATGTGACTAGCCACACAACTAGTCATACACCTTCATGTGTCAGAAGAGGGCAGCAGAACATTCTCGAAGACCATATGGAGACCATATGACATCACCATATATGTTGGGCCAGGTGTTCCAACTGTTGGGCCAGATGTTCCAGGATGACCAGATTATTCCTGAACCCCCGGGCCAAAATTCCTAATCCCAGGCCAAAATTCCTAGCCGCTTAAAAGAATTGCTGAAAAATGTATTTTTTTTGTTTTTGACCATAACTTTTGATAGGAAGGAGATATCTCCAAACTGATTTTTGCATTGGATTCTGCTCTTCAATACGAATCCAACGACATATGGCATGATGGGGTACTGTGCACTATCGCGAAGTTTCAAAATGAAGCCAAAATGTAGGACAATAAAGTCAAAATGTAGGACACCCGGACAGGAGGCTAAAAATCCAGACAAATCCGGGTTTTTCTGGTCATATGGTCACCCTGAGATGTTTCAACTGCCACTGAAGTGCAATGACAGTTGCTCCTCTCTCCGACATGATTCTCCACTTGAAAGGACATAGTGTCTGAGCTGCCAGTCTCAGCCACTCTCTCTCCCTTGAGCAAATAGGAGTAGCTTTTTAGGGATCAAGGCCCATTTAAGTGATAGGGACTCTGGTCAAAACCAGATGCTGTAAATATGAACCAATGGGAATTTTCAGTAAACCTTCCTGAAACTTGATTCTAGCCTAATTTTTGTGTGTGCCTGAACTGGCAAAGAGCCAGGCTAGAGGTGGTGCTCACTGTCCATCGGTGCCCAATGCTGCTGGTGCCTGCTGCCCAGTGCTCACTGGTTCCCAATGCCTGCTGGTGCCCAAAGGTGCCTGTGTCTGCTGGTGTTCTGCATTGCCCTCCAGTGCCCAGCCATGCTCAGTACCCAAAAATATCTTTAAATTTTACTCCCACATTGACAGATAAATTCTGCTTGTCATTTATAAAGTCTTAAATTGCTGGGTCTTGCCTCTCTCCATACAAATCTACTCATGCTATATTATTTAACGGTTAAGATGGGTATGGATAATAAGAATACAGGACAGGTCCTTTTCAGCTGTGGTTCAAATAAGAAAGAACTAACCGTAACTGAAAAAACATATCAATTCCCTCCCTTTATTTTCTACAAGTTCTGCAAGATGTTGAAGCATTTTGTAGGTTTTCAAGGCTATTTACATGTTTTTAAATGCTATAATTTAAATTTTATGCTTAACTGCATTTTTAAATGTTAGCTCTAGAGTGTTCTTATTTGTTAGGTCTTTATAGAGTTATTGAGTAAATTAAAAAGACATTCTATTTCAAGTTAATTTAACAAAAAATAATTTTAAATTGCTTTGCAAATAATATACAAATAAAAGTATTTTAAAATGTGTTTCATTAAAATGATAAGTGCTGGGGATGAGATGCTTTCTACTGAAAGTTGCTTCCATTTATGGTGCATTAAAATGAAAGGATATTGGATAAAATGTAATTGCTGCAATAAATTAAATTGTTTACTAAGGTATGCCCTTTGGCTCTTTATTTGCCGTTTATAGGCCTAGTAACTGTTGTAGCCCACACAGCGAATATAGAAATGATTCCTCAATACTCACACAATAGCTACAATAGACTGTATAAGTTGGTGTCTGGAAGATGTAGTACGGCAACCTACTACAATCAAATTTTGCTACAGAAATGTAAGTTTTAAACAATTCCCAATATATTCTAGCATGTTGTCAAGTTAAGATATTTTAAAACACTAACAGCACATTTGTTTTCTGAGGGGAACTGGAAGATCGGGGAGGATGCAATAAAATTTTACAACTTATAATTATTTGTTAAGAGTAAATGAACTATAATCTAATTAGAAAATCTAAATTTATAAGAAACAACACTTTACATCTAAAGTCAAATATAGCCCCCAGTAATTAGTGTAAGTATTCTTAGAGGCAGACATGAAATAAGCATTGTACTGCACTACAGACTACTGAACACTTTTCTTTCTAGTTAAGTGGGCCGTGTTACATGGTTACACACAGGAAAACACTACAAGATGTAGAATGACTTTCTACTAGATGTAGAATGTAGCAATTCATAAGAACATATGAAGAGCCTTCACAGGATCAGGCCAATGGCCCATCTAGTCCAGCTTCCTGCATCACACAACAGCACACCAGATACCTCAGGGAGCGCATAAGACACCAGCATCCTTGGGGAACTCCCCACCCCCGCATCTGGGAATTTGAGGTTGTCCACATCTACACACATCCCTCATGGCTTGTAGCCTGTAATGGCCCTTGCAATCCACATTTATTCCCACTCTGTGTTCAGTGGACCTTATTCTTAGGTACATATGGAGCTTTCTTCATGAAACTAGAGATATAGAACACCCCCAGTTATTTACTTTAATATTGCCAAAAATCAGAGGCAACACAAAAAGCTTAGTTCAAAGGTAGTCTTTGAAACTGTAATGAAAAGATGAGATGTGGGCAGTTGTGGGAATACAGCATGGTTGTAAGAAGCATGAAAGTAACCTGACCTGCATTCTTTTTGCTTGTAGATAATACCACAAAGGAAGGTATAAGCACACAGTAGGGAGAACCACACTAAGGGATGAATCAATCAGACCTATCCTTTTGCTACAATGGTGGTACACTCTAGTTGTTGATCCACACAGAACACCTTGCTAGCTCATATCACAAACCTAAGAGCCACCTCATAGCCTGTGAAACACGTTTCCTCAGAAATCTTAATGCAGTTTAATTAAAAAGGAACTGTGAAGGATCTAAAATTCATGACAAAAACAAGGATGCAATTTTGCAAAGAGATGCCTGAAAAACTATAAATCCCAATCACACCCTAAAACTATAGATCCCAATCACACATAAGCACTCCTGTGTTTTTACTGTATTTTAAAATGGATGCCTTCTTTTAAAATATAAAATCATTAGAATTACCTTATTTAAAAGTGTGACAATATCACCTTCTTTGATTGTCAGTTCATCTTCATTCTGTGCTTCATATGGAAATATAACTTTGCAATATTCTTTTACTGAAAGGGAAAAAAAAATTATATTTCAGTTCATTATGCTACCAAAACAATGGTATTTCCAAAGGGTTTTTAAGGCAGAAGCTTTATGAACTATAAAAATATTTTTCCCCAATACTAGAAAGCCATTAAAAAGATATTCTAAGCCTGAAATATGCCACATACTCAGAAACACTTGGGCTATACGGGCAGCCCAAACCTGTGCCAGCAAGGTAAGCATATGCATTGTTGTAACTGTGCCATAAAGCACATTGTGCCAGCAACTAGGTCCATGTCACTGGCAGAAAGGCTTGCAGCAGGTTCTCATTGCCAGTTGGAGCAGGTACGCCCTTGGCAGAACAGCAGGAGGAGGGCAGAATGGAGCAAAGGGTGAAGTAGGAGCAGGGTATTATGATACATGTGTGAATTGGCATATTTATATTTTCCCCCTTTTTGTTGTTAAACAGCATGCAGACACATATAATACAAACCAACTGCAGTAAGGGTACGTGATTTTTCGATTCTTGTCAGTTTGTATCCTGATCACAAACCACCCTACATTCTATTTACATTTTTTAAGGTTGTAGAGGGAATTCTCATTCAGGTGCTTCATTTGAGGTAGATTAATGCCCACAATACTTACTAAATTAAAATTCTATGAACTGTAATTAAAAATTTCTAAATCGTCGTCCTTTCTCTTTTTCCTAGAGCTACTTTATTAAAACAGAAGGATGCCTACAGATATGAAAACAGAAACACATAGTTCCAAAGCTTGTCAATTTCTATTCCAGATATGTTACCTCAAACTCTTAGAAATGTAAAAAATGTAACAAATGAACTACTGCTGGAAATAAGCACATGCCTTCAACCAAGAATTCCTAACAGGTACGTTTATATGATACAAGTATATAAACATATAGCATTTTAAAACCAATACATAACATAGCAAGAAGGTCTGGCACACATTATGTAACAATCTGCGTGTCATATATACATAGTAGGCTACAGAAAAACAAAGGAACTATAAGTGACTTTCCTTACTTTCTAAAATGTGCAGAACTAGAGCGCATTGAACGAGATGACTTCTTTATATATATTTTCTTGTATATACTTTTTAAAGGCAGCATGCTTAGCAAGCACAATATATGTAGTGTCAATATCTCTGTCAGTCTGTGAAATGCAAACCTGCTTATAAATCAGTATTTGTGTTATATTTCAACAAAGTTCTTACTGTTTCTGAAAAATGAAACCCTGAAATAATTTTCCTACATTTCTTATATACTACATCTTCTTTTCTCACAAACTGTCTCCACTGAGCATCTTACATAATCGGAAGATCCTTTTCTGCTACAGTAATTCTTAGTGCTCTGAAAACAACTGTCACTTTTCACATGTCTATCTCGGAGCCCTAAGGGAAACTCCTAAACTCAAAGCAAGATTATGAGGTTTTTCCTTTCTTAAAGCCATGGAGGCATGTCATTGGGTAACTGCTATTATCAGAAAGGTGAGAACCTTTAATCAAGAATATGTCCTCACAATACAGTTTTTTCTTGTTATCTGCAGGGGATCCATTCCAGGACCTCTCATGGGCACAAATTTCCAAGGATAGTCAAAACTGTTGGGGACGCTGCTGGCCACCAAAAGTGGCTGTTAGAAGCCTCTGGAAGTTCTTTAACTAAATATGTTAACTGTTTCTTCATATCTTACCCTCAGGCCTATCAGCAAATCATTTGTGGATCTTTCTTAAGGACAGCAACGCAATACCTTTTGCATTACGCATGAGGGTGTACCATCAGAGTAGTGTTAAGCCCAAGAATCTCTATACAGTGACGCCTCACATAAAGAATGCCTCACGTAAAGTAAGTTTCACGTAACAAACAAAAATTTCTCTAGGATTCTGCTTCACGTAAAGAACATGCTTCACGTAAAGAACACATTCATTGGCAGTTGGGGCAGACGCACTGGCCGGCAGCCTGTTTAAAAAGCGTCAGGACTGCCTGGCGCACCTGCCCATAGTGAAAGCAACACTTCCATGCTGTTCCTCCTGTGGCTGGGCGTCCGCTGGGCAGAGGGAGAGAACAGCAGGGGAGAAGAGGGAAGCAGCTCAGGGCTAGCCAGAAGGGAGTAGGGGAGAGAGAGGCTCAGGATGGAGAGAAGGAGAAAGTGGGGAGACACTTTGAAGGTGTCTTGGATTGCAGCCTCCTAACCAGAAGTAAGCCCCATTGTGTTAAATGGGTCTTACTCCCAGGAAAGTGTCTTTAGGACTGCAGCCTAAGTAGACTTCATAAGATCATGCACACTGAATGCATGTTTTGAATTCAAATCCCAGTGTTTCATTTTTACATCCAGTTAATATTTTTATATGAATTTTTTTGGGGTTGTGGAAACAATCGTCTGAGTTTCCATTATTTCCTATGGGAAAATCCGCTTCACGTAAAGAATGTTTCACGTAAAGAACTTGCCTCCGGAACGAATTAAATTTGTTACGTGAGGTGCCACTGTATTTCAAAAGTGTACATCAATCTGTTATCTCTGACCTTTCTGTTTACTCTGTTTTTCCTTCTACTTGGGTAGGGGTCTAGACTCCTCTCATAATGAAGACAGAAGTTCCAGGAAATGCAAATCAAGTTCAGATGAACAGTAGTGTGCTTTCCCATTACTTTTGTAAACCTCTCTTTGTATTGCCTCTGCAGTTCCTTCTTGCTTTGGTGGATGTTGCTTGGATTTTTCTATTCTGTTCTCAACTGCAAAGTCTATCACTCTTTTGACTGTATCTTCTATTCTCTCTACTTGTTCACATATCTATAGGCCATCACACAATCTTGACCTGGTTTGG
Source organism: Cryptoblepharus egeriae (assembly GCA_030015325.1). NCBI lineage: Eukaryota > Metazoa > Chordata > Lepidosauria > Squamata > Scincidae > Cryptoblepharus > Cryptoblepharus egeriae. The sequence goes on from JAREYC010000005.1 coordinate 37,067,878, forward strand.
TCATGAGTATTTGAATGGTCCTACTCTTTCTTCTTCTATGCTTTGGAATTAGTTTGTTCAGGTGTTTTAAGCTTTCTTCTCTCCCTTTCTTCAGCCAAATGCTTTGGAGTTGTGTTTGACTGAAAGAAGCGTAAGAAAAGAGTTTAAGAAAATCACTAAAGAAACCTCTCTGTGAAAGATGACAGACTTTCAATCTACTTTCTTATTTATGGTTCCAAGAATAAAATAAGACTGACAAACTGAATAGTACCTTAAGAGGAGGAGGGGAGGATTTCAGGCTTTCCCAGGAAGCATAAAATACATTTCCCAAAAAGCATAATTGAGGGGAAATAGCTATTATCACTATACTCATCAAGCTAAAATTAAAACATGAGAATCTGATCATATTTTGGTATTTAAATGATAGTTTTATACCAAAGCAAGCAGAGGTATAAGCAAATATATTTAATTATAGATTTCAACCATTTTAAGCTCATTATTCAGAGTGCTGGAAGTGCCCTGCTACTGTTTTTATTTCCTCTGGGAGATTATCATCTGACAGCATGTTTTCTCTAGACACAAAAAGCTAGAAAGTTTGTATAATTTTTGACTGCCAAATACAGCTGAAAGATTCTTTCAAGAAAAATTTCACCCAACACATTGAATTTCTGTAACAGTTGAAAATTCAATTTTAATGCAATATTTTGTGACAGAGAGCTGGGATGCAAGAAAAAAGCTTTACATTTTAAAATCCAAGAAACATCTTCTCTCTTGACAGTTTTAGCACAAAACCACATGGTATTTTTCCTTTGTTACTTTTGAAATTAGAAAGTGCTTAGAAAGGAAAGTGCTCCAAATTTCCCAAGATGCTAAAGTGCCCCAAGCACAAATACACATTAGTCAGACCTACTCTTTGTTCTGCTGTCCAGTTCTATTTTTGTTGGCTCCTGGATTATTGTAGCTGTAGGTATTCTTTTTCCAGCAGTCTGTAAACATAGAAATTGTTGTTCTTTAGTCTATTTTATGCCTCTAGTATCTTAATGTAAGTAATATACCAAATATCACCATCTGTGTGTTTGCTCCTCTAGGAGCATAGTCAAGAAAAATACATTTTTAACTGGTAAGTACTGAAGTGATTCATGCAGTTCTTTTCCATAATTGGTATAATTGGTATACAGCAACCAGCAACATTTTAGCAATAAATATTTTAGAACAGCAAAAGCGTTTTCTGGCTGCACTTACCAGAATGCATACTTACCTTTTGAATTACATACTTTTTTTGAAAAATGAGAATATATTTTTTGCATCTGTTGCTATTTTTATTTTCTGCGAACTGCTAAGCAGGAAGATCTTGCACATCTTGCTTTTGTAAGCAAGAAACCTAAATATCACACAAATTACTGTAAAAACCGTGCAAGATATTGCCTCTTCCTAGAAAAATATTGGCAAAATAAAAATATGGGTTCTGCAATAATAATTCAAAGCCCAAAGTGATTCAGCTGACCAACTACAAGTGAGAACTCTCTTTTGTTTTGACATAATTTTTAAAACCTTAAATTGCAGTAAATTTGATTACACTCGAAAATTCTAAGAAAAGAATTTGACTTAGAATAAAGCAGGATGGTTTCCACATACCTTGAGAACTAGCACATGACCTCAAATGCCATTAAGAGGGTCCAGGAAATCAACACAAAATTGATGAGATGGGGGACAAATCTACCTCATGAATTAATTTAATTAATTAATTTATATAGTTACATATAAAAACACATGACAGTAATGGAATTAGTTTTCATGTGGAGAGCTGTACGGAAACTGAACTAGTTGATTTATGTTTGACGAAACCAAGAAGTGATTCAGCTAATACATTTCCATTTACATTGATGGTAACCAGAATTAAAAAAAAACAAAAACAAAAACACAATTCAGCAATTACTTTTTTTTAAAAAAGCTAGAAAGTTTATTTTTAAAAAATCAAAAGTAAGACCCATTGTGGTCAATGGCTGGAAGTTGTGGTCAATGGCTCTTACTTCCAGCAAAGTGTTTTTAGGATTGCAGCGATACCCCCAAACCCAGAGTAACTACGGGAGCACATAAGAGACTTTACGTGCACCCGTAGTTACTGCATCACCTAGTGAAAACCTATGGGAAATTCATATTGGAATCCAGAGTAAGTTGTTCTTACACCGGAGCAAGAACTCCCCGTAGTTACTCTGGATTTTGCCCATAGTCTCTTATTCAGGAGTATTCAAACCATGATCCAAGGCCAGATTCTGCCTGTGGTGAGCTTCCATGCGGCCTGTGGCTAGCCCTATCCACCTGGGCAAACCCTGTAATTCTGTAATTCTCCAAGAGAGTATTTTGTGGTCTGAAGAGGCTTCATGCACCTAGTCTCTCTGAGTGTGAAAGTGCTTAGGAACTGTTTTGAAGATTACCCGTTCTCTTAATTACTTAATTCATAAGTTCTGCCTTTTAATATATTCCTTTATATAAATTTATTCAAATTTGAAATATAATTTTTTTCCAGTCCCCCAAAACAGTGTCAGAGAAGTGATGTAGTCCATCCTGCCAAAAAGTAAGGACATGTCTGTGAGGCTCAATTACAGGTGAATCCCCAAGATGATTATCTGCAGGGGTTTCGTTTCTGTAGCCCTTGTGGTTACTGATTTCCACATAAAATAAAATCATCTGGATTTCTCATCTGGATTTCACTGAGCTCAGAATATGACCGGAGCTGAGGTGTGTGAAGGCTGCACACAGCCTCTGTGGAATTCAGAAGAGCCTCTAGACATGACTGGAGCGCAGCTTCAGTGGCCATGGAGCTTCAGGTTAGGATAAATATGGCTCTAATAGAGGTTGTGCCACTTTGCAACAGTAGAAATGGAAATGCTCCGGAGCAAGGGGCTTAATTTCACTTTGGGATATAGGCCTTAATCACTGAATAAAGAAAAAGGAAAGTCCCTTAGACATTCAAACTTGCCAGCTATCTTTTAGTTTAAGATTTTAATTACCTCTAGTCACAAATAATGTGCTATAGGTAGATAAAATCTTCAAACAAAAGATAATTGGCAAATTTAAATATCTAAGAAAATTAATTAAAAGGTAAGCTATTATATTTACAAAATCCAAGTATTTAATTAATCAAAGAAGTATAGTATATACTAATTTTAGAATTCTACTGACATTAAAAGGGATTGATGACATAGAAGAACACAAAGAAAGCAAGGTACACTATAATATGATTTGAAAAGGAGTTAGAAACACATATATGATACAAGTTCATGTTTCATTTGATCACAATATAGTTTCTCAGTTTTTTTTCCTAAACTTGGGACAATAAAAAAAAACACTGAAATCTAGAATGTGATATATCTTGGCCTCCCAACTTTGCACCTGCATATTTTTAAAAATGTTTTGATGGAGAGGTTTAAGTTAGGCAAAACTAAAAATGATACTTCTATTTTTATACTCTTCTTTGGACATGCCAATTATGTGGAAAGTGCAGGAAACATAATTGTACCGCACTTCCTGTTTATGCAATTCTCTGTCTCATCTAAATCAGAGTCTGCCCATATCCTCTCACCTCTAATGGAAAGAGATCAAAGCTTTATTAAGAAACAATGAAAAGTGAAAAACATAAAGCTTGTATTATAAGCAGTTTCAGTTCTGCAGCATTGAAGCTGCTCTGTTACCTGTTTTTAATACCCAACATCTCAGGCAGCTAGTTTTGAAGATTTTAGCAGCTTCATCGGGTGGGAGAGCATGATTCATAAACTCTGCCCATCACTAGCATTGAGAGGGTCTGGGTATGACTTTGACAGGGTCTGTGTATGGATCAAGAGTATGGATCTGTGTATGGATCAACTTAATCAAGCTCAGCTCAAATCACATGATTCACATCCTCCTGATCCAAAAATCAACTGTGTTGGTTAGGCTATGCATTTTAGGTCTTTAGTACAGGCCAAAAATTTGCAGATTCAGCACCTGTGGGTTTATCTAACTGCAGGTTGAGTATCTGCAGGTTCAGCTAAACCTGATCCACTGAAGGCAATAAACAGCTGTGCTCTGGTTGTGTTCAGAAAGTCTCCTGAGGGCTAGGAGGAGCCAAGCATCACCTACCTACCCCTCAAAGGGCTTTTGAAGGACTATGAAAGATTGAAAATAAAAAGTTCCAGTCAAAAACCAGGTTGTAATTTTTTGCCTTCTAGAGATCAAAAATTATTCTATTGTTCTTAGAAGGTATCCAGTCACATTTGGAGTATTACAGGGTGCCTAACCACAAATTTCATTATCCCATTTTCATTACTATATTTCAGGACTTGGGCTGTCTCATTTTATCTTACAGAACATATTTATAACTGCCAAGTCTAATAAAATAATTGGAATGTATTTATTTTACTATTTTTAAAAGGTAGCAATAGGATAGCCTAATGGCTATTTGGAGATGTCTATTTTTCAGACTGAAACCTCAAAGGACAGGGAACCATTTTTTTCATTCAATTTGTATGTCAACCTCATTGTGAATGTCTGAAAAAGACAATTAATCAATATTTTTAGTTGACAGTGTAATATAATCCCTGTGTATGCAAGTTCAATATAGATTGTGAACACTGCTAATTTAAAACCATCCTTCAAGCATTCAGTAGATCTTATATGGATGAATAAATAAGTATGTCAGAAGATTTTATAAAATTCAGCAACACCTGAAACATAAGAAATGAGGATAACACACACACACACACACACACACACACACACACACACACAAGGAAACAAGTTTTGATTTATTAAGTGGTTCAGTATTCTTTCTTCCAATTTGTTTTAGAGTTCCTAGAGGCTACTGCCTGGGTTATAAATGCCATGCTATAATGCTGATTTGGCAACAGTGTCCTCTTAACTCTTGATGGACACAGAGCACAATCCTAACCATGTCTACTCAAAAGTAAGCCCCACTGTGTTCAATGTGTCTTACTCCCAGGAAATTGTCTTTATGATTGCAGCCATAGCCACATCTGCCCTGTCAAATTTTACCAACCATTCAAAATTGGTTCACAATATATTGGTGGGTCCTCAACTCACATTTTGAGAACTGCTGCATTAGGTGCTTAATTCTGATCCAAACACAATGATACCTTGGTTTAAGAGCATAATTCATTCCAGAAACATGCTTGTAATAAAAAATGCTTGTACTTCAAAGTGAATTTTCCCATAAGAAATAATGGAAACACAATTATTTGTTTCACAACCCAAAAATATTCATATAAAAATGATTATAATACTGTCATATACCTTATATTAGGAAAAGGTACACTCTTTTAAAAAAGTTCAAGAGGTAAATGGGAATAAAGAGAGCTGATGAAATCCCTCATTTGCTGATCTCAGGCATATGTTTTGTAAGCAGAAAAGCAGGCTGAACAGTATGCACTATTTAAATGGATCTTTAAATGTGCGCAAGCAGTTAAGACGCTGTGCCTGTTAACCATCAGGCCAGGCTTCGAGACCCGGGTCGGCCCCACAAGACAGGGTGAGCTCCTGTCCTTAGCCCACCTCTGCGACACCAGCTGGATCCAATCGTATTGGCTCTGCCTTTCCATTGGACTAATTCAGTGGTGTGGAGAGGGGGGATTTGCTGCTTGGGTAACAGCCTCTCCTCCATAACAATCCAACCCAGGCTTTCGTGCTTCACATGCAGCGTATGCAGCGCCAAGCACAATACCATAGTCTTTCAAGACTGACGGAGGCCTGCTTTTTTTTTTTTTAAGTGCCTGGTCGACTTGGGAGTCCAATCCTATGCACATCTACTCAGAACCCCAATTAAATCAATGGGGTTTACTCTCAGCTAAGTGTGGATAAGATTGTAGCTGTAGTAATACTTTATTTAGTATTACACCATAGCAGGAATCCACTATAATGCAGATAGAGAATAGCCCCTAGATCTTGGCCTGACCCTTCCTAACTATAAACAGCGAGTCCCTGTTTATGGGGATCAGTTCTGTGAAAGGGTCAGGTGTATCTTGTGAAATCAAGGGTTGTGCCTCATAAGGACTCAGACTTAAGTCATTCCAAATTTTAAACAAAGGTAAAAAATATGAGCTATTTAAGCCAGCATAGCTACTGGAGGGTAATTACTGAAGATGCTGCAAAGTGGCCTCTTCCACTTGCCATCACTTGCTGGGCAGCTATGGCAATGTGCAGATGTTCCTGTGAATTTTTATCACTGCCTGAATTGCTCCAACAGTAAATAGGAAGGGCTTCTTAATGGTGCATTGTTGTACTTATTGCAACTTTCTCTGTAGCTATGCCCTTCCAAAACTTTTAATTAACTTTATTTCAGAGTGTTTCCCAATATAATAACAGTAAGACCTCCATAAATTTATTGTTGCAGGGTATATGTGTTCATAACTGCTGCTTTGTAGAGACTATCTAGAGTCTGGGTGGGCAAGAAGTAAACTAAGCACAAAACACATACAGGTCACAACTTTATTAAAAAGACATAGCTTGCAGAATTAACAACAGAGATGAGTCAGTAACCCATCCTTTCAATATGTCCCTGTGGATGGAAATGGATAATTGACCATGTCTTGAATTGTTCTGATCCTTAACTTCCCTAACTCATTTGTTCCCTTTGCTGGGTAAAAAGAAGAGTGTGAACTATTTTTTGTTAGGCAGACCACAACCACTGATAGGTTAGGCAGACCACAGACCACTGGTTAGGCAGACCATAACCACACCTTAACAACCAAAAACAACCACTGCTCCAGCTCCATGAGTGACATGCCATTATTGTTTTAAGACTTCCAGACCTACATTAAATGAAGTTACAGTAAATGGAGATAACCATCAGGCTTGCACAGATTATCTGAAATGACTGCTTAAGTTGTTTCCTCCCTATAGCCAGCTAGTCAAGTGCATATACCACAATATGCAGGATATGTCATCATGTACATGGCAGAAACTGAACAGGTCTGGCTTGGCAACTGGGACTGAGTTGACATGCACAGCTTGAGGCCACCACAAGTTATCCAGCCCTTAGACTATAACTTCATTTAGTGGAAGTTGAATGCAAATAAGAGTCTGTCAGAGCACAGAGAATCAAATATGAACTGAGAATGGACAACATAAGGTCCTGAAAAAGCAATTCAGATTCTTTAAGGAAAACGTAGCTCTTTTTCTAGCATAACATCACTTCTCAGAACAAACTTCTGACAGATGGCCCAAAACATGTCCAAGCTGAACACCAGCCTATATGGAGAATTCATCAAATCATTTGATTTAAGGCAGTTTAAAGTACCCTAATGAAGATTTAAGGACAACAAAAAACAAATCAATTTTTGGAAGATAATTTACAACCACACTCACATCTATATATATAAAAGAGAAAAGTCACTCACTGACTGACTCACTGACTGACTCATCACTGCCCTGCCAAAACCGCTGGGCCTAGAAGCGTGAAATTAGTGGTGGGTGTTCCTTCCATGACCGACAGGTGCACTAAGAACCAGTTTTCGGAAATTCCAACCGGAAGGGGGTGAAATGGGGCACAACATCTTTTCCTCCCTATACTTTGCATTGAGAATTGCTGACTCATCAACATTCTGCCCCAACTGCTGGGCCTGAAGCATGGAATTCTGGGAGTTCCTTCTGTCACCTGAACTCCCACCAAGAACCATCTGGAGAAATTTAACCCTTCAGGGCCTGAAAAGGGGTCAATGTGTTTTTGTCCTATACTTAACATGGAACACTGACCAACATCCAGCCAATTTGGTGCTCGGACCCTGGTGCACGGGGGGATGTTGTTCAGAGGAAGAGGTTGCACTGGCGAGGATGCTGCGCATGGGGGGAAGTTGCACATGGGGGATCTGATGCGCATGGGGGATCTGATGCGCATGGGGGGCTGATGCACATGGGGGAAGTTGTACCTGGGGTAAAGTTGCGCATGGCGGATGATGCGCATGGGGGAAAGCCTTTGCTCAGCTTCGGCTGATCCACCAGCTGCAACCATACCTGAGTCGCTTGGATCTGGCCACGGTGACCCATGCCCTAGTGACATCGAGACTAGATTATTGCAACGCGCTCTACGTGGGGCTGCCTCTGAAGACGGTCCGGAAACTTCCATTAGTCCAGAATGCGGCGGCCCGTGTGGTTGCTGGGGCTCGTTGGTTCGACTCTGTCGGGTCACTGCTTCAGCGACTACACTGGCTGCCCATTCGTTTCCGGGCTGAATTCAAAGTGCTGGTCCTGACTTTTAAAGCCCTAATTGGCTCGGGTCAATTGCTAGTTTTAAAACTAAACTAAAAATTGCTAGTTTTAACTATAAGGCATAACACTAACTAGAGAGAGTAAGAGTGGAAAGATGAACCTTAAGGCTTATACAGTAGCTACTTATAATATGAGGGAGTGATGTCTCACAGAGGTCAGCAATCTAAACCTATTCTTTATGCATTACACTGGGGAGTTGTAGGCAGAACCTTGCCCCAATCCACACTGTATGCATGAATAGTAGAGTTCAACAATAACTCAACCGTAACACTTCAATCATAATTCCCTAGTTCTGCTTGTCTGTACAGCTATAAACAAAAGTTAAGCAACTATCAGAAACCCTGCATTATGTGCTTTTTGCAAAAACTGCAAGTTTAAAAAATATTGCTGGTACGGGATGATGCAGTTTGTAGCACACTAACATTTCTACAAAAGTTGCTATCCTTAAAATAGCATCACAGGTGTTTGTGCCTTGCATTGCAAAATTTGACATGAAGAATCTTTGATAAATTTTTAATTCATTTATAACTGTCTTTTTAGCATTTGCTTATTTATCATTCAGCAGAGTCTAATTAATGCATCAATTAGATTTCCTGACTTCTTTTTCTAAATTTTACAATCTTGTTCATCAGAAAACCTAATATGACTTGCTCACTGGAGAACTAATATGATTTGCTCTGTTTGCTTTGGTGGCATTTGCTTAGTCAAAACTATTGTATTCCACTCCCTGCATTCCATTTGTCATATGAATATAAAAGTCACAATAAAACTGGTTTGAAGAATTTTAGATGTCTTGATATATACAATAACCAAGGGATTAGCAAACTGCAACTGTCAAGATTATGATTTGAATAATTTTGGAAGGAGACAGACCTACTTTTCCCAGTAGCAGAGAATTAATTGGGTGATTATTTTTACCTGTGTGAAATACATATTACTTTTGCACTGGGGAAACCTGGAGAACATGGAATGAACATGGGGCTGAAGTAGGAAGGATGAATGGGCAAAAAATATCCCCTCCTTGTGTGAATGACAGGACCCAAGCCTCTGAATTGCACAGTTAAGTAAGAATAGTTGTAATTTCTGTGATGGCAACATTTGATGTTGAAACATTTTGTCAAGGATATGTCTGTTTTTCTATATAGCTCTTATTATAATATTTAATTAAAAGCTAAGAAATGTTGATAATTATCAAGAGTGATAAAACAATCAGAAATAAGATACAATAGAGGGGTAGGGTTTCATACAACATGTTGCCACGTCAGGCATAGTGCTGTTAAATGCAGTTCAACTGTTAAATGCATAGTGCTGTTAAATGCAGTTCAACTTGCAGACACTGCAAGTAATGTATTTCCAATGGAGTAAGTGCATGCTTGGATATAAAACCCACATAGATTTACTTAGCTCTGCAAATTCATGAGTACAAGGATGTCCCTGTGTACAAGGAACTCCCCCAAAGGCCAAATGAAACCATGGATAAACAGTATCACCCCTACCCTCGGGGGGCCAGCAAAGGCCTATGTGACTTCCAGTGGCCACTGCAGGCTTCAGAATGAAGGAAAAAAGAAAGAAAAGAAATTTTTGGTTTTCAATCAAAACCTGAAAGTGAAGTTTTTAATGCCTTAAAAGGCATTGGAAAGTCTGGTGAAACCCTGGAAAAAGCTATCATTCAAATAAGGAGGGAATAATTTTTGCCAAGTCATCCTTCAAAATTGCAGTGCCATCGCACATACCTTGTGTCACATGTACCATAGGGATTCCACACTCAAAAATAAGGATTCCAACTCAAAAATAACAGAAATAATAGGGATTCCAATTCAAAAGTAATCAGCGTTTCACACAGGCACAAAATATTTCTAGACTGATTTCCCAGGCTCCTCTAAAGCAATAAAATCATTACATGCAGTTTTTTTATTGAAATTAAATTTTTAACTACTGTATTTACTCAAATCTAATGTTCATCTTTTTTTCTGCCAAATTTAGGCCTATGTCCTAAAGTGAAATTAACCCCGTGCTCCAGAGCAGTTAAGATGACTTTCCATTAGATAACACTAGAGGTGACGTAACTGCATGGACCCGTAACTGCTAGGGATTTTGCCCTTAGTGTCCAAATCTGGATGCGGAATAGGTTTTGATGGTGCATTAGTATTTTGATTATAAGTATAGGTCAGTACTGTATTTGGTTTAACAGTTTACTACAGTATATTGTAGCAAAAATGTGATAAACTCATTGTATAAAGTAGTCCAAATAGGTAAAAATCATTACATAAACCCATTGTCCTATTATTATAATTAGTATAATTATCATTATGATATTATTATAATTATTATTATATACTCGTATACAGTAAAATTAAATTTTGAACCTGCTTTACTGCTGCACATTACAATTGCCAGTAAACATTTTTTAAAATCTCAAGCCTTTTAAAATAGGAATGCACATTAGATTCAATGGCACATTTGATTCGAGTAAATATGGGTATTTTGTGTCATTCTGAGGTGTGCAGAGGTCAAGAGCAGTTGCACATGGCATCTGCAGGCCTTAGAAGACTCTCTGGAAGTGAGTGGAGCCCAGCTTTCCTCAAGTCCGGAGGGAGCATGGACCCCTTCTGTGAGCTCAAAAAAGTAAACAAGCAATTGATTTAAAATAAATTATGTGTAGATGACAGTTCTTGTACTTTCAATGTAGACAATAATTTTAACTGAGAGTTTAGCTATGAAATGCAGGATCAAGCATAAAATTGAGATCAATTCCTGCAAAATATCAAAATAATAACATATTTAGAAATCAATCAATTATTGCAAAAGCCCTGAGAATTACAAATATTTAGCATATTACCATTTCTCTGTTACAGGTAAGCCTCAAGCCAGTAATAATATTTTCAAAGTAATAGTGTTTTCAAAGTATTTAATGCAGTAACAGAGATCCTAAGCACTCCTGTACAATAATTACTGTATTTACTTGAATCTAACGCTCACATTGTTCAGACAAATTCAGTCTCCAAAATCAAGGTACCTAGTAGATTTGATGATTAATTATATTTGATTGAGTGAATACAGTATTTTTATTATAAGTATAGGGTTCGTGTTAGATTCGATTGAGCATTAGAGTTGAGTAAATATGGTATATAAAAAATAAGGCACATTCTTTCCTTTTCACAGAGTTTAAAACGTGGCTGCAAATCTACCCAGGCCTGCTGATGTCATCAACATATACATATCTTTAACAAGTACATGTTTTCATTCAAACATATCCAGGATCTTTTTTTTTTTTTTTTGTTACTGCTACAACTATTTCCCCTTCTCTATATTTCTGGGTGTTTTTTTTTCTTTCTCCCAAAGTGGGTTGGGTTATTTTTGTTCTCACAAGTATAGTTTCTTCTCATCACTCCCTGCCCTTAAGGTTTTTTCTGTGTTTTTTAAAAATAACATCTGCATAAAATTGTAACATTGATGAACACTGAGAAAGGAAATAGACAACCCACACATTTTTTCCAGACTCATCCAAGTGTCAATTTCTTCCACAGGTTAAGAAAATGAACTGAAACTCACAGGAATTTGTCAGCTGTTCTGAAATGTGGAATACAAACTGCAGATGTCTGAGATGGTGTGATCTTAATATTCCTCTGCAGTATACCCTGTCTACACAAGAGTGACAAGGGAACAGTTGATCTTGTGTACAAGGAGTGGGAACTTTGCTAGCAGCCAAACTTAGGCAGTTACAGCACAATGCTAACCACGTCTACTCAAAAGTAAGCCCCATTGTGTTCAATGTGTCTTACTCCCAGGAAAGTGTCTTTAGGTTTGCAGCCTTAAGAGACATTTACATTGACGTAGTTACGGTGCCACCTAGTGGAAACTTCTGGGAAATTCATAGAGCAATCCAGAGTAAATTTTTCTTACGTTGTCATAAGAGCTCCCGTAGTTATTCTGGATTGCGCAGTTAGTTTGAAAACCAAAACTGCAACAGGAAGATGTCTGGCTACTTGTAACCAATTTGAGCAGGTACACTCAAAATGTTTCCCTGGACATTGCCAGTACTATCCCAACATTACTATAGGAACATTGACTCTGTTGCCTATCTCTTCATTTCAAAGCACTCTTAAAGACTGACCCCTGTTCTTTGATCTATTGTGTCATTACCTTGATTATCGATGTTTCATTTTAATAAATTACCATATTTACTGGAATCTAATATTCACACTTTTCAGCCAAATTTCATTTCCAAAATCAGGGTGTCCATTAGATACATGAGTATCTGTATCTTTTGATTAAATATGGTCTTTTGATTAAACGTATAGGCAGTGATTTTTTTCCTAGAAATAAGGATAGTTATACAGTGGCGCCTCATGTAAAGAGCGCCTCACGTAAAGTATGTTTCATGTAACAAACAAAAATTTCTCTAGGATTCTGCTTCACGTAACAAACTGTGCTTCACATAAAGAACACATTCGTTGGCAGTTGGGGCAGTCGCGCTGGCCGGCAGCCTGTTTAAAAAGCATCAGGGCTACCTAGCGCACCTGCCCATAGCAAAAGCAACATTTCCATTCTGTTCCTCCTGTGGCCGGGCGTTCGCTGGGCAGAGGGAGAGAATAGCAGTGGAGAAGAGGGAAGCAGCTCAGGGCTAGTCAGAAGGGAGGAGGGAAGAGAGAGGGTCAGGATGAAGAGAAGGAGAAAGTGGGGAGACACTTTGAAGGTGTCTTGGATTGCAGCCTCCTAACTATGTCTACCCAGAAGTAAGCCCCATTATGTTAAATGGGTCTTACTCCCAGGAAAATGTCGTTAGGACTGCAGCCTAAGTAGACTTCATAAGATCATGCACATTGAATGCATGTTTTGAATTCAATCCCAGTGTTCTGTCATCATTTTTACATCCAGTTAATATTTTTATATGAACAGTTTTGGGGTTGTGGAACCAATTGTCAGTTTCCATTATTTCCTATGGGAAAATCCATTTCACGTAAAGAACATTTCACGTAACAAACATGCCTCCAGAACGAATTAAATTTGTTACATGAGGCATCACTGTACTCACCATGAAGATATTATTTGTAATCATAGGCATGTCTACTTAGGGGCCTCAGAGGTGCTGGTACTCACCAAGAGGCACTAGTACTCAGTACTGATAAGTACCATTTCAAAAAGACCCATGGGTGTAAGTCAGATTTAGTTTAACACTTCACTATACTGTAATTAAAATGTAACAAAAACCCATTGTTCTATAAAGTAGTGCAATTAGATAAAAATCATAAACATAAAACTACTGTCATATTATTGTCATATAACTCATTGCTGAATGCAGTAAAATTAATTTTATATCTACTTTGCAACTGCACACTACAATTGCCAGTAAACATTTTTTTTAAATCTCAAGCCTTTTAAAATCAGGGTACGCATTAGATTCGATGGTACATTAGATTTGAGTAAATAGGAATAATAATGACTGCATGTTAAATTTCTTTATATAGTATGCAATTAAAAAAATTTTCAAGATACTATCCACATGCAGCATGTCACAAAATTATTGTGACTACCCTTTCATCTGTTCCTTGCTCTCTTTTGCTCCCTTCCAAACAGGAAAAGGAAAGACACATGGCACACTGTTAACTTGAAAAGTCTGTCCAGGGGACTATGTAGTTTCATTTTGTGCTTCACACAAAAATCCCATAAAATTAATTTTTCACAAATACACATTTTTCATACGTGCACACATACATACATGCACACATACATACATGCACGCATGAAGATTCAATGGTACAATAACAGATTCAGAAATTGGCAAATACGCAAGTGTTTTCCACCTCACTTCATTATATGAATGAATGTAAGTGTATAAATGCACTAACTGCCAATATCTTAACATTCCATTTACTGCAATTGACTTTAGAAAACAAGAATATGTTTTTAAATCATCAAAATAATCTCACAATAAAATAATCAGCATAAAACCAGAATAATCATGTCTTTCTTCCATGCAAAAATATACAAGGATCATCTAAACAAAAACAATCCAGCAATCTTTTTTCTAGAACAAGAGCTTCAGTACAAGTAAGCTATTTTGAAAGTGGTCTTCTTCCCCTTTCATTAAAAAATACATTTTTAAAAATCAGGCAAGCATATGAAACAAGTGGGTGTTCTTGATACATGGATGGCATATGATTTTGACGCAAAATTAAGCCAGTTGTTTTTTTTTAATTAAAAAAAACCACACTCAACTAAGAGTATCTATCACAAGCGTCTGTGTAAATTTACTTATCCACGGGGAGAAAAGATGCTGCTAAAGAGCTCCAGGGCAAGTCCCGTCTTTACAAAGAATTTCTTATTTTAATAAGTTACTTATTACTTCACAAACACAGATGGAGCTGCTTTTCACTTTAAGTCTTCAGTGAAAAGTCTCTCACTTTTAACACATCATTTTTACGCTATGATACAATCAGCCAAAGGCCCTTGTTGCCAAACATCTGTGTTCTACATTACACAAGTTACCAAAACAGTTGCAGATATAAGCAAAAAATAAAGTGTTTTTTAAACAGAGACATACCTCTTCTCCCATTGTGAAGGAACACTGTCTTTCTAGAGACTAGACTGAGTTTTCAAGAGCAGTACTGGGAGTCCTCCCACTTCCTTGTAAGTGCTGAGCTCACTAATTCTGGGAGACCAAGCCTAAAACTGAGTCACACTTTAAGGCCAATATGAGCTATGAGGAAACAAAGCTTGCATTTGTTTATTACACAGGAAACCTGGAACGTCTCACAGTTTGGGAAAGAGAGAAAACCACTACCCTGGGAAGCTAGGCTAGAGGAAAAACACACAGGGCTTCTTCTGACTTACCACATGAAGGGAGGTAAATGACAACATGAATACAAGAGGGCACAGTCTTTTCAGAATTGCCCAGAGAGATAATTTTAAAATAAGATTATTCAAATATAAATCTATCCTATCTACAGTATTTATATACCACTTTTCAACTGAAAAGTTCACAAAGCAGTTTACAAAGAAAATAGAAAAATAATAATAACTAATCCAGAGCACAAATCATTCATTTTTTTAAAAAAATGTTATTGCAATACAATCTAATATGTTTTTTTCCCTTAAGATGTCCCTCTCTCTTTGTACTGTGGAAAATGTTTACTTCTCTGCAGAGTGACTCAGAATAACCAGGCATGTGGCTTACTTTAATTAAGTTGGTTAATACTGCATGCCAGAGAAGAAATGTAGGTTCCATACTGCGCTGAATAAATACATGTAACTCGGTATAGATGTATGAATAATAAAATCAGATTTAATTTATGAAGGACATCCTGATTAAAAACAAGAGGAACTTTAAAAAAGAAGACAGTAACAATTTGGTCTGGTGCAGCTAAGGCCAGTGTCAGGGACTAGCAACTGTTGGACCACTCAAGACCCTCAGAAGGTCCACTACTGATTCCCAAGATCACCATTGCTCCAAATGATCTTTGCACAGTAACAGTGGAGTGAATGGAAGGTCACTCAGGTGAGGGGAGGCCATAGAGGGCAGCATTCCAAGTGTACTCTGAAACTGACCTTGGTATTACCCATCATTTTTATGTTGAAGGAAAAGGGATACCGGAGCATTTATTAAATATAAATAATGACATTTCTAGAGCGATTTCACACATACTCATGCCAAGCACCTCTCCAGCATAAAATGCTCACCTCAAAACCATGCAGTTGAACAGGTTCAAGATTTGACGCTCACTAGGCAAGCTACCACCTACACTGAGTCACCAAACCTCGTTTCCTAAAGTTAAGTTTCAGTTCAAGTGACTGTTGGAATACACTGTTTGAAAGCACTTAACTATAATCCTTCAGTTTTTCAACAGCTTAACCTTGAAAACAACTTCACAACACCATCTGAATATTTAGAATTTAAACAGTCCAATTGATAAGAAGCCAGCCTTAGAGCTGGCATGCAACAACTTGAGGTCTATCTAGAAATCAGGTACAGTGATACCTTGTAAGACAAATAATTTGTAAGAAGACTGCTTTGTAAGACAAACTAAAATTTCTAAGGAATTCTGCCTTGTAAGACAAATAGTTTTACAATGATAATTGGTAATAAAATGAACAAATTGATGGATCTGCATCATAACTAACAGCAAGAGGTTATGGATGAGATCTCATCTGCAGAGGAGGAGAAGACTAAGGAGGAGGAATCCCTCACATCAAATGAGATTAAGGACATTTGTAAACATTGGGAAAATGTGCAAAATTCTGGAAAAAAGCACCACCCAAATAAGGCTGTAGCAGTGCGAGTGATGGATCTGTTGAATGACAATAGATGCTTTTAGATGCCTCTGCTTTTAGCTGCTTCTGAAAGCAGAACTAGAACCAATGGGTACAAACTGAAAGAAAGGAGATTCTGGTTGGATATCCGGAAAAAATTCCTGACAGTGAGGGTGGTTCGGCAATGGAACAGATTGCCAAGGGAGGTGATGGACTGTCCCTCACTGGGGATCTTCAAGCAGAGGCTCAACGAGCACCTGTCAGGATGCTCTAGGAGGATTTCCTGCTGCAGGCAGGGGGTTGGACTAGATGACTTACTAGGTCCCTTCCAACTCTAGGATTTTATGATTCTATGATTGATTCTATGACAATGCAATGTCGCATTTCCGTAAAATCCTCAAAAGGAGACAAAAGCACTTGTTAAAGTTGCTCAAAAAGTACCAGTGACTCTTAGAGCACTTTCCTTAGATTTAAAAGGACCTTACTCCCAGGAAAGTGTCTACAGGATTGCAGCCATAGTGAAAATTGGTCATCCTTGGCCATAAAGGTTTTTCTTTTCTGTTTTACTGTATAGCATTTTACACTGTTTTAAATTAATATTACGGTTATTTGTGTTCTGTATTACAGCATTTTGAATTTATTACAGTGTTTAGTCATCATTTTTACATACAATTAATATTTTTATATGAATATTTTTGGGTTGTGGAACCAATTTTCCTTGTTTCCATTATTTCCAATGAGAAAATTCGCTTTGTATAAAGAATGCTTCCTGAATGAATTATGTTAAGCCCTGGCATAATTCCTGTGCTGACCTGGAAGTGTCACAAAAGTGCTGTAAAATTCCTGTGCCACTCCTGGAGGATGGTTAGGTCAGTGCACAAAAATGCACTTGTCAAATGTGATGGCACTCCTTGTTTGATGTCATTTCTAGACATGACTTCACTTCTGGGGGCTGGGGGTGCAGACAGATTGTCATTCTCAAAAGGTGGTCTGAGCTGAAATGTTTGAGAACCACTATTCTAGGTAACACCAAATAACTTGGACTGATTCACCATGAGTCCAGTGGAAGCAGCTGCTATCAGATGGGGAAGGTGGCAAACTGGCCCTCCCATTCCTGGCCTACTCTAATGCAGCCCCTTCATACTGTACTTTTATTGTCATCTTGTTTGTAGAGAGTGAGCAAGCAAGAGGAGGACAGGGGCAGCAGCTCTTCTGCCAGCCACTGGGGAGCTATGTGTGAAAAACTGGGCGATGTGCACAGGGAGTGATTGCCACTATTGGCCAAAATTTTAAAAATCTTGTACTTTAGAACGTCATCATCATGTTTTATACCATTCAATACATACTTTCATTCAAAATACAATGATGCAAACATTCTTGAAATCTCTATTCTGTTGTAAGTTATAGCCGAGAAAAAACAGTGGGTAGGGCAATGGTGCATCACCACGCCACTGCCTGGGACACTAGCCCACCCACTGCATGGGAGGAGATCCATCATGGTGTAACATGCTGGAAACCTGCATCAAGTGATGCTAGAGATGCCAGACTGCAAGCAACTGCTGGAGAAAGCAATGCTGGAGAAAAATGCTGGAAAGCAATGCTGGAGAAAAATGCAGCAGATGGCTGTTCTGATAGCTTTCAGGAGTGCAATTAAAACAAGATTATGGGCACAGTCCAGAGTAACTATGGGGAGTCCTTGCTCTGGTGTAAGAACAATTTACTCTGGATTGCAACATGAATTTCCCATAGGTTTTCACGAGGTGCTGCAGTAACTATGGGTGCACGTAATGTCTCTTACGTGCTCCCATAGTTACTCTGGATTGTAGGGTATGTTACCTTCTTCCTCTTCTGCCCCCTTCAGCATATTCTGCCCAATCTACTCTATTAAATTATTCTACCCAAATCTATTAAATATTCTGCCCAATCTATTCTAGTAAATCAATTCTAGTTTTAAATACATTTAAAACAAATTTTAATGATTTTAAATGTATTTTATTGATCCTGATGTTTTAATGATGATTTTAATTGATTGTATTTTTAGGTGTTGTGAATCTTTTGTGTGTTGTGTGTGTGCCTTGAGTCCTTGTGAGGAAGATGAGATATAAATAAAGCAGCAGCAGCAGTAGTAGTAGTAATATTCTGCAGAAGCGGCCAGCTGGTTGAGGAGGCAGATATTTACATATATAAAAAGGGGGATTGAGAAAATCTGGGCATTGCTTTGGAAACAAGTGTGGGTCACATCTGTAAATATACAGTAACTTACACATCCTAATAAATCTACCATATCACAAACTGCAGCACAATCCTACTGCTATTTTTGAAGGTGTATTAAGGTGTTTGTTCAAATAGAGAGGCAGCCTTTAGCTAATCGACTGTTATAGAAACAATTTCAAAGGGTGGAGGAAGAAAATAATCTGTTTTTCTTTAGATAGAGACAAGTACTGTACAGAACCTGCCCATTATAAGTTGATGGCTACTGTGTTCTCTTGAAAGAAATCTACATCTTCTCCCAATTCCACTCTAAAAGAAGTTTCATGAAATATAGTGATTTAGAAAGATCAGTTTTGCCCAAAACAGTATAAATACTGTATTTCTTAGAAAAAGAAATTCTTGGAAAAGTTGTTTTCCAAAACTCATCATCATCTGAGAAGTCATACCAGATTTATTTGTATGGTTAGACTGTTATGCACAGAAAACAGACCCCCTATTGAGAGAGCTTGTGCAGTTTTCAAGTAAGAGGAAAGCATAAATCTTCAATTTAAGCTGTTATGTATCATCTTCCAATTTTTTTCTGTACTGAAGAAACATACCTAATTTCAGTAGTAACGCTAGAAATATCCTGTAAATTTAAGACAATAGCTGGTATATCTTAAGTGCCCTTTTCAGAACATGAACAAAATAAAATATATATCTTTAGATGAAACAGCAGCAAAAATTGGACAATAAATATAAAAAGCTAACAAGATGGGTCAGATGTCATGCACAGTCACAGTTTATTTTAGGTGATTATAATTTATTTGCCCAAAAATTGCTGTCCAACAATCTTGTTTTCATGTGTGTGATTTTCTATAGGGGTTGAACTTCCCTATTTGCAACATTTGGTTCTCAGAAACTGAGTGATTAACTATGTTCTGTTATACAAAGTCAATTAGTTAGGATGGAAAAAAGTCAACAATATATCAAGTTATATTTGAAGTGGCTGCTGACTGCCCTGCAGGGAGGTGAACTCTTGCAAACTGCAAGCAGTTGCAATTATCAGGAGGGAAGGGTAAGGAATTATCAGGAGGGTTTATCAGGAGAGAAGGGGAAGGGATTGCAATTATCAGGAGAGAAGGGTAAGGGAGAGCAAAACAAACAAAACTAAGGCTGCAATCCTAAAGACACTTTCCTGGGAGTAAGACCCATTGAACACAATGGGGCTTACTTTTGAGAAGATATGGTTAGGATTGTGCTCTAATGTTCACAACCTTATGCTAAGCTGAGAGTGAGCAAGCCACATTGCTATGGTAAGCAAGCTGCCTTTAAGCCAATGTTATACAGGCATTTCAGCCTGGGACCGACTTTCAAATTTAAAAATCTGTCTGGGACTTCTGTCAAACTTATTGGGAAGTTTGTCCATGTCTACTCGGAAGTCCCATTGTGTTCAGTGAGATTTACTCCCAGGAAAGCCCTGTGCCAGATTCCAAGATGGTGGATCCCACTCTCTTGTGACCCCTTGACCCAAGGTCACGACTCCCACTTTGAAGACCACTGCTTTAAACTATTAATTGCTCCTTAAGGAAAGCTTATCTTTCAATTTAAAGAGCCAACCTCAGTCACTTTGAGACAAAATTGCATATAAATAATTCACATATACTTGTGTAGGCTACACCTACACTTTGATATTCTTAACATACTACAGTATATTCAACAATAGACCTAGTACAACCATAATATACAATGAAGATTGGAAGTGTGGACCTGACCTATCAATAATTGACTCAAAACCATCTTGCCACTTTTGAATGAAATGGCCAAAAGCCCAGAGTTTGCATCAAAAAACTATGCCTTAGACAGGAGCCTTGGCCACTTCCTGAACGCTTAGGATTCCTGCATGCCAATGCCTTGCCTCATCCCAGTGAATTTGTGAGCCCAGCAGATAATACAGTCTCCTCAGCCATCCGCTTTTAATATCTTACCCTGGTGGTCTTCAAAGTGAGGGTTGGGACCAATGTTCCCTATAATTTTTGGTAGGCTGTGTGCGCAAAAAATTAGCCATGCTGCTTTTGAAAGAATTTAAATTTAAATTTTTGTGTGCCACATAATGACAGTTGGAGTTATATATTTTTGATTACAAAGCAGTAAAAGATATGAACATTTATTTCAATATGTACAATACAATACAATGTATGGAAAAAGAGAATGGGTTTACATTGTCATTGTCAAAATTTTTGTAATTGCCAAGGTCATTGCCAGTTTTGGCTTTGTGCACTTTATAGAAAATTGTGTGCGCTAGTTCAGCGAGTTGTGTGTGCATGCATACAACTTAGAGGGAATTATGGTCAGGACCCTTTGGGAGGTCATGAGTTCATTTCAGAGGGGTCATGAAAAGCTGGGTGAAGCCATCTTGGGATGTGGAACTAGCCATCTTTAATATCACTTCCAGTTTAGACATCACTTCCAGGGTGTCCCAAACAGCTTGTCATTCTCAGAAGGGGGTCCCAGGCTGAAATGTTTGAATACCACTGTCTTATGCTATGCCTTTATTATCTTGTTCTTACAAATGACAAAAAATTCAAGAGTGACTGTTTTGTTACTGAGATAGCAATGGCTAGGGGCATGATGTAACCCAAAGAACTCGCACTCCCACTTTTACTTGCTCTGACCTATCATCATTTGCCTTCTCATTCCTTAGTGTCCTTTAATAGTATCAGCTAAACCCAGCCCGCATTTAAACAACAAATGCCTTTACTCCTGTACAAGTATGTTGCTTGTACGATGGAGGAATGAAAGTCCGTGTGCGTGATTTATTATTTGGTGTTTAGATAAATCCAAGAACTTAGAACCCATTCATTCATCTAGGTTCTGACTTGTATTTATTTAGAATTTATTTTTCCAGTTCTTCACACTGTGGCAGATATTTGATGCTGCTCTCTGGCTGAAAAATCTGGAGACCCTTGCCCTATAAATATCCCTGGCTTCCCCAGCCAAATCCTATCTCTTCTGAATTCCTTGCAAACTGCCACCTATCTTCTGCCTTCAATTAAGGCACTCCCAGGTTGAGCTATGTGGGAATGCTTCAAAGTTGATATCACAAAGCCTCTTCAGAACTAAAGAATCAGTGGTCTATAAGAACATAAGAGCCATATTGGATCAGGTCCAGATTCCTTTTTCTCACAGTGATCCACCAGAGATCTCAAGCCAACAAGATACTAGTATCCTTTTGCCACTCCGCAGCCAGCATTCAGAGATTCTAACTCTAAAATAAGCATACTGACATAAAAGGCAAAATTACCAAAGGTATCCAAGGAAACTTCGGCCCCAGGCTTAATTCAAAGTCATCACTCCAAAGTGTTGCTGTCCCTTAATTTTCCCACATTTACCCACTTGGAGCGAAATCTGGGTACCTCTCCAGCTTTAGGTTGAGACTCGCCAGGAATTCAGTTTGATGTCAGTCTCCTTTACTTTGAAGCCTTCTCCTAGAGGTCTGCTTAGGCAAATATTGGCCTCTGGCCCCCATTTTTTCAAATAATTGTGAGATGTTAATAAAACCTCCTTGGAGACAGGTTTTGTTTACCTACTATGATTATGTACCACAAAACAACTGGCAGAATCTTCAGGCAATGCTGAAGGATGGTTCTTCTCAACTACTGGTTAGAGATACCTAAGGGATGAGGTGCAACGTGCAGGAATACATCACTGGTGTGAAGTACCTGTTTTCTGAGTACTGAGGATGATCCATTACAGTGGTTTATCAGAGAATCATTGTTGTGACCCTAGTGCAGCAGGACAAAACCTACTGGAGAAGAAACCAGGCATCTCCGAACATACATGAGGAGTTAAGTTACAAACTGTACCTTGTCAACTGGGAGAAAGTCATTATCTACTTCTATTGACCTTGGACGTAGCTTTATAGGTTTGTCCTTGAAAATATCGCCAAAGCCAATCCCCTTGACCTTTTTGGGTTGGATTGTTGTTGCTCCATTGGCTCCTTCAGATTTTGTACTGCTTGAATCACCTCCATCGCTTTCAGAACCTGTAGCATCTCTTAAACCTGCCATAGGGAAGGGAGAAAAAAATACATCTGACTCGGCACTGATAAGTTTAAAACAAAAAAGGCAAGTAACATTATCACCTCAATGCACCAAATTAGTATATCTTATCATCCTATAATTTTAAAAATCACATTGTGATTTTTAAGCTGAAGGCCAAAAACAAAACAACAACAAAAAAAGCTGAAGGCAAAAAAAAATCAGCACCAGTGTTTTTAAACTTTTGGAGGAGATATAGGAAAAGCCGGTATGCTCCAGCTAAAAACATATACAGTATTGAGTCTATTGTATTTGCATACCAAACTGAGGAGATTCTTCAGGTTTCCTCATCTTGAACCCATCTAAAATCGAATTAAATTTGTGACTTTGCTTTTGTGCTACATAAAATGTTATCTGATTTTAGTGACATCTATGCACATTCAGCACCACTGGATCAAAGCAAGTATTCTGTTTTCTTCTGCATACATTACATCTTCCGTATACATTACATTTTCTTCTACATACATTCTGCCATAAAAATAACAATTTATGGCAGTACTAATCTGTATTTGTTTTAAAAGTTGTTACTTACATAATTTTGTTATTTTACTTATAAGTTTTATAACAGGCTAAAACAATGAAAACAGCGCCCACATTAATGGCAGTTAAAGCCACTATAGTTTAGCCTATGGGCTGTGGGTGGCGCAAGCAGTTAAGATGCTGTTCCTATTAACCAGTAGGCCAGGGTTCGAGACCCGGATCAGCCCCACAAGACAGGGTGAGCTCCTGTCCTTAGCCCAGCTCTGTGACGCCAGCTGGATCCAATCGTATTGGCTCTGCCTTTCCATTGGACTAATTCAGTGGCGTGGAGAGGGGGGATTTGCTGCTTGAGTAACAGCCTATCCTCCATAACAATCCAACCCAGGCTTTCTTGCTTCACATGCAGCGTATGCAGCGCAGAGCACAATACCATAGTCTTTCAAGACTGATGGAGGCCTGCTTTTTTTTTAGTTTAGCCTACCAGTTCTAGAAGCATAGCTTTTCATTGAGTGCCTAAAACAGTGATTTTTCAATTCTGGTAATCTCGGTACATGAGTTTATATGGAAGTAGAAGGGCTATTATGACTAAAAATCTAACAGATCAGTAGAGGCAGTTTTCCATACTATCAAGATAACCTAGCCTCATGGCACTATATACAGAGCAACACACTACGGGTGCGGTCCTGACTTAGGCTAGAGAGAATGGGCCAGCTAAACTGGGCTAAGTAGGCCATATCCTGAGGTGACAGATAGGCCAAATCCACAGGGCTAGGAGGCTTCTAGGCTGGCCAAACTGCTCACTGGTCTGGTGTGGTTGTGCCATATCCTGAGGTTGAGAGGCAGGAGTAGAAATTAGACTAGCCTAAAACTTAGAACTTTTTCTTTTGCTTCCATTTTTACTCTGGCTTATCATGGGCTCCTATGAGTCTACTCATATTTATTCTTGCTTCTGAGGTGGCCTAACAGAGATGTGAGGAGGAATTGTCTGCCCTGGAAACAAGCTTTGGATATTGCCGAACTACACTGTTCCAAGCCATACACCACACCCCTGCTGAACTGCCGAGGCTATTCCTGCTAGGCCGGCCCAGATCCCTCTGTCTTGGGCAAGCCTAAATAGACTTACACCAGCCCAAAGCTTCTGTAGTGTGGGTAGGCTGGCCTATCTTGGAATTAGGCTGGACCAGTGAAGAGTCCAGCCTAACTGAACTTCAGTACTGCAACCTAATTTCAAAAAAAAATGCTTCTTATCAAAGAGTACAATGAAAATTTGAAGAGAGAGAGAGAGAGAGAGAGAGAGAGAGAGAGAGAGAGAGAGAGAGAGAGAGAGAGAGAGAGAGAGAGAGCGAGCAGAAAATTAAATGTGCTATATTATCTACCATACCAATTCTACTAAAAAAATACACTTCCAGTTAATCCATTTTCACTGGGACTTATATCTGTATGACTCACATCAAGCCAGTTATGCAATCAAAATGATACACTATCTAAGGGAAAAATAAAATCGAAATACTAGTTAATCAAATATGTAGTCAAATAAGCTGTGCAACATTATCTCTGCCAATGCATTTAATTACATTTCACTCAAGCTGACGCAATCTTGTTACATCCACACCCCTGTGTAGGAATAAAATAAATCAAAACAGACAAGCTGTTTGGCATTACCAGCCTCTGCGAAAAAGGTTATTCTGTATACATTAGCTTAGAGGGTAAACTGGTTTTTCCTCCAAACTACTGAACAGGGAACCTGTACCTTATGATGTATACATAATTATCCATGCAAGAAAACTCAAGATGTATTCAAACCTTTCATTTTTTTACATACATACAGTATGTATATTTCATCCAAAAAATATACAGAAATAAAATGAGCTATTAATGGTTTGGGAATTGTGAGAAATCCTATGAATTAAAATACAAGTGGTAGGTAAGCTAACATTGCTATGTCAATCAATGCAGGGTGTCAAGTCCAGAACTCTTAAGTGCATAATTTTGGACCAAACAAACTAATGAAAGGATGAACCAGACCTACTTCCCATTTGTTAAAGTGTTATGGAAAACAACTGTATACCTGATCTCATTGATGCACCCTCTCCCAAAAGCTTATGAGTAATTTAGGCTGCAAACCTATCCTCCAGCTAGGCTGGCCTAAGCCCCAGCATAAATCCTGTGCTTACCTGGAAATGTCATACAACACTTCTGCGTGTCATACAACACTTCTGCGCCACTCTTGGGGGAGAGTTAGGCTAGTGCACAGACATGCACTTGCCACCCTACATCATCATGGGAATGGGAAGACCAATGAATTATACCAGCCTAGGTTAGGATTGCACCTAAAGTTACTTATACTTCTAGAAATGTGTAGGCGTCTTGAATTCTTGTGGTCTTTCAGAGAGGTGTGTGGGCATTCGGAACTCTCTCAGCTAATTGCTGCCGATTAATGGAACAGTGAAATGTAATGCAGCTTTTAGCCAATTTCTGGTTAATATTGCTTTCTCTATACCACAGATCTCTCTCTCTCTCTCTCTCTCTCTCTCTCTCTCTCTCTCTCTCTCTCTCTCTCATGGCCATTTACACTCACAAAATTTGACAACTTCTTTCACATTTATCCAAAGCAAACCTTCCTAACAATATAAAATATTTTAAACTTATCTCCTTGCTGAATTCCCAAGTGTTCAAAAAGGCAAACATCTCAAATCATATCATATTAGTGTGATTTAGCAATTTGTGCAATAGGAGATAATTTAGAATTTAAACATGGAAAATAATTTACTCCAGACTTTGCTGGCATAAGGCTATCACGCTGGTAAATAAGCGATTCAAAGACAGGATAACAATAAGATGTATTACTATAAATTTTAAACAATGTGTTTATTTTTCTTTCTACTCTGTTTAAAAATGTAAGAAACCCAAATACATAACATTTCCAGGCTTTGAAAATAAATTAGTCTAGAATTTCCTTTGGTTTAGGTCTCCACAGATATATCCGCAAAATACTTGGGGAAGGAATACAGCAGGATTGAGTGAAAAAAGAGTACAAAGAGACCAAATAATTTGCTTACTTCCTCTATAAGTGAGTCAAAAAATCAAATACCCTTTAGTAAAAATATAGAAACATAGCTGCTTACTGAATTATGCATAGATACAGTACAACTATAGAGATGAACAAAACAAACAAAAAACTCTTCCAACACAAGCAAAGAACCATGCGTATATCAGCTTTCTCATGGTCATCTTACTGAATCTTCACAACAGGATCCAGTTAATCTACAATAATTAACAAAGCCATGCATTACAGAAATTTAGCAAGTTAGCATGAAGAAACCCACTACTGGTGAGGGATCTGAATTTTGTTTTTGATAAAGTAATAACTAGTGAAATTAGAACACAATCCTAACCATGTCTACTCAAAAGTAAGCCCCATTATGTTCAATGGGTCTTACTCCCAGGAAAGTGTCTTTAGTATTGCAGCCTTAGTCAAACAAAAAAAGAAAGCAAATGAAATTTCAGTTTAATATTGCCTCTCAGTTTCCTGCTACAGAGCTGTGATGTCAAATGATGTAGCAGTGTAAGCCAGGGAGAGCAGGTGAGGAAGAATAATGATTGACACTGTTGCTGGCCAGCTGGCACTGCTGATACACAATTGCTGCTACACAATAGATACACATGGCAATGATGCCATGATACTCAGAGGCACTGGGGAAAATCAGTCAAAGCTATTTCTATTGCTTTGACTATCTTGTTGTTAATATTTGACCATTAAAATACCAAGGAAGGAGAGTAAAATATGCATTTATTTCAGTTTTATATATTTAGGCCGAATTGCATCATGGGGTGGGGACTAACAGCTAAGTCTTCATGATAAAAGTTGGTTTGAGGAACAATTTGAAGTTGGAGAGGTAGCAACAAAAACTAAAATAGGAAATGTAATATAAAAATCCTAAAAATTCTAGACATGCAAGTTCATTATGATGAACCTAACAAATCAACCCCCATTTTGGTGACTAGTTTTTTTGTTTCCTTATTCATTTGTCAGCTGCATATTAATATTCCAAGCACCATCTGTCTGCATGCTAATTTTTAATCACTGCAACTGTCCTTTACCCAGGAGTTTATCACTGTTTCATCAACTTTATATTATTGACATAGAAGGGGAAGATTGAGGCTTACATTTTGGGTGAGTTACAGTAAGTGTAAAAGGCAGGAGAATATCAGTATTTTCTTTTATTATGGTTTGTATATTAAATATTTTCAGCAGCTACTGGAAAATTATTTAATACACATAATTGAGATTAGAACTGTCCATAGATTTAGCCGCTGTGTGATACAGGAAGCTGGACTAGTTGAGCCTTTGGCCTGATCCGGTGAGGCTCTTATGTTCTTAAAACTATCTGAGCAAAATCTAGAAAAGTCTATCGAGGCTGGACATCTCTTGGCTAATAAATATTGGCTAATCTGAATCATCTGTTGGCTAATCTGAATAAGCCTGCAGAAAACCACAGTGTGAATAGGAGTTCTAAATGCTTAGGCAAATCCAAAGTAACAGGAACAGCAACTGTTGTTTCTCCAAAGTCCTATCTCTTAACAAGTCATACAGTGCAATCCTAAGCATGTCTTCTTAGAAGTAACTCCCATTGTGTTCAATAGTATTTTCTCTCAGGAAAGTGCAGTTAGGATTGCAATCATAATCAGATGTAAACCAGGATCAGAATCTGTCACAAACCAGTCTGTAAGTTATAGAATTAGAATGCAGCTGTGGCTTAAAAAACCAGTTTAAACCCCCCTTAAGTATTATGAAATAGCAAAGCCAAAGCCAAGAGTGGGAAATCTTATCTGAAACAGGGAGAACCCATAGAAATAATATGGGAGATAGACAGAGATGGGCTGGCCCCATCCCAAGATCCGGTACGCCGGAAGTGGGAGGGGCCAGCCGGGGTCAGGGGGTGTGGGCGGGGCGAGGGGCGGGACTGGGGAGGGGGGGAGGGGAGGGGCGATGTTGGCGCCTACGCAGTGCCTGCTTAGAAGCCGGCCTGCCAGCTTCTAAGCAGGCTCTGCGCAAGCGCTTGTGCAGATGTCGGCGCTTGTGCAGAGCCTGCCTAGAAGTGGCCTGCCCGCTTCTAGGCAGGCGCGGTGGGCGCAAAACATGGCGGACCATACCGGTCCGCTATGTTTTGCGTTTCCCTGTCGTTGGCGGTATGCTAGCGGCAGGGAAACTGGAAGAAGCGGTACGGGCGCGTAGGCCCGTACTGGTAAGTGCCCACCACTGGAGATAGATCCAGAGACAGACTTAAGAACAGTTCAGAAAGTAATTGAAATGATGGCAATTTTCCAAGAAGAGGCAGTATCTATTCTACTCAGATGGGAGAAAAGCAGCAGATAATGTGGGAAAATGGGGGGATTAACTGTGTTTGGTCCTGGTAACCAGGATAGATGTTAGAATCTGAAAATGCATTAAAAGCAGCACATGAAGTGGCACCCAGATTTATCTGATGTAGAACTACACATTTGCAGAGCAACTATAAGGACTTGAAATCTAGAAACCCAGGTCTCTAAATTGCTGTGATGTAGAGGTAGAACAGAATGATTCAGAAGCAGAGCAGCAGCTGAAGGATGGGGTATAACCCTGTTTCTTGTTTTCTTTTTTCCATAATTCACCATTCAGCCACTTTCACTTGCTGTGGGACAAATGGGCAAACCCAGGGGAAAACTGGATAGCAAGGGAGGGGTGGGGTTTAAAGGATTCTGAACTCCATTTCTTTGCTTCAAAAAACTGCATGGTATAACTCAAGATTCCTAAAATCAACATCAGTATTTGTAAGCTGACAAATGCCTTAAAAATAGTTGAATTTAAGTTTGATATACTCCTTTAAAAATGAATAGATGTACATATAATCAGCAGTGGAATCTACTAAATTAACAGGTTCTATGTCCATAGAACAACAGGTTCCATGTCCCATTAGTAACTGTTTCTCAGAACCATGCACTCATTAGCAAAGGTTTCTATATAACCCATGAGAACCCCCTGAAGCCCACCACTGCATATATATATCATTGCATAATATATATACCACTATATATTATAATATATACCACTGCATAATAATATCATTAGCTATCATACAATCAACCACATTTGGTTTTGAACAAAAAGGATTTGAATATTTGGGTTTTCATAACATGGTGTCTCTTAAATCTTTTGCCTTTTTCATACAACACATTTATGTGTTGTATGAGTTTACAACATTTATGAAGATATAAAGCTGTATTACATGGGCATGGTATCAAACCATTGGCTCACCTAGCCCAGTACTGTCCAATTCAATCAGCACCAGTTTTTTTTTATCTCAGGCAGAGTTCATTCCCAGCCATGCAAGGTCCTTTTATTTGGAATCGGGGGGAATCAAGACATTCTGCATGAAAAGCATGTATTATACCAGTGTTTCTCAACATTCGCCACCTGCCATACCACTTTACATAGTCCACTTATTTGAAGTATCATCAGAAGTAATTGGTGATATCATTGCAGTTACTTCTAGGCAAGGCGCCCAGAAGAAACAAACACCAGAAAGAGGCTCAGGGATAACAGGAAGGCTTTTTCAAACAAGCAAAAGCATGCTTTGGAGTCTCTTGTTTGTTTTGTATTATTCCTGGTATCACTGCCAGGCAGCATGTGTCCAGGTCCGAGAAGTATCACCAGGCAGCACTAAAGTACCACTGGCGGTATCTGTATCACTTGTTGAGAAACACTGTTCTACACCACAAAGCAATAGCCTGCCCCAACATATATGCTTATACCAACATCATGCTTAAGACCTAACCTAAAAGTATATACATCCAATCGAATCCCACAACTTTGTGTGTCCTCAACAATGTACAGACCCTGCTAAAAGGTAAGTGTATACATTCTCAATACATGTGTACGTACATGCTAAAAGGGAAGTGTATACCTTCTCAATACATGTGTACAGTGGAACTGGCAGCAAACTGTACCAACTTTAACTGACAAACACTCACACCGAATAGCCAATAGCACAATAGTTGGGCATTACTGAGCAACGGATGAAATCATACACAAGAAGCAAGCTGAGCTTAGCATTCCTTCTGTTTCTTTTAATTAACTCACTGTTATAGCGTCTGTAGCTGTCAATCTTTGTTGGTGCCACCTTATACAGAACTGTCCCTTGAAAGGCAGACTTCCCTGACAACAGAATGAAAGAAAAGGAAAGCAAAACAAAAGAAGGGGGTAGGAGAAGTTGAATAGCAGCGAAAGAAGTGAGAGGAATAGTTTTTAATCTTTCTTTTTGCATTGAAAAGTTCTATTAGCACAATGACAGGACTTTGGAGAGAAGAGGGTTGTTGGCAGTTTAATTGAATGCATTGCAAAGACGAAGAACTAATAGTGTTGCAAAGGATCAGATCACAACTTGAACTGTACAATGTGTCATTTCCTGTTATTTTTACTGACCAGTCAAGGGCATACAATTTGTTTTTGTAAGAAGTTCACACTGTGAAGGGGAAGAAGTGCCTTTTTGTCTTGTGGAGTGAAAAATGATAAATGTAGATGGGGTTACCAATTTCTTTCAATTGTATGATACACAGCACTCCTTTTTCAAATATCCAGTAATGATGACAAATTTTTAATGGAAAAGTTTCAAAGCAGGTCCATAGAGTAATCTGTCACTGGGCCAAGATACTTCAAAATTACAGGTAAGGATAGCGTTAGATATCATGATACAAATATGGTCAACGCTGAAAACAAACTGTGCCCCTAGTCCCCACCAGGCACATCTACTGTAACTTACCTGTATCTTGGTGTAATGAGTCTGCATTGCCTGCTAGTAAATAACCTGGAGTGGAGGTCTGGGAAAAACATTGTCATGATGCTTGGCTTTAGGCAAGATATGTTTGTTATGGTTTGGGAGGACATCTATTAGTGAGCTTTTCTATAAACCATATGATGCAGCAGATTTTTTAATAAAAGAAAATGTCTCAATATCTATATAAGAGGAAGCTACCCAATGTTAAGGTAAGGCCATTGAATACTAACTTGGTTTTATTAGTTGCTCCTCTAGGACTGTTCCAGCATCATCTGATTCAGAGATCTCCTTTATGAAGTTGGAAGGAAACATGCCTGTCTTTCCATTGAGAACTCCTTCCCACCAGCCCTCTTCCACCTGTGTCAAGACAGAAAGTAAAGATACATATTGGCAATTATAGAATATTGATATTTTCAGGTTCAAAGTTACAGGTGAAATACGTGAAATAATAATATGATTATTCACCAAATATCATATGAAATGATATGTTTCACCAAAACAGGTGAAATAATCATATGAAGACCACTCATTGGCTTTTGATATTAAAAGACAGACAGATCCTTCTGGACTTCCAGTAAGATTTGAGAACAGATGGCTCAATTTTGTCCTTCAGATCAACCAGCACAGTCTAGTGGCATAAATATGGACTGATTTTTTTTAGTATGGTAATGGTACTGTTTTTATTGTTATTCTATTGCTTTAGTGCAGGAGTTCTGGAGAAAAACAGAAGGTGCATTCCTAACTTAGGCCAGCACAACTTACCAGTATTCCCACTCTTGTGGTGATGTAGGGAGACAAATACATGTTTGTGTACTGGCCAAATTACCCTCAAGGAGTGAGGCAGAAGTGTCTTACAACACTTTTGTGACAGTCCCAGTTGTGCTGGGGCTTATGCCAGCCTAACTGGGGTTTTTAGTATGCAATCTTAATCTAGGCCAGTAGAACTCATCCATCTTCCCATTCCCAAGGTAATGTAGGGAGGCAAGCACATGACTGTGTACTGGCCTAACTCTCCCCAAGGAGTGGCCTAACTCTCCCGACATAAGTGTCTTATGGCAGTTTTGTGACACCCCCAGATCAGCACAGGATTTATGCCAGGGCTTAGACCAGCCTAACCAGAGGTTAGGATTGCATCCCACGTTACCTAAGTAAATTTTTAAAGAGGTAAGTGGAAGTTAACGATGTGATCTCCAGGATAGTGCCATTGTTGGAAGGGGGGGGCTATGAAGAACAGCCCGACCCCCCCTCCAATAGCAATGTGATTCTAAGGAATCACATAACTAACATTTCCCCTCCCCATTTTTTTAAAAAAGGGATAGACAGAGGGATTCAGGCTGGGGCAGCACAGCACAACCCTCAGTTTGAGATGCAAAGGAAAACCAGCAGACAGCCACCAGAAAAGACACTGCTAATGTGCAGAGGGCCGGTTACTCTCCCCTTGCTAAATAAAGGATTAGCACCCACTGGAAAAGTGTGCCTTGCCCTACAATCCAGAGTAACTACGGGAGCACGTAAGAGACATTACGTGCACCCGTAGTTATTGTACCACCAAGTGAAAACCTATGGGAAATTCATTTTGCAATCCAGAGCAAATTGTTCTTACACCGGAGCAAGGACTCCCTGTAGTTACTCTGGATTGCGCCCTTAGTTTAGTTTAGTCTTTAGTTTAGCAGGGCTTAGTGGTTTGTTTTTGTAATTTAGCTATGATCAGACTTTCAGGGCTTATATGCCACTGAACCTTTTTAACAAAAGAGTATCAAGTACTGCATTTCAAATATTGACTGCCATTGTCACTACTCCTTCTCTATGGAAGGATGATGAAGAGAAGGGAGGAGCTACTCCCAGGAGGATAAACTAGGTTATGACTCATTCATGGGAACTAAAGGCATCTAGAGTAAATTGCTCTGCCTACTCTTTCTGCATTCTCAAATCATTTTGCAAGTGATTGGCACCATGCTAGACAGAATACACAGCTCTCATTGGTGCAGCACTAGCCAGAATTTCACCTTTTGTTGGCTGAAAACAACAGTGCAGATAGTTGAACTGTTCTACCCTGTGAAAGTTCCCATTTTGAATTTCTGAATAGTTTGATTTATTTTAACATTTTCTTTTTATATAATACTATAAACATTACATCTAGGATACTATAATGAAACAGAAGCAGTTTTATTTGAGGTATATTTTGTAAGAAAACTAATAAAAGAATTGTGAGGGAGTGAGGCTCAGAGGTGGACCTCAAGAGTGAGGGATAAAGTTCTTCTGTCATAGGCTTTGGATAAGCCACACTGAGCTTCAGTTCTTAAAACAATAATTAAGGTGACAAAAGAGACCTACTGCACAAAATGTGACTGCAAGAACAATGCAGTTGTAAAGCACTTGGTATATTTTAAGTGCTGAACACAGAAATTAATTCTATAGGAATTAGCATTAAATAAGGCTTTTAAAAGTTTTATGTTGCAATTATTTCCACTTACAAATGAACTGCATTTCATGTTAAGAATGACCATAATATTTCACAGGCACATTTGAACAGAATTAATGTCTGAATTCTGCTATATGACATAATCAGGTTGTATACTGAACAGAATCCACTAACAAAACACAAATTATTTCTATAGGAAGCTGTGAATGACTTATTTTTGAATGTAACAAACAGAGGGAAAATGTCTTAGAAAATGATTAAGTTCCTCCTATGCAAATTTATTCCATATAGAATGGCAGGATCTTGCTCAGAAATGACAGCCCCTAAATACGAAATGCCCTTGGGTTGTAATGTGACAGAAGGAAATGATTCATCCTCTGTAAGAGCTAAGGATATCTTTGACATTTTAATAATTTCCATCCATCAGACTCTGCCCATCCACAGGAAAGTGACAGAAGAGGACAGTTTCAGCATGTGAAGGCTCAATCTCTCACAAGGGTCCAACTCCCTTTTGAAACCAAACTATGGTCTTTTTTGAGCAAAACATTGTTTAGTTTTATGCAAATATTTTACTTTAGTTTGAGAAAGTACAAATTTTTATCCAAATGAACTGGAAATCCATTGCACTCCCTTCGCCTCCAGAGCAGTGTTTCTCAAACTGTAGGTTGGGACCCAATTGCAGGTGTGTCCCAATTCATTTCAATAATTTATTTTTAATATATTACCACTGCTCCAGAAAACAGACCATCCATGTCTATCTACAGCCTCTGCCAGGCTCAAAATGACAGGAAAATAGAGGGGGAAATGCTACTTTTGATATCTCTGTGAAAACTGGAAGTGACATTTTAATGCCATAATGCATCGGGAAGTCCCAAGAAGCCATATGGAGATGACCTCTGTATACACATAGGAATATTATTCTGTAGGGGGTTCAGAAACTCCCATGAATACTGGTGCAGCCTGTATACTTTTTAGGGCAATTATTCAAAGGAAAAAGAAATACCACAAAGTAATTCAGAGATTTAAAAAAAATCAAAACTTGTCTCCCTTACAAGAGTAACAAAAATATTGGTATTATTATCTTACCTTCATTAGCATACTTTGGGTGCTATAAATATTGAAAAGCAGCATCAAGTTTGTAATAGAGTGCTTTCAGTCTGCGGTTTCCCATTTCATTATTCATGTTGAATATCATCAATGTAGGGAGCATAACAACTCAATTATTTATCTATAAACTAGACAGCTTGGTGCTGTTCATTAATATATTTATTCTTTTTTATTTATTGTTCGAGCCTCAGTGCATAAACAGCAATGTCAAAAGTAGAGAATGTCCTGCTTAAAAAAATATGTTTGAGAGACAAAGGACTAATTTGTCTAAAAAACATGTGTAAATCCAGTGACAGTGAATTTCTCCATCCTTCCTAATCAGCTATAAAGCTTTGACTTGCCTCCGATATCTCCATCTCATTTGCTCCCAAGTCACAACACTCCTCCTTGAAAAGCACAGCAAATCCTCTCTGTCACTTCTTCCTCTCTGTCACCTCTGTGAAAATTATGCTATACTTTCTGGTGATGGTAAGCTCTGTAACCTTCTTCTCTTTGTCCTTTCATTGACCCATCTTAGCCCTATTTCTTTTCTAACCCAGTTATTTTCAACACTTTTCATCACATAGCACACTGATAAGGCACTAAAATCATTAAGGCACAACATCAGTTGTTTGAACCAGGCTATGACTATTGTGGATTGTGCTCTAAGATGATCCTTGCTGGACCAGGCTTTAAGTTGTTCTAATCTAGATTCCTTTATCACACCATTGGCCCATCAAATGCCTCTGGAGGCAGGGAGGCACGTGTGCACGCACGCACACACACACACACACACACACACACAAACACACACACAAACAAGATGGCTGGAATCTGTTGCCATTCCCTGGCATCCGACATTCAGAGACAGGCTACTACTGGGCTTTAGTCATAGTCCTCAGACCCCAAATGAATCAAGAAAAGTCATGTTATATCATGGTATATATATCAGTCCTTGGTATATCAGAGCAATTGACCTGCCCCAACTCAAGCTGATCAACTTGGGGGAAATCTTTTCATTTTCATAAGATAAAAATCCATGAATAGCTGCACCTTGTTTGTATAGCACATTTAACTGGTAAACCGTGAAAGCTTCCTCATTAGGAGTAAACAAAGTCATTAGTCACGCAAAAGGAGAGTCCCCACCCTACCTGTCATTACTAACTCCATAACTAAAATTCAATCAAGGCATCTATATTAGATGAAGCATCAGCCTCCAGAGTTATATAAGAGTTCACTTGGCAAGGTGCAAAAAAAGTTAGAAGCATCCATTTAGATCTGGGTTTCCTTGCTTGACTCACATAAATTCCTATGGCAGTTTATGGTATAAAAAGGTGGGTCACAGATCTGTCATTCTATGTTATTATGATACAGCACAATCCAGAGTAACTATGGGACCTCTTATGTCAACGTAAGAATCATTTACTCTGGATTGCTCTATGCATTTCCCATAGGTTTTCCATAGGTGACGCCATAACTACGTCAACACAAGAGGTCCCATAGTTACTCTGAATTGTACTGTATCATAATAACATGTATACCTTGTTCATTTCCCATTTGACTGCCTGAATGTGGTGTCATTCATGGAATCGCTAGTGATGCATTAAGCACCCAGCTGCATTACACAAAATGCACCCAGGTTTGGTACCAGGTAGTCTCTTTTTTTCTCCAGCCTATCTCCTTTTCCTCTGCTCTCTCACTATCTTGACTGAAATGAAAATCCCTGCTCTTGCACCAGCTGAGCTGGAATGTTTCCTGGGTTCTTACTTAGCAAGAACCATTGAGTGCAAAGCCATTGCACCACAGCCTGCTTGACAACCTCTTTTCTTGAGCCACCATGCAGGGCATCTCCTTCCCTGGGGTGAAGAGGAATTAGCTATGGCTATCAACTATATGGCCTATTTGGAATTAGCTATGGCTACAGCTTAGCCGCCCTATCTTTGTGAGGATTTCCTCCTCCTTTTTTCATCAAAGAATTGCTTGTTTTTAGGGCCTAGTTGTGTGAGTGATTTAGTGATAATGCACTGTTTTGATATAGATTCTCAATTATTGTAATACTATCCCTACAACAAAAGCTAGTTATTACAGCTTTACTTTAGCCTTCTTACTTATCTGAGGGGTGACTTACTGAGATGGATTGTAATGGCTCTTTGGAGGGTCCAAGAAGCCTACAACCCCAATGTAGGCGTCTAAACTGCCTCTCAATCCCATACATGTTTGGTTTTCTCAACTATAAAATGCCATTGTAGGTAGGAGAGTACCTAAATACTGCAGATATGGATATAAGTGAATATAGGTAGGGTAGCTGAAAGTCATGTAAACTCTTCAGTGGTGCTGCAGCTTACATCACAAGGGTAGAGATTATAATGCATAGCAAACTGCACAAAAAGCCATCTCTCGGATTTAGATGTATCAAATTAGGCCAATCCTGTGCCATATGGTTTGAAATGGTGCAATGCATTTAAGCCAATAAAAGCTTACAAATGGAAATCCATTATTCATGGAAACAGTTTATCTCCAGATACATGCACACAGTAAAATCCAGAACTAGCAGGATTACTGCACATGGATGGAATATTATTCTGCATTCAAGTTATGGAAAAAATTATATCCTACCAATGAACAAAACAAAAAGCAAGAGTTCCCCTAGCAGGAGATTTTAGTTATTTCTACCCTACTTATATATGCTATTTTTAAAGCTGGAGAATCTTAAATAATATACTGCTTTTTGACTATCAAAATATTATTTTCCTATCTGACTAGATGTACAGTAGCTGCTGTTGCAGGCATTTCCCCCACTATTTGTTTAATTTTATTTACTATATTTCTATCCCAACTGTCTCTCTGAGGGGACTCAATTATATTCTATCTAACCATTGGATTACAAAAAATGTTCTCATCTCACTACACTCGATAGGCAATAAGGGCTGTTTCTACCAAATTTTAAAAACAAAATTGCACAAGGCTATGTTATTACTCAACTTAACGTAACTGCACTGATTTAGATATTGTTTCAGCTGGGGATTGGAACTATCCCATTGATTTCATGGAAAATATGGGATCTGAGGAGGTTTAAACAAGAGAGAGGCAGCAACAAAAGGATGTTCTAGAAGAGAATAAAGGAAAGCAATGGCATAGGAGCACTGGCATAACTAGGGGGTTAAAGGAGTCAAATGTCCTAAAATGACATGCCTGTAGGAACAGATCCATGTCCCTCAGCACTCTCCCTGCCCTTTCTAAACCATTCTATGTTGAGCTAAACCTACCTCAATCCCCTCTTTTATGCAATGCTTACAGGTAAACTTTTCTACATGAGGCTTTTAAACATCATTTCTGGTTTTCAGCCAAAAACCACTTTCTTTGTTTATGACCCGGACCAAGCTTGAAATGGGAGAACAAATCTTCTCTCTCAACATGTCACTTATACTGTGCTTTTAGTTCTTAAACAGTCAAATATATATGTGCTAGGTTTAAAGGAGTTTCATGTATATATAATTTTGGATTTATATGCCAACATTGTGTTAAAAGGCGCAGACCAGCTGTACATTATTCAAGCATACTTTGCTTTAAAAATGAAACAAAAGTTTTCGCTCTCTTCTTGCGAAAAGTGAAGATGAGCATGTCAGTGGTTCTTTTAGACCAGTAGTTCCCAAACTGTGTACCACGGTGTCAGAGGTCACCTCACAGAACTTACAAGGTACCCTGGGATGAAAATTAGAATTTTAGTTTTAGGCAGCAATATCTAATGTCTTCCAAATAACAATATACAGTCTGTTATCTTTATATGCTAATTCATTAACTACAAATTTGCTTACTGGCCAGGGCATAACTGCCACCTACCTCTCAATATCTGCAACTCTGTTGTTGTTATCAAATTCAATCCTGGCAATTATGAGATATCAAAGATGAGGTCTGTGAAAGGCTACCTGAAACCTGTTCTGGTGCAGGACAAGCCAGGGAAGGAGTCAAGTGGAGGAGGACTATGGGTGAAGCAACTCCCTCCCCACTGTTAAATTTTGAGGCCTTGTTGTTAGGCCAGCAGCCTTCAATGAGAATACCAGCCAAGAAAAATTGCTGCTTATTCGCCTTATTGTCCCTCACAATGTCTGCAAAGGACCTCTGTAGGCAGAGGATGGAAAGGTTCTACTGACCAATGCTAGCATCCTCCATGTGCATATACCAAGCACTCGAAAAGCAACATGGAAAGTTCTACAAAGCAAGCGCACTACTTACTTCTCCCACCACCTCAATAATGTCTCCAACTTTTAACTCCAGTTCATCTTCATTTTGAGGAAGGTAACTGAAAGCTACCTGACATCTTCTCCGCCTGTTTCGCTCCCCTATATAAAAAAACAAACACAAAATACAAATTTTAATAATAATTATTAGGACAGTGCTTAAGATATTTATTTTACAAGCCTCTTCGTCAAAGACATAAGTTGTATCAGGGTGGTCCAGCTTTGGACAGCCAGTGAGCTGCATGACTTTTGTATGTTCCCAGCTGTGTGAACCTTGAAGTATCTGGCAGTAATGTAGTGACTTGAACACCGATTACTTCTGTGTTCTCAGGCTGCTGTCATCTGATAGGCTCAGAATGTGAAGAACAGAGGCAGGTGTAGCATGGCATTTTTTAATCTTCCTGCCACAACTTTTGGGTTTCTCATAAAGAGAAGCCAGAATGATGCAGCAGAGAAACTGAATAGCTTTTGAAGGAGGATGAGATGGTTCTGAAATGGGGGGATCCTCTGACCCGGGGTGGGGGGAGGCTATGACTAGGCTTTCAGGGGCCACCAAAAGCATAATCTTGCAGGCCTCATGTAGCCTAACGGCCATCTGTTGGATCACCTTGAGTTATCCTTCTAATCATATCCTTGCAAAAGCAACAGCAGCCGTAGTACCACCATAACATTAGATTTTTAGTGCCTACAATGGCAAATTAATTCAAAATGTCTGGGAAATTAAATATTTAAAAACATTTTACACCATGCCCAAAGACTTAGTTTTATTTTCTTTTAGCATCAATAGTAACTGAAAAAGTGTTATTTCTCTTTCACTGCATGAGACAGAGGATGTATTTTCACATAAGCAATAAACTCACAAGTCAAATGTTTAGAAAACACCATGTCATGTGTCTCAATTACTCTTTCAAAGTAGTTCCAAATTATACCAATAAAGGGACAGCCACTCTGAAGGGAAGTATTGGCGTTTATGCCATGTCTTATATTGTCTACCATGTCTACTATTGACCCAAGGCTTTTAAATTCTCATATTCTGAAGGTATAGTTATAAAGAAAAAATAAATTGTGTAACATATTTATGGCAAGATTCATTTTAGCAAAATTCTGAATACACAGTAAGATACCATTGATACAGTAGATTGTTACTTGGCGTAGGGGTCCTTTAGTAATTATATTAAAATTACTGTGTAAGAGAAGGGAAACAGAAGACAAATTTGTTGGCTAAAATATATTTTGGCTTGGATTCAAGCATCATGAATAAGAAAATATTAATGCCTTTTCATGAATTCTTGCACAAATGCTTTAGAAGATATTTTGCAGTGCAGCACCGTCATACACGTGGGATTGTATTTCAGTGCAAGGAACACACTGAATAAGAAAGAACAAAGCTATAGTGTGAACTCTAGTGGCCCATGAAGATAAGATTTTTTTCAAACAGCTTCTCTGTATTTTGGGCTAATTTCTTAAGAGCTAACACTGCATTCCTGAAGACACTTACCTGGGAGTAAGATCCACTGAACACAGTGGGGCTTACTTTTCAGTAAACATGGTTAGGACTGTGCTCTAAGTAAGCCAGCTCTTCAGGCCAGGAAACAGAATCCCTTCTAGGGAGATGGAGCATATGGAGAAGATAGCACAGTGGTGCTAAGACCAAAATAGGAGGCAGTGCAGCCTGGGAAAGGGACTTGTGCCCCACACATCTGAAGCTCTGAACAAACCCAACTTTTCATAAAATTTGAAATGCCTCGCCTGCGTTTCTCCCAAAACTCGCTACTACTATTATTAGCAGCAATTACTGTAAAGCAAATCTGGTAACTATTACTTGCCTTGAAAACAAATGAGAGAAGACTAGACTGGATGCAAAATTGCCAAGTTTCATTATCCTAAATGCATCTGTTCCTCTGCAAGGTGTAGCAATTTATAAAGCTGCACTAACCAGCAATCACTCTATTCATATACTGTGCTCACAATTTCAGCTCTAGCAGTTCTACAAAATAAGCTGGATTCTGAGTGTTGCATTCATTCTTTCAGAAAATAGCTGTAATAAGAATTATTTTAAGCCTTATATAGAATTAATTCTATTGTTTACTTCTCACCCCGAGAAAATTTAAGAATAAAGCTACAGGTATACATAATAACATCACTGTGCTTCCATTAAAAAAATTAGCCCTGGAACTACTGTTGCAGCACAAGTGGAACAGAAGTTACCGTAACTTTTATCCTGCACTAAGGCCTTGACAAAAATCTTCCCTCTTGCAAACTGCTATTTGATCCAAGAAGAAATTTGACCCTGGAATACTTTATCCTTTATACCACAGGTATAAGGGCTGTGGGTGGCGCAAGTGGCTAAGACAGTGTGCTTGTTAACCAGCAGGCCAGGGTTCGAGACCCGGGTCAGCCCCACAAGACAGGGTGAGCTCCTGTCCTTAGCCCAGCTCTGTGACACCAGCTGGATCCAATCGTATTGGCTCTGCCTTTCCATTGGACTAATTCAGTGGCGTGGAGAGGGGGGATTTGCTGCTTGGGTAACAGCCTATCCTCCATAACAATCCAACCCAGGCTTTCGTGCTTCGCATGCAGCGTATGCAGCGCAGAGCACGATCTCATAGTCTTCCAAGACTGACGGAGGCCTGCTTTTATACCACAAGTGTCAAAGTCAAGGCCCGCAGGCTGAATGTGGCCCGCCCTGCCATTTCAAGTGGCCCCCGAGAACGTCTCCTTCACACTTTCCTGGAAGTAAGCACCATTGAGTAAGCTACTTATTTCCAAGTAGACATGCATAAGATTGGACTCTGGCCCTCTGGAAACACCATTAATGCTAACTTCTGCCCTCTGAATGAAATGCATTTGACACCCCTGCTTCATATATACATTTACGCATACATTTCACCCCACAACCCACAGATGAATGGTCAAGAAGATCAAAAAAAGGGGATAGTTTTTCCATTCAATTAGTTAAAACACTTTAGTCAACTGCTGCCCTTCTTGACCAGTTTGCAGTTCCTTATTTTCTCAGCAGCTTTGCCTTGCTCTGGCACATCTCCTAG
Organism: Cryptoblepharus egeriae; assembly: GCA_030015325.1. Taxonomy (NCBI): domain Eukaryota; kingdom Metazoa; phylum Chordata; class Lepidosauria; order Squamata; family Scincidae; genus Cryptoblepharus; species Cryptoblepharus egeriae. The sequence goes on from JAREYC010000005.1 coordinate 37,109,743, forward strand.
ATCCGTCTGGTAACTCATGCCCTTCATTTCATTCTAGATATTGCAGAAGAGCAACACACTTCTATAACTTTCAGCCAAAGCTGTCTGCACCACATACTGGTGCTTGATATCAATAAAGCCTCTCAATTTTTTTCTCATTCCATGAAGGATTCCTCAGATGGAAAGGGGGCACTCCACTGCTGAGTGCCATGAGTAGCTTCTGCCACGGGAATATTGCTTCCCTCTAATTCAAGCCAAACCAAAACATGAAGTTATCTGATCCAAATTTCAAATGAGGCATTTGTGCTTTTCTCTCCTACTCAAAACAAGTGAGCAGAAGGAAGCAGGTGCCTTTCAAAGCCAGTCAGTGAAGATGAATAGTTGTGGTGAAGGATTCCAAGTCAGTGGCCTAGAATGCCACCTCACCTACCAAATGCACACATACCAAGATCCATATGGGTGTCACAACCATATACCTGAGAACCCATGTGGAAGACTGTAAACTCAGATTAAGATGGGACAAGTGCAAAACTGGTACTGGGATATTCTGGGCCATGACAACCACAGGATGTACTGATTCCATGGAAAACTCCCATTGCCACACTGGCTTATACACATTTGGGCTGGGATTGAGGTCTCCTAATATTAAGAGTATTCCTTTTTTAAAAATATCATAAATATTTGTATTTCAATTTTTTGTGATCTCTTCCACATATTCTGTTATTGCAGGAAACTACGTATCTTTAATTGCTACCACTGACCTGTTTGAAAGTTTTTCAACAGCTAGAAATATGTAAGTTATACATATGTGAGTTATAAATATGTGGGCTTCACTTGCCACCTAATAGAATACACTTCCAAAGGAGTTCTTGGAGTAAAGCTAACAACAGTTACCCATGCTGAGGCACACATCAGCTCAGCATGAAAGTTTATATAACTAGTCACCATGAAGACAAAGCTCACCAGGAAGAGTCCTCAATTGCACTGCCCATGTTTTACATTTATTATTATTATTTCTTGCCTACAGCTGAGCAATTGCTATAATCCCAAGTAATTCTGTTCTACAAAAGGGGCATTTTATATGTGTTATTAGGTGTTTAGTTGAACCCTTTACTATGCCAGCAAGACACAAGCCATGGAAAGAGATACAAAAAGTGATTATCCAGACACAAAACAAAAATCACTGATCCTATTGTTGCTGCCCAGTTATCAATAAAGAACATGAGCCACAGCATGCCAAAATTATATGGCTGTATAATAAGTTTTTGAGGGTGATACAAATTATTGCCTGTACTTATGGATTTTCAAAATGCTAAAGCAAATCCTCTATTCTTCAGCAAGGAGACCACTTTGTGATCACAACCAGCTGATGTACACACAGAGTATTGGCTATTTATTGCTGCCCAGTGCATCCCTCCCCAAGGGAGGTGATATAGAAAATTCAGTACTGTACATGTTCTGCTATCCCATCCATGTGCATTAAGGGCAAACATCAGACTTGGCTGTGGAATGTATTTGCCTAGGAACCCCCAAAGTTATGTCATCAACTTGTAAGTGACATCAAACAGTGACATCAAAAAGTGACATCAAACAGGAAGTGGCATCATATGATGCCAGAGCTCCTTCGTATCTACTCAAAAGCAAGTCCCATTCTGCTCAATAAAACATACTCCAATGATGTCAGGCTTGGAACCTGTCAGATTGCAGCCTGAATGCCCCATTTTAAGATGGCAGTGCTTTGTACCAGATTCCAAAATAGCAGAACCCAGCTTTCCATAACCCCTGTGAAATCCAAACCCTAGGATCCCAACCAACACTGTTGAGAACCTCAAGTCTATTAGTCAGTAAATTCAAACATTTATGCCTGCTTTTATGACAAAATTAGATATGCTATAAACAGAATGCCCAATTTTCAATCTTGCCTGATGTGTCACCAATTTGCAATTCCCTCTATGTCTACTACAAAGCTATTGCTTTGGCTTGGATTCTACTCATTGTCCTGCTGACTGAAATTACAAAGGATTATTTTTGTAATTTAAAATGCATCAAAATGTTATGTTTGTGATGCTAGAAGTTAGGTACATACTCCAGCCAACTGTTATATTTCACATAGTTTTTCCAGCATTCTAAGAATAGTTTAGTTATATCAATGTGTGTTTTAAAATATGTAATATAATTACTTTATTTCTATACTATGCCTATAGGTTTCCTTGGAAACCAGACCTTGTCTCTAAAAATTTATAGTGTAGAGCAATTTGGGAGGGTTGGTTTTGCTTTCAACCAAGAATATGCATAGCTACCAGAATGAGTCAACACAGATAACCCATAAAAGTCACAAAAATCTAACAGTCCTGGAATGGGATGACAAATCAATTTCCTGAGTATTTTAAATATGTCTCTCCAAATAATTTCTCCCTAGCAATTTAAGTGAGGAAACAAAGCTTAATTGACAGAACAATAAATGAAACCTTCAATCACTTAATCAATTTAGACCAGTTTTAATCAGCATAACTTTGCAGCTATTGTGGGCTCCCAATACTGAATGAAAATTTGATAGGTGGCCCATTTCTAACAAAGGGTGTCATAAGCTCACATTTCTTTTAAGTATGTCAGAATAGTACATGTAGTAAGGATGAAGCAATATGTAAATGTACTGATATTCATTCTACTGTGGTGTTTTGGAAATATTCCTGTGAAAGAAATATACACAAAGGTGATATAAAAATGTATTGTAATAGTTAAAAACAGTACTTCTAAATCTAACTAGAACTTTGGAAAAGAACCTAACTCCAGTGTGATTAGACTTGAGCAGTGGATATCAAGTCCTGTAGACAGAAATCATACCAAAAATGTAAGCATGTTATGGAAATTGGTCCTTTTAAAAAAAGTTTATCATAATCTATAGGGTAGCAAATTGCCCTAATTACTTTCTTGTGCCATTCCCTCCCTCTCTCCAACACTCAAATTAGGACAAAGAGAAGCAACAGTGGTATTTGCTGCTGTAATATCAAAGTGATTCTACAGTATATCTGTGTTTTGGAGTCAGTATGACAGCAGGAGACAGAGATGCTTGTTGTATGCTGGAAGTATAGTGCAGCTCCCTTTTTTTGATGAACATACATTTGACTCATCGTGCTTCCTTCAGACTTGGGGGAAGGAGGAGTGGGTGAGTTTGTCCTCTGGGACAATTCCAGCCATTAGATTTATGAATAAAACAGTCATCTCCTCCTTTTGATTGATAGTGCTGCACACTCAATTTATTTTCTGTCAATCCCAATTTTTTCTTCTTCTACAGTACATAATCATTTCAACTAAAGTTTTTTCAGATTATATATTCGTTATCCTCCAATTACACTGTCATGTATCTTTATCATGCCACATTGGAAGTATAACTGATGCACAGGAGTAAATGCAATCTGGACTACAAAGCTTCTGGACTAGCAGACATGATAGGCCAAGGCAAAAAATGTTGACATAAACCTCTGGCTTTGTTTACACCAGGAGTGGCCAATCTTTCAACTTTAGGGCTCCTAACCTTTAACAATTGTGTAGAGGGGGATATTTCTGCATATGCATCCTTGATTTATACTAAAACATGATTTTTATAATACGAGTCTGAAATAATTTCTGATGTAACCAGGTACAGGGTCTGCCGCATTTTGCTGTATGACCAGAGTTCCAGCCTCAATTTGCTTTATTCTCATCTCTTCCCTTTCATTATTGTTCCTGTCTTGTTTTGTGTCTCAACAAATTCCTTAAGACTTGGGTCAGCCTCTTCCAAACAACATGAGCTAAATACTTGTCTTTTTTTTTTTTTAAAAAAAAAAAGATAAAACACATGCCTTATACTGTGCATTCTAATTTATTCAGTGTCTCTGTGCTGGCTCACAAGTTAGTGAACTGTGAACTTCTTGAGTGCTTAATTTTAAAAGTACATATGATATGTGTATCATTTTGTAAAAATATTACTTAACCATGCCTACCATATCTTGAAAAAGTCTTAAGGGATCATCATACACCTATTTTACGTAGAAAGGTGGAGTATAAATCAAATAAAAATATACTTTTCAATTAAAAAATGGCTCACCAAGTGATTCCAGTAGCTAAATAGTTTTCCGTACCCAAGAAACCTTAAAAAAAACATACTGCAGTAACAGCCCCTGGTGCACTGTAATGCTGTGCTAGAGTGAAGCTGTGATGGATGAAGATGCTATGCCATGGTGAAGAACGTTGCTCTCCTTTTGGTGGGGTCTCCAAACCCTTGCTCTGGAGACAGATGCAGCCCTTGGCAATCTTCCATTCAACCCTCTGGGAAGCCCTGTAATCTTCCAGAAGTGAGGGGAAGCTCTGCTCTCCACAACTCATGCGGGTATTTTGAGGGCAGGGAAAGCTGCACACACCTCCTCCCTCTTATGAAAGTTCTTTTGAACTGGTTTGAAGATTACCCACTATATGTTGGAAAGTCTTGATGAACTGATTTGAATTCATTTGATCATTCACAAGTTCTGTAACTAATATATTCCTTTATGTAAATTTATTGAAATTTGAGATGCAAATCAATTATTTTTTTTCTTCCAGCCCCCAGCATAGTATCAGAAAAATAATGTGGCCATCCTGCCAAAAAGTTTAGAGACCCCTAAATACAAGACATCACCTTTAAAAGGTGCTCCTTTGCCCTATTATTGCAGGGGACTATAGTCTATACTGATAAAAAAGTGGCACATATAAACTAATTTGAGAACTGGATCTGACAGTCCACTAAAATACTTGAGGAGACATTGTTCAGATTCCTTCCTACTTTCTGTGGGATGTTCTTTGTTTTGACTTTGTACTTTTGAAGAACCAGTTGCCCAACTGAGCTGGCAACGCCTAGCCCCAACACTGATCTACAACTGGTACAAGAGATAGCAATATCTTGACTTTCATCACTTTGCTCTTTCAGCTGTTTCCAATTTACCACATTTCAAAATTCATCTATGAGCTTCCTTCTTTTCTCCAATTTCAATGACCTTCCAAGATGTTGACATTCTTAAGTTTATTTTCTCCTTTGATTTCTTTTATTTAGGTTTTGAAAGCATTGTACAATTATTTACATTTTCAAAAGCCAAAACAAAATTTGCAAACTAAATGTAGGTTGATATTCATCCACTCTACTTTTTTCTAAGCCCTGGTCCTTTAGGAAAAGAATTGCAGCTTTGCAGTAATCATTGGTTATTATAAAACAGAATAAGTGAAAACAAAAAAATATTAAAGATGGCCTTTCCTTCTAACAACTAACATATTTTGATTTTATGTTGTATTTTCATTAATATCTCCAAAAGTCACTTATAAGGAGAGTTTAGTAAAATGCAAATATAATTAATACTCAGCATTTGCATAGTGTTTATGCAAACTCTTGATGAAACAAGGTACATAAGTGGGGATTATGTCGTTTAAAAATTTGTTTAGCATTTCAGAATGCTTTAAAATGGTTTTAGTTTCCTATAAATCCTTCCCATCTTATAACTGGATAATATTTTCATGTTTCAAAACTGAAACAGGAGAACTGCAGCCTGCAGCTCTTATGCTACAATCTAACTTTATCATTAAGGAAAATATAGTGAAGATATATAGGTATAACCTAATTATCAGTAGATTTTTTTCTCTCGCAATTTGATCTCAATATGAATTAGGTTTGCCCATGAAATGAAAATATAAATATCTCTTTAGGTTTAAAAATAGCCTGCTTACCATGGTAAAAAAATAGCCGGCAATGATTGATATACAACTCACTCTTTGCAGCTTAGAACAGCTTCCTTTCAACTCAGGGGAACACTCTACCCTTTCCCTATCCAAATGCAAAGAATTTAAAATGCAAACCCCGACAGTTTGCAAAGCAATTAGGAAGTGATTATCACACTCTGCATTTTTACCTGCACTCCAGAGGGAAGGGTCTGCCTGCCTGCTGAAAAGAAGCTCTTCTAATCCCTGGAGTGGGAGGTTGACTGTCCACTTGCAGTGTTACCATGATAAACATGCTTTTTAAAAAAGGGCTGTCTAATCTTTTGATTGCTTTTGTATCTTTTAATCACTTTTGATACAAATTGTAAACCACTTTGTGAACTTTTAGTTGAAAAGCGGTATATAATTACTGTAGATAGATATTCTGCACAATCCAGAGTAACTACGGGAGCTCTTATATCAATGTAAGAGACATTTACATCAATGTAATTATGGTGCCACCTAGTGGAAACCTATGGGAAATCCATAGAGCAATCCAGAGTAAATTTTTCTTACGTCGACGTAAGAGCTCCTGTAGTTAGTTACTCTGGATTGTACTGATTGAAAAAATCAGTATCCATGGAGGTTCCTGGAACAGAGCTTTTATGGATGCCAAGACTAATGCCTGAACATTGGAACTTTTTCCAAGTTTACAAACTGAGGATCAGGCTATGTATTTCCAACATTTATGCGCATCTATTTCAGAGTCATTATTAAATATTAAAACTAATTTTGACATTATATTCATGTATATATAATGTCATGAATTTTTGCATTTGTATGCTAAAATTTCCATTGCACATTTCCAGGGAGTACATCCCGTTGAGTTGATGAGGACATACTGGCCATATTAAAAACCTCTGCAAGATAGCAATCTGGTTTAAGAACAGTATGGGTTTAAAAGTCACAGCCTATATTGTGGTTTATCCAATGCCTAGTACATCAATTCTGCATCATTATTTCAAGCATTAGTTGCATTGACATGGGTGAATTTACAAACTGAGCACTTGCATGCCAAAAAAAGTTCTTTAGCATGTGCTGGCATTTGAATATTCTCTTGTGCAGTCTCTTGAGGCAGAATTTGGCAGAGGCATAATGCCTCTGGCATAATGCAAAGTGTGAAAACGGAAAGATAAAATTGTGGTATAGGATCATTTAGCATGTGAACATTAACCTAATAGGAGTACAAAATGTATCTAACACCTAAAATTACTTCCAGGTGGCACATTTTTTATACAAGTTGTAATCATGTAATTCAATCAGAAAGTTTGATTTGTACTCATGGAAGTTTTTTATTATCATCTTCCACCTTGTGCTACTTTAAACAACGTAACTACTGTGATAGAAATTCTAAGTTGCATAAAAGTAAATCCCTTTCTCTCTGCTTTTACAAAGTTTGTCCTTGATTTCACAGTGGATTGAAAAAATTTATATCTGTAAACATAAAAATGTATGTAAATCTTTTAAGTAATTCACTAGCCTCTGACTTGAAAGGCTGTGATAAACAAAGGCAGGCAGACAACACAAATAGCATCATACTGTCTCCAAATGAGATAAATTAATGTCTTTGCAAATATATATAAACAACGATGTATGAGCTAGTCACCATCCAACTGTTATTCTCAATTTTAACTCTGCATTAAAAAAGCTATATGCTTGAGATATTACACTGTTCAAGCAGGCCTCCATCAGTCTTGAAAGACTACGGTATCGTGCTCTGCCCTGCATACGCTGCATGCGAAGCACGAAAGCCTGGGTTAGATTGTTATGGAGGATAGGCTGTTACCCAAGCAGCAAATCCCCCCCCCTCTCCACGCCACTGAATTACTCCAATGGAAAGGCGGAGACAATACGATTGGATCCAGCTGGCATCGCAGAACTGGGCTAAGGACAGGAGCTCACTCTGTCTTGTGGGGCCAACCCGGGTCTCGAACCCTGGCCTACTGGTTTACAAGCACAGTGTCTTAGCCACTTGCGCCACCCACAGCCCTGTTACACTGTTACTATGGGAGTAACTGACCCAGACAAATATCTAGTGGAGGTAATTGAAAACTATTAGTAGTTGCAAACTGAATAACAATACAAAAACTACAGTTCTTCCATTGTTCTTCTAATAAAGGTGGGGGTGAAAGACATGCCATATGAATCATATTTTTGCATACACTCAGCCTCAATGTTCAAATGTTCTGAAACTACCTTCTCATGTTTTGCTTACATGAAAAATGTAAAAAGCATTTCAAAAGAGCATCCATGGAAAAGAAATTCATTGATAAAAGGGAAAGTATTGGCCTTGGGAGAAGTTTTCTCACACAACAATTTTTTCCCTTTCATGTGACCCTTGAAACTACAAAACAGAAATTTCCCTTGTTTATGTTTCCATCACTTGCCCCATCCCTATTTTAAGTGTGTCAAGAAGTGAAAAAAGTGTTTTTCAGTCCAGGATTTGCCATAGATACTGAAGAAAATATATGTGCAGTGAATATTGAAATCTGTATGCATTCCTGGAGCATGCAGATGAGAGATATGTAAATACTCTCTGCATGATTTGGCATGGTCCAGAACTTAATTTTGAGGTATAATATGCAGTGCTAGACTGGCATATATTGGAATGTAGGCAGCATACATCTTCCACAAAAATGATAAGATGGACCAGAGATGTTGGCAATGTGACTTGAAGCATTTCCTGGCTACTTCTTGCTGTTTCCCTTGCATCAGTTTTAAGACTATGGGTGCAATCTTAACCTAGGCCAGGACAACCCACTGGCCTCCCCATTCCCATCATGATGTAGGGAGGCAAGCACATGTCTGTGATCTGGCCTAACCTTCCCCAGGTGTGGTGCAGAAGAGCTATACAGCACTTTTGTAACACCCCCAGGCCAGAATGGGACTCATGCTGGCCTAACTGGGAGTTAGGATTGCAGCCTAAGCTCCTTGGTGCAAATACCTGTCCTCAACCTGTCTTAAACACCATTGGCAAATATAGAGTGGTGATAGAGTTAAAATAATTTTTAAAAATTGTTTAAAAAGATAAAGGTGGCCCCTGCAGGTTGCCCTACTAGTCGTGACAAACACTAGGGTGCAGTGCTCATCCCCATTTCTACAGCCAGCATTGGGGACATGTTGGGCTAGCCAGGGTTTACAGATGTCTATCCCTTAGCAGCAAGCAAAGTGTTGGAGAGCACAGGAATGTAACCAGTCCCAGATGGAAAAAACCATAAGGCGGAAGCTTCTTCCAAACACAATCTTGTATTGTAAAGTGGCAGGCAAAAGAATGGTCAATAGACAAGTCCATACATCAGAGTTAGAGATCAGAGCAGAGCTCCAAAGCCAGTTCAAGTCCAAATCCAAAAAGACAATCCAACAGCAACTCTCCTTGAATTCATAACAAACAACCCACCACCATAAATGCACAGAACATCCCCTTAAGTACAACTTAAGTAGCAGGAGGACAGACCAATCAGCTGGAGGATGACTCCTGATCTTGTGATTCTAATTAGACCCACTTGGGTACCAACACAGGCATTTGCCATTAGCCATTATCACAGAGAGGTTTGCCATCTATACTCACAGCCCAGACTTCAGGGCCTCTTGACTCTCATTATCCAAACCATAAAATCTCTGCCAAGGCTACAAAGGCCTGACAGGATATGTGACCTGCATATGCACAGAACACTGTTACCTTCCCACCAAAGTGGTACCTATTTATCTACTTACATTTGCATGCTTTCAAACAGCTGAGTTGGCAAAACCTGGACTAAGGACAAGACCTCACACCATCTTGCAGTAGTCGTGCCTTGATCTGCTGACATGCCGATCTTCAGATTGACAGGCATAGAGCCTTTAACCACTAAGCCAACTGCAGCCTTTTAAAAATTGTTTACCCAGCAAATAATTAGTTGTGGAACTTCTTGCTACAGGATGTGTCAATGGAACATAGCCAGATGTCTTTTAAAGGGATTGGACTTTTTTTGGGGGGGGGGAGGGAACGACATTGTAGTTTACCCACTACAATGAACAAGCTATGATGACTGTATGCAACCACTGGGCTTTAGAGGTAGCCTATCTCTGAATAGGGACTGTGGGTAGTGCAAGTGGTTAAGACACTGTGCCTATTAACCAGTAGGCCAGGGTTCGAGACATGGGTCCCCACAAGACAGGCTGAGCTCCTGTCTGTGATGCAGCTGGAACCAATCGTATCAGTTTTGCCATTCCATTGGACTATTTCAGTGGTGTGGAGAGGGGGTATTTGCTACTTTGATAACAGCCTATCAAACATATCAATCTACCCAGGCCTTCATACTTCACATCCAGCGTCGAGCATGATACCACATTCTTTCAAGACTGATGGATGACAAGTATCTCTGAATGTCATATGGAAGGGAGTGGGGCAACAGGATATGTCTTGAATGCTCCCTAGGACATCTAGTGGGCCTCAGTTAAATGCATGAACCTGCACTAGATGGGCGCTTGACTGGATCCATGTAGAAAATTCTTGTACCATATGTTCTTACCATATATATTGACAGTGATTATATGGATCAAAACAACAGCTGCTATATTTGCATTTTTGTTGCTAAAGATGTGGAGAAGGCTTGGTGTAAAGGTACTTCTAGTAGTGCAACAGTGATCTCTGCACACCAAGGTAGTTGCAGATAATAGCATTTGCAGCCACTTTGACTCAAGTATGATGTCACACAACTGCCCTTGTGTTTTGGGTATTTCACAGCATCCAGAATAGACACCTGTACTTGTACAGATATATTTGAAATGTGTTTCTGGAGTATACCATTACAAACCTGACCTGATTAGATATGTTCATTCTGTAATTTAAAAGATGCTAACTTGCAAAATTGATGAATATGAAAAAGTATTCATGTTAGTAACACATGGTAACAGACTGTGTTTGTGTCAAGACTACTAAAAGAATTTCTGCAATTTTGTCTCCAAGGATCCAAAGATATATGTATGGCAAAACATTAGGCTACTATCATCAACTTTTCAAATGACCATAAAACTCTGGAATTAATACACAGCAGCGGGTTATAGCTTGACAGTAAATTTCTCATTGCACAGGACATTTTGTATTCCAAAGTTAAACAACCCTGAAGCTGAAAATCTCTTCACATGAAAATCCAAATTCATTTGTGGCTGCAATCCTAAAGACACTTTCCTGAAAGTAAAACCCATTGAAAGCAATGGGGCTTTCTTTCGAGTAGACATGGTTAGCATTGTGCTCTAAGAATTTGCCATTTCTACACAGGAACAGTATGCAGATAAGCCAGAAGAAATCCCCTTTTTCACATCTTGCCACAAATGTGAGCTGTTATAAGAAAAGAAGTCTTACTTTTCTGTAATATCTGATTTTATTCTGATCTATACAAACTGATATTGCATATCAAAGGGACAACTACTACTATATTCTTTTTGTATAACCTACCACTAGAGGGCAGCCATTGTAAAGGAAGTAGTTGTATACCCCTTAATTCAGATTCAGGATCAGCTTCCATATGATATACTAAAAACATGAAAGGCACACTCTAAAATGATCCATGGAAAAAAATAATTATCTCATTTTAATTTTAAAGTTACTGCATTCAAGGTCACAACACTGTACATTTCATTCTCCTGTGTCTTTTGTGTCTTCAAACAAGTCAAGCTGCCTTTCAAAATGTAATTTCCAAACCTTTAAATCCAAACCTTTATATCCCAGTTAAGCATAAGTACAGCCTTAACTTCTATCTAGCACCTGCTATCAGAAATATTACATTGCAAAAAATTCACAGGAAAACTTGCCTGCCTGCCTGTCTATCCATCCATCCAAGGCGGCTCACAACACAATGACATATAATCAATTTTAAAACACTTCATAAAATCCAACAACTAAAACACCATATGACAAGAATAAAACATTACAATAAAATTCAGAATAAAAACCAATGAAAACCTGTTGCATCTCATCACCTGATCCTATATAAACCATAAGATTAAATCAAAGTTACAAGACAAGATATTAAAAAGGGCAGGAGCTGAGTAGGCCTGCCTGAACAGAAATTTATCTTCAGGCTTTGCCTGAAGGTTTCTAGGGAAGAACCAGTTTTTAGGTCAAGAGGGAGAGAGTTCCATAATGTTGGTGCCATTACTGAGAAGGCCGTTTCTTGCCACTACCTCACATACACCTCTTTAGCCACAAAAACTCTTAAAAGGGTGTGAGGAGACAAGCCAGATTGTAAAGAAATAGACTGTTTCTTAGAAAGCCTGACCCCAAGCCATATCGGGCTTTATAGATCAAAACCAGCACCCTGAGTTGGGCCTGAAAACAAATGCACAGCCAGTGCAGACACTGAAGAAGCAGCCTGATAAGAGTCAAACTGCCTACCTCCTGAAACCACACAGACCACCACATTTTGTAGTAATTGCAGTTTACAAACCCTTTTCATGGGTAACCCCACAAAGAACACATTACAATAATCTACTCTTGATGTCACAGTGGCATAGACTACCGTGGCCATGTCCTCACAGTTCAAATATGGCTTCAAATACTGCACACCAACTTCATGAATAAATTGTTGCTGGAATAAATGTGTGGACATCAATTAAGACCCACTTATAACATTAGTTTTACAAAAACTACATGCTCACTTCAAAATTAAAATGCTGCATTTTAATGCTTTCAAAAACATTTGAAATACAGTGGTACCTCTCATAATAAGTGCCTCACATAACAAGCGTTTCACATAACAAGTATAAATTTCCAAGAAATCTTGCTTCACATAACAAGTTCCGCTGCACTTACCAAGCAAAGTGCACTATGGGCATGCGTGCTATGCAGCCCTGATGCTCCGCGCAAAAACTGTTTAAAAGGGCTGCCGGTCAGCACTGCAGACACTAACTGCCCCCAATATGGGGGCAGTTGCCTGGGGGTGCCAGAGGCAGCTGCCCCTAATTGTCCCCAAGTGCCCCCACCAGCCACCTTGAACCTCCAGCAGCAGCCCAGATAATTCTCACAGGAAAGTGTTTTTGATGCAGCCTCCTATCCATGCCTACCCAGAAGTAAGCCCCATTGCGTTAAATGGCTTACTCCAGCGATGGGATTCAAAGAAATTAACAACCGGTTCTCTGCCCATCTGGCAGCCACTTTTAAATGGCTATTTTTAAACTTTATATGTCCTATCTCTCGTTAACAACCGGTTCTATAGAGTAGGTGTGAACCTGCTGGAGCCCACCACTGGCTTACTCCCAGGAAAGTGTCTTTAGGATTGCAGTCTAAGTAGACTTCATAGGATCATGCACATTGAATGCATGTTTTGAATTCAATTCCAGTGTTTTGTCATCATTTTTAGATCCAGTTAATATTTTTATATGAATATTTTGGGAGTTATGGAACCAATCGTCTGAGTTTCCATTGTTTCCTATGGGAAAATCTGCTTCACTTAAAGAGTGTTTCACTTAACGAGCGTGCCTCTGGAATGAATTAAGCTCTTTATGTAGGCACCACTGTAATACACCGAGGGACTGAGTTTCACATGTCTTTTTGAGCTGTCCCTGCATAATCTCTCCTGCAGATTATGTCAACTCGGGTCTCTGAGTAAGGCAGGGTGGGTGGGTAGGTATGTGTGTATAAATAAGGATTTTCACCTTTTATTTTTCCTCTATCTACTCTACACCAGCCAGAATCACCCTTCTGCCTCATATATTTGAGCACAAGGTACATCTTCAGAACGCTTCCACCCTTGCCAATAAACCTGATGTATCTGTCTTTTGGTATATTCTTTTCATATCCCCAGCTGCTTATCTCTTGTTGATAAACCCTTTTGCACCAGTTCTTTCAACTGTGTGACCATATGACTGCTGCCTGAAAGGATAGCTGGGCTGGCCTTTCATCTGCTGGCTTCTTGACATAGATACTACAAATGAAATCTCATCTCCCAAGTTGAATTTGCACTTTTGTTGTTAGATTCATGAATCCATGTTAGATTCATGGTTAGAAAAGTTGAAAACTATCTTTGCTCTAGTGTAACTTCCTGTTTGCAGCTCATTGTAAGCATGAAACCGACTTTGCTCTACAAAGACAATTGTTGAGCCATGTCTCTGGCTATTATTTGCTTTCATTTATGCAATGCTTCAAATGCCTAGAAATTGTGATAAAGGCCATTCTCTCAAACAGCAGATACAAACATTATTCTAGTGTCTTGCCTTGGCAAAAAGAACATGAGGTCTCCAGTTCTGACAAGCTACTGCTACAAATTCATCATGGTAACAAATTGATAAAACTGAAAGAACAGTGATGTCAATCTGGTCCATTCTTTCAAGTTCCTTTTAGAGAACTCCCACCCCACAAATCACTCAATTAAAATGACACCAAGATGGAGTCCTAACTAAGTACTCACTAGGTGGGTCATGAGCCAATTTCAGTTGCATCCCCTATTCATTTCAATGTGGATTTTGATTTTAATATACTGTATTAGACTTGATGCTAAATGGTATGCTCAACAAAGCCCCATAGTAGCTGGCCATGTTGATTTCATAATCTATGTAATGTAATGCTTTCACAGACTAATTTGGTCACAGAACAATGAAACAGAATTTCTGAACAGGTAGCAAACCATGAACTGACACCAGTGTCACATAAGCAATACTGGGCTTGTTGTGGGTTTGCTGTTGCAATTTAGCTATCATCATAATTGTTACTTAGGGCGAAATCCAGAGTAACTACTGGGAGTTCTTGCTCTGGTGTAAGAACAATTTACTCTGGATTGCAATATGAATTTCCCACAGGTTTTCACTAGGTGGTGCAGTAACTATGGGTGCACATAATGTCTCTTACGTGCTCACAGTTACTCTAGATTTGGCTGTTAATTGGTCAAAATTAATTGGTTAATTAATTGTTAATTGGTCAAAATTTCAGAATTGGTCTAAATCTAAAGAAATATTTCAGAAGCATAAACAGGGGCTGCAGGTGTGCCAGAAAAAAATGGCTCTCCAACTTGTTGGCCACTACCAGAGTCTCTGCCATGTGGCAGGGAGGCAAAAGAGCATGGTTTTCTCTTTCCTTTAAAAAAATTTGGCCCCATTGGTATAGTGCCCTTGTTACATTTCTGAATGTTTTCATATAAATTTTCTTCCAAGGCTGATTGTCAATCTGCATCACCTCATGGTAAACCAGAAATAAGGGCATTAATTTGCTTTAAATATGTCTATGATATGTCTTCCTCAAAGTGGAAGATTCTTTTATTTTTTTCCTTTAAATGGCTCACCAATTTTAAATAGCCAAATTAAAACAAAACAAGTATTGTTTTACACAGAGCAGCACTTTTGCAGTTTAAACTTATACTTTCCTTCTCCACAAAAGTAGGGCCTCCATATCTACCTGAATAAATCAGAATCTTATAGAATGGGCAATGAATCATATCCTAAACAGAATTTATACTTATTACAAGAAGCCAAATGGTCTGACCCGGTGGTTGTCAAATCCTTTTAGAGAGCCTAAAGTCTGCTGCCAGATTTCTAAACTGGGAGACGGCCATAATGAAGGTTGAACAGCAATGCTTCCCCTCAAGGAAAAGCTTGTTTAGCCCTTGATGCACAAAGCCTAATCTGTCACTGGTGGTTTCTGAAACCATCATTTGAGAACTGCTGGTTTAATTTATAACATGAAAAATGTTAATACTACCTTTTTTGTATCAATACATACTGCATTCCCCCCCCCCCCCTAAAACAGGCTTACATCATACAGCTCTCAGCACAATGGCTTGGCCCAGTCAATTTCCCTTTTCATTTTATGGTTTTGTTCTGACATACAGTGACATTTAAAATCTTACATAAAAATGGAATTGCAGAAAATATTAAAATGAAATGCTGGGTATAAGACCTGGCACACTGAAATGCTCTTAAAGATTACTATGATTTAAAAGTTGTCGCTGTTGTAACAGAGTGTGCTTCCTTTCCATTCTGGTGCCCGAGAACTCAAGGGCGCAGCTGCCACATACCATATGTTGCACTCCATTACATTTCCACAAGTAGGATGTTTTAATCCTTCATTTCTGGAACTTCCTTCTCAACTATCCCCGCCAACAGCTATCATAAATTGTTTGATGTATTTGCTTGCCTTCAACTGTTTTTATCTTTTCTCTCCACAACTAGCTTTCCTACTTGGAAATTTTCATAATTCCTTTGTATGGCCCTGCATGGTTGATTCCAATTAGCCTTCAGGGATCACCTCTCATCTTGTGATACCTACATGAATTTTCTTCATGTTCCTCCCTAAACTCAACAATATTCTGCAACAACATTTATGAAGGCAACTAGGAAGGAAGGGAGGAGAAAGAGACCCTAGATAAACCAAAAACATCTTGAAATTAGAGTCCTGCATTTTTAAAAGCTACTCATAGCATTTGTGTGTTGGTCACACAAATTTGTCCCAGCTTGCATAACTGGCATATTATCATATATATTGGCAACTTTAGCCTGCATGTCATTCACATTTGAAGGAATTGTTTCATGGCCATTTGTACAATGGTGTCTGTTTAATTGATTCTGTAAGCAGGCATTCGTTATTTGTGGTAAATGTATCTAAAATGGTCAATTGACCACACGAGTAGAACCATACTTTCCTCTTCATGGAGTCACAAATGCTTAACTGCAGCTCATTCAGTTAAACTTCTGTGTAATGCTGTTTCAGTAGTGAAAGTGCTCTTCTCATTTCTATGAAACTGTATCTTTAATTTCAGTTCTACAAAGAATGAGGATCACTTCCTTTTGCCAAATGCTATGAGCTTGCAAGCTTATAGAAAGACAACCAGGCAGGAAGCCTGGATGCTAGAGATGAAAAAAGGAAGTGCTTCCTGTTAATATACACATATCCTACAATCCAGAATAACTACAGGACCACGTAAGAGACATTACATGCACCCGTAGTTACTGCACCACCTAGTGAAAACCTATGGGAAATTCATATTGCAATCCAGAGCAAATTATTCTTACACCGGAGCAAGGACCCCCCGTAGTTACTCTGGATTGCGCCCATCGTCTTCTATAGCATTCAGGCAGCCTGCCTGTTTTTCTTCCTATAAGCTTGCACACTTATTGTGTTTTGTAAAAGTGACAGTCTTACTTAGCGCAACAATAAAGAAAAAGGGTAATGGGCACAATGGTAGTGGATATTGAGTGAAGAAAGTGTTCCCCATTACCAAATGATCCTGGTGTCTGCAGGTAAAGGGAAGGAATGTATTACCCGTGGATATCAGGAATGGCTGTATAAAAAAATACTTGTAAGCCTTAGTGCAGGGGTGTCCAAACTCCAGCATGGAATTCAGATGGTGGATAGGCAATCCTATTCAATTTTCTAGTGCTGGTACAGCAGCACTGTTGCCCCAGCTATGGAACAAACATTCCCTTACCTAGAGAAGGCCTCCATGACTGCCACCCCCCACTGCATGACGCAGTGCACACCCCACCAGCACAGCTGCATCAGCGCTGGAGAACAGGATAGGAATGGACCTTTTAGGTGCATTTTCGGGGTGTAGTAATGCAGAGGGGTAATATTGCAACTACTAAGAATTCGCAAGTATGCGCTGTTGCTCTATAAACTTAATGTATATAATCATACTACAGGGATTCTAGTGTTTTTAAAAAGGTGTTTTTAAAGGATTCTAGTATTTTTAAAAATGGCTCTGCTGTTCCATTGGACTATTTCAGCAAAGAGGGGGGATTTGCTGCTTGGGTAACAGCCTATCCTCCATATTAATCTACCCAGGCCTTCAGGCTTCACATACAGTGTAGAGCGTGATACCAATCTTTCAAGACCAATGGATGCCAATACAGTATACAAAAAGGAGACAATGCAAAAGGAGACATCTTCCTCCACCTTATTACAAAGGATTCTATGAGATTCAAAAGCAGTTTATATCACACCATTGTTCTCAAATATTTATGCCAATCTGCATCTTCAAACCATTTCCCTCATTTCCCTTCAATGCATCTTCCCCCATTTTCCTCAGCATCATTAAACACAAATTAAGATACTCCCTTCACTAGTGGAGAGGCTGCATTAGTGAAAATATAAACTAGATTACAGAAAAATAGTTCAGGATAGAAAACACAAGCAACCCCAATACCTAAAATTATTGTCTATTGGAGCTGTGGGTGGCACAAGTGTTAAGACACTGTGCCTGTTAACCAGCAGGCCAGGGTTTGAGACCCGGGTCAGCCCCACAAGACAGGGTGAGCTCCTGTCCTTAGCCCAGCTCTGCGATGCCAGCTGGATCCAATCGTATTGGCTCTGCCTTTCCATTGGAGTAATTCAGTGGCGTGGAGAGGGGGGATTTGCTGCTTGGGTAACAGCCTATCCTCCATAACAATCTAACCCAGGCTTTCGTGCTTCGCATGCAGCGTATGCAGCGCCGAGCACGATACCATAGTCTTTCAAGACTGACAGAGGCCTGCTTTCTGAAGAGTTAACTAATCAAGGTTGTTGCAATTCAGCAGAGGGCACAATTGCTTTTAAAACTAGTACCTGAGAAGAAAGGCTTACATGTGAAATCAATACATATGTTCTCCATGTGGAGTCAGTTTGTGAGCTCATTTTTATGGGTATAGTGAGCCCGCTATAAGTTTTAACTCAGGGTGACCAGATGCCCAAATCTCAAAAAGAGGACAAGGTCTTGGATTCTTCTCAGTCTGGCCTTTCCAGCAGACAATGGCACGTTTGCCTACTCACCAGTAAAGTTGCGATATGGGGCACTTTCACTTTCCCATAGAGCTCAATACATATTTTTGATTTTTAGTTTTTTGGCCATAATGTTTGATAGTAAGGAGATATTTCAAAACCGATTTTTGCATTGGATTCTGCTCTTCAATATGAATCCAATGATGTGTGACATGATGGAGTATTGCACACCATTGCAAAGTTCCAAAATGAAGCCAAAATGGAGTCCTTTTGGAGAACACTGCGTCAGAAGGCTAATAAAAGAGGAGAAATCCAGAAAAATCTTGTCATATGGTCACCATGTTTTAACTGCAATTCTTCTATAATTAATGTCTGCTCATTTCAGCTCATAAAAGCGTTGGCATCTGAATGTTGTGGCTTCACCATATTTGGATACAAAATATGATGGCAAATTCATCCCATTGGGTGAACTGACTGTTGCTTAACAATCTATTCCTGAAGCAGATGTACATATTGTTTAACTACTGTATTCAGTGGTGGGCTCCACCAGGTTCACACCTACTCTATAGAACCGGTTGCTAATGAGAGATAGGACATATAAAGTTTAAAAATAGGCATTTAAAAGTGGCTGCCATATGGGTATAGAACCAGTTGTTAATTTATTTGAATCCCATCACTGACTGTATTACAGCTCTAAGCAATCAGTCAACTATAAGCTTTCTATTTAGTGCATCTTGTTGTGGTTTAGTTGTTAAATCATATCTGACTCTTTGTAACGTCATGGACTGTAGAACACCAAGCCACCCTACCTTCCACTAGCTTCAAAAGTTTGTCAAAATTGGTGTGTCTACTCAATTGAAACCTAAAAACTTGGAATCCATCAGTCTTGAAAGACCACAGTATTTGGATACAAAATATGATGGCAAATTCATCCTATTGGGTGAACTGACTGTTGCTTAACAATCTATTCCACTATTAATACCACTGTATGCAAAGCACGAAGGCCTGGGTAGATTGATATGGAGGATAGGCTGTTACCAAAGCAGCAAATCCCCCCCCTCTCCACTGAAATAGTCCAATGGAATGGCAGAGCCGATATGATTGGATCCAGCTGCATCACAGAGCTGGGCTAAGGACAGGAGCTCACCCTGTCTTGGGGGGCCGACCCGGGTCTCAAACCCTGGCCTTCTGGTTAACAAGCACAGTGTCTTAACCACTTGTGCCACCCACAGTCTAGCAAGTTAGATAAAATGTTTCAAATTAAGTGGAAGATTCAATTGTTTGATAAAGGTCCAAATGATTTCCTGTACAAACTGCTATTTCTAAATTAAATGGAAAAACCTGAACTACTGCTTCCCCAACTTGTGTAACCATATTCAAAAAGAAGATATGCATAAAGTTTAGTTGCTGGTTTTATTTCTGGATTACAATAGCATACACCATCAAGGTGGACACACCCAAACAGTGGATTAGCAGAATGCAGCACTGCAAAATTCTTTATTTTCAAGTAATATAATTTCATTTTCTGCGATTGGCACCTTATCTACTTAATCCAAGAATGGAATGGCTGTCAAAATAATCGTAAGCTCCTGTATGTTTTTGGTATCGCAATCCTTTAATGACAAATGATACATACAGTATATGACTAGGGAATGTTCAGCATCTTTCACAGAGGGAGGTCTGAAAATACCAGCTTTAATTCATAGGTATGGAAAACCTAATATTAGTCATATATTCTCACAGTGCTATCCTAATCCCTTGTTAGACTGGCAAAAGTTCTATGCTGGCCTGGGGTTGTCTCAAAAAGGTCATAAGGCACTTCTGTACACTCCTGGTGTTTGGCCAGTGCAGACTTGTGCTAGCTTTTCCATGCCACTATGGAAATGGGCAAGTTATTCTGGCTTAAATTGGTTTGGATTACACCCTTAGTTTAAATTCACAGAAGTGTGTTTTTAAATGTAGTTTTTATGAAAATGGCTTCAGAAAGTAAAATAAGGAATGCATGAGTATTATAAAAGGCCAGTCAAAAGGGAGCCTTTTCACCATGCTCTGCAGGTGTGTGGCTAAAGATTCAGTGAGGAAGGCAAGTCAGTTGTCAAAAAATCATTAGGGAACTAGGGCTCTGATACTTCTCTGAGGGGAATTTCCCTAGACTGATGTCCACAGTGGGATAAGGCCCATTTTTAATGAAAATTCTCACTTTTAATAACATTCAGCTTCTCAGAAACTGTTCCTACAATTACGTCATCAGTAGAAAAGTAGCAATTACATTTCAATAGAAATTACAGTAGAAAAGTAAACTGTTTCCTTCTCTAAAACTTCACAATTTTAAATCCAGTTGAATTTCTTACAAGTCTGTGTCGTCCTTCCTTCCAGTATTTTTTCAAGTCAAGAACCCTGGATTCTCTCTCATAGACATCTTTCTATTGTCTCCAGAATCCCTTCCATATGTCTTATCTTTCTCCCTCCCTCCCTCAAATAGAAAAGGATTAAATTAACATTGCAAAGACAGAAGCAAAATATGAGAGAGCCCAATTATCAAGCTGAGAGTACCCAATTATGACAGGGGCTGAATAAGTTCCTTCCGGAGGCTGCATTCATTCTGTGGGCTTTATGTTTGACACCTGTGATTCAGATCCTCAGAGAAGTGCTTCTAGTACAGTGCTCTTCAAAGTGGGGGGTTGGGTCTCCCTGGGGGGGGTAGCGACCATTTCAGGGGAGTCATGAAAAGCTGGGTGCAGCCATCATGGAATCTGGCACTGTCACTTTAATGTCACTTCCGGCCACTCTCCAACTTTAATGTCACTTCCAATCACCACTTCCAGGGGGGGCCTAAACAGGTTGTCATTATCAGAAGGAGTTCCCAGGCTAAAACGCTCAAGTGCCACTGTTCTAGTAGGTTTAGCATATTGTTAGCAGCCAGCCCAAAAAAGCAGCATAGGCAATATTACTGCCACTGGTATCTGAGATTAAATTTAGTCCTTTCAATGAAGTCAAAGTCATGAATTTTACTGCTTGGTAGTACAATACGCTAATGTTCGTTTCAAATAAATTGTTCAAAATACTTCCAACTTAGTTCCAACACAATACAAGCAGTTTCTAACAACATTAAACATACTACTGTTAGAGTCACCAAAGACTTGGTTCTGAGATAACAGAATTTGATAAATCTCCGAGGTACAGACGACAGCATTTATTCCTGAAATATAAATTCTCTGTTGAAGGGGTTCAATTTCTCTCGAGAGTGTAAACCAGTGAGACAAAACACAGTCACAGCTATGTCAGATCAGATGTGTATGCTTTCTTTTAAGAAAAATATTCTTTTTAGTGCATTCTACGTTTCTAGCCTTTGCATGTTAAATACAGAATAAGATTAACCACATACCATTTATCTAACTGTAATAAGAAAAAATAAGAAAAAACCATTAGTCAATGGTCAAAAAATCATTAGTCAATGTGAGAACTGTTGCCAAGAAGTACTAATATTAAGAAACTTCATATAGTTACATGAATAACATAAATATCCACTATAATAAAAATATTCATGAAAGGGCATTACTAAGTGACAGATACTCATACAATTACTCACATTCACACATGGTTACAGCTGGCCATTTAGTAATTGTAAGATTACCGAGGCGTGTGTGTTAACTATACTGAAATCTTGTCATCAGTGACAGTCAGCTACATTACGCGATATTTTTAAATCTCTCATTCACAGCCATCAAAACACTTGTGTCTAAGGCAATGCCATAGCAAATACTTCTAACCAGATGCTACTGGTTAGATCATCACCCTGCCAAAACCGCTGGGCTTAGAAGCGTAAAATTTGGGGGTGGATGTTCCTTCAGTGATGGAGGGGTGCACTAAGAACCGGTTTTTGGAAATTCCAACCAGAAGGGGGTGAAAAGGGGTGCAATGCATTTTCCTCCCTATACTTTGCATTGGAGAATTGGTGAAAAGGGGTGCAATGCATTTCTTCCCTATACTTTGCATTGGACTCATCAACATTCCGCCCCAAGCCCCGGACCTAGAAGCATGAAATTCAGGGAGGGAGTTCTTTCTGTCACATGAACACCCACCAAGAACCGATGTGGAGAAATTTAACCCTTAAGGGGCTGCAAAGTGTTTTTGTCCTATACTTAACATGGAAGACTGACCAACATCCAGCCAATTTGGTGCTCGGTGCCTGGTGCAGTGGGGAGGGGGTGTTGTTCAGAGGGAAGGGTTGTATTGGAGAGGATGCTGCGCATAGGGAGCTGTACTGCATGGGGGTGGATGCACATGGTGGGCAGATGTGCATGGGGGGGTTGATGCGCATGGGGGGGCTGTTGTGCATGGGGAATTTTACTCCTGCAACATGGGTACGCTTTCACTAGTGTGACAATAAAAGTCACTGTGCAATAGAGAAAGGGGAAGTTTTAAGAAATGCATTTACTTGTAATGATTGTCATGAAATACAGGTTACAGGTTCCCAGATCTTCATGTGAAATATCATTAAATCCTATATAGCAATTCTTTATTAAAATAATTCTTATTCAGGGTGAAGCAGTAGGCTTAAACAAATAGCTTCTCATATAACAAATGAGGTGATGATTGCAGATGGTAAGACTGACATCAATGTGTGAAATATTTTAATCAAGTATTTATCAGTCTGTGGATTTACTTCCACTCAGAATGCAGAAAGATATACCAGTATACTTTTGTCTAGTTTGGCAAATGGTAATGTAACAGCCATTAAAAATTCCTGACTGGAGCCTTAAATATACATTACCTTTTTTGGAGGTTCTAATAATTGTCTCAGACAACAGTAAAGGGCTTCCATTGGAAACTTCATGTATAGACTTCTCTGGTGCTTTGTTTGCAAGAGTGTCTTTCTTTGCATCTTTCTTTATTTCCTGCATGACACACAAAAATGAAGAGAAGGAACAACCATTTAGGAGAAACATCCATGCCTTACACCAGAGATTGTCAATCTTTTTCATCTTGTAGCACACTGACAAGGTACTAAAATTGTCAAGGCACACCATCAGTTTTTTTACCTTTGACAAGGCACACCATTGCCTCTTATAGGAGGCTCAAATCACCCAATTGCCTTTTTTGAGGGTCAAAAAGGATCCTCCCCAAAATCCTGTAGCAGACAAGTGAACCATGGCACACAGGTTGAAAATCACTGCCTTAAGACTCTCAAAATAGCTAATATGAATTTTGTGACAATCTAGTTATTAGTTTTTGAGTCCATAGCAGTTCAGGAAAAACCTCAAGAAAAAAATATTTGAAACCAACAGTTTGCCATAAATTATAGCCTCATCAAGACTTTCCTTTTTAATCTCTAGAGCACTTTTCAGATGAAAATTGCTTTCCAGTACTTACTGCACTAATCGCATTATTCTCCTTTCCATAAGTGCCCTGTTTCAAATCTTCAGGATCCATGAAACTTACTGGGATCCCAGCTATCAACATGGTTCCTATGCATTTAAAATAGGACTTTACTGAGAGCAGCTGACACTAAAGGGAAAGAAGAAATGGAGGAAAAAGTTGGAGACATGCCACCTTTTTATCTCCTTCCCTAAGCAGTTGAGTGAGTGGGAAGATGGAAAGGCAAGATATCTGCAAAATTCTCCCTTCTTCTTCCAGCAGTTTTGGAAGAAGAAGGAGGCTGCTGAGGTCCAGATTCTCTTTTTACTTTCTGCTGGAACATATCTGTTCATGATGGGCAGACATGGGGTGCAGGATACTTCTTACCAGTTCATTGTACCTTTTAAGATGCTAGATTTTTAGCCCACATTATCTGTGGAACGCCTTGCTTTTCATTTTTCCCCCAAAAGTAATTGTGTTTATTTTATTTGTTCACTCTTACAAATCATGCATATACAGTGATGCCTCATGTAACAAATTTAATTCGTTCTGGAGGCATATTTGTTACGTGAAACGTTCTTTACGTGAAGCGGATTGTCCCATAGGAAATAATGGAAACTCAGACGATTGGTTCCACAACCCCAAAAATATTCATATAAAAATATTAACTGGACGTAAAAATGATGACAAAACACTGGAATAGAATTCAAAACATGCATTCAATGTGCATGATCTTATGAAGCCTACTTAAAGCACAATCCTAAACACGTCTACTCAAAAGTAAGCCCCATTGTGTTCAATGGCTCTTACTCCCAGGAAAGTGTCTTTAGAATTGCAGCCTTTAACACATTGGGACTTACTTCTGGGTAGACATGGTTAGGAGGCTGCAATCCAAGACTCTTTCAAAGTGTCTCCCCACTTTCTCTTTCTCTCCATCCTGAGCCTCTCTCTCCCCTGCTCCCTTCTGGCTAGCCCTAAATTGCTTCCCTCTTCTCCACTGCTCTTCTATCCCTCTGCCCAGCGGACACCCGGCCACTATGGGCAGGTGCGCTAGGCATCCCTGATGCTTTTTAAACAGGCTGCCGGCCAGCACGTCTGCCCCAACTGCCAACGAATGTGTTCTTTACGTGAAGCACAGTTTGTTACGTGAAGCAGAATCCTAGAGAAATTTTTGTTTTGTTACGTGAAACATACTTTACATGAGAAATTCTTTACGTGAGGCGCCACTGTAGGTTCCTTTCCTAAGATTTGGAAAACATGAACAAGCTGAAGTTGCAACACAGGTCACACAGAATGGAGCTCCCAGATTTAGGGTGCAATCCTAACCCTATCTACTCAGAAGTAAGTTCCATTATATTCAATGGGGCTTACGCCCAGAAAAGTGTGTTTAGGATTGCAGCCTTAATGTACTTATTGTGATGTTGAGTATGCAACCTCATGCACATCAATGGACTTGATATCAAAAAATCTAATTAAGACCAAGCTGCCTATGGTTGCTGGCAGAACCCATTTATGTGAAAGAGGCTGCCATAACAAAGCTTAATATTAATTTGAATTGATATCAAAGCTTGATATTAATATTAACATTAGTATGCTCTGAGCAGCATACTTCAGGCATTTAAACATTATGTTCTCAATTGGATTCTAAAGCAGTGGTTCTCAAAATGTTTTAGTATTAGAACCCATCTTTTTAAAAAAAATCATTTTACAAGTCACTCAAGCCTCTGTGGCTATATTGGTGGATAAGGCAGCTATTTTCCCCAAGTATCAGTTTCTTTAATTCATATTTACCCTGTGGAATGTTTTTCTCTTAATACCCTGATACAATCTACCCTGTTACTTTTGCAAAGCACCAAAAATTGGGTCAAGGTAGGTCACAAGTCACAGTTTGAGAACCACTAAAGTATTCTTGCACAAAATGGTTACAAGATACGAAAAAATAAATGTAAATCATTCAAGACAATGCAGAACATTATCCTATGGGCCAACAGAAAGCTGAAATACCCATGACATTTACACTGCCTGGTAATTTAAAACTGTATAACCAAGTGTGGACAGAAACAGAAAAAAGTGCCTTATACAAAGTCATAGCCTATATCCCAATATTGTCCACAGTACAAGAAATTGTTCCCTAGAGTTTCAGACTTTCCCAGCTCTATCTATAGATGCTGTGGATTTAACTGAAGATGTCCTTCCACAGAACTAAGGCTCTACAGCACTAAGGCTCTAATTATCAATATTTTAGGATGGTGTGATTTTTTAAAAATGTTTTTATTTATATTATCAATATAGTTAGCTACCTCGAGTCAGTCTTGGCTGAGAAAGGCAGGATAAAAATTCCATTAATAAATAATATCGCCCAAATGGAAAATACTTTGCTACAATAATCAATCAACTAATAATAAAGAAGGGATTCAAAGTTGTCTGCAAAATTACTAGCAACAATTCCATTTTTACTGTTTCTGAATTAAAGTTTCAAAGTTGGAATGATTCTACATGGGGAGACACATAAAATACATTCCTCATTTCCTGGTTGGACAACTTAAAATGTGGTGGAATATAAAAAGATTTTATGGAGAAAGGATGCTGCAGAGACCTAAATAAGGAATTTTTTATATTTACAGACTGTTTTCAGGAAAACACCTTCTCTTGAATAAACTATAGTCTATAAATTCTGTATTGAAATTTGTCCTCCACGGATACTTGCATCCCATCATTAAATTAAACTATTCATACTTTCCAAATACACAATTTCCAGTTGGAAAAGCAACAAAGGGTACTATAAATCAAGGCCCATATAAATCATCCTGTGCCATGAACTATCTGAAACTCTATCACTTGTGGGTTCTGAGCAACTTATTGACTGTGACTAATAAAATTCACATTTTTATGATCTAATTACAGTACTACATGACCAGTGTCTGGTTCCTAAAGCCTTATTTGGCTAAGCCACGGAAAGTTCTAAAACCGTGACCAATTGTCTTTTTAAAAAAGATCTCTTGTGAATTTGTGAGATTCAGAACACAAACTGTTCTGAAGACAGGCACTAACAAGGAGAAATCCCACAAGTAGCTGAAAAATAAATTCCATCATTGTGGTTATCCCTAGCACGGTCTCTTAGTCAATGGAAAATGGCATATATCTAGGAACACATAATAATTCTGTTGAAAAGGCAATTGCCTTTCTTAAAAAATATGGAATTTTCCCCTAGACTGGTTTTAGGAAAGAAAAAATCCAGAAGTATTCTCCCTAATACATTCCTATCAGTTTATAAGGCTAGACTGATGAGTTAGACTGGGCACAAATTCTGTACTGGCCTGGGAGTGTCACTCAAGTGCCTTAAGGCCCCTCTGCACTCCTGGATCTGGGGGGTCCAGGTGCCAGCCTCCCCATGCCACTGTGGGAACAGGGACATAGGTGAGTTTTGCTGGCCTAAACAGTTTACAGTTGCACCCTCAATCTCTTAAAATACTTCTAAAAATAAAGTAAAAACACTAGATCAAAAAGATTCAAAACAAGTACAGTGGTGCCTTGTAAAATGATCATAATTCATTCTGGAAATATGTTTGTCTTACAAAGCGTTCTTTATACAAAGCAGGTTTTTCCATAGAAAATAATGGAAACTCAGACAATTGGTTCCACAACCGAAAAATATTCATATAAAAATATTAACTGTATGTAAAAATGATGACAAAACACTGTAATATAATACAGAACACAATTATTGTAATATTAATTAAAAAACTGTAATACACTGTACACAGAAAAAGAAAAACCTTTATGGCCAATTAGGTTGCCCTATCTAACACTAGATTGGAGCAACTGCAAGATGCTCCAGCCCAGTTACTCTGAAGGAAGCTTAGGGCAGAGCAAGGCAAGATAGGGTGCCCTAAGAGAGGTGGACCTGCTCTGCCCTAACTGGGGCAACCTAAGCAGCTCAGGAGAGGCAAGTTGAGGGCATGTTTAGCATTGCCTAGGGCAGAGCAGTTACTCTGTATCCAGAGCCTGTTTCCAAGGCAGAAATGCCCTCTTCCAGCCCTCAGAGTTATACCACCTCAGGAGCAGGTATAGTAATGAGTAGACCCATAGGGGTCCATGATAAGGCCCGAGTAAGAATGGCAGTGCTGACCAAAAATCTGAGTTCTTGGCCAGCCTAGCTGCAACCCCTTCCTCTCAACCTCAGGATATGGAACAAACTACGGCTGCCCACAAACCTCAGGATACAGCAGGCCACTCCAAGAAGCCCCTTGTATTCACTCTAGAATGTACTGGCATCTCATCAGGGACTCCTTATAAGGCAGGCACCCAGTGGCGTCACCAGACTGGTGCAGCTGGTGTGGGCTGCATTGGGGATGCGCTCCGTATGGGGTGATGTGCCGGAGGAGTTTGACTGTCCTTTGGCAGGCCCCGGTCGTCAGGATACCCATTCAGGCCTGCTCCAAGGCGGAGAATCAGCCAGAAGCTGACACTTGTCTGAGGAGCTGGCCTGAACGGCCATCTGAGATGCACTGCGCAGAAACACACTGAGCATGCCGAACAGCTTCAGAGGAGACTTCCTTAGAGCAGAGAAAGTCCGCGCCTCTGCACAGCCATTCGGCCTCACTCAGGAGGCGGAGCGGCAGCCGAATGGCTTCAGAAAGAGTACTGCACAGGCACCAACTCTGACGCCTGCACAGTCTCCCCCGAAGCCAAAAGGCTTCAGAAAAGTACTGCGCAGGTGTCAGAGATGGTGCCTGCGCAGTACTCTTTCTGAAGCCAGTTGGCTTCAGAAACAACTGCGCAGGCGCCAACTTTGGTGACTGTGCAGTCCAGGTGGGGGGGGCGCATCCCAGGGATGACGCACAGACTTCCGCACCAGGTGATGTGCAGAGTCATGTCACCACTGTAGGCACCACAGCTGTTCCTTGTTCAGTGTGATCTGAGGGGTGTCTCCTCAGGAGCAAGTCTTCCCCTTGTGTCAATTACTTAGCATGCTCTGGAGCAGTTAGGGCAGCCCAGGCTTCCTGACTCTCTGGATTCAGCATAACTTTCTGCTCTGGATACAGAATAGTTAGGAGAGTGCAGTTAGGTCAGAGCAGGCTGAATTTGCTCTGGATTGCAGCCTAAGAGTCACTGGTGTCTTTTTGAGCAACTTTAACAAGGAACCTATCTAATGGCACTTGCTTTTGTCTCTGTTTAAGGATTTCATTTGCACAATTTCCCAATGTTTACCAATGTCCTTAATTTCATTTGATGTGAGGGATTCCGATTCATCCTCCTTATTCTCCTTCTCCTCTGCAGACAAGATCTTTTCCATAATCTCTTGCTGTTGCTCACAATGCAGATCCATCAACTCAAATGTTTTACAATGAATTTTCATGTTTCACAAGGCACTGTTTGTTTTACAAGGCAAAATTCCTTAGAAATTTTAGTTTTACAAAGTGTTTGTCTTACAAATTATTTGTCTTACAAGGTACCACTGTATGATTCAGACTTAACATTTCAGAAATATAATTTTTGTTTTTAAGGTTATTGATATACACATTCATATTACTCGCAGAATTAATCAGTCATTACAGGAATAAAATTTCAAGAATACTGGTGGACCCTGGGCATGGCAGTGCGTACTAGAGGGCAGTGGCGGGTAGCAGTGGGCACCAGGTACTCCTACTGAGCACCAACACCACTGTGCAGTGGGTATCCCTACCAGGCACCATCAGGCAGTGGACACCACCGGGCAAAGTGCACCAGGCACTCCTACTGAGCACCCCCAGGCACCAGCGGGCAATACCAGGAACCCTAAGCACCAAATCAGTTCTTAGTGGGTCTTAATATCACAAAACAAATATGGCCACCTCCCCCCACCCCCCTAAAAATTTCATGCTTCTTTCTAGGTCCAGGGTTTTGGGTGGTGATCAGTCAGTCTTCAATATTAAGTATGGGGACAAAAACAGCTTGCTCTCCTTTTCACCACAGTCAGAGGTTAAATTTCTAGAAATTGTTTCTTAGTGGGAACCCACTGATCGTCATGGAAGGAACACTCCCCCCAAACTTCATGCTTCCAGGTCCAGGGGTTTGGACTGGTCATTGATAAGTCAATGACTTTTCAATGTTAAGTATAGGGACAAAAAACACATTGCTCCTCTTTTTACATTTTACAAAATGCAAAAATGCACAAAACACATTGCTCCTCTTTTTACATTCCCTTCCAGTTGGAATTTCTAAAAATCAGTGGGTGCCTATATCATGGAAGGAAGACCCTCCCCAAATTTCACACTTCTTGGTCTTGCAGTTTGGGCTGGGTGTTGATGAGTCAGTAAGTAAGTGACTTTGATAGTATATGTACATATACATATATATTTCACGACTTATTCTTAATTAATGGTTTCTGAAAACTAACAGTTCTTACACTAAGAAAAAGTCAAACAGCAGCTACTTTTCACCTCATTATTTCTAGCCAAGAGTGATTGTTTTCAGAATTTAAAACTGTAGCATTAAAAAGGCAAAGTGCCTTTTTTAGCTACTGAGTCTAAAAACAGAACTTCCCTCTTATATCAAGATATTTCCTGTTCCTCAGATTGAAAAAATATTCAACTCAGAATTAATCTGTTGGAAAAGAAAAAGAACATTCCAAAATAAGAAATTTGAAGATAAATCAACAGAAACGTTACAAAGTGGAAATCAATCACAGTGCACTCCTGCAAAGTTACAGTTCAGACTGCGCAAACTCAGTCTTTTGCAGATTTTTCTGGAGGGCCAGTGGGGAGATGGAGGATGTCAGGTTCTCCCTTCTTCGTGGGACCCTGACTTACCAGCTGGTCTGCTGGCAATTCAGGAGTGGAGTGGAAAGACAGGAGCACAAGGAGTGCTCACCGGCTACCAAAGACAGGCAGCACAGGTGCAGCGATTTGCACTGGTCTCCAAGGGGGGGGGACTTACCCAGCTGTTCAGAGCAGGCCTGCAGCTTGGGCATTGCTCTCTGGCCCCCGTCTGGTTGCTGCTTGGCTTAGCCAAAAGGCATACACACATAACAAAACCACACTCCAGCCTGCAGCAGGAGTGAGCACTTCTCTGGACTGGCCCCCAGGAAGGCAGGAGAAGGCAGGGAAAGACAGCAGCCTTTTGGCTGAGCCAAACAGTGACTCTTTTATTGTGCCTAATGGAATAAGGTACTGCTTCAACGTCTATAGGGGTTTGCTTCTGGGACTGAAAAATGGAATGATTTCTATTGTTGTAGATAGGCATGCAAGCAAAGTAATTTTTTCACATTGTGATTTGCAGTGGCCATTCGCGTCGAGTCAAATCTTTGTAAAAAAAAAATCAGTGTATAATAAGGTTGGGCCTGTATTAAGAAAAACTCACAATAAAATTTAAAAACTATTTAAAAACCTATAAATTACAGAAAACTGTAATAAGAAACCTGTAAAGTTTTTAAATGTTCTTTTTAAAAATTCTTTGCCTGTTTTTCTTAATACTATTATATGTTTTCTTTTTCTTTTATTATGAAAACCCCATTCTTGGCAGCAGTGTAAATGTTTTTTCGCCTTGTTCTACACCTCAGTATTGAGGTAGTCTTGTAAAAATATATAGAAGTCTTGAATATAGTGTTCCTGTTAGAGCAGGGGTGTCCAACACGAGGCCCGGGGGCCGCATAGGGCCCAGGACAAGGGTGGATGCGGCCCTCCTGCAAAGCTGGCCACCACCATTGGAAAAACCAGCTTTGTGGCAGCAGCCATTTTCAAATTTGGTGTGCTTCTTTGCACACTGCCATGGGCGGCTGCCACAAAGCTGGTCTAGGCTGCCTGGCTTCTCCCCCTACCTGCCTCCTGGCACTCAGGGTGCTTCAGGCCCCAGCAGACCTTGCAGTGCTCACCCACCTGCATCCCCCAAAAGCAGCCTCACCCTCTATCCCAGCTGCTGCCTGCTGCCCTTGAGACCTACTCAGAAGTAAGCCCCATTAAAGTCAATGAGGCTTACTCCCAAGTTGCAATCTGAGAGGCCAATGATGCATAGGATGGACTGTGATCCTCTCCACGGTTAACGTTGGAGATATGCTGCAACCCTAACCATGTCTACTCAGAAGTAAGGCCCATTGTACCCAGTGGGTCTTACTCCCAGGAATGTGTGTTCAGGATTGCAGCATATCTCGAAGGTTAAGCTTGGAGAGGATCCCAGCCCATCCTATGCATCATGCATCTTCAGAAGAAAGCCCCACTAAGGTCAATGAGGCTTCCTCCCAAGTTGCAGTCTGAGAGCCCAATCCTATGCATGGCTACTCAGCAGAAAACCCCATGATAATCAATGAGACATACCCTACAATCCAGAGTAATTACGGGAGCACGTAAAAGACTTTACGTGCACCCATAGTTACTGCACCACCTAGTGAAAAGCTATGGAAAATTCATATTGCAATCCAGAGCAAATTGTTCTTACACCGGAGCAAGGACTCCCCGTAGTTACTCAGGATTGCGCCCTTACTCCAAGGTTTAGCTTGGAGAGGATTGCTGCCCATCCTATGCACCATGCCTACTCAGAAGAAAGCTCCTTTAAAATCAATAAGACTTATTCCAAGATTTAAAAATGTAGGACAAAATATTGGACATCCTACATTTTGTCTTACATTTTTTTTAAAAAGTTGTTAGTGTTTATGTGTGGCCCAAACCAACTCGTCTTCTTCCAATGCGGCCCAGGAAAGCTAAAAGGTTGGACACCCCTGTGTTAGAGGTTCAAAATTCACATTCAGATCTTGAGCATCCGTACAAGTATAGTAGTCTCACAGGAGACTTGCAGTCTCATGCTTCTCAAATAGTAGAAATATACAGTACAAAGCTTTGCAGATAGACTTTCAGTGCTGTTACAGATCCAACATTATCAGCTTGAAACAAGGACAAGCCTAGACAGAACATGACTGTCTCACATACAGAAAGACTATGGCTTGTTACTCTTTTCCAAGTGAATACTATACTGCACAACAGTAAATGAACAGATTACAGTGACACTTTTCAGTTGTTTCCTTCTTTGGCATTTTTTTTAAAAAAAACACTCTTTCAATCCACATTTTCCTGCAAATTTTCAGATCTTCTAATATCACATGGAACACAATCCTAACCAAACTTTCTGGCACTTGTATAGTTGTGCCAATGGGGTATGTGCTTAATCCTGAAATTAGAAGGAAGTAAGAGAGACCTCTTCAGGGTAAGGCAATGTTTGTTCCCTTGCCTTAGAGTTGCATTGCCCTTATGCCTGTGGTGAAAAGTTGGTTTTGATCCGTCTTTCTGTGACCCTGGGATGTATCACAGCCAATCCTGGAGTGTAAAGAAAGAAATGGTGCGCAATAGTGATGCATCTATTATATCCTGGATCTCTCACTAGCAGAGACAGTCCGGACTTGTGTTGCCATGGGGCAATTGTCCCAATGCTATCGCCCCTCTGACTGAAAGCAGTTGCCACCTTTTCCTTTTTATAAAAAGAGTGGTGAAGAAAAGCACTGGACAGCTGGGAGAATATGAGAGACAGAAGAAGGAATGTCCTGAATGTTGATCTTAATTTATAATTCTGCACCTTGCTTGGCCCTTCTTTCCTTGCAGTGATGGCAAAGGAAGCTAGCCTGCCAAGGCTACATTTCAAATATAGACTCAAAGGGAGGGAAGGAAAAGGGCCTGGGACTTATCTTGTGCTCAAACAGGTTGTTGTGAGGCACGGTGGGGAGTCCCAGACTCCTGAGACTGAGTGTGTGATTGAGCTCGTGATAGGTAAAAGAGAAAGTAAGTGGGTATTGCAGGAAAAACCAGAGTCTGCAGCATACAATCGGGACTCCACAATGAATCTAACTAAGCTCTAGTACGTTATGACCAGTGCTTTTTTTCTAGAAATAAAGATAGAGGTACTCACCATGAAGACATTATTTGTAACCATAGGCATGTCTTTTGAGGGCAACAGTGGTGCCGGTACTCACACAGAGGTGTCGGTACTCAGTACTGGTGAGTACCCCCTCAAAAAGACTCTGGTCATGACAGAGAAAAAGGTGGGAAGAAGCAGTCAAGTTGGGTGTGGGCTGCATGGTGAAGGAGAAGGGCAAGGAACACAGGAGAGATATTGCAGTCTGATGGATGTACCACACCACAAGAGGGGAAGAAGTGGTGACAGCAGCATGATAGCCCTTGAGAGAGAATGAAGTTATGACACCACCTCTGAACCTTCAAAGTGAAATCTGAGGGGATCTTACCCCATAAGATACAGAGCATTTCCTAAAGGTAAAAAGTAAAGGGTCCCTGCCCATGACTGGCTACAGGCTGCTCTGCCACCTATGGGTACCCACCACAGCTTTAGGGTGCAGCACTCAGTTTCTTTGGCCAAAGAGTCAGTTCTGTCCCAAAGACACCTCTGTGGTCATATGGCTGGCATGAATAAATGCCAAAGCACATGGAATGCTGTTACCTTCCCACAGAGGTAGTACCTATTTATCTACTTCCATTTGCATACTTTTAAACTGCTAGATTGGCTGGAGCTGGGCATGGAATGGAATTCACTCTACCGTACAGTACTTAGGCCTCAAACCACCAACCTGCAGACCTTCAGGCTGACAAAAAAAGCACAGTGCCTTTAACCTCTGAGCCACTGCAGCCCCTAACAAGAAGTTGCCTCCTACAAAAGGAACACATAAGTTGCCTTCTACAAAATCAGGCCATTGGTTTGTTTAGCTCTACTGTCAACAAGGACCAGCAGCTATTCAGGGCTTCCAATATTTTACCCTTGTTGGAAACTGGTTCTACCCTTGTTGGAAACTGAACCTCTGACCTTCTACATGCCAAACAGGTGCTTCCATTGAGCTACTGTCCTCTTCCATGAAACCTCTATAAATCTTCAAGCTTTTAATTTATCTAGGGGATGTCATCCTTCACTCATTTATCTGGGTTTGGGTGGAACCTAAAATGTTAGCAAATCACAGGAGCTGCATGGCATAAAAAAGCAAGAGCAAACTAGAGTAATACATTTAAAGATGTGATACTTTATTTTGCCAGGAGGAATAACATTTTAAAATGATCTTACCTTTCTTACTATAGTGGGAACCATAAGTGTTTGGGTAGCAGTAACTCAAATGGAAACATGCGATCTCTGGAACAAGTTCACAAATGAAATTAATGTGAATAATTTATAGAAAGACTGCAAGCTCTAAAATACCTTAAGTTGCATTTTCCTCTTAGGCTGCAATCCTAAAGACACTTTCTTCGGAGTAAGACCCATTGAACACTGTGGGGCTAACTTTTGAGTAGACCTGGTGAGGATTGTGCTCTTAGTCAAGCTACCCTGTAATGAAGTGGCAGTTCATGGAGGGTAAGGATGAGAAAAACATAAAATCATATAGCAAGTATTTTGTTATGAATCTGGTAGCATCCAAGATTCTGTACTTTACACAAGACAGGAATGAAGGCTCATACAGTTCAGTTTGAAGAAAAATTGTTGCAAAACAAATATAATTGAGTTTTATAATACAAACTTGGGTCAGATCAGCTAAAAACTGGCTGTAAACTTCTCAAGGTATTTAACTCAAGGTATATATAGGGGATCACATGTGTGTGAGTGGGCATATTGTGGGCAAGAGTTGTCTTCTTGTATCATGCTACCTGTTTTACTGAATCTCCATCTTATGGCTGGCTTCACTAAATTCACATTCAGGTGAATTTGCTTCAGGGCATTACCTACCAAAATAAAATTAGGATTTCAGTTTACCATTAAAATGTATAGAGCAGGGATCCTCAAACTACAGCCCGGCGGCCGGATCAGGCCGCCAGAGGCCTCAATCCAGCCCGCCGGTATTTTGGGGGGTTTGGGAGGCGCTTTGTGGGCACTTGGGGGCAGTTCAAGGCTGCCACAGCGAAGATCCACCATTCGTGGCAGCCCTGTGCAGAGAGCCCCTCCAGGCTCCGGAATTTGGGCAGCTTCAAGCTGGCCCTTAAAATTTTTTTTTAAATGTTGTGCGCGCAGCTGGAGCAGGGGCTTCAGGCTGGAGCGCGCGGCCGCCCCAGCTGCCAGGGGCCCGGGTTGAGGCTGGCGCGCATGCCTTCTGCTGCTCTCTCGTGACCGTCCCAGGGCTTCAGGCTGGTGCGCGCATGCCTCTCACCGCCCTTGCGTGGCTGCCCCAGTTACCAGGGGCTTGAGGCTGGCATGTGTGCCTCCCGCCACTCTCTCACGGCCCCCCAGCTGCCAGGGGCTTACTTCTGAGTAGACAAGCAGAGAGCTGGGCTATTAAGGCCACCTTCCAATCCACACTTTCCTGGGAGTAAGCCTCATGGACTCTAATGGGCCTTACTTCTGGGTAGACATGCAGGGAGCTGGGCTTACTTTCCTAGGAGTAAGCCCCACTGCTCTAATGGGCATTACTCCAGAGTAGACATGCATAGGCTTGGGCAAAATTACTGAACAGCAAGCTCAAAATTGAGGTGAGCTTGTGCTTGTGTGTGTGTGTGTAAGAATATATGGAGGAAGGTGTGTGTGTGTGTGTGTGTGTGTGTGTGTGTGTGTGTGTGTGTGTGTGTGAGAGAGAGAGAGAGAGAGAGAGAGAGAGAGAGAGAGAGAGAGCATTGTGTCTGTCAGTGCATGTCACTGACATTCCTTGTGTTGCTACAAATTTCTTTGAGGGTGTCTTACAATTATATGTCTTAAGTCTGACATGAAAAATATGTTAAGTTAAATATGTTGAAGTAACATGTTGCTGGAAACTGCTTTGAGGGCGTCTTGCACGTCTGGGTGAGAATCAGGCATGTTAAAAGTTTTTCTATTTCAAAAGTGTTGAAATTAAGTACAGGAAAGCAATACAAGCATTTTTGCTTCATTTTA
This sequence comes from Cryptoblepharus egeriae, assembly GCA_030015325.1. Classification (NCBI taxonomy): domain Eukaryota; kingdom Metazoa; phylum Chordata; class Lepidosauria; order Squamata; family Scincidae; genus Cryptoblepharus; species Cryptoblepharus egeriae. The sequence continues at coordinate 37,146,320 of JAREYC010000005.1, forward strand.
ACATTTTAACGTCCTACATTTTGTCCTACATAAGTCCTCTCACTCTCCAGCCCCCGACAGTGTCTGAGGGACAGTGAACCGGCCCCCTGTTTAAAAAGTTTGAGGACCCCTGGTATAGAGCAACAAATTTGAGCAAACTGATCTGAATTTTTTTTAGGATAAATGTAATCTCAATAAGGTCAGCTATTTTTTAAGACTTTCCTAATTTCTTCACTATTCTTACACAAGTAGTAGTTTACACATGGTAATTTTCCATTTCAACTGCAATGTACTTCTCCAGTACACTTAAAACTATTTCTTCCCTGTTTAAATCTTTTAACTACTTCCTCCTTTTCTTCTTCTACCAACTCATAATTCATCATGCTTTTAAGTGTATAAAGTCTTTCAAGCTCCCCTTCAAAGGCCAACATAACACTACTTTGGCTAACACTCCCATTCATTCAATCCAACTGTGGCTTACATTCCCAGTCCATTCATTTTAGGTAACCTTTCCTCAGAGAAAGGCATGTAAACAAAGTGATCTGGACTCCACAGTCCAACTATCAGATCCTTCAGTCAGCAAGCTACTTAAACAAGGCTGCAATGTTAAATTTGGACACAATCCTAAAAACATTTTCCTGAGAGTAAACCCTATAGAATACAATAGGACCTACTTATGAGTAGACATATTCAGGACTGTGACCTTAGTCAGATAACGATAATATTTAATAGGCTGCTTCGCACTAAATAACACTGCTTTCCCACAGAGCACAAAAGGTGTTGTGTATTATTTATATATTTTATTTTCACCATACAAATTTATTGCCACTTAGCAGAATTTAAGTTTTAAATGAAAACACATACTGTACTGTACTTAAGCTCTGTTACAAAACCAAAAAGCATTAAGTTTTTTTGTGAGTCACCTTGTGTGTCTATTTTGAAAACTGCACTTTATTTTCAAATCAGAAAATGACACAGATGTACTTGGGCAAAAATCAGAACTGAAATGAATGAACCAAAACAAAATGTATGAGAGCTTGCTTATAGATTCTTGAACTGAGAAATTCAGTGGGCATTCTGTGGCATTTTATAGGATCAATATGGCTGAGATATGCTTCTTAAAATTAGACTTAGGGCACAATCCAGAAGTGCACTTCGGTTACATTATCTATCACTGGGCTGACCCAACTGCAAGATGGAAAAGACTTAGGGCAGCCTAAAGCAACATAGGCTGCCCCAAGATAGGTGGACCTGGGATGCCTTAGCTGGGGCAGCCTAGGCAGTTCAGGAGAGGCATGTTGAAGGCACGTTTAGCATTGCCTAAGGCAGAGCAGTTACTCTGTATCCAGAGCCTGTTTCCAAGGCAGAAATGCCCTCTTCCAGCTCCTCAGAGTATACCACCTCAGGAGCAGGTATAGGAATGAGTAGACCCAGAGGGTTCCATGATAAGGCAAAGTAAGAATGGCAGTGTTGACAAAAAAATATGAGTTCTTGGCCAGCCTAGCAGCAATCCCTGCCTCTCAACTTTAGTATATGGCACAAACACAGCAACCCACGTTAGTGGGTTGAATTCCCTTTGACTATACACTTGAATTCCCTTTGACTATACTGACAGTCTCATCAGGGACCACTTATAAGGCAGACACCACTGCTGTTCCTTGTTCAGTGTGATCTGAGGGGGTCTACTCAGGAGCTAGCCCTCCTGTTACCAAGAGAGCAGTAAAAATAGGGAAATTAGCTTGTGCTTCTCTTTGGTTATTATACAGGATCTAGGCAGGACTCGAAACAGCGTCATGCAAAGAAGATACCCTTGTTAGAAAGTGAAACACTAAGGAAAACTTGTCACAAAGAAGCAGATTTTATTGTCATAAAACATGAACCAATATTACATACATTCAATAGCATGAGAGTGAAATGTACCTGTTTCTTGCATGGTGTGTACCAAGGAAAGGGGGGGGGGGACAAAGGAAGGGGAAGAGAGGGAAAAACCATAGCTACCTTCTTCAAACCATGCCAGGATCCAGGAGGAAGAGAGTGATCCAAGAGGGAATAGGGTCCAAGCAGAAAAAGAGGGAGAACAATAGAGTGCAGGGTTCTTTTACACCCTAGGTCCAGGAAGGACATGCCCACTTAAGTGTGGTCACCTGGGAAAAAGGGAAGCCTGGGGAGTGGCTGTTTACCTCAGAGGAAGGGGAAGGCTGGAAGACCACCACCTGAGGGCCATCACCCAATCAGAACCAAAATAAAGAAGAACACATCCAGCTAAGTGTGGTCAAGATTTGAAAAGAGAAAGAATGGGGAAGTGACCATGTGACTGGCTTAACCTTTGCAAAGGAAAACAATAGAAGACCATGCTTCCAACTGACTTTCACATTAGCATATTAATGGCAGGAGCCAGAGTAGCTAACTAACAAAGGATAAAGAATTACAGGAATAGTTGTGTAAGCCCCAAAGGTTAATTTAGAAATAAGAGAGGGGGAAGGGTAATGAGAGACTTTGAGTAACACAGTTATAATATTCAATTAATAAAATTTATAATATTGTAAGAGAGCACTTCTCATAACACTCCGTTCTTGTCACTTTCTTGATGCCTACTGAGCATGCTCTGGAGAAGTCAGGGCAGCCCAGGCTTCCTGACTCTCTGGATGCAGCATAACTCTCTGCTCTGGATTCAGAATAGTTGTGTCAGCCCAGCTAGGGCACTTCTCTAACTCTTGACTGTGCCCTTACACTTTTAATTGACAAAATCTTGCGCAATCTCAAGAATACTATTCACTGAAGTATAGATAATGAATCAAACATCTGAAACCCAATTCAGCACAGTTCCCCTGATTGAATAATGATGTGCTGTACTGCTAGTACTGTCAATAAACATCTCTCAACTCTGTTGATGGTATTAGAAATATTATAGTAGTTAGTTAGTTATCGGCATCCTTCAGTCTCGAAAGACTATGGTATCGTGCTCTGATTGGAGGTCCTGAAACAGCATCTAGTGTGGCTAAAAAGGCCAATTCGAGAGTGGCAGCCCCTTCCACACTGAGGACAAATAAATTCCGTCCCCTGCCCAGGTCCCAGGTTTCGCTGCTTTTGGGTCTGTCTCTTTGCTTCAGCCTGCCGAACAAGTGTCTCTTCCAGTTGGAGAAGGCCATGCTGGGTCTTTTGCCTCCACGCTGAGCGGTCAGAGGTCAAGGTTTCCCAGCTGCTGATGTCCATTCCCAAGGCCTTTAGATCCCTCTTGCAGATGTCCTTGTATCGCAGCTGTGGTCTCCTTCTTGGGCGCTTTCCCTGCACTAATTCTCCATATAGGAGATCTTTTGGAATCCGACCATCAGCCATTCTCACGACATGCCCAAGCCAGCGTAGACGCCGCTGTTTCAGAAGTGTGAACATGCTAGAGATTCCAGCACGTTCCAATACTGTGTCATTTGAGACTTTGTCATGCCAGGTGATTCCAAGAATACGTCGGAGACAGCGCATATGGAAGGTGTTCAGCTTCCTCTCCTGCCATGCATAAAGGGTCCAAGACTCACTGCAGTACAAGAGTGTGCTCAGGACGCAAGCTCTATAGACCTGGATCTTTGTATGTTCCGTCAGCTTCTTATTAAGCCATACTCTCTTTGTAAGCCTAGAGAATGTAGTAGCCGCTTTACCAATGCGTTTATTCAGCTCAGAGTCTAGGGAGAGAGTGTCAGAGATAGTTGAGCCAAGGTACACAAAATCATGGACAACCTCCAGTTCATGTTCAGAGATTGTGATACAGGGAGGTGAGTCCACACCCTGACCCATGACTTGTGTTTTCTTCAGACTGATAGTAGTTACCTCCAAATTATCTCCAATGTTACCTCCAATTAAACTTGTTTTGCATTTTTTGCTTAAGGGATAAACAGATGCCTTATTTTTCAAATTAATGCAACTCTTAACAAAATCATCATTTCAATTGGCATCTTCAGAATGCACACAAACATCAAACGCACACCAAAGCACTGTAACGCAATATGAATTTTATTATTAAAAGTGATTAACTATTGTAAAGTGCTGGCAGGACCTGTAACCTTATATTTAGAAAAGCAGCATAGATCATGTAACCTAAACTACATAGATCATGTAACCTAAACTAATATCAAGGTAAATTACCTATAATCAGAAATCTGTGGCCCAAGACTTGCAGGTCTATAAGTATATAGTACTATATCAAAGAGGTGGGGAGGAAATGGCAGGCTGCCCAAAATATACTCAAAATATATTATGAAATCAGATGACAGAATTATGTTACTGTCTTCCATTATATGGAAAGCCCTCACTTCTCTCACTGATATGTAGACAACTTCTGTAAATTTATTTATTGAAGTTTATACACAATTATCTGTGAGAAATTCTCACTAAATACAGTGGGATTTGCTTCTCTGTCAGCCTAGAATGAGGTGACCTAGAGACTGAAGAAAGATAGTAAGGAAAAGGAGAGCTCCATGGAGTACCCTTAACCCTGAGTTTGCTGCTTCCTATCTCTTGAAGAGAGAAGCTGCATTGATCTGCCTCCCACTAGCTCAAGCAGAAAGCAGATCATCCACCTCCTTTCTGTGCTCTTCACATGGTTTCAGCAAACTCAAAAATGCAAGACTTCTGCTACTGTTTATGGAGAATATGTGAATGAAGATGCTTCTTTGGTTGCAAGGTCCCAAATAAAATTGGATCTCCAGCCTTTCCCAGTTTGCTGAAAGTGCACAAGGAGAAATGTGAGGAAGTTCCCCCATCCTTTGTCAGGCTTCACTGCCTAGAGAATGGAAGAGGTGGAGGATAAGAGGCCACCTCTGAGCGAGTGGATGGATGCTAAAGAATATTGGGAAGAAGAATACTGGGCCAATATTTGTGCTGGCAGGAGACCCAGAAAGGCTCTGACATGAGTGCCAGGAGTTTACATGTATCGGCCTGGAGGAAGAGCTCTCCACCTGCACTGGAAGCAGACAGGGAAGGGAGGGTGGAAGAGGACTATAAAAGGGGGAGAAGGTGGGAAAATGGCAGAGGGTGTACAGGACTGGACAGTGGTAAACCCCTCTGGAGAGAATGCTGGGACACCTCGTTCTGCTAAGTCTTTAGAAAGGAACCTAGAAGAGAAAAAGAGTAAAGTTATTGTGTGGACCTTGTTGGATACTTACCTATTGACCGTCCTAAGCAGTTTTAATAAATGTATGCTCTGAAGATCCTTAATAGGGAAAACCTGTAAAGGAAAAGAGACAGTGGTTGATATTTATGTTATGCAATGATAAATTAATCAAGGAATCAGTGACACAAAAATATATACATTTATTTTTCTAACTCTACTCACCTTGTTTCGTGCTCTTTATCTGGCATGATTAACCTGTTGGGAGAGATGGAGGAAGAGAGGGTGGAGGAAGAAGAGTCCCCCACCAGGTATGCTGATAGTCAGAGATGTGACAAGAAACTGCAAGGTATTTCTTTTCCTCAGCACTCCATGGAAAAGGTGGCAACATACCTGAGCAACATCCAAGGTTGTGCCATCCCCAATAGGACCTTAGCATTTAGTTATCACAAGAAACAAAACAGAAAACATGATACAGATTAGAACATCAAAGCAATATTTTTAAAACCTGAAAATAGGCTGTGTATCTATCCCAATAGGGAAAAAGAAAAAAAACTACAGACTAGTATTTGAAGGAGAATTTATTCAAGTAAGTTTCAATAAAAACAATAAGTTCAAATAAGGTTGAATAAGAAACAGTAAGTTCAAATAAGGTCTCAATAAGAATTTTTGGTTCGTTTAGTATATTCTAATAAATGAATCCATCATTTCAAAAAGCGCTTTCGCAGCATTTTAGTTCACATGGGAAGAAGTAACTTTAGAAATGAAGAAATGAGAATTGTCATGAGAATTCTGAGAAATGAGAACTTTTTTTCTTTTTCTGTTAAGTTAATGCAAATATTAACTTATGCCAGGAAGAAAGAGGCGTGTTTTATAATTATCAAACTTTTTCATCTCTTTTAGCAGACTTGTTTAATTCATATTAATGAGAGACACTGGTAAAATATGATAAACACACTTCATTAGAAGTTCTTCAAAAGAGGCAGGCAGCTAGGAAAAGCTTATCTCATGACATCTTCTCATGTTGCATGCCCTGGTAGAATGCCAAAACAAAGCAAATGAGTAACATACCAGTTGTGTATCTGTAGTGGGGAAGGGGGAAGAGAACTGTGGAACTGATCCCCAGCATTTGAGGGGGGTGCTTGCCTTTATAAGATTGTCCTACTTACCGTATATACTCGCATATAAGCCAACCCACATATAAGCAGAGGCACCTAATTTTACCACAAAAAACAGGGAAAACTTATTGACCCGCATATAAGCTGAGGGTGGGAAATGCAGCAGCTACTTGTACATTTCAAAATACCATAAAAATAGATACCAATAAAATAACATTTACTGAGGCATCAGTAGGTTACCGGTAAATGTAAAGATATTTTCCCAGGACACAAGAGTTAAAAGAGGACCTGTCGTGGGAAAAGAGGACATATCTACCCACCTACCTTAGTATTTATATACCGCTTTTCAACTAACAAGTTCACAAAGCGGTTTACAAAGAAAATGGAAAAATAATAATAGCTAATTAAAAGCTAATGGGTGCCTGTCCCAAAAGGGCTCACAATCTAAAATGCAAAAAAGAACGCCAGCAGAAGCCATTTGAACAGACACTGCTGGGGTGTGTAGGGCCAGTTACTCTCCCCCTGCTAAATAAAAGAGGAACACCCACTTGAAAGAGTGCCTCTTGCTCAGTTAGCAGGGGTCAAGGACTGACATATGGTCAGTCAGTGCTTTCCTTAGAGTCAGTCCTTTGACTATGATGGCTCAATGCTGCCAGCAAACAAAGAAAAGAAGGGCAATGTATTTTCCCCTAATAGGAGATAAGGCTAAAATAGAGGACCTGTCCTGGGAAAAGAGGACATACGGTCAGTCAGTGCTTCCCTGGGAGTCAGTCCTTTGACCACGATGGCTCAATGCTGCCAGCAAACAAAGAAGGGTAATGTATTTTTCCCCATCAGGAGACAAGGCTAAAAAAGAGGACCTGACCTGGGAAAAGAGAACATATGGTCACTCAGTACTTGCTTCTGAGCAGGCATGGAGAGGATTGGGCTCTGAGGCTGCCATCCTATCAACACCTACCTGGGAGTAAGCTCCATTGACTAGGATGGGATTGCTTCTGAGCAGGCATACAGAGGATTGGGCTCTGATGCTGCAATCCTATCCACACCAACCTGGGAGGTTGCCTCCATTGACTAGGATGGGACTTGCTTCTGAGTAGGCATGCAAAGGTAGGCATGCAAAGGCAGTGAATGGAGAGAGGAGTGCAGGCACTCAAAGGTCCTCTCTCTCTCTCCTCAGGAATTCTTAGTGGGGCACTATAAACCTGCCTGACTCAGCATACACAATGGAGGAGCGAGGGGACATCATTTGCATAGACCCTCCCTTTGCAAACATACCTCCTCAAAACTTGCGAGGAATAAGATTTTTAACCAAAATAAGATGTTTAGCAGAAAGACGCTTCCTTAATAGCCCCCTCCAAGACTTCAGGGCAGAAAATTCTTCTCACCCTGACTGGAAAGTATACCTACTTATTTGGACACCTACTTGTTTAGGCTTCATAGGAAAGGAGGGGGTGGGATGGAGGAGCTCCTGGGGAGAGATAGGAGGAGGAGGAATATAAAGAGATTTGTTCCTCCTGGGAACTCCTGCTGGACTAGCTGGCTGCTTGACCCCCATATAAGCTGAGGAGCTATTTAAGCTCCAAAAAAGGGTTAAAAAACTTGGCTTATATGCAAGTATATACGGTATATGTTTTCAAGAAAGCAAGTCCTATAACAATGAGAGGGAATTACTTTTGAGAAAACATAGTGCACATAGGGTAAAACAATACTATTACGACTACGAGCAGCAGAGTAGTAAATCAATTACATGCAAGTAAGATTATAGTCAACATTTCAACTCTGAAATTAGTCCAGTGAGCTTGTGCTCATCCAGCAAGATTTTAATGTTTCCTTTTTCTATGAGTGGCAGACAAACTACATTATCCATGGTTTATATAACACCCAATAGTTACAAAAAGCCTCACAAACTGCATGCCAAAGGATATTCAAGGAAGATGTGTCTAACACCGCCCTGTGTAAGACTAAAGTTCGTTGAATCCTAGCCAGTGTTATTCAGCTTGTCACAATAATAGGTTAAAACTGAGAGGAAAACCTATTAACAGAGTTCATTTATGAGTAATCTGTAAACATTAGATAACATACTGTATCTACTAAGAAACCCTTCAAAAAGAACAGTTATAGGTCTCTGCAGCACTTCTGTTTTATGTGAATCCTAACCTCAAAACATTTATTATCCAAAATGCTGACATCCTAATATGCTCCTGGTTCCAATAAAGTGGATGTACACATTTTATATTTTTAAAATGCCAAACAAAATACACATTTTTATATTATTGTTTATATTTTCTAAATATCAAGCAAGTCTTCAATTATAGTTCATTTATGAGGAAAACTGATTTGTAATTTAAAATTGTTTTATCTATTTGTTTTAACTATTTATTTATAAACAATTCTCAACAAAGCTACAGTATACAGGTACCTATTTCACAATAAATCAGCAAGTTGGGGAAGGGAGACTTGAAAAATTACAGTGATTTCTACTACAGTTTATTGTCTTAGGTCCTTCTATTGCTACATTTATCCAGCAGTAGAAGCATCTATAACCTGGTTAAGATTACAAAAAAGAAGCAAGTCTACTCTACCTAAGGAAATTTTAAAATACAAGGAAAGAAAATCTCTTTGACATCCTGTTATATGCAAAATGCAGAAAGATCAGAGTCAGCTACTAGTGTTTTAAAGCTTCCTTTCATGATTGTTTTTCAAAGGAAGTAGTCACAAAAATCTATTTTTAGAGACAGAGAATGGGGATTTAGGTATTTACAAGCTCCTTTATTCTAAAGATACAACAATTTATGCAAAGGATCCTGAATTCAATCAGGGTTAATCTACAATAGACACAGTGTTATTGAAATCATGCTCTACAGGAACCATATGCGCTGTTAGACAAAAATTAGAAAATACCATTTTAAGACTCCAAGATCTACAACTTGACACTCTAATGTGAAAATGTTTGTGTCAATGCTGCCTGTACGCACCTGACAGATTTTCAAAGAGATATTAGGAACCAATTTTCTCTACAGCTGAAGATCAGAGCAGAATAAGAATAATAAGAATATGGGCCAAATCCAGAGTAACTATGGGGAGTCCTTGCTCCGGTGTAAGAACAATTTGTTCTGGATTCCAATATGATTTTCCCATAGGATTTCACTAGGTGATGCAGTAACTATGAGTACATGTAATGTCTCTTACGTGCTCCGGTAGTTACTCTGGATTGTAGGGTTAGTCCAAGGAGGCAGCTGAAGTCCTAAATCGGGGGTGTCCAACATGAGGCCCGGGGGCCGCAAGCGGCCCAGGACGAGGGTAGATGTGGCCCTCCTGCAAAGAAGGCCACCACCATTGGAAAAACTGGCTTTGTGGCAGCAGCCATTTTCAAATTTTGCGTGCTTCACTGCGCGCTGCCCTGGGTGGCCACCATAAAGCTGGTCTGGGCTGCCTGGCTCCTCCCCCTACCTGCCTCCTGGCACTCAGAGCGCTTCATGCCCTTGCAGACCTTGCAGCACTCGCCCACCCATATCCCCTAAAAGCAGCCTCAGCCTCTATCCCAGCTGCCGTCTGCTGCCCTTCAGATCTACTCAGAAGTAAGCCCTGTTAAAGTCAATGAGGCTTACACACAAGTTGCAGTCTGAGAGCCCAATGATGCATAGGATGGGCTGTGATCCTCTCCAAGCTTAACCTTGGAGATATGCTGCAACCCTAACCATGACTACTCAGAAGTAAGGCCCATTGTACCCAGTGGGTCTTACTCACAGGAAAGCGTGTTCAGGATTGCAGCATATCTCCTATGCATCATGCCTCCTCAGAAGTAAGCCCCACTAAAGTCAATGAGGCTTACTCCCAAGTTGCAGTCTGAGAGCCAAATCCTATGCATGACTACTCAGCAGAAAATCCCATGATAATCAATGAGACTTACTCCAAGGTTTAGCTTGGAGAGGATCGCTGCCCATCCTGTGCATCATGCCTACTCAGAAGTAAGCCCCATTAAAATCAATGAGACTTACTCCAAGGTTTTAAAATGTAGGACAAAATATAGGACATCCTACATTTTGTCCTACTTTTAAAAAAAGTTGTTAGTGTTTATGTGCGGCCCAAACAAACTCGTCTTCTTCCAATGCGGCCCAGAGAAGCTAAAAGGTTGGACACCCCTGTCCTAAATCGTTGCCTGGAGGCAGTGTGGGGCTGGATGAGGGTGAACAAACTAGATTAAATCCTGATAAGACAGAGGTGCTCCTGGTCCAGAAGTCCTCAACTCGGATATTGGAATATCATCCTGCTCTGGATGGGGTTGCACACCCTCTAAAGGAGCAGCTTCACAACTTGGGGGTTCTCCTGAATTCGCAGCTGCTCCTGGAGTCCCAGGTGGCTCTCAACACAGAGCTTCAGGCGGAGCCTTAAAACCTTTTATTTTAAAAAAGCTTTTTAACGGGGGCAGAGGTTGGGGGGCTTTGTTTTATTGTTTTTAGTCTATGTTTTTAACTTGATAATCTAATTGTATTTTAATTGTGTTTTAATCTGTATTTTTTTTATCTAATTTTAATGGTGTTTCATTGTTTTTTAATTGCTGTTTAGCCGCCTTGAGTTCTCTTTTGTTAGGAAAGAAAGGTGGGATATTAATTAATTAATTAATTAAGATGTTCTAGAAGTTCCCAAACTGGAGTGTCGCAATACACCAGCCTTGTTTGTGCCTTAAGGAGCAGGGTGATGGGAAGGTAGAGATGAGGTCAACAGGATTGTGCCACTTCTGGAGAGAAGTTTTTCAAGTTACCATTAGCAGCACTAGCACTGGCTTCCCAGGGCATGAGGGGAAGTTGTGTATGCCTCTGCAATTATGAAACCAAAAGTGGGTCAGAACAGCTATTTTTAACTATGTCTAGCCTAGGAGCCCTACAGAAGCATCAGTGGGTTCCATCCAGAAAGCTGGTGCTGCTAAAGATAAGTTGAATCCCCCCATCCTGACCAGTGATGGGCTTCAAAGAAATTAACAACAGGTTCTATGCCCATCTGGCAGCCACTTTTAAATGGCTATTTTTAAACTTTATATGTCCTATCTCTCATTAACAACCAGTTCTATAGAGTAGGTGCGAACCTGCTGGAGCCCACCACTGATCCTGCCACCGGAATGATCCCAGTGAACATGTTGCTCCCTTTACCCCTCTCCATCAACAACTTACTACAATTTTGGAAGAACTGCCGACGTATTCTATTATGAAACAATAGCTACTAAGGACAAAAAAACCTGAATCATCCAACAAAAAATTTGATATTATGTCCCTTGCTAGTCACCTTATAAATATTTTCATGTCAGTAAAATTTATTCTCTGCAACATGAGCTGTGATAGGCAACAGTCAGTCCCTTGAAAGCAATGGTAAATACAGTACATAGATTAGGGAATACTGGATTTAAAACTGAATACTACTTCATAGGATGCTGTCAGCTTGCTCCTTTTCCGATTTATATTCAGTGCAATAAGGTTGTTTATCCTTCCTAAATAATGTAGAATGAATCCAAAAATATCCACTGAACTCAGGGAATATCATTCTGTTCTCTTGCACGTAGAGTCTGATGCTCCAGCTCAAAATATTGAAGTATGAAGCTGGCTTAAGCCTCGTCAGCTTGTGTGAGCTCAGGCACCAGACTTTAAAAGTATAGAAAGAAACTAGGATCTGCTGAATCAGCCCATGTGACTGGCAGAAAAGATTAAATTGATAGATTATAAGACCATGTACTAGTTGCTGCTGACCAATGGAGCAGTACCACTTCTACAGGCTACATTTCGTATTCCATTTCAGCCTCAAGGGTCTGTCTCTCTAGCTCGGTGATTCTGGACTGGTCTAAATTAGGGCATCACTCCCTAGTGTCCCGGCCAGATTCTGACATGTTTGCCTGACTTCCTTGGAAGATGCAATGAAGTTGAAAAGACATCAAACTGAAATACCGGTGTGCATTATCAACCTAACATGGGTAATAACAACAGAGAAAAAGCACAAACATAGACAAAGGGTGAAATCCAGAGTAACTATGGGTAGTCCTTGCTCTGGAGTAAGAACAAGTTACTCTGGATTGCAATATGAATTTCCCATAGGTTTTCACTAGGTGGTGCACTACGAGTGCACATAACATCTCTTACATGCTCCCATAGTTACTCTGGATTGTGCCCATAAGCTCAATATTAAAATCATCATCATGAGGTGACAATATTTTCCAAGACAAGATAACGTCAACATCTACTGAAAATCTAAGCAGTAACTAATTAAATTAATAGGGAATAAGGAAGAAAAATGCACTTCCACACAGCTGCTCATCATTATTATCTCGTTATTACTTTGACAGTTCTGCTTCCTTCTCATCATTTACAGTCATACTACACAACCTCAAACACACTTATTCAAATTTTAATTAATTTTCCAAGATATCAAAAACCACTGATGTGTTTCTATATTCTCTCACAGACATTCTCATTTCCTTTAGGAATTCCTCTGGCTTAGTATTCAAATATGCTACAAATCATAGGAACATCTATATATATAAAAGAGAAAAGTCACTGACTGACTGATTCACTGACTGACTCACTGACTCATCACCGCCCTGCCAAAACCGCTGGGCCTAGAAGCGTGAAATTTGGAGTGGGTGTTCCTTCCATGACGGAGGGGTGCACTAAGAACCTGTTTTCAGAAATTCCAACTGGAAGGGGGTGAAAAGGGGTGCAACACGTTTTCTTCTCTATACTTGCATTGAAGAATTGATGACTCATCAACATTCCGCCCCAACCCCTGGACCTAGAAGCATGAAATTTGGGGAGGGAGTTCCTTTTGTCACATGATCACCCACCAAGAACTGATGTGGAGAAATTTAACCCTTGAGGGTCTGAAAAGCGGTGCAACGTGTTTTTGTCCTATATTTAACATAGGAGACTGAACAACATTCAGCCAATTTGGTGCTTGGTGCCTGGTGCACTGGGGGGGGCCAATGTTCAGAGGAAGAGGTTGCGCTACGGAGGATGCTGCACATGGGAAGATGTTCATGGGGGGTTGATGCGCATGGAGATTGATGCGCATGGGGGGTTTGATGCGCATGGGGGAAGTTGTGCATGCAGGGTTGATGCCCATGCCAGGTTGATGCCCATGGGGAACTGATGCACATGGGGGGATGTTGCGCATGGGGGAACTGATGCGCACTGGGGGATGGCGTACAGGGGAATTTTACTCCCGCAATGCGGGTACACTTTTCGCTAGTTATAGAATAAAAACTTTTTCTGAAAACTCAGACCATGTAACTGCATATATTCAATACTCAAAAATTTCAATAAAGGAAAGTTTTGCTTGTTTCATAATTACCAACTTGTGCTCAATCCAAAGTCAAAAGTGGCCACATTTCTGTTCTGATGTCCTTGACATTTCAGTTAACATGCTTCATTCTTTATGTTTCCACAAAGTAATTTAACAAAAGGCACAAAATGCTTAGGAAAGCCAGAAGATGCTATAATTTTCCCAACTCATTTGGGCCTTGAATCCTGCTTGGTGAGAAGAAGTAGAACAAACAAAAACCTGGTGCAGTCATCAACATAGACAAAAGAGCACAAAAATTTTACTTAATTCTACAAAGCAAAGCAAGACTCAAAACAGCAACATTTTACAATTTTTTTTCCTGTCCTACATACACCCATATATAAGGCAAGATGGACTTTTTCATGTATCATGGCACATGAGTAAAAGTTGTATAGTTAATAATATTAACCAGATTACATTAATTTTTGGAGATGGGAAGACAGGAAAGATTTACTAACTAAATATCTGTTTTAGTGTTTATCAGCTAGTCAAAACAAGAATCAGGAGAAAAACCACTACATAGCAAATTGCATTTAAGACCCTTTGGAAGTAATGCATAAACAGACACAGCTGTGCACTAGATTACTACCTTTGTTGAGCAAAATCTACAATAAGAGATTATACTATTATTACAGTGTAGCAACTGTAGAGTCAATAAGCACTTATAGACAACCACCTTTAAAATATTTAAAAAAGAAGAGCCCCAGCAACATATTATTACAGAAGACACATTTGCTACACACTTTAAATGGCCCATTCAGTTGAATTTACTTAGAGCAAAAAAGAACTGTGCTCTTTATATTAAGCCCATTTTCATTCAAAAATTCCCTCTCACAAGTGTGGCGTAGTATCATACTTCCCTACATTGTACAGAATTTCTAAATTTTCCAGAAATACTAGTTAAATAAAAGCACTGGGGGGGGGTTACTAAATTAAGGCACCAACAAGGGTCAGTCAAAACCATGTGATACTGTAAAGATATGTGGCTTTGCTTAAATGCCACAGAGATCTTCTGCATGCACAATAGGGCTCTGAGTCCCAACCCCCCGTCTCCTACACGACTGAGGTTCAAAACTCAGAACTTTCCACCGTATCTGATTCAAAGTGAAGCATTGGTTGATGCCCTATTACCAGAATGAACAAAAGATGCCAAGAATTTGCTTACTAGATGTATAGTGGCATGATGGGACTACCTGAATTGCTCAGGTATTTTCCAGATACTAATAAACAGCTTATAGTTTTCTTTTCTCAATGAAGTATTATGTGCTGTTTTGTTTGTTTGTTCATTATCAGCTATACTAAGAAGCAAGAAAAAGTTCAACAACTTCTGTGACACTAATTTTAATGGCACAAATAAGCATTTGTATATGAGAGAGCATGCTTCACCTGATGCCTAAACTAGGAATACCACGTAGGCCATGCATAACAAGGAACATGGCCATGTGTAACAAATTAATCAACTGGGAACACAATCCTAACCATGTCTACTGAGAAGTAAACCCCATTGTGTTCAAAGGGTCTTACTCCCTGGAAAGTGTGTTTAGGATTGCAGCCTGTATTTATATACTGCTTTTCAACAAAAAGTTCACAAAGAGGGAAATAAGAAATAACTAATGGCTAATAGGTCCTTGTCCCAAATAGGCTCACAACCTAATAAAAATACACAGGGGTTAAAGTACTGAACTATATACTTACATCATAAGTAGTCTATGGCTGCAATCCAGAGCAAACTCAGCCTGCTCTGACCTAACTGCACTCGCCTAACTATTCTGTATCCAGAGCAGAAAGTTATGCTGAATCCAGAGAGTCAGGAAGCCTGGGCTGCCCTAACTGCTCCAGAGCATGCTAAGTAATTGACACAAGGGGAAGACTTGCTCCTGAGGAGACACCCCTCAGATCACACTGAACAAGGAACAGCTGTGGTGCCTACAGTGGTGACATAACTCTGCACATCACCTGGTGCGGAAGTCTGTGCGTCATCCCTGGGATGCACGCCCCCCCCCCCCAACCTGGATTGCACAGTCACTAAAGTTGGCTCCTGCGTAGTTGTTTCTGAAGCCAACTGGCTTCAGAAAGAGTACTGCTTAGGCACCATCTCTGACACCTGCAGTACTTTTCTGAAGCCTTTTGGCTTCGGGGGAGACTGTGCAGGCGTCAGAGTTGGTGCCTGTGCAGTACTCTTTCTGAAGCCATTCGGCTGCTGCTCCGCCTCCTGAGTGAGGCCGAATGGCTGTTCAGAGGCGCGGACTTTCTCTGCTCTAAGGAAGTCTCCTCTGAAGCTGTTCGGCATGCTCAGTGTGTTTCTGCGCAGTGCATCTCAGATGGCCGTTCAGGCCAGCTCCTCAGACAAGTGTCAGCTTCTGGCTGATTCTCCGCTTTGGAGCAGGCCTGAATGGGTGTGCTGATGCCCGGGGCCTGCCAAAGGACAGTCAAACTCCTCCGGCACATCACCCCATACGGAGCGCATCCCCAATGCAGCCCACACCAGCCGCACCAGTCTGGTGACGCCACTGGGTGCCTGCCTTCTAAGGAGTCCCTGATGAGATGCCAGTACATTCTACAGTGAATACAAGGGGCTTCTTGGAGTGGCCTGCTGTATCCTGAGGTTTGTGGGCAGCCGTAGTTTGTTCCATATCCTGAGGTTGAGAGGAAGGGGTTGCAGCTAGGCTGGCCAAGAACTCAGATTTTTGGTCAGCACTGCCATTCTTACTTGGGCCTTATCATGGACCCCTATGGGTCTACTCATTACTATACCTGCTCCTGAGGTGGTATAACTCTGAGGGCTGGAAGAGGGCATTTCTGCCTTGGAAACAGGCTCTGGATACAGAGTAACTGCTCTGCCCTAGGCAATGCTAAACATGCCCTCAACTTGCCTCTCCTGAGCTGCTTAGGTTGCCCCAGTTAGGGCAGAGCAAGTCCACCTCTCTTAGGGCACCCTATCTTGCCTTGCTCTACCGTAAGCCTCCTTCAGAGTAACTGGGCTGGAGCATCTTGCAGTTGCTCCAACCTAGTGTTAGATAGGGCAACCTAAGGGCTCTTGTGTGGACAGATTAGTTGCTCTGGATTGGGCTGTATGTGAATTATAGTATCATAAATGTTGGCACTCTGAAGTGTGAATAGATGTAGGACTTCCCTGTATATTAAATATGCTTTCAAGAGTTTCAGCATTAGTTTAGTGCTCAACTAAACACGGACAAAAGATTCACCAGTATGTGACGTTCTGTTCAATGCATTTTTGCATATTAATTTTAATTCTGCTACAAAGACCATATACTTCTTATGGAAGTATATATAGCCTCAAGCAAAGGGTCTTAAATATACTATGCGTCCTTTGTCTTATAAAGCTTACAAGGCCTCAGACAATTTGTTTCCCACCCACCCCCAATACCAGCAGGAAGGGAAACTTAACATTAGTCGAAGAGTGATCAGGTGACATGGTAAGACAACAGGTGCTCAACTACGGTGATACAAAAACTTAGGTTTAGCTTCTCTGACCAATTCAGAATATAAAAGTAAGCATTTGAACTCCCTTGCCTTTTGTCACCTTCATCAGTTTTGTTCAGGCCTCTGACTGCTAGCCAGTGGTCTGATTAGTGATGCTTCTGTGTAATAAGTCTGTTTCCTTTTGGATCTCTTATACTCAAACCAGTTTTCCAGCTGTGGCTTGACTCATACGTTGGCCAAAGGCCAACAGACATAACACTATGCAAGCATCACCTCAGTCTCTCAACATTATCTTTAGCAGATTTCTTAGATACCATGACTTGTGTGCAACTTCCATTGATTTCTCACCCATTAAACGTTTGATCCATGTATCTATCATATCCAATTCCTGTCAAATAGTTCACACTACAAACTGCTAACTTCCCTGCAGAGCAGCTGTGCTCAGAAAAATGTTACCGAACCAATGATTTAAAAGAATTACCTAAAATATGTGCAACTTTCAAATACTACTTGTACAGTAGCTTCAAAGGAATAAGGGCAGAAATTGCATTGTGCTCAGCAAAAATGTGTTTACATAATAAATGTAGAGTTTTTGAAAGCTAGTCATTATACAGAGTAGGCCACAAGTAGGCTTACAGTTGTTCACTATTGATTTCACGTTTTAGATCTAATTTTTTCAAACAATAATTTCAAAGCAGTATTCCATACCCCTTAACTACGTTTCGGAAATGTACATAAACAATACTGAACAAATATGATTGTAACAAATACATATAAATGTAAAAAAAATATAAAATGTACAGTGCATACCTACTAAGTGTAAACCTACGTTTGGCCCACTCTGTATAAAATATTCTGGTTTATACCTGGCTCTACAGTTTCCTAAGAACTATAATCTTATAAATTAAATGTATAACCCTCAGGGATATAAAAGAGATTTAAAAATTAGATGCTTCAGCATTCCAAATAACAGAATTGTTATAAAGGCACATTATAAATGTTTTAAATAAATAGGCCCAATGTTTTGCTACCTTTTTTTGAAAAGCAGGTTAGAGGGCTTCCCTGGGCCTCTCAAAGTCTTTTAAGGCATTAATTACATCATTTTGGTTTCCCTCTGAAAGTCATGCTTTTTCAGCTTTCTTGAAGCTCACAGAGGCCCCACAGGCAGACACACTTGGCCTCCGTGGCCTTCAGAAAGTGCTGTAGAAGCAACCAGAGAATAAGCTCTGGTCACCTTCATAACATTCACCTTCAAGTTTGGCTGCAAGTACCCAAGCTGGCTACTGGCTTTAGCAGAGGTGAACAATCCTAAACAATTTAGGCCAGCCTATCACAGCTGGCATATATTCCCATGATGGTGTGGGGATGTCAGCATATTCCTGTGCACTGGCCTAACCCCCAAGTGACTTACTGCACTTTTGTGACCCACCCCACCCCCACCCCCCGGTCAGCACAGGGCTTATACTGGCCTAAGTGGATTCCAGGCATAATCTCCTAATAAACAGTTTCTTCAAAAAAAAAAATTTTTTAATCTTCAATCCTCACTAATGGGAGAACCAAGAGGAGCCATGCTTCTTCAAGTATGTTTGTGCTTTAAGGCTTCAAGGTGGCTACTGGCTAGAGTAGGGACAAGTAGCTGTATGCTGTAACAGTAGCTCCATAAGCACCATTTAAAAAAAAAAAAAAGTCCTCCAATTTTACAGAAAGTTTCCCCATAAAGAAAACCACTGATATGGAAAATAACCCTAACAGCCACCATGCTGTTATTGTGAACTTATGTAATATCCTGTGTGTGGGTTGGGTGCCAGTCCAACACAAGAGATTCTTCTGAATACGGGGAGCGAAGCTTCTGCTCTGCTTCTAAAAAGAAGTTGTAACAGGAGATTGTGGTTATCTTAGCGCACAGTGAGATTGGGTTCTCAGAGCATGTCTCTTCTCAGTTCTCCCACTAATAATTTTATTGAAATTTGTGAAAGCATTTCAAGCAGAAGCTCAGTTTTTGGCTCATCTCTTGCACTTCCAGATCAGTTTCGGATAAAAATGTATATGCAATTGTAGTCAATACTCAACAGAAGCTTGTAGATTCTGCTTGAAAATTTTAATGTAATAAGTGTAGTGCACTCAAGAATTAACATTTGAGTGTTTCCTTTGCAATTCAGAAAAGAACTGTGATGTATTTGAGATTCCCATGTCTATTTATTTAAGGATTAACAATCCCCCTTTCCCATGCCAAAACAAGTGCCTAAGGTGGTTTAAAGCTTTTATAATCAAGTACAAAGCAATTCAACAAGTAAAAATATCAAACAAGGCACCAGAACCTTAATTTGAACAAGTTTTTAAAAAATCAAATAAGGCATAAAAATCATTTAGTTTATAATTTAAAAAAAATTAGTCTAAGAAACATTAAATTTTAGCATAATATGCTAAAAGACTGGATGGTCTTTTCCAGTATGGCCATTGATTGCTTTGTTCACATCATATTTTTGTTCTACAGTAAATTAGTTTTAGGTGCTTAAATAAGATTGAAAGTCCAATAAATCCAAAAGCAACATTGATAGCAGCACAATCTGTACAATGACAGATTTCATTACAGTGGTACCTTGGGTAAAGAACGACTTGGGTAAAGGGCGTCTTGGGTAAAGAACAAAATTTTCTCAGAAATTTTGGCTTGCATAAAGAATACTGTCTTGGGTAAAGAACACTTCTGATGATGTTTGGAACAGGCATCCATGGCAAGGGAACCCATAGGGGGGACGAAGGGGTGAGGGTGGACAAGGGGATTAGCTTGAGCTACAGTGGGGCCCTGGGCAAAGTTTGGAATAGGCTTCCATGGCCAGGGAACTCATGTGGGGTCCGGTGGGGAGCAGCCTGTGCCAGATTTGTATGTGGGATCTGTGTGTGGCAGCGTGGAAGGTGTGCCTTATCAGTGTTCTAATGCTGCTCATCAGCAGCTTGGGAATGTTAAAGTTGCACAAAAAGACAAAGATTCCTTTGAGCCAATGGATAGCAGTGACTCCATTAGGAATAGTGAAAGAGCACAATCTTAACCATGACTACTCAGATGTAAGCCCCATTGTGTCTAATAGGTTTTACTCCCAGGAAAATGTCTTTAGGATTGCAGCCTAAGTAGACTTCATAGGATCATGCACATTGAATGCATGTTTTGAATTCAATTCCAGTGTTTTGCCATCATTCTTACATACAGTTAATATTTTAATATGAATATTTTTTTGGGTTCTGGAACCAATTGTCTGAGTTTCCATTATTTGCAATGGGAAAATCCACTTCACATAAAGAATGTTTCATGTAACAAACATGCCTCCGGAACGAATTAAATTTGTTACGTGAGGCGCCACTGTATATGGTTGTGTCTCAGCATCCCTGAAGGTTCTGTTCGAGGAATCTCAGTGGATGCTGATTTTTGAGTTAAACATTTTCAAACATTGCCTCAAACATTGAGGCATCAGTTTAAGAATAACCTGCTTTTTAAAAGCAACCAACCTCGAGAATCACAGCAGGTGGCAGGTTTTGTTTTGTTTTTTTAAACAGTCATCTACTCTAGTCACAGTCTAGATTAGGACCTCCCACAACTGATATTTCATAAAAGAAAAAGACTAATGCCATAATCACACCATACCTCAAATCTTTTGCCACCAAAAGACATTGCTTCCATGTACATTTAGTCTGCACTTTCTACTGGTAGCATATTTTAAACTGAATTGTGCTTTAGTTCAACTATGACATGCCACTAGCCTCCTCTTGTCACCGCATGTGCAAAAATATTTATATTTTCCATCTGTCACATGTAGGAAGGCATGTGATACCTTACACAAAGGTGGACTTGTTTATCAATCTGGTTGAACCGGAACCTATTTTATTAAAGCCTGTTCATTGTCCACAATAGCATGGTATTCATCTGCAGCTGAAGGTACAGTATATAGGAACAGGACATTCTCAAACAATGCAAACACTGCTCACATCAATCACACTGGGTAAACCTATACTGCAGTCGCAGTACTTCCCACACCAAACCACAGTTGTGCAAGTGTTGCCAACTGCAAGATTATGCCAATTTCCCAATTTACTGACAACTCTATTTCAGGAGAAATTAGCACAATATTTGAAAGGCAGCATTTCAAACTTTTCTATAGCACATCCGTTGCCCTTTCCTTTTGACTTCTTAAGCCATTTTTTTCATTAGAACATTTAAAACAGAAAGGTTATTTCAACATCTGCTGCTATGTATTAGCAGAAACACATGCATATCCTTCCACATTTTCTACAGACATGCTGTGGAAGCTAAAAAGTAAAAGCAAGGTTCTCAGTAGGAAAATACCGTATTTCCCGGCTTATAAGACACACTTTTTTTCTCCCCAAAGGGGGGGGGAATGTCTGTGCGTCTTATAGAGTGGTAGGGCCAATCCTGGAGCACCTTACCCCATCGTCATAGGTCGATGGATTCATATTGAAGAGCAGAATCCAATGCAAAACTCAGTTTTGAGATATCTCCTTCCTATCAAAAGTTATGGCCAAAAAACAAAAATATAAAAACAAAAAGAAAATACATTTTTTGGCAATTTTTTAAGTGGGTAGGAATTTTGGCCTTGAGGTTCAGGAATTTTGGGTTTGGCATCTGGTCACCCTGGCACAGATGCAATCCCAAGCAGCCTTCCCTGGCTTGGAGACTTGCTCCAAAGTAGACATGCACAAGACCTGGTCCCTGCTGCTCCATGCCTGCGCATCCCTCACTCTTCCCTATCTATCTAGATCCCCTCACCTTTCCCTATCTACCTGGATCCCCCCAGCCCCAAAAGAACCCCCCCCCCCCGATTTACCTGCCTTCCTGGACCATTTGCAATGAGATTTGTGCAAAAAGTTGGTGTCTGATCATTTGCAATGAGATTTGTGCAAAAGTCACAAATCACTGACACTAGAGATGATGAGTTTTTGGGGTTACCAGAAAATTAGAAGAGTGTTTGAAGCTTAAAATATTTCCTCATTTGTTAATGACAGTGATAATTGTTCTTAATAATTGTTCTTAATACTGTTGACTTTACATGGTTGAAATATTATTTTGCTATGTTTTATTAAATATATTAGTACACCATTTGGTTCAGAATATTTTTTTTCTTGTTTTGCTCCTCTAAACTTTGGTGCGTCTCAAGGTCCAGTGCATATAATAAGCTGAGAAGACGGTACAAACTTTGAGCAAAAAAGTTACTTTTTGTTTCACACAAAAGTCAAGCTAGGCTAGGTTTTTTCCTCCCTTCAGGCATGATAAGACAAATGCAGTTTTCCTATTTATTGTGAAGATGCAGATTATGCTAATGTTTCCAGTTCATGGAAAAGTCACATCTTTTTTAGGAGGTCACTGGAGCAACACCCTTTTCATGTCACTCTTTTCAACATCTTTTCATGTCTCATAGCCCAATACTGTGGGCTTTAGAGAGAGTGGGAGAATGCTGCTGTCATAAACTGCTCAGTGACAGCATGCAGAGTGCACAAAGGATAGCCCAGTTCAAACCATTGCCATGAAGTGGTGGCAATCTGCTGACGGGGATCACTAAAAATATTTTTACTTACCTACTGCTGACTTTTTGGCACAGCTGCATGCTATACTATGGCAAGGTAAGGACTTAAATATGTACAGTGGTACCTTGTAAGACAAACATACCCTACAATCCAGAGTAACTACGGGAACACGTAAGAGACATTACGTGTACCCGTAGTTACTGCACCAGCTAGTGAAAACCTATGGGAAATTCATATTGCAATCCAGAGCAAATTGTTCTTACACCGGAGCAAGGACTCCCCATAGTTACTCTGGATTGTACCCATAATTGCGTTGTTCTGGAAGCATGTTTCTCTTACAAAGCGTTCTTTATACAAAGCAGATTTTTCCATAGGAAATAATGGAAACTCAGACAATTGGTTCCACAACCCAAAAATATTCATATGAAAATATTAACTGTATGCAAAAATGATGACAAAACACTGTAATATAACAAAGAACACAATTACTGTAATATTAATTAAAAACCTGTAATATATTGTACAGTTAAACAGAAAAGAAAAATCTTTATTGCCAACGATGACTAATTTTCACTAAGAGTCACTAGTGTCTTTTTGAGCAACTTTAACAAGGAACCCATTTAACGACACTTGCTTTTGTCTACTTTTGTGGATTTCATGGAAATGTGACATTGCATTGTCATTCAACAGATTCATCGCTCGCACTGCTATAGCCTTATTAGGGTGGTACTTTTCTACAAAATCTGGCACAATTTCCCAATGTTTATTAACATCCTTAAGTTCATTTGATGTGAGGGATTCCTCCTCCTTTTTCTCCACCTCCTCTGCAGATGAGATCTCCTCCATAACCTCTTGCTGTTGCTAACAATGCAGATCCACTGATTTGTTTTATAAACTGTTGTAAAACTGTCTTACAAGGGCATTGTTTGTCTTACAAAGCAGAATTCCTTAGAATTTTTTTTTGTCTTACAAAGCGTTTGTCTTACAAGGTACCACTATACCTGTATGCAATAAAAGTGTAACACCCTCTTGTTAGTGATGGAGATACACATGTAAATATGCAAACATCTCATACAAATTTACTATCCAGATTTTGAGATAATTAAAAACATACTGAGCTTGTTTGACACTTATTGTAGTGAGACAAATGTATAACCGAGCACTATGGCTATGTAAGCCAATAGCCAACTCCCATCTAGTATCAACAACACGCAAAAGTAAAAAGCATTTCCTGTGTATGATGAAGCTTCCCAAATGTAAACTCAAGATACATTTACTGCAGCCCTCCTGCCACGTTCCTAGAGAAAGTGAGTACGTGTTTGTTCAATGAATTATGTGAAGAAAGTGTTCCTGGCATGGGAAGCATTTATTTCTGACATCGCCATTATGGTGAATGATCTAAGGTACCATTTGGAGCTTTAAATATTTAAATACAACCAAGATTAAGAGAGTGTTACAGTCTGGATGACACAGAACAAATTAATTCTTTTAACAGAACTGCATTTCTTTTTCATAAAGTTTCAGACGAATATGCATTACAGTCCAGTACTAAGATTTTGGGCCCAAAATTGGTTCATTTCAATGGAACAATAAACCAGGAATGCAACCACAATCTAGGAAAGCCTTCTTTACAAAAAAAAAAGTCCTCTCTTCACAGCTTTACATAAATCAGCTTAAGTCTTTTGATCAACATGGCAGCCAAATTATTCTAATCACTCCACAAAGGCATTTAAGACTCTGCAACTATTATAATTTTTACGTCTATCATTCTAGATAGTTCAATCAAACGTTTTTTATTTCAATTACTATGCCCTTGTTCCTATGGAAACAATTTTTTGATAGTAAAAAGGATCCTAGAAAAATTAATCACCATTAGCATTAGAGATTTGGTAGAGAGTGGAAAAGGAAGGATGTTTATGACTATAGTTCTGAATGCAAAATCTTGCTAGGCAGATTATATACATATTCCTGCCTTGTTTACTTGAAGATGTGCCTCTTTTACAAAACATATGGGGCATGCGAAACAGAACACCTATTAGCAACCCCAAACTGTTATTAGACTAGCAATTACTGTATGAAGAAGCTGACCTCTCTTTTCCTTGCAAAACCACACCCTAAGTGTACATAGAATGGATAACATCTAACACAGGACACTGTGATAGCTGAATCACTTGATGTTCCAAAAAGGTTATTGTTATAAAGAAATAATAGCTAAAAGTTCT
Source organism: Cryptoblepharus egeriae (assembly GCA_030015325.1). Classification (NCBI taxonomy): domain Eukaryota; kingdom Metazoa; phylum Chordata; class Lepidosauria; order Squamata; family Scincidae; genus Cryptoblepharus; species Cryptoblepharus egeriae. The sequence continues at coordinate 37,171,036 of JAREYC010000005.1, forward strand.
AACAGATGCAGTAAGAAGTGATACTAAGGAAGTTGTGGAATTGTAACTTTGTTCTAGCAATGACTGTACCGAAAAAAACAGCAGAAACTTGGCTGTTTCCATAAATAAGAAGGAGGGTACCAGCTGGGTTGTCAACATGTAATAGTGATTTCTTAAGGCTCTTTATTTTCTCATGAGTGATTAGAGCTGTTCCACAATGCAGCTGTTGATGTAAAGAGCACAGTGCAATGGCAAGATGGCTGCAAGCCCACAATGTCTCTCGATCACAAAAATCATTCAACACCCAAGGTTGCAGGATTTTCCTCCATCTGGAAGTTTCTTTGGTAGAAAAAAGACACCCTTCTGAGCACATCTAACACTCAGATAAATGCTTTTCAGAACCTTCTTCATCACTTTGAAGAGTCTGCTAGATTTTTAATAGCCACTTCAGATGAAAAGAAATGTAACAATTAGAGACTGTTGCCATTAAAAGAAAACACTTTTCAGGTGAGCTTACTACACCAAGTGTATGCTACCATGTTAAAATCAGTAACTTGGGGTATAGTCCTAACCTAGGCTAGCACAACTCATTGGTCTTCCTATTCCTGTGGTGATGTAAGGAAGCAAGTGCACTGGCCTAACCCTACAAGTCATGGTGCATGTCTCTAATGGCAGTTTTGTGACACCCCCAGTTCAGCACAGGACTTATGCCAGGGCTTATGCCGGCCTAACCAAAGGTTAGGGTTGCAGCCTTAGCATTGGACTGTATGAATGTGAAGTCTTGGGTCTGTTCACCAAATGTCACCTAAATATTTTGTTGACTTTTTAATCTATTTACTGTCAGATTTTTGCGTTGCCTTCAGCAATGTTTTCAGGGCAGTTTACAAAACAGAACATTAAAATAAAGTATCACAAAGATTAAAGCAACACCACTCTAACAGGATAATTAGCTACCTGGGTAACAAAAGGGCTATTTACATATGATTGGTAAGTGAACCTATCTGAGGAAACAATGTCACAACTGGAATGGTACGATCAGGAGTAAATTATTATCCAATTCTCCTTTGATGGTAAAGAGTCTTTGGAGGATGCCTCCAGTGAGGACCTCAGTGCATGGACATTGTGATACAAGAGATATTAATTTAACAATACTGATTCCCTAGTGGGACTCTAATCATGCTAACTCAAGACTGTCATCTTGTACAAACCTGAATGGGTGCAAGTCTCATTGAATATAATCGGACCTACTTCCTGTGCAATAGGCATAATTCTATGCAAGTACAATCACTCAGAATTAGGCCCTGAAACAGATTTGTATCTAGTAGAGCTTTTAAACTTCAGCCAGATGTATCACCCCTTCAGTAACATAGCTGCTGTATTGACATGTCATTTTCAGGTTTCTTCAAATGCAGTTCCACATACAGTGTAAGACAGCAGTGGAAGGTTATCAAAGCATGCCTAATTATGGCCACATTCTCAATTCAGTGCTTTGAAAATCTGGTGATATTCAAGTATTCCCGAGGCTAGAAGCAAATATGAAAACCATTTTTGCCACAGGGGTCTTATCAGATGTAGGTCAAGAGGGCGGCCACAATGCTATCCAAAGTTCAACTTCAAATATCAGAACTAATTAAATAAACAAACTCACGAATTATACTTGCCATCTGTCCCTCAGAAGTATTCTGAAAGTCAAACTCAGTCCTTTAATTATACTTCCTGTGTTCTTGCATATTTGGCTCAACTTGATACAGCAGTTTTTGGTACATATTTCTTAGACACACCACATGTACAGATTTATAAATTTAACAAATTCATTATATAGGAATATTTCTGCACATGTTGGAAAATCTTTTCACATTTCTTAGGATGTCACAAAAAGCTCTACTAAAGTCTCTTTCCACTACAAAATAGCAATCTAATGAATAACTGGAGAAAAATTCTAAGCTATGCTCACATTTGTCCAAATCTTATTTTGTTCTTCTATGTGAACATTTTTTAAAACTATACTGCACATCTTGAACCTGTAAAATAGGGTTCACACAGTAGCCCAAACTAAGAAAAAAAAACAATCTTCTTCAAAACACACTAAAATGAACTCAGGCAGCATTCCAATCAAACAAGCCCAAGGAAACATGTTAACCAAAAAATCCAAAAATAGACTAGATTGAAAAAGATAACTAACTACTCTTTCTTTCCCATACCCTTATCTCCCATGAGAATTATGTCAGTTATTAACTCAAGTAGCTCTTCAGTATTTTTGTGCAAAGTAGTTACTATGCTACACAATGGTACAATCAAAACAGAAAAAAAAAATCAAGTACAAAAAGAGTCTGGCCAGCTTTCTAATTATGAGATTTCACAAAAACCTTAAAATTCATTTCATACAAGACAGGGAAAGAAGCATGTACCCATTGTGTACAAGTTGGAGGTTCTTCAGTTTGCATAAGTTCCATCTGACAACTTCTGTATGAGACATGCAAATTTATATTCCACAGACTGCAACATCCTTAGTCACCGTGTTTCTTTTACTATTCCGCAACTGGAACACTTACCCTGTCTCTTATAGTGTTGCACGAAACAACACTATTATATTTTCTCCCTCCACTCATTCAAACATCCACAAAATTTTGTACTTTTGGCTTTGCATATATTCTTCACATACCGGTATGTTGTTTTTTCCACCAAACACAAATAAAGATGGTCAGTATTATTTATACTATAAACTACCCCATCTTCATATTTCTATTTCCTCTAGTCTAAAAAGCCACTCTCATAAGAGTGGCTTTTCTAGTCCAAAAAGCCACTTCCACCTTACAACTACTGATATCATCAAGACCAGGAAATCACAAAAGTCCCTGTTTGCATAGGAAACAATACGGTACATTCACAAGACTGTGTGAACTGCAGTTTTTCTTTGGCATTCTTCTGACAAAAATATTGCAAGGATGAAGCTGTGAAAAACCACAAGCTTAAACATTCCTTACATCTATTCATCAAATGTAACTCACTAAGGGTCAAACTAGCTATGTTTTTCAACATACTGTTTTAGCCTGGGGAGGTGGTAAATAGCAGATGTAAGGTCCCTAATTCAGACACATACTCCTGCAGGGACAAAGTATCAAGCTCTCTTGCCCTGCTCTTGACAGTGAAATGGATGCAATCAGTTTCCTTTCAATTGTTTGAAAATTACAAAGCAGTCTACTTACTACCTCCATCTACTGCTCTCTTATCAAACTATTCAATGTGATTTGCATTTATAATATGACTAGCGAAAAGTGTAAAAAGTTTGCAGGAGTAAAATTCCCTCATATGCCATCCCCCCACAGCGCAACATCCCCCCATCGCGCAACATCCTTCCATGAGCAACAATCCCCCATGCACAACAACCCCCCATGCACAACAACCCCCCATGCACATCATCTCCCCCATGAGCATCAGCCCCGCAATGTGCATCAACCCCCTTTCATATCATCTCCCCATGCGCAACCCCCCCATGCACAGCATCCTCCACAGTGCAAAGCCTCCAAACAACATCCCCCAATGCACCAGGCATCGAGCACCAAATTGGCTGTATGTTGGTCAGTATTCCAATATAGGACAAAAACACATTGCAACCCTTTTCAGCTCCTTAAGGTTTAAATTTCTCCACTTTGGTTCTTGGTGGGTGTTGATGTCACAGAAGGAATACCCGCCCGAAATTTCATGCTTCTAGGTCCAGGGGTTGGAGGAGAGCATCCATCAGTCACCAATTCTTCAACGCAAAGTATAGGGCGGAAAACACGTTGCACCCCATTTCACTCCCAGTTGGAATTTCTGAAAACCGGTTCTTTGTGCACCCCTCGGTCACGAAAGGAACACCCACTCTACATTTCATGCTTTTTGGCAGTTTTGGCAGGGTGTTGATGTGTAAGTAAGTGAGTGACTTTTCTCTTTTATATATATAAGAAGATTAGCATAATATAATCCAATAGCTAGCATGGATACAAAAAGAAATGAGATGGGTGAAGAAAAATAAAAAATTGAAGCATACCCCCCTTTTTACACAGTTTTAAAGGTACAAGAAGCCCTGCAGGGGGTTCCCTGGACTCCCCAGGAATGCAGCACAAGCGCCAGGTAAGTGTAGAAACTTCCCTACCTCCTGGCATCAGTGTGATCCAGGGGACCGAACTGCTGTCTTCCACCTCTCCCTGCTCATTAAACCACTGGTCTAGATTTGAATCAAATAATTAATATATAGTGGTACCTCACTTAGCGAGTATCCCTAATAATAAGGGATTCACTTAGCAAGCTAAATTTTCCCTGAGAGTCTGACTAGAGTAGCGAACCACTCAGTGGTTATCCACTCAGCCATTCAAGTTCATTTCATTTCATTGACCTTTATTAGGCATAAAACATAACCGTACAATAACAGATAAAGTAAAATGAATACAATAAAGTATGAACAACTGCTATAAGTACAAGGTCGGAATGAATTAGGATCATATTAAAAGATATAAATAATATAAAATCTCGGTGACAAATTAGATACAATTTGTGCTTCTCTTGAACACTTCTATGAGAAAATCACTGACAGAGATGAGAACAACCAAACTATCTGAAGAAAATAACCAGTGAATTATGGCAACATCCTGAATGTGCCGTAAATTAAATAAAAAGTGAGATAAATATCTGGCTCTAATATCGATGTAATGGGTCCACTCAAGTTTGCTTGGGAACCTGAAGTGTATGTATGATTACAACGATCTCCTAGCGGAGTTCTGCTGAGGGATTTCCTCTGACCTCAGCTGAACTCTCTATGAGGAATTCCCCTGGATAGAGCAGCTTCATTTTTAAAGGTGCAGTGGCCATGAGGGAACTCCGTACTTGCCGCAAGCTCTCCCGGGCTGCAACAGAGCCCCCAGAGGTGGTGCATGTGCTGCAAGTGGGGCCAGGGTTGTTGAGTCTGCCCCAAATGCCCCCTCCAGCTGCAGCCAAGGGTAAGTGGGGGCAATTTTTTAAAATGGGGGGTTGTGGAACCCAATTGTCTGAGTTTCCATTACTCGCTATGGGGAAATCTGCTTCACTTAATGAGCAGGCCTCTGGAACCAATTAAATACATTGTGCGAGGCACCACTGAAGAGTCACTGACTGAATGACTGACTCATTCATTCAATGCCCAGCCAAAACCACCAAACCTAGGAGTGTGAAATTTGGGGAGGGTGTTCCTGCCATGACTGAAGCACCCACTAAGAATCGGGTTTTTGGAAATTCCAACTGGAAGCGGGTGAAAAGGGGCACAATGCATTTTCATTGAAGAATCCCTGACAGATGGATTCTCTGCCCCAACCCCCAGACCTAGAAGCGTGACATTCGGGGAACGTATTCCTTCTGTGAAAATGAACACCCACCAAGAACCAATGTTGAGAAATTTAACCCTTAAGGGGTGCAATATGTTTCTGTCCTATACTTAATATTTAAGACTGACTGATCAACACCCAGCCAACTCGGTGCCTAATGCCCTGGAAGAAAGGGTGAGCATGGGGGGATGGTGCATGCAGAGCGGTGTTGTGCATAGGGGAAAGGTGCACACGGGGGGATGTATGGAGGGGTGTGTGAAGCATGGGGATGTGTGAAGCATGGGGGAAGATGGACATAAGGGTCTGTTGTGCCGGGGTGGTGGTGTTGCGCACACGGGAGAACGTGTTGCGCATGGGGGAAGGCGTACTTGGGTATTTTCCTCCTGCAATGCAGGTACATTTTGCCAGTACATAATCATTCATTGGTATCCTTCAGTCTTGAAAGACTATGGTATCGTGCTCTGATTGGAGGTCCTGAAACAGCATCTAGTGTGGCTAAGAAGGCCAATTCGAGAGTGGCAATCCCTCCCACACTGAGGACAAATAAATTCCGTCCCCTGCCCAGGCCCCAGGTTTTGCTGCTTTCGGGTCTGTCTCTTTGCTTCAGCCTGCCGAACAAGTATCTCTTCCAGTTGGTGAAGGCCATGCTGGGTCTTTTGTCTCCACGCTGAACGATTGGAGGTCAAGGTTTCCCAGCTGTTGATGTCCATTCCCAAGGCCTTTAGATCCCTCTTGGAGATGTCCTTGCATTGCAGCTGTGGTCTCCCTCTAGGGCGCTTTCCCTGCACTAATTCTCCATATAGGAGATCTTTTGGAATCCGACCATCAGCCATTCTCACGACATGCCCAAGCCAGCGTAGATGCCGCTGTTTCAGAAGTGTGAACATGCTAGAGATTCCAGCATCATATTGGCCAACTTGGTGCTGACAAGTGTATTTGATCATGCAAGTAACCATGCAATCTGAAAATACCACCTACATCCTACATTAAAACATTTTATGTGTACTTTAAATATTCCTGTAGTAATTTTGCAAATCTGCTCAAACAAAACTGTATATAAAATGAACACTGTCTAATATTTCCAAGCTCTAGTTAACAAAAATATCTATCCAGTATGAAGCAAAATGAGACACAGCTGCTCAAGTACACTCATCTGGTCTGCTGGCAAGAAACACAACAAAATTCCTCTACGTTTTCTCATACATCTGCTCCCTTATCTCTCTTCATCTTATAAGCTAAGTTCAATGGCTGATTTACATTGTAAACTTCTATTCATTTTTTTGTTTTTTAAAAACCACTAGTTCCAAAAAGCTGTCCAGATGCTGGCTACCAACACAATGATTCAAAGCACTATAAGTCACACCTGCGCAGAGTTTGCCAGTGTCTACACCAACGACAGGAAGCTGCTGTGATCCTGCAAAACTTCTCATTCATTTACCCAGAAGATGCACCTGGCGAGGCTGTGCAAGACATTTGGAAGATAAATGACATTCAAACACCACTACTGCAGATTATTTCAAGTAGCACAAATTTACCAGTAAACTGTGACTGTATCAGAGAATCTGCTGTTTTTTTTAATAAAATATACTCAGTTTTGCTGCCAGTTTCTTGCTTTGTGTTTATGCTACCATATATGCTACCAGTTTGTACAGCATTATTGCATCAGCTGCATATTCAAAAACAGTAGCTAGAGTAGGATTAAATATGGATTAGGAAAGCAACTTCTTAAAGCATATTATTTTATTTCTTTGTGATACACAACAAAATGCAATCATAATCATACATCATTAGTGCTTCTTGAAAGACTAATGTCCTACTCCTAATACCTATTTTTGTTCCCTCAACATGAGAGTTCTAAATATCTCTGTAATATTTTATTCTTTTTGTAATATGTTAGTGTTTTTATTGCTGGATTTTCTGGATTTTATTAAGTGTATTTTACTGTACTTTTAATTATTTTTATCCCATCTTTAGCTGCCTATGGTCTTTATGAGTAAGGGGTGGTAAAATAAGGTAAAGAAAGAAAGAAAATGATCTGATCACATTAATTTTCTCCACATGCAAATCACAAAAGCCTTTCCTTCCCTTTTCTGTTTACAGGGATGTCCTAACATTAAACTTTAGGGCTCCTAGGTAGGTAGAGGAGGGAATTTCAGCAGGTGTAGCTTGCTGTCTCAAATTACATAAAGTTGAAAGTTTGAACATCCCTGGGACTCTACCACATTATTATTTTCCTAATATGTTAGAAAGAGAAATGGTAAGACTTTATCACATCTTGATCTTTTAACTTGTTATAACTCAAAAACAAAACACACAAGGATAAATGCAGGTGCAACAATTTCTGCAGTTACACAGTACTTTAAAGCAGAGGTTGTCTGCTGAGACAAAAAATTCAAGACAAATCACTTCATTAGCACAACTAATATAATGACCTTAGCAGAGATACCTAAATTGTCTCTCCTGTAATTTTTCTTCATTTCCCCCCTCCCACTTTTTCCTCCCATCTTGACTAGCAGAAAGTTTTTAACAGATGTAGGCCTTCGCTCTGTTGTCTCTCACTAGTCAAAACAAAACATGCTAATGTATGCATTAGTGCTGCTCCCGTTTCTTTTAATGCGTTTAAGTTATCAATTTATTATTACAGTATATTAAAATCATCCCATGTTTGCAGCTACATGGTTCTCCCCATCTTAGAAAAGTCTGTTAATACAATAAGATCACAAGATGACCCATCTTCATAAGATTTTTAAAACATACCCACAGCCAAGCCCCATTTTCAGCTTTATTATCTGTTTATGCACTTTGCATTTGTTTATCATCTGTTTATGCACATTTAATGCACTTTGCCCTCCTCTCAAGGAAGCTTTAAAAAAGCTAACAGATAAGAAATATAACAGAATCAAAACAATTAAAAATAATAAATACAAATAAAATAAATCACTAAATCTAAATGTAAGCTAGAGAAGAAACAGAAAGCCAAAATTCAACAATAGAGAAAGGCCAACTGAAACAGTGAATACATTTTCAGCCAGCACTGGAACAAAAGAAACGTAGGTACTTTTGCATGTTAATGCCAAAAGCATTCCAAAAATGCCAAAGCTGCATTTTTGTAGGAGAAAGAAGATGTTTCCTATGCAAGGACAGCCAACATCAAGTCTTATTGGTCCAGAAAGGACACAGCTGGCAAACCAGTCATAGCTAAGAAAGGGCCACCCAGGCCACAGCCTAGATGTCAGCCTAGTACTGTGGAACCTAAACTGTGAAACTGGGGAGCTGTGGAAATCAGCCACAGGAGCCATTGAATTCTCAGGAAAAGTCACCATAATACACAACATATAGGATTGTAGCAATAATGGGGAGCTGGTTGACTCTAATAGAGTCAATGGTTCAGCAGGTCAAGGAAGTCACCAGTCAAAAATCTGGAAATCACTAGTGTAGGGTTTTACATCTATGTATAAAGCTGTTCCTGCCAAGCTTTGAATCTATTCTAAGAGAACAATTCCAGAACAGGCTGACAATCCAATTTGAACTCCAGAATTCCTCACCAATTACATTTGTCTTATCCATATTCAGTTTGCCCTCATCCAGTCCCTTACCAACAATAGACAACATTTCAGAACATCCAGTAGGTCTAGCCTTGGTCTAATACCTAAATGGGAAGCATATATTATGCACTTCTTGAAAATATTTCTGCATTACAATCTCCTTTACAATATTTATAGTAAAACAAATATCTGTTCCAGATTTTTAGGTAAAATTCTCACAAAACATATTCCAGGTGCAACACTCATGATTAAAGAGTGTTGCATTTAATTCACACAGCAGCCTGGGTTCAGAAGTAGGTCAACAATTAATGAAATTAGTGATTTATGTTCTAATTACAGTGGCGCCTCACGTAACAAATTTAATTCGTTCCGGAGGCATGTTCTTTATGTGAAACATTTTTTATGTGAAGCGGATTTTCCCATAGGAAATAATGGAAACTCAGACAATTGGTTCCACAGCCCCCAAAATATTCATATAAAAATATTAATTGGATGTAAAAATGATGACAGAACACTGGGATCTGTCATCAGATCAGATTCAAAACATGCATTCAATGTGTATGATCTTATGAAGTCTACTTAGGCTGCAGTCCTAAAGACACTTTCCTGGGAGTAAGCCCCATTGAACACAATGGGTCTAACTTCTGAGTAGACATGGTTAGGACGCTGCAGTCCAAGACACTTTCCAAGTGTCTCCTCACTCTCTCCTTCTCTCCATTCTGAGCCCTTCTCTCCCCTGCTCCCTTCTGGCTAGCCCTGAGCTGCTTCCCTCTTCTCCACTGCTCTTCTCTCCCTCTGCCCAGCGGACACCCAGCCACAGGAGGAACAGCATGGAAGTGTTGCTTTCACTATGGGCAGGTGCACTAGGCAGCCCTGATGCCATGGCTGCCAGCCAACAAATGTTTTCTTTACGTGAAGCAGAATCCCAGAGAAATTTTTATTTGTTATGTGAAACATACTTTACATGAGGCATTCTTTACGTGAGGCGTCACTGTATATATATTTAAATGTATGTATAAAGTGTACATGTAAAGCAAGTGATGTAATAATCCAAAAATAATTGGAGGGAAAGAATAGGAAATGGATGCCCAATCCTTTACCCGTAGATGTATCTGTACAGTTACTCCTTACTTCCAGCAGCTTTTGCTTATCCTCATGGAGAAGCAAAGGGGACCAGGAGAGCTCAAATTTTTACAAATCAGCTAAAAAAGGATTAAGCATTATGTTATAGAGACAATACACAAATTTTCATGCAACATGTAGTGATGTTTTCTGCTGGCTTGTACGACAACTAATCTTACAAAAGAGAGAGAAAGTTATGAATACATGCATCATTAAGATAGCAAATCTACAGCAAGGTAATACAAGTCAGTTACATACAAGACAGTAACAGTTTTCACTTTGTACTCACTCTTACAAAGTTGTCAGGGAACAAACCTCTTCTGCCTTTGAGCTGTCCTTCCCACCAGCCTCCATCCTCTTTCTTGATATGGGTGATTATGTCACCTACAGCAATTGTCAGCTCATCATCATGCTGAGCTTTGTAGTCAAACTCCACTATCGCCTCCACTGAAATAGGAAAACATAATACAATTAGAACTAAATAAATGAGGTTTTGAAACGTTAAAACAGATACTTTCAGTATTTTTAGAGATTTAAGATAAATAAGATTAAGGACAACCTGCTTCCAATATATTCAACACATGCATTTAGTGTTTATATACACATGCATTTACAGTGCTGCTTTGGTTTACGAACATAATTTATTCCGGAAGCATGCCTGTAGCCCAAAATGCTTGTTAAGTGGATTTTCCCATAGGAATTAATGGAAACTCAGACAATTGGTTCTGAAGTCCAAAAATATTTATATAAAAATATTTACCGTATATATAAATTACTAGCAAAAAGTGTACCCACGTTGCGGGAGTAAAATTCCCCCATGCGCCATCCCCCCACTGCGCATCAATCCCCCACACACATCAACCCCCATAAAACATCCCCCATGTTCATGCACCCCATGTGCATCATCCCACCTATGTACATCAGACCCCCATGCACAACAATCTGCATGCGCAACATCCCCATGTTCATCCCCCTATGTGCAACATCCCCCATGCGCAACATCCTCCCATGCGCAACATCCTCCCATGCGCAACATTCCCCATGTTCATCCCCCATGCACAACATCCCCTCATGCGCATCAACCCCTCATGTGCATCATCCCCAAAGCTCAACATCCCCCATGCTTAACATCCCCCATGCGCATCAACCCTGCATGTGCATCAACCCCCCATGCGCAACATCTCCCCATGCGCATCAACCCCTCATGCACATCATCCCCCAATCCGAAACATTCCCCCATGTGCATCAACTCCCATGCGCATCAACTCCCTATGCGGAACATCACCCATGTGCAGCATCCTCCCCAGTGCAAACCCTCCCTTCAAACAACATCCCCCCAATGCACTAAGCTCCAAGCACCAAATTGGCTGGATGTTGTTCGGTCTCCCTTGTTAAGTATAGGACAAAAACACGTTGCCCCCTTTTCAGTCCCTGAAGGGTTAAATTTCTTCAGATGGTTCTTGGTGGGTGTTCAGGTGACAGAAGGAACTCCCAGAATTCCATGCTTCAGGCCCAGCAGTTGGGGCAGAATGTTGATGAGTCAGCAATTCTCAATGCAAAGTATAGGGAGGAAAACACGTTGCGCCCCTTTTCACCCCCTTCCGGTTGGAATTTCCAAAAACCGGTTCTTAGTGCACCCCTCAGTCATGGAAGGAACACCCACCCCAATTTTCACACTTCTAGGCCCAGCGGTTTTGGCAGGGCGGTGATGAGTCAGTAATGACAATGAAGATTAGTTTTATAAAATGCATTGCGCCCCTTTTCACCCCCTTCTAGTTGGAATTTCTGAAAACTGGTTCTTAGTGTATCCCTGCATCATGGAAAGAACACCCTCATCAAATTTCACGCTTCTAGGCCCGGTGGTTTTGGCTGGGTGTTGATGAGTCAGTGATGATGATGAAGATGCCTTTTATATATATAGATTACAAAACACTAATATAATACAAAACACTGTAATAAAGAAAATACTGTAGTACGTAACTGTATTATGCCTTTGAAAACCTTCATGGCTGGTGTGAGGGAGACAAGAGAGAGGCAGATGACTTTCACTATCAATAACAGAGTCACTGCTATCCATTGGCTCAATGAAATCTTTGCCCTTTCCTGCAACTTTAACATTCCCAGGCTAATGATGGGGAGCAGCTCTGGAACATTGATAAGGCACACCTTCCACACTGCCACACACAGATCTCACACACAACTTGCTCCGACTGCTCCTCCCAGATCCCCCCCCCCATGAGTTTCCTGGTCATGGAGGTCTGTTCCAAACTTTGTCCAGGACTCCACCCCAGATCAAGGTTTGTGTGTCCCTCTCCCCTGAGAGTTCCCTCCCCCTGTTTCAAACTTCCTCAGAAGTCCTCTTCTTCCAAGACAGTGCTCTTAAACCAAGTGAAAATTTCTGAGAAAATTTTGTCCTTAATCTAAAACACTCATAATCCAAGTCACTTTTAAAACTAGGCACTAGTGTATTACTTATATATGCAGCAGAGCATCACAACTCTCTGATGTGTTTATCTGCACGGCACAATAACTTGCAAACATGGTATTACAATATTTATACTATTCTTCATATTTTTAAGTTCTCATATAGAAAAGTCTCCCTTTATGGGATCCCTTTATTAACAAAACTTCTCTAAGAACAACTGTGAGGAAAGAAACTCCCACAATTGTAGTAAAAACAAATAAGAATTATAAAGAATTATGCATCCTAATAGAGATTCATAAATGCTATCACAAAGTAAAATAGCCTTTCAACTGTACCGAATGAGTATCATTTGGGATAATTTCTAGAAAACAATTCATCCCACCATCTCCTACCTTTCCTCAAATCTTCTCTAACACCCAAATCTTCAACACAGAGGTGATGGGAAAAGCATGTTCATAGTAACAGAGATAGAGGAGTAATTGCCTGCTTTAAAATCTAAGAAAAATTCCACTCAACTTTTTCCTTCTTAGCTCTATCTTCTGTTGACTTCTAGACCTCTGTCTAGTAAACCATTCAATAGCTGTATGCATTTTATCAGTCTTTAGGATCTTCCCTCCCCCACTTCCTCATCCTTATATACACTAAATTGGTACCATAGTTTTCATTATACAGTCAGGTTTTTTCTGTTAATTATACAGTCAGGATTTTTCTCTTAATCTCCATTCTATTTTCCCTAAGGTCCTACTATTCCTAACACTCTTCTCAAGCAGTAGTATTTGAAGTCCTCCTAGAATGCTATTCAGTGGCATTTCCCTCACAAATACATTTGACACTACAGATCTTGGTAAATAAGACGGAAATGCTGTACTATTCTACTGAAATAGTCTGGCTTCCAGATCCCCGAACAGCTACACTTAGATATCCCTGACTTTTTTCCAAGGAACATTTTCCCAAGGACACATCCTCTTCAGCATATTTGCAGTGAAGAGGTTGAAGGAGCAAGTATAAAAATGCCAACATGCATCAGCTTCCAATGCAGAAATCAATCTGTGCCACAGTACTCCAGCACTGGAGTTGTCAGGGAAACCACACTGCCAAGAAAATCAGGGAAATGTTGACCCAATGTGGTTTATTAAGATAAAATATCATCTTGGCAGCTGCCACATTCATAGGACTACGTCATCCACTCTCCTGCAGCTGATGTTCCTCCGGAAAGGTGGAAGTGGTAAAAACTAAGAAAGGTGGAAGTGGTAAAAACTAAGGTAGATCAAGCTATTACGCTTCACTTGCTCACATAGGCTCTCTCACTGTGGAAAAATTGTGTCTCCTTCCCGACCACAATTTTATACAGCAATATTGTACTCAGTATTTATATACCACTTTTCACAAAAACCTCACAGAGTAGTTTACATAATAGATGAAAGGATTGTTTCCTATATGAAAGCGCTCACAACATATAAGATTCAAAAGCGACACAGTCTGGAAAATATCCTATGCTTGGGTAAATAAGGACAGTTCACCTTCGGTTAAATACTGCACAAAGAGCCACCACCACTATACAAAGAAACAACTTTATACACCCTCTCTAGTCTACCCAATCAGCAGGGTCATAACTTTATCCAACTTTCCAGCACTGATGCAGATATGACAATGCAGCTACATGAAGGAAACAAATGTTTCCTTGGCATGAAAAGTAGATTAGGCCACCACTCTTTTCTCAAGAATTGTGCTTTTCTGAGCAACCTGATAAAATCAGTGCTAAAAATCAGAAGAAATGCGTGCTTCTGTTCTATACAATATGAACCAACACGAATATGATTCTGTTATCTGTGGCAAGAATAATTTTTTTATGAAAACAAGCAACAATAGGTCAGGACTTTCCCAGAAATAGGACTAAATAGGGGAGAGGGAGAACATAAATTTCGTTAGATGATCCAAGGATAAAATTAGGATACAGAAAAATAAATCTATAGGAATCTTGATTAGCTATCTTGACTATATTTGAATGTATAGTATTGGTTCGGAAATTCATTTCGCTTCTGAAATATTTCTCTACCAATGAATGCATAACACAAGTTATGATGAAACACACAAACCAATAAGTAAGGGATCTTAACAGCAAAATGGAACTGATTATAAAGTAATCTTGTAATTGCTCCTAGCATTTCCTGCTAGAAATACTGACTATTACAGTCTGTCTTAGAGGAAAAGGAATTATCATAAACCTACAAGCAGTGTGCCAGCTTCTCAACAGTTGCTGTTTTTGAGCAGTCTTCAAGATAGGTTCAAAAATACTTAATTCAGATTTTGCAGTTAGGTAAAATAGGTAAGGGGAATGAACAGCATGAAAAGTCACGGTCATAACCCATATTCTAAATCAACATTTCATTGCTGCAGCATAGTCCAGATATTAGCACAGGTTTTACTTTCACTCAATAACTTGAATCCCTTGCAATTCAAATTTATACACATCTAGCGAAATGTACACATGTTGCATGAGGAAAATACTCCCCATGTGCCATTCACATGGTGTGCCATCCCAGTGCGCAACATCCCCCAGTGCGCATCAAACCCTCATGCACAACATCTCCTGAATGCGCAGCAACCCCCCAATGCACAACAACGTCCCTCCCAGGCACAACACACCCTGCAATATCCACCTGCAATATTCCCCTCCTACTCCCATGTAGGATTTGGAGCTGGTGTTGATCAGTCTTCAGTGTTAAGTATAAACCGAAACTATGTTGCACTCCTTTTCAGCTCCTTGGGTTTAAATTTCTCAACATCAGTTCTTGGTGGGTGCTCCCATTATGTAAGGTATACGCACCCCAAATTTCATGCTTCTAGGTGCAGGGGTTCGGGCAGAGCATCCATCAGTCAGCGATTCTTCAATGTATAGGGAGGAAAATGTGTTATGCCCCTTTCCCCTCCCTTCCAGTTGGAATTTCCAAAAACCAGTTATTAGTGGGTACCTCCATCACAGAAGGAACACCCCCCACCAAAAAAAATTTCATGCTTCTAGGTTCAGTGGTTTTGGCTGGGCATTGATGAGTCAGTGAATGAGTGACTTTTCAATTACAGTGATGCCTCACATAAAGAGCTTAATTCATTCCGGAGGCATGCTCTTTAAGTAAAACGCTCCTTAAGTGAAACAGATTTTTCCATAGGAAATAATGGCAACTCAGACGATTGGTTCCACAACCCAAAAAGTATTCATATAAAAATATTAACTGGATGTAAAAATAATGACAAAACACTGTAATTGAATTCAAAACATGCATTCAGTGTGCATGATCCTATGAAGTCTACTTAGGCTTCAATCCTAAGACACTTTCCTGGGGAGTAAGCCCCATTTAACATAATGGGGCTTACTTCTGGGTAGACATGGTTCAGAGGCTGCAATCAAAGACACTTTTCTGGGAGTAAGCCTCATTTAACACAATGGGGCTTACTTCTGAGTAGACATAGTTAGGAAACTGCAAAGACAGTTTCCTGGGAGGCTTACCTGGGCTGCTGCTGGAGGTTCAAGGTGGTTGGTGAGGGCAGTTGGGGGCAGCTGCCTCTGGCACCTCCAGGCAACTGTCCCCAAGTTGGGGGCAGTTAGAGGTAGCAGTGCTGGCCGGCAGCCCTTTTAAAAAGCCTCTGTGCAGAGCGTCAGGGCTGTATAAGTGCTCTTTAAGTGAAGTGGAACTTGTTATGTGAAGCAAGATTTCTTGGAAATTTTTCCTTGTTATGTGAAATGCTTGTTAAAGCGAGGTACCACTGTGTGTGTGTGTGTTATGTGTGCATACACACACACACACACACACACACACACACACACACACACACACACACACACTAGCCAAATCTACCCATCATTGAGGGAGTAATCCCCCTAATGCACCACCCACCCAGCTTTGTACCAAATCGGTTCTTGGTTCTAACATCACAGAAGGAATACATTCCCTAAATTTCATGCTTCTAGGTCCAGGGGTTCAGGCTGGATGTTGATCAGTCAGTCTTCAATGTTAAATATAGGGAGAAAAACACATTGCTACTCTTCTAAAAATTGATTATTTTAAATCAATAATCACATCACAGAAAGAATACCCTCCCCAAATTTCACTGTTTTGAAATTTCCAGCGGTTTTGGCTGGGAGTTGATGAGTTAATAATTCTGCAATAAAAAGTATAGGAAGGAAAACAAATTGCAGTGACAGAGTGACCATTCAATTTTTATATATAGTTTCGATGAAGAAACTTTTAACCTTTTGAAATCTTCATGAGAAGCAGTGAGGAGGAAGTAATGAACCCTTTCGTAACCTTCTATTTCCACCCACAAGTTGTCCCCTTAGCAATTCTTCTTTCCGCTGTTACCTTCCCACTGAAGTGGTACCTATTAATCTTCTGTACTTGCATTTACATGCTTTTGAACTGCTTGGTTGGCAGGAGCTGGGCAAGTAATTGGAGCTCATTCTGTCTTAACAATACTTGTTTCTCAAAGTGCTGACTTGCCAACCTTCAGCTCGACAAGCACAGCATCTATAACCACTGAGCCACCACAGCCCCCATTTCACTGATTAACTTGACTTTTAACTTTTAACTGAATGAATGAATGGTTCTAGAGCGTCAGCCCAAGATTGTTCTGGGAATGACAATCTGTGTGGGACCCCCCAGAACTGATGTTACGGCCAAAGCGACATCAAACAAGAAGTGACAGCACCATGGAGCCAGAGTTCCTCCATGTCTACATACAGGTATGACCAAAACCTCCAAATGGGTTTCTTTAAGGATAATGAAACTCTTCAACAAATAGGTCTGTTCTGATTAACAGTTAGAATGAGATGCCATCATTCTTGAAAAAGTTAGGGAATATCCGTCTTATTTTGTAAACACATATTTCTGACAGCCACTGAAATCTCATTACCAATCCTAACAGCATCCAGCATTTCTCCATTTAGTTGTTTCCAAATGCCTTTCCAACTACAACTTAATGACTAGAAAACTGTGTGAAAGGGGAAGCACCGTATCTGTAAGGTGGCTTTAGTTTGTTGTCTGATTAAATATGAGCTGATATGACTTAGACTTCACATTGTAAGTTTCACGCAAGAGGCTTAATCATGATCCATTTTTAGATTTCTCTTGAAATCTGTATGCCTTTGGCTATGTGTGTACCATATTTCAGCTGCTCTTTTTAAACTACCATTAACAGTTTTGACAACAGTGGGCATATAAGACCTAAGCATATTTCTACATATTTTTTTACATTTTTTAAAATAGATAATTTAAATAGACCATTTTTAAAAACCTTTTTTTGAAAATAGAACAGTTTAAACCAGTGGTGGGATTCAAATAAATTAACAAATGTCCTAATAACCTAAATTAACAACAGGTTTTATGTCCCATTAGTAACTGGTTCTCAGAACCAGACACTCATTAGCAAAGAGTTCTATAGAACCTGTGAGAACCCCCTGAAGCCCACTGGTTTAAACTCATCCCACCGGTACTGTGGAAGATCCAAATTTAAAGACATATGTGCATTCTTTTTTAGACAAGCAGAAGTGACTCCTAAAGAGTGTGGATATTATTGCAAGGAGAAATTCCATATTGGTTCAACAGAAAAGTACCTACTAGCTTTAGATGCTATACCAGGGGTCATCAACCTTTCAGCAGTGTAGTGCCAAACTTATGCTACAATGTTATTCCACATGCAGACACGATTATAAACTACATTATATATAAATAATATATTTTGTTAGTTATAGTTATATAATTTATATGCATATATAGAATGTACATGCAGCAACCATCTCCCAGTATTTTTTCTGACATCCATCCAGCACATGGCTCCCTCTGGATCCCCTAAGGGGCTTCTCCATCACTATGGTGCTGTGGGACCTGGAGAACAGCCTGATCCTATCCTTGCCATGCCTCTTGCACAGAGGCTTACTTCTGAGCAGAGATGCTCAGGATTAGGCTCTTAGAATGCCCATAACTCCACTCCTTCCTGGGAGTAGGTTCCAATGACTGAAAGGGGCTTACTTCTGAGTAGAAAATGCAGAATGCACTCTCAGAATAGAATCATAGAATCCTAGAGTTGGAAGGGACCCAGTAGGTTATCTAATCCAACCCCATGCCTGTAGCAGGAAATCCTCCTAGAGCATCTCCGACAGGTGCTCATTGAACCTCTGATTGAAGATCCCCAGTGAGGGAGTGTTCACCACCACCCTTCATAATCTGTTCCACTGCCGAACTGCCCTCACCATCAGGAATTTTTTCCCTGATATTCACCTGATATCCTCTTCTCCACCCTTTCCATTCTGATAGTGACAGGGTGGGATGAGGGTGGGGAGAGACAGTGCCATTCTGGACACCAGTGATGGTGATGGGCAGCTGCCTCTGGGCTATTGGGACAGCAACAGTGGCAACACCACCTAGGTGTGTGCCTCTGGGGCACCTCCGGGGTGCCTTGGTGTGCCGCCAAGCAGTGTTCTGAGTGCCGAGCTGCCAAGAACCGGATGGAGGAGCATTACTGAGGGCCGGATGGAGACTCCCTGACAGCAACATTTGGCTCCAGGGATGGAGTTTGGAGCCAGCTTATCTTCCGTCTGTTGAAAGAGAGATGGCATGCAAGCTAGATGTGTACATCAGTTATTGTAGGTATGTGTTCATCTTCACCAGCTCTGCAGGAAGATGTTACCTATTTGGTTTTTTCTTTAAAGGCTTAGTTGCTTTTTCCAGCTTTGACTAGACTTACGTCCCCTAGCTTCAGGATACCGCATCAAACATATTAATGATCAGAGCACAAGACCTTGACTTTAAATTATTTATGAAAGAGGAAAAGACAATAATGCATTACATTTATCAAAACGTATTTTAAATGAAACCATACAATTTTTTAGAAAGGGAAAATATGTAAATTATTTGATAAAAATTCATATGTATTTTTACATAAATTTTTATAAGCTATCTAAGCCAATGCTTTCTGTTGCAGTGCTTAACTTTACCCATGTTTGTTAAAAAAGAGGAAATTAACAAATTATTTTGAATGATAAATGGTTTGGTTCCATAAGTATATAGAAAGTAAGATCTTATAAAACATATCTAAAAAACAACAAACTAGAGGGGTCTTAAGAAAATGTACACTCACTTTACAGTTCTAAATTTATTGTGCTATAATTCACACATATACTGTATATGCATGGTGTTTACAGAAGGAGTTGCCAAACCTAGTTAATTGATTAGATCATGTACTTGAAATGTCCCCCAAAGGCATCATTGTTAGACCATGTACTTGAAATGTCCCCCACTGCTGACCAAGGGATCTGCAGACGTTATGCACACTGGAAGGGTTCTACACACCTCTTCAGTTGTTTCTATTAGATGTTTAAGTGTTGCAGGCTTTTGATAATGATGTATCTATTAGAGTCAATTAAAGTGTACACCCTGTATTTTACACACTTGCCTTTCTTAGTACAATTGTTCTTAGTACCTCTTTCATTCTGCTAATGCACATAGAAATGAGCACACTAGGCTCTGCATGTCTCATATAAGTCTTGAGAACATTTTATCTGCATGCTCAAAGAACAGAGGTTTCATTATTACACCAAAAATCTTTCTGTAGCTTCCCAATATTTGCAAGCCCACCTTCACTTCTCCAGCCTCAAAACCATTTCTCCTTGCCTACACCCTCCTCTCCCCTTTACATACAGTACTCATGCAGCACAGTTTAGCTGACAATCTTTTAGGATTAATGTAAACCTGATCCAATACTGCTGTACAAATGTGGGAACTTGGGGGAATTAGAAGGGAGTGCAGAGTAAGTGAAGCCTCTGTAGGACACAAGTAGTTCCTGACTACTTAACGAATACCACCGACTTATAGAAGATCTACCAGAACATTGCATCTACTGATAATTCAGGTTTGAATGAAGCAGAAATTTGCTATTTCCTTTCTTTCCCATGGAAATGTACAATAAGTATAATGTTTTACATAGAGAGATCATACTTGATGCCTGAAATACAGTTTTCCCACACTACTCTAAATCTTTGCTGTATTTTTGTGTTTTTAGAATCCCAATTATGTTGGTAGTAAATCACTATTGGCGTTTTATTAGGGCTAAATATACAGCATAAGCTGCAAAAGGCAGAGAACCAATTAGCTTACATTTCAACTTACGATACAGAAATTCAGTTGTTCTGCACTGCTTCACTTCAAACTGCTGTGAAATATATGGGAAACAAGAAGCCACAGCACTAAAGAAACTAAGGCTGCAATCCTAACCACACTTTCCTGGAAGTAAGTACTATTGAACACAATGGGACTTACTTCTGAGTAGACATGCTTAGGATTGCATTGATAGGCTATTCAGTGGTGGGCTCCAGCAGGTTCGCACCTACTCGTTAACCGATTGTTAACGAGACATAGGACATATAAAATTTAAAAATAGCCATTTAAAAGGGGCTGCTAGATGGGCACAGAACCGGTTGTTAATTTCTTTGAATCCTATCACTGGCTATAATCCAGTGTTACTACGGGACCTTTTACACCAATATAGTTATGGTGCCACCTATGGGAAATGCATAGAGCAATCCAGAGTAAGTGCCTCTTATATCTTCCCGTAATTACTCTGGATTGTATTGATAGCCTGATTAATTATGAAATACAGTGGTACCTTGTAAGACAAATACTTTGTAAGAAGCACACTTTGTTAGACAAACTAAAATTTCTAAGGAATTCTGCTTTGTAAGACAAACAGTTTTAAGACAAACAGTTTTGTTTGCCTTTTGTTTGTCTTTTTAAGAAAAACTGTTTTGGCAAACAGATTTACAGTGAAAATTTATTGTAAAATAAACAAACGGATGGATCTGCATTGTGAGCAACAGCAAGAAGTTATGGAGGAATCTCATTTGAAGAGGAGGAGGAAAATAAAGAGCAGGAATGCCTCATATAAGATTAAGGACATTGGGAAATTGAGCAAAAATTTGTAGAAAAAGCACCTCCCAAATAAGGCTGTAGCAGTGTGAGCGATGAATCTGTTTGATGACAATACAATGTCACATTTCTCTGAAATTCTCAAAAGGAGACAAAAGAAAGTGTAATTAGAAGGTTCCTTGTTAAAGTAGTGCAAAAAGACACCAGTGACTCGTTTGGTGAAAATTAGTCACCCTTGGCCATAAAGGTTTTTCTTTTCTATTTTACTGTACAGTATATTACAGTGTTTTTATTAACATTATAGTAATTGTATTCTGTATTATATTACAGTGTTCTGTATTATATTACAGTGTTTTGAATTCAATTACAGTGTTTTTTCATAATTTTTACACACAGATAATATTTTTATACGAATATTTTTGGGTTGTAGAACCAATCATCTGAGTTTCCATTATTTTCTATGGGAAAATCCACTTTGTAATAAGAACGCTTTGTAAGACAAATATGATTCTGGAACAAATTATGTTCTTCTTACAAGGCACCACTATAAATAGTATTCAGAGATGAAGATTTTTCAAATTCTGTCCGCTAATATGAAAATCTGTATTAGATTAGAATCTACTTGAATCAATAAAAAGAGGAAGGGAGAGCAGAACACATCTAATGCAAACTTAATTCTGCTGTCATCATTGCTTTTTAATTTCCTTGTAGAATATAGGTACGTTCTTCTTTACATTTCTGAGAAGATAACTGGTATCCAAAAAGGAAAAAAAGATTGCGTCTCTGTCTCTATGAAGGTTCCATTCCTGGAACTTCTGTGGATGCCATTTTTTGCATTAAACAATAACAATTAAAATATTAGGCAGCAGTTTAAAAATAGCCCACTTACCATGTCAACACAGCAGGTAGGCAGTCAACCTCTTCCTCGGTGAACATTTCAACTTAAACCCATCCCTTCCCCCTGGAAAGGGGAAATGCAATGTGATAATCACTTCCTAGTTGATTTGTATTCTTTGTTGCTCTAGGCAAGGGGTAGGAAGGGGATTTCTCTAAGATAAAACAAGCTCCTCTAAGCTCCAGAGAGGGTGATTGATTTCAGTTCCCAATACCGCAATAAGCACACTTTTTCCCCTAAAAGAATGTTTAAAGGACCAATCTTATTCATAAAATCACAGGTGAAAAATCTGCCAATACTTAGTTTATAGCTGTAATATTGGTTATCTTCTCATATTGACCAAATACAATGAATACAAACTGGACTAAACTAGATGTGACTTAATAGCCCTAATGTGCTCTGCTTCTTCTAGCCAGCCTCTTGTAAAAACAACAGCACATGCACACAAGGGTTCAAGTTGGGGCTACCACTGAGTGAGTAGGTTAACCATAGTCTTGCTACAATTCCAATCCAATTCACCATCAACCCACATATTATTTATGGTGGGAAACCCATAGGAGACAACGTCTCATATGCAACAAAAACAATCAGTAACACTAGCTAACAACAATTGTTTACTCAGAAGCATTCAGAGATGGCAAAGTTTTAAAAGTGAAAAGAGTCTTATTACTCATTGACAAGTAAATGAAGCAGATGCCCACTCTGAAATTTGTAGGATGCAATCTTAACAAATTTAGGGTGGCCTAACTCACACAGCATATCTTCCCATAGTGTTGGGGGGAGGTCTGAATATGCATGTGCCAGTAGCCTAACGCCCCCAGAAGTGGGACAGAAGTGCCTTATGCCACTTTTGAGACACCCGCAGGTAATCAAAGGACTTATGTCTGAACTTATACTAGCCTAACTGGAGAATAGGATTGAAGCCTTAAACTCTGAAATTTTTAAGCACTTGCATGCACAAATTTGCATGTCTTTTTATGAACCGTATTCAGTTTATTTACATGCAGTTAAAAGGGGAGTTGATGGCATGTAAATAAAGGGTCCTCAAAGTTGTAGCAAAGATAGCAATGAGAGTTCCCTTTCCTAGATGGCTCATAGCTAAAAAAGGGAAATATAAAAACATAGGAAGATAGATAGAGCAAAATCAAGGATAAATGGAAAATATGCAGATTAAGCACTTAGCTATAAGGATAACGGGGGAAGGAGTGGCTCTTATTCCAGCTCCAAAACAATATCTGTAAGTGAAGAGCATGTTGAAAAAAATATACCAAGACACTCTGATATACTGATATTTGCATTTCCATGCTTTCAAACTGCTAAGTTGGCAGGAGCTGGACAAGGGATTGGAGCTCACTCCATGCTGCAGTATTCAGGTCTTGACCCACTGACTGGTCAATCTTCAGATTGACCTTTAACCACTTAGCCACTGCAGCCCAATTTCCCATACAGAAGAGCCTTACAGTGCACAGATCTTGAGCCTGTCATCCCAGTTAAGAGGGATGGCCAAATCTCTCCTTTGTCCAGGACAGTTTTTGTCCTGCAGTGGTGTTTTTTTAATTCTACCTATTTTACCACTGGGTACACTGTCTTTGTGTGGGTTGTTCCTGCTTTGCAGCAGCTTGTTCAATTTTAATTACCACTTAGACATCCCTACTCTACAATTTTAAGAAAATTGCTGGTATGGAAGAAAATGTATATAGAAATATATGAGTGTTCCTCCCCCCCCCCCAAAAAAAAAAAAAATTTATAAGGTTTTTAACCACCAGTTAGTAGTTTAATTCATTCCAGAATCTTGAGGATAAATTTTCTCTACTGAATGTTCCCTAATGGTCAAAAATCTGCACTGCTGAGTTAATTCAAGTGTTAACTGTTCTATCCAGCAGTAAAAGGAATAGCAGCACACCAGACTGCACACTAGACACAAACCAGAGATGAGAGTTTATGCAATAGCAGGAAATTGTTTCTGCAATGTAAATTTCATTTTAGAGGAAGAAAGTTATATAATATACATGCAGACATAATAAAAAATTTATCTGAATGTTGCAGGTTTCACAGTACTGAAACACAGAACAACATTGTCCAATATCCAAAACAACTACAATACAGACCATTAATAACACATTTGAATATATTTTAAAGGTTTTGTCTGGCTCCCACAACCTTGCATTTTCTATTATTTAAGCTTATTCATTTGCTTCAATAGATTCTCATGATTTTCATCTCTGTTCAGATTAAACCTCCCTCTACCCTTCCCTACCCCCAATTCTTGTGATTCCCTAGTTATGATGGATAATTTGGATTCCAGTACACATGACATTACACACATCAGCATTTGTCCCCTGTCAATAACACTTTGCAGGGGCCACCTCTTAGAATTAACACTGAAATTAACTGGTGACAATGTGATTGACAGTTACTGCCAGACACAATGCAACTAACATCAGAAAGGGACTTGGGGCAAACTAGAGGATTTTTTTGCACATGAGAAAAATACAAGCTGGAACTTACTGCTGTTTGTTACATTTCTTTGCTGGTCCTGCTGCTATGCAGACAGGTCTGGGACTCCCACATGTACCACTGGTTACAACCTCAAATACCACTGGCTGTAAAACTACCATTGTTTGAGAAACACTGCTATAGACTGATCTGACCAATAACATACTAAAACATAACAGCATAAATTGAATACTGTGATACAGGTAGAATATTGCCAGTAGGGGCAGTCTAACATGCTTACAATATGAAGCTCAATCATGATAATGACAATGGAAAACAAGCTGTACTGGATACTGTACAGATAAAGGACCCAAACATGTTACCCTTCAAACATAAAAGCATTAACATTAGTCACTTTTGCACTGTGTGTAAAATATGACAGAAGTACTAAGAAACAGGACAGAAAAATTTAGATCACAATTAGTTCTTCCACTAATGAAAGAAGCTCCCCTGGTATAAGAATGTGTGCATGAGTGATTTTTGAAAATCCCTCTTCTTCTCTGCAGTCTTTTGTCAGCCCTGAAAATACATTCTTGTGAGTTGGGGGACCATCTGGGGCAGATTTTGGAGGGCACAGAGAAATATAGGAAAAAGCAGGGATTGGCAAAAGTGCTCCTTCCCATGAGTATGAACAAAACTTCTTCCATTCGTGGAAATACCAGTCGGGATTCAACCCACAAGGTCAGGAATGCGGAGAAAATTCTAACTTCCAAATCAATTTGTATGAAAAACAACTTGCACAGATAATACCATGGTTGGCCTGTGCAACCAATGTGTCTTGTACCAAAAAGCCCGCTATAAGAAACAGATAGACTTGGGTGCCTTCTATACCAAGTTTGCAGCAGCCTCCCTCCAATCTTCTCTGTGCTCGCTAAAAGTGATTGGAAGGCAGTGACCCACCATTTCCAGTATGTTCCCTTTTTCCTAATTGGTTTGAAGAGGCCATGTGACAAAGCAGCAATGTGAAGAGGGGTAGATAACAATTTCCCACATTGTTTTGGAAGCATTGGATCATCCTGGACCATACCCCATAGGTTTATAAGTTTTTCCCTTGTAACCAAGTCAAGAAGGATGTAGTTTAATTAGAAAATACAGTTTTCCTTGGTGCAAAAATGGAACTTTTCAGGTATAAACTCATGCATTCCTTTAATGTTTCTGGTGGCAAAGTACATGCACACAGCCCATACCTTCATTACAAAAAGATCCTATCATTCAAGTCCAGTTGGGTTAAAATCCTAAACAGTGTAGGCCATCTCACCCATCTCCCCGTTTCTGAGGTGGTGTGAGGAGGTTAGCAAATGTCTGGCCAGGAATGATGCAGAAGTGCCTTTTGGCACTTATGCGATACCCCCAGGCCAACATTGGTATGGGGCTGCAACTTGCACTGACCTAAGTGGGGGTTAGGATTGCAGCCTCACTTGTTTCTGAGGTTAGGCCATGAAGCTACCACCTTGACCACTAAGGTTGTCTGCTTCTATACTTCCCATGGTTTCTCTCTTCTTTCCTGAACCCTTTCAGCACTTCCGTCAATGCCCGTTGAAACAATTGCATCACTCTACCTCCTAAGAAATATTCCCTCTTCAGGAAGAGTCCATGCTGCTGCACCAACCCCTTCAACTGCTATGCCTGTCAGTATTTCCGGACACACAGTGGTGGTGTCATAATCATTGAACTTCTGGGAATGTCAAGCTCTGACATCTACAGAGCTTGGCTTCCTAGGGCTTCAAGCTGTGTGGCCACAGCTTGAACAGTATTCATAAGTGGCCCAACCATACTATTACTGCTAAACACACAACAGTAGTTGTGGCCTTTGTAATACCACAGGGGAGTTCAAGCAGACTTGGGATTAACATTTAACGGGTTTATAATGACAATCTGCAATAATGCTGTCAGTGACAATTGCATTCAGGTGCCAGTCAAATTTATGGTCAGATAAGGTGAAAAACAAAATCTCAAAATAAACATTCTGAATTAAGTGTACCAAAAGGAGTCTGACATTTCATAAAACAACAGTTTGTATACGTATATATAGAATGCATAATTTTGCTCAAGTTAAATTCAGGGTGCAATCCTAACCTAGGCCAGCACAACACATCGGTAGGGCCCTGCAAAAGGCAAGGTTATTTTTCCTTACCAAGGGGTATTATCCTTTGTCAGGAAAAAATAACCTAGCCTTTTGCAGGTCCCTACTTCTCAGACTTCCCATTCCCATTTTTATGTATGGAGGCAAGCACATGTCTGTGCACTGGCCTAACCCTCCCCCAGGAGTGGCACAGAAGTGTCTTATTTAACTTTGGTGACACTTCCAGGCCAGCACAGGAGTTATGCTGGGGCTTAGGACAGACTAACTGCAGGTTAGGACTGTAGCCTTAGTGGGTAACTGCAAATTTAATGGGTGACATATTGCATCAAGGTGCAACTGAGCCATGGAAGTACGCACATATGTTTTGAAAAAAAGATTAAAACCATTCTGCACAATCTCCTATCCTTGAATACTGGAACACTGCTTGTAACACTAGAACATTGATATTGCAACACTGAATGATGATCGTGCATAATCTTCTAAATGTACCCCAAGTAGCACACATTATTTCATCTGAATACAATGCAAATATCCTGACTGAGCTTCATTGAGATTAAAAGAATAACTATGGCTCAGCAGTGAAAAACTGGTGCTGCTCAGTCATGTGATACATACAGGAACTACAATTGCAAATCCAAATCCCTACGTAAATAGTTCGCCAGCTCAAACTGTTTTCAGCTATCAACAAATGGCTGATTCCCTCCCCCCATGTCAGTTTGTACCTACTGAAGGGGGGAGAATTGGGATACAAGTAATTCCAAAAACAACCAATTTCTACTCATTGAAACCAGTTATTTTCTAAAGAATAGTTTACTGTATGCAATAAAATCTAGTAAATTTCAGTAAAATCTACTGTAAATTATTTGGCCTGCACTGTCTATGGCAAAAGAGCAGAACACCCCATTTCCCAAAAGCATTTATCTGCATCACAGAAGGAGCATTGTGCTTATGACAAACACATGGTGAAAGAGTGAATGTTGTCCCTTTTTTCAGGCAGCCACAGGCTGCTTGCCCATGTGCCTGGTACTGCTGACTCTTCTGCCTCTCCATAGCCCCAGATTGTGATATAATAGATAGTTCATTTCGTAATCCTTGTCAAGTCCTGTTAACAAAACTTCCTAGGCAGTATCCAAATATCTGAAGACTTTCATGCATAATTAACCCCTACCATGATGCAGATTTTGTTATTCTTTTGGTTGCTATTTTTCTAAAAGCCACCTGGTATCAGACAGATGGTGCAGTGGCTTCGGGAGTTGGACTGAGACCTAGAAGATCCAGGTTCAAATCTCTCCATGGTCTTCCTGGGTGACCATTGGCCAGTCACTCAGCCTTATCTACCTCACAGGGGTGTTGTGAGGACAGGAACTAAAGCTTCGAAAGCCACCTTGGGCATTTGTGTTGGCAGGGGAAAGGTGGAATATAAATCTCTATAAAATGTCAACTGGGGTGCTTGAAGAGCCATTCTAGAAAACCGCTCTGGGTGCAGCACAATCAAGGGATGTCCCAGGGAATTGCTAAGAAACATCTATTGCCTCCAGAACCAGGGTGACTATATGTCATAACCAGAAAAGAGGACAAGGCCTCCCTGAAATGTAGGACTTCCAAGAAAAATGTAGGACATGAGCAAATAAATGCAGAATACACACACACACACACACACACACACAGAGGTTTCATACAATTAGTTTAAACACTATATAACTATTTAAATAATAAAAACTATTACATATAATTTATTACTTCTAATTGATTCATTACAAGTAGACTACATGCTGCCTGCTCAAAAGGAAATGGAGGACAATGCAGATTTTTTTTCCAGGACACAATGCCTGAGAAGGGGCATGTCCTGGAAAAAGAGGATATACGTTCACCCTGCCCAGACTGCCCTTTTTTGATTGAAGGCTGCCAGAATGAATGAGGCATGGTTTGGCTTACCAGCTGCAGTCCCCTCCCCAAAGCCTGCCACCTCCAGACAGGGCTGCACAGGTAAGCCAGCAGCAAGGCTACTAAATCATAGCCTGGGGCTGGCTCATGGGCTAGGAGGGGGCATCTCCAAAGGAAGGGGAAGAGACTGCTGCTCAAGGGAGAGGAGAGGAAGCCCCCCACTCTACAGGCTCGCCCACTTCCACCCATTTCCTGCCTTGCAAAGGTTTCTGCACCAGCCTTTTCTTTCCAGGAAGATTGCAGCCTCCAGAGTGCCAGGGAAAGGGCTGGCTGGTTGGCACTCCTTACCACCCCCTTTATCCGACCCACACCCCATCAAACCCCCCCTCCAGGTTCCCTTTGCAAGAACCAGAGACCCCAGTGAAGCAAGGCTGGTCAGAACTGGTTGGGAAGCATGGTATTCCTAGTCACCCTCCATTCATTCAAA
This sequence comes from Cryptoblepharus egeriae, assembly GCA_030015325.1. NCBI lineage: Eukaryota > Metazoa > Chordata > Lepidosauria > Squamata > Scincidae > Cryptoblepharus > Cryptoblepharus egeriae. The sequence continues at coordinate 37,200,203 of JAREYC010000005.1, forward strand.
CCTTTCCAGTGTCCAGCCTTCCACCTCCACCTGCATGAGGTGAGGGGATTCAAAGTCCACTATCAAAAAAGAGGGGGGGGGGAGTGTAGTTTTTCCAGAAAGGAGGACTTCATCACTTCTGGAAAGAAGAGGCGACGTCCTTTCCCCCCAAAACCCTAAGAAAGGAAAGGCAATGGGGAGGAAAAGACACACCCTCCTGCTGGTTCACCAGCCTAGCCCAAGCATCCTACTGAGGCCCATGAGGCTGAACAGCAACACCCCCCCCGCCACACACACACACAACACACACATGGGAAGCAGAGCCCAACCCTAGGCATGTCTACTCAGAAACAACTCCCACTCTAATCAATGGAGCTTACTCCCTAGCAACAGTGGATAGGTTTGCAGCCTCAGAGGCCCAGGTATGCATGTCTACTCAGAAGTAAGATCCATTACCGTCAGTGGGGCTTATTCCCAGGAAAGTGTGAATAGGATAGCAGCCTCAGAACCCAATCCTATGCATGTCAACTCAAAAGTAGGATCTATTATAGTCAATGGGACCTCCTTTCAGGGAACAGTGAATAGGATAGCAGCCTCAGGGCCCAATCCTATGCATGACTAGTCAGAAGCAAGATCCATTATAGTCAATGGGACTTCCTCCCAGGGAACAGTGAATAGGATAGCAGCCTCAGGGCCCAATCCTATGCATGACTACTTAGAAGCAAGATCCATTAGAATCAATGGGGCTTCCTCCCAGGAAAGTGTGGATAAGATAGCAGCCTGAGGGCCCAATCTTGGCATGTCTACTCAGAAGCAAGTCAAATTCCAGTCAGCAGGGGAAGTGGGGAAGGGGTTGCAGGAGCTGGGCCTGCACTGGGAGTCTTCTCAGGGCCCCCAAGGGCCCACCACAGGGTCTCCTCAACCACTAGTTGTGGTCTCCAAGGACTAGTAGTTACTAGCACTAGTTGGGTCTCCACAACCAGCCACGCAGCAAGTCTCCCTTGGCCAAAAAGGGGGGGGGTAGAGCTAGGTGGGAGCCAAGTCCCCTCAGCCAGGGTCCCCTCACACACTCACCCATTTATGTCGAGTTGGGGCTCCTCCAGAGAGAGAGACAGGGTGAAAGTTTGAGGTGCTGCAGAGGGTGGCTTTCGACTGAGGTGGCAACGAGGTCTTCAGCTTCCTCTCAGCTACTCAGCGCCCATTGCAACAGTAGCAATGCTTTTGCATTTTTTTTTTATTTCCTGCTCCTCAACCCTCCCTTTTGCAAGCAAGCGGAACAAAAATAAGAAGAAGAAGAAGGGGGGAAAAAGAGGGGTGGTGGTGTTTCTAATGGACATAAAGACAAGCGGGGTGGGGAAGAAAAAAAACAGTCCCCCCTCCTCTTCCTCCTCCTCCTTCCCCAGTACAGCAGCACACAGGAATGGAAAGCAAGCAGATTGCAAGAGGGAGACCACAATCCCAGGGATGCCACCTGGAGTGTGTGGTGTGTGTGAGGGCGGGAACACTAGTAAGGGGGCGGTGGGGGCGCTTCCTTGCAAGGCAATGGCTGGCTGGAGGGCTGGGGTGGGTAGGTGGGTGAGGGGGTGGGTGCCACTGCTGCAAGGCGCACAGCTCAAGGGGGCTGGAGCTGCTGCTTCCTCTGCTTGGAACCACTAAAGCAAGCAAGTGTGGGGAGTATGGCCTCCAGACGCCCAGCAGCAGCAGCACCCGGGGGTGGCCCTGGGTGCACCACAGCCTCTGCTAGGTCCACGTGTGGGGAAGGGGCGCGCGCCACTCTCGCTCTTTCCCTTTGCAGGGAGGAGCAGGAGGAGGCAGCAGCCCCAAGCCCTGCTGCTCCACTCCAGCAATCTAAATACCTTCCAGGGTTCTGGTGGGGAGGAACAGGGTGACCATATGTCCTCTTTTTCCAGGACATGTCCTCTTTTTCAGCCTTGTGTCCTGGGGGGGAAATCTTCATTGACCTTCTATTGAACAGGCAGCATGAAGTCTCCTTGGAGCTGATAAAATAGTTAATATTTTCAAATTTAATAACATTGTGTATAAAGCACATGAAAGCGATGTGTTTTTAAGCTTTTGTCATGTCCTACATTTTTCTTGCATGCCGTATATTTGGGTGGGCCTTGCCCTCTTTTTTTACAGTTATGCCATCTGGTCACCCTGCATATGAAACAACTAGCGAAAAGCATACCCGCGTTGCAGGAGTAAAATTCCGCCATGCGCCATCCCCCCACTGCGCAATATCCCCCCATGTGTACATCCCCCATGCACAACATCCCATATGCACAACTTCCCCTCATGCGCATCAACCCCCATGCACATCAGTCCACCATGCACATCAGTACCCAATGCACAACATCCACCAGTGCGCAACATCCTCCGGTGCACAACATCCGCCCATGCGCAACATTCCCCATGCGCAACAGTCCCCCATGCGCAACCCCCACATGCATCAACCCCCATGCGCAACTTCCCCCATGTGCATCAGCAGCAACCCTGCATGTGCATCAACCCCCATTAGCATCAGTCCCTCATGAGCATCAACCCTGCATGCACAACGTCCCCCCTGCACATCAATCCCCATGCGCAATATTCCCCCATGCGCATCAGTCCCCCATGTGCAACATCCCCCATTTGCATCATCTCCACATGCGCATCAACCCCCCATGCGCAACATCCCCCCATGCGCAACATCTCCCCATGTGCATAAACCCCCATGTACATCAACCCCCATGCACAACATCCTCCCATCAACCCACCATGCACAACATCCCCCATGCGCAACATCCTCCCATCAACCCCCCCATGTGCAACATCCCCCTATGCATCAACCCCAATGCACAACTTCCCCCATGCGCAACAACCCACCATGCACAACATCCGCTATGCACATCAACCCCCCATGTGCATCAACCCCCCCCCCCCCGCATGCACATCATCCTCCCCAGCGCAACCTCTTCCTCCGAACAATGACCCCCCAGTGCACCAGGCACCAAGCACCAAATTGGCTGGATGTTATTCAGTCTCCCATGTTAAGTATAGGACAAAAACACGCTTTTCATCCCCTGAAGGGTTAAATTTCTCCAGATGGTTCTTGGGGGGTGTTCAGGTGACAGAAGGAACTCCCAGAATTCCATGCTTCAGGCCCAGCAGATGGGGTGGAATGTTGCTGAGTCAGCAATTCTCAATGCAAAGTATAGGGAGGAAAATGCGTTGCGCCCCTTTTCACCCCCTTCTGGTTGGAATTTCCGAAAACTGGTTCTTAGTGCACCCCTTCCTCACGGAAGGAACACCCACCCCAAATTTTACACTTCTAGGCCCGGCAGCTTTGGCTAGGCGGTGATCAGTCAGTCAGTGACTTTTCTCTTTTATATATAGTGGCGCCTCATGTAAAGAACGCCTCACATAAAGTATGTTTCACGTAACAAACAAAAGTTTCTCTAGGATTCTGCTTCATGTAAAGTATGTGCTTCACATAAAGAACACATTCGTTGGCAGTTGGGGCAGACGCACTGGCCGGCAGCCTGTTTCGAAAGCGTCAGGGCTGCCTAGCGCACCTGGCCATAGTTTAAGCAACACTTCCACGCTGTTCCTCCTGTGGCTGGGTGTCCGCTGGGCAGAGGGAGAGAAGAGCAGTGGAGAAGAGGGAAGCAGCTCAGGGCTACCAGAAGAGAGCAGGGGAGAGAGGGGCTCAGGATGGAGAGAAGGAGAAAGTGGGGAGACACTTTGAAGTTGTCTTGGATTGCAGCCTCCTAACCATGTCTACCCAGAAGTAAGCCCCATTGTGTTCAATGGGTCTTACTCCCAAGAAAGTGTCTTTAGGACTTCAGCCTAAGTAGACTTCATAAGATCATGCACATTGAATGCATGTTTTGAATTCAATCCCAGTGTTCTGTCATCATTTTTACATCCAGTTAATATTTTTATATGAATATTTTTGGGGTTGTGGAACCAATCATCTGAGTTTCCATTATTTCCTATAGGAAAATCCGCTTCACATAAAGAACCTTTCACATAACAAACATGCCTCCAGAACGAATTAAATTTGTTATGTTAGGCATCACTGTATATAGATATACTGTATGTTTTTAGCTTTTGTCATGGTACATTTGGGTGGCTTTGTTCTCTTTTTTTTAAGTTATGCCAGCTAGTCACCCTGGGTATGAAGCAATATACAGTATATTGGTGTTTTTAGCTTTTATCATGTCCTACATTTTTCTTGGGTGTCCTACATTTGGAGGATGTTGTCCACTTTTTTTGCAGTTATGACATATGAAACCAGCATGGAGGAGAGAAACCAACATGGAGAAGAGAAAGGCCTGAGTTGCTGCCTCTCCAAGGAACAACAGCACATCATGCACCTCATTCCATGGTGCCTCCCTTTAATGCACACCCTGGTGAAAGTTGGCACCCAATGGTACCTGCACCATTCTTTCTTCATTCCTGTCCAGCCACACCCACAGCATCATTTGCCCCCCCCCCTTTACAACTAGGTGCAGGACAGCTGCCCAGCATGCTCTCTGTGTGTTTATCAGTGTGTGCAGTGACAATGTCCTCTTTTCTCAGGACATTTCCTCTTTTTTGCTCCGGGGGTGGGAATCATTTTCCTCCTTTTCCCTGTGAGAAGACATCATTGCAGCCTTTGTGTATTTAATTATGTAATTAATCATCATCTTAGCATTGTTCCAGTTCCTGCCAGGGTCCACTTAGATAGGTGATTTTCAACCTTTTTCATCTCAAGGCACACTTAACAAGTCACAGAAATTGTCAAGGCACACCATCAGTTGTTTTTACCATTGACAAGGCACCCCAGACTGTTGAAATCCTCCAATTTTCCTATTAATGTCAGTCTCCAAATGCCCGTGGCACACCTGAGGACTGTGCATGGCACACTAGTGTGCCACGGCATACTGGTTGAAAAACACTGACTTAGATGACTGATGTGACCTGGGGAAACCTGGGCAGCCTGTCACCAGGATGTTGCTTTGCTCACTGAAGTGATACCTTTTTATCTACTTGTATTTGCATGGTTTGGAACTGCTAGGTTGGCCAGAGCTGGGACAAGTGATGGGTGCTCACTCCATCAAGCAGCATCCAGATCTCAACCACTGAATTAACCACCTGAAAGCAATATACTAGTTTTTAGCTTTTATTTTGTCATGCTATGGTGTAAATAGCAGGCATGGCTTAACCGAAGTACTTCCCAAGAAGTACTAACACAGCACCAGGGCACGCTGCCAATCTCTTTAGACATCAACACAGAATATCAACAGATCAACACTCATAGAATGCAGCTGGATGCATGTCAATTCAGAAGCCCCATTTAATAGTATTTGCTCCTAAGTAGGTACATAATAAAGCCCATGTATTGTAGAAACTGATTTTCAGCTTCTGTTTTTAGGGGCACAACTGAAAGAGGGAGCAGAGCCAGCCCATTCCTGAGTCTGACTGAAGCAATAGGCAGGCAAGAGGGGAGTGCTGCATCCCCAAAAGGGGAAAGGAAACAGAAGCACAGATGATGATGGTGACTAGGAAACTCCCTATGCGAGAGGAAACTTGTCTCTGAAACAGTAGCAGGGAAGGGGCAGCAGCATGGGTCACACTATTTCAAGTGAGGAGCAGGGAAGAGGTTTACAGAACTGCTTCAGTAAACTACTGCTTAACCCTTTTCTTAATAGATAACTGTATTTAACATAGGCTGGAGAAAAAGCACACAGATGGCAGTATGCAGCAGCACCCCTGGAGGTCCTTGGCAGCTGCCTGACTGGTCCACAAGAGGACTCCTCTAAGGGCATCTTCCCCTCTTCACAGCAGGAGGGCTCTGACAGGAGGATTGCAGCCTCAGAGACCAAGCCTATGCCTGTCTACTCAGTAGTAAGACCTATTGTAGTCAGTGGAGGTTATTCCCAGGAAAGCATGGTTAAGATTGCCGCCTCAGAGTCCAATCCAATGCCTGTCTACTCAGAAATAAGCCCCATTATAGTCAATGAGGCGTAATTGTTGAGGCAGTTGCAGATCCACCTAACGATTGCCCCGTCTAGCCCATATTTTTCCAACTTCCCAGTTAAAATGTCATGTGGGACCTTGTCAAATGCTTTGCTGAAGTCAAGATAAATGACATCCACAGCATTGCCACTGTTTTGGCAATGTTTTATGATTTGTTCTAATATCTTGCCCGGGGTTGAAGTCAAACTGACTGGTCTATAATTTCCTGGGTCTTTTTCCCCCTTCTTAAAGATTCAAAACGTGCATTCAATGTGCATGATCCTATGAAGTCTACTTAGGCTGCAATCAAAGACACTTTCCTGGAAGTAAGCCCTATTTAACACAATGGGGCTTACTTCTGAGTAGATACAGTTAGGAGGCTGTAACCAAAGAAACTTTCCTGGGAGGCTTAACTGGGCTGCTGCTGGAAGTTCAAGGTGGCTGGTGGGCACACGTGGGGGCAGTTAGGGGCAGCTGTCTCTGGCACCCCCAGGCAACTGCCCCAAGTTGGGGGCAGTTAGAGGCAGCAGCGCTGGTTGGCAGCCCTTTTAAAGAGCCTCCGTGCGAAGCATCAGGGTTGCATAGCATGCATGCCCATAGTGTGCTTGATTGTTAAGTGAAGCGGAACTTATGTGAAGCAAGATTTCTTGGAAACTTATACTTGTTAAGTGAAACGCTTGGTATGTGAGGCGCTTGTTATGCGAGGTACCACTGTAATGGGATTTACAACTGGAGGCAGCTGTGCTGTGCTCTAGGTGGGGAAACCCTTCCAAGTGTCCAGAGGCAGAACTCTCCCCCCACCCCTGGGCTGGTTTTTGGAAAATTTCTTTTCCAAAGAACCAGTCCCTGGGGCCAAAAAGGTTGAGGACCACTAGTATACAGTATTTTCATAGCATTTTTTTACTATTTCATACCACATAAGATATAGATGCTTCAAAGGAATTGTCACATATGGTACTTTTAGTGTAGATACGTGTATAAGCGATTGATTCCGTCTGCCTGCTTCATCAGGTTAACTAACAGATCAAAAACACTCCATTTTTATTTATTCAGAATTGTTGAAAGAAGTGAAAAGAGCAGCAGGGGCTATCATAGTTGCTGCTTTGATGAAGTTCTACTATTGAAGAGAGCTCCATTTCTTAAGCGAGACATATTTTTCACAACTCCTGAAGTGGTAGACAGGATGAGAAGCAAGACAAAAATCCAACTTCTGCAATGAGTCTGAAAAGGAAAGGTGAGCTTATGTATTTGGCATCCCTCGCTTTTTTGGCTAGGGTTGCCCTCTAGAGAACAGAAATGCACACTACACCCAAAACCCAGTTTTATTGCAAAAGCAGAGTACAGAACCTGTTAAGCACAGTATTTCCAGCCATATTTACCTTCTGCCACAGCTATCAAAGGAGAACTTGACACCAGAAAAATGGCAGAGGATCTTTGAGGGAACCTATGCAAGGGCCAATTTCCTGGGCTGGAAGCAATTCTTTTTCCTCATGTTAACCCTCTCTCCAAGTGTAGTACTTCACTTTTTTCCAGTTCTTGTCACATCTCAAAAAGGACATAGAGAACATGGTGAAGATTTAGAGGAGAGACCAAAATAATTGGAACACCTTCCACATGAGGAAAGGATGCAGCATTTGGGGCTCTTCAGTCTAGAAAAGAGGTGCTTGAGGAGGGACATAACGGAGACATACAAAATTAAGCAAGGGATGGACAGAGATATGCCCTTTTCCCTTTCATGTAACACCAGAACTGGGGGACATCCACAAAACTTGAATGTTGGGAGAGTCAGGACAGACAAAAGAAAATATTTCTTTACCTAGCATGTAGCTGGTCTGTGGAACTCCCTTCCACAGGATGTGGTGATGGCATCTAGTCTTAATGTCTTTAAGAAGGGATTGGACAAATTTCTGGAGGAAAGGACTATCACAGGTTACAAGCTTTGACGTGTGTGTGTGTGTGTGTGTGTGTGTGTGTGTGTGCGTGCATAGATGTAGACTTGAATGCAGGTGTCTTATGTGCTCCCTGAGGCATCTGGTGGGCCACTGTGTGATACAGGAAGCTAGTCTCGATGGGCCTCTGGTCTGATCCATAAGAAGAGCCTCTGCTGGATCAAGCCAAAGACCCATCTAGTCTAGCTTTCAGTATCTCTGTGGTCCACCAGATGGCTCAGGTCTGCATCCAGGTGTCTTCCCCTGCATCTGGCATTTTGAGGTTGCCCACATCAATACACACACACACCCATACCCCTCATAGCTTGAAACCTGTGATGGTCCTTTCCTCTATGACCTTGTCCAAACTCTTCTTAAAAGCATAAGTGAATGACTATCTCTTTCCTTAGGAGACTAAAGAATGCTTTTCATGGACACACTAAACTAGAAAATAGAAGTAGATTGAACATCTGAAGTGTAGCAAAGGACATTGCCTTTTCTATTATGGCATATTGGAGGGAAAGGTCACTGTGAACATTCGTATTTGGAAAGGCAGTGCCTCCATCACATCTGGAATTCTTTCTTTTCCTACCTCCCCGCCAAAGTTCAGCAAGTCCAAACCAGAAATGGAGAACAGACTTTTAAATGCCTTCTCCTAGCAGGACTAGTACAATATCATCAGGAGCCCTACTGGTTCATGCCAAAAAGGCCCATTTATTATACATTAACTATTCAGTATCCAAGGTAAAGGTCATTGAGGATCCAGTTTCAACTGCAGTTTCTATTTGGTTATAACTATCATAGCTGCTGTGAGAAACTCTTTCATATAACCACATTTATAAGCAGGCTAAAATGTTTCTTAATTTTTAAAAAATTGTATTTTACAGAGATAGTTTTTAAAACTGATTTGATGATGCCTGTCTGTAGCTTTATGTTAGCAGCACTGTTAAATTTTAAAGTTTGCTTTCTAGGAAAACCAACAAAAACAGGCCACAAGTTTCAAAATAAAGGCACTTCCATTGTATTATCTACATAATTATCTACATAATCTAAAGATTATGATTTTGCTATTTTTACATTGTTTGATTTTGCTATTTCTCTTATAACAAATTAAACGTATTAGTAGCTCAGAGGCTTCCTAACCCAATTAATAAGAATCAGATAAACTCTGAAAAGTGTCATAACTTCTGAAGGCAGCAGAATACTGAGACATATATGATTTAATTGCCTTTGAAAAGATTTGGGGATCTTAACTTTATACATAGAGAAGCATTTCTGTGGCAAATTCTCCACAATCCTAATTTGTGTTTATAACCCAACAATCACTGTCTATATCCCTGTGATTCTTTTGCTAGCAGGTCCAGTCTTTTGTAATCAAGCATTATGAAATGTTATGTCTTGTTATGCAGCAAATTCCCTTAGAAGTCAGCATTGCTGCATAACAAGACATAACATTTCATAATACAATGTTATTATCCAAGCTTGCTTTTGTTGTGCTTTCTTCTCCTCCACTCTAATTTATTCCAAATTGCTGTTGTACAATTGACTTGTGAGGTGCTAAATGCTCTATGATAAAATTACATGTTAATCATATTGCTTGCTTGCTGGAAAGTTCTTATGTGAAAATATCTAATTCCTCAACAACCATTGATCAAATCAATTAAACTGATTGATTTCTTCCCCTGTGGGGGAAGAAAGGCGGGATAAAAATTACTTAAATAAATAATAAATTAAATAAATAAACTCATAATGTTCTCTTAACAAGATCACATTCAGACTCAAAGAGGGTTCCTCAGTACCATGTAAACTGACAGGTGGTCTTATAAATTTTTCTTACTTTTAGAAAAGAATTTTAAAGTTTGCATAAAGTAAGACTGGCAAAAATGACGTATTACCCAATTTTCCCACATCTATAAAATATGTTATGTTGTTTACAAAAATAATGGGGATGTGTCAAATTTTCAAACTTCTAATCAAACATAGTATTAGGATGAAATAATAAATCTGGTTTATAAAAAAATCTCTGAAAACTAAAAGGCTGGTTAAAAAAGCAAAAAAAAATCAAAATATGCTCTTTGTGTACATCCCTTTTGGGTGCAAGCTAGCAAGGGGGGAACCTTACTAATCTTCTCAAGTCTCATATTCAAAATGGTTCTTCTGGAAAATTCTGGAATTGTGTTTATCCAGCAACATTCTAGTAAAGTTAGTAAAGCAAGACAAATGCAGTGTGAAATTCTCATCAACAAATGTTGCTGTTAACAAGAACAAGTCCAAAATTAGAAATCCAGAAGTTGCCCATTTGTCAGTCATGCAACAAAGAATACAAGTCATTACGTAGCATTAGAGGTAACTTATCCATTATCTCAGTCCAACTTATGGCAATATTGTTATCAAGATTAAGTGATCACTAAATGATCCTGCAGGAAGGATAAAATACAAATAAATAGCCTGTGTACAATACTGTAAGATCTAGTTCTTATTCCTTACATCTCACAAAGACTTCCAGCTGGTTCTTTTCATCTTGGGCACTTGGGTTTTTTTGGAATAGGCCTATTTCTTAGTAAACATCTCTAGAGATCCAATGTGGTATGGCAGATTAATTAGACCAGGGAAAACAGAGGATCAAATCCTCACTTACTGGATGATCTTGCACCAGGCCTGCTGCTATTTTAACAAAATATCCTCTAGCAGCCATCAATTGCAAGGAGCTATGAAAAAAATTATGATTATCCAGAGTTGCAAGGACAGCATTACAGGCAGATATTTCACTGTATACAAAGGCTTCTTTCCTCCAGAGGATGCCGCTTCAGTAAGGCAGAAACATTTGGATACATACAACTCAATGTCCAAGTCCTTGAGGAAAAGATAAGATTAAAAAACCACAACAAATGAAAGGAGGTGGCCTTCTGCTATTTTAACAAAATATCCTCTCTAGCAGCCATCAATTGCAAGGAGCTATGAAAAAAATTACGATTATCCAGTTTTGCCAAATTCCCGGTTCAAGCTTCACTGAGAGAACTTAAGGCCACTTTAATTAGCTCTCCTTTCCCCATTAGTCCCCTCAGTCCATCAAATGGAAACCTTGAGGCCTGGTTTACCTTTTTTTAAAACTCAAGAACAGCAAAAGGATTAATTTGGCTGGAGCTTGCCAGTGAGGTTGCCAGAGCCCAATAGCCCTGTAATTATCTCTGCAATGACTGAACAGCCCTGACCCCTAGTGGGAAATGCACAACAGCTCTCAAGAAGATTCTGCCTGCAATCCTATCCCCACTTTCTTGGGAGTAAGCCCCATTAACTATAATGGGGCTTACATCTGCGTAGACATGCATAGGACTGAGTTCAGGGTGTGGTATCAACAGTTTCCCACTCAGGCAAGTATGGGGATAAAACCAGAGTCTTAAATAGCAGTGTGTGTGCTGCACAAATGCAGCCACTTGGAGGCAACCAACTGCTCACTGATAAAAGAGTATGGGTACATAAAAGATTTTTGAAAGACTAATTGCAGGTGGAAGGAGCTTGGAGGAGAAGTCTGACTGGTGGATTGATTAAATCAACCAAGCCTCCTCCTCTTTAAGGGACTCTTCTGCGTCCTTGTTCTGAATGTTTGGAAGACAAATTTCATTCAAAATTGTCAGGTCTGACTGCAATGGGCAGAGCAGCAGAGTGCTGATGCAGAAGAAGATGCAGACACCAAAAGCAGTTTAGAACCAGAGTGTATTCAGTAGGCAAAAGCAAGTCCGTTAAACATTCCAAGTCATACACCAGTCCAACATACCAGTCCAAGTAACCAACGTCCAAAGGATAGTCCAAAGAGCAGTCAGTATACAGTCCAGGTCAGAGTCCAATTCAGCAGGCAATGCAACAGAGTAACACGCTACAATCCTTCTACCTACTGCCACACAGGCAGTTACAGAGACCTCAGCTTTACTGCACGGTGGTATACAGAATAGCCAATCAGGTTGCACCTCATTAAGTATATCTTGGCTAGGTATCTCTTGGCCAGGGATATGTGATTAATTAAGGATACTACTGGAGAGAATTCTTTTTACACTTACTATTTTCCTGACCCAACCTGCAGGCCCCAACAAAAATATTTGGAAGAGGTCTAATTTTTTAAAGTACTAGGATGTAATCCTAATTTTTATCTGAAACAAAGTCCAAGTTCAGTATGGCACTCAGAATAATGGCTCACTGAAGTAATCATACTGAGTGTCTCATGAGTGACATTCATGGAAGCAATGGGTCTATTTCTGAGAAAATCAGGTTGCACCTATACACAGCTAGTCTTGCTCATGCTCATTCCTTGTTGTTTGTATCTGTCTGTGAATTGATTTGTGCTTTCCCTGTTATGCACTACTGTTATGCCCTATACTGGCTGTTGTATGCTGAGCCTCTAGCTTAGTGGTTTTCAACCAGTGTGCATGGCGCACACTGGTGTGCCATGGCTAGTTCTCAGGTGTGCTGTGGGAATTTGGGGACTGACATGAATTAACAGGAAAATTGGGAGATTTGAACAGCCTGGTGTGCCTTGTCAATGGTAAAAACAACTGATGATGTGCCTGAAAATTTCTTTGCCTTGCTTAATGTGCTGTGAGATGAAAAAAGTTGAAAATCACTGTTTTAGAAATATTTTTCTTTAAGTTGTTTACACTGCACTTATCCTGATTTTGTTTACAAAAAGATTGTGGAGACCATAATAAAAATGTTTCCTATGATATTTTAAAAGGTAAAAGTATCCCCCACAGGTTGCCCTACTAGTTATGACCAACTATGGCTGATGTTCATTCTTGTTACAAGGCCAGAAAGACACCTCTGTGGTCATGGAGCCGGCTGACTAAATGCCAAAGGCACGTGAAACACAAAATGCACAGAACCTTCCTACCAAAGTGGTACCAATTTATCTACTTGCACTTTTGAACTGCTAGGTTGGCAGGAGTTGGGCAACTAATGGGTACTTTGGTACTTAGATCTTGAATCACCAATCTGCTGACCAATCACTGACAAACACAGCATCCTTAACCATTAAGCCACTGCAGTCCTTATGATCTTTTAGGATATTTTTAATAAATTAGAGACTACAGGTCATAGGTAACAGTTGCTGGTAGGCAGGATCTGGCTTCGGATAGACAAAACTATAGACAGATGTCCCCCTAAATTTAGTTCCTGACTTATTCAAGTGTCATAGAAAATTCCACGACTTTTGAGTCAAAACCTGCTCTCAGTTTATCTGTGAGATCGACTTTTACTTGTTTATCTACTGTACTTATTTTTAGGAAGACTGTTATTCAGATTTTTAATTCAGCAACTTATTTTAAGCAAATCATGTACTTATAGTAATAAAAATGGAAATTAGTTCAGGTTGATGTGTTTCAATGACAATTTTGTAGCAATAATGGTTCACTGAAAATGCTCAACACAGTTTGCCCTCTGTTTAACTTCCCTGCCTTCTGAACAAATACATTTTTATATAGGTTGGTCTACAGTGTACCCATAACAGGAAACCTCTTTTTATTAAAATCTAAATACAAAATATAGTCAAGAAAAATACAAACATGAGAACTTCTCTATATTTATCAACAAACCCTAATTATCTACCTAAATCGCTTCTTGCACTTAGAAGGCAATAGGAAATCAATCTGGATTCCAGGGCATTAGTGTAATGCACTGTCAGAGCCACACCTTTCATAAGGCATACGGCTGTCATCTTTAGAACACACAGCATAACTTTTTCAAAACAAGCTGAAACAAGTGTTACTCTGCAGGACACAATTTAAATTGCATATTTTTTTTAAATCCAGCATTGTATTAAATGCTTCAATCAAGTGCAGATGTATGACATAAATTACAAATAAACATTAGCTTCTGTGATGTCAATACATGTAATAAGTTTGGCAAAGTGCCTACCCAATGTTTTACAAAAAGAAGTTTCCTTTCGGTACCAAAGAGTGACAGTTATTCTGAACCAAACATTGACTTGGCTGATTTGTGAACCTCATAATGAGAAGTTTGCCTAGCGGGAAACTGTTACATAAAGCCATGTGTCAAATGAAATAAGAAGAGGGAATTCTAACATATTTATATATACATATAAATAAAATATATAAACCATCTAACTAGCTGCTGTCTTGAAGTGGGAAGTGTAAGATTGTTTGAAGTCTTTGGTGGTCAAATTTGGAAAAATACAAAGATAGATATTTCTGAATATAGTCTCAGTATCAGCCTTTATAAATCTGCTTCTATGTAATAATACAGTGTCCCATTGTTTTAACACTTTTTTTGTAAAAAGAACTTATTTGTAATGGTTGAACACTTTCTAGTAAATTACCTTGGCAAATTCAGTGTTTGGATAACAACATCTAAGCAATAATTTTAAACATAAGAAAACTTCCCAAGAAGCAGAGTTGCAGACCCTCAGTAGTTACTGCTTGAGAAAAACCATAAATAATCCTGCCATCAGAATATAGGCACTTTTTTGTTTTTTATTATATAAGCAATAAACTTTAACATATAAACTTCTGTGTATAACAACTCAAGTTCTAGTAAGAAAACCATGCTTGGGGGAAAAAAGGTATTCAATAAATAAGGACTCCCTTCAGTTTTTGTATTTTAGACTTGCCTGCAAGAGGAACTAAAAGGAACCGTCTTACAATGTTCAGTTGAATACTGTATTTGAAAAGCCATTATTAAAACAGTAAAAAAGTTCTGCAGCATTCCACTACTGAAAAATAAAATCATCTTTATCAAGAAATGTTAAAGTATTAGTTCTGCTCTTCTTTCATTCTTGACAGAACTGTCAAATGCAAACAGATGCTCCTCTTGCAGTGACCACCACAATCACTACCACAGGGACTTTATTCTGCAATTCAGATTTCCATGCCCTATTAAGGGGAGAAAATGAAAAAGTCACCTCCTCATAACAAGATAATAACTTTGGTAAAAAGCATTAACCAATCCATCTAATGTGGCACAGAAAGCACTTATAGTGACAACCGGTCAAAAGCAGATCTTAAGGACTCTCTAGAGCTGTGGTCTTTAAAGTGGGGTCATGATCACCTTGGGGGGGGGGGTGTCACAACTTCATTTCAAGGGGAGTGTAGCCATCTTGGAATTTGGCATTGGGCATCTTTAACGTCACTTCTAGCCATGACATCACTTTTGAGGAGGGGGTCCCAGACAGATTGTCCTTCTCAGACGGGGGTCCCAGGCTGAAGGGGGTCCCAAAAGGGGGTCCCAGTGCCCAAATACCACTGCATTAGAGCAGTGGTACTCAAAGTGGTAGTCTAGTTGACCAGTGCCAGTTTGCAAGCTATCAGCTGACAAAAATATTGCTGCACCATGACACATTAGAGATTTTGAGAAGCACTCAATGTTTGGTTGTAGCCTTGTGCAACTGTTAACTTCGCATATTATCTAAATGTCAAGAAGAGAGAAATGGGAGCATGTAGGCTATCCACACCTCTGGTTGGCACACCTCATTGACACAGGGTCAATGCTTCCCAGAGTGGGGCAAAAGTGTCTTAAGTGACACCCCAGGTCAGCACAGGATTTATGCAAGGGCTTAAGCCAGTGTAGCTGTAGCTTAGGATTGGCGCCAAACTCACTTAAAGTGAGCTGAACCAAGCCAGTCCAACTTAGTCTCAGCTCTTCAGGTGTAACATGGGAATAATAAAGCGTAAACACTTTGCAGGGGTGTCATGAAGACATGCAGATAGTACACTCAGAGAGTGCTAGTCAAATGTTAAGTATCACCACCTGGTTTTGATTAGCTAGGTTAATCTGCTAGGACACCTGCTAGAGTAGACGAAGTGGACAAAACAAAAACAATACACATGTTCCTCCAGAATCACTCACTGAACAAGCCTGGATATGAGTAGGTAAGTGGACATTTTTGTGTAGAAAAGTTTAAAATTTCTAAAAATGCTAAATACCGGTACCTTTATGAAACAGTACAACATAATTAGTGGGTAGAAATTCAGTATCAGATAAGCTGAGCAGGCTCAAAGTAATTAAATTTGTCAGGCAATTATCCCTGGGAAGTGAGTGCCAGGAACTGAGTGCTTTTCTAGTGCCAAAACTTTGGTGCCCTAATGCAAAGAGCAACACTTCACCCCCATGATACTACCTACCCAACACTTAATGGAGCATTGGGAAAGCCTGGGGGTTTAGATGTCAGCCAAGTAGTCAATGAGTTCCTTGATGGACATGGAACCTCAACCAGTGTCTATTTTTGTCAGCTCCTCTAACTGGGTTGGTTTGTAAACCAGGTAAGAGATAAAATACATGAAATAATCTAAGCCAAAAATAAAATTAGAAATTTACCAGATTTGGTATTATTTGCACTGCCCACATTAAAATTGTTGTTCCATCTGCAAATGCAAGTGAAAAACAAAAAAAGAGTTGTAATTAGTTTTTGTATCATTTCCAGCAAACACATATAACAATGTCTAATTTCTTCTAGTGAGATAGGGAGATGAAAGCCTTTGCATGAAATCCTACTATGTTTAAACTTTGTAGGCAGTCTAAAAAAGCTAAGTTTATATAAAGCTTTACATTTGATGTAACACTTGGAACATATGGAATACACTTTACTGAATTTCTTTCCCTCATAAAATACACGTATTTCAATTCAAATACAATACTTGTAGATTTATTTTTAAAATTTTTTTGAAAATTTTACATAGTTGTGCCTAAAAATTGACACAATGAAGGTTCTATTCCCAAAACCACCATTGATGCCAAAACCCACTAATCAGGCATCCTGTGATCCTCTGAAGGTGACTGAGCTGTGCTCCCAATTTCTAATTACTTATAAGATCCATATGACTATTGATGGTCTCTTTCTTTGACTACCTCTCAATCTTCCTTAAACAGTTGTTCTGCTACAGACTGATTACCCCTTACCTAGACTAGTTGGGCAGGAAAGTGTCTGGATTTCAGATATGTCAGTAACTGGCCCTCCACACCCCAGCAATGTCTGTTCTAGTGGCTTCTGCTGGTGTTCTTTTTTGCATTTTAGATTGTGAGCCCTTTTGGGACAGGGACTCATTAGCTTTTAATTGGCTATTATTATTTTTCCATTTTCTTTGTAAACCGCTTTGTGAACTTTTTAGTTGAAAAGCGGTATATAAATACTGTAGGTAGGTAAGTAGGCAGATAGACAGACAGACAGACAGACTTTGGAATGAATGCCTAAATATAATGAGAAGTGCTTCCTCTTGTTCTTTTCACTGTTACCCATACAGGTGACTGCCGGACTCTGACTTTTTTAAACAGTGTCACACCACAGAACATAGAACTTACAACCTGACCCTGCTCTGTTCATGGAAAAAACACAAGACCTTCTGGTGTTCACACAAGTCTTGAAAAAATGTCCAGATTTTAGAACAGACCAAATTTTGGATGTCCAGATAAGGGATAAGTATAACCTAATTATCAGCTATTTTTTTACCTTCAGTTTTCTCTCAATCTCAATGACATTGGCCCTTTAAATTAAAAGATGAACATCCTTTCAGCAGCAGTTAAGAGTTTCAAAACAGCCTGCTTACCATGGTAAAGTGGCAAGCAATACATTTTGCCTGACAAAGGCTTCTGCTATGGTTTTGTTTCAGCTGGGAGGAAGGCCTTTCCCTTCTCCCCAACCCCCAAAACGCAAAGTGATAATCACATCTCAACTGTTTTGCATCCCCAATTAGCTTCCCAATTCCTTTGCAGGGGGAAGATAAGTATCTTTCTCTGAGCTGAAACTAAGCTGTTTTAAGTCTCATTAATATGATTACGAATACCTTTATTGGCATTAACGTCTCATTACTACAGTTGCTTTTACCAACTGAAAATTGGCATTCATGGAGATTCTTGAAAGGAAACCTCAGGGATGCTGAGGTTCAATCTGTATTAATAGGGATGAAATAGGGAGGTTCAACCTGTATTAATAATAGGGATGAAATAAAATGTACTCACCTTTCCTGTCCTCAAAAATCCTCCTCTGAATTTATTAGTGGTGAATCCCCTTGCTCCAGCATATCGCAACCGCTGATACTTAGCCTGTATATACAAACCCTTCTGCACTAAGTTAGATTTGAAGTGGGGTCGACCATCAGTAAAGTTGGGCTGTTGAAGAGAAAACAATACTTAAACAATTTTCAGAACCCAGTGGTTCCTAAACTATGAGCACAATCCTAACCATGTCTACTCAAATGTAGGCACCATTGTTTTCAATGGGTCTTACTCCCAGGAAAGTGTCTTTAGGATTGTAGCCTATGGCTCCCTTGACCTATTGGCCATTGGCTACAGCTACCCATTACATCACTTTTTTTAAGGTTGGGTAAGCTCAGTTTTGGGCTGTGGGTGGTTCTAGTGGTTAACACACTGTGCCTGTTAACCAGCAGGCCAGGGTTCGAGACCTGGGTCAGTCCCCACAAGACAGGGTGAGCTCCTGTCCTTAGCCCAGCTCTATGACGCAGCTGGAACCAATTGTATTGGCTCTGCCGTTTCTGGACTATTTCAGTGGTATGGAAAGGAGGGATTTGCTGCTTGGGTAACAGCCAATCCTCCATATCAATCTAACCCAGGCCCTTTGTGCTTCGTGTGCAGCGTATACAGCGCCGAGCATGAATAGTCTCTCAAGACTGATGGATGCCTGCTGGGTAAGCTCAGTTTTGGTAGTACATCTATTTCTCTTTCTGAAAATAATTGGGATGAAGGAACAAAACTATAATGTGAGCAAGGCAGCAAGAGTAAGGATCCAAACACCAAATAAACTAAGGAATTTCCATCCTCGAGCTGTCTGTCTTATGGCTAGCTATCCAATTGCTGTTGCTGGGGAGGGGAGAAGGGAGAGAGAAATGCATGCTGGGGTTTCACTGCAAAGGGTAGAGGAGTGGTGTCTGTGCAAAAGGTACATGCAAGTGCTAACCTTCTCCTTGCCTGCTACTCATTGGACCCTCCCTTTCCACACCACTCAGCGTTCCAGTGCTTGGTATATCTAGTTGAATACCTAGATTCCCAGCGCTCTCAGCTTGGTGGTCATAAGAGAAACATATGCAAGCAGTGCCCACCATGGCTGATGATCCTCTGCCCCCTTTCTTTCTTAGATCTTTTAACCCTTGCAATGGCAACAGACACTTAGCAGCTACTTATGCCAGCAACACAGAAGCAAAGTTTTGCTCCAGTGCGCCTTCCTTTTCAAACTAGAATAGCCTGATGCCCACAGCCAGAGGAAGCGCCTTGCCTCCTGGAGAAGGGGTCAGGGAAGCTATTCAGAGTGTCAGTCTTTTTTTAAATAAGCTTAGTATTGAAGAAAACAGCATATCTTCACATTTATCCTTTTAAAAGACAATACAGATAATCTCTAAGAGATGAAGGAAGTACAACAGCTAAGTGAGTTTGTTTATACTAACAGCTGGTAAATCAGAAGTGATGGATGGTTACATGCATTTCATTACACAAAAGTAGTTGTTAAATAGCGTAAAAGTGATGCAGGTGTTGCCTATTTTTTGCTTCAAGAAACATTCCCTCAATGGTTTTAAAATATATCCTGAAGTCTGTTTCTTGTCAGTAGCATTTCATTCTTTTGACAGCTTGAGAAACAAAACTGACAGTTCACCAAGACTGTCGCGTGTGTGATTGACAAAAGCCAGAAAGAGCTCAAATTACAAGAGTTGCTTAAACTATGCCCTTGAGTAAAATTGGTTGCACTTTTAAATGTGTGGATTCAAGACCAAATTAAGTAGAATATCAGTCACAATATTCCTCTAAGCTAAAGCCCTAAATTTATTTAATGAAGGTTGAAAGATACTTTAATTCAATTATTTCTTTATGGCTTTCTTCAGTAAATTACCATTATTGAAATATAAGATATTCCACATATGACTTTGTTCATTTTACTGTAATTTGTCATGTATTTTGGCTATGTGTTAATACAGGTGTAGCCTAATTATAAATTATATGCAATTTTGTCTCAAAGGACAAAGGACAATTTCAAAAAAGTTGAAAGCTTCCCTTAAGTAGCAGTTAATGGCTTAAAAGCAGCCTGCTTACCAGGGCAACATGGCGGGAAATTAGTCTTGCAGGAGTTCAGCTCCTTGCAGGGTGGTAAACAACCACTTGAAAAGGAAATTGATTTATCTTGATTAATTGTCTGCCTTGTTACCATGCTAACTAGTTGTCTTTCTATGCAAAAATATGCCATGCTAACTAGTTGTCTTTCTATGCAAAAATAGTTTCTTGGAGCCAAAAACACAGTTTCTTGGAACCAAATGTTGCAAATGGGGAGGTTCAACCTGTAAATGTGATATTTAGGCTTTTGCAAGTGGTGGCAAGGCTTTTTTATTTTGTGGCAATTTTTAATCTGCAAGCTGAAAGGACTGGGTTCCACTTTTCAACTGTTTTCACTTTTGGATAGTGCTTTCGTCTCTAACCCATCCAATAAGTGGGAGATGTCTGTACTTGACTCAGTAACTGTGAGTTACAGGATAATTACAGAATAATTAGGAAAGCTAATCTTTCAAACAAACAAGAAAATGTCCCAAAATCAAACTCTTTCCTGTTGAGTTTGGAGTTTGTTGAGGTTGCCAATTAGGGCAACCTAATTGATTCCATATGTTGCTTGTAACTCAACAGGAAGGAAGAGATATAGGTCATCTATATTTCTAATTTAATTGCTATCACAAAGTGACATTACAATGACTTTTAAGGCTATTGCTCTTAAACAACTGCAGCACGTTTGCTTCAGGCATTGTTAGTTCAGTTCTCCCTTATCCTAGTCATTCTTCTTTGCTATTTCCCTTAACTTTTATATAATAAAAATCTGGAAGGGGAAGAGAAGCAAAAGAATAAATGAATTATACCATTCTATCAAAATTCAGAATACTGAAGTCTCACCTTAAAGGGTTTTCTAGGTGCTTCAGGATTTTCACCATCCCCTTCATACTGCTCCTGTGCAATGTCATCTCGTGATTGTGAAGTATAATAATGATTCTAAATTAAAAGGAAATTGCATTTACTAAAACATTTACATATTATAAGCTTGCCAATTTGAAAGGTATTCAACTAACCGGACCAGTACATTTCATATAACTACATTTTTGCATAGAAGTCTGAAAAAATAATTAAATTGTTTTCATTACAAATCATTTTAAGTTCATTTCATACAGAACTGAAATGAGACACAGAATCTCTCTCAACATGCTTCTTTTAAGGTTTGTTTATCAGCAGAGGGAGCCTCTTTTTTCCCATGGAAAGTCAAACACACTTATTGCAGCAACTGTAAAGAAGATGATGTGATTTCATGTTTCCTATGAAAGTATCATCCATGCAAGATGTATTAAATATGAAGTCCCAAAGGGGGATTCAGCATCAAGATCTCTGTGGATTCAGCATCAAGGCTGGCAACCTCTGTGAGACCCTACAAAAGAAACATTTGGGCTGCAATCCTAACCCCCAGTTAGGCCGGCATAAGTCCCAGAACAAGTTCTGTGCTGGCCTTGGGGTATAACAAAAAGCCACGCAAGGCACTTCTGCACCACTCCTGTTGGGAGTTAGGCCAGCGCTCAGAAATGCATTGGTCTCCCCACACCACCATGGGAACAGGGAGACAGGTGAGTTATGCCAGCCTAACCTGCTAAGAACTGCACATCTCAAAACAGACAACATTCATGTTATTCTTTAAGCCCAACTTATGGCTGTTTATAATCTTCCTCTTTCAGGCCCTCAGTAAGGTTGCCATGACTCTGCCGAAACCTGAAACTATTGTGAAGAATTCTTCTGACAACTGAACGAAGATTAATTTAAATAACTTGAGGGTCACTGCAGTTTCATCAAATTTATTTGCATAAACTTTATTTTTAAAAAGTACATATTTAGTACGTTCTTTTTTTAAAATGTGTAACAGATTACTAACAGACACAAATTACATACTCTGTAGTATTAGTTGCCTCTGACTTTCCACCAAGAGGGGCGTTACTGAATGCCTGCTAATGTTTGTTCCAAGATAGTAACTATGGAGAGTTAAAAGGCGCTACATTATAGAAGGAGGAAGAGCTGCTCAACCTGACTTTCAATCTCTTGATCACCCTCCTTATCTGGATAATACACTATGAATAGATGCAATAGGAGGTCAAAACCTTGATCGTTAATAATTCTGTTTGCTCTCTCTTGCTATGTGAATTCCAGTATGGATGGAGGATTCTTTCTACCTGCATTTCCTCCAAGATAGCCAGAAAGATTCTCTTACATATTCCATCCCCAATGGAATTTAAACATCCTGTTCAAGATGGGTAAGCTCTTGGTTTTTTCCTGGCTATTTAAGACCACATCAAGACTACAGAAATAAGGAAAAAAGGAGAATATTCATTTCAACTTACCATGTAAGGTTTTTGGATAAACTTTCTGAACGGTGGTTTTAGAAATCTTGTAGGTTTTTGGAATCCAAACATTTGAGAGTTTCGTTGTTTTGGAAAGCTACAACTCTGTTCATTCCTTAGTAGACACAATATTAGAAGCTGTTAGACCTAAAAGTGTGTCATTTTAAACTGCATAGGTTTAGAAAATCATGGCATAGATGTTTTTAAAAATAACGTACAGCACAATCCAAAGTAACTATGGGAGCTCTTATGTCGACGTAACAGACATTTAATTGACATAGTTATGGCGCCACCTATGGGAAATGCATAGAGCAATCCAAAGTACATTTTTCTTACGTTGACGTAAGAGCTCCTGGATTGTGCTGCTAGTTTTCTACTTTGAGTAATGAAACCCTTTCCTATGTTAAAAATAACTTCTATTGCTGAATACAGGAGTCACTATAATGAGCCCCAAATATATCACAGTATGTTTCTAAGATGTCTTCATAATTCATCTGGAAAAAAAACTTCAAAAACTTCAAAAACTTTTTTTAAGCCAATGCTATCCAACATTCTACAACTGCTGTAACCATAATGCAGCCCCAACGTAAGGCAACAAAAATGTATGTTTTGCCATCCACTGTTCTCTTCAGGAAATTCCATAAGATTTTCAACACAAATAAGACTACCCAGTATCGAACAGTATCAAAACTATTATTCACATTTTGTCTCCTTTCTGCTGAAATACACTAAAAGTGTCTGGATCCTTTACCGCGGATTATATCGAGATTCCCTATTGCTGTTAAAATCTCATACTTGATAAATGGTCACTCAGTAGAGAGAATGTCCACCTGGTGACAGTTTTTCTGAAGTGGACTATGACATTACGAAGAAAGAAGGATGGCTTTATATTGCTTTTATTCTGTAGCATCCTATACAGAATTAAGGAATATCATTAATATAACTACTTTCCCCCTTTTTAAGAGTTCAAAGACATTCCTTATAAAATTAGTCATAGAATATGCATGTTTCACAGAAACAAACAATCTAGAAACCAAAGTCTGCTGAAAAATGTGTTTTCACAACAAATATTGTGAAATAAGGATTTGCAAAGCAGACATTTCCCTATGCCAAATTCTATATGTTTAATTCAAGAACTACTGTATAACTGCAGAACTGAAAAAGTGCAAATTATTTAAAAATTACTAAGGTATTTATATTCTAGAAAGGAAACTGTGGCCCCTGCTTGTACTGCTTCTACTAGGGTTTAGATTATTCCATTTTTCAGAGCTCACTATGAGCTGTCTGAAAAAAAAAACAGTAAGATGTTCTGCCTCCAAGGTTCTCAACTAAGGAACTTTTATATTCTAAGATAGCACAGCAACAGTTTAAATCTCACATTGTCTATAAAGACAATTTAGAACCAAGATATTATTAAATGCACCAAGTACATAGAATGAAGTATTCAACTAATTAAAATATATCACTAACACAAGTGAAAATTATAAAATAAGCTGTCCAAATAACACTCCGAGAGCCTCTTTAAAACAGGAAGATCTTCGAATACTTACTAAAGTTTATCCAGCATGGATAGCAACAATGTTTTGAACAGGAGTACTCTAAATGTCAATAGAACCACCAAAAATGCCCTGCTCTGTGTAGACGTGTCTCATGGACAGCATTTTAAAAAGTGAATTTTTTCATGGCCTTAAGCATTTCAATGCAACACAAAGAGAAGTTGTGGTGCTCTTGGCAATTCATCCTATCAAAAGTTGGGCAACTACATTTTGCACCTGCAGAAGCAGGTCCTCCCTTCTACGTGACATTCCTTATAAAGGAATTAAAAATAAAATAGCATCAACAGGGTTCAGTTATCCTAACTTTGCTAGTTAGTAACTGGTTGGACAGCCAATGTCAAGATTTAACTTTGTCTTCCTTTTGTTCTTACTAAGAAAGCATTGCATTTTCATCAAACTGAACTGACAAAAGCTTCAAAGGAATCCTCTCAGAGCTCTGAAGGTGACAGGAAATACATCTATACACTTATAAATACAATACACAGTTCCAAAAAAACCCCCTGAATTTTCCCAGCTCTAATTTGAATCCTCAACTAAGGCTTCAATCCTAAGCCCATTAGGCCGGCAGAAGCCCAAGAACAAGTCCTTGTGCAGGCCTGGGGATGTCACAAAAGTGCTGTAAAGCACTTCTGCGCAACTCCTGAAGGTGGTTAAGGCCAGTGCACATACATTTACTTGCCTCCCTACATCACCACGGGAATGGGAAGACCAATGACTTGTTCTGGCCTAGGTTAGGATTGCACCCATAATCTTTTAACATGTACCAAGAAACAGCAGTGGATTTCAGTGTAATCAGTTTCATGAGATCTTGCCTAACAGTTTCATACACAGAGAATGCAGAGAAAAGATAAAGGATAAGTTTCTGCTGAACACTCACAAGAAACTTCATGCTAGAGAAGAAAATAACCCTTCTGAAGTGGTCCCATAAAGCTGAACTTACAATAAGGATGATGAAAAGATGCAAGGGTGCTAAGATATAGACAACTTTTTCTTGATAGCAATTGTGAAATAAGCCAACCATTTGACTTATATTTATAATTATAATATGCAGCTTGAAAGTCAAAACTAACAATGGTCCAGACAGTCCAGTATCAATATGAAACTTGTGACCTTTTAGAGAGTTCAGACATTTTTAGAGTTCCATCAAGAGTCTTGAAGAAAACATGGTGACAGACTGGAGTCTATTTTCAATGCTCTGAGCTTAAAAAGTAGCACATGAACGTTCATTCAGCACCCTCGGACACTACAGGTGCAATCCTAACCAGTTTGAACTAGCACAACTTGCCCATTTCCCCGTTCCAGTGAGGGCTTGTAGAGGCTGGTGCATGTCTGGACATTAGTCAAACTCAGTAGTGGCACAGAAGTACTTTTGGCACTTTTGCAATACCTTTAGGCCAGGACTGGACTTCTGCTGGGTTTAGGCTTGAGCTATAAATCTGCAAAGTACTGGTAGATGCTGCAAAGTAGATGCTGCCAACTCCAGCAAGTAAAGAATTAACCTTTTTCTAAATGACTTTTACCAAACAAAAAAGTAGTGGTTGGATCATGGATTTCTAAGCTGATCCCAAAATTTCTCATATTTATCCCAACAAAGAAAATTCATACTATGAAAGAATTGTATTCAGTTAGTAGATCAAATAAAGTTAGAATATGAGTGATTTAGCCTGCAAAGTAGGTGACAAAGTCATTACAGAGAGCAGAGACTGACTCATCCTCCAGCGGAGACAGCCAGAGTTCACCAGGCCATTCATCACCCAAAACTGTTCCACTAGACAGCACTTTGAAAACATTATGACTGAAGACAAGATATATTGCTTTGCTCCTGCCACAGCATGGGCAAGGCTACAGACAGACAGGGCACATCCACTAGAACCACATAAATATTTGCTTAGCCTACTTCTGATCTCTTTTAATAATAAAATAGTGACCACAAGTTCTTATATTAAAAACTTTCTAAAAATTAGAACTTCCTAGAATAGGGAATAATATCAAATATAATACCAAATTTATATAATATCAAATAATATCCAATTCAGACTTGCAAGGTAACTCACAGATCTGTCAACTATACTCAAGCAAAGTTATATTCCACCAGTCAGATTCAAACATGTTCTAGTCACCTAATGTTTTCTGCTTTATCTGACTTGAATTCTGTATAGAGTACAGAAATCTATACTAATACAGCAGAAGGAAAATAAATCCTGACAAAAACAGATAAGATCAATATGGTACACTGCAGTTGTATCAAGCCAGCAATGCAGCAAAGTGGATACAAATCTAAAGAATACCAGAATCTAGTTATTTCTATGAATGACAGATCAATGCTCATATCAATTAGATCCTAACATAACATTGACCAGGCAACTAATATTAAATGAGAGCATGGAATTTTCTTCTGGACTATGCCAACCATTTTATCTCCCTACTTTTTGAAATTGTTTTATGTAAAGGCAATGCAATCCTCACTTGCATATCCTCAATGCAAGCCTGACTCAAGCTGCACTACTGTGGGCAAGGAAAAGTAGAAAGGGAAGTGAAAGTGTTTCCTCTTCCCCATCATAAGGCTGGTACCACCCCAATAGGTCTCTGAGATATAGGCCACTTCACTACTGAGATATAGGCCACTTCAGAGGCTGCTCCCAGCTGCACTGGGATGGAGACTTGGATCCGTTAGCTGGATCCAGATCCAAACCCGGGCTCCCACTTCTCTGCCCATCCCAGGGACACCCTTTCCTGCTCCCAGAATCCCCCTCCTGCTTCCTCCCCAAAGCCCTGTACTTACTGGGAATAGAAAGCGAGGGAGGCACCGAGAGGCTGGTGCATGTCCATGCACCAGCATAAACCCTCTGGGGATGGCTCAGAAGTGTCTTATGGCACTCTTCCAACAACTCCAGGCTAGCACAGGGGACTTGCCCCAGCATAGCCAGGGGTTAGGATTGCGCTCTGAATTCCAGTATGAGTATATCAATATAAGTCATCCAGCAATGGGATTCAGATATTACCCTAAAAAAAGCAGGCCTCCGTCAGTCTTGAAAGACTATGGTATCGTGCTTGACGTTGCATACGCTGCATGTAAAGCACGAAAGCCTGGGTTGGATTGTTATGGAGGATAGGCAAGCAGCAAATCCCCCCTCTCCACGCCACTAAATTAGTCCAATGGAAAGGCAGAGCCAATACGATTATATTACCTTATAAAGCCAATTAAATTACAACATATTGTAGGACCTACAATTTATCTTTTTGGTTAAATGATGGTGTCAGTGTATTCACTTCTTCTTCTTAACTCCCACATAATAAAGATGACCAAAGGAGAACACTGAGTCTTCCAGAAAAATTGATGGGAAGACTGCTCATGGAGAACAACCAGGACTAGCGCCAAAGAGTTGGGATCCAGAAGAAAATTCTTGGCAGAGCGTGGGATTAAAAGTGGAGTGGAAATCTTGTAGTTTTGACAAGACAGTGAAATCTGGACTTGATAAAACATTCTAATCTCTCACTGCAACAAACTCAATAAATTCACATTTAACATCAAGCTAGAGATAAAAACAAGGAAGGAAGGAAGCACTGTGTGCCTCTCTACAGCAGTGCTGGACTGCTTAATTTGCTCATTAACTTAATTTAGGATGCCTTACATTTATAATTCAGAATGCTGGAGCTAGGGAATGTTGTATACACAAGCAGGGAAGAAAAGATGAAGAGTGTTGACAAAACTCCAATAAATATCCAATTTTATAGAATTTCAGACACATGCCAGGGATTTTTGAAGAGTTTCAGGTACATAACTGAACACTGCCTGAAGGAAAAAAAGGTTTTTTTTTTGTAAAATAACTCTTGTTAAGATATCATGTAAAATGAAAGATAATGGCCATTAGAATTTAAACAGCACAGCTGTCGTATGCTACTATTTCTCTTAACGTTTTACCTTTGTGATACACCATCAACATAAAATGTATTCTCATCTTCATTCTGCATTCTCTCTTTTCTTCTTCTCTCTATGTCATGCCTCAGGTCATTTGGATCTTCAAGAACTCTCACAACACTCTACAGAAATAATAAATGGAATATTGAACAGTGCTTCTCACTTCACTTTTCTTGCTAATTAAATATCTTAGACACAAAGCAAACCACACCTTTTTTAAAATAAAATTTTATATTTATTTTATTTTATTTATTTTATTTTAGTAATTTTTATCCCGCCTTTCTTCCCCCACAGGGGGGAACTCAAGGCGGCCAAACAATTAAAAAACAATAAAACACCATTAAAATTACATATGATAATAAATAGAGATAAAAACACATTAAAATGTAATTAAAATACCATTAGATTAAGCTAAAAACGTAGACTAAAAACGAT
Source organism: Cryptoblepharus egeriae (assembly GCA_030015325.1). NCBI lineage: Eukaryota > Metazoa > Chordata > Lepidosauria > Squamata > Scincidae > Cryptoblepharus > Cryptoblepharus egeriae. Next base: position 37,228,362 of record JAREYC010000005.1, read on the forward strand.
AAAACAGAAAAGATAAAAAAGATAAAAGCCCCCCAACCTCTGCCCCCATTTAAAAAGCTTTTTTAAAATAAAAGGTTTTAAGGCTCCGCCTGAAGCTCTGTGTTGACGGAGCTTTCCTCAATTCTAAGGGGAGGGAGTTCCAAAGCCGGGGTGCCACCACCGAGAAGGCCCTATCTCTGGCCGCCACACCTCTCACGTCTCTTAGTGGCGGCACAGTCAGAAGGGCCCCCTCAGATGACCTTAGGTGACGGGTCGGATTGTACGGAAGAAGGCGGTCCCTCAGATACCCTGGACCCAAACCGTTTAGGGCTTTAAAGGTCAGGACCAGCACTTTGAATTCAGCCCGGAAACGAATGGGCAGCCAGTGTAGTCGCTGAAGCAGTGGCCCGACAGAGTCGAACCGACGAGCCCCAGCGACCACACGGGCTGCCGCATTCTGTACTAGTTGCAGTTTCCGAACCGTCTTCAGAGGCAGCCCCACGTAGAGCGCGTTGCAATAATCTAGTCTCGATGTCACTAGGGCATGGATCACCGTGGCCAGATCCAAGCGACTCAGATATGGTTGCAGCTGGCGGATCAGCCGAAGCTGAGCAAAGGCTCCCCTGGCCACAGCCGCCGCCTGGGACTCCAGGAGCAGCTGTGAATCCAGGAGAACCCCCAAGCTGCGAACCTGCTCCTTCAGAGGGAGTGCAACCCCATCCAGAACAGGATGATATTCCAATACCCGAGTTGAGGACTTCCGGACCAGGAGAACCTCTGTCTTATCAGGATTTAATCTCAGCTTGTTCACCCTCATCCAGTCCCCCACTGCCTCCAGACAACGATTCAGTTTCTAAATTTTAATTTCTAAATTTTAATTTCTAAATATCTAAATCTAATATTATGTTTCTAAAAAGTTCAGGGTTTATCTCAATGGCAAAGCCAGCAATTGATGTATTCAATCAAGAAACAAAAAGCTAAAAGCTTTGTTTACAGATGTCAAGTAATGTAATGGGCTTTCAGTCGTCAGTACAAGTACTCTTTGAGAACTGAAGATAGACAGTAGCTGGATGTTTATCAGGATTAACCAATTCAAATATCACATTTTCATACTTCACTAGGTGATCTTAAGGCTGAAATAGGAATAAGCAGGCCTCCGTCAGTCTTGAAAGACTATGGTATCGTGCTCGGCGCTGCATACGCTGCATGCAAAGCACGAAAGCCTGGGTTAGATTGTTATGGAGGAGAGGCTGTTACCCAAGCAGCAAATCCCCCCTCTCCACGCCACTGAATTAGTCCAATGGAAAGGCAGAGCCAATACGATTGGATCCAGTTGGCATCACAGAGCTGGGCTAAGGACAGGAGCTCACCCTGTCTTGTGGGGCCGACCCGGGTCTCAAACCCGGGCCTGCTGATTAACAGGCACAGTGTCTTAACCACTTGTGCCACCCACAGCCCTGAAATAGGAGTAAGAAATAGGAGTAAGACCTATTAAACAAAACCATTACTTTTGAATAGACCTGGCTAAGACTGCACTGTAAGCAAACTACTTAGGCTGCAATCCTAAAGACACTTTCCTGGGAGTAAGATCCATTGGACACAATGGGGCTTACTTTTGAGTAGACATGGTTAGGATTGTGCTTACTCTCAGGCTGCATTCCTAACCACACATTCCTGGAAATAAGACCACTGAACACAATGGGGCTTACTTTTGAGTAAACATGGTTAGGATTGTGCCCTCAGTCTCAACTCCCCAACTGAAAATACTGATTTACAACAACGTACAGGGTTGTTGTAAGAATAACAAAGTATTATTTTAATAAATAAAGGTTTGAACAAATTAAAAACAATCAACTGCAGATATAATTTATTATGATATCAACAAAAATATGCATTTTTCTCTTCAGAAAACATACACACCTGTCCAGATTCTGACAAAGTAGTTCGTTTATTCTGAAGTTCCGCCAGTGACATATCAATTCTCCTGATATAATAAACACATGAAATTCATTATGAGTACAAAGGTCAATGGAAAATGAGAGTTATTATTTACTGTCCTTTTCCTCCAAATTTTTTTTTTGGTCAAATATATGCAAGTCCAAATTTTACAATTCACATCTATACATGCTGGACTTTACATGTTGATTTTACACCGAGTATATGGACATCAGGGAGCAAGACCGAGTATAGGGACATCGGTATATATACACTGAGTATATGGACACCAGGGAGCAATATTAGGTGAGTGGAGGAAATCTCTCCACCATGTCACTGTTGTTCATACTTACCTGCACTGTCTCTGTTCGTTTTTCTCTAATATATCCATATTTGATATTTTATTATATCCTGGAAAGTACTAACGTACTTAGACCTTTATTGGCATAGAGGAAAGTGCTAACAAGCTATGAGCTGGGTGAAGTCATTCACAATGGGAGACAGAGGCAAGTGATTGTGTCATGGTAGCTCTATAAATAGCAGCAGGAGAAAACCATTCTATTTCTTCAGATTTCAGGGTTTTGTGTTTTTTAAACAAAACTGAGAAATATAGAAATTGTGTTGTGTTTTTATTTTGACAACACTGTTCTCTCACCTGATTACGAGAGATTATGTAAGCATGATTATGTAAATTCATTGATAGATTTCAATTCTATGGAATTTAGAATTTGAGATTAAGCCCCACCATAAATGGTGGGACTTTGCAAGTTTATTCAGAACTATTAAACTGCTAAAAATGATCTATTTAGAGATTTAGTAAATGTGGTAAATAGATCATATGACAATAAAATAAGACAAAAATAAAAAATTCTTAATAAATACAATATAGTGGTACCTTGGTTTACAAGCGTAATCCATTCCAGAAACATGCTCTTAATCCAAAATGCTTGCATATCAAAGCAGGTTCTCCCATAAGCAATAATGGAAACTCAGACAATTTGTTCCACAACCCTTTAGCGGGTTCTGAAGGATTGCAGAGCGAATCATCCCAGGGCTAGGATGCCTAATCCAGTGGCATTCAGAGCAGGTGCACTCATCCAGACAGCTGTTGCAGGACTGGGGGTGTTGCTGGGTTCCTCTAGCAGCAACCCCAGTCCTGGAACAGCTGTCTAGATGAGCATCTGGGCTGGCGTGCAGATCTGAATCAGCACCAGCGCTGAAGAAGACCAACACCTTGGATGTCTTGCTCATTTTGCAAGAATCTTTCACAAACCGAGCAAAGATTTCTTATAAATTTTGTGAAAATCCAACATATTCATAATTCTTAAAAAGAATTAATTCTTAAATAAATAAATTTTGTCCTGTACTTAATTCTTAATAAAATGTGTTTCTTAATGAAATGTATTAAGACTTTTTAATCTGAACCCTATTCAGACATTTACCAGCATGTGACTCAAGCTAGAAGGAACTATAGAAGGCACAGCGAACTGGTAAGCAGTACCTCTCCATGAGCACAATATATATCTGAAGCAACAAATAGTATTTCGAGGGAAAGTTTTACAAATCTCCCCAGATACAGCAACTGTTTCTTCAAATAAATGCTGAATAGGTGGTGGTGGGGAAGCTCTGGGATCATGTCAGTTAACCACCATGGTTGCACCCATCTATCATGCTGCTATCTGATTCATATGACCATTTCTGAAAAGAATTTGCTGTTTATCCAAGTGATATCTTTAGAAGGAACAACAATTTTTGGCAGGCCAACATAAACTATTTTACCTGTGAATTTCTGGATCTGAATGTCTTTTAACTTCATCAGCAACTGGTTTATCTTCTATTTTTGAGAAGCGTTCATGCAGAGTAAGATCAGAAGATTCGAAATAATTTGCTGTGAAGAGGATAAATAACTTACTTATAAAAAACTTATTTTTGCAATTTCATATTTAAAGGGTGCTACTGAAAAACCACACAGTTAAGAACATTTTGAAGTTACTAACAGAACCATGAATAAAATTTAAAACTGAATTAGTAGACAATCAGGTAAAAGTTACAAAACAGATATACAGTGGGCCGGAAGATTCCAAATTCTGCTAATAATTAAAGCTGTAGAGAGGCATGGTTGGAAAAACTGGAAGTATAATAATACCTTGGATTGAGAGTAACTTGGATTGAGAGTGTTTTGCAAGACAAGCAAACATGTCTAATAAATTTTGACTTGGACTACAAGCAATATCTTTATAAACAAGTGAAAAAAATTAGTCCCAGCTGGGATACGAATGGTTTCAGCACTCCGCCAGCATCTCTTCAGCTTCTCCTGAGAGACCAGCCTATGCATGTCTACTCTGAAGTGAGCATATTACATTCAATAGGAATCTGAAGTAAGCCTATTACATTCAATGGGGATCACTCCTATGTAAAGGGGGCAATGGAAAGGAGCCAGAGAGACCTAGCCTTCAATGACTACTCTAATGTAAGCCCTATTATAATCGGAGGGGTTCACTCATGTGTAAGGGGGGCAACTTGCAGTCTGAGAGGTCTGAGAGTCTAAGTGCAGGTTAATTTGTTTTATTTTTCTTTATATTTTGTATTATATTACAGTATTGTTATCATTTTTATATATTTTTGGGTTGTGGAATGAATCTCCGGAACAAATTATGCTTGCAAACTAAGGAACCACAGTATGTATGTATCAGAATGCTCCAGCAGCCCCACTGTAGGATATCTCTCTGCACCTCTGAAGACCTGGATGTGACTGAATATGCAGCTCCAATCAAATATAGAGGTCATCAAAGATTCTCCAACCATGTGGTCAGCCGTAATGGTTGGTAAAATTCACAGATCTAGAATCCATAAATAAGGACGGCCCACTGTTGGGGTAGCAATCAGTGTATCATGCCAACAACATGAATGGAAGGTATCTTCTTTACCTCATCCTCTTGAGCCATTCCTGAGGGCCAGGGCCCCGATGAATATGAAAGCAGGGGCACACTGTCGGATGGGGAAATTATTAGAATCAGGCAAAGATACCTTTCATAAGGAGACTTCATTGCAGAGGGAAAAGGGGGAAAACGCCTTCCAGTTCCACCGTTGTACCAGCTGTACTATGTATGCTATACAATAACTTGGGTTTTTGGGGGTAAAATTTCCTGAAGCACTTGTTCGTTATGTTAAAAGTCCTCTGTATTTTATCCATGTGAATTACAGAGTCCAGAAACGATGAAATTATAACTGCTTTACATTTAATATTAATTTTAAATTGTTCTTAAATGTGGGATGACAGATTGCCTGCAATATTGGTGAACATTTGCTAATTTAGTCTTAAAAGCACTCATTCATTCTCCTTTTCTTTCTTACTCAGGATTGCTAAAGCTCAAAACTCGAATCCTAGATCTAATCATGAAGGTAAAGGTATCCCCTACAGTTTGTCCTGCTAGTCATGTCCAACTCCAAGAGTTGCTCATCCCCATTACAAGGCCAAAGAAACCAACATTGTTCAAAGACATCATGTGGAACATGGAAAGCTCCAAGTCAAAGGAGGATGGAACACAGTTACCTTTCCACCAAAGTGACACCTATTTATCTACGTATTTACATCCTTTCCAACTGCTACATTGGCAGGAGCTGGGCAAGAAGCAGAAGATCACTCTGCCATGCAGTATTTGGGTCTTAAACCGCTAATCTGCCAACCATCAGCATCTTGAACCACTGAGCCATTGCAACCCTGAAACCTAACAATAAATAATTTAATAAGCAGGAAAAAAACTCCTGGATTCCTGACAGCAAAATCTTAACATTTTCTTCTTTCAAGTTTGCAAAATACCCACAAAATTCAGCATCAGCATCACCTTTAGATTATTCACACGCTACACTGCACAGTACACATGTGCTTCATGAATAAAACTTAGAGTAATTCTGATTACACAAAAATAGTAATCAGTTACACAAAAACAGTAAAGAGTTATGTATATTTTGATTATACATAAAACATAATCTGAATGCTCAACACATAACCACCTTTTACTTGATGGATAATTGTGATGATTTCCTGAGCAAATTCTTTTGATGGGTTTTGTTCCACCTTCTGAGTCACAGATTTTATATGTTCGAAAACTGGATGAAATTTTTCAGTTTTTCTACCCGCAGCTACAAGGTCACATGATGTCTGTCTCTCCATGCTATTGCTCGCAGAACCCCTGGAACAAAAAGAATGCATACTGAAAAAAAGTTGATTTTTAATAATTTATATACACTTTGATATACAAACCTCTTCAAAATCTTTAGTTCATTCATATTTTTATAATTCAATCAATTCTACCTAAGTGAGTGAGTTCAAATATATTCAAATTAGGGCCGAGCTCAGGCAAAGGGTACTTTATACAAAGACTTTGTTTTCTTCAAATGCTTTTCTACAACTTTTCAAGAGTATAATGTGTGGAGTAGGAATATACAGTGGTGTCTTGTAAGACAAACTTAATTTGTTCCAGAACTATGTTTGTCCTACAAAGCGTTCCTCTTACAAAGTGGATTTTCTCATAGGAAATAGGAAAGTTTCCCATAGGAAACTGAGACAATTGGTTCCACAACCCAGAAATATTCATATAAAAATAATAACTGTATGTAAAAATGATAACAAAACACTATAATCAAATTCAAAACACTGTAATGTTCTGTAATGTAATACAGAACACAATTACTGTAATAAAACACTGTAATATACTGTACAGTAAACCAGAAAAGAAAAACCAAGGATCAATAACTTTCACTAAACGAGTCACTGGAACAAGCAACCCATTTCTGTGTGTATGAGATCTATCAATGCAAACCAGATAAGCAGTTTGCAGAAGGAGCAGCAGCAAAACCTTCTGCCTTGATGCAAAAGAGGCTAGATCCTATGCTGTCTACTCAGACTCAAGTCCCATTGAATCCACTGGGGCTTACTCACTGGAAAGTGTGTAAGATGTCAGCCTGGCTCTTTCCAAGTTTGCAGCAATAGCAGGAGCAGCAAAGGCTTCTGCCTGGAAGCAAAAGTGGAGTTTGTGGGGTCCAGGAAGGGAAGGTGGGGGGAGACGGGTAGTTGTAGTGGGGTCCAGGCAGGGAGGGGGCTTCCTTGGGGGAAAGGGGTTTCCCTCCTACCTGATGGTGGTGGCTGCAGGACTCTCAGACATGCTTGCGGGGGAGGCCCAAACAGGGCTGCTGCCTGTGCGTCCCTCTGCTGGCTGGTCACTGGTACTGCAGGCAGAAGTCCCACCTTAGCTACACAGCCCAGCCAATGGGCATTTGTCTTACAAAGCACAGTTCATTTTACAAAGGAGAATTCCATAGAAATTTTAGTTTGTTTTACAAAGCATTCGTCTTACAGGGCTTTCATCTTACAAGGTACCACTGTAATGGCTTTGCTTTCTACACTTCTCTCTTGTACTGGGAGGCAGCAGACCTACAGCACACCTGTAGCGGCACTCTCTGTGAGTCAGCTGCTGCTTCCGTACTTTCTTTTTCCTTTCCCAAATGTGTCTTATTTCTGCATCTGAACATCTTCAGATCTGAACAGTTGTGTGGCCTCACTGATCCTATAAAGATCAAGATCTATTTAAAAGACAAAACCACTGACTGCAGGCTCTCTGAATGCTCCTTTTAAATATAAAAAGTGTTCACACAACAGAAACATTTGGCTGAATCCTAGAACAACCACGTCCTAAAAGTTGAAGATATTTTAGGAGGATTTCCTGCTCAAAGCAGGGAGTTGGACTAGATGACCTAATAGGTCCCTTCCAAGTCTTTGATTCTATGAATCAGACAACCATTTAAAAGACATACTGATCAGAAGAAGGCACACATTAGACTCTGTGTGCCCATAGAGGGCACATCCTGATTTGCAATATTATTAAAGGTCCAATCTTCTATGCACAGCCAGCTGGCAGCACACCTCCTGTGTGCCACTGACTGCCACAAAGCATTCGGCACCAGTCAGCACTTTGACAGCACACTATTTAGCACACTGCTGGAGGCATCAGCAGGAAGGTACAAGCCTTCTTGTTGATGCCCCAAACAGTGTGCTAACCAGTGTACCTTCCTGTCCACTCCAAGACTTTTCTTGTTGCTTTCCGAGTGGTCAGCAGGTCTCGTCACAGAGGGTGCAACAGTCAGGCAAAAGTGTTCAGGGTGTGAATGTGGTTCAGCAGAACCAGTACCAGCACAATCTTTATAACTCTTTCATGATAGCTCTTTCATTGCTGTAACTTTAGAGGGTTTGGGTGGTCCTTAAAATCAACTAATACGCTCAGGTTCTGAATTATTAAAATCAAAGGGACTATGAGATAATTAATAAATTCTTCATCTTCCCAGTAAGAAAATTTAACAAATTTGAAAAGGAACAATACCTGTACTTGTTAACTGTTTTCTTCATATCCACTTTGACTGTGAGTCTTTCCTTCCTAGTGTGGACATCCAAAACTTTTGCATCTGAAATTTTATGGGTGTCATATTTGTGACTACTGGAAATATCTATTCTTCCCCTAAAATCCCCTTCTTTTTTAATTATTTCCTTCTCTTTTTGATCAAAAGATAGTGGACCAGCATCACTTTTGTAAGATTTAGTACAAGAATTGCAACGCTTTGCTGTAGTATATTTAATGGGTACTTCAGTATGAGGGTCTTCCATATGGCTCATTTTTTTACTGCTATAGTAATCCGAATATTTGCTATTCCATTCTCCTTTAGCATAATTATGTTTCTTGTCTTCCAACTTCACATATTTCTCACTTCTGTCATCAGAAATATATTTTCCTCTGTCTGCATATCTGTGATGTTTATGAGGATAGTCATAAGTTTTGTTTGTTTGGTAACTCTCATCATGCTCCTTTTCAACTGGCCGATGTGTCTGAAAACCATGATTTCTTTGTTCTCCCTTTTCTTGACTGGACACAGAAGAATGCTCTTGCTTCCACTTGGAATTGCTTGATATTTCTCTATCATCATACCTCTCCATTTCTTTAACCCTTTTAGATGTGTGACCGAAATCTCTGTAATCACGATCTCCAGGATACCTGTGTTGACATAAAGTGGTTTATACTTGCAGTAAGGAAGAAAATGAGAACTTACGTATGAAGAATGCTGGTAAACACAGGTTTTTATGTAGATTGTGTCACCCCATGATCCCTCAAGCCAACAAAGAGGGGAAAAATTATGATCCTTTTATATGCTAGCCACCAACAGGGTTAATTTTAACGATAAAATACTCCTCTACCACCAGCAGCCCATAATTAAACTAACTTTAATTCTGTTAGAAAAATGCCTTTCAGGGTAGAAATCTTCAACTATTAGGGCAACCGACTTTCACTTGAGGCTTTAAACCACAACAGAAATCATTAAAAGTGGGCAATTTCTCTACCTCTTCTGTAAAGAGCTCCTTGGCATAAATTCATCAGAAAATCTTCGAGACAACTGTGGGTGCTTTTCTTCTTGTAACTGCTGATGCCTCAAGCCATTTTCAATCCAATTCCTTTCAAACTTACACGAATTATCTAACGGCCTATGAAAATTCTTCATCCCTTTTGTGTTTCCAGAAGTTCTGATATCTTCATGCGTATCTCTCTCACGTATTTTTGCAGGATAAAATGTCTGGTTTTGTTCTTTGCGAGACATTTCTGAGTACTTGGAAGGAAACTGGCATCTTCTGATATTTTCAGTCCTTTCTGGTGAATGCATTCTAAAAGGTTTACGACTGTGCATATCTTCTGAAGGGATTCTTTTCAGTGATGGCGAATGTGATCTACGTTCATGAAGTCGGTGGTGGTGGTTAATGTCATGAGGTACATATCGAGAATTGGCTTGTCCATATTTTCCATCTTCCATTCTCCAAGGCATGGGCTTCTTTGGGTCTCTGCGGAAACCCTTGTGATCAGAGTCATAATTAATGAGGTTATGCCTTTGTCTGTTACGTTCTGGACTCCGGAAAGCAGGTGATAAAGACCTGCAATAAACACATACAGATACAATTCCATTTTGACTTTTACACATGTTGTCAGCAATTCCAATCCTACAAAATCAACTATGTCTGAACATGTCCCCCCACAAAAAATCTTGCTGAACTGACCCAGGGTTCTTGCTCATCCATTGATTCTATCAGAATAAGGTTGTTTTGCAGTATCTGCAGGAGTTTAATTCTGGCACTCTCTGCTAGTATCAAAAAACGTATTAAATATGCTGACTGTGTTAAATGATACTCTTTGCTAATACATAAAAATGTGTTTAAAAAGTGTGTCCCTTACAACTGTTTAATAATAGATTTTCTTAGTGTTGTGGACATTCAGGTTGAGTCAACCCATGTATAAAAAAATCCATGTACATTTGGCATCCGTGATGAGGAAAATTTGCGGATGCCAAATTTGCAGTTAAAGCGTCACCACTTGCATTTTCTTTTCCCCTTTAAGCATACAAGTCTGCAGTTTTTGGTATATGTGGGAGGTCCAGGGGCATATCCCCTGCAGATACAAAGGTACCACCTGTAATGCAGTTTCACTTGTGGTTCTATAAAACAGGGAAGGCATTCTTGAAACTTGAGCTCCACACATGCTTAATTATGAGAGTAATTTTTCTTACACTAAAAAAACTGCTTCTCAAAGCATCATTCAACACTTTGTTGCAGTAATCTCCTATTCTTGTTGGGACTAGAAACATCTTTTGCCTCTGCTAATATCATGAGTCCATGAAACCCAGGCATGGTTACAGAACCATTTTGACATTTTCTCTTCTTCTCTTCTCCTGACCATGAAAACTCACAAGGAAAACAGAATTTCCCAAAACTAAATGCACCATATAAATGGATTCCCTATTGTACTAAAAGGCCTGGCATTATCAGTGTAACATCCTTCCACACATTTAAATGTTACTTCTTGGACAACAGATCCAAGGATGACTATTAATCGTCTCAGATTAATAGATTAAACTAATGAGAATGTGGCTCTCATGAACTATATGCAATAGCCTCTGTGCCTTCAGAGTGTGAAAACCAGGTAGTCTTGCTTTTCCTATGATTCTCCTAAAAGTTAAGAGGATTTATTTTGTGGCTTGATTCAGATATTGTTTCTTCTCCCATAGTGGAGCTGTGAACTGAAACTGTACTGTATCTCTTTTTCTCAAGAAATCCACTTGGCTTCTGGTTAAATAATATTTCCACCTATTATCTTCCCTTTGAGGGACTAAAAGGACACACACACTGTTCCCTGTGCTCTGCCCTTTCCCCTCTCTAGTGATATCATGGAACTGTTCAATTATAAAGCAGAGAATTGTATCAAATCTGCTTGATGAACAACACAGTGATTTATATTGCTTTTGCCTTAACATATTCGTTTTCTCCTTCTCTCTGATATATTAAGCAATCCTTTAAGAAAGAAGCCCTGGTAAATTTCAGTTATTCCTGTCTCTTCTGTTAATTTTTTTTAAGCACAAGCTAATGGTCAAAGACCTTTTTCACATGAACAAGAGTCACTTGTGTATTGTCTGTGTATGAAACTCTAAATAAAACTCTTAGGGCCAATCCTATCCAACTTTCCAGCTCTGGTGTAGTCACAATGACTGAAAAATCTCCGGTGACTGCCCCTCCAACACAGAAGGTATCACACATCTCACTTGCACAACTGCATCAGCACTGGAAAAATTGGATAGGATTGGGCTCTGAGTTACAATACATACTGCAAGTTAAGTGAAGCTTGCATGGTCATCAGGAAAACTTGATCATTTACCTCAATTTCCATCTTGGTGATCTTGAGCGTGATCTAACCATCTTTTCATATGGTTAATTTCTTGGAACTAAAAGAAAAAGAAATGTCATTGAATGAACCTGATCTATTAAAATTCAATTAAGGTCAGTTTTAAGTACCACCAACTGAAATGATTTCAAGATAAGAGTTTTTTGGGTTTTGTTTTGCATTTAAATGATTAAAAAGATTTTGGGACTTAAAAACCAAAATAGAGAGTATCTACATTTATTTATTTATTTATAAATAAATCTTTCTTACTAAAGGGACCCAAGGCAGCTTACAAGATAATTTAAAATACAAAAACATAAAACAGTTAAAAACATTAAAACCATTCCTATTTTAAAAATCTTAAAACCAGCTGACCTGTTAACCCCAGCTTAATGGGCATCTTCTGAAAGGAGATGTCAAGTTGAAGTTGCATACAGTGGTGCCTCATATAACAAGTTTAATTCGTTCTGGAAGCATGCTTGTTATGTGAAATGCTCTTTATGTAAAGCAGATTTTCCCATTGGAAATAATGGAATGCCTACTCCGGTAGGCTTTCCTCTTTTATTTAACAGGGGAAGAGTAACTAGCCCTTTTCACCCCAGCAATGTTTTTTCTTCTAGTGGCTTCTGCTGGTGTTCTTTTGCATTTTTTTAAGATTGTGAGCACTTTTGGAACAGGGACCCCTTAGAGGTTATTTCATTTTCTCTGTAAACCACTTTGTGAACTTTTTGTTGAAAAGTGATATATATTGTTGATTGACTAATTGATTAAAAATAACAATCATACATTGGTACAATAAAAAGAGCATCAGCAATAATAGCTGGTGATGGCTGGTGCATATCTTTGGAGTAGCCTAAACTCTCTCCCAGGAATGGCGCAGAAGTGCCTCACAGCAATTTTGTGACATCCCCAGGCCAGCACAGAACTTGTGCCGGCCTAACCAGGAGTTAGGGTTGTACTGAAAGGGTGAAATCCTAGTTCCCAGTTAGGTCGGCATACGATTTGTACAGGCCTGGAGGTGTTGCAAAAGTGCAAGAAGGCACTACTGCATCACTGCAGGGGAAGGATGCAGTGTGATCCCTCTAGGGCTAGTGTACAGCCATGCGCCAACCTCCCACACCACCATGGGAAAAGAGAGACAGTGAGCTGTACTGGCCTAATTTGTTTAGGATTGTGCCCTTAGCCTTATGATATCCTGGATTGTTTTGTTGCTCCAGAATATTTTCTGTAGAAATGACAAACACATTGCACCAAATACATCCTGCAAGAAAATCATAACTTTTGTCACAACAGACCTTGTAAGTACTGTTTATATTAAGACTAAACTAGTGGCATATGTTTTGTATGGGGCTAACTTTTCAGAAAATTCAGTGAGTGGGATAGAAGTTTGCATTACTCTCCATAACAGAAAGTCCTATAGCACTTAGGCCAAGATTGTACACAAGAGTTCTTCTATTGATGTACTTCAGTAGCACTGCCCACTTTAATATCACAGAGAGTTCTGGTCAAGAGGTTGCATTAATCCTTGGTGAATACCAATTGTAACATAATCCACTTGTTTTTTCAAGGATTGATATATTTCTAGCACTAACAGATGAAGAGTTCTTGTGCTTTTCTGTTTTATTACTATGACTTACCATCAGAGAACTCTCTCTACATATTGGTCACTTATAAGTAAAGCAAATTCCTATCCTTCTCCCAAATGACTATAGAAAGCCAAGAAAATCATCATAAAAATCACAGTTCTACCAAACTAATAGTTGGATATGTGTTGATGTGTTGCTGAAGTCACGGCCAAGAAAAAAAGTTTTTTTTATCCAAATTGGCCATGCAATCACATTGGTAGCGTGGGAAAGACTGACATCACAGGATCCTGCTTAAAAAGAGCAAGCATAATTTCCAGGGCAGACACTCCTTTTGCCTTGTGGAAATAAAATGCTCATACATTTTGAGCCAGGGTCCTTAAAATTCACCAAAAAGTCAAACCATTTAACATCTTAAATTCAGTTTAAAAAAAGAAAAATACAAATAAAAGTCTGCCATGAAAATTTTGTTACTAAGAACCATAGCTTATTAACACTGTCTTAAAAGGATGTAAGGATTTTGGGGGAAATCTATCCTCTTCTATCTTCTGTTGGTTAAAACTAAAAGTACAGGAAACAAGCCTATATTTCAGAACATTGGTTGAGAAATGTATAGTACAACTGATGCGTCTTTCACTGAAAAGATATAATTAAAAGCTATTCCGTAAGCTTACTCTCATTCACTGTGACTTCAACCTTTGTGGGTGGATGTTAGTTGCGAAGTCAAGGATGTGACTGCTTGAGGCAAACGGGTGGATATTATGGCATGCCTTTACATATCTGAAGATACTTCAGAAATACATGTATGTGGGAGGAAAAACAAACAAACCATTGTTGGCAAGTTAGGTGAAATATGAATCCACAACATGTAGTTCTTTTTTCAACTGAGATTGGGAGGGATCACACTAGCGTTTTGGACTTCCTTCATAAAGACAGGCTGAAAATATGCCAAGGTCATAAATATGCCAAGGCTCACTGCTCAGAAGTACACCTCACTGAAAAAGCAAACATTCATAGACTAAAGGCCCAATTCCATACAACACCACTATAGCCACAATGCAGGCTCAAGGTAATGGAACACATGTTCCCATATCTTGAGGAGGCCTGCGACTGCTCCTCCACTGCAGGATGCAGCACATGTCACATTGGCACAGCTGCACCAACACTTGGGATTGGGCCTTAAGAGAATGCAATCCTAAAGACACTTTCCTGGGCGTTAAGACCCATTGAACACAGTGGAGCATACTTAGGAGTAAATGTAGACTAAGGATTGCTTCCTTAGTCTGCAATCCTATACATACTTTCCTGGGAGTAAGCCCTATAAAACATAACAGGACTTGCTTCTGAGTAGGTACGCATAGGATTGTGCCCTTAAAGAACCACCTGAGCAGTGGAACATAAATGGAACAGGAATGCATATCTAGTTAATGAGCAATAATTAAACATCATGCAATATTGCTGTAAGAATACAAATCCTAATCAGGGCAGTTCTTGCAATGCAATTTCCTTTTCTTCTATATGGTTAGAGATTAGGTATTTCATTCTGTACCCTGTTCATCTGTTCATATAAATCTTATATGGTGAAGAGAGATTCATCAAGTCAAAGCCCCTGGATACCTGGAAACTAGCATTTATGCTCTGGCACTCTGTTTCTGGCCAAGTAGCAGTGCATTTGCTCTGACATGTCCACCAGTTGTAGCATAGTACCTCATGCTCTGGAATAAGGTGGATCCTTTTTAAAAAATGCTGGCCTTTCCAGGATTGTATGGACACACTGGTGTATCTTGGGCTGTGCCAGTAGACCCTCTGAATTCCAAAGTTTACTGCAATCCATAATATTCATTCAAAGGGAGTGTAAGTCATGATCAAACTGGCAAACACAGCCCTGCTACCAAAATGAGATTTTTCAGTAAAGCAAGTTCTTGTAGATTTTCTTTTGTAGAACATAACATGAATCCTCTGATCTTTCTCAAGAATCGACAATAGTCTGAATAGGCCAATTCACTTCAAGCCTTCAAGTAATGGCTGTGGATTCAACAGAATTTCTTTTTAAGCAGTGCCAAGATTAGTTGAGTCTTTTTAAGAAATACTGACAACTCTTAAAGATTTCCTTTAAGTTGGAATGCTAAAAGAACACTTAGAACCCGAAGGCCAAAATATAAAATTGCAACTGAGTGGAATAGCTAGTTGTAAGGAATTGCTGGCTTAAGATGGATGTTAGTACCATTTCTTCTGTAACTAACAGCACAAACCTAAGCATGCCTACTCGGAACTAAGTCCCATTGAGTTCAATAGTACGTACTCCCAGAAAAGTGTTGTTAGGATTGCAGCCAGCAAGAGGGCTTTTGCAAAAGCATCTGCAATTAAGGCACCTGTAGGAAACAGACAAAATATTCTTTCTTGCCTTTAAAACTCTACTACTTACAATTTTTCACTAGCCGACTTACCAACACATTTATTTTCAAAAGGAAAGGAAAATCAACTCTCTTCCTATTTTGAAAAGCCTTTCCACTTAATTATCTTTGGAATATTCTTACCACAGAAAGTCTTATACACACATAAGAATTTTGCCTGCAAACCTAGATAGGTGTTTACTTAATGACTTGCATAATTCACATCCTCTTTACTGAAACAGAGTCTCAAATGAGATTATTTACCAAGAGCTTATTTTGTAGGTTTATACTTTTCTTGTAAAACAAGTATAAAATAATTTGGCCAGATTAAGAAAATTTGTACTGGACTGTTTTGAACTATTTTTTTCCACAGCCCTGCCCTAGGGCAGTGGAAACCAGAATGTCTGTTAAAACAGACTATTCCATCTGGAGAATACATTAAACCTTGAAAAATAATCTGTTAGAAACTTGATTTGTCAGGCAACTACATATTTCTAAACTGTGTACATGTGTTGAGAAACTAATGATAGAAAACACTTTGTAAAATTCTCCAAACAGAAATAGCTGGTATTTTCAGAGGCATGAAATTCACTTAACAAATGAGTAAGAACTGAACCTTACTAGGAACAGAACAGCAGATCAATGGAACCGGAATAGAATCCACTTGCAAGTCCATGTTTCTAACAGATCTCTGATAGGCAGGATAGCTATTTTGTGGAAAATACATAACGACATATAACTTCTTTTTAAAAATCTGGTTTAAAATGAACTCTGAATTTGGTAAACAAATGTAAAATTGAATGCATGAGTGTTGTTCATATCCATATGATAAGAGTATCATATGGATATGAACAACACTCGTTAACTGTGTTCTTGTGCCAGATTATGCATATTTCTTGTCATAACCACCAACATCGACACTTCTCAATTCACAGAATCAGTTTTGACCAGTAATTAATTGCTTCTGGAAATAATTGCTTCTAAAAAGCTGTGCTGAACTGTGTACTAACTGTGTTCAATATAACACTTGCATTTAAATAAGTGATCTTGCTGCAGGAAGCGAAGACCATCATGTTGTCATCAAGAAGCACCTTAAAACAACTGAACAAAATGAATTTGAGATGTATTATTAAATAAATACCTGTTCTCCCTATGAAACTGCAAGTGTCTGATTTGATCTGGGAATATCCCAGAATTCACAATGCTACACAGAGGCTGGCAATGTGCTGAATAGTATCTGGCTAGCAGCAAATCCAGGCAGGGCCAACCATACCTGTCTGGATTCTAAGAGAAGAACAAATTTCTCCCATGGAAAAATGGATGAATTCCAGATACCATCTTGACACAAAGCAGATACCATAAATTTACCTTCAGTATAATGCATCAGAAATGCAAAAACTAGTTCACCAGAACTCAAGCGCAACCATTTTTGTAGGTTTTTGACAAAATCAAAAGCTGCTCTCAACTTCCCTTATTGCTGTACGAATCAAGCATTATTAAAAATAAATACAGTTTGTTACCCTTCATTAGACTTGGAAACATCAAGCTCTTAGGTGCCATTAACTAAGCGAATGATGACCAGCCTTTTGACTCGAGTGGTTAACGTGTACTCTCCTTACAAGTGAGGTTGGGGTTCTAATCTATTTTACAATCCAAACTCAATAATGTTCTGAAAGGTGCAAGAAAATTTCGGTACACAGAGAAGGGTTTCATTAAGCATAAAGAGAAATACCGATATACAGGGATTCTCTGTATCCATAATAAAACCCAACTCACACTTTTCAGAAACTAATCCAAGTGAACAATCAGAGTAACTACAGGAGCTCTTAAGAGATATTTACGTTGATGTAGTTACGGCATGAACTAGTGGAAACCTATGGGAAATTCGTAGAGCAATCCAAAGAAAATTTTTCTTACGTCGACGTAAGGGCTCCCGTAGTTACTCTGGATTGTGCAGCAAGTCTGCAAAAAACCTTTCAAGATCACCTTCATATTTTACGAACTGAGAGAGTGGGGGGTACAAATCTGTTAAGTGAATAAGTATAAATATATGCTTGTTACATTCTATAGGACTCAAAAGCTTACTGTTTGACATTTTTGTTATTTTTGGTTGGTCCAAATAAGTACTAAACTGTACTGTACTACCCTTTCCATGGATTGTGTATAGATCAGGAGTCTCCAAACCCCGGCTTTGGGCCCAGATGCAGCCCTTGGCGAGCCTCCATGCAGCCTTCAGCAAGGCCCCTCCATCAGGCCCACAATCAAGCCATGTAATGAGGGAAATTCTCCTTTCCACACCTTTGGAGGGGATTTTGAGAGCTGGGGAGGCTGCCCACACTTTCTATGTATATGAAAATGCTTATGAACTGATGCTTATGAAGACCACCTTCTTTGTGTGTGTTGGAAAGTGTTTATGAACTATTTGAATTCATTCATTCATATAAATTCCATCACTTATGTAAATTTATTTGAATATGAGATGTAAATGAATTTTTTTTCTTCTGGCCCCTGACATAGTAACAGAAAGATGATGTGACTCTCCTGCAAAAACGTTTAGAGACCCTGCAATAGATCAAAATGGCTATCTATAAAATTGTAATGGTGTTGGATCACTGCTTTGGCATCTGGTTGTTATTTTGTTAGCATCCCCAATTCAGGATGCTTGTATTGACCTTTAAACCCCTTCGTGGTTAGAGACCAGGCCATCTGAGGGACCATCTTCTCCCATACATTACGTTCATCCTTTTAACTTAAGTCATTAGGAGTTGCTCTCCTACAAGTGCCACGTTCATCCAAAGTTAATAGGAATGGCAGCACAAGAGTGAGCTTCCTCTGTAGTGACACAGATTCCACAATTATGGAATTCCCTACAGGAGAAATTAAAAGCTACGCCCTCTCTAATAGTTTTCAGTGAGGACTCAAAACATCTGTTTCGTCTGGTGTTTGGGTGACGGGTTGTAAAAGTTTCCTGTAAAAGTTTCGCTTCCGCTGCCTTTTTCTGATCCAAACAGGTTCTCTTTCTGCCTTTCCCAATGGATTTAGCATTTTTATTAATTTGGGGAACTTTGTAAGCAACCCTGGGCATTTCATTCAGGATGAGAAAGACAGGATATAATTTTTTAAAACAATAAATAATGTGTTTCAGAGACAACCAAAATGGTTTCAGAGTTACATACCAATTATTGTAATTATTCTCAACTTTCATTACACCTTGCCAAGTCTCTACATTGTAATTGCCTGCACTTATATGAGACCATAGTTGTTGTGCTTTTTATCCCAAGCTGATGAACTCTTAACGCTTTATAGGGCAACATCTGAGATTCCACCTTTTACAACATTAATAAAAATACAGAAATCTCTAGAGTAACCAATTGCGTGGGGTCTGCACTTCTAAAGGCACAGTCCTAACTAAATTTCCAGCACAGTCACAACTATGCCAGTGGGACATATGCTGCATCCTGCAGTTGTGGGCCAGTCAGAGACCTTCTTAAAGTAAAGCAATATTTGTTCCCTTACCTCAAGGTTGCATTGCCCCTACCTCAGTGCTAGAAAATTAGTTAGAACTGTGCACTAAGTTTCTCAGCATTGTCCCTTGTTGCACCCCTTCACATGGTCCACTTAGTCATCATCATCGCCAGTTACTTCTTGGTTGGGAGACTAGATGTTACAATATCAATTAAGAAGCTCAGAGAGAATGGGTGGCTTTTTTATTCTGGAAAAGCCTGAAGCTTTGTTGAGACTTGGAAGATTAAAGTTCAGATCTTTAGCAGTGAAACTTCCTGGGTGACCTCTGACCAGCCTCACTCTCATCCTCACCTACCCCACAACTTATTAGAAGGACAAAATGATAAAAACTTTGTAAGCTGCCTCAGGCATTTGTTTTTGGCATGGGAAAGGCACAATATAACTCCCTTAAATAAAAACTGCTGTTTGTTGTGTCACATTCCTGTCTCACTGCTTGGCGGTGGGTATCCAAGGATCCTGTGCATCCCACCAGACACCACCCACAGCACTGGCTGTCTGTGGAAGAGCATGCTTTGGAGCTCTGCCTTCCAACTCTATCTGGTCTCTGGTCTCACTCCTATGTTTCTGGTCTCACTCCTATGTGGCAGATGTCCAGGGGTGCTGCACTCTACCTCTACCACTGGTGGTACCCATACAACTGGTTGAGTGTGGGAGAGCATTCTTTGGAGCTCTGCCAGACAATATTCTCCTACTCTTGTTTGTTTTCATGTTCCTAGTCTTGCTGCTTGGTGGCACGTATCTAGGGGTCCCACTAAACACCATCTCAAGCTCCACTGGTGCCACCTATACCATTGGTTGAGTGTGCGAGAACATGCTTTGGAGCTCTTCCCACCAAGCCTATCCTACCACTGTTATTGTGTCATGTTCCTGGTCTCACTGCTGCATGGCACATGTCCAGTGATCCCATCAGACACCTCTCTAATACCACTGGTGGTACTCATGTCACTGCTGAATATGGAAGAGCATGGTTTGGATCTCTGCCTATGGGACCTATCCTCCTCATGCTGTTTGCTGTGTCATATTCTGGGTAGCACTGCCAGGTGGCACATGTCCAGAGGTCCCACCATCTCCAGTACCACTGGTGGTGGTGCCTATACCACTGCTTGAGAAAGACTACTGTAGGATAACCCAGACCCATTTGTGAGTAAACCACTTAACAGGCAGCCACATGTGGGTCAGTATGTGGATCAGCCACTTAGTGGGGCCACTTAGGGGGTCAGGTTAGTGGGGCCATTTAGGGCGAACCACTTGGGGTCAGCCACTGGGGGGTACATGTGGGTCAGTATGTGGATCAGCAACTTAGGGGGTCAGGTTAGTGGGGCCATTTAGGGGGAACCACTTAGGGGTCAGCCACTGGGGGCACATGTGGGTCAGTATGTGGATCAGCCATTTAGGGGGAACCACTTAGGGGTCAGCCACTGGGGGGTACATGTGGGTCAGTATGTGGATCAGCCACTTAGGGGGTCAGGTTAGTGGGGCCATTTAGGGGGAACCACTTAGGGGTCAGCCACTGGGGGCACATGTGGGTCAGTATGTGGATCAGCCATTTAGGGGGAACCACTTAGGGGTCAGCCACTGGGGGGTACATGTGGGTCAGCCACTTACGGGTCAGCCATTTAGGGGGAACCACTTGTGGGTCAGCCACTTGGGGGGCTGAGAAAGCCCACTTGACGCAGGAACCCAAGGGAAGCTCCCTCCATCCTGCGAGGGGTGCCCGGAGAGGCCCTTCCAAGGAGAGGGCGCCCCCTCCGCAGCCTCCACGGAGGGGCATGTGGTCCCCAGGGACCCCCAGCACAGGCCTGCTGCACAGGCGCCCCTCCATCCCGCCACACGGAGGGCCAGAGCGCGACAGGCCCAGGAAGGGGGCGGGTCCGCAGGGCGCTTACCTGCCGCCGCTGCTGCTTCAGCGTCCCCGCCTTCGATGGCTGCGGCTTCTCCCTGAGCCCTCCCAGCCGCCACCGCCTCCTCCTCGGTTCCCCCTGCCCGGAGCGCGGTCAGCCCAGGCCCTGGGGAGGGAAGGGGCTGGCGGGGGAAGGAGAGCCTCGCTCCGCTCCGGTCCCGTCCCAGCCTGCCTGCCTGCCTACCTCGCCCGCCCCGCCCAAGCAGAAGGCCGGGCTCGGTGCTCCGGAAGTGACGGGAATGGCGCTCGAGGCCGCGGCGCCCCCATGGCCGCGCTGAGGAGCCAGAGGGAGCCTCGACGGCTTCCCCGAGTTCCCTCGACCGGGCCGGAGAAGCAGCCATTCCGCCCCCTCCCCTCAACGCACTTTCCTGGGAGTAAGTCCCATGGCACTCAATGGGATTTACTCCCGAGGAGACCCGCTGAGGACGCTGCTGGCAGCCCCACCAGGGGAGGCTCCTTCCTCATCCCAAGTACGGAGCCCACTCAGCAGAGGGGAAAAACACTCTTCACATGCTCAGAGGAACTCTCTCCCCCTTCCTGTGGGATTTTAGCCCATCTGAGCCACACTTTCCTGGGAGTAAGGCCCACTGACTGTAATGAGACTTAATTCTGAGTAGACATGCCTTGGATTGGGCTCTTGGGTTACAATCCTGTCTACACTTTCCTGGGAGTAAGTCCCATTGACTGTAATGAGACTTAATTCTAAGTAGACATGCCTAGGATTGGGCTCTTGGGCTACAATCCTGGCCACACTTTCCTGGGAGTAAGGCCCATTGACTGTGATGAGACTTAATTCTGAGTAGACGTGTCTAGGATCCAGCTGTTACTCTGTGGAACTCCTCACCACAGGATGTGCTGATTGCATCTGGGCTGGATGCATTTAAAAAGGGATTGGACAAGTTTCTGGAGGAAAAGTCCACCATGGGTTGAGTATGTGCAGAATCCTGGTTACTTCACATCCTAATCATTGAAACCCTAATCATTGAAAGGTGGGATATAAATCACTAATGCTGCAATCCTAATCCCCAGTTAGGCCGGCCTAAACCTGGCATAAGTCCTGTGCTGACCTGGGGGGTTTAGGCAGTGGTGGGCTTCAGGGGGTTCTCACAGGTTCTATAGAACCCTTTGCTAATGAGCGCCTTGTTCTGAGACCGGTTACTAATGGGACATAAAAAAGCAGGCCTCTGTCAATCTTGAGAGACTATGGTATCGTGCTCTGCGCTGCACACGCTGCATGCGAAGCACGAAAGCCTGGGTTGGATTGATATGGAGGATAGGCTGTTTCCCAAGCAGCAAATCCCCCCCTCCACGCCACTGAATGAGTCCAATGGAAAGGCAGAGCCAATACGATTGGATCCAGCTGCATTGCAGAGCTGGGCTAAGGACAGGAGCTCACCCTGTCTTGTGGGGCTGACCAGGGGCTCGAATCCTGGCCTGCTAGGCACAGTGACTTAACCGCTTGCGCCACCCGCAGCCCTAATGGGACATAGAACCTGTTCCATAGAACCTGTTAATTTACGGTATTTGAATACCACCACTGGGGTTAGGCACAAAAGTGCCATCAGCCCATATCTGTCCCACTCCTGGGGAGGTTAGGGCACAGGCATGGGCTGCTCTTCCCACACCACCGCAGGAAGATACACCTGGTGAGTTAGGCCAGCCTAAATTGGTTAGGACTGCACCCTAGGTATCTTATTGCCTAGGGTGCAATCAATTTTATCCATCAACGCTAGGATTCTATATACCAGTATATAAAAAAACACCCAGCCAAAACCACTGAGCCTAGAAATGTGAAATTTGGGGGGGGGGTGTTCCTTCTGTGATGGAGACACCCACTAAGAACCAGTTTTTGGAAATTCCAACCAGAAGGGGGTGAAAAGGGGTGCAACATGTTTTCCTCCATACTTTCCATTGAAGAATCCCTGACTGGAGGATGCTCTGCCCCAACCCACCACCTGGAAGCATGACATTTGGAGAGGGTGTTCCTTATGTCACATGAACACCCACCAAGAACCAATGTGGATAAATTTAACCCTTAAGGGGCTGAAAAGGGATGCAAGCTGTTTTTGTCCTTTACTTAACGGAAGATTGATCAACATCCAGCTGATGCACTGGGAGGGAGGGTGCACAGGGGGGATGGTGCATATGGGGGAATGATGCGCGTGGGGGGATGTTGTACAAGGGTGTTGTGCATGGGGGACTGCATCAGGGTATTGTGCATGGGGGGTGATTTGCATGGGGGGACAGTGCGCATGGGTGAATGATGCTTATGGGGAGATATATGCATGGGGAGATGTTGGAGATGTGCAGGGGGGATGTTATACAGGGGTATTGCGCATGGGGGATGATGCACAAGGGGGGACAATGTGCATGGGGGCACGATGCGCAGTTGGGGAAGGCGTACGAGGGGATTTTACTCCTGCAACGTGGGTATGTTTTCACTAGTACAGTATAAAGTTTGCCCTTACTAAAAAATAATTTGCAATCCTGTACATTTTTACATAGGAGAGTTAAGTGCCATTGAATGCACTGGAAAGTAAGTCAAACTGGAGCTTACTTCTGAGTAGACATGCATAGGATTGCAATACAAAACCCGATTTTATTAACCGCTAAGCTGCTGTAGTCGCCCTTTTTTGTCTAAATTGCATTCCCATTCTGTCTGTGTTTATATGGAAATAAATCTTTATTTAGCACAGTGGAGGCTACTTCCATGTAAACTGACCTAAATTTTCATCTCCTTCTTTTGTTTCACCCCCTTCAAGTTTTACGTATTATAATGCTGCATTTCTGTGGCCCATCCAGGTGCCCACCTGCATTTTGAGGTTATCTACATGTAGCATAAGCACATGTGCGCGCACACCCATCATAGCTTGTGACCTGTGGTGGTCCTTCCCTCTGCGAATTTCTCCAATCCCTTCTTAAATGCATTGAGGCTTGAGTTACTGATTAATCTATAGCAAATGGTCTCATCTGCTTCCTCCGCTCCCCTTCCCAACACACAAGCTGCAGAGGTAAAACTGGTGGATTCCCTCCCACAGGAAGTCTGTTGCTGCCTGCAATTCATTCTTCCTTCTTTTTCCATGCTTGCCATTCTGCCAGATGACAATCTCGGCTAGCAATAACTGCTGCAATGAGGATGCAGTACTTCTTCTGCCCTTGATAAATTCCTCTGTTCTCAGCACACATGTACTACTGTTCAACCAGCCTGAGCAGTACAGGTTACACAAGTTCAGATGTACCAGAGGGCAGTTACCTGTCCTTTTTCCTTCCTTCCCTGCAAAACAACACCCATGAGCCATATCTCTCTTTTTCTGTCTTTTCCTTTTTTCCTTTGCGCTCTTTCCCAATCCATCTCTAGCAGGGATAGAACAATTTCTTCTTGTTCAAGTTATAAAACAATAACTTATCCAGGGTGACCATATGTCCTCTTTTTCCAGGACATGTCTGGATTTTAGCCTCAGCCTTTCCAGCTTTAATCTGGGAAAAATTTCAATTTCCTCCTTTTCCTTGTAAACTTGTAACATGTAAGCCAGCAACATGTAGCCTTCTTGTAATTAATGCATTAAATGTAAGTTTTAAATTTAATAATAAATAATATAGTTCTTAAATTAACCCCATGAAAGCAATATACAGTGGTGCCTCACATTAAAAGCTTAATTCGTTCCGGGGACATGCTCTTTAAATGAAGCAGATTTTTCCATAGGAAATTATGGAAACTCAGATGATTGGTTCCACAACCCCAAAAATATTCATATAAAAATATTAACTGGATGTAAAAATGATGACAAAACACTGGAATTGAATTCAAAACATGCATTCAATGTGCATGATCCTATGAAGTCTACTTAGGCTGCAATCCTAAAGACACTTTCCTGGGAGAAAGCCTCATTTAATACAGTACTGGGTAAACACAGTTAAGAGGCTGCAATCAAAAACACTTTCCTGGGAGTAAGCCCCATTTAACACAATAGGGCTTACTTCTGAGTAGACATAGTTAGAAGCCTGAAATTAAAGACACTTTACTGGGAGGCTTACCTGGGCTGCTGCTGGAGGTTCAAGGTGGTTGGTGGGGCAGTTAGGGGCAGCTGCCTCTAGCACCTCCAGGCAACTTCCTCCAAGTTGGGGGCAGTTAGAGGCAGGAGTGCTGGCTGGCAGCCCTTTTAAAGAGCCCCCAGGTGGAGCGTCAGGGCAAAATAGCATGTGTGCCCATAGCACGTTTGCTTTTTCAGTGAAGGGGAACTTGTTATGTGAAGCAAGATTTCTTGGAAATTTTTGCTTGTTATGTGAAACACTTGTTAAGCAAAGCGCTTGTTAAGCGAGGTACCACTGTACATGACAGTTTTTAGCTTTTATTTTGTCATGTCCTACATTTTTCTTGGGTATCCTACATTTGGGGGTGCCCTCTCTGGGTTTTTTTTTTTTTGTTATTTGATAAACATACTGAGTCAGCAGCCCTTGTAGGCTATGAAAACAAAGATTTATTAAACACGCAGCATGCTACAGCAATTAACATGCTTTGTAGATGGGGAAACATAAATGGACAGACCTACTTAAAAGAATGGGGACCAACTGTCTAGGAACCCCAGCTTGTTGTAAGACGAAGGAAAACATATAGTAGGAGTGAACTAGAAAACTTATGAAGATGGATTCCAGTGGATCTCAGTAAATTACTTTACCTTTATGCCTTGTTTCACTTTTCGTTTCTCTTTAGATTGCTCTCATTGTACTAACATTTCTAGTATTCATGCCTCATGCTTTTCTTATTCACTTTCTTGGATGAATTTTAATTAAGTAACAGTATTTGGATGTGCCTAGACGTATTTGATGCAGCGTCCAAAATTAAGGATGTATAAAAATAAAACCTGTACAAAATGTGGCCAAAACACCAAGCCACAAAATGCAAGGCTAGGCTAGAGTACTATGCAGAGCACCAGTGAAGACAATCCAGTCAAACGAACGTAAGCTCCAGTGTGCCTGGCTAACTTGCCTTTGCTGGTGATGAACAGGCATCCAGTGCTGTTATCTTAAATACACTTAGTAAGGGCAAAGTCTCATTTGAACATTGCTGACTTGTCAGAGGAGAGATGGTTGCCTCGAATTTAGAAAGAAGAAAGCAATCACCCCCATTCGTTCTAATGTCCACCCCAGGGGCCGGCCACCAGCCTGTTTAAAGACTGCCTTTTGGTGACAAGCATTTTGAAACAAAACAAAAACTTTTGTTTTTGGATGAAACTTTGAAAGCTTGGTTGAATCACAGCATATTATAAATAGTTTTAATTATTATTTTTCAAGTTGATACTATATTCTGTTGAGGATCTCTTCCTTTGATGGTCAGTGTTGTTAGTCACCAGCAGGAGACTGTGTTAGAGAAACTATATCTGCTGCAGCAACAAATCTAAAAAAATTGATGCTTCCATCTCTAAGTTGGGCTGGAGATGGCAAGTCAACATCAGTTGTACTAAAAGTGGGGGTCAGGACACACTTGGGGGTTGCTACCTTGGGTCAGAGGGCGGACTCTGTCATCTTGATACTGTATTTGGCACTTGGCTTTCCTGGAAGTCTCATTAAAGTTAAACAGAATGGGACTTGCTTCCAAGTAGACATGGAGGAGCTCTAGAGATTTCACATCCTGGCAAATTTGGCAGAGGGTCCAGATTTTATGATTGAAAGGGGGTCCTGTGCTGAAAATCTTGAATATCACTGTTCTACACTAAGAAGACGATAGATACTGTAGTCATTAAAGGATAATTATTGCAAAGTTTAAAACATTTAATAACTTGTGAGAGATGCCTTTCCTCAAGGCATATGACTCTTAAAATATTTTGTGACCACATGCTTCTATGCTCACCTGAGTCACAATCCATTGCGGAAACCACAAAAATTATCCCATGCTTTTGCTGTGGCAGAAAAAAAAACAACACAAACCACTTAAAAGAAATTTTTTTGCTGATGAAACTAATATAAATATGTTCAAGAAACAAAGAGTTTTGTTTCGTTGTCCTTTGTCAAATGAAACATCTAAGCAGAAATCTGTTGCATTCAGACATTAAGAATACAAACTGTAAATGAGCTTTACTGAAACATTACAAACAGCTTGCAGTGTATTTTGTGGTTAAGAAAAACATGTCCAATCTTTTCCTCTCTCTTTTTTCTTTCTGCTATCACTGATGTTTTCAAATCAGGCATATTTATTGTTTCTTCCGTATTTTTTCTACAAATTGTGGCATGATCATATAACTGATAAAGGAGTTTGGATCTGGATGTGGTTCTAAAGATGGTTTAAAAAAAAAAGCAGGCCTCCGTCAGTCTTGAAAGACTATGGTATTGTGCTGTGCGCTGCATACGCTGCATGCGAAGCACGAAAGCCTGGGTAATTGTTATGGAGGATAGGCTGTTACCCCAGCAGAAAATCCCCCCTCTCCACGCTACTGAATTAGTCCAAGGGAAAGGCAGAGCCAATACGATTGGATCCAGTTGGCGTTGCAGAGCTGGGCTAAGGACAGGAGCTCACCCTGTCTTGTGGGGCCGACCCGGGTCTAAAACCCTGGCCTGCTGGTAAACAGGCACAGCATCTTAACCACTTGTGCCACCCACAGCCCTTAGATGGCTTAGGCTATGGTAATACGTGAAATCGTAATATTTCACTAAATCATGGTTTTATGCTGTATCTGAATGGTATGCTAATGATAATTAGCAAAATGGTCATATTTTGCTAAATCGCGGTTTTATGCTACATCTGAACCTGATCCTGCCTAAACCTTGGTTTGTTCAGAACCAGCAATCCACCATCTAATCCCATTGTTGGAAGTTGATTAGCAAACCACATTTAACTTTGGTTTCACATTATATTTGAATTCACAAACCATTTTTGAGCTACTGTGCTGTGGCAACAAGAGTGAACTTATTAACAACAGGATTATTGTTTGTTTTAATCATTATACAACCTTGTTATAGATGGATTTGACTCAACACAAATGGCCGCTGCAAATTACAGTATAAAAACTGCTTTTCTACTGTTGTAGAGAGGCAGTCATGCAAGCAATCATTCCATGTTTTTCAGTCCCAGAATCAAACCCCTGAAGATATTACCACTCTCCCTTATTTCATTAGGTGCAACAGAGGAGTACAAAACCTGGAAGTGGAACTTTAAACCTATTTTTTCCCCTTGTTTTCTTTTAAACAAGGAATTTTTTGTCCACAGGAGTTTCTGGAACGGAACCCTAGTGTATAGCAAGGGACACCTGCATACCACTTTTCAAACATGAAATGTTTCAAGCAGAGGGGACTGTATTAGTGGAACTGCATCTGCTGCAGCAAGAAGTTTTTTCAAACATTATTTGAACCTATCTAATGGGTTGTTTCCTTAGGAACACAATCACAAACTGTTTCTTCTCTTTTCCTTATGAGAGCCAGAACCCTCATTAAGAGCAAGGAGGGTCAAAGAAAGGCCTCTGGAATGGCAGGATGCAATTGGGGAAATCCCAAAAAGCTAGGAGCATAAATTTCTATGAGCACATAGCAACTCAAAACGCTGCCTCCTTGTGTTTCGAGGGGTGGCTTTTCTAACTTTTCTAACTCAACAACTTTCTCAGGAACTTCCCTGCCCCTTCACACACAAAACAGCCACTTCTATTGTATCCTAGTGTTGGTGAGAGTCCTTGACCTTCAAGTACTTTGTGAAAATTCCCAAATATCCCCCTATGTTTGCAGCTATTTTAGATCTTCGTAGATTAGTTTCCCTTTACAATAGGACGTGCTGTATCTTGAAGGGATTGCTCCGTCAGTCCAAGGAGCAGCTATTCCTTCTATATTGTTGCCTTTCTCGTTCCCCAACAAATCAGCAAACAAAAGACCTGGCTTTTGGCCAACTCACTGGATCAAGAAGTCCACCTCATTCCTAAAAGCAAGAGAGTCAAATCGCAGTAATACTCCCTCACGCAATTCTATAGGTACAAACGTGTTAATGATTACAGGGCATAAAAAGCAGGTTCATGGATTCTTCCTCTATCCTAGACATTTGCCTCGTCCAGAGATGACACTTTCAATTGATGGCTCCCTTGCCCTACCTGAGTCATTAGCTGTAGCTTCCCATTAGAGTTACTATCCTATACAGTATATAGAGTGGCAAGTGTTCTCAAGGATTCCATTGGTTTCCATAACTCCACAGGAGCAACTTCCATGACTCCACTGTTTGGCAACCACTGGCTTAGAGCATAATCCAGAGTAACTACGGGAAGTCCTTGCTCTGGTGTAAGAACAACTTACTCTGGATTCCAATATGAATTTCCCATAGGTTTTCACTAGGTAGTACAGTAACTACGGGTGCACGGTAATGTCTCTTATGTGCTCCCGTAGTTACTCTGGATTGTAGTGTTAGTCTGATACTTGGACCATCCAATATGTTGGAGGTCACTGGTTGGAAAAGTGTAGAGGGAAAGGTCAAAATCTCACCCTATGCAAGAATGTAGGGCTGAAATAGTACTCAGAAGTCACGTTACTCATTTGTTTCCTATTCATATTGTGCAAATTGGAGCAGCCCAAGTGCCACTAGCATCTGAGTGCCATTGGGGATTTTTTCACCCATGGTCTCCACAGCCTGATCAGTGCCCCCATACAATTCTCACCTTGTCCAGAAACACCCCCAGCTCTTCCTCCCTCCCACTGCATTCTCCCACCCCATACTGGCCAGCACAAACCTCTGAGTAAAGGCCAGCTCCACTAAGACAGTGGACACCCTATCATATTCCTGAGTTGTTGTGAATGTGCTTTACGTACGGCATGGCCAATCCCCAGGTGGGATTGGGGGGTTAGGATCTAACTACCCTGAGTAGGGTTGCCATAATTTTCTTCCACAAAATTGGGATAGGACCTTGCCAGTATGTGAACACAAACCTCTAAAATTTGGACTGTTCTTTGGTACGTATTGGATGTACACCGCTGCTCCAGTGGCTCAATTGGCTGCCAGTGCTGTTCCCAAGCAAATTCAAGGTGCTAGTTATAACATTTAAATAAAAACAATTTTAAAATTAGGCAGCCATTTAAAAATAGCCTGCTTATTACCATGGACCTCTCCCCCTTGGAGCTATGCAAAAGAATGCAAAGTGATAATCACTTCCTAACTGCTTTGCATTCTGTTGTATTCAAGCAAGAGAAAAGAGGGATCTGCCTCCCAACTGAAACAACTTTTCTAAGCCTCAGAAAGGGAGGTTGATAGTTACCATGCTATGCAGACTATTTTTAAACTTAAAGCATATTTATCTTTTAAGTTAATGGGCCAATCTTATTCATGTTGAGATAAAACTGGGTGAAAAATTCACTGATGATTAGATTACACCTGTAAAACTGGTATTCACATATAAGTAATGCTCAATAACTCAACTGTAATATGTTGTAAAGTAAAAATGTCTCAATCTTTATCTGCATTAATCACCATAATCTTCATATCCAAATATGTTCAGAATTTTTTTTATTGTTTAGGAGGAAAACGGAAGAATTAACTTGGAAGACACTGTACCATGCTACAACATACTGCACAGTTACCAAGAAAGTATTTTTGCTGAAATACATCAACATAAATATTGTAAGCATTTTGGTATATCACCACATACAGTAGTTCCATTTACAAGTTTTCAGCGTGCCAATTTCAAAATCACAAGAACAGAGCCACGTTACATTTTTAACACATCCCTACATACAAAAGTTTTCAGTTTCTTTAGCCTGAACAGTATGTGTGTGAGAGATTGTAAAGAGTAAAGAATGGGACAGAATTGTCCTCTAGGCATCACAGAATGCAGCATAAAAGTTTGAATTCATCAAAAGTTGAAACTCCTTGTGCACAATCCAGTCCAGTTCTACTGATTTCAATATGAGAAATCTAAATGAGGTTTTAAATTTTCCCAATCAAATTTAAGATACATAAGTGGGCTGGATCAAGTCTTTTCCAATGGCATTCAGAATGTAGATACGTTCTCAAATAAGAATTTTCTTTTTATATGGGTCTGCAAAGTGAGACTAAAAGGCTATTGAGCTGCACAAGTACAACTTTAAAACTCATGTTTATGCTTTATATTATCTTGCTGCCCATATTTATATACTGTTCGCTGTTGATTACATGTTGCTGAATGGTGGGACATTAGCAAATCCCATGAATGAAAACTACATGATTGTGAAATCGAATAATGTATCTTGAACATTAGCATATCATCAGCCTGTCCCCATACAATGGTTGCTTATACAATAATACATGTGATTAAGTGTATTGTCCTTTTACATATACAGTTAAAATTAAATATGCTTTATAAAGACTCACATAATAAGATCTTATTTTTTTCAGCACTACAGTTGTGCTAGATCCACTTCACTGCCAACAGAGAGAGGTGCTGGCAGACCAAAATAACATAAAAGTAGTTTTATATGCCATATTTTAATGAGAGATAACCTGATGTGCCACAGTCTGCAAGAAAGCCTCTTGGTTTCCAGCAGTTGCATATTTCTTTTCAAGCCTTCTCAGTTAAGGATTTGCAACTAAACATCTGTAGCAATGGCATAAAAAATTCATGTGTTTCAAAGGTAAAACAAAGGACAGGCACATCACAAACACACTATTTTGTCCAAATTTGATACAATAAAACAAACCTGATCGTTCCATGGCACAATAAAAATGACACAATTTAAAATAAATGAATGAGCTCAGTGAGATATACATTTCATACCAAAATTTCTCTTAGCAGCTGAAGCTCAAATTCTAAACGAAAACTCCCACAAATATTCCCTGAAACCAGTCAAAACAGCAGATTCCACTCTTTACCAGAATGGCTAGTTATTCAACAATGCATGGGGGAAGACAGTAAATTCAGTGCCAGTTAACATGATATCCAGTGTTGAGGACTGCAGCAGCTTTTTCAAATATAAGCTCTTATTTTACTGACAGCAGCATTCGGAGTCTTTATATCCTCCAAATAATGGTCTCTGTTAACCAGAAACAAAAACAGCAGTGAGATTATTTGTAAATATTTCACTTTCAGATTTTCTTATACATTTTGCATTTATTTGTCTCTAAGGGTACAACCATAACCAATTTAGGACAGCTTAATGCATCAGCTTCCTGTTCCCATGGAGGTATGGGGAGACTGGCACATGTCTGTGCACTGGCCAAATCCCCCCTCACAGGAATGGTGCTTATGGCACTTTTCCAACATACCAAGGTCTGCATGGGACTTGTTCTGGGACTTATGCCAGCCTAACTAGGGCAGGGTGACGGAGTGCCTCTACCTTTAACCAGTGCATGCAAGAGTGAATTTAGGCACGTGTAGCTCAATATAGAAGGGTCGAAAAAGCAGCACTTTCCTAAATCCCCTCTTCTATGCATTGATTAAAGGTAAAGGCACCTCGTCCTCCATTCTATATGGTCACCCTGAACTGGGGATTAAGATTGCACCCTAAATTTCATCTCCAATTTTCAAACAGTAAGGCAAAACAAAATTGAAAAAATACACAAAATCCAGCAAATATATGGGAGAAACTAACTCCTTATAACAAAAATCGCTACCACTGGTATTTATGTACCTCCTATTTAATCACTGGATTTCTCTTGATTTTATTCAAGGCAGTTCACATGAGCAGGCTTCTCTAAATTTCCAAGTACAGGTGTAACTTAATTGTTGCTTGCTTTCTTCTTTGATAGATTGTGCAGATTTGATTCCTTTTGCATCTCTTATAACTTGAGGCTGGTGCTCTTCTCTCCATCACGAGCATTCTGTTGTTGTCCGTCTTCCTCTTCTTGTCCCACGGAGACATCCCATTGTTGTTCACATCCTTCTTGTATCACTTCTATTCCTTATGTGTCCTTTAACTCTTAGTCTTGCTCAATTTGTTTGAGTTTATTTAATTCTAGATCTTCATCTGTCTTAACACTGCTTTTTCAGAGGGTTTTTTTTGGAACATTTCTTGTATTTTTTTCAAAATTTTCTTCAATTTTCAGCAAAAGTGATTCAAACACATGTAGATCTAAAAAGCCATCAACCAGAACTGCTCATCTGTTTTTCTAATAATTGTGAATATACAACTCACAGTCCATATCTTTAGCCTTTCTTCCTTACTCACAAAAGGAAACAACAAAACAGCTCTCTGTATCTGATTTTTAATTCATATTTTGTGTTCTGTATGTTCTTGGTAGTCAAAAAGCAAAAGATAAAAGTGACACCATAAGCTTATACACAGTTAACTTGAAAAGAATACTGTACCTTATTGCTGACCAGGAGTATTTATGTCAACACAAAGTGTTAAGAGTTGTTTCCTGCCCTGGACTATTGAATCCATCAATCAGGTTTTTATTACAATCATCTATGCTAATGCTTTCACTTGATAACTTGGGGTAAGTGGCCTGGCCAGTAAAATCTAGAAGATCTTGAAGAGCTTTTCCATTATTTGATCCATTTTGGTCCAACGAAACACCAGGCATCATTTCATTCAGTGGTGAAAACTCAGGGATGGATATAAGTTCTTCTTTTGAAGCAGGACTGTATTAAGAAAAAATAAACCAACTTTTAAACATATTATATATGGCATGGCAGGATCATTCCCTATTTAGTGAACAATGTTCATGAAAAAAATATCCTCAGACTTTAAAAGCATGACCTCAGGTCATCAAATCAGGAAGGACTAGAATGCTTAGGAGGACACTGTGAGCCAAGAACTGAATCAAGCTGCAATCCTAAATGTATGGTTACTTGGAAGCAAGCCTGACTTGAACATACAGTAATGGGATAGGCAGCCCAACCCAGCCCTGAGCTGGAAGAGGATGGCGGGTGGTCTGCACTGTATACAGTGCAGGGTTAAGGCTGGTTATGGTGCAACCCTGGGCAAACGAAATCACCATGCCATAGCAGCCCAAATGGGGCTATATAGATTTGAATCACCTGAAAAGGTGGCAAAGATTCAAGCAGCCAATGCTAGGCAGGGCTGCCCAGAAAGGACATTAGGGCCCGGCCTAAGTGACATATTGGCAGCACTGCCCTCTGAGGCCTGGCCCACTTAGGGACCCACCAGCCCTCTCCCAATCCACAATACTTCCACCATTCTATGCCCCTTCCCTCCCCAAGCCCTTGCACAGGCTGAGGCAGGGCGGAGAACACTTACTTGATTCAACATCTGGAATCTGGCATAAAGATATGCAGGAGTCTAACTCCTCCTGCAGTGGCCTGATGTGCCATATAGCACTTTTACAAAACCCAGAAGCTGGAACAAGTGACTTGTGCCAGCCTAGGGTGCAGTTCCGATTGCACCCCGACTAATTTTCACAACAAAAAGCTCCTATAACTTGCTACCTTCTACTTGGCTTCAAATGGCAGCAGTATCCTAAGCAGGGCCTATCTTTGGGGGTATGTATGGGTGAAGGCAATCCTTGAAGTATCTTGGAACAATGCTTCAGATAGCTTTACAGGACATAATCAACAACTTGAATTGAAACGGGAAAGAAATTGGCAGCCACTGAAGCAATGGCAGGGCAGGATCAGCCTGCCAATTTCCTTTCTGCAACATTCTGCAGTTCTGAAATTCCAAAGCAAATATTAATAGGATCAGACTGCCCAAGTTGGAATCTTTGAAAGTAAATACATTTTGTTCCTTAGTACACAAAAATGGGAATATCAAACAGTAGTTCACAGGTGGTCATGAAAACCTATAAAGGAAATATAAGAAATGCAAGGCTTTTGCAACTTATTGAACAATAAATGAATTTTTCAATGATAAAAGGCACAGGATGCCAAAATGTACTTTAAGACTTTAACATACTCAAAGACTTCTAAAAATCTAGAGTCTTGTTGGATTGTGGCCAAACATATTTTAATGACATACCTCACATCCATGGACTGAACTTCATCTGTTGAATCATCTAAGCTATTAGATTTTCCATCTACTGCCTCTAGTTGAATAAGGCCCACGAGTGGTTTAAGTCCATTAGAAAATACATCACGAGGGAAAGAATCAGGCACAGGACATCCTAGGCCCTGGTCTTCTTTGCAGTTTGTTATTCCATTCATTTCTGTCAAAGAATTTCAGTGTGATTTAAGGAAAGAAATGCAACACACAAAGCTTTAAGTTATTGAAGTTAAAAATGAAAGTCATCCATTAAAAAGTTCCTATATTCCTATTACAGGAGAGAGGGAGGGAGACTGAGGAGAAACTGGGAGATGTTGCATTTATATCCGCAAGTGATATGTTATTATCTATATATATAAAAGTCATCTTCATCATCATCACTGACTCATCAACACCCAGCCAAAACTGCTGGGCCTAGAAGCGTGAAATTTGATGAGGGTGTTCCTTCCATGATGGAGGGATCCACTAAGAACCAGTTTTTGGAAATTCCAACCAGAAGGGGGTGAAAAGGGGCGCAATGCGTTTTATAAAACTAATCTTCATCGTCATTACTGACTCATCAACGCCCTGCCAAAACCATCAGGCCTAGAAGCGTGAAATTTGGGGAGGGTATTCCTTCTGTGATGGAGGGAGTCACTAAGAACCAATTTTCGGAAATTCCAACTGGAAGGGGGTGAAATGGGGTGCAGCGTGTTTTCTTCCCTATACTTTGCATTTTTTATTTATTTTTATTTACTCAATTTATACCCCGCCTTTCCTCCCCCATAAGGGGGAGCCCAAGGCAGCTAACATTGAAGAATAAAACATCATTAAATTAAATGAAATTTTATGAAAACATCATTAATTTTAATCATTTTATTTTAATGAAAACATCATTTTATTTTAATGAAAACATCATTAAAATTGAAGATGCATTGAAGACTAAGTGACTGATGGATGCTCTGCCCCAACCCCTAGACCTAGAAGTGTGAAATTTGGTGTTCTTTCTGTCACCTCAAGAAAGGATGTGGAGAAATTTAACCCTTAAGGGGCTGAAAAGGGGTGCAACATATTTTTGTCCTACACTTAACGTGGAAGACTATCCAACATCCATCCAATTTGGTGCTCAGTGCCTGGTGCACTGGGGGGATGCTGTTTGGAGAGAGGAGTTGCATGGGGAGGATCTTGTGCATGGGGGCTTTTGCACATGTAGAGGTGATGTGCTTGGAGAGGTGATGTGCATGCGTGGATGCTGCACGTGGGCAGATGATGCACATGGGGGACTGATGCGCATTGGGGGGAAGTTGCGCATGGGGGTTGATGCGCATGGTGGGGTGATGCACATAGGGCGGTGTTGTGCATGGGAGACTGATGCTCATGAGGGACTGATGTGATTGGGGGTTGGTGCGCATGAGGGTTGGTGTGCATGGGGAGGATGATGAACATGGGAGGTTGAAGCACATGGGGAGATGATGTGCATGGGGGGATATTGCGCACGGGGGGACTGTTGCGCACGGGGGGACTTTTGCGTACCGGCGACTGATGCGCATGTGGGGACTGATGCGCATGGGGGGGACTGATGCGTATGGGGAGTTGATGCGTATGAGGGGTTGATGCGCAATGGGGTATGGTGTACGGGGGGAGGGAATTTTATTCCCGCAACGTGGGTACGCTTTTTGCTAGTCCTGTATAAATAAAGACATGCCCTTGTTCTCATTGTTTGTGAAGGTTTCAAGATGAGATGGGAAACGTGTCCCTCAAACTCTATATAACTTTATGAATGTTTTTTCCAAAACACTTCAGCAAGGTATTGCTTCTTAAGGGTTATATATATATATAACCCTTATTCATCATTGGTATCCTTCAGTCTCGAAAGACTATGGTATCGTGCTCTGATTGGAAGTCCTGAAACAGTGTGGCTAAAAAGGCCAATTCGAGAGTGGCAATCCCTTCCACACACACAAATATATTTATTTATTTTATTTTACTTACCTTTTTGACCAATAGGAAGGGGCTTTGGTTGTCTGACAACATTCAGAGTTGATGGCACTTCTGGTTTTGAATCTTCCCTCTGTGTCATAAAACACATTGAATTGATTAGATACAAATCTTTATAGATAATCACGCACACACACACATGCATGCTTAAAGAGGCCCACATATCCTCCAATGTGTCTCTAAAGGTTCAGGGTGCATATCTTTGGTAGTGGTGGTAATTCATGGTGATTAATTGCCACCACTTTTTTCTCTACAATGCCCCTGATATAGGATCACTGTAGCCCAGTAACTGGGCCCAATTCTCCCTGGTGTGACATATCTGGGCATATGTCAGCAACAGGCCAGTGGTGGGCCCGGCCTGGCCCAACAACCAGCTCGCTGGAAGTGGGTGGGCAAGACCGGGCTCAGGGGGCGGGGCAAGGGGCGGGCCCCAACCCCAGCGCACTGCACGTGCACCAAGCTTGGTGCATGCGCAGTGCATCTCCTGAAGCTCTCTTGAAGCTTGACGCAAGCGCAGTGTAGGGCTTCCCCGGGCGCATCGAACTGGTGTGCCCGGTTTTCTGGCCCCCCCCCAGCTACTGGATCGGTAGCAGGGGGCCAGAATCAACAACCAGTTCGGGCGATCCGGCCCAAACCAGTCTTAGCCCACCCCTGCAACAGGCCCTGTTAACGTCTAACTGTCCAACCTAGGCCTGCATGCATGCACACACAAAGTATGCTACATCACAACAAGCATCCTTCTGTAACTAAAGTATTTTCTACCAAGAACCAACAAAAGTGAGATCAGGATTTACAGTAAACATCCTGGTGCCATGCAGTAGTCTGCAAGGTTTTATGACTCCCAAATGTTTAATAGAAACATCAACAAAATGCCTCTTCGCCCAATGTCCAAATTAGGTTGCAGAAATTAATTTTTGTATGAAATTTCGTGTGTGTGTGAAAGATTTTTGTGTGAAAAGATCGTTAGCTTAGTTCTGATACTGAAAACCAATTCTGTAGCTATGCTTCCTGCTCAGGCTAAGCATCATGAGCAAGGTCATAGCACACTCAGAAGGCAATGCTGGTCAGACAAAAGTATTATGTTCCTGTCTGTCCTTTCTCCAGTCACTTGTGCTGATAGCTGTAGAAACAATAGCCAGAGGACGCAGTATAGTTTCCTTCCTTCTACAATTGTTCTTGCAAACCAAGAAAAGAAAAGCATGCACAAGCCAGCCCCAGAAAATGATGCTGTTCAGGTCTCTTTCAATAACATTTATTTCATTACATTTATTATAAACCAACAATTATCCAACTTGAGAAAAAAATAGAATAAAGCAGTTAAGGGCCAAATGACACATTAAAGGCAACTGTGTGTTTTTCTTGTTCATATCTGTTGGCTTTTTCAGAAGTTGAAGTCAAGAAAAAAAGAGAAGGGGGGGAGGCTGCTTAACCTTTTCCTTTTCACAGCGTTCTGCCCAATACTGCCCTCTCCACATGTGGATGGAAAACCTGGCATCCATCAGTCTTCAAAGACTATGGTATTGTGCTCGATGCTGCATGCAAAGCACGAAGGCCTGGGTAGACTGATATGGAGGATAGACTGTTACCCAAGCAGCAAATCCCCCCTCACTATGTCACTGAAATAGTCCAGTGGAAAGGCAGAGCCAATACTAATGGTTCCAGCTGCATCGCAGAGCTGGGCTAAGGACAGGAGCTCACCCTTTGTGGTTGACCCAGGTCTTAAACCCTGGCCTACTGGTAAACAGACACAGTGTCTTAACTACTTGCACCACCCATAGCCCATGTGGATGGAAAATTGCTGCATATAAAGTGCAGTTTGGCCCTAAGATGCAAGACTAAGAAACCTGATTTTCATGGTTATAAATGTAATTGCTGTCTTATTGTTGACCATATTTTGCACCTACTTTATTCCTTTGTCTGCAGGAAAGACAATTTGCCTACAAATTATGACCTAAGACACTCAAAGCTGGCCACTTTGTTAAACTGTAGCTGGAAACCCAAATCATGATTTTGGTGAATGGATTTGCTTTATCTTGAACTTTGAATTTTCTATATACACATCACAGTCAGGAATAGAATTCTGTTCATACCTTCATGTCTGATATCTCACTTCTTCTTGTCCTTTTCATGATTTCATCAATTCTCTGAAAACCAGAATACAAAACATATGTATGACTCCTTTACTACATTTTGACTTTCAAGCCCAGAAGTCTGCATTTCTTCCAACAGCTTTTCTTGAAGTTACACACACATACATTTCTATAAATTATGTCACAAATCTTTGCCCAAGGTAAAGCTACATGGTCACCCAAACCAACCCAGTTCACTTGAGTGTAAAATTTTCTTAGGGTAGTGAACTATGCAATAATGCAGAGATGAGCTGCTAATACTACAACACCAGGTGATGTTTCAACATCTGGTGAAACAATCACTACATGTGTACCATAAATATGGTCTAATATATAACCTTGTGGTTTAACCTTGGGAATAAGTAATATTCTAATGCCACAATCCTGAAGTGCACTTAGGATAGCCTATCTGGCACTTGGGTAGGTCTAATACCAGACAGGCCAGCCTGGCTGCACCAGAAAAGGCCTGGGACAGCATTATTTATAAGTCAACTTAGGCTGGCCCAAGACAGATGGACGAGTGGTAGCCTAGGCAGCTCAGCAGGGGGCATGTTGCCTGCTAGGCCATATCCAGAGCCTGTATCCAGGGCAGACATGCCCCATCACAGCTCTCTGACTTAGGCCACCTCAGGAACAGGCATAAATCTGAGCAGACCCATTGGAGTCCGTGATAAGCCAGAGAAATAAGGAAGCAAAACAAAAAGTTTTAAGTCTTAGGCAGCCTAAGCACCACTCCTGCCTCTGAATATCAGAATACAGCACAACTACAACAGCCCACCTCCGGATATGGCACAAATCCCACAATCCAGTGAGCATGCCTCTTCTTGCTTCTGCCTCTTCAGCAGCAGTTAGGCCAGCCTAGAGGCCTCCTAGCCCTGTGGATTTGGCCTAACTGTCAGCTCAGGATATGGTCAGCTTAGCTGGACCATTCTCTCTGGCTTAAGTCAGGATTGCACTCTAATAGCCAAGATCCTATGTAATCAGGTTTGCAAGAAATACAAAAATCAGTCTCTGTGTTAGCTACTGCAATCTTGGAGGTAAACATGAAAAGGATCCTTTTTCTGGACTGGAGTTGAATGAATTGTTTCTTGTCACAGTGAGAGTTCAACATGATCCCCTAGCACTTTTTATGTAAGAGATCTTCTATAGGAATAACTTTCATATACTCCTATAAATAATATCAAAAGTAAATATACGTTTACACTCAAAATGAACTTGCTACCTTCTTTCGTTCCTGTCTTTCTTGTTCTATTTGCTGCATGATTTGTTCTCTTTCCAAACGCAGATGTTCAGCTGCCTCCCGGGCCTTTGCTTCTGCTGCTTCTTTCTAATTAAAAATATGAAGAAACACCGGACATTTATTCATTCTTTTTAAACATTATTTGCCTGAAGGAGATACAAACAGGTTATCTTTCTCATAAATTCTAATGTCCAATGTCAGCATCATGTCACCAAAAATGTATTTATATGGTTATGGAAGCTATGTGGTTTTGATAATTTAACTAATTTTCTATGGGGACCCACCACATCACATAGAAAGTACATATCCCTGTACATTCCAGAAAGTTACAGCAATTCCTACATGATCCAACAAATCTGCAAGAGAGGTTAAACTTCACTGCTCTCTTAGCACTATGAAACCCTCACCATACAGAGGGACAGTCATGGTGTGATAAGATATGATGACTTGAAATAGCATTTTAAAATGTATGCTATGTTAAATGCCAATGAGTATAGAATTAAACATTCTCCATGTTAAAATGTCTTACATTTAAAATGTATACATACAATGTATGAGTATGTACATACATTGTTAGAATATGTATGAGGTAGGTTAGCTCTACTAACTGGACAAGAGGCACTCTTTCAAGTGGGAGTTCTTCCTTTATTTAGCAGAGGGAAAGTAACTGGCAGCAATGTATGTTCAAAGTGGCTTCTACTGGTGTTCTTTTTTAGCGTCTTAGAGTGTGAGCCCTTTGGGGCAGAGACACATTCACTATTAATTAGCCATTATTTTTTTCTTTGTAAACCATTTTGTGAACTGTTTAGTTGAAAAGTGGTATATAAATCCTATAGATAGGTTCCATTCCTATCATTTATATGAGTTAAAGCAGGGGTCTCTAAACCTTTAGGCCAGAGGGCTATATCAAATACCTGGCTCTGTGTTGAGGTCCAGAAAAAAAATGAAATGTAAAATTTAAATAAATACAAAAATTTAAATACATTAGAGATGGAACCTAACAGAATGAATAAATGAGAATGAATGAACAAAAATTTCTAGGATTTCTCCAAGCACCAATACCCATCATAGAAATAAAGCACATACTCCCCTGGATCCCAATTTCCCCTCCTAAGCACCTTCTCAGGCCTTCAGACGGCACAAAAGCTACTTTGGGTTTTGAGGCCCTTGGAACACCCTCTAGGCAGGACCAGAGCACAGCTCCAGTTGCGTTTGGTCAAGTGGACCAGAAGCTTGCAGGAGACCAGAGACTAACTACAGGTCAGATAGAGGCTGGCCATAGGACACATCTGGCCCTCAGGCCTAAGTTTGGAGACCCCTGGGATAAAGGATCACAGGTACTATATCAAGGTTTGGAAAGTACTGTGTCCAAACCCCTCAATAGACACTACCAAGCAAGAAGGACTTGTTTCTTGGTTGGTATAAGCTTTGTATGCTTACAGAAAAATTACTTCCTGCATTGTGGACTTACTGCCCATTACAATACATTACATATTTTACATACATTACATATGTATGTATACATTACATATACATTATTATTATGTATGTATACATTACATATGTAACATACATTACATATTTTGAAACAATAGGCATCTATCATATTTACATAGAACATTTCACCAAGTGCTTTTGTACCTTTAAAAGCCATACCTGTGATTCCAACATAGCTTGCAATTCCCTCTCTTGCTTCTCCCTTAGGAAACGTTCTTCTTCGGCTCTTCTTCTTGCTGCTTCTTCTGCTTTTCTCCTAGCCTCTTCCTGTGCATGCCTTTGTTCCTCCTCTCTCTTACGGATCTCTTCCTCCAGGCGGATTCTCTCCTCTTCTGCTTTCCTTTTAAACTCTTCTTTTTCTAGCCTTTAAAAATAAAAATAGTGTACCCAAAAATAAAGACCAGTGGTACTCAAGCATTTCAAGCCTTGGACCCCCTTCTGAGAATGATCATTTGTCCGGGACCCCCCAGAAGTGAAGTCATAGCTGAAAGTGACACTAAACAGGAAGTTACACTACTGTAGTGCCAGAGCTCCTCCATGTCTACTCAGAAATGTCCCATTGTGTTCAATGAGATTTACTCCTAGGCAAGCATCCCGAGTGCCCTATTCCAAAATGGTGGCTCCCAGTGCCAGATTCCAAGCTGATGGCACCCTCCCTGAAATGAAATCACAACCTCTGATTGGGTCCCAACTCCCATTTTGAGTACCAGTGAAGTAGGCTAAAAGAAAGACTTCCTCTTGAATTACTGGGTCTGTTAAAATGGTACTGAAACATAGAACTATCAGTTAAGTAGTATTTATTGTATTGGTATATTGTGTTTCTTGGAAAAACATCTACTTGAAAACCACGGATCCAAAATTATGAGGATTTCGTATTGGGAGGTCATAGGAAACAGTGCACCATAATTTAGATTACAGATGTAAAGCACCAACAGTTAACTTGCACTTATCTGATGAATTTAATTTGAGGACTCCTGATGGCAGCGGTGGCCTACTGTTATTAACAGATTAAAAAAAGATACCTTTCACGCTCCTCTCTTTCCTGTCTCTCCTTTTCTTCTTGTTCTTTCAGGAGCCGGGCCTGACGCCTCTTTTCTGCTAGAATTCTTGTCGCTTCTTCAGCATCAGTAGTCCCTGCAAGTTTGCCTAACAGTATATTTTTAGAATATTAGATAACTGATATGAAAGAGTCAAATTTGTGGAAATTTGTGATATGAAAGAGCCAAATACTCCAGAAAACTCTGTGCAATACCCTAATGCCTGTACTTCTTCTAGGTAAATAATCCAAAAAGAGGACAATTTGAAATGGAAGTGAGGGATTTTCATGCATTACCCCTCAAGGAAGTTCAAGAAATGTTTGTTACAGGAGAGTATATGAGGCAATGGAGAAAGTGGGGAACAGATTAAGACTTTATTTAAAAATTACTTTAAATTACCTACCAATCTTTCAGAATTGTTTTGATTTAAGAAATAATGACTAAAAATGAGTGATTAAAGAAATAAACATTTAATGAAATAATGAATTTTATTGTGCATGCTTGCAGCTAATGGTGAGTTTCAATTTGGAGAAGACAAGCAGCAACTGCTGAAGTTCCCTCTTCTATACAATTGTTAAACATCCAGGATCCCTAAAATGGGATCCTAAGATCCTAAAATGGCCATGTTTGCCTACCCCTGGTCTAAAGTATAGGACGTTAGGTATGCATATTAAGATAGCTATACCAAGGAATAAACCGTATGCCCCGTTTCACCCTGAACCCATATTATCTTCAG
Organism: Cryptoblepharus egeriae; assembly: GCA_030015325.1. NCBI lineage: Eukaryota > Metazoa > Chordata > Lepidosauria > Squamata > Scincidae > Cryptoblepharus > Cryptoblepharus egeriae. The sequence continues at coordinate 37,271,917 of JAREYC010000005.1, forward strand.
TAAGTATGCCATATACAATATTACATTCTGACAGGCCAGTGGTATAGCAAGAAACAAAGCAAAAAAATATCAATAGCTTCAAAGTTGGACTCCTAAATCTTTTTTCATTACTAATAGTCTATCTGCATAGCAACCTATCTCCTTCATTTATTCTAGTTCTAGGGCAGTGCTAGTCTGATTGAGGATTTTGAGGGAAATAGTCAGGAACACACATGTGTGGGCTATAGTTTCTTCAGCTCAAAGATGAAAAATCGTGTGGCTAGGTAATTTAAATAAACACTATATGGATGTCACATGTACTAGGCTGTATGCACCAAAACAAATAATCAATTCTGTGGTAAAAGCAAAAAAAAAAAAAAAGACACACCTTCACTGCTTTCAGCCTTTCCTGTAGAAGTCATAGACTTTTCAGCAACAGGTTGTTTTATAGCCTCTTCAGCAGGAGATGCTTGGGTTTTCTGATTCATATTTTCCCTCTGATCATCTTTATGTTTTTCTGCCCGCTTTTTAGGTGTTTCTTGAGAGAGATTTGAAGTGGTACGATGTTTCACAGGAGATGCTGGATATTGTTTAGTAGTTTTGGGAGACTGAGGATATGTCTTTGCAGTGTGTCTAATTGCAAATCAAATTAAATAATTACAAATTAAACAACTCCAAATTGCACTAATAGATTCTAGAAAATAGTCATTTGATAGTTTTTTTGCAACTCTGGCCAATTCTACTACCTTTAGGAGTGAAATGGGACATTGCAAGTGAGATACCAAACAAGGACTAGGTTTGCATGCTGTTCTCAGGCAAAGGCAAAACTGACTAAAATGATTTGGGAGGAACAGGGATGATGTCAGTCGGTAATTGCACATATTAGAATTAATGACAATTAATTTAGGACTTGTTCACACAAATTACACTGTCATGAAGCAATTTTGACTTGTTCTTGATTTAGGATCACATAATGCAAAAAATATGTTGAGTGTACTTATTCTAAAAGGAAATAAATTTTGATTTAGCAATAGCAACCCAAAGGAATTGTGTTCACTAAAAATGCTCACATAAGAACCATGGTGGAACTATATTACTCGAAAAAAACATCTCTAATCTAGAGAGGCTCTACTACAATAACAGCCCCATTTTGACCAAAATGTCACAGGCGACAAGAGGCTTGAAATTACTAGCATGGAGAGACAGAAACCACAATCAGCACTTTTATGAGAGACTGGTCATGATAATGGCAGCTTAAATCAACCAACTGTTTAAGTGAAATCAGGCCAACTCTTGTGCCACTAGCTAATTGGTGTATTCATAATCCTGTCACTTTTGTGCTATTTCCTAAAAGCACTATTCTACCCAGGCAACATGATTAGGGACGTAATTTTAGAAAATAATTTTGTTTTCTCTTCTGAGAACTTTTGCCACTCTTCTTTTCACTGCCACTTTCCTTTTATTGAGCCCCAAGGAAATTTTCTCCAAGCTTAAACTCTACTTCACCGTTATGTCAGAAATAGAAGATTGAAGAAAAATGGCAAGGGAGCAGGTCTTAAGGTAACATGCAAATGGGAACCCTATCCCTATCACCACCACTCTTGTGGGTGCTTCCAAATATAGCCTCAGCTTCCTTCAGCCTCAGAGTTTACTAACATATTCTTACTTTGGAGTTGCAGGTGATGCTGATCTTTTAGACATGGCTGCTGGAGAATCAGATCTTCTAAGAGGTGAGCCTAAACCAGATGATGTTCCAGATGATGTGGGGCGTTTCTCTTTCTTTTTCTTTTCATGCTTAAAAGAAAACAGGTTTTTTTAAAGATCTGATTGCCAACAATATAAGTTATATTGTGACATATATTGTGACTTATAAGTGACATATAAATTTAGGAGAATAATCCTAACTATGTCTGCTCAAAAAGTAAGCCCCGTTGTGTTCAGTAGGTCTTACTCTCAGGAAAGTGTCTTTAGGATTGCAGATTGCACAGAGATTTCTGAACTGAACAGTACGCTATGTTAAAAGATGCTTTTTAAGAATAAAAAAAGTTTGGCAAAAATTGTAACATCTTTTATGACCATCCAAATGTCACTGAACTTTGTTTAAATTATATTATCTCATGTATGTATTCTGAACATATAAGTCATATTATGCTTGATTTACCTAACCAGATGAAATCTCGGGATTTCATCTGGTTAGTTAAATCAAACATAATATGCTTGACCCCAGGAGTCAATGGAAAGCAGAATCTGTACATTATCTAACACTGCAAGTAAACGTGTCTACCTAGAAAGAAGTCAGTTCCATTGTGTTTAGTGGAGCTTAGTGGAGCTTATTCCAGTAAAATGTTAAGACTGCACACTTTAGTACATAGTAAGTACAACAAACTTTAAGACTGCTTGTGATCATAGGAACAGAAGCAACAGGACGGACAGAGTGAATTATGCTACAGGTATTTTGCTTAACAGACAATTTAGAACAAATTAAATTTTCTGCTAACTTATCTACAATGATGCCTCAGTTCAGTTTTTCTCCCTTTTAAAAAGGTTCTGGAAGACAGTACACAGTAACACATTAAGGCTGCAATCCTAAAGACACTTTCCTGGGAGTAAGACCCATTGAACACAATGGGGATTACTTTTGAGTAGACATGGTTAGGATTGTGCTCTAAGGACAATGTACTTATAAACATGACAAATGTGCAACACAACTGCTGAGAACAGAAGATTCCCTCAGTACCAAAGTGACTGTCCAATGTAATGGTTCTTCCTTGTTTGAAAACTGCTGGTGATCAAAGGAATGGAAGCAACAGGATGGATAGAGAGGAGGGAGGGAGGAAGAAATAATATTCTTTTATTCTACAGAATACACAACCAGCTTACAAAATGCAGGAAAAACACAGCATATCGGTTTGACCAAGTTTCAAACCCACCTGAGAGACTTCAGCTGCAGATGCCCCCTTCATTGCATCAGATGTGGAAGGAGAAAGTGCCTTCTTTCTTTCTGCACTTCGGGTGGGGGAAGGCTTGTAAGGAGATTTAAGAGGGCTAGCTGGTGCTACACGAGGACAGATATGGAATACTAAAGAGTTATAGTACAATAGCAAGATCAACAGGGAGCATAGACAAAGGAAGCAAAGAAAAGGGGGAAAAACAGCACAGTTGTATTAGAAACAGAGCACACTCAAACATATTGATGAACCACATTGTTTATGTGACCACTATTTCCAAATTCCTTCACTAAAATTATCAATTTTCATATCAATATTTGGACATGGAAATGTAAGTTCTGTTCTGGCAGTTTTAAAAAAAATCAGGAGTGTCTTTATAAAGATCAAGAGTCTGTTCAGAGAAATGTTTAGTGTTTAAGATTTATGGTTCATAGTTAGAAATTTCTTCAGAAGTGTACTAAAATTAACAGTTCTAAAATTGGCAAAGTATTAGTTTTAAAGATAAACCTTAAATTAAAATAGTTTTACTGGCTAGATGATCTTTATATATCATTTCCTTTCCTTTGCTCCCAACAATTATGTAAAGAGCAATTGCACTAGTACTTTTAAAATCATGTGTGTTATCCAAAAGGAATACAGATATTTGGCTTGCAATCCTAAACTCCAGTTAGGCTGGTCTAAACCTGGGCATAAGTCCTGTGCTGATATGTCACAAAATTGCTGTGCCACTCCTGAGGAGGTAGGCCAGTGCACAGTCAGCCTAGGTTAGGACTGCATCTTTAGAGTATCTAAATTTAGAAACCTTGCTGTGAATCTTTTTTTTAGAAATAATTTTTTAAAAGAAAAAAACCTTTTTGGGCATTTAAAATGTTATGTCACTCTACATATATGAAGGCAAATAAAGGTAACAGTCAAAGTCAAAACTCAGATAGCAAACATCAACTTTTCCATGCTAGAGAGATTACCCTCTGAAAGCACACTACAATTGGCCCCTACCAGAAAAGCTGCTAATCAATTTTGGTTGTGTACCTAACACATTCCTTAAGAGATTAGGTTTACCTGAATCATTGTATTGCTCAGAGAGCATTAATGTACTTCTGCTTCTAGCTAAAGAAGCTTGTGTGGGCGTCAATAGCCGAGAAATAAGAAAGTTTTCCATTGGACTAAGATGCATGCGATGAGCTGAAGGATGGAAGCAAATGAAAAATATTAAAGAAAAATGCCACTTTTGAAACCTTGCAAACAAATGTAATGAATGATCAAACAAAACGAACATAGGAAAAACAAAAACTGGATGTGTTTGTAATTTAGAGAACATATGATTTTTCTTCAAGGAAAAAGATTCACTATCTCAACCAGGTTTATGTCCTATTTAATAAAATATTTAAAATAAGCATTGAGGCATTAAGTTCTTTCATGAGTAACCAGAAATGATAATGAACTTTCCCATTACTATAAATTTCATAATGGCTTGACAATATAGTTTTTGCTTTATGAATTAAGTTTACTAATGGATGCTAAAATATATTTTTCTTTTTTTGCATTCAAAAGCCCTATACCTGGAATTCCCACTTACAATGCTGGAAATATTTGTATAAAACATTTCCTATACATAACCCCGAAGTCTATATAACCAGTCTATATAACTACTGTAATGCATAACTTTTTTGATTATACACATGAGAAAGTTCTCTTTTACCACTGCTCCCAGCATATTTCATGGCCTGATTCATAAGGTACCACACTGAGGCAGTAGTCTTAAAGGATAAAGTGCTAGAATCTAAACCCTATCAGCAGTACTGTTGCATGGATAAATGCTCCTACTGAAAGAGGGACATTAATCTTGCAACTATGGATTTCCTCAGCTCTTTTACTTGTCAACCAATGAGTTCATGTCACAAAAGTGTCACACTATGTACTAGCCATGGTCAGCAATAAGAGAATAGCTGCTGGTAGTGATGTTTAGGCAGGGCAGGGCAGACAATGGCTCCTGGCAAACAGACTACATTGACCTTCGGCAGCACAGCTTGCTTTGCTGTGGCTAATATAAGATGGAAACCAAAGGATCAGCAGAACACAGTCATACAATCTTAGAAAGATTTAACAAATCCTTATTTGGGCTGCAGATTACATTAGATTTGCAGTAATGCAGAATTGTTCTCTAAACAGAGTTTTAATATGGTTAAATCAGAAGTCTCAAACATAACGCCCAGAGGCCAGGGATATGGCCCACAGAAGCCCTTTAAGCAGTCCCTGTGATAATTTAGCTTTCCTAGCACCAGCATCTGTCTGCTGCTGAGCACTGAAGTGACAAGTCTGGGACATGGCTTTGAGCACCCAATTATAATTTGAGCACCCAATTATAATGGGCCACCTTTTCAGCAGTGCTGCTTCTGTTAAGATACACTGTTGAAAGGATGGCCCATGGCTCACCCAGCACCAACCTTTCAGCAGCCCTGCTTCTACTGAGGCAATGGGAAGAAGAGATAGAAAGAAGGCCTCAGAAGGCAAAGAACATTACAATCGGGGCAAAGAGAAGATTCAGAGGTGATGGGAGAGTCCAATTATCACTTTTGGCAATGTTGCTATTGCCAAGGCATCACTGCAGAGCACCACTCAACGGCTGAGCCATGAAGTGATGCTTCAGCAGAAATCATGCTGTTGAAAGAATGGCCAGGATGATAATTGGGCTTTCCCATGTTTTGAAAATATAAAGATTTCCAGCTAGTGAGTTCCATGTTAAAAAAGTGAAAAAGGTGATGAAAAGATCTTCACTTCCTTAGTGATGCCAGTTCCTGCCTAATGACATCACTTCTGCCCCTCAAATGGTGCCATGAATGCTATTCAGTCCTCTGTGTAAAACATGACTGACACTCTTGCAATAACTAAATTATTCATTTCTGAGTTTTACTGCCATTATGGTAAAAGCCCTGCATACCATACCTCAAGTGTAAGATTTCACCAACTTTATCTAGGGGTTAAATCACCACACAGTCGAGTAATCTATGCATTTCCGTTTCTCTGCTTCTTTCTGTCTACAATAGTACTGTATTGCTAAAACTTTTAAAAATTAACCAAAACTTATGCTGATTTCTGAGTGGTTCCAGATGCATCACGAAGGGCGCAATCCAGAGTAACAATGGGGAGTCCTTGCTCCGGTGTAAGAACAATTTGCTCTGGATTGCAATATGAATTTCCCATAGGTTTTCACTAGGAGTTGCAGTAACTACGAGTGCACGTAATGTCTCTTACGTGCTCCCATAGTTACTCTGGATTGTAGGGCCAGGCTACAATCCAGAATAACTACGGGACCTTTTACACCGATGCAGTTATGGTGCCACCTATGGGAAAACTATGGGAAATGCATAGAGCAATCCAGAGTAAGTGCCTCTTATGTCTTCCCGTAGTTACTCTGGATTGTAGGGTTAGAGCTTGCAGTGAGCTATTATTTAAAATATTTATATCCCACATCTTCTATCTTAACAGGTCTATCTAACACCACTGTTTAAAACAAACAGTGTGCAAGTATCTGTGAATTTGGGAGCTAATATCCATGGTGGCATTAGAAGATTAACAGAACAGTGTCTTTTGACTCTGTCTTAATGCAATGGAAACCATCAAAGTCAAAGCAGTAGTTCAATACATACTACCTGTATATTATGGGTTTGATAGGGTAGTGGAGGTGCAAGTCTCACAAATCAGAAAACTTAGGGATATCCATTTCCGCCTGAACACTGCTGATTGAGTGAAGAATGGCTCCAACTGCACCTTACACCAGGTGACCTCACATCCTCCAAAATGTGTCTGCCCACAGTTTGAGAACTGCTAGTCCACAAGGAAACTTTGTTCATGGTCCACATGCCAACCACTCCAAACTGTCCCTCAAGAGGAAATAATCTGGCAATGAATATTGTTTCTTGGCACGTTTATGGATATAACATGCAAAGTTTAAAAAGCAGCAATAATCAATATTTAGGACTGCTTCAGATTCTATTTGATTAGCTTCTCACATTATTTATAATAGTGTTTGAGCTTTTAAAGCAGTTTGGGCTAACTCAGGGTTGGGCAAGCTGGCCCACTTTAGAAATCCTGGACCTTTACCAATTATAAAGAGTGAATTCCAGCAGGTGCTGTTTGTCATCTTTAAGTTTACAAGCAACCCACCTTGCCCACTCCTGGGCTTACTGAAGAAATGGTGCCAATAAGAATGATACTTAGCACTTATACTTTATTGTGCTTAAGAAATGGTGAAAGTGCTTTATTTATATCTACAGTATACATTATAATTGCCAGTAAAGTAGGTAAAGATTATTATGACTATAAAGTAAATAGAAAGCATAAGCTGAATGATAGCTTAGCACAATCTTCTGCAGGTCTACTTAGAAGTAAGTCCCATTAAGTTCAATGGGATTCACTCGCAGGAAAACAGGCATACAGTTACAAACTTTGGCTGTAATCTTTGGTTCACAATTATGCTATGAGATATCTGGACCCCAGCTCAGTCTCTTAGCCATTTTGCTACTCAAGTTTTTAACAATTCTTAAACTGAGTTTACTGAGGAAAAACTTAATTTGCACTAATACCCTACCAAACAACAGTAATATTTGCATTTATTTATGCCAAACACTACTGCTAGAGGAGGATTAACACATTTGAAAAAGGAAGTGGAAGCAGTTGGAGAGGGGAGAGAAAGGAAGTGATGAAGGAAAGATTCAAGATTTTAAACATTATTATACATTTTAAAGATTATTTCTGGAGTGATGCAATAAGCAGCACATTCACTTGCCTCTGTCAGAGGAATATGTTATTGTTGCTGTGGAGGAGGAGAGACGCTTATTGATAGGCGACTCCATTTGCTTTGGTAGATTCATTGTAGAAGCTGAAAGTTTGTCACATGCTGCAGAGAGATGCATTGAATACATTTATATTTATTTCACAGTGCTGAGTGCTCTGAGAACTAACCTTTCATGTGGTTCAGGGCAAATAATACAGCACATCTTATAAACACCAGAGACTGGAGACACCTGCCTATTCCATAATAAGCTATAATTCAAGATATTTAAGAGATACGGAACTCTTATTTTCAAATTTCCTTTTGTCCAGGAACTTGAATTGCATTTCTGCTGCTTGTTCAAATGTATTGAGCAGGAGAAGCCCCATTACTATTGGCTTCCTAGTATAAAAACACTAAACATTTACCCACTTCTGTCTAATCATATGGAAGCAGACAAAAAGGAAAGGTGGGAATATACAGTTGTCTCCTTTCACTTACTTGTTGGAGTGTCAGTTGGAAGATAGAGAATTCCACCTCTGAGCTATCAACAAGCAACACAGAATTAGCTTCTTGTTAACTTCATGATGGCACCATCTATGCAACCAGCTAAGTAGTGCTTCTTGGTAATACATGAAGCTATAGTCATACAGGATTCTTGCTGTTGTTTATTTTAGTTTTAAAAAATGAATCAATATCCGATTCAGGCTGCAATCCCAACCCTCAGTAGCTGGCACACAAGTCCCATGCTAGCCTGGGGGTGTCAGAAAAATGCCGTGACACACTTCTGCATCACTCCTGGTGGGGTTAGGCCATTGCACAGACATGCGCCACCACAGAAATGGGAAAATGGGTGACTTGTGCTAGCTTAAACTGGTTAGGATTGCATCCTCAGCAGGTTATAAAACTTTGTCTCTCTCTGACAAAGATTTTCCTCTGGAATACATGTCAGAAAGTGAAAAGTAAGTGGCAAGGGACACTACTGGAAGGACTAAACATTTCCATGTTCCTTGTGATCATATCACCAGCAGTGAGATTTAGGCTGCAATCCAATCCACACTTTCCTAGGACTAAGCTCCATTGACCATAATTGGAGTTACTTTTGATTAACCAGGTATAAGATTGGGCTCTTAACCAGTCATTTATGCTCCAGATTGAAGCCTGATTAAAAAAGCAGGCCTCCGTCAGTCTTGAAAGACTATGGTATCATGCTTGGCGCTGCATACGCTGCATGCAAAGCACGAAAGCCTGAGTTGGATTGTTATGGAGGATAGGCTGTTACCCAAGCAGCAAATCCCCCCTCTCCACACCACTGAATTAGTCCAATGGAAAGGCAGAGCCAATACAATTGGATCCAGCTGGCGTCGCAGAGCTGGGCTAAGGACAGGCGCTCACCCTGTCTTGTGGGGCCAACCCGGGAATCAAACATTAACTGTGCCTGGTTAACAGGCACAGTGTCTTTACCGCTTGCGCCACCCACACCCCATTGAAGCCTGATTACTTGGTATCTTAAAACTTAATGGGAGCCAATGAACAGAGCCACCTACATACCTATATAGCTGTACCCTGGCTCCTATTTCTTAAACAATGTGGAGCGTGACAATGTTAGGGACAGAGTATGATTCCGAAACAAATTTGGAAAATGCAGACAGCTGTCTCCAAGTTGTGGTATCAGCGGTCTCCAAACTGTGAACTGATGCAATTATCCTTTTGAGTGTGGCATGGCAGTGCCAAAGCCTTATCATACTGTGTTGATCTTTGCATAGCCCATTCCAGGCAGCCACTTATGCTGTCTGTTGTCCCAGAAGACTCTACACCCTGATTTCCCAAGAGAAACGGCAATCCAGCATCAGGGCTGTATGAAGATCAGATGCAACACAAAAATGGCTGCAATGCAGAACAGTAAGGTTTTGCCACTACTGTGACTGGAAGGATAATTTCAGTACACAAGATACGACTTGGGGGCTGGGGTTTTGAGGCTCCTCTTCTACATAAAGATATGGACAGATACAATGGCACTTTTCAGTGCAGACATTTGTACTCATCTTGGTAGAGCATAATAAGAACCATTAAGATCTAAATGTATTTATTTATCTCAGGGTGCAATCCTAACCAATTTAGGCTGGCATAAGTCACCTGTCTCCCCATTTCTGTGATGCTGTGGGGAGGCCGATGCATATCTGTGCACAGATCTAATCCTCCCCAGGAGTGGCACAGAAGTACCTTACGGCACTTTGTGACACCCACAGAGCAACACAGGACTTGTGCCAGGATTTCTGTTGGCCTAACTGGGGATTAGGATTGCAGCCCCAGTGATTTATATCCCTGCTTTCAAAATGCATGACTGCAGATTATCAGAACGCAACAGAAAGCTACATACACGTCAGAAATAAAATTGTTGTGTCAATAATAAAACAAACTGTTGGTATACAATTATTTATTTTGACAGGTTAATTCCAGGTTAATTCCAAGCACCCATTCGGCAGATGGGCAACACCTGAAGAAAAATAACGAAGGAATCAACCCTATGTTCTTAAACAGCTGAAGTGTTTAAGCTAGTTTATTTTCCTATCCTTTTTTAACTGCACCACCTTAAGGACACCAAGAGATATGACAGATTTATGTGTCCCACACTTGGACAGATGTAGACAAACTTGGCTAGTGGAATAACAGCTAGCTGAAATATTGCTGTGACACTGGGATGCCAAGCATGCATTGCTTCACTATGACAAAACTGAAGAAAACACAACACAGTGAAGTACACAAATGCAGTCCACCAAGCCTTCCTGCTGCACAGTCTCCATCCATTTCTACAAGATTCATCTCACAAGTTCTAAGTGGAGAAGGGGCAGTAGAAGTGCTTTGGGGAATCAGGCCCTTAATTTCCAATAAGGATGCTCACAGGGATCAAACTAAATAATGGAAAACACAGCAACTTGGGAAAAGGGAGGACACACAAAACTGGTGGATGTGTTAAAGTGATAAACATGACACTATGGCACTTTGAGTATCTCAAATACCATTGGAGGGGTCAGCAGCAGCTGTGGAGGCCACAGGGTCTGGAAGAAGGGTGTTGGCAGCTAAACCTAGAGGGGGTGGGGTATTTTCTGATTCACCTACGCAACAGAAAAATAAGAGGAAAGAGAGGTGATAGATTACTAAAGAGATACCAATATTAGAAACCAAATATAAGAATTTTTAAAAATCAGTTTTTAGAAGCATTAAGAAATAGTTTTCTCAACATACAGATGGATTTTCCTATTGAAAAACTGTATTGAAGACCTAAGCTTTCATAAAGAAGGGAAGATGCAAGACAGCTTTCCCTAACATGACGTATTGGAAAAAGCTGGTGAATTGAAACAAATCTGAATGAATTCTGAAACAAAAAAAGCTCATACGTGATTGGTGGTAAAATAACTTGTTTTGAAACCAAAGCAAAGAGAGCAGCAAGAGAAAAATTCATTTTCAGTTGTAAATACTGCATCATCATCATCAGGAAGTCCCCTGAGCTTTAGGAGTGCCTGAGACAAAAATAGATTATCATCTGCAAAGTCATACAGAGCTGACAGCCATTGCAAAACAGTTCAGTGCTATGGTTAGTTTTGAGTGTTTGGGGGAAAAAATTACAGCATACTGTATTTCTGTGCAGACAAACTCTGTTATTGGCTTGTTTCCAAGAAGGTATGAGTAAAATTTGGTAAGCAACAAGAAAATCTTTATTAATAATGCAGCTCAACAGTCTCTTTTTCACATAACAAATTATACCAAGACAGATTTTGCTGCTTTTAAAAAAAAGTCTTAAGCATTTGCAATCTGGAATCTGCAATGCAGCCAGCCTGTTTCACTCACCATCCCTTTCGCCGGAGCCTGCAGCCAGTGCTCCTCCCCAAGACCATCTCTTCTGTTTCTGCTCCAGCTGCTGACTTCGCTCCAGAGACCTCCGCATCATAGCCTCCAGTCGTTCCTTCCCAATTATTGCAAAAATAAAAACAAAACAGATCAGTTTTTAAAAGGCCCGCTGTTGAAGAATCCAAAGTTGTTCTGACTGTAGATACATTCAGTGATTAAAGGGTTTCTGTTAATAATCAACATGCTCAATAAAAATAAGTAAAGGCAGCATCACTACATCTACTCACCTCCAGATAGATGTATCCTTTGTCTGTAGTCACTACTGAGGTCACTACATAGGCTGAAGTTAGCTACACAAGTTACATCACCTCCAAGCATCTGCTCCTGCTGGCAAGACTGCTGCTGTGGCTCTGTCTAAGCTTAATTTGTTTAAGAATAATGCATGAGAAGCATTAACTATGTCATCTCAGCTGAGCTCAGTTTCCTCCTTCAGTGGCGAGGCTAAGCTGCTGCAATGATTCCTCCCATCCACAAAAAGCCCATCATTTAAGTATGCAACCACTGGTGTTTTTTTAATCCTGCTACGCAGCTGAAAAATTCATTTTGATTTTTTTGTTTTTGGTCATTTATTATTTTATGCTTATCACCATTTCTACTAGATAAAAGCCTGTCAATGTTTGATAGCAAGTGGTTAAAAAGCACCATCCTCTTTTCCAATTCCATGCTCCAGATCTTTCAGATCGGTCTCCCCTCCCCCCTCCCAGAAAGCTTTCAATGCACTGTTTTCCCCTTCCTCCAAACCTGTATCCCAAATTATATTTCTTGGTAAAACACCAGATACCAAACACAGAAAATGACTATAATTCTGAATTTTTAGATTTTAAAAATAATTTTATTTCAGAATTTTGTTCATTTAGTATGTTACAGATTGCTATTGTTATTGTGCAGAATATTTACATAACTGCATTCCAATGAAAATGTAGGGATGTGGTGGCTTAGTGGTTAAGGCGCAAAGCGTGAAGGGCACAATCCTAACAAATTTAGGCTAGCCTAACTCACCTGTCATATCTTCCTATGGTGGTGTGGGGGTGTCGGTGTATGCCTGTGCACTGACCTAACCCCTATAGGAATAGGGCAGATGTGCCTTTCGGCACTTTTGTGACACCCCCAAGTCAGCAGAAGACTTATGATAGGCTTATAATGGCCTAATTTGAGATTAGGATTGCAGCCAACAACTCTTAAGACTGCTTGGGAGTTCGAGACCCAAGTGCTGCATGATGCAGTGAGCTCCCGTCACTCGTCCCAGCTCCTGCCAGCCTAGCAGTTTGAAAGCACAAATATGCAAGTAGATAAAGAGGAACCACATGTAAAACACTTAATACACTTTTAAAATATTAATATTAAAATGAGAAGTTGGAATAAATACACAACACTTTCTGCCTTTCAAATCACAAAACCTGAGGGATATTTGTTTGGAACCCTGGCCACTGAGTTCTGGGGTGCTATAAGGATCTATATTGTAATTTTACATCTAGATGGAACTGCTGGAAGGGGGAGTAATCTAGGATTTGGATCATGCAGATTACATCCATCTTTCTCTTTTCCCCCAACTTCCCAGGGGGCTATAAATGTATCAAGACAGTCTGAAAGTGGTTGGGATGGGACCTGGATGAGGAATAATAATCTTAAATTAAATCAGGACAAGATAGAGGTCCTCCTGATCCTGAAGGCTACTACATAAATACTAGATTCACAACTTGCTCTAGATGGAGTAGCACTCTTTGATAGAGCAGGTCTGCAGCCCTGGCGTCCTCCTAGATCAATAGGTGCTGTGCATTCTGTGTTGTGGCACCATCTGGAATCATTTACCAGAAGACTTGATGACAGCTTCCTCATTATTTGGGCTTGAGTATAGTTTAAAGAGCTATTTTGTTTTGCTTAGCTTTGAGGGACCACATTTTTTACTCCTTTGCTGATTTTATTTTATAGCTGTTTTCATTTTATCAGCTATTATTGTTTGTTATTGTTTTATTTTAATATCTTTTATTTATATGCTTTATTCTATATGTATATTGCTCTGAGTTCCAGAAAAGCATTAAATAGATCTTTGAAATCAGTAATGGTGCAATCCTAAGCATGTCAACTCAGAAGTAAGTCCCAGTATAGTCAATGGGACTTACTCCCAGGAAAGTGTGTTTAGGATTGCAGCCAAACAATGCAAACCCAATCATGTCTATTCAAAATTAAGCCCCATTGTGTTCAATGGACCTTACTCCCAGGAAAGTGTCTTTAGGATTGCAGCCTTAGGCACAATCCTAAAAACACTTTCCTAGGAGAAAGATCCATTGAATACAATGGGGCTTACTTCTGAGTAGACGGGTTTAGACTTGCACCCTTAGGATGAAATCCAGAGTAACTACGGGGAGTAACTACGTAAGAGTAACTTACGGTGTAAGAACAATTTACCCTGGATTGCAATATGAATTCCCCATAGGTTTTCACTAGGTGGTGCAGTAAATATGGGTGCACGTAATGGCTCTTACGTGCTCCCATAGTTACTCTGGATTTGGCTGTTAGTCTCCTTCAATGATTGCACTGCACTGACTGACAATGCACTGAGCCAACAGTGTGACCTCAACAGTTCAGAAGTTCCTGAAAATCCTATAACATCATCACAGCTCAGACAATAAAGGGGAGGATCCATACGGCAGACAGATGGCTGACATAGCACCTACTTCTTCTTCTCTGAGTTTTTGTCTTCTCTTTTCTTCAACAGCTGCCCTCTTTTGTTCTTCTCTCTGCCTCTGTTCTTCTAACTTCCTCCATCGTTCCTCTATTTGCTTTTCATACTGAAGCCTTGCTCTCCTTTCTTTTTCTAAGATTTGCTGTTCCCTGGCAGCTTAAAAAAAGAAAGTATTTTTACTTGGATATAAATTTATTTTTCATTTGCTATTAATGCATACTGTCATAAAACAGAAAGAATATCAAAAAAATGTTGGTACACTGGCATGTTTGTTTAAGGAAAACACATCAGATACAACATTATTAATCAAGAGACTGCAAACAATTTTATGCATTCAACTCACATTTACAATTTGTTAACTAGAAAACCCAAAAGAACTTTAAGGAAAATATATTCAAGTGAAAGATTCACAGAGCGAAAGGTGTGCAGAAAAGTCCCTACTGCAGTGACTGAAGCATATAGTACTGGACCCCCAAAATAATAAGCTGGACCAAAGTCTGCCTTGCACAATTCCAGCTGGTGCTGGGTGGTTGTTTCCTGCTTTCCCAGATTTTCTTCCCATATTAGTCAATTACCTTATCATACACTGAGGCAAAGTTCTATTGCATTAAAAATATGAAATGTTGCTATCAAATGAAAGCAAACTGGGACATCAAGATGTGGCCAAGCTGAGCTATTGGGCGGCAGAATGTCTGTAATAAGGCAGGCCAAATTGTGACACATCAGCCAGATGTGGCTCTTTGCATCATGATATAATAATTTTTCAAGCTCTGTAATTATTTACCAGGTGTAAACTGAAAGTCCATTGGAGCAAAATGTTAACATTCATGATGAGTAAATATATTTAAGAATTTAAATGCTTCTAAAATACTGGGGCTCTCAAACATAAAAAAAAATTGTACATGCCACAGTTAAATAACATGCTCATTTCCCCAGGTCACTGTTTCACACAGGTAACTCCTAAGTGCTGGCTTTTTTTAAAAAAAACTGTTCCTTAAAACCTGAAATTTGCCTATACATTTGAAATCTGGTCATGTGAGAATTGGGCTCTTCCAGCACCATTCTTTCAGCAACACCACTTCTGCTAAGGCTCTGGGACAGAGAAATGGAAGAAGACCTTACAAGGTGAGGAACACTATAAGAGAAGGCAAAGACCACGAGAGGTAAGACATTGGCTACAATCCTAAAGACACTTTCCTGGGAGTAAGATACATTGAACACAATGGGGCTTACTTTTGAGTAGACATGGTTAGGATTGCGCACATTGTTAAGGTGCTGGGAGAGCCCATTTATTATGTGGACCACCCTTTCAATAGATCTGCTTCTTCTGAAGCATAACTTCACAACTTAGAGCTCTGCAAAGTCAGGCCTCAGTAGAAGCAGCTGTGCTGAAAGTGTGGTCTATATGATCACTGGGCTCTTCCAGTGTGATAGAGGCATATCTTGAAAATATGAGCAAGATTTGCATATTTTTTCCTTCTGTCACTTCCAGCTAATAAGTTCCTATGTTTCAATAAGGTGCTTATTTATGGCTTTCATTTGCTTAATAAAGTAACTTCCAGTCCTCAGAAGCACTGAATTTTATTTGGCCAACTGTATGAAATAAGGTTAATATTCCTGGCCCTCAGTGCCTACTCAGAATGAACTGTCTTCCTACCCCAAGAAGAAAAAGCAAAGGCAAACTTACCAAGATATTTTTCCCTTACTTCCCTCCTTTCCCTGGCTAGTCTTTGCCTTTCATCTGTTTTCAGAAATCCATCCACAGCTAATAACAAAGACAGGAGAAAACAAAAAAATTATTATAGTAAAACCATAGTAAACACCTAAAAGTATTATGCTAATAATGAGAAACAATTTGGAAAATGAAAAAATTGCATGTTGAATTATACCCTATTGCCATCACAACATCTCCCAACTTTGTCCCTAAATTTTTGGGCATTGTATGCCTGTATTGGAAAATCAACCCAACTTTCTTGGGAGAATTTAGACATGCTCTTTCTGATGAGGCTGGTTTGAAAGCATTTCTAGAAGAAACTTTTTTGCAAAATCAGATTAAAAATACCTTATTTGGGGGCTTTTTACAGAAATCATCTTTACGCTCAATTTACTCTTGCACCCCCTAGCTACGTTACTGCCTCCCCCAATCCCTGCTGATTTAGATACAATTTTAGTTTTTTTATTTTGTTTAGACCACTATGGTCTGTTTTAATTTTAGTAATTTCGCTAAAGATTTTGCTAAAGATTATTATACAAACAATTTTGGAGCGTTAAATATTTCCAGATTGATGCTGTAAGCATAATTGTAAACAGCTGCCAGCATCTTCTGTTTTCCAAAAGGAGGATCCCATACAACCAAATGCAGCCAATTCTTTAAGGCCACTATGTCAGCTGAGAGAAAACCTTCTTTCAGGACTGTTTTGCTTTCAAAAGCTTTGCCTGTTGTCTTCTGGTAAATCTTGCTGCTTTTTTAAACAAAGTGAGATACTGCCCCAGGTACAACACAATTATGCCACATTTCCAAAAGTGGTTTGAAAGCATAGCCAGAATACTGGGGTTCAAAGAAAATAAGATCCTATAGGCATCACCACAGCTTCTTTCCTTTTCTTATTCCTTCGTTGCTGTTTTCAAATAGAGCAGCAGAACTGGCTGGAAGAAAGAAATGAGGAAAAAGAATTTCCTACTTCCAGAAATAGAAGACTTTGGAAGAAGTGGCATAACTTATGATCAAGTAGCCCGGAGCAAAGCTCAAAATGTTGCCCCAGAAGTGATGTCATCCCCAGGTATTTTTAAAAAAGAAAATTAGGGAAAAACCTGCCTCCTCCTCCTCAGCAGTTCACCACCATTTGCTCTGCAAGTGGCATAGCTAAAGCACCTATTTGCTATCTGGAGTCGAAGAAGATTTTGTTCCCCCCCACCTTCCCTGCAATAAGAAAATCAAATTTAATTAAGTAAAACTGAAAATTGTGTCCCTTATTGTTTGGGAAACTGCTGGGGCAAAGAGGAATGGTTATTCATGTTCCCTGCTAAATATAAGGGGAGCACCACTTAGAAGTGCCTGTATACCCAGTTAGTATGGGTAACTGTATTATGATATATGTATATGAAAATGAGAGCAAATTCATAATAACATCTTATTAGTCCCATACAGTATCAGAATTACATCTCATTGGCTCTCAGAGCCATCAGTAACATGGGAAAGTTTGAATTTAGAAAATCCACTTTTCTTCTATAGGCTTTTGTGTTTTCATTTTTTTAGTTAATTAGCAATAACTTTTGATAGAATATAGATATTCCAGTGCAGTTTGTTTCACTGTATTTTGCAAATAATTACCTTTCTAAACATATATATCATGATGGTATTAACATTCATACAAACCCCGTTTTTCACAATTTTAGTCACTGGTGTGAAGGCTCAGCTTGTAGCCGTCCCTAAAGCTTGTAGTCAGATGCAACTGCACCCCTGCACCTCCCTATCTATGCCACTGCATGGAAGAATGGAAAAGGTTTCACAGGATAGTGGGACAAGCTGGAGGATTGACTTCTAGAATAGTGATTTTTCAACCATGGTGCTGTGGCACACTGGTGTGTCACAGATGGTCTGCAGGTGTGCCATGGGACTTTGGGGAGGGTCAAGGTTCATGTATGTGATTAATAAATTTGAGATGTCTGGGACAATTACTTAACAAAAGTATAATGAAAAAATAAAGCACTCAATTTGCAACAGAACATTTGTGAAATCTCAAACAGTAGTCCTTTCTATAAATAGCAGAAGTAATGAAAAAAATTCATAGGACTATAACATATATACAGAAAAAGACATTTTAAATAAAAAAACAAAATGAGCATGTATATAAAGTTAAAGGAAGGCAATTATTTAGATTATTGGGAGTTTTGAGAAGGGGTTTTCACTCTGTTTTACTTGAAATGTTTTTCTACAAGTCTTTTGTCATACAAATCGAAGCACTCACAACCTTTTCCTATACCGTGAAACTGGCTGATTATTATTTACAGTAATTCTAATCTAGGGAGTCTCTTGTGGCACATCCATCTTCCACAACCGATAGCAGAAGATAAGCCAGTCAACATCTCTTACAAACATAAATCAATAGCATCTGTGAGTAAAAATGATTACTACTACAAGTGATACCTTAAGTGATGTTAGTGCTTCTCAAAAGGTGCTCCTTGGGTCCTGAAGCTCCCAGAGACCCCTTGGGATCTCCACAAGTACACTCCCAAATGTTGCCCTTAAATCCCCAGTATGGTCTTTGAAGCATTCCCCATACTTCTTTTGGTCCAATGGTCACCAAAAGAACTTGATGCAACACAGTTCCAAAGCTCTAAGAGACCCAGCACCTCTTTCACCTCTGAAAGAAGGCATCATCCTTGTGTTGAGGTATGAAATGCACCCTTTGAACTGCCACATATTTCCATTAAACTTTTTTCTACCACTCATGCAATGGGGTCCAATCTGGTCAAAAACTCCTATGGCAATAGTTCTGAAGGTCCAAATATACACCGAGGCACAAATCCTACATTCCAGTTAGGCCAGCATAAGCCCTAGCACAAGTTCTGTGCTGGCCTGGAGATGTCACAGAAGTGCCATAAACACACTTCTGTTCCACTTCTGGGGGGTTGAGGCCAGTGCACAGGCATAAGCTGACATCCCCACACCCCCATGAGAAGATATGTCAGGTGAGTTAAGCCAGCCAAAATTGGTTAGGATTGCACCCTCAGTTTAGAAAATGGCAGAGATGTAAGTTTCTGGTATGCTTCTAATGCAGGTTTTTATCAGTCTATTCTTCCAGCTAGAGATTTTCTTTTATTCTCCTTATTTTATTTGGACAGGCATTTATATTTTTTTAAAAAAGAAAAGTCTTTCCTTTCTAATCAACAACCATGTTGGTGTTCACTTGAACTTCTTTGAACTTTTCTAATCTGTGGCATACATGCTCTCAGCTTCTGTTACTATGGTATTCCAAAGTCCCCAAAAATCATGGAGGTATTCAATACTTCTGACTCTTCGTTTATTATCTACTAGTGAAAAGTGTACCCGCGTTGCGGGAGTAAAATTCCCACATATGCCATCCCCTCACGGCGCATCAGTCCCCCATGCGCAACTTCTCCCCTTGCGCAACTTCCCCCATGTGCATCTGTCCCCAATGCGCATCAGTCCCCCATGTGCAACTTCCCCCATGCGCAACATCACCCACGCGCAACAGTCCCCCCACATGCACCATCCCCCACGAGCATTTTCCCATGCGCAACCCCCCTTGCGCAGCATCCTCACCAGTGCAACCTCTTCCTCCTAACAACATCCCCCCCCCCCAGTGCACCAGACACTGGGCACCAAATTGGCTTGATGTTGGTCAGTCTTCCATGTTAAGTATAGGATAGAAACATGTTGCACCCTTTTCAGCCCCTTAAGGGTTAAATTTCTCCACATGCATTCTTGGTGGCTGTTCATGTGACAGAAGGCAGTCCCTCCCCAAATTTTATGCTTCTAGGCCCAGCAGTTGGGGCGGAATGTTGATGAGTCAACAATTCTTCAATGCAAAGTATAGGGAAGAAAATGTGTTGCACCCCTTTTTACCCCCTTCCGGTTGGAATTTCTGAAAACCAGTTCTTAGTGCAACCCTCAGTCATGGAAGGAACACCCAGCCCAAATTTCACGCTTCTAGGCCCAGTGGTTTTGGCAGGTGTTGATGAGTCAGTGAGTGAGTCAGTAACTTTTCTCTTTTATATATATATACAGTGGTGCCTCACATGCAGAGCTTAATTCATTCTGGAGGCATGCTCTTTGAGTGAAACACTCTTTAAGTGAAGCCGATTTTTCATAGGAAATAATGGAAACTCAGACGATTGGTTCCACAACCCCAAAATATTCATATAAAAATATTAACTGGATGTAAAAATGATGACTAAACAAAGTAATTGAATTCAAAACATGCATTCAATGTGCATGATCCTATGAAGTCAACTTAGGCTGCAATCCTAAAGATACTTTCCCAGGAGAAAGCCCCATTCAACACAATGGGGCTTACTTCTGGGTAGACATGGTCAACAGGCTGCAATCAAAGACACTTTCCTGGGAGTAAGCCCATTTAACACAATGGGGCTTACTTCTGAGTAGACATGGTTATGAGATTGCAATCAAAGACACTTTCCTGGGAGGCTTACCCGGGCTGCTGCTGGAGGTTCAAGGTGGTGGTGGAAGCACTTGGGGGCAGTTAGAGCCTCCGCACGAAGCGTCACGGATGCATAGCATGCATGCCCATAGTGCACTTGCTTGTTAAGTGAAGTGGAGCTTGTTATGTGAAGCAATATTTCTTGGAAATTTTTGCTTGCTGTGTGAAACGCTTGTTAAGCGAGGTACCACTGTATATAAAAAAGAAAAGTGACTGACTGACTGACTCACTCACTCACTCATCAACAGCCAGCCAAAACCACTGACTTAAGAAGCGTGAAATTTGGGAAGGGTGCTCCTTCCGTGATGGAGGCACCCACTAAGGACCTATTTCTGGAAATTCCAACCAGAAGGGGTTGGGGCAACGCATTTTCCTCCCTGTACTGTACTTTCCAATGAAGAATCCCTGACTGAGGGATACTGTGTCCCAACCCCTGGACCTAGAAGCGTGAAATTTGGGGATGGTGTTCCTTCTGTGACATTAACACCCACCAAGGAACAGTGTTGAAAAATTTAACCCTCAAGGGGCAGAAAAGGGGTTCAACATGTTTTTGTCCTATACTTAACATTGAAGACTAACTGATCAACATCCAGCTGATGCACAGGGAGATGGTATGCATGGGGGGACAATGAGCATGGGGAGATGATGCACATGAGGTGTGTTGTGCATGGGGGAAGGTGCACACGAGGGGTTGATGCGCATGCGGGATGATGTGCATTGTGGGTGTTGTGCATAGGGTATGGTGCACATGGAAGTTTTACAGGTTGATGCTCATGGGGGATACATGTATGGGTTATTGCACATGGGGGATGATGTGCATGGTGGTGCTGTATATGGTGCGAGAGGGGGCGGTGCACTTGGGGAGATGGTGTAAGGGGGAAATTTTACTCCCGCAATGTTGGTATGTTTTCTCTAGTATATTATATAAATACTTTAATTTCTGAGTTTACATCCTGTAGCAAATCTGAGATACTATTCAATATTAAACTTAAAGCAGCCTCCATGACAACTGTTTCAAGGCACTGTATTTCTCTATATATCACACATAGAATGGTTGACATAAACCTGAATTCACATTTATTTCATTGGTTAATCCTAAATAATTTAAGGCAGTATAACTCACCTGGAATAAATTCTTGTGGTGGTGTGGAAAGTCCAGCACATACCTGTGCACAGGCCTAACCTCCCCAGAAGTGGAGCAGAGCATGTGCTGACCTCCCCACACTACCACAGGAAGTTATGCAGGTCAGTTATATGCCTACCTAAATTGGTAGGGGTTGTATCCTATATTCACTTGGAGCTGCTTGTCCAATTTCTTCATTTCTATAACATTTTTGTGGCAGGTGAGTTAGTTACAAATGCAAATGTTTGCATTGATTATCAAGTTGTGAAACTTGGTATTTGAGCTCCATTAATACAAATGGTTGACATCTAATTTTTTGGGTAATTTTGAAAATCTGAGGTATTAACAGACTGGTTGGAATCAGTTATTTCATTAGTAGGCTCCAGGTTCCCCCTTGTGGATATATGGGTGACTTGCAAGAAATCCAGTTTGGAACTAGTAATGAAACAATGCAAGAAAAAAAATGCAAGGAAAAGTAGCTTCAAAAATTTCCTTAAAAATATAGCTAGAATTATGTTTAGAAAAAGTTTTATATAAAAAGATTTGTTAATTTATAAACCAGTTTATAAGAACATTGAACGTAGACTTTCATATAAATTTTTTAACATATATTTTGGCAAAAATACGGTAATCATGAATTGTATTACATCTAAAAGAAACTGCATTTGAAACTTGCATCAGTTTGAAACTTACATCTCTTTCAAATCCAGGTTCCTTTGTACAGCCAGACTTCCCATATCCCTCCAAGTTGCATCTTCATTGAAAAATGAAAAATGTTCCTTTTTCATTGAACATTACTGTTTCGATATTAGTCTTTCACCATGAATAAAATTTTTTTATGTTAAATGCTAATATTCTTTAACTTTTATTAAATTTATAACACAATCCTAACCATGTCTACTGAAAAGTAAGCTCCAATGTGTTCAATAGGTCTTATCCCCAGGAAAAGTCATAATCTGACCTGGGATTTTCACAAAAGTGCATTCCTGAAAGGGTTAGGTGAGTGCAGAGACATATGCCGACCTTCCCCCACCGCCACGGAAAGATAAGCTGGGTGAGTAAGGCCGGCCGAAATTGGTTAGGATTGCACCTTAATATTTTATTGCCTTATTTGATTTTTAAAAAATCTTGTTAAAAATTGTGTTCTAGTGCCTTCTTTGAGGTTTCTACCACTGTAATATTCTGTATCTTTTAAAAAAAATTGAAACACCTTGGGTATTTACATTGGCATCTGTGCGCCCCTTAGAACAGCGTTTCTCAAAGTGGGGGTTGGGACCCCATTGGGGGTCGCCTAGAGCTTTCCTGGGGGTCACCTAAAGACCCCTAGTGCAGGGGGCCAGGTCATGCTTGCCTGTAGCTGCATGCGCACTGGGGCTGGCTGACAGCCTCAGGGCCCAATCCTATGCATGCCTACTCTGAAATAAATCCCATTGTGTTCAATGTGTGCATTTCATTTGTAATAATGAAAATACATCCTCCATATCAGATATTTACATTACGATTCATAACAGTAGCAAAATTACAGTTATAAAGTCGCAACAAAAATAATTTTATGGTTGGGGGTCCCCACAACATGAAGAACTTATAAAGGGGTCATGGCGTTAGGAAGATTGAGAACCACTGCCTTAGAAAGAATACAGATATAATCAGTTCTTGTTCTCAGCTAGGGTTATTTTCCTGGAAATTCTAGCAGACATTGAATGAACAAACCATTGATCCTATGGGATCAATGGGGTAGGTGGAACGGAGTATCTTAGGACAGGGGTCCTCAACACCAGGGCAAAACTGACAGTGCATGACCCAGCAGCTGGGCTGCACATGTTGTCCTGGAACTGTACATGTGCACCTACTGGACCATGGGAATTTTTTTCCAAGGATCTGGGCCATGTTGAGAACGTTGAGGACCACTGCCTTAGGAGGCAAAGGGTACCTGACCTGCAATTAGAAGAATATGGTAGAGACAATTAGGAACCCAGCAGAGTGCAGCAGGATATGCCAAAAAATATCTCAAGAGGCTGTAAAGACCTTCAGAACAGTGCCTGTGACCAGCAAAAACCTATTTAAAATGGCCAGCAGAAGCTTCTTCCATCTCATTTAAAGAGGTTATTGCTGGTGCCATTCTGAAGATCTCTGCAGCTTCCAGAATAGTGGTTCTCAGACATTTCAGCCCACAAGCCCCTTTCATACTTAAAAATCTGTCCGGGAACCCCAACAAACTTACAGTAAACAGAAACCTTTATTGGCATTATTTAAATAATATAACTTTAATAAAATGTACAAATAGCAATTATTAAACCCCAACTCTGATAAATAACAATCAATAATTAATCTGGCTTATCATGTTGTACAATCTCTCTACATCTCTGTAAAATTAAATGAAGATATTTTGCCATTTGACTTATATAAGCTATGTCCTTCCCCAATAAAAGATGACGCATCAAAGTAGTTTCTAACCCACAAGAAGAGGGGAGGAGTGGGTTAAGCATCTGTTTGTGTAGGTCATTGTACCGCTTGCATCTTAGTGTCATATGGGGATAGGATTCTTTATCTGATTAGTTACATTGACACACCCTTGCCCATGCATCCAGACCCTTGAATTTGTGTAACTGAATGAAAAAAAACATTACATTGTGTAATGGAGAAAACTCTCCAGTCCTTTGGGTTAACCAAAGTATGTAAATAAACAGGCTGTTCATTTATTCTCCAAAAAGGTCCATTGGCATGGTGAGCAAATGTCCACTGGGATATGTACTTGTAGCTGGATACAGTTCTTGTCTCTCTAAATCTACAAGCCTGCCTTTCAGAAATTTAAAGGATGCTAGCTGATAGAGAGAGGGAGCGTAACAAATCTGCTGAGAGGTCAATCGCCTGGACCTTCTTTAAGAGTTTGCTATGCCCAGGGAAATTATTATGTCTTTTAAAATGACTCTCCAAGGGGGTCCCAACCCCCATACTTTGAGTACCAGTGTTCCAGAAGGTCTCCATATAGGATGAGAACAAGGGGAGTAATATTAGTCACAATTCAGCCTCTAATGGATAGCAAATTTGCAGACAGCAAGTTTATTTATTTAAAAGATTTATAAAGTTCTTGTATAAAGAGAACTGAGGGCAATTCGAACCAATTTTCCTGCACTGAGATAAGGGCAATGCAACTCTAAAGCAAAGGGAACAAACCTTGAGGAGGCCTCTGTGACTTCCAGCACCTGCAGGGTATAGCACATGCTCCACTGGCACAGTCTTGCCAGTGCTGGAAAGTTCGTTAGAATTGTGCCCTGATTGTAGTACTTGCTGGATAGATCCCAAGATCTGGTAAAAGGTTTAACACTCATGCACAGATGTAATTCATCTCCATAATTTGATTCATTCTATATCACAGTAAATTGAGAACCAATTAAAATCACTGTGGGTCACTAAGCTTTCACATTCTAAGCTGTGTTTAATGCAAAGCTATGGCAGTAAACTCCAGACTGTCAAAAATATTTCAACTGCTTGCAAGTAAGTGAATAAGTGCAGTGAGGTGTAGAAAATACCTCCGGCTCTAAATGAATGCTGACCAAGAGGCAGAATACATTTTGCTCAGCTATTACTTAAGGAATTCTGAGTTTTCTACAATAAATAAATGTGTTCATGAATTTTTAAAAATTGGTTTAATCAATATGCTTCAATTAATTAATTCCCTGTAGAAGGACTTAATGAAGAAATAAATACACTATTATTCCTACTTGGAGTATAAGTGAAAGTTTACCAGTCTTATTCCATGCATCAGTACTGGCTAATATATATTCAGCAAAACAAAATCACTATTGGCTGGTTTTGCTGGTATGAAAGTATGTAAATCCTACTCCAAAATCACTTGACAAAGCTAGGCTGAAAAATATGTTGCACAATTATAAAACAAAATGTATAAGAAATGTTCATAATTTTTTTAAAAAGACTACCCTAAAGCCAGCTAGCTGACTAATTCAATATTAGAGTTCAGCAGCAAAGTGGTTTTTGTTTGTTTGTATTCTGGCCGCAAGGTCAGGCCATCGCAATTTAAATTAAAAATTGAAATTTAAGATTTGAAATGTATTTTATGAAGCATTTCACTCTTATTATTCAGCCATCACTTGGCAACATCTAATTATTTGGCAACATATTTGGCTATAAATGATATCACAGATGGCACCTTTCCTTAATACTGATGTATCTAAATATTCATTGGAGCATATACAACAGGCATTCAGGGTCTTTTCCCTGATCAATACAATCAGATTCTTTTCCTTAAAAAGAGGAAATTTTTAGGCGCCACAATACTGTGGCGCCTAACGTAACAAATTTATTTCATTCCAGACGCCTGTTTGTTATGTGAAACGTTCTTTTTGTGAAGTGGATTTTTCCATAGGAAATAATGGAAACTCAGACGATTGGTTCCAGAACCCAAAAAATATTCATATAAAAATATTAACTGTATGTAAAAATAATGACAAAACACTGGAATTGAATTCAAAACATGCATTCAATGTGCATGATCCTATGAAGTCTACTTAGAGCACAATCCTAACCATGTCTACTCAAAAGTAAGCCCCACTGTGTTCAATGGGACTTACTCCCAGGAAAGTGTCTTTAGGATTGCAGCTTTAGGCTGCAGTCCAAAAGGCACTTTCTTGGGAGTAAGACCCATTGAACACAATGGGGCTTACTTCTGGGCAGACATGGTTAGGAGGCTGAAATCCAAGACACTTTCAAAGTGACTCCCTACTTTCTCCTTCTCTTCATCCGGAGCCTCTCTCTCCCCTGCTCCCTTCTGGCTAGCCCTGAGCTGCTTCCCTCTTCTCCACTGCTCTTCTCTCCCTTTGCCCAGCAGATGCCCAGCCACAGGAGGAACTGTGGAACTGTTGCTTTCGCTATGGGCAGGTGCGCTAGATAGCCCTGACACTTTTTAAAAGTGCGTCTGCCCCAACTGCCAACGAGTTTGTGTGTTACGTGAAGCAGAATCCTAGAGAAATTTTTGTTTGTTACGTGGAACATATTTTACATTAGGCGTTTGTTATGTGAATGCGCCACTATATACGGTAATTATTCTTGAAGAAACAATATTCATTTGCTTCTTTGTTTCTGGCATGTAGAAATGCTTCAAAGGTTGAGTTCTTTGAAGACTGAACATATTAAAAACCACAATATAGGATGTTTACTGATGATATAGCTCTTCATAACTCCAGATGACCTCATCCAATGCTTTCATGCAGGTATTAAAAAGTAGTTTATTATGCCAGCTATCCTAGTCTTTGGCTTTACCTACCATGGGCACCTATAAGACTAAAATAAGTAAGAAGAGAAACTCGGTTGCTTCATGACTATTCAGAAAAGGGGACAAATTCTTTTCCTGGGACAAGGCTGAAAAAATTCCAATCAAAAAATTTGACTATCGTTGAAATGGGACACTTGGAGGGCATCTGGTCTAGAGAGTAGAGCCTTCTTTTGTCTGAAGAGCTGAAGGTCACTCGACTGAGATAATCAGAAGTAAGCTCTGATGCAATACCTTGAAAAAGCGGCTGCTAAAGCTGAGAAATTCCATTTGCTTTTCAGTGGGAGTGAAGACTATCTCAGCTGCCCTTCAAGTGAGAGGCGAAAGAAGTCTGTCAGCCAGCATTTCAGACATCAGGAGGCCAGTAGCAAAGACCAGACATCTTGAATGTAGCTGGTTCTTAAAAGACGAACCGCTCTGCATTTGTAAAAATCCCTTTGGAGGTTTAGATTCAGCCTGCCTATGTAAACAGTTCTTACTATGGAGCAAGGACTCCCCGTAGTTACTCTGGATTTCATCCTATGACACCTATGAGAATCCAGGATAACAGTGACTAATGTGGAACTTTACACACTGTTGTATATATGTAGAACATTTCCATAGAAACACACAGATGCTACCGACAGCCTTGGAAATTTCTAGGTGTATATTTGTTTTTGAGCTGATAAATTCTGCACTGCGTAATGTGAGTTACATAGAAACAAGCTGGGAAAATTTACTTCCTAGCTTAAAACTTCCCATTACTTAAAAATTTAAGTGTTAGGAGTGATTTCAGAAAACATACCGTAATTATTTTCCACAAATGATAAGCAATTTCATGTTCGGGGAAAAAAGTTTTGAAGTGATTTGTAGATTGTCACATCATATGTGAGAGTTATGAATCACAGCCAAAACTGGCTTCTTGGGATATTAAAATTCAGAAAAAGGATCTGGAATTGTCATATGAATATATACATGTTTCTTTTATATAGAAGTGTTCTTTAGTTTAGCCCTGAATACTTCCAATATAGTAAATATCAAAGCATCCCTTAAGCACTTTTCCCCCTTAAAACCCTTTTATGATAAGAACTGAGAAAGTACTATCTGAAACATCATATCTGTCTTAAAAATTGGAAATGCCTATGAAAAGTGATTTCTTCTTTCTGATCTTTTTACTAGGAATATCTAGATGACTGAGCATTAACTGCTAACAAGTTCTTGAGGCTTTAGGCATTAATAGCCATCTTATTCTGAGAGAGAAGTTAAACCAATTTTAGGGTGCCAAGAAAAAAATTCTTAGCCAGATAATTCATTATCTGAATTATGATAAGGAGCAGGATTAGGAGCAGGCCAACTCATAAAATTTACTATTCTGTCCTTGCCTAGTCAACATAACTTCCTACCTGCTACACTCCAGATTCCAGGCCTCAGTGGGAATGTTAGATTAGAGCATTTATTCCAGATCTGGTTTCTGGCATTGTCCAGACCTAGTCTTGCAAAGGACAAAGCTTTGAGTCAGAAAAGGGAGGAGGCCTGTACATTTTCATAGCTTTCCACCACAACTTTGAATAGTGGTGGCTTTAAACAGGAATAGGAAGACCAGTGAGTTAGGACTGTACTCTTAATGTTCATATGTTAAAAACTGTAGAGACCTACAGCCCACAACTAGGGATCAGTTAGACCAGTGGTATTTGAGCGTTTTAGACTGGGACCCCTTCTATGACAATCTGTCTGGGACCCGTCGGAAGTGATGTCATAGCTGGAAGTTATATTAAAGGTGCCCACTGCCAGATTCCAAGATGGCTGCACCCAGCTTTTCGCGACCCCACCAAAATGAAGTTGCGACCCCCAGAGGGGTCCCAACCCCCACTTCGAAGACCACTGAGTTAGAGTATTACATTTGAATAATTTGACATGCCTAGTTTAATAAGTGAACAGAATCTTTGCTACTTGTCCAAGTGGCTGCATTTAGAGTCCTGTGACAATACTGGAAGTGGAAAAATGTTTAACAAAATAACAGTAAACTAGCGTATTTTCTTCTGCAGTTGACACTCATCATGGCCTTATTGGGAAGATAGTAATTCTTCAGAAAAGGCTTAGATGATATGGGCACTTAGTTGAAAAGTAGTTATAGTTGGATGAGGAACCCAAGTGCATGGGGAGCCTCAGAGGTAGATGCCTTCGGAAATAAATGTCATCTTATCAATAGTAAAAGTTCACTGAACAGAACTAATTAGATCTTATTGCAGCTAGAAGAAGTGAAAGAACAGCCTAACACATTTATTCCAGACTTATAGACTTTGAACTCATTAGTGCACCAACGGAATGTCTAACATTGAACAACCTTCTGGAAAATAAGAGAAAAAATACACATTAAACAGCAGAAATGAAATTAACCTTTATTTTTTAGAACTATTAAATATTTATCACTTTAAAATCTCAAAACATTTTGCATACGAGAGAATCTTGCCCCCTGTTGCAAGAATGCTAACAATTTCTAAAACAATGTGAAGGAGACTATGATGGAATGAATAGGGACATGGGCTTTCTATCTGCCAAATACAATTGTACTATAATCTAAGTACCTCTCTGCCAAGTTAACAAGGGATTACTTGGATATAAAAAGTGGCTTAAAGGTAAAGGTAATAGTGTCCTCCGCAGATTACCCTGCTAGTCGTGAGCGACTTTAGGGTGTGGTGCACTTCTCTGAGCTGAAGAGGCAGCGTTATCCAAAGGCAATGTGGGTGGCATGACTAATGCCAAAGAGCATGGAATGCTGTTAGCTTCCCACCATAGTGGTACCTATTTATCTACTTGCATTTCCATGCTTTCAAACTGCTGGGTTGGCAGGAGCTGGGCAATTGACGGGAACTCACTCCATCTTGTAGTACTCGGGGCTCGAACCACAGACCTGCCAATCTTCAGGTCAACAGGCACAATGCTTTTAACCCCTGAGCCACTGCAGCACAAAAAGTGACTAAGGGCAGAAGTGCACTTCGGTTACCCTATCTATCACTGGACTGACCCAACAGCAAGATGGAAATTCTATGGAAAAAGCTTGGGGCAGCCTAAGGCATCATAGGTTGCTCCAAGACAGGTGGACCTGGGCTGCCATAGCTGAGGCATCCTAGGCAGTTTAGGACAGGCATGTTGAGGGCATATTTAGCATTGCCTAGGGCAGAGCTTCCAGGGCAGAAATTCCCTCTTCCATCTCCTCAGTTATACCACTCAAGAACAGGTAGAATCATGAGTAGACCTCTAGGGGTCCATGATAAGTAGAGTAAGAATGACAGTGTTGACTAAAAGTCTGAGTTCTTGGCCAGCCTAGCTGCAACCCCAGGATATGGCACAACTACAACAGTTCACTAACCGGGGATACAACAGGTCACTCCAAGAAGCTCCTTGTATTAACTGTAGACAGTACTAGCAGTCTCCTGCTGCAGCTGTTACTGGATTTCAAGGCAGGAACCACCACTGTTCCTTGTTCAGTGTGATCTGAGGGGGGTCTCTTCAGGAGCAATCCCTCCCCAGGGCTTGGTGCCTACTGAGCTCTTGGTGCCTACTGAGCATGCTCTGGAGAAGTGAGGGCAGCCCAGGCTTCCTGACTCTTTGGATGCAGTATAACTTTCTGCTCTGGATTCAGAATAGTTGGGGCAGTCCAGCAATGGCACTCCTCACTGCCCTAACTCTGGATTGTGCCCTAAGTGCAACACAAAATGCTATGTATTACAACACAGAGCAAACCTATTAATTACTTTGTCTTCACAGGATATGTAACATCACAATGGCAGCTGAATGTATTGTTGAAACAGACTAGATTTACTTATGAAAACAACGATGTAGGTCATTCCGAATCCCCCTCGTTCCCAAATAATGTTAACCAAAACACATACCACTAAAAGTATCTATAACCAGCATTAAAAATACTGTATGAAAAGTATTAAAATATACTGAAAATTTCTATAATCATCCTTTCCATGTGCTGCTACCTTAAGGAAGGGAAGAACTCAGTCAGACCATGTCTGCTTTGTTTGCCTCATCTTAGGATTTGAATCCCATCCTACTTTCACAGTGGACAGACTAAAGCTGCAATCCTGAACAAACTTTCCTGGGAGTAAGACCCATTGAACACAATGGGGGTGACTTCTGAGTAGACATGGTCAGGATTTCTCAGAACGATGTCTCATTCACTTCTGTCAGATTGAGGGTATGATACTAACCTTGTCTATTCAAAAGTAAACTGTGTTCAATGGGTCTCACTCCCAGGAAAGCGTCTTTAGGATTGCAGCCTCAATCTAGATGTTGGGGTAGTCCCTGCATTTCTTAAGGCTATGGAGAAGAAACTCCATTAAGTTAAAAATGATCCCCATAAATTATGAATACAGTTGTGGATACTTGGCCCTGCTCTGTTAAAATCCAAAAATCCAAAAAAAAACTGCTACAAAATGGCACAATATTATTTTCAACTAGTATTGCAGGTACAGTTACCTCCCTATATTGGCAGGTTGTGTATCCATGATTTCAGTAATCATAGATTTAACATATTAAAATTACAGAAAGTTCTTCCTTTCTTCCTCTTCCTCAGTCTTCTGGCACTGAAGTGCATCATGTGTGACTGCAGGCTCTCTTGCACGATCTTACCCAAAGGCTACTTCCATTCTTGTAAAGACAGAAGCAACTGACCAGCTCAGGGGCTTAAAGCCTGCCGTATCTGCAAACACTGCACTATACACGGTACTGTATAGCGTTCACTAGTATCGATAATTTCAGGCATCTATGGTAAATCTTGGAATGTATCTCCAATGCATACGTATTATAAAATGTATACTGTATTATAAAATTATACTGTGCAATCATGTTAACTCTGATTATGAACATTCAATAAGCTATGATGGCAATTCACAGGAATTTCCTTTTTTGTATATTTAATGATATATTAGAAGAGTTTGCAGAGACGCAACAGTAGTTATTACACACCCTATAAGAACTTGCCAATGTATTCCTGAAAATTTTGCCCTGCTCTGATATGCTTCTGCATTCTAAGGCTGGGTGGACAAAGGTGAAGGTTACAAGTGGAATCTTAAGTAAAAAATGAAAAATTGAAATGAAAATGAAAAGTTTAGACCACAATCCTAACCTCCAGTCACTGAGCATAAGCCCTGGCACATAAGTCCTATGCTTACTTGGAGTTCGCACAAAATGACCCTTTGTATCAATTTGTAGAACATGAAGGTTGCAATCCTCACTTGGGCCAGCCTATCTGGCACTGGGCCAGCCTATTGCCATATAGGCCAGCCTAGTTATACCAGGAAAGCCTGGGCTGGCGCAAGTTCACCTGGGTCAGCACAAGAAAGAAAGACTTGTGCCAGCCTAGCAATACTAGCCTAGATAGCACAGCAGGGCATCCTGGGGCATGTTGGGCATGGCCTAGAATGGTACAGTTAGGCTGTATCCAGACCCTGTTTCCAGGGCAGACACACTCTCTCCCAGCTCCTCTGACTTAGACAATCTTAGGATCAGGCACAAATCTGAGTAGACCCAGTGAGGACCATGATAAGTCAAAGTAAAAATGGAAGTGAAAGAAAAAGTTCTAAGTTCTAGGCCAGCCTAAGCACCACTCCTGCCTGTCAAACTCAGGTTATGGCACAACTTTAACAGCCCACTTCAGCAGCCAGTCCCCTTGCACGTCCCCTACACTACAAGTACTGTAGTATTTCCATGTATTTCCATGATCCACATGACAACAATGGATGTGGGTATTCCCATCTTTTCTTTTGTTCTGTCCCCTATTTATCTTGGGTGCCCTCTATTTCAGGGGTGTGTGTGTGTATGTGTTGCTCTTCCTTTTGCAGTTCTGGCCTCTGGTCCCCCAGACAGCCATGCCCTTTCTTTGCCCGTGACTGTTTGCAAGGGGCTCCTGGGCTTCCTCATATGGCAGGCAGGGTGCAGGCATCACAGCTGTTCCTTGTTCAGGAGACAGGTCTCCTCAGGAGCAAGCACTCCCCAGCTGCCATTTACTTGGTCCCCAGTGAGGATACCTGGAGAAGCAGATACCTTTGCTGCCTCCAAAGCAGCAGTGAGGCCTGCCTAGAGGCCTCCATCCCCAGTGGATTTGGCCTAAGTTAGGATTGCACTGAAAATCTTTTAAGGACAACAAAGTAGATATAGTGTACCTCCAATAAATGTAACAATTTCCTTGTATTAAAAAATTAATATGACTCTCTAACCAGGAACACCATTTATAGGAAGGTAACACCAGCTACAAGCACACTCTTAAAGTTAACATATCATCTGGGACATAAACAAATATTTTAAATACTCATGCAGATATGCAAAACTGTGCAAATCTCATGGAAAGGAGATAACTCAGGATGGGTATTCAAATACAAGCAAAAGTATTGTCACAAAATATTTTAATTTTAATAACGATAATGAATGATGGGCCATTACAAACGGCACATTTACCAAGCTGTAAATAAAAAGATAAAACTGGTGACAATTCTAGGGATTATTCCACTTGCTCTTAAAATGGTTGAGGAGGAAAAGCTATTTGTTGTTGCATGTGTCCACCTCTAACAAATGATCCTTTTAAAGAACTGCACAGTTCCTCTGGTTAAAGGAAAATGAGTTCTGAGAATGCATACATTTGAAGAAATATGCCCCCCAACCCTTTTCAAGAGGCAAAGATACCCCATTGTCCACTGAAGTTGTGTTTACTTTCCGAAAATAACTTTGAGAAGATGAAGCCGAAGGAGCACATCCTACCTTCCAACACACCCCATAATGAAGGAGCACACCCCACCTTCCAGATGGAGATGCTCTTTCTATAGGTTCCATGCAGATGGGAGTATTCTGAGTTATTCCTAGCAGGTTTTAAGATCTCTCTGGCCTGCTTTACACAAGCCTTTCTGGAGCTGCTGTGCTTCTCTTGCTGTGTGAAAGACCTTCCAGCTGCTGAGCTTTGCCTGGGGCTGCTACTACCCTCTCCCTACAAGGGTTAAACATCTTGCTTTCTTTGAGGTGGTGGCTCTGCTCTTGGCCTAAATACTCGGAGGCCTCACTTGTGACTTGTTCAAGATCTTTCCTGCCTTTCCTGGCTCCAACCCAGCTGGAGCTGCTATGCCTCCTTGCACAGAAAAGGTAAAAAAACCTGCCTCTAGCTGTTTTGCTTGCCTGTTGCTCTGTTATAATGTGCTTTCCAGGGAGGGAAAGGAGCACCATAGGTCTATGCGCACACAGATGCTGGCAATAGGAGAGGTGCGCACACAGGGAATCCCCTCACCCTGCCGCTGGAGAGACGGGGAAAACCCCCGAGGCGCGGGGAAAGCAGGTGAGCTGAGGGCCCCCACTCTGAGCACTAGGAACAAGCGCTGGCTGGCAACCATTTAAAATTTAAAAGGCTGCCAGCCAGCGTTCGTTACGTGAATCAAGCCTCATTACCTGAGGCAGGGCCCCCCCTGTAATGAACTGTTCGGTACCTGGAACATTCATTATATGGGGCATTCATTACTCAAGGTACCACTGTCCTTCACCTATTGTATATCACAGAAACTAGGGCCAATAAACATTTTTCTTTGTCATATTGGTTTTTCTCATCCCAAATTAATAAGATTTGACTCATGAAGTAAAGGAGACATTTCAAAAAATTGAATGTGAATTGAATAATACAATTTCAGAATGCAATGAAACACACCACCTTCCTGCTTCCAGTTAATACAAGCTTAGTCTTCTCCAGTATTCAGTCTTGTTCTTGCCTGGCTGAATTCTTCCCTTCCTATAAGTTTGCATGCTATTAGGTATTTGGCAAAAGATATATTTTTGCTTAGCATGATTATAAAGAAGATAAATAAAGGTAATGGACGTGGGGAGGTGGCTCAGAGAATTGGATACACAGATATGGGAGAATGCCTGTGTAATGAGATGCTGAAATACAATAAATCATTACCATTTCAAATTGTTTTTACATAAATACAGGCTGAATGTAAAATGCCATACACAATAAATTTTCAGCAACCAATAAGAAAAGTTCCCCAAAGCAGCAAACAAGAGGACAGAAAGAACTGCTGTCAGAAGATATGCTTGGCTACTACCAGCATTCACAAGGACACAGGGCATGTAGCTTCTCTGAAAGCCTGTCATAATTTCCCAGATTTGAAAACCTACATCAACTAATTTGGAATACTACATTTAAGCTTTGACATCATAGTTCAAAAAGGACATAAAAAGCAGTGGAAGAATTAGAAATGCGAAGACTGGAAAAAATAGTAGTCAGGTGCAATATGAAATATTTCAGTTCCTGTTAAAACAGAAAATGGAGCAAAACATTGTTTGCCAGGATTAAAGTCCTATTGTAAAAGGAGCAGACAGGGTGAATACAGAGAAATTTCAATTTCTGAGTTTCAATCAAAACACATCTTTTGGATGTGCTTTAGTATAAGCTATATTATCTTTGAACAGAGCCTTAAAATATATCATTTACACCAACAATATTTCCAACTGGTCCCATCTAGTCCAACAGTATCAGGATCCCTTCCTAGCACAGTATTCTGCTTCACATAAAAATTCAGATTGTACAGTTCAGTCAATGCTCATTAAAAGGTAGCATTTAAATTGTGCATGAAGAACAGTGTGATATACAAATCACGCTATGCAGTGGCATCACTAGGGTGGCGTGGGTGGTGCGGTCCACACCGGGTGACATGCCCAAGGGGAGTGATGCGCACGGGTGGACCTAAAATTTGCAACTTTGTGGCACATTAAACCCTATCATGTCATATACCACTGGATTCGTATTGAAGAGCAGAATCTAATGCAAAAATTCATTTTGAAATAGCATATTCCTATCAAATGTTATGACAAAAACCTAAAAAAACTAAAATATGCATTGAACTCTATAGAATCGAGTGACCCATATCATGGCTGTACTTGTGAGCAGGCAAACATGCCATAGTTTATTGGATAGGGCAGGCTGAGAGGAATCCAACGACACAGGAATTGTCCCGATCCAATGAATACAACCCCCACAAATCACCCCCAGAAGGAGGTTGCTGATGATTGCACTGAAATTCATTGAAAATGGATGTGAACTGCACAGCAAGCATGCCTTGGCTGGAGTGTAAAGTCAGTCCAGGAGAGTACAAGACTTTCAAAAAGGTCCCAATCAGAGACGTTACTAGAGCATTAGAAAGGGGGTACCCTTGAAGAGAGGGGGCAGCTCTTGTGACTTAAATGGCCAAAATCATGGTTTGTAGAAATAATCCCATCATGTTATACACCTCTGAATGTGTAATTTACAGCAGAATGCAGGAAGAAGGCCACTTTGAAATATCTTTATTCTATTAAAATGTATGGCAAAAAGAACCAGTTAGATGGGGCAATGCTACATAACCACACCCACCATTCATATTGTTTCCAATGTATAGGGGTGAAGCACTGGCCTCCCACACCAGGTGACGCAAACCATACTGACACCCCTAACCCTATGGCTTTGGTACAACACACTGGTGGGAGGAAAAAAAGAGGCACCTGAGAGGTGCATGACTGAGATATACAAAATTATGCATGGGATGCATAGAGTAAATAAGGCAATGCTCTTTTCTCTCTCACACCACCAGATCTTAGGGACATTGATAGAGCACAATCCTAAGCATGTCAAAAGTAAGCCCTGTTGTGTTCAGTGGGTCTTACTCCCAGGAAAGTGTCTTTAGGATTGCATCCATAGAGTGTGGGGAGAGTTAGGACAGACAAAAGAAAATATTTCTTTACTCTGTGTGAAGTTAGTCTATAGAACTCTTTGCCACAAGATGTGATGATTTAGGCATCTAGCCTAAATGCCTTTAAGAGGGGAATGGAAACTTCTGGAGGAAAAGTTCATCACAGATTTACAAGCTATGATGGGTATCTGCAACCTCCTTATTGTAGCCTACCAGAGCATGCCAAATGCAGGGTGAGGACACCAGAATGCAGGTCCCTTCTTGTCTTGTGTGCTCCTTGAAGCATTTGATTGGCCATTGTGAGGTACTAGACTAGATGGGCCTCTAGCCTGATCCAGTTGGGCTCTTCTTAAGCAGGCCTCTGTCAATCTTGAAACACTATGGTATTATGCTTGGCGCTGCATACGCTGCATGCGAAGCACAAAAGCCTGAGTTGGATTGTTATGGAGGATAGGCTGTTATCCAAGCAGCAAATCCCCCCTCTCCACGCCACTGAAATAGTCCAATGGAAAGGCAGAGCCAATACGATTAGATCCAGCTGATGTCGCAGAGCTAGGCTAAGGACAGGAGCTCACACTGTCTTGTGGGGCCAACCCAGGTCTTGAACCCTGGCCCTGCTGTTAACAGGCACAGCGTCTTAACCGCTCTTCTTATGTTCTTATGAAAAGTGCATCCTCACGTTCTTCTTCCATGCAATTCAGAGCGGTTCTTAGCCATTCTGTTCAAACCACAAAACACAAGATGTGCTTGAGTACTGAAGTTCCAACATAATGAAAGCTCAGAGATTATATTCTAGATGTGGGTTTTTCATATTTGTCATTTATCTACTACTGTACATTCCAAAGCAGAATTAAAATGAACACTACTCTGAAAAAATGGGGGGAGGCATGGGAAGAAATTGTCTAGTTTTTAATTAAAAAGTAAAAAAAAAACTCCAAGAACAACCAAGAGACATTTATCATTATTAACTATTTAGAACCTTTACAAAAGGTTCTGTGAAGGTGAATCTGCTATATTGATTAGTAACTTCCTTTTGAATTATACAGTGTTACATGATACATTGCGCATTACATTCTCCTTATCCTAGCACAATTGCACTCAGCTGAAGTACTATATCTGTCCTTAAAATTACATTTTACATTATACATTATATAATGTAATTTTTGTATTATGATTTTCAACATGTAACACATGTATACATTAAAGGCATTAAATGAGTACACAAAAGATACATAATGAGCAACATAGCTGTACTCCTGTAGTACTGTTATAAATTGTGTCAGTGTCATAGACACAAACATTATTTTTAGTGGTGTAGTAAACTTATTCTTATCTTAACAGTTCTTCATTGTGATAATTTTTATCTTCCAAGCTTTCTACTCAAACCCATTTTTATTAAGAAGCATTTTTCCATGGATATACAGTAAAACATTGGTTTGTGAGCATAATTCATTCCAGAAACAGGCCTGTAATCCAAAGCACTTGTATATCAAAGTGAATTTACCCATATGAAATAATGGAAACTCAAAATAGTTGTTCCACAACCCAAAAATGTTCGTATAAACATGATAACAATACTGTAATATAATTCAAAATTTAAAAAAGCAGGCCTTCGTCTGTCTTGAAAGACTATGGTATCATGCGCTGCATACGAAGCATGAAAGCCTGGGTTGGATTATTATGGAGGATTGGCTGTTACCCAAGCAGCAAATCCCCCCTCTCCACACCACTGAATTAGTCCAGTGGAAAGATAGAGCCAATACGATTGGATCCAGCTGGCGTCGCAGAGCTGGGCTAAGGACAGGAGCTCACCCTGTCTTGTGGGGCCGACCTGGGTACCGAACCCTGGCCTGCTGGCTAACAGGCACAACGTCTTAACTGCTTGTGCCACCCACAGCCTGTACATAATTCAAAATAAAGAAAAATACAAAATATAAAGAAAAATAAAACAAATTAACATGCTCTTAGTCTTTCAGGGTGCAATCTACCCACCGCCCTTACACAGGAGTGAGCTCCACTGATTATAATAGGCTTTCTTTGCACTAGGCATGCATAGGCTAGTCTCTCAGTCTCCTTTTCATTGCTCCTCTTACACAGGAGTTAGGCCCTAATAAGCCCCACCATAAGGCTACTTTAGAAAAGAGATGCATGGGCTTGTTAATTTTTTCTCATTTGTCAAGACACTGCTCATTTATCAAATTAAAATATATTAGAAATGTTTGCTGGTCTTGCAGATCACTCGCAAAAAAAATTACTCACAATCCAAGGTTTTACTATATATAGATTAGAAGATGAGGTCAGATTCAAAAGAGAAAACTGAACGTTTGTGTCTTGATAATGTTTTCCGAGTCATATTGATTAGCCATACTCGCAAGCCCATGAGTTCTTGGATGTAACCATAGTGAAAATACATAAGATGCCTATGGTAAAGAAAGTCATTTTGAAGAGCTAGTAGAAGCATTCATGAATCAAAACTAAAACAGAAAATCTTTAGCAACTACCACTAAGTTGGTAATAGCCATCTATTTTATTCATTGACTAGTGAAAAGCGTACCTGCGTTGCGAGAGTAACATTTCCCTATACGTGTTACATGGGCATAAACACCCCATGCGCATAAACACCACTTGTGCCACTTCCCCCCATGTGCCACTTCCCCCACGTGCATCAACCCCCATGCGCCACTTACCCCCATGCGCCACTTTCCCCCATGCGCATCATCCGCCCATGCACAACTTCCCCCATGCACAATTTTTCCCATGCGCATCAACCCCCCATGCACAACCTTCCCCACGTGCAACCTTCCCCCCACGTGCAACTTCCCCCCATGCGCAGCATCCTCACCAGTGCAACCTCTTCCTCTGAACAACATCCCCCCAGTGCACCAGGCACCGAGCACCAAATTGGCTGGATGTTGGTCAGTCTTCCAAGTATAGGACAGAAACACGTTGCCCCCTTTTCAGCCCCTCAAGGGTTAAATTTCTCCAGATGCGTTCATTGTGGGAGTTCAGGTGACAGAAGGATCCCTCCCAGAATTCCATGCTTCAGGCCCAGCAGTTGGGGCGGAATGTTGCTGAGTCAGCAATTCTCAATGCAAAGTATAGGGAGGAAAACGCATTGCGCCCCTTTTCACCCCCTTCTGATTGGAATTTCCAAACACGGGTTCTTAGTCACCCCTCGGTCATGGAAGGAACACCCTCCACAAATTTCACGCTTCTAGGGCCAACGGTTTTGGCAGGGCGGTGATGAGTCAGTGAGTGAGTGAGTGAGTGAGTCAGTCAGTCAGTGACTTTTCTCTTTTATATATATACTAGCGAAAGGCGTACCCGCGTTGCGGGAGTAACTTCCCCATACAACATCCTCCACGGCGCATCAACAACCCATGCACAACCTACCCCATGTACAACATTCCCCTGTGCGCACCATCCCCCATGCGCATCATCCCCCATGCACAACTTCCCCCCATACGCATCATCCCCCCATACGCATCATCCCGCCATGCACAACTCCCGCCATGTGCAACTTTCCTACATGCGCATCATCTCCCCATGTGCAACTTCCCCCATGTGCAACTTCCCCCATGCGCATCATCCTGTCATGCGCAACTTGCCCCCATGTGCAACATCCCTACATGCGCATCACCCCCCCATGCACATCATCCCCCATGCGCAACTTTCCTACATTCGCAACTTTCCTACATGCGCAACTTTCCCACATGCGCAACTTTCCCCCCATGCGCAACTTTCCCCATGTGCAGCATTCTTTCCAGTGCAACCTCTTCCTCCTAACAACATCCCCCAGTGCACCAGGCACTGAGCACCAAACTGGCTGGATGTTGTTCAGTCTCCCATGTTAAGTATAGGACAGAAACAGGTTGCCCCCTTTTCAGCCCCTGAAGGGTTAAATTTCTCCAGATGGTTCTTGGTGGGTGTTCAGGTGACAGAAGGAACTCCCAGAATTCCATGCTTCAGGCCCAGCAGTTGGGGCAGAATGTTGCTGAGTCAGCAATTCTCAATTGAAGGTATAGGGAGGAAAACGCTTTGCGCCCCTTTTCACCCCCTTCCGGTTGGAATTTCCAAAAACCGGTTCTTAGTGCACCCCTCCGTCACGGAAGGAACACCCATCCCAATTTTCACGCTTCTAGGCCCAGCGGTTTTGGCAGGGCGGTGATGAGTCAGTCAGTCAGTCAGTGACTTTTCTCTTTTATATATATAGATATAGATTTTTAGACATGTTTCAACATATTGTTTTGTTATGCACATACAGAACATGGTATAAATATAATACAGAGGGGGGAAAAGATAACAGAGTAGTCTATGACCTTCAGATGTTACAGGTTGTGCCTCATTATAGAGTGGGGGTTCCATTCAGGAAACCATTATGGATTGAAAAATCAGTGGATACCAAATTAGTGGAGAAATCACTAGTCTAACCACATTCTAACAATCTAACCACAATCTAACGATCACATTCTAACCAACTTTCCAGTACCTGGGTAAGGGCAATGCAACTCTTGAGATAAGGAAATAAATATTGCCTTTGAGGTAGCCTCCTGACTGCGCCTCAATTGCCTCACTGTCACAACTACGCTAGTGCTGAAAAGTTGATTAGGAATGCACACTTCCAGGTTTCTTACTCTCCATTGCCATCCCAGAATGGATTGGAACTATAAACCAAGAATCTCCAAAGCCCAGCTCAGGGGCCAGATGTGGCCTGTAGCGAGCCTCTATCCAGCTCACAGTAAGCCTTTGGTCCCCTATAAGCATCAACTTTGCTCAACTGAGGCTACAATCCTAAAGACACTTTCCTGGAGTAAGACCCATTGAATATAATGGGGCTTACTTTTGAGTAGACATGGTTAGGAGTGTGTGCTAAATGCAACTGGGTGAGTTCCGAGGGCTGGAGAGGCTGTGCACAGCCTTCTTGACCCTCAAAATGCTTAACATCTGTCCTGTTCAAGTTTCCCTTTTCCCTGTTTATCCCTTTAAATGTCAACTTTTGGTCAATTAATACCCTCTCTTAGTCCAGAAATGGCCACAGTGTGCAAAGAAATGAAAACCAATTTCTTTAGCAGTTTATTTACACCATAACATACCAAGATTCCCACAATAATACAGTAGCTCTTCTCCAGAGTAGTACTTCTCCCAAGAACTCTCCTTATCTCCAGCAATGAAGGTCCACAGCACAAAGTCCAAAGCTGCTTCAAGGTCCTTCACAACAGAGTCCAAGTCCAGCAGAGTCCCAGTTT
Organism: Cryptoblepharus egeriae; assembly: GCA_030015325.1. Classification (NCBI taxonomy): domain Eukaryota; kingdom Metazoa; phylum Chordata; class Lepidosauria; order Squamata; family Scincidae; genus Cryptoblepharus; species Cryptoblepharus egeriae. The sequence continues at coordinate 37,313,740 of JAREYC010000005.1, forward strand.
GGCAGAGCTTTCACAGGCAGAATCCCAGTCTGCAGCTTCTCCCCACTCTATGGTCTTAACCCTGCTTTAATTCCTTGAAAGTCTCATTAGTCCAAATCAGCAACAGGTGTGAGCCACACCCTCCTGCAGGGTCCTTTTAAAGCCCACTACACCCAAGGATGTTCAGGTGTGAACCTCACCTTCAGCTGTCAAAACCCACCTCTCCTGCTAATCATTTTGTTCTGCCATTACAACATCACATCCTTGTTTTTTTAAACAAACCCTGGAAGTAACGTTTTTGGGCCCTCTGAAGGTCTTTCTGAGGGCTGGCTAGGCCTGTACAGCCCTCAGAACATGCTCTGAGGCATTGAGGTTTTAACTTCTGTGCACAAAAGTAGGTTGCTTTTGGAGTGGGGATTGTAATCCATTTGAGTGTGTGCTTTATTTATGTGGTGTTGTTACTTGGAGAAATTTGAGTCCATTCATACATTTCAGTTCTGTCTCTAATGTGTGTATTTAAATTTTATATTTAAAATTTATTTTTTCAGCCATTGATACTGTGCCAGAAATTTTATGTGGCCCTCTGTTCAAAATGTTTGGAGACCCCTGCTATAGATGTTATACTGCATTCATTCTGGGAGCTTAACTCCCTAAGTAGCTTTTTGCAGGAGAAGGGCTAGGGCAATGATGCAAGCCCCAGCATTGACCCCTAAGCAAGAAGGGGGCTATTTTTAAACCTAAGAACGGTGCTGCCAGGTTCTCGGAGTACGGGGAGCTTAGTATAGCACTTACAGGATTCCCCACAGCTTGAAAATGGTGAAAGTAGCAATCACGTTTAAATCAAAAGTCAGACTTAAACTGAAAGTCACAACCCCCCAGTTTGAGTTGCACTGCAGTATAATATTTATATCACTGCATTGTGGGGTGACAATGTAGGAACAGGAACATCAGAAGTGCATCTTTAAAAAAATATTTAATCCTAAGAAGCTTGCAGGATCTTGAAGCTGAGAAGGATACTGATTTTGATGCTTTTTCCCCTTGTTACATGCCATTTAAAGGTCCATTCCAGTGTCAGTGGTGAGTCAAATTAGTGAATACCCACCTGTACTTATAATTTTTGCTGGCAGCAAATTTAATTCTTCCTTGCTATTACTGACCATAATTTAAACACATACACACCTGAAAGAGCTCCTTTCCTTTTGTTGCTGAAAATGTAAGTCGGTAGTTAGCACTACCAAAATCAGACTTTTACCACTGTTTGTTTACTGACTCCAGAAGGACTGGATATAGGTATACCAGAATACATGCTTTGACCTGGTTAAAAAGTTAGCTACTTCTAATATATTAGGGTAATTATTAATTATAATTTATGTCAGTAATTACTATAGAAAAAGTGAGAAGTTAACAAGGATTATCTTGGCGTTATCAAGAAGTATTGGAAACTATCTGAATGGATAAATTTATGGACATGTTCCATAAAATAAATGAACAAACAGTAGCAATTGATTTTTCTCTGAAATGGGATCCTTTCTGGATGTTGGAATCAGCAGTAGAGTTTTGAAAAATAATTTAGTATTTATAAAATTATTGAAGTATTTTAAATAATAAATTAAATTCCATCTTTTTGTTCACTGGAGGCAAAGAACAAAACTGCAATCTATGCAAACATTTTTGAATAGGAGCCATGTCACTACTTTGAATTAGCTTATTAGTAGGAAGAAATTACTCACAAAACAAAATGTAGATACAAAATTCATCAAGTTTAGTGGTACAAACAAATTTATGGAAAGAACACAAGAAACAAAACATGCTGGATCAGGCCAAAGACCCATTAGTTCAGCACCATTTCCTGTAGTGACACAACCTTCCTCTGAGATGCCCAAAAGCAGGAGAGAAAGCCACACTTTTCTGCTGCTGTTGCTTATATGCAACTGGGGATTATGGCTACAATCCTAAAGTCACTTTCCTGAGACTAAGACCTATGAACACAACAGGACTTACTTTAGACTTGGTTAGGATTGTACTCTATGACTCATTCTGCTGCTGAATCTACAGGCTGCACCTAGCCATTGTGGCTAGTAGCTATGTATGGACATATCGTCCATGAATTTGTCCAATCTCCTTTTAAAGCAACGCTAAGGGCTCAATCCTAACTTATTTAGGTAAGCATAATGCACATGACAATCTCGTGGGGAGGTGTCGTGGTGTTGGGAGGCCGACACATGCTTGTGCACTGGCCTAAGCCCCCTAGGAGTGGGGCAGAGCATGTACCGGCCTCTCCACACCACCACAGGCAGTTATGCCACATGAGTTGTGCTGGACTAAATTGATTAGGGTTGCACCTTAAATATGCCAAATTGACCTCTGATGCTGTAGTTAAGCAGGAGGGGAGAACATTCCTTGGTAGCTACTCTCTCCACATAGAGTTACTATATGTCCTGAAAAACAGAAGCAATCCCAATTTTGGGGGATTGTGTTCACATATTGGCAAAGTCACCTTTGGTGTGAAAAGCATTACCTTCCCACCAAGGTGGTACCTATTTATCTACTTGCATTTACATGCTTTCAAACTGCTAGGTTGGCAGGAACTGGGCAACAGATGGGATATTACTTGTAGCACTCAGGTCTCAAGCCCCTGGCTAACTGAGCCAGGGGCACTCTTTTAAGTGGGTGTTCCTCTTTTATTTAGCAGGGGGAGAGTAACTGGCCCTACATACCCCAGCAATGTCTGTTAAAGTGGCTTCTGCTGGTGTTCTTTTTTGCATTTTAGATTGTGAGCCCTTTTGGGACAGGGACCCATTAGCTTTTAATTAGCTATTATTATTTTTCCATTTTCTTTGTAAACCACTTTGTGAACTTTTTAGTTGAAAAGCGGTATATAAATACGGTAGGTAGGTAGGTAGATAGATAGGCACGGTGACTTAACCGCTGAGCCACTACAGCCCTATCAACTACTATACAAAGGAACAAAACTGTACATTATAGGCTAGATCTTCCATTCACAAGTATAAATGCAGATACACAAATGAACTATAGATTAAATAAAGGCTGAACAAAAACTAATCTCTAAAAACAGAAAACATGAGCAATTTTTTCACACAAGAAATGCTTTTCACACCACAGGTGGCTTCTGCAGATGCCTTTGTAGGCTACTGATGGTCCATGATACAACTAAGCATGAAAATTATGCCTCCTTCCCTCATCCCCATCTGCTAAGCTACACTGAAAAGCTTTGGAGGTTGTTCATTGAATGCATCTCTTCACACATGAAATTCTCAAAGCTGCTCCGCAATCTCTTATTCCTGTCCCTAGAATATTTTATAGCAGGGATCTTCAACTTTTCTAATGCCATGACCAAATAAATTAAGTATGATGCTGGGAGCCACTGTCAATCGCAGCCCCTAATGAGACCCTTTTCACCCACTTGGTCACCTTTGTCATCCCTTTCTTCTTAAGCTATTACTCTCTTCTTGCTTCTCAAGCTAATACTCTATATCTGGCTCCTGCTGATTGATCTTGGGTTCAAAGAAGATCCTAGAAGCCCAAGGTCTGCTTGCTCCTTAATTATTCCAGACTGTGATACTGGGTTTCCTTCAATGAATCATCATCATCAGCGACTCACTCTGAAAGGAAGTTATTCCCACATTTCTCTCTGACAAAGAAAGATAATTGCTGATAATTAGTAACCTGACTTCCTTTCATCAGGAAACACAAGACATCAATGTCAGTTAATGGGAATCTGTAGGCAAGCCCATGGTGTCCCCACCTGTCTCCTAATAGTACATATGATTCTACTTCTACCACTGCAAGTTACCACTGATCTGGCCAAGAGGGCTTTCTGATGGGAATAGGTATTGGCCAATGCTTGGTTTTCCAGCTCTGGCAGCTTACATACCTAGATATGCTTAGCATAAGCAATATTGAGATATTAGTAAACATTAGTACATTTAGCCTGGAGTCCTAACCGTCAGTTAGACCAGCCTAAGTCCTGGCACAAATCTTGTGCTGATTGGGGTATCACAAAAGTGCAGGAAGGCACTTCTGCCCCATTCCTGGATGAAGGGGCTAGGCCACTGGACAGGCACACACTGACCTCCCCTCACCACCACAGGCAGATACACCAGGTGAGTTATACCAGCCTAAAGTGGTTAGGATTGAACCTATAGACACATAATACTTTATTCCACAAGATTCGGTCAGTTGTAAGGAAGTGAATGGCTAAGTAATTTGTTAGCCAAACAAAGACAAAGCCACACTCTGTAAAACAGTAACATTTTTATCAAACAGTCTGAACAGGATTTGTTGCAAAGTGGACAATACTTCCTTTCAGCTATATTTTATTCAGTTTACACTAAGGGCACAATCCAGAAGCGCACTTGGGTTAACCTATCTATCAGTGGGCTGACCCAACAGCAAGATGCTCCATCCTAGTTACTCAGGAAAAGGTTTGCATGATCCTATGAAATCTACTTAGGCTGCAATCCTAAAGACACTTTTCTGGGAATAAGCCCCATTTAACACAATGGGGCTTACTTCTGGGTAGACATGTTTAGGAGGATGCAATCCAAGACACCTTCAAAGTGTTTCCCCACTTTCTCCTTCTCTTCATCCTGATCCTCTCTCCCACCTGCTCCCTCCTGGCTAGCCCTGAACTGCTTCCCTCTACTCCACTACTGCTCTCTCTCTCTGCCCAGCGGATGCCTGGCCACAGAAGGAACAGTGCGGAAGTGTTGCTTTTGCTATGGACAGGCGCGCTAGGCAGCCCTGACGCTTTTTAAAAGTGCTGCCGGCCAGCGCGTCTGCCCCAACTGCCAATGAGTATGTTTGTCATGTGAAGCACAGTTTGTTAAGTGAAGCAGAATCATAGAGAAATTTTTGTTTGTTACATGAAACATACTTTACGTAAGGAGTTTGTTACGTAAGGCGCCATTGTATGTCCCAAAGACAGAACCCTTGAGTATCAACCTCATAGATGAGGATTGGTTTTGAGTCAAAAATCATGGAATGCTCTATGTCACTTGGATGTCAGGGGTTAAACTTAGGGGAGTGAATGACTTTAGTTTTGTCCCAAAATTTTACCTGAGGCCAGATTCTGAAAAATAACATATAATGACTGTTACCTAAGAATTACCTCTAATTACCTAACAGAATTACCTATGCAATCCTAACAATTTATTTAAAATATAGCAAAAGATCCTAAGAACATTTTTATTCATTAACTTGATAAGTTCTGGTCTTCATAACCTTTTTGCAAACACTATCAGAGTAAATGCACTGTAAACAACAAGCCAGTCAAACCATTAATCAAATCCTTTCTTAGAGCACAATCCTAACCATGTCTATTCAAAAGTAAGCCTCATTGTGTTCAATGGGTCTTACTCCCAGGAAAGTATCTTTTGGATTGCAGCCTAAGATGCCTGGTAGTTAAGCCAGTTAATCTTTATATTCAATGTATAAAGCATAAAATAACCTATAACCTATAATGAATGTAATCTAAGACTGTTATCTAAGACATGTTGATTCTCTAATTTATTAAAAATATAGTAAAAGATCATAAGATCATTTTCATTCATTAACTTTTTTAATTCTGGTTTTCATACCCTTTTTGCAAACACTATCAGAGTAAATGCACTGTAAACAACATACCAGTCAAAACATTAATCAAATCCTTCTTTAAGGTGCGTGGTGATTAATCCAGAGATTCAGCATATAAAGGACACATTCATGTCTCAGAATTAAAAATGGAATGATAGAAAACTCCCATCACTGATATAATTTATCTGTTCTTGTTCTCACTCGTTTCAACAAGAAAATATCCAAAATCTCAGAGTACATTTAAGCAGTTAGGGAAAAAACCAAACAAAACAAAATAAATAAGATTTACAGCAACACAATTAGATTTATTAGCATGTTGGCTATTGGATGGTAGCAGTTTTGGCAATTTAGCCAGCCAAGGAAATACAGTGGTTATATATCTGCTACTTTTAAAATAAAAATTAAAAGAGAGTGGACTTCCTACCAGAGGTCAATTACCCTTGGGGATTTCTATCCTTGAACTAAGCATCCATCAGAGTAATTCAAATTCAATGTCTGTATACTAGGTACTTGGCTAGAGGCATTCCTTCCACATCAAGTCTCAATTATGCTTTCATTAAAGCACTGATTTCACCTCATGTAACACCCAACTTCCCCTCTGAAGAGTGGCCTTGTGGCAGAATAACTACCCAAGCTTGAACTTTCCTTCCAAGTTTTTTCAGTTACATTTTTGCCAGTGTTACATACTTATTTTTATAGTTTACTAGCGAAATTTACTGTTGCGGGAGTAAAATTTCAAGAATATTTGTGGGCCTGGGCACAGCTGTTTTTCTCTTACCCAGAGAAAAACAGAAACAAAAGAGTTTTGTAAAAGAGATATAGCATTTAAGCATAAGTGTTGGCCAACATGTTCAGTGGCAACGGTAAATGAGAGAGGAAGAGTCATGTTAAGTCTACTGCAGCAAACACAATAAAGAAATTATGGTATCTTAAAGACAAGCTGATTTATTGTGGACTAAAAGGCAGCAAGTAGTCACTTAAGTAGATTACACAACCACACTAGTGCCCCTAGAGTTAAGCATGGGGAAGGGACATTTTATGCCCTGAATGTTCTGTTCCTCATTATTTTATTTATTGGTTTAGGAAATTTGTATCCCGCCATTCCCATGCCAAAACAAATGCCCAAGGCAGCTAACAATGCTTCTAAAAAACAAGTACAAGTATAAACAACAAGTATAACAAGATGAAAACATCAAAAAAGGCACTAACAGCAGTTAACTATTGCACATTATAAAATGGAGCCAGAAAAGGGTAAATGAGATGGGTTGCAACTACTTAAAATACCAAGGGGAAACTATGAGTTACTGAGAAAATAAGGCAAAACAGAATCTAATAAGTGGTAGTGTGACTAAAACCTAAATAGCATGATTGTTTAAGTAAAAGGATAATAAAAACAATTAATACATGTAGGGTGCAATCCTAACTAATTTAGGAAAGGCATAACTAGCCTTCCTAACAAATTTAGGAAAGGCATATGCCTAAAGAAAAGGCATAACTTCACCTGGCATAACTTCCTATGGTGGTGTGAGAAAGTCAGCAAATGCCTGTGCAGTGGCCTAACCAACCAAAGCCCCCCAAATGGGGCAGAAGTGACATGGTCAGCACAGGGCATATGCTGCAGATTATGCCGGCCTAACCGGAGATTAGGATTGCAGCCATACGTAATAATGCATATGTTTATGAGTGACAGTTATATTCTGTTGTCAGAACAGTTATGTTCTTTATTTCTAAGACTGGTTAAAACCAAAAGTTCCGGGATGTCAGTTAAGAAAATGGTAAATGGCTGTTCACTTTTTGTCTGGCATTGGGATAGGTGCAATATGCAGTATACCACAAAAAGCAACAGGACATATTACAAGAATAAGTAAACTATTTGCTTTGTTTTAGATCATTTTAGAATGCAAGACTATTACAAAGCATAAAAATACTATCTGGAATACTGAGACTATTTCACACAACTTCTTGAACTATATGAATCTTTACACAACACCATTATCTACTGCCCCCCACTCTCAAGGTGATGTGTTTACAAAAGCGTGAACATATGACTGGAAATGGTCCTCTGGTGGCACAAGTGGTTAAGACACTGTGCCTGTTAACCAGCAGACCAGGGTTCGAGACCAGGGTCCCCATAAGACGAGGATTTCCTGCTACAGGCAGGGGGTTGGACTAGATGATCCATTGGGTCCCTTCCAACTCTATGATTCTTTGATTCTAAATGTCCTGATGGTCACTGGCCACTGTCTAGATGGAAGTAGGATCGCAGCCTAACCCTACAATCCAGAATAACTACGGGAGCATGTAAGAGACATTACGTGCAACCGTAATTACTGCACCACCTAGTGAAAACCTATGAGAAATTCATATTGCAATCCAGAGTAAATTGTTCTTACACCGGAGCAAGGACTCCCCGTAGTTACACTAGATTGCGCCCTTAGTTACTTAACTATATTGGCGTCATCTGCAGGAGTAAGTTTTTAAAAATAATTTTCCCACACTCCACACACATGAAAATAAGGCTACTGAAAACAGAATCTAACACGTCCAGATATCAGTGAATTTGTCAGTAGTAACATACATATGAGTTCTAAGGACACTGAACTTCCAGCATTTGAGGGCAAGAAAATACAAGCTTGTACATCTACTATGTTGCACCGATCAGATAGTTATATGGACAACTCAGTCATGTTAGTCTGCTTTGATGACGTTGACCTTGTTTGTGATAAACAATAGCTACAAAAAAGACACATCTGTGTTTCTTACACTGTCTGGCCAACAAAATCCTTTGCTTCTTTTAGTTCAAAGGAAGAGATAAGCACTGTTAACATTATTTCACAGTTTTCCCCAGATTAATATTAATAGCTAGACTAAATAGGAAAACTACTTGGATCATTATCTTGAATATTTTCTCTTTCCCCCTTTGTTTTTATTCTAGATTGGCCCTTCTGACTTTGAACATTCATAGAGCAACAAATAGTGGAGAAATTTTTTAAATATTTCAAAAGCTTCTCCTTGCTTTCAGACTAGAATTTTTTTAATCTATAACACTGTGTAATAAAAATATAATAATACAAATTCAAGCATTCTAGTATACAGTAATTCCAAAAAAACATTTATACTGGACTGCTAGTATTCTGATACAGGAATAGAGTTTACATGTTTTCTCCTGAAGACCAACTGTATTAGCTTCTGCATGGTTGTGCAGTAGAAGGAAGAAGCTGTATTTCTAAATCATCTCCAGGTCACTGCCACACACTCCAGGTTTTTGGTTGACATTGCTGTGAAAAATGCCACATAATGCATTTAAACAAAATAGATTTTAGTTGTGGTGGGTACATCTAATAAAAGTACAAAGAAGCAGATTTATTTTACAAATGAAAATGTTCCCTTCCTTGGGAACAGAAAGGTAAACTGAAAATCTCAAAATACATCACAAAAGTTGTTAATGTTACTGTCAAGCATCCAAACAGAATTTTCACACAGAAAGGAATGACTGGTATCATCACCTGCCATCACAAATTCAAATAGTATTTTGTGAGTTTGTTTCAACAAATGGATAAAAGCTTTAAGTATAAATCACTTCTGGTTTCACAATAAAAAACCAGTCCTTAAGGGACTAAAGCCAAGTGCTTCCCTGGCTTGTTGATCCAAAAATAATTTGCACATTTCAGCCTTGACCCCCTTTTAAGAATGACAGTCATTCTGGGACCAACCCAGAGGTGATGTCATCAACCTGGAAGTGATGTCATGGCCAGAAGTGACATCAAATAGGAAGTGATGCCAGAGCTTTTCCATGTCTACTCAGAAGTCCCACTGTGTTCAATGAGACTTACTTCCAGGGATGTACGGATTGCAACATTTCACGATGGAGGCACCCAGCTATTCAGAACCTCCCTGAAATGAAGTTGCAATCCCACAATGGGTACTTCACTTTGAGAAACCTTGTGATAGTTGTGACCCTTTTGAACACAGGTGAAGTTAGCATCTTCAAGTACCCATATTTACTTAAATCTAATGTGCCATTGAATCTAATGCACATCCCAATTTCAAAAGACTGAGATCTAAAAAAATGTTGACTGGCGATTCTAATGTGCAGCTGCAAAGCAGGTGCAAAATTTAATTTTACCGCATTCAACAATGAGTTATGTGATAATAATGACGTTAGGTTTATGTTATGCTTTTCTCCTAATTACATAATTAATACAACAATGAGCTTAAGTTACATTTTATAGTAAAAAAGCAGGCCTCCGTCAGTCTTGGAAGACTATGGTATCGTGCTCAGCGCTGCATATGCTGCATGCAAAGCATGAAAGTCTGGGTTAGATTGTTATGGAGGATAGGCTGTTGCCCAAGCAGCAAATCCCCCCTCTCCACGCCACTGAATTAGTCCAATGGAAAGGCAGAGCCAATACGATTGAATCCAGCTGGTGTTGCAGAGCTGGGCTAAGGACAGGAGCTCACCCTGTCTTGTGGGGCCAATCTGGGTCTCGAACCCAGGCCTGCTGGTTAACAAGCATAGTGTCTTACCCACTTGCGCCACCCACTGTTAAACTAAATACTGACCTAAACTTATATTTAAAATACCATGTTTACTTAAATCTAATGTGCCATCAAATCTAATGCACAACCCAATTTTGGAGACGAAGGACACAATCCAGAGTTAGGACAGTGAGGACAGCCCCACCTGAGCTGTCCCAAGTATTCTGAATCCAGAGCAGAAAGTTATGCTGGATCCAGAGAGTCAGGAAGCCTGGGCTGCCCTAACTGCTCCAGAGCATGCTAAGTAGGCACCCAGTCAGTGATAGCTGTGGAGGGCTTGCTTCTGAGTAGACCCCCCCAGATCACACTGAACAAGGAACAGCTGTGATGCCTGCCTTATAAGGAAGCCCAGAAGTTCCTGACAATCAGTAACAGCTGCAGCATGAGAATGCAGTACAGCAGTACCTCTAGCGGATGCAAGGAGATCTCATGGAGTGGCCTGCTGTATCCACAGGTTAGTGGGCTGCCATAGTTGTGCCATATCCTGAAGTTGAGAGAAAGGGGTTGCAGATAGGCTGGCCAGGAAGTCAGATTTTTGGTCAACACTGCCATTCTTACTTGGCCTTATCATGGACCCCTATGGGTCTACTCATGACTATACCTGCTCCTGAGGTGATATAACTCTGAGGAGCTGGAAGAGGGCATTTCTGCCCTGGAAACAGGCTCTGGATACAGAGTAACTGCTCTGCCCTAGGCAATGCTAAACATGCCTTCAACATGCCTCTCCTGAACTGCCTCGGCTGCCCCAGGTCCACCTGTCTTGAGGCAGCCTAGGTTGCGTTAGGCTGCCCCAAGCCTTTTCCAGAATAACTAGGGTGGCCCATCTTGCAGTTGGGTCAGCCCAGTGATAGTTAGGGTAGCCCAAGTGCACTTCTGGGCTGTGCCCTACGATACACACTAGATCTGAGTAAAAATGGTATTTCACTTCCAAAAGATGAACTATGCTGATAGCCTTCATTAATTTGACATAAATTGTTTCCTCAGCTACCTATGTCACATAGAGATATAGAAAGGAAGAACGGAAACTCAAACTGTGTCCTTTTCAAGAGAACAATCAATCACATGGATTTTAGCATCTTATAAAGCAGCATTCTTTAACCTTGGGCTCATAGGTTTGCAAATCAATTGTGGTATCATGGCAACTTACAGGAACAAAACAGTTTGAAGAACTAGTGCCCCACCAGATAAAAGGTGAAGCATCTGGAGTAGCCTTTCACATACCAGGAGATTTGAGTCCAGTCCTGCTGGATTCTTAGCAATTGTGCTGAAGTGACTTTCACTACTGCCAGGTTTCATGGTAATTATTTCTGCTATTCTCCAATAAGAATATTTGTAAAACAGCGAACAATGTTAGGAGAGGTACGGTATATTGGGAGAGGGGCAGAAATGTCATGGGTTCCCAGTCTCATACTTTATTTATTGGGATTGTTGCATGAAAATGTTTGAAGATAACAGAAAGAAATAAAAACCAATTGAAAGGAAGGAGAAGAGCAGCCATAGAAAGTTTAGTTAGTAAAAAGCAATCAGTTATCTGAAGACACAGAACTGATGAGCATGAAAACAAACATATAATCAAGTAGGGATGTAAAAAATGCATCTAACATCTAGGATTAGATCCAGAGGAACCACATAGCTAGCTCTGCATGCTCATGGGAGATCAAAGCCTGTGATCCAAAAGCACATTCCTCATGTTGCACAGCAAACGTCTTATGAAAATGAGGGAAATCTCAACAAAGCAAAGTGAGATATGGTCTGAAAAAAATGGAAAATTTTGCCATCCATGGAATCTCAAAGGGCTTTTGTCTTATTTGCTTTACTATTTTAATTATTTGCTATTTTATTATTCATTTTGTATAGCTATATTGTATGACGTACACATTAAACAATGCAACTACTAAACAACAATGCAGATACAGAGTGATCTTATTGTACCTTTTTAAGCAAATCCTCACAGGACTGACCTGCATCTCCTCTGCCATTTGACCCCAGGTTGCACCTCACTCCATTCTCATTTGTCAGTCCTGGACGTTAACTTCTATACTCTTTCTTATATATCTAATACAGACAGTAAACTCTCCAGATAAGAACTTTGCTCTTATGCAGGTCCCAGTATATTTGCAGTTATCAATTTATAAAGTATCAATAATTCTCCAAATCTCCACTTGCACAATCAAGTCTACTCAGAGGAAAGATGAATTCAGCTAGCCTCAGCACAAGCACTGCAACTTAAGATATTTTCCATTGCATTTGCGTTTTCATTTGTATAGTATACAAAAATTATGCTGTTTATAATTGTGCTCATTAAAATGCACAACCACACCAATAAAACAAACACTACAGAATAACATATTCCACATAGGCCAAAGTACCCTCTGCCAGTTTGTTATGAACTTATACCACATATGAGTTCAAGCGACCAATCAAGTCATGAACACATTTTCATCTTACAAACCCCCTCCTTTCCTTACCTCCACCTCTGTGCTGAGACATCAACATTGTGGTGCATTTCTGTGCTGCTTTCACAGCTTGTCGAAAAGCTGCATTTTAACCTGGTCTACAAACCATAATTACACTTGCATTTGAAACCAGACTTTCAGCTTCAGTGGTTTGAATGCTAGTTTAATTATGGTTTGTAAACCAGCTTAGGGTTGTGGTGACTCAGTGGTTAAGATGCTGTGTTTGTTGACCTGAAAATCAGCAGGTCAGTGGTTCAAGACCTGAGTACAACACGACAGTGTGTGCTCTCATTGCTTGCCCAGCTCCTGCCAACCTAGCAGTTCAAAAGCATGTCAATGCAAATAAATAATAGGTACCACTTTGATGGAAAGTAACAGTGTTCCATGCACTCTGGCATTTAGTCATGCTAGCCACCTGAATGCAGAGGCATCTTTGGACAATGCAGGCTCTTCAGCCTTGTAACAGGGAAGAGCAACACCCTTAGAGTGGTCACAACTAGTAGGCCAACCTGTGGGGGACATCTTTAAACCAGATTAAAGTACAGCTATAGGTTTGGTTGAGTAATAGAATCATAGCATAATCATAGAATATGATCTTTTTGTCATTGTGTGTCAAAGGATACAAATAAAGAGAAGAACAAAGGTTCAGGTCACATTCACAACTGAATATATCATGGCATGCTATCAATGTGCTCCAGTTGTCATGGCACTTTATCAGTTCTGGACAATTGACAAGGCATACCATTCTGCTGATGTGATGCTCACATCCTTCAATAGTCCCTATAATAAATGAGGCTTCTTCAACTTCTATGCACACTTGTGTACCATTGTGACATATGTGCGGCAGCACACTGGTTGAAAATTGCTGTTCTACATGAACTTCATAATACACAGATATTATCAGATAATACACATACATTAACTGTTTAGTCCTACACTGAACCTATGAAGTTATTCTGAGGGGTATTTTCACCACATTTTCCCAGTGAATTCAGCAAGGCTGCTAGTGAATAGGTCAGTGAATTGTCCAGAAGAAAAACACACAAATATATTATGACATAAAATTTAAAAACTATATTCTGTTTAATACAATTCAAGAGTTGGATCATTTACTGTAAACACGCACATGTTATCCTTTTGTTCAAATCAAACATTTAGAATAGTTGTTCAGTTTAATTAACTGGTATTTCAGTACTGAAATTCCACAACTGAAATATCAGCTGAGTATACAAACTATGCAACTTTCACCTACAACTGTCCCTTTCTAACAAGACCAATCGACTCTGTTGACCAAATGCCACTCAATGACATACATTCAACTTTGTAAATCCCAATGAAATAAGTGGATTTAGACACACAATGCAATCCTGACTTTAGGCCAGAAAAATGGCCTAGATAAGCTGGACTAAGTAGGCCATATCCTGAGCTGACAAGTTAGGCCAAATCCACAGGGCAGAAGGCCTCTGGCTGGTCCTACTGCTGCTGAAGAGGCAGCAGCACAAGGGCAGCCTGCTCACTGGGCTGGTGTAGTTGTGCAGTATCTTGAGATGGGCTAGTGTTGTGCTGTATCCTGAGGTTGAGAGGCAGGGGTTGGCCTAGGACTCAGAATTTTTTGCCATCGCTTCCATTTTCAGTCTGGCTTATCATGGACCCCAGTGGGCCTACTCAGATTTATTTCTACTCCTTAGGTGTTCTAACTCTGCGCAGCTGTGAGGGGCATGTTTGTCCTGGAAACAGGCTCTGGATACAGCCTAACTGCACTGTTCTAAGCCAGTGGTCCTCAAGCTTTTTGCCCCCAGGGACCGGTTCTTCCAGGGAAAATTTTCCAGGGACCAGCCCAGAGGTGGGGGGAGAGTTCTGCCTCTGGCAACCTGGATGTAAGGCTTCCCCACCTAGAGCACAGGGCAGCTGCCCATTATAGCAAATTAATAGAGCTATTGCTAGGTTACTGTGGATTGGATTGCAGGTGAGCGCTCAATGTCTACTCAGAGCAGCGATTTTCAATCTTTTCCAATGCAGGATGGACTGAAAATGCACAAAGCCATCCTAGTCACTCTTATTGGAGAGTAAGCCTTATTGACTATAATGGGACTTATTTCTGAGTAGACAGGCATAGGATTGGGCTCTGTGGCTGCAATCTTAACTGCACTTTCCTGGGAGTAAACTCCACTGACTACAGTAGGACTTACTACTGAGTAGACAGGCATAGGATTGGGCTCTGAGGCTGCAATCCTCCAAGAGCCCTCCTGCTGTGAGGAGGGGAAGATGCACTTAGAGGAGTCCTCTCAGGGACCAGTCAGGCAGCTGCCAAGGACCTCCAGTGGTCCCCGACCCAGGGGTTAAGAAACCCTGTTCTCTCCGGAACTGCCTAGGCTGGCACAGGTGGGTCAGCCCAGTTCCATCTGTCTTAAACCAGCCTATGTTGATTTACGCTGACCCAAGCTTTTCTGGTGTAACTGGGCTGATCTTGGAATTGGACCAGCCCAGTGATAGACTGGCTAGGCCAAGTGTGCTTCAGGATTGCAGCCTTAATGCTGTGTACAGTTATAGATTTATACCTGCTTCAGTCTGAGGAAGGAGACTTGGTGAAGAGTATAAAAATAATCTAACCAAGAGGATATTATTTGATTTTTGTGTCAAATGATACCATTTTTGTTCTCATCACAGCATATGAAGTGGGACTTCATAATTAGATTTCAACAGATGCCTGCATGTCTCATTTTAAATGTGTACCTACAGGGAAAGAGTGTGAGAGACTTCAGATCTATTCAATCCTTTGCTTTAGGCTGTTGGACAGGCTTCATTAACAGCTGCTTCAGAAGATATTGACTTGCCTTAGGATGATGCAAGTAAATTTGTTCTGAAAGGCTAACTTTTGAACATGTCTCCCTTAAAGCTTGACTTTATAAGATTCTACAGCCACAGTTATATGACTTTTCCTACTTAGGGTCAAATGTAATCAAATTTTCCAGGGCTAGTGCAGTTCTGCCAGTAGAGTGTTTGCTGCATCCTGTGCTAGAGGGGCAGTTACTGGGGATTTCTCAAGGTAGGGGAACATATGGCAATAACTGAGCTGGAAAGTTGGATAGGACTGGGCCCTCAGGGCGCAATCCTAACCAATTTAGGCCAGCATAACTCACCCATCTTCCCTTTCCTATGGTGGCATGGGCATGCTGGTGCATAGCTGTGCACTGGCTTAACCCACACTCCAGGAGTGGCACAGAAGTACCTTGTGATATTTTTGTGACACCCTCAGGGATGGGACTTACGCCATCCTAACCAGGGGTTAGGATTGCACTGTCAGTATTTTCTCAAATCGAATGCTCCATCAAATCTAATGCTCACCCCTATTTTAAAAGTCTTGAAATTAAAGAATGTTTGTTGGCTGTTGTAATGCGCAGCTGCAAAGCAGGTACAAAATTTAATTTTACTTCATATAATAATGAGTTACATGACAATAATAAATTGGCAATGGGTTTATGTTATGATTTTTACCTACCTGCACTACTTTATACAAAAATGGGTTTGTGTTACATTTTAATTATAATATAGTAAATTGTTAAACTAAATACTGACCTATACTTATAACCAAAATACCTGCATTTACTTGAACCTAATGCACACCTTGATTTTGGAGACTAAATTCAGCTGAAAAAGTTGAGCGTTAGATTCAAGTAAATAGGATATTTAAGAAAATTAAATTATTATGACACAGAAGAATTTAAATCTATGTGACGTCAGCTTATGAACTTTATACTATCTTAACTACTCTTAGAATGAAATCCTAACCAAAATAGGCTGGCCTAACTCACCTGGTATATCTTCCCATTTTCGTATGGGGAGGTTGGTGTCTGCATGTGGAGTGCCTTATCCCTCCGGGGTAGAAGTGCTTTATGGCACTTTTGTGACACTCCTAGATGAGCACAGGACTTATGCTGGGGCTTATGCCAGTCTAAATAGAAGTTAGGATTGCAGCCTTACTTGATCAAAATACTGGTTGAACTGTAGCTTCTTGTACAGTTTCACTAGGGCTGCAATCCTAACCACCTAACCTAATTTCCTGGGAATAAGACCCACTGAACACAATGGGGTTTACTTCTGAGTAGACATGGATAGGATTGTGCTCTAAGTCTGCAATCTTACGCATGCTTGCCTTGGAATAAGACCCAGTGAATACAGTGAGACTTACTCCTGGAGACAAATTCATGGGACTGCACTGTAAGAGAAGCAAAACTATTGAGAACTTACAGAATAACCCTAGACATGTCTATTTAAGAGTTATACCCAAAGAGTTCAATGGTAGTTCTTCCCAGATAACTGTAGCCTTAATATTTAAAGTCAGAATCAACATTTTATGCTTTGGTGTATGTAGTCAAGTACAGTGGTACCTCACGTAGCAGAATTAATTCGTTCCGGAGGCAGTTCCTTTATGTGAAGCGGATTTTCCCATAGGAAATAATGGAAGCACAGATGATTGGTTCCACAACCCCAAAAATATTTATATAAAAATATTAACTGGATGTAAAAATGATGACAAAACACTGTAATTGAATTCAAAACATGCATTCAATGGGCATGAACCTATGAAGTCTACTTAGGCTGCTATCCTAAAGACACTTTCCTGGGAGTAGGACCCATTTAACACAATGAGGTAGACATGGGTAGGAGGCTGCAATCAAAGACACTTTCTTCTGTAATCCAAAACACTTTCCAAGTGTCTCCCCACTTTCTCCTTCTCTTCATCCTGAGCCCCCCCCCCCCCCCTCTCTCTCTCTGCTCCCTTCTGGCTGGCCCTGAGCTGCTTCCCTCTTCTCCACTGCTCTTCTCTCCCTCTGCCCAGCGGATGTCTGGCCACAGGAGGAACAGCATGGAAGTGTTGCTTTCACTATGGGCAGGTGCGCTAGGCAGCCCTGACACTTTTTAAACAGGTTGCTGGCCAGCGCGTCTGCCCTAACTGCCAACGAATGTTTTCTTTACTTGAAGCACTTTCTTTACGTGAAGCAGAATCCTAGAGAATTTTTTATTGTTACGTGAAACTTATTTTACGTGAGGCGTTCTTTACGTGAGGCGTCACTGTAACACAATGTGATCTGGAAAATCAGTACAGGACTTGGAACCTGGTACTGTCTTCAAGTTCAAGTCTTGGTAAACATACTTTATTTGACCTTTCTGAAATATAAGAACCTGAACACACACATTTATAGGCAAGCAAAGTACTCGTGGCACCTCTGACTTGCTGGAGTATTTTGTGTGGGTAGAAAATAAAAGAAAAACAGATTTAACATGGCTACTGCTCAGGAATTTCTGATAGATAACCAGAACAAATGTAAGAGAACCAAAATGAACCTCCTATCTAAAAAATCTTATATCTCAACAGACAACTAAGTACCATCACACAACCAAGACCACTACAGATAATTTCTTCAACTTTGTTATTAAGAAAAATATAACATCAACTTTATGGAAAAAAATGAAGGGAGCCTGTGAAGTATTATTTTCTTAGGGAATCTTCTCTTCTCCATTGACTTACTAATGATATACAACAGAGTTAGTATGACTTAAAACACATTTAGCCTTGAAAGTTATAGGAAGCAGTACACAGCAGTCTGCTCTGTGTACTACAATACTGCTATTTCAACGTCAGCAAAGACTCAAGGAGTGCTGCAAGCTGGATTGCATCCTGAGTCCCTGCCTTAGTTAGCAGCAGTGCCTCAAGTATCTGGCAACACATTCAGAGGTTGTGCAACTGCTTCTACATGGAACCGCCACGCAAAACCAACCTAACAGGTTTACAGACAAAAAGAAACATGTAAAGGCACTACCGAAAAGCATTATTTCCAGAATTAAAATATTCCATCTCCTCTGTTGTATAGTTAACCGTATCACTTTAACCTCTCCACAGCAGAAGTCATTGCGATTTTATACTCCCCCTTTCCACAAATGTGGAACAAAGCCTTGTTTTACAACCTCAAGGGACAGCAAACTATTAAAGAATTAAAAAGCTTTCTTCTGGTGGGGAGCAGGATATGAAAATCCCTTGCAGCAAAGTGATCTTTCATGAGCACTTACTGCCTGTCTTGTATTTCCCAGGCAGAGGAAGCCTACAAGCCAGCCACATTATTGACAAGAAAGCCCCACTACCCAAGCATTGATTGAAAACCCCAATGCCCTCGATTTGGGGGTTTTGTCCTTGACCCTTCCCAAATAATAGGGACTCATCTCTTCCCCAAAGCAACTCAGTACCTTTTCATCCAGGGTGACCATATGTCATAACCAAAAAGGGCGGACTCCCCAAAAGACAAGGACTCCCCAAAATGCAGGAAATCTAAGAAAAATGTAGGACATGGTAAAACAAAAGCTAAAAATACTCATATAGATTGCTTTCATGTGATTAATATAAACACTATAGCTGAAACCTGAACCACTCTTTCCTGGGACTAAGTACTATTGGATACAATGGAACTTACTTCTGAGAAGACAGGCTTAGGATTGCACTGTATATTACTTATCATTAAACTTAAACCCATTACATATAATTTATTGGTTACATGAGGGCTTCATGCCGCCAGCTCCCAAGCAAAAGGACAATGAAGATATTTACTAGGACACAAGGCTAAAAAAGAGGATTTGTCCTGAAAGAAAGGATGTATGGTCACCCTGATGTATTCCTTTCCCTTGGTGAGGCCTCAAGCCCAGGGTTCTAAGGACATGTCCTCTTTTTTCAGGACATGTCCTCTTTTTTAGCCCTGTGTCTTGGAAAAAAGCTTCAATCTCTTCCTTTTACTTACAAGTGGAGAGTATTTAGCCTTCTGGTAATTAATAAACTATATGTAATAATAGTTTTAAATGTGATAATAGGAAATATTCTGTTTAAATTAAAGACATGAAAGCAATAATATATGTGAGTGTTTTAGCTTTTATTTTGTCATGTCCCACATTTTGGAGTGCCTTGTCCTCCTTTTTTGTTATGGCATATGGTCACCCTGCTCAGGCAAGTCATTTTAAATTACATATATTAATATAGATGTTAAAGACACACACACACACATGTATATACATATACATACAGTACATACACACCCCTTCCTAATCACCCAAGGTTTTTTTCCTGGCAGGGTCTCTCTCAGCTTTTGTTTCCTTGGCATTTCCAAGTGCCAGACACACACACACCCTTGCAAATAGATCACACAGGACCCTATAGGATGCTATAGGGTCTTTCCCAGGGTCTGCCTGCATTGAAGGCACCCAGCAGAGGGGGGACACCTGCGCCCTTTCCCATCACCCTGCCCTCAGGTGCTCCAGAAGGGGGTAGAAGGAAGGGGCTTCCCCCCAACCACACCCACCAGGACCCCCTCCTATCTTGGGTCCCCACCTGATGCCCTTGAGTAGAGGGGAGAGGTCCTTGCTGCTGCTGCAGGTGCTGGGGACGGCTCCGCCATCTTCCTCCTCCTCCTCCAGCTCCCTCAATGCGGGTGGCTTTCCTTCCCTCCCCAGTACTGGAGCTGCTGGTGGTGCTGGTGCTGCTGCTGCACAGGCGCACTGCCTGCTCCAGGCTGGAGATGTGGGGCGGCTGAGGGGAAAGCGGTCCCTTGTGGGGAGAGCTGCCTGTGCTGTGCTTGTGAGAGGATGGAGAGAGGCAGGCTGAGAGGCTGAGGCGCTTCCCTCCCAGCCCCCAGCCAGGTGCTCTCCTCTCCCTCCCTCTCTCCCTGCCCTGCGTTGTGAGGCGTGTGGAGACCCGCCTCGTGGTGCTGCTGCTTCCCTCCCATCCTCTCCCCTCGCCTCAGGCGGGCAGCAGCGCCTCTTCCACCGGCTGCGCTCATTCCAAGATGCGCTCCCTCCTGGAGGTGCCTCAAGAGCCCACACAGGAGGCCTTCCTTGAAGACTGAGGCCTCAATCCAAAAGACACTTTCATGGGAGTAAGACCCATTGAACACAACGAGGCTTACTTCTGAGTTGAACACAACGAGCCTTACTTCTGAGTAGACATGGTTAGGAGGCTGCAATCCTAAAGACACTTTCCTGGGAGTAAGACCCATTGAGCACAACGAGCCTTACTTCTGAGTAGACATGGTTTGGAGGCTGCAATCCTAAAGACACTTTCCTGGGAGTAAGACCCATTGAGCACAACGAGGCTTACTTCTGAGTAGACATGGTTAGGAGGCTGCAATCCTAAAGACACTTTCCTGGGAGTAAAACCCATTGAGCACAACGAGACTTACTTCTGAGTAGACATGGTTAGGAGGCTGCAATCCTAAAGACACTTTCCTGGGAGTAAGACCCATTGAGCACAACGAGGCTTACTTCTGAGCAGACATGGTTAGGAGGCTGCAATCCTAAAGACACTTTCCTGGGAGTAAGACCCATTGAGCACAACGTGGCTTAATTCTGAGCAGACATGGTTAGGAGGCTGCAATCCTAAAGTCACTTTCCTGGGAGTAAGACCCATTGAACACAATGGGCCTTACTTCTGAGTAGACATAATTAGGAGGCTGCAATCCTAAAGACACTTTCTTGGGAATAAGACCCACTGAGCACAATGGGGCTTACTTTTGAATAGACATGGTTTGGATTGTGCCCTGACTGAGGGACTCCTGTGTTGCTGGGGGCTCATCATAGTTCACTGTCTGGCAGTCACCACATGTTATAACAAAAACAGAACAACAAGAAAGAGGACAATCACCCAATATGTAGGACAGGCAAGAAAAATGTAAGACATTTAATAAAGAGGACATGTCCTGGATAAAGAAGACTTATGGAAAGGATGTATAGCAGTGGTTCTCAATCTTCCTAACGCTGTGACCCCTTTATAAGTTCCTCATGTTGGGGACCCCCAACCATAAAATTATTTTCCTTGCTACTTTATAACTGTAATTTTGCTACTGTTATAAATCATAATGTAAATATCCAATATGCAGGAAGTATTTTCATTGTTACAAATGAAATGTGTGTTCTATGCTCACACTGAACACAATAGGATTTATTTCAGAGTAGGCATGCATAGGATTGGGCCCTGAGGCTGAAATCTTATCCACATTTACATGGGAGTAAAGACCCCCTGACTATAATGGGATTTATTTCAGAGTAGGCATGCATAGGATTTGGCCCTGAGGCTGTCAGTCAGCCCCAGTGCACGCGCAGCTACAGCCGGAGGTCTGGCAAGCCTGACCTGGCCCCCTGCACCGGGGGTCTTTAGGCGACCCCCAGGAAAGCTCTAGGTGACCCTCAAAGGGGTCCCAACCCCCACTTTGAGAAACGCAGATGTATAGGATTGCAGCCAAAGAGCACAATCCTAACCATGTCTACTCAAACGTAAGCCCCATTGTGTTCAATGGGTCTTACTCCCAGAAAAGTGTGTTTAGGAGTGCAGGCTTATTCATTTAAAAAATTAAATTTAAATTAAAAGGGTCTAAAGACACTTTCCTGGGAGTAAGGCCCATTGAACACAATAGACACAATGGGGCTTACTTTTGAGTAGACATGATTAGGATTGTGCTCAAAGATCCCATTGAGTCCATGGAGAGTAGTGACATTGTTACAAAAATACATGGATAGTAGTGATAGTTACAAAAAGTAAGCCCCATTGAGTCCATTGTGTTCTTACTCCCAGGAAAGTGTCTTTAGGATTGTAGCCTTTGTCTTTTTTTGTGCTGCTTTAACATTACCCTGCTGCTGATGGGGAGCAGCACTGGATCATTGATAAGGCATACCTTCCACACTGCCACACAATACAAAGCAGAATAATCAAAACTCAGGCGCATCACACACACACACACACACACACACACACACACACCCATACAACATTCCCCATGCGCACCAGCTGCCCAAGCACACCCCTCATGTGCATCATCCCCCATGTGCATCATTCCCCATGTGCTCCATCCCCCATGTGCACCATCCCCCATAGAATAACCCCCATATGCACCATCCCCATGTGCACCATCTACCCATGCACTTCACCCCATGTGCATAATCCCCATGAGCATCATTCCCCACAGTGCCATTGTAATAGGAATGAAGTAGGTATCAGCAGGAAAGACCCAGGAGACGATGATGCAAGCAAGAGATTTCTTTATTCAGAGCTCTGGACTCAGCCAGACAGAGTTTTTCTATCTTACGAAAAGACTGAGTGCTTTGTCCAAATTGACTAGACCTTTTATAGCACAACTGTTTCTCTACATAATAAGATGATTCTGTTCATAACAAGAGGATTTATACAATTAAAGATTTTATCTTCAGTGGCTTCCTGAGCTGAGATGGAAAAATGTGTGGCAAGACATGACATTACACATCAGTACAATGAAGCAATCAAGCACGTGTATTCTGACATTGGTTGATCTATCTGAGTTTCCTTTCCCACAGGAAGAAGAATTAAAATTTTATTTTAATTTTATAATTTTTGGGCTTCTTTATTATTGCCACAGGATCAGGTGAAGACAAAGAGTTTCCTGTCTTAGCTTTGGCTGGCTTTACAAGCCTCAAGTGGCTAATCACTGATAACCATCAAACCCCTGGGAAAGGAGAAGGGGCATTGTGATGTTATCATCTCCTCTCCGGGGAGCCTGTGAATGTTGATTGGAAGCATCTGTCAGGGAATGTGTGTCTGCAGCCTTTGCCAAGCGTGTCCTTTACTATAGGCAGCCCACAGAATGATTTCAAAGGTATCAATTAATTTCAATAATTCTAATAATAATTCTAATAAATTCTGACAGCTGGTTTTGTCCACCATATTCCCCCCTTTTGGACACCCCATTTATATATGAAGGTAAATGGGTAGTGTCCAATAATGCACAACTGTCTAGTTTTGGGACCTTTTTTAAATTTGCTTTTTTTTTTTTTTACAGTCAGTAGGGCATTTCTGAGGCTGGGGGTCCTTTTTACCTTATCCAACACACACACAAGACAACATAAACATTTAACATACAAAAACTAAGGGACACGAATTTACAGAGATACAATACAAACAAAACACAATCCTTATTTTAAGTCTTTGCACTGTTAAAAGACTATGCACACAGGAAGAATATTCAACAGCAGAGTCCACTCCATGGTTGATGTAATATTGTTTTATCTGCAACTGCAAATAGAAGTTATACTTTACTAGTCCTTGCAAATTAACCTTTTGAATGCTTTGCCACACACCTGTGGAAAACAAGAGTCTTTAGGAATTCACAACACTGGACAGCCACAACAGAGTTCTTGTGCTGTTGAGCTTAGAGTCTAACACCAAGACTCATACTTTGATTGAAGTTCTATTGTTTATAACACGGATCAGGATCAGGAATGCTGGTTGCAAAAGGTGCCTGATGTGGGCCAGAGTTAAAGCCAGGTGTACAGAAGTACAGGAACACAAGCACACAGGCCACATTGCATGTCACACACGGCTCACCGCTGCTTCTTGTTGCATGGAAGCATGCACCGGCTACATGCTTGCCAGCCTGGCTCAGTGTTTCACCTGGATGGCCTTGAAGCTGGAAAGGCTTTGCGACACCTTGTTGGCAGTGAAAAACTCACTATTTTGTCGTGCCTTTCAACATTAGATGGTTGGCAGTCAATATCGGAGGCTCAATTGACATTTTGCAGCTTTGGAGCATAAGTTTGCTAGGAGAAGGCTGTACGACACCCCTGCAAAGTAGGGATGTGGAAGACCCACTTTACGTCATGCCTTCTAGTTGTTGCTTTTTGGCCCATTTTTTTTGTAGACACAGGCAATCTCATATGTGGACTGTTTGCAAGACTGTTGTATACTGTTTGACTTCCTTTGCTTCCTTTGTAAGGCTTGTTTTGACTTTTTGACATCTAATATCTGCAAGAAAACACAGGACTGACAACATAAAGACAACATGTAATTCATGGCACTTTTGATCCATCTGATATGATGCAGGCAGCCACGTCTTCTTTTTCCTGTTGTTTTATTGGCACACAGTTGCTTGGTTTTGATAGTTAACATCTTTTAGCACAGTCCTGGAAATAAGATTTTTATGGTACTCTTATTGTAACCTCTGTACTTTGGATCATATTGGCTCTGTAAATAAGAATGCAAGACACACAACACACATACAACATAATACTAGGATACACATATGTGGATATGAATGTAATTTAAGCAAGATAAATCAGTTAACTTTATATTCTGAAAAGCAATGTTTTATTAAAAATCCATGCTTAGTCTGCAAAGAAATAAGGTTTAACTCTCTCCTTTTTGTTGTTGTTCCTTTTTGCTGCTGAAACAAAAGGATTAGGAGATTGCTATGGACATTGTTAAGCAAATTTGCTTGCTACCATCTGCACTGAGGACACATTCCTTTTCTAATCTCCTCGATACATCAGGGTGTCTTGCGCAATCAGATCTAGACTGTTCTGTTTTATAAGGCAGGCATTTTTTAACACTTTGTACCTTGGATCAGGCTCTTATTTGACCTGCTGGAATAATGGAAATTTAATGGCTTTTGCACTCTTTCCCTGCGGGGTGTAGAGAGAGAGAGAGAGACAATAACATTTACATTTGAAACAGAGATAGCCATACAGATTAATGAGTTGCAGGAAGAGGACATGCAGTGATACTAGTTAAATGCAATTCTCTTTTGGCTTGGACTTGCCTAAAAGGTTGTCTTTGAAATATTATGAAGTTGAACATTCCAATACAACAATTTGCACTCAAGCAAAAAGACTACACCACAAACAGAGAACGTATACTTTGAACATAAAGGCTATTTAATTGAGAATCTGGGGCAGAGCAACAGATACCAAGCAAAATAGCCTTGATAGCTTCCCCCCCCCTCCTTTTCTGTGGGAGAAACCATGGTTATGCGTGAATCAGGATTAGAAAGTCCCTGAAGGCAAGGTCTTTTCCTGGAAAAGAGACTCTGTCCATGCTCAGAGGCAGTTTCAACACTTACACTGATATTTTGAACACATACAACTCCAGAACTTTCAATTAATTATTTCTGAACTATTTTTACTGTTGGCCTCCAGAGCTATTTTATAGAACTTATTGTTTGGCAAAAGAGGGTGCAACTTGAACCACAAGACAATTAATCAGACCAACTTGCTTGACTTTTTAGAACCTCACAAGCAGCAAAACACAACATGTTAAGGTCCACTATTTTTATGTTTGAAGAAAAGGGCAACACATTTTGACTGATCTGTGACACTATGCAGACTACACTAAGAGTCCTCTCCTTTCTCTTTGGCCTTGACCATAACTCAATATAAATAGCTGTTTATTGCAAAAGTATTTTTGAATTCAATTTCTTTAAATTTTGGTAACTCATACTTGTTGCTGGAGGCTTTATTCAGCTTTGCCAATACCCAAAGCATTGTAAACCCAGATGGTGTTTTTAGAACAAAGAACCAATGCAAGAAAAAAAAAACCTCCAGACAGAATGGTAACCTTAACATGGACTTTTTCTTTTAACTAGTTCTCAAAAAGAAACCTCTAGACCACTTATGGCACAGACCACTGCCCACAGACTATTGCTTTCACACATCTTAAGGGGCAAGTGTACTTCTTAACTTACTGCTCACACTTCACCACTGAAAAGACTTTCTTTTTCTTCCATGTGCTTCCCAGAACCAAGATTGCTGCTTAAAATCTAACTATGCTTGTGAAACTTTTTTACTTTGTGTGACCTGCTACACAACTTGACAAGGCAACAAGATTGCACAAACCACACACTGATTTATACAGTCTTCAGAACATGCACCTTTTTATACCTAATAAGGAACTTTAGTCCACTGCTTTCTAGTTGCCACACAACTACTGTATTTATAACCCCCTGTTTTTTTTTACTCCTCTCTGTCCCAAGCTCTTTCTGAGAACACATTGCCCCCAACCAAACTCTAACTACTCTTGTTTTCCATGCAGAGGCCCTGAGCCTCTCACCACCACACAATCAAGCAAGGGACACCACCATAGTTGTTTAGCAAACTACAATTCCCAGGATTCTTTGCTCTTTGTGAAGCTTTTTGAGCTCACCTCCTGGTGCCACTTATACTACAACATACAGAAATTTACACAACTGAGAGCAATTTCTTCAGGTATCAGACTTCTTTTTACAGTTACACACAACTGACCCTGCTGTGGTCTTCTATGTGCAGT
This sequence comes from Cryptoblepharus egeriae, assembly GCA_030015325.1. Taxonomy (NCBI): domain Eukaryota; kingdom Metazoa; phylum Chordata; class Lepidosauria; order Squamata; family Scincidae; genus Cryptoblepharus; species Cryptoblepharus egeriae. Next base: position 37,340,410 of record JAREYC010000005.1, read on the forward strand.
GTCACTGCACACCTGAGCCATGCTAGTCCCTCCACAAATTTTAAAATCCACTAAACACTAAATTTTTAAAGTCCACTTTGCTGTTGTTCACCAAATCCCTGCTCCCCTCTGGCAGCTCTGCTAGCTATCCCATCACAGCCAGCCCAGGGGAGAGAGAGAGAGATGGGAGGGGGGGGTTCTTCCCCCAATGTAATACCTTTTCTTTTGCGTTCTTTTAGAAAACAATAAATAGATCTGACAATGCAAAGCAAGCACTGACAGGCACTATAGACACAAAATTAATCTACAACTTTTAAAATTCCCTGTAATGGGGCAGGCTTAGTCGCCTCCACCCCCCCCCCTTCCTGGAGCCAAACTCCAAGGGCCTTCCTTACTTTTTCTAACTCACAGAGCCACTTGTATTTGTTTTCTGAGGTCTGTCCTCAGGCCACAGACAAAAGGCACTCACAAGACAGAATAGGGAAAGGGGAGGATCAGGGTCTTTTTTATTTATGGGGTAAGGAACACAGAGGGTAAACTTTCACTTCTTCCTCCAGCTTGCGTGGCCAGGCTCGTCAGTGGCTCACAACAAGAACGGCGGTGTCAATCACACTTGGTACGTTCACACAATCACACACAACACGCGTCTGGGGTCTGACGCCTTCACTTGTGTCAATCATGCAACCACTTTTCACTCACACAGTTTCTACCTTCTCCCTCCCATCATAAACAGAATCACATTACAATGTTATACTTTAAGTAACCAAGTAACAGTGAAACTAAACAATAGAAAGAGAACCTTCTTGCAGTTTAACAGGTAAAGAAACTTTTTGCTTGCAATTATACTTTTTAGCAAAAACAGTTAAACTAAACCACAGTATAGTCTAACAGGCAAATACTTCTTGTTACAATAGTACCTTTTGCTAGGAACAGTTAAACTAAATCACATAAAAGGAAACTTTCTGTTATAGTTTAACAGGCAATATAAAACTTTCTGGTTGCTAATTAAAGTCTGATAAGACTCTTCTATCCAATCTTGGGTGTTGGTTTAGGGGCTACCTCCCTACCAAGTCTGGTCAGGTTCTTCCCCCCGTTCCCAAATTCTTTAGGATAGAGACTAGCATATCTTACCCAACTATCCAAGCCTACGCTTCAAGACAGAAAGGTCTCACCTATCCAAGCCTATGCTTCAGGATAGGTCTGGTGCCCTTCAAGGAGTAACGGGCCAATGTTCCCCAGTCAGAGAGGGTGACGAGTCCTCCCTTCTGAGCGAACGGCCGGGCTCCGGGAGTTTACCTAGGACTCGGTCCCCTTCCGTTGGTCACCCAACGGGTCCACCCCTCAGCGTCACTGAGTGGGCTCCACTGGCTGGCCTTTCCAAGCCAGTGGATTCAACCAGTGCACTCTTCAGGCAGTATCTCAGGTCGGGCGTTACTATACTTGCCTGGTTCCTGTAGATCTGTTGCTTGTACTCCTGAGACCGAAGGCGATTGACAGGTTCTTATCAGATGGGAACCGGTGTTCTTCTTTCTCCCCAACCAAACTTGGTTGGAGGCGCCTTGGAGAAACCTGAGGACCGGTTTCCACTGACAGCACACTGTTCACCGGCTTGGGGGGCCTCAAGAGCCCTCTCCCCTGGGTACCACTTCAATTCCCTGGAAAAGGTCCAGATCCAATAATCCCGGCACGAGCCCCCATTTGTAATAGGAATGAAGTAGGTATCAGCAGGAAAGACCCAGGAGACGATGATGCAAGCAAGAGATTTCTTTATTCAGAGCTCTGGACTCAGCCAGACAGAGTTTTTCTATCTTACGAAAAGACTGAGTGCTTTGTCCAAATTGACTAGACCTTTTATAGCACAACTGTTTCTCTACATAATAAGATGATTCTGTTCATAACAAGAGGATTTATACAATTAAAGATTTTATCTTCAGTGGCTTCCTGAGCTGAGATGGAAAAATGTGTGGCAAGACATGACATTACACATCAGTACAATGAAGCAATCAAGCACGTGTATTCTGACATTGGTTGATCTATCTGAGTTTCCTTTCCCACAGGAAGAAGAATTAAAATTTTATTTTAATTTTATAATTTTTGGGCTTCTTTATTATTGCCACAGGATCAGGTGAAGACAAAGAGTTTCCTGTCTTAGCTTTGGCTGGCTTTACAAGCCTCAAGTGGCTAATCACTGATAACCATCAAACCCCTGGGAAAGGAGAAGGGGCATTGTGATGTTATCATCTCCTCTCCGGGGAGCCTGTGAATGTTGATTGGAAGCATCTGTCAGGGAATGTGTGTCTGCAGCCTTTGCCAAGCGTGTCCTTTACTATAGGCAGCCCACAGAATGATTTCAAAGGTATCAATTAATTTCAATAATTCTAATAATAATTCTAATAAATTCTGACAGCTGGTTTTGTCCACCATACCATCATCCCCCATGCGCAACAATCCCCCATGCACATCATCCCCCATGCGCATCGTCCCCCAATATGCATTCTCCCCCATTCACATCATCCCACACTATGCATAATCCCCATGCACATGTCCCCCCATGTACAACATCCTCTGTACAACATCCCCCATGCGCATGATTCCCACATGCGTAATATCCCCCATGTGCAACACCCCCGTACCATCCCCATATGCACCATTCCCCATGCACACCACTCCCTATAAACACCATCATCCCCATCATGGGTGCATCAAATAGATGTTGATCAGTCACCCTTCAGTGGTAAGTATAGGACAAAAACATGTTGCACCCCATTTCTGCCTCTTGAGGGTTAAATTTCTCACCATCTGTTCTTGTCACACTTCTTGGCCCAGTGGTTTTGGCTGGGCTTTGATGAGTCAGTCAGTGAGTAAGTGAATGAAACTTATTACAGTATATTTAAAACTATAATTCATTGCTTTGAGTCTGCAATCCTATCCACACTTACCTGAGAGTAAGCCCTACTGATTATAATGGGACTTACTTCTGAGTAGATATGCATAGGACTGGGCTCTTAGGGTGCAATTCTAACCAAGTTAGGCCAACCTCTCTCACCCAATCAGTGGGTCTATCTTCCCATTGTAGTGTGGGGAGGCCAGTACATTCCTGTACAAATGCCTAACCCCTTTCCCCCAGAAGTGGGGCAGGAGTGCCTTATGGCAGTTTTTTTGACACCCCTAGGTCAGCACAGGAGTTATGCTGGGCCTTAGGCAGGCCTAACTGGAGCTTAGGATTGCAGCCTATTTATTAATTACAAAAGACTACATGCTGCCTGCTCACAAGGAGGACAATGAAGACTTTTTTCCCAGGACACAAAGCTAATAAAGAGGACATGTCCTGGGAAAAGAGGACATATGGTAACCCTGGGTGCTGCTTCTTGGCACACTCTTCAGAGGCCACCAAACAGCCTTTCTCTGCGGAGCATCATCCCCTCTCCATTCCTCAGAAACCCTCCCAGCTGTGGAGAGATGAAAGCAGCAGAAGCAGCACCCCAGCCAGGAGGCATGTTGGGACACAGCAGAGACGCTTCCCCTTGGAGCTGTGCAGGCTCCCAACAACAGGGTGCAACATAACACTATGTGCCCTGTGCATAGCATAACATAGGGAGTGTGCTTGGTTTCAAAAGGCTGAGAGGGCTTTGACTGTGCTTAGGTCCCAGCACAATCTGTGATTTATTTTTTTAAGCCATACTGCCCATATGTCCTCTTTTCCAGGACATGTCCTCTTTTTTAGTGTTGTTTTCTGGAAAACTTCAGCTGCAATCCAAAACACACTTTCCTGGAAGTAAGAACCGTTGAAATCAATACTACTTACTATTGAGTAGACACGGTTAGGATTGTCTAGTTCATTGACCTCCTTTACCTTGTGAGCAGGCAGTATGGAACTTTCTTGGAATTCATAAATAAAAGGTGCAATCCTTACTAGACTTTCCTGGGAGTAAGTATTATTGAACATAACAGGACTTACTTCTGAGTATACATGCCTAGATTGCACTATAAATGTAAAAAATAATTAAATTAAGAAATGTAGGCCTGCCTAACTCAGCTGGTGTAACTTTCCAAGATGATGTGGGGAGGTCTGTGCATACCCCTGCTAACTGGGCAAGAGGCACTTTTTCAAGTGGGTCTTCCTTCTTTGTTAATACAGGTGTCCCCCACACATGTCTGACAGATTAGGGACTGGAGATGTGGTGAAAAGTAGAACTTTTTAGCAGGGAGAGAGTAACTGGCCCTACACACCCCAGCAATGTCTATTGAAGTGACTTCTGCTGGTGTTCTTTTTGCATTTTAGATTGTGAGCCCTTTGGGACAGGGACCCATTAGCTATCAATTTTTTCATTTTCTTGTAAACCACTTTGTGAACTTTTTAGTTGAAAAGCATTATATAAATACTGTAGATAGAAATACTATATAGATGACTGTGCATTGGCCTAACCCACCTGGGAGTGAGGCAGAAGTATCATGGCATTTTGGTGACACCCCCAGTTCAGCCTAGGGGCTTAGGCCAGCCTACGTTGGGATTTCAGCCTTAATGTCTTCTTTTTCTTTAGTGTTTGTTCCCCATGGTCTCAGGGTCCAGATAATATCTAAAAAATTATGTGTAATGGCTTTAAATTTAATAAATAATACAGGTGTCCCCCACATATCTAACAGATTAGGGACTGGAGCTGTGGTGGAAAGTGGAAATGGTTGAAAAGAAGAACTTTTTGATTACAAATGTTGCTTCCAGTCCTTTTTTAGTTAGCAAATTGCAAATGCCGTCTTTATCATGCAAATTCCTGCTGTGTCACAAAGATTACTACACATGGATTCTGATTAACCTATTCAGGAATGGGAATAGACCAGGAGCTAAATGGCTCTCAGTCTCACATACACATGCCAAAACAGTCTGAATCACTATGTCACAAGCAAATCAACATGGCAGAGGGCAATTTCAGTTTTTAGAACAGTAGACAGAGGTTGAAAGAGTGAAACATCTGTTGAATGAATGAATTCTTGGTATAGTGGTATCTTGCTTTGCAAACCTGTTCCAGAAGCATGCTTGTAAACCAAAATGCTCGCATATCAAAGCAAGATTTCCCATAAGAAATAATGCGAACACAAATGATTCGTTCCACAACTCTTCACCATGCGCTCCTTCAGCAATGTTCCTCCTGTCTGGGGGCCAAAAGGAAATATCTGGCTGCCTTAGTGTGTGCATGCTGAGGCATTTTGACCCTTATTGCCGGCAAAGCCTTGCTCGCTTTCCAAGGCATTGCTTGCAAACCAAGCAAAGAACTTGCAATCTGGATCACTCATAATCCAAGGTACCATGGTATTATAAAAAGGTGTAGAAAGAGTGGATTGTCAGAAAATGAATTGTCAGAAAGCTGTATTGTATCCCTTCTTTAAATTAACCAGATGAAATCAATGTATCTGAAACTTTTTAGCTTTTATGTTGTCATGTCCTACATTTTTCTTTGTTGTCCTACATTTTGGGGAGCCTTTTCGTCTTTTTATTATTATATTAGATACTGCTCAAAGTTGCTTTTTTAGGCAACATGTAACCTGTGAGCTGGGTATCAATGTTACTTCAATCTCCTAAGCCTAAGAGCAGACTTCCAACACCAAAACAGAAAAGGCAAAACATTAAGCCTATTCTTATGCAATCCTAATTACTGGTAATTTTCCAGCTCTGGTGTAAGGGCAATGCAACTCCAAGGTAAGGGAACAAATGTCTTACAGTGAGGCCTCCATGAATTGAAGATCAAGCATAATCTTCATGGAACACCTCTACTCCAAGGAATGAAAGGCTGCATTTAGAAAGAAAAACTGGCAGTCCTGATCCTGTGAACCGAACCACTCTCTGCATGTGCCTGGATCTTACTCAGAGTGCAGTCAAGTTTTCAAGATTCTCTCTCTCTGCAGTTACTGGGAACTCTCCTCACAAGGTCTGAAATTCTTGGAACTCTTACATGGCTCGTGTTCTCATAAATGAACCCCATGGGATAAAAGAACTACAACCACAGCTTTTTCCTATTAATTTTTCAGCCTTAAGCTACCATATACTACTATCTATTTGTGTTAATTGCTTTCCATGATCATGATTTTTCAGAGGTTTTAGCACAAAGAGGGCAAATAGAAATAGCTTTGCATTGGACTTTTCAATTAATTGAAACGCTCCTTGAAGGAATAACATAAAAGCTTTGCCAAATTATCATGCTGTAACAAGATACGACACTACCTCAGCAGTAGCTAGAGAAACAAGAAGATAAATATGCTATCATGGAAGTATATAATGCATACCCTAAAGGCATTTTTTCTTCACATCATGAATTAGAAATATAGGTACGTGGTTTAAAAAAGCAGAAATTTTTGTATAAATTCATTTGTACATGGGAAGGCAACAATATCCTTTTACTGAAATATTTGTCTCAGCTTCTTATCTAGAGGGATGCCACATAAGAAGTTATAGTTCCTCTTTATTGTGCACTGCTTTGATCCCACCTTGAGTACTGTGTTCAGTTCTGGGCACCTCAGTTTAAAAAAAGATGCAGCCAAACTGGAGCAAGTCCAGAGGAGAGCGACAAGAATGATCAGTGGGATGGAAGGGAAGCCCTTCGAGGAAAGGTTGAAGGAACTTGGGATGTTCAGCATGGAGAACTGAAGGCTGAGAGGAGACATGATTGCCCTCTTCAGATACATGAAGGGCTGTCATATGGAGGAAGGGGCTCATATGTTCTTAGCTGCTTCTGAAAGCAGAACTAGAACCAATGGGTACAAACTGCAAGAAAGGAGATTCTGGTTCGATATCACGAAAAAATTGCCAAGGAACAGATTGCCACAGGTGGTGGACTCTCCCTCACTAGGGATCTTCAAGCAGAGGCTCAACGAGCACCTGATGGGGATGGTCTAGTGGGATTTCCTGCTGCAGGCAGGGGGTTGGACTAGATGACCTACTAGGCCCCTTCCAACTCTAAGATTCTATAACTCACTGAGGCTGCAATCCTAAACACACCTTCCTGGGAATAAAACCCATTGAACACAATGGGGCTTATTTTTGCGCAGACATGGTTAGGATTGTGCTCTAATTCCTCTATTTTTCTTGCCAGGACTGCACCATTTACATCTGACAAATTTGGTGTTGGGTGATCTTTCTGATGTAGGGGCAATATCTACTTCCTTGTGTGAAGGAACAAAGCCACTGATTTGTGGAGAAACAAGAAAGACTATACAATAATTATAAATGCATTCAGCATTTTTTTTTTGCATTCTCATTTCTGAAAGCAAACATTAGTAATCCTCTGGTTTCTTGAAGCATAAGTCTTCCCCCCATTTGTTTCCCATTTCTGAGCTCAAGTTTACATACAGTGGTATCTCGCTTAACAAGCGTTTCACACAACAAGCAAAGATTTCAAAGAAATCTTGCTTCACATAACAAGTTCTGCTTCACTTAACAAGCAAACGCGCTATGGGCACGCATGCTATGCAGCCCTTACGCTCCACATGGAGGCTCTTTAAAAGGACTGCCGGCCAATGCTGCTGCCTCTAAACTGGAGGTGCTAGAGGCAGGAGGTGCCCCCAAGTGCCCCCACTGACCACCTTGAACCTCCAGCAGCAGCCAAGGTATGCCTCCCAGGAAAGTGTCTTTGATTGCAGTCTCCTAACTATGTCTACTCAGAAGCCCCATTGTGTTAAATGGGGCTTACTCCCAGGAAAGTGTCTTTGATTGCAGCCTCTTAACCATGTCTACCCAGAAGGAAGCCCCATTGAAAGGAGGAAGCCCCAGCAAAGTGTCTTTAGGATTGCAGCCTAAGTAGACTTCATTGGATCATGCACACTGAATGCATGTTTTGAACTCAATTCTAGTGTTTTGTCATCATTTTTACATCCAGTTAATATTTTTATATGAATATTTTGGGGGTTGTGGAACCAATTGTCTGAGTTTCCATTATTTCCTATGGAAAAATATGCTTCACTTAGAGCGTTTCACTTAAAGAGCATGCCTCCGGAATGAATTAAGCTCTTTATGTGAGGCACCACTGTACTGAGTCAGTATAACAGAGTCAGTAATACTGAGTCTATTAGACAAGTCCCCACATTTACCAGGTGATCACTTGGCTGTAAAGACCCATAAAGAGCACCCAATGTACAAAGAACAGGCAGAAAGAGGGTGCTACACAGACAGCAATTTGTCCTAGCCTCCCCCTTGCAAGACCTAGAACAAGTAATGGTTCTGGGCAATCATCCCCGCCAGTGGTTTGGAAGAAGGTGCAGGCATCTCAAACTTGAAACCTCAGCTGGTTTGAAAAGCATCAGTTTCATCATTCCCATTAACCTTGTGGTTCATGTTTTGTTATGATTGAAACTCCAAATGCCAGAGCTGTGTTGAAAAACAAAGACAATTCTTATTTTCATGTAAATCTGTTAAAACCCTATTATGCTGATTACCAAAAAGATTCAAGTACTGTATAATTTGCTCATTCAATTAAATTTTATTCATTCATTTTAATGACTGTTTTTAACTGATTTTTTCGCACCAAAACATGTAAACTATGTGGTCCTCATATGGAAAATTTATTTTCAAACGTTTTATACTCTTGAAAGGCAAATTCAGCTAGTATGTTGTTTCCAGGCTATATTCTTGAACTGTGTTTTTATTGTAATCCTTCTAATAAACCTGTAAATCACCTCATTGCATAGTGCTGGCTAGTCGGTGAAAATCTTGATGCAGTTTAAATCCATTCCTAAACAACAGAATCATATACTTTTGTCAATACTGGAAGAGACCTTGTAGCTTGTAGGCCTTTTTTGTTTCCCTAGGGCACTAATTTGCAACCAGTTTACTGTGGCACATGTAAATATACATGTGACTATGTAAATATAAGAGATATGGATGCGTAACTATATATGACATCAAACAATAAAAAAGTAAGCCCAAAAATTAGGTTGCTCATGAAAATGGAAAGATCATGTGTTGGAAAATAGTTTATAAGCTCCATATGGATCATTACTATTAACAAGACTATTTTTATCTTGGTCATTTATAACTTACTAGCGAAACTGTACTCATGTTGCGAGAGTAAAATTGCCCATATGACAACCCCCCCTGTGAATCAACTGCTGGTTCACTACATTCTCTGTTCACATCAACCCCCCATGTGTAACATCTCCCATGTTCATCCACCCCATGTGCATCAGTCCCCCATGTGCATCATGCCACCATGCGCAACAAACCCCATGTTCATCCACCCCATGTGCATCAATCCCCTATGCGCAGCATCGTCCGCAGTGCAACCCCTCCCTCTGAACAACATCCCCCCACTGCACCAGGCACCAAATTGGCTGGAGATTGGTCAGTCTTTCATGTTAAGTATAGGACAAAAACATGTTGCACCCCTTTTCAGCCCCTTAAGGGTTAAATTTTTTGGTGGGTGTTCATGTGACATAAGGAACACCCTCCCTGAATTTCATGCTAGGTTCGGGTGTTGGGGCAGAGCATCTCTCAGTCACAGATTTTTCAATGGTAAGCATAGGGAGGAAAACATGTTGCGCCCCATTTGCCCCCTTCCAGTTGGAATTTCAAAAAACTAGTTCTTAGTGATTCCCTCCGTCACAGAAGGAACACCCACCGCAAATTTCATGCTTCTAGGCCCAACAGTTTTGGCTGGGTGTTGATGAATGAGTCAGTGACTCTTCTTTTTTATATATACAAGAAGACTAATATCTTACCCTTCTGCCCCAACATGGAGCCCTCAAAGCAGCTTGCAAATAATGTGTCACTAATATAGTAAACTAGCGAAAAGCGTACCCGCATTGCAGGAGTAACATTTCCCTATATGCCATTCCCCCCGGCACATAAACACCCCATGTGCCACTTCCCCCCACGTGCATCAACCCCCATGCGCCACTTACCCCCATGCACCACTTCCCCATGCGCATCATCCCCCCATGCACATCAACCCCCATGCGCAACTTCACCCAGGCGCATCAACCCCCATGCGCAACTTTCCCCCAAGCGCAACCTTCCCCATGCAAAACTTCCCCCCATGTGCAACTTCCCCCCCAGGTGCAGCATCCTCACCAGTGCAACCTCTTCCTGTTATAAATCCTCAGTGCACCAGGCACAGAGCACCAAATTGTCTGGATGTTGTTCAGTCTCCCATGTTAAGTATAGGACAAAAACACGTTGCCCCCTTTTCAGCCCCTGAAGGGTTAAATTTCTCCAGATGGTTCTTGGTGGGTGTTCAGGTGACAGAAGGAACTCCCAGAATTCCATGCTTCAGGCCCAGCAGTTTGAGCAGAATGTTGCTGAGTCAGCAATTCTCAATGCAAAGTATAGGGAGGAAAACGCATTGCGCCCCTTTTCACCCCCTTCCGGTTGGAATTTCCGAAAACTAGTTCTTAGTGCACCCGTCTGTCACAGAAGGAACACCCACCCCAAATTTCATGCTTCTAGAGCCGGCGGTTTTGGCAGGGTGTTGATGAGTCAGTGAGTGAGTGACTTTTCTCTTTTATATATTTATATATATAGCAGGTACATATAGATTTAATAAATAAATAAATTTACTATTAAAAACCCATAAAGAGCCAGACAAATTTTAGCATGTTACTAAGGACCCAATCCTATCAAATTTTCCAGCATTAATGCAGCTGTGTCAACATGGAGGCCTCCTCAAGTTAAGGGAACATTTGTTGTCTTACCACAGAGCTGTATTGTAGCTTCACTGGCCCAGGAAAGTTGGATAGAATTAAGCCCTAACACTGCAGTCCTATCCATACCTGGGCGTAAGCTCCATTAACTACAATGAGACAATGAGCGGACATACATAGGATCAGGCTCTGAAGGTGCAATCCTAACTCACCTGGCATATCTTCCTGTGGTGGGGGGAGCTTGGCATAATCCTGTGCACTGACCTGACCCCCCCACCCCCAAGGAGTGGGGCAGAAGTACATTATGTCACATTTGTGACACCTCCAGGTCAGCAAAGGACTTATGCCAGGTCTTATGCTGGCCCACTGGAGTTTAGGATTGCAGCCTATTGATGAATTACAAAAGGGTACATGCTGCTGAATAAACATCAGCCTAGCCTGAATGTTGGCAAGGAGAGAGCTAACCAATTGTCCCAGAGTAAGATACCAACAGAGAATGTAGTGAACCATGGTCCCAAATCTTTCAGAAATAGATACTGAAAAATCTGGGTGCCAGTAAGGAACAATTTATGCTTTTAAAAACCAGTTTTATCAGCATCAAACACTGCTATTTTAACTGAGTTTTGTCTTTTTAATTAAGCCACCATAAACAACTTTTTAAGTACATAGTTGTACAACTATACACGACCAGCATACTGCATTGTTACATGGCACCAACTTTTCCTTTTCTAAAATAAAAGGAAAATACAGTTTAAAATCTTAATTCATGCCCTTAAAATCAAAGTAATGTTAAAAGTTCACACGCCCACACTTTACTTCTGTAATGAAGGGAGAATTTCATTATAGCCTAATCAAAATGGCCAGCAATACCAGTCTATAGAAAGTCTGTTTTAAAATAACCAGCTTTACACAGCTTGATTCATACACATATATACTTGTATACAGTAGTTTGACAGTTAGTGGGAAACTGTGTTTGGACATAAGATGTTCAAGTTCACATCTATGCAATCACAAAATGGGTTAAGTAATTGGTAACTTCAGTCACATTATCTCAATTTTATGTTGTTAGGAAGATAAAATCAGATTTACTACTACATAACGCTGAGGTATGAGATTATCAAATACCACATTTGTAAGATACACAGATGTGAAAGGTGTACTTTCACTCTGGAAGTAACTTCTCAGCATTGTGTCTATAGGCAGAAGTAAAAACATTTAACTTTAAAGAAGCCATAGTTCATTAGTGTAGTAAAGGATTTGCTCATAAAATGGGCCAAAGTTTAATACCCAGTACCTATGCAGCTAAAAAAAGGTTTAATGTAGAGACTGCTACTCTACGTACCATTACATATTACAGCATTAATAAAAACACTACCAATGTGAGATTGTCACTCCTATTCCTTTCCAACCAAATTGCTGTATTATGATGCTGCTAAAGAACATGCACATGTATTTATTCAAAGAGCTCCAAGCAAATTCTCTACATTGCTGTCACATCAGTTTAAGACTAAAAATGCAATATATTCCACACCCAAAAGATATAGACAGTCAGGCTTTGGGAATTCTAAACTTTCTTTTACAAAAGATAAAATTCATATTATCAAACTCTTCCTTTAGAACTTTGGTATTAGCAGATCCTAGACTTCACAAGTGAACAATATTGAGGCTAAATCCATGGTATGTTATACTACTGTGTGGCTGAATACCTTTCCATTTCTGATGTTTTGTTTTTCAGTTTAAAAACTTCAGCAGTGAAGACAATTTAAAAATAGAGTTATATGAAAACAGCTACAGTTTGCATGCCATCTGGCAGTGATTAAACTTACTTGATCATAATGGAGAAAGCAATATAACATTAAGGAGACACAAATTCAGGCTAGAACATGTCAATATTGATAGGACTATGTTAGTCTTTATTGAACCTTAGGTGTACCACTTGCTCCCATCAGACTGGAAATGCTCATTCCACTAGTTTCTTTGCTGTGTTAACTGAAGGTAGATTTTCAGAACATGACATTAATCTCACGCTTATATTCCAATTTAGAGTGTACAAAAGCCTCTCAAGTTGTACCTTACTGTATGGAATTTAAGATTAAAATAAAACTTTATTTTTTTAGACAAAGTTTTTTTGCAATGTAAAAATATTCTAAGTATGTATAAACACAACTGGTGCGCACTTTAAGGGGGAAAAAAACCTTTAAAAATGTTTAGTTACAAGAGAACAGTGCAAGTCAAATTAATGAACAACTTAAATTTGGTGCCACCCAGTGTTTAACTTCAACATTACCATTACCAAATACAGAACATCTGTTCAAACATACATAATTTTTAAAATTTATTTTAGCTTCACTATGGTAAATTTGTGAAAGAGAAAATTTAATATCAAAACCAGTATAAAAATAACATGCAACTAAAATTTAAAGCAAATCCAGGTATTTTGAATTTTAAAGAAGACTCCTGCCCTTTCTATTATCAAAATTTTACAAGTTGACTTCAGGGTGAATGTTATTAGAAAAAAGACAATGCACTGTCAATATTGGGCACTAACTTGAATTGAGCATTTAATCAACATCCATGATAACTGAAGGGCAAGCAATTTTTATTTCGAAGCACAGGATTAGTTGATGAAAACACATTAAGCAAACATGGGAGTTTATAAGTGTATTTACACCCAGATGTAAAAGTCTAACCGGTAAGAGACAAAAATAGCTGTAATAATTTTTGTAACCTTTGCAAGTCCAACACCATCTGTTTCTTAAAGAAATATAAATACTTAAACACTGGGAAGGAGATTGGGTGGCTGTAACTACAAATGTTGTGCAGTTTCAGTCTTCTTAAAGATACGCATTTGAAACAAAATAATTCTTGAGGTGGTAAGCTGGAATGTATACCTTGCAGTTCCATTTAGATCTGTAAGTAAAAGAAACATATGAAAATATAATGCAGTAACTGTGCTATTATAATATTAGGACAAATAACATGAGCATTATATAAAATAACTCAAACTCATGATGGACGTTTCACTTTTCAATTTCCAGCGCTATTTTAATCTTCCATTTTTACAACTGAAAAAAGATTCATCTGTACATGACCCAACAAGTTCAATAATGTTAATTTTTAGGAATTTTGGATCCTGTACCCCAACATTTGCAGTATAAAATCCTACGTTCATGCAAATAATAGAATATTGTTCTGTAAGTTGGATGATAACAGAACAAGTGGCAAAGTCAAAAGTATTTGCACACTGTCTCTCAAAGCAGACGAACATTAGTCAGAGCTTGGCAGAAGCTTTGCCTGCAGAAGACCCTAGCCTCTGGCATCTCCAGACAAAGCAAGCAAAGAAAAATTCACATCTGAAACCAAGTGAGTGCCATTGTCAACAATACTCAGCCAGATGGACAAAGGTTTGCACCCGTAGAAGCAGGTACGTATGCTGAAAACCAAAGCTTTTCTGGTTTAAAAAGAAATCTTACATCATCAATATCTTCATCATCATCTCCAATATCATCAAACTGGATTTCATCATCATCACCAGGTCCAAATGTGTCGGTTTCATTAATTTTGGCTAAAACAAATTAAAAATTCATTTAGTGCATATATTTACAGCCTCCACCCTTTTATTCCCCTGTGCACCATCCCCCCACCTGTGGACCAGGCATCGGGGCACCACCACTACCACCTCCCATGCACCATCCTCCCCACTCTGTGCACCACTAGGCACCAAATTGGTTCTAAGTGGGTCACTTCATCACAGAACAAATATGCTCATATACTAAATTTCCAAAAATTGGTTGCTCACATCCTGGAAGGAATACCCTCCCCAAATTTCATGCTTTGAGGTCCAGCAGTTTTGACTGGACATTGATGAGCAAGTGAGTGAATGAGTGAGTGACCTTTCAATTTTATATATAGATGACATGCATTCTTACCATGCTCTGGAAGTTCTCCATATGCTTTGAGACTTCTGGCTTCATCTGCATTGTACTTCAGAATGACATCAGCTTTGTTATCCTAAAGAATACGAAGTCATTGGAAAATAGTAAGAATGTTTCTTGCTAAATTTTTATGGACTTTTAAAAGACTTTTTTCTTGAGTTCTATGTACTGTATCGAAAAGGCAACCCTGGAACCTGAATTGATTTTGTCATGATATGCTTTTGCTGGCAAAAGTCTATTTCATCAGATGCATGCAGACTCATAAAATATAAAATATTCTTCATGAATAACTTCATAAGTATAACTTATGTCTATAAAATGTTACAATGAACTGCACACAAAAAAATCTTAATAGCAACTGAGTAACATGGCTACACTTCTGAAATGTACAACCTAAAAACAGCTCCAGCACCATGTTTTTATTATTTAAACTACCTGAATTTACCCATCATTGTGGGGGTAAAATTTAAACAATATTTGTGGGTACCAGTGAGCAACAGGCACCACCATGCAGTGAGCAGTGGGCACCCCTGCTGAGCAGCAGGAACAGGGCACTAGGGATTGTCAATGCTGGGTGGCAGACACCTGCGGGCACTGGGTATCAGCAGTTACCAGGTACTAGTGTCCACTGGGCACTGACACACACCAGTGGGCAGCAGGCACCAGCAGGCACTGCACATCCCTACTGGGCACCACTGAGTGGTGGACACCACCAAGTTCCAGGAAGCACAGGGCTCCATGCACCAGCAGGCACCAAATCGGTTCTAAGAGAGTGTTTACATCACAGAAGGAATATGCGCCTCAAATTTAATACTTCTAAGTCCAGGGGTTGGAGCTGTGTGTTGATGAGTCAGCGGTTCTTCAAGGTTAAGTATAGGAACTAAAAGATGTTGTACCCCCTTACAGTTTGATTTTCTAAAAATCAATTCTTAGTGGTCACAGAAGGAATACCCTTCTAAATTTCACACTTCTAGGTCTGGCAGTTTTGGCTGGACATTCATGTGTTTGTGAGTGACTCAATCAGTGACTAGAAGTGTGAAATTTGGGGTGGGTGTTCCTTCTGTGATCGAGGGAGTCACTAAGAACCGGTTTTCAGAAATTCCAACCGGAGGGGAGTGAAAAGGGGCGCAACGTGTTTTTCTTCCTATACTTTGCACTGAGGGATGCTCTGTTCCAACCACCGGACCTAGAAGCATGAAATTCAGGGAGGGTGTTCCTTATGTCACATGAACACTCACCAAGAACTGATGTGGAGAAATTTAACCCTTAGGGGGCTGAAAAGGGGTGCAATGTGTTTTTGTCCTATACTTAACATGGAAGACTGACCAACATCCAGCCAATTTGGTGCTCGGTGTCCAGTGCAGGGGAAGTATGTTGTTCAGAGGGATGGGATGCACTGGGGAAGATGCTGCACATGGGGGCGTTGCGCATGGGGGAACTGATGCGCTTGGGGGATGGCCTACGGGAAAATTTTACTCCTGCAATGCGGATACACTTTTTGCTAGTTACCAATATATTAATAGTTTTGACAAAGATTACTATATATGAATGAATTTTATGTATATACCAACATAGTTGTATCAGAGTTTGGTAATTTAACTTAAATCTAAAGATATTAACATAATACCAGAATTTGGTAATTTAACTTAGTGTGCAATCCTAACCAATTTAGGCTGGCCTAACTTCTATGGCCTATCTTACAGTGGTGGTGTGGGTAGGATGGCATATGCCTGTGCATTTGCCTAATCCCCCAAGGAGTGGGACAGAAGTGCCTTACAGCACTTTTGTGACACCCCCAAGACAGCTCAGGATTTAGGTCAAGGCTTAGGCAAATCCAACTGGAGGTTAGGATTACAGCCTTAATGTATTGAAGTTTGATCCCTGGCTCTCCTCTTTTAACTTGTCAAGGATCTCTAAGTAGAGAAGCCACTGCTATTGTTCCTGATTTCCTATTGTGTCCAGGAACTCTTATTCTCAGTTTATGCTCTGCACAGTCATACAGATGAACTGGTGCTTGGCTTAAAGCTGAATCTTGAGTACCAAGGGAACTCAAAGAGGAAAAGGATTCTAGAAAGTAGTGACTTTTCTGTAGGTCTATTCCCTCACCTTCAGCCTGGTCACTGTATGTTGAAGCCACTGTCACTGTTTTGCCAATATAAGGGCAGTGGAGCTAGAATACCCTTGCCAAGATACCAGTTGCATGCATGCAAGAAAATGAGGTAGGATAGGGAAGGGGATGATCACTCCTTTAATCTCTCTCCTTCTCAGTCTAAGATACAGGCATTCCAGAACTTCTTTTGAAATGCAAAATTATCTTTACACTGGCCTTTAAATAGACTGTATTTAAGCATATTATAATATATCCAGACAAAAGAAAGTATAATTTAAGCTTCTCATATTTATTAACAGCAAGACACCAGTGACTCAACCACTACCTGAGAACTCCCATTACAAAGGAAATAAAGAATACTTACCTGGTAGTCTCTTAATCCGACCAAAATGATATCTGACGTATTTATCCAGACCTAGATTCCAAAAAACAAAAGATTAAATCCTATTTGTCTTAGCTTTTTCTTATTAATATTCAAACATTAAGAATATCATGACTTTTTAAATTCTTAAGAAGTGCAATCTTTTTCATTCCAAATGGTGTCCATTCATAACTTGGAAAATCCTACATATCACAGTACTATGAAACTATAATGAGCTGAAAGGTTTCTAAAGCTAACAATGACTTGTATTCAATAAGAAATAAAAGAAATGTTGAATTAAGCAGTTTCATTTGTCACTAGGGCATATCCTAGCTTGTATATCTTAGAATTAAAGTACCTGCTCAACTAGTAAGTATAGGATGCAACACTACATGGTGCTGAAAGAGATCCAGATCTTAGTTCACATGCAATCCTTCTGCCTATAGGCTTCATACCATTTAATTCTTTGAATCTTAGAAAAGGGCAACTACAAAGATTCAAATGCAGCAGTGTGATGCACTTTCAAGACTCAAAAAATCAGTATACCGGTACTCCCAAATTCAGAGTAACTACAGGAACACGTAAGAGACTTTACGTGCACCTGTAGTTACTGCAACACCTAGTGAAAACCTATGGGAAATTCATATTGGAATCCAGAGTAAGTTGTTCTTACACCAGAGCAAGGACTCTCTGTAGTTACTCTGGATTTTGCCCATATTTTCCTTTATCACCACCATTGCCCTAACCCAGCAGCAGGAATTTATGTTCTGGCTGCACAGTAAGATAACATGGCTTCAGTTAACAGCAGCATTGGTGGTAGAAGTGCAAGTGAAATGTAAATGTATGTTGCTGCCTCTAGCAGGTGGAGCACAAGAATGTGTATTTACTGGAAAGAGTCAAGAATGTTTTACAGTGGTACCTTGATTTATGAGCATAATCTGTTCCAGAAAATTGCTCATAAACCAAAATGCTTGCAAACCAAAGTGAGATTTCCCACTAGAAGTTATGGGAACTCAAGACAATTGGTTCCACAAACTTCTGAAGGCACCGCTCCTCTGCCTGTCTGGGAGCTGAATGGAAATGCCGAGCTGTCTCAGCACATGCAAGCTGAGGCAGCCTGTCATGGATTTCTGGGAAATCTTTGTCTTCAGGGGTGTACTGATGCTGTTATGTGCCCATGGCATGCATGACATTATGATGCCATGTGGTGTCATCACATACACTGGCTCTTCACAGCCAGCTGGAAAAAAACTCTCAGGCCGGCTGCAAAGACCGTATGCGCGGCTTAGCAGCTGAGTTGCACATGCGCACTTCCAAACCAGCCATGTTCTTCAGCTGATTCAGAAGGGTGCAGCTCAGCTGGAACTGTGCACATGCCCTTTTGAGCCAGCTGGGGAGTGTTCACTGGCTGGCAAAGAAGGACACATGCATGGCTCAGCTGGAACTGCACACGCACCCTTCTGAATCAGCAGGGGAGTGTACTCCAGCTGGCATAGAAAGGCGCTGGGGAGGAGGAAGTGCTATGTGGGTTGACATGCTTGCATCATTAAGTTTTATTGAAGAACACTTTGAGGTGTGATGTGGAAAAGAGGAGGAAAGAGTTTCATAGACAGAGGCTGACTACTCCAAGAACAGGAATAGCCCTGCAGAAAGCCTACAGAAGAGTAAAAGCAAAAAGGGCACAAGAGACTTCAGAGATGACACATGGAAGTAGAAAGTGTAGAAAATCTTGGCCAAAAGTCAGTCACAGAAGCATCAAGAATAAATGCAATTGCCTCAGAGCGTAAAAATGAGAAACATCTAGGAATCTTGGGCTGCCATTAACAAAAGAGACATAGAAAACACAGTGAGAAAGATAAGTGACCCCCCAAAAGGAAAGCATTGTCTAAATTCCTGTGATAAGATTTTCATGGCAACAGAGTTAGGAGCATCAGAAGCACCTGTCATATTAATGAGAAGGAAACACTAGATTTGCTCATAAAAAGGCTACTTTAAAAATGGTGAGAGCTGTTAATAGTGTAAAGGAAGGACAATGAAGGACCAGAATTATTGCAAAAAGAACATGCTTGAAAACAAAGTACAGGCCTTCCCCATTTATTGAACTGTTCAGGACCGGAACATCTCCAAAAGTGAAAACCTTTGAAAAGTGGTACCCAGTCTTTCTCAGCTTGCAAATGCAAAATGGCCATCAAAAATGATATAAATATCACTTGCAAAAGCCTAAACACATATTTATTAACACATTGCCAAAACATCACCAATTACAGTAAAATGGACAAAGCATGTGTGAAAATATATTTGAATTATTGAAGGAAGTCATAAGAAAATGCAAAAAAAAGTTTGATCACCATGTAATGTGCAAATCAAAATTAGGGAAGACAATTTCAGCCTTTAGACCAGTAGAGAGAGGTTGAAAGAATGGAGCATGTGTTGAATGAATGAAGGTATAATTGAAAGGTGTTGAAAGAGTGGAACCATAAGAAAATAGGGGACAACAGTACAGCAATCACAAGAAAAGAACAGAATGAATCATAGAATCATAGAGTTGGAAGGGACCTAGTAGGTCATCTAGTCCAACCCCCTGCCTGTAGCAGGAATGAGTATAAGATAATACAGAGGCCAAAATCAGGAGATTGCCCAAGTGTGCAATCCTAAACACACTTTCCTGGGAGTAAGCCCCATTGACTATAATGGGACTTACTTCTGAGTAGACAGGGTTATGATTGCACCCTTAATCTGTCATGAAATCAGACTGGCTCGCTTCAACCTGAAGAAAGAAATCGAAGGAAAAGAACTAAAGATAAAGGCAAGCAAGGCTGAAGTACAGGTTCAATTTTGTTATACATTGATTTTTTATATATATGGATTTGACTCAACATGAACAACCACTGCAAATCACAGGTTTTTTTTGCTTCTCTGCTGTTGTAGAGAGGTAGTCATGCAAGCTATCATTCCATTGTTTTCAGTTCCAGAATCCAACCCTTGCAGATATTAAGGCATTACCTTATTCCATTAGGTTCAACAGAGGAGCAAGAAATCTGAAAGTGTGTCTAAACCTATTTTTCCATTGTTTTCTTTATACACTTTTTTAATCCATGGGAAGTTCTGGAACAGAACCCTAGTGGATAATGAGGGACATCTGTACATGGAAATTCACACTAGATCCTGATAATTTTTCTTGATAAGGTAACAAAATATTCAGCAGCAGAAGAACAAGCAAGTAAGATTTAGAAGAACAAATAATCTCAGCTATGGAATAAGAAGAGATATATTTAGCTTTAAAAAAGCAAGGATGAAGTAGAGAAACGAAAGCCTGTATTCAGAAGTCAGAAGGGTAATTCCATATCTCTAGTGACACTCAGTTGCAACAAAGGATGAGAATAGATATAGTGCTATCAGCCAAGGCTGTGTGCAAAAGAGTTGAGCATCTAAAATACAGAAATGTATCTACAATATAGAAATGCCAAGACCGATCCCATACCAATAGCTGGGAGCTATTGTATTTTATTGTATACAATACAATATGTATTGTATACAATAGCTATTTGTATCCCATACAAATAGCGGGGTATTTTCTATACCAAAATAGAAGTGATATCAGGTTATTGTCCTGATCTGACAATAACCTGATATCACTTCTGTTTTGTGGAGATACTACTCAAAAAATGGTCAAGGGAGATTACTTAATCCTTCATCCGCACATAGAGCCTTAAATTAGCTAGTCATCATCAGTCCCATCATCCACTTTAACAAAGCACTGAAGCTGTTGGAATAGGAGTGATCATCATAAGTGCTGTGGGCCAGGTGAAACCCCTGGAATCAATTTCTCTGGCACCTATTATAATTGGGTGCTCCCAGCATAATTGGACTATTTCATATCTTGAAATTATGACCAAGATTTGCATATTTTGTGTTCTGCCATTTGCAGCTATGGAGGTTTTTGTCTGAGAACGTAGAGCTTACTTCTGGCCATCATCTGCTTAATGATATCACTTCCGGCCTTCAGCAGGTGCCATGAATACTGTTCACCCACAAATGACACAAATTTGACACTCCTGAATTAGAATCAGTCTAGGGAAATAAAGCTGAACCATCTTTTAATATGAAAACCTACTACCCATATTTTAAGTTGATTACTGCTGCCTGATAGTCTTTCCTTGTTTAAATGTGTGCAGGGAACAGGCATACGAATGCATTTGTGGAGTGATGGGTGTGTGCCCAGCCAGCATGACCTAACCCAGTAACATTGTTTTGGCATTGTTTCCAGAACTGATGGCAGAAGACCTCAGATCCACAGGCAGGAAGGTCATATTTCTGATCCATCCCAGCTGACTGCCATCAGAAAACCTTGCTTGTTCCAAAATTCTAATGATGCTACCACACCTTGCTGACACAGCAAGGTTAACTTTATGACACAAAGCTATCTGCTACGAACTTCCAAATATGGGAAACAAGTTAACCCCAAGCTAACTGGGCAAGAGGCGCTCTTTCAAGTGGGTGTTCCTCTTTCATTTAGCAGGGGAGAGTAACTGGCCCCACACACCCCTGCAATGTCTGTTCTAGTGGCTTCTGCTGATGTTCTCTTGCATTTTAGATTGTGAGCCCTTTTGGGACAGGGACCCATTAAATATTAATTTTTTTCATTTCCTTTGTAAACTGCTTTGAAAACTTTGAGTTGAAAAGCGGTATATACCATAAATACTGTAGATAAAAAGCAAAAAGAAGATCTCTAATTCTATCCAATCAGCTCCATTAAACAGGCACATTAATCAAGCTGTGGACCTCCTGAATGTGCTACCACACTATCAGCCAGGTGTAAAGACAAAGGCAGCAACCATCCAGGACCACCTAACAAAGAAAGGTCCTTTGGTTAGCTCATCCTACAAAAGATCTCATAGAATCCTATGGAGGGAAAAACCAATAAAACCAGAGTCACATGATTCTCAGACATTCATTCGCCTTCATTCTATTTTCAACAGAGGATCCATCCACAAATCAGAAGTCACTTTTGGACATTTCTGTACGACATTCTGGCACCCAATGAGTTGAATGGAGTGAGTTGGGGCCCAGTGTGGCCTGGAACTGGCCTTTGGGGACTCCTAAAAAGGTATAATATCACAGCCCAGCACATGGGTTCACAACCCAATTTGAGAAACAGTCTATATTGACTCAGTATAGGAAGCTGCCCCTTTGCAGCTGCAATCCAAGTATATCCATGCCTACCAGAATTGACTACCCACTTCTTTCCCTGAGCACTACTGAAGTGCTGGTGGATAGGCAACCTTCATGTGCCACATTAATGAATGCTCCTTCTCCTTAGGAAACAGTTCTAGCTCTAGCCTTGCTTCTCTTCCATTTCTGCAGCAGTTCCCAAAATTTTTGGTCTCTTGAGCTTGTTAGACTCCTAAAAATTATTACTGAATTCCAAAGAGCCTTTATTTAATGTGAACTCACGCCACTCAGCGCCAGACCAAGGAAAGGCTTCCCTGTTCCACCTCAGCTTCTGCTACACGGAAGTCAGACAGGCCAGAGATGAACACAAGGAAGAATGGCGGGCCATTTCAAAAATATCATCTTGTGGGGGGGGGGAGGGTGGGTGGCTAAGGAGACACAGATGGACAAACGACAAGAGTATGATGTGAATTCATAGTGCTACCTTGGGCAGCCATCTGGAAATAAAGCAGGGTCCTTATCTGCTGATCCAGATATGACTCAATGTGGGTGACAATCCCATGACTAGTGGCCTCAACGATGCCCTAAATGCAACTGAAGGGTCTCAGTTGCATTTACCCTGCCAAATCAAAAGGTTGTTCTACTTGCCTCTACACAGGATACTTGCACACAAATCATATATCTGCATGCAACCCAATGGACACATGTTCCATATGTTTAAAAAACATACTTGTAACTGCACATATCAAAGGAACTTGATCATACCTTTTTCCTCAATTTTCCTCTGATATGACATAACCTCTTTACACCATCAAAACACAATGCTTCCAGTCTGCCATTTCCCAACATCTTGATAACTTGAGCATACTCTGAAAGAAATTATGTAGCATTCAGTCACGATTGTTGTACAGAAGAACAATAGGTTATTTGTTTAATGTTAGCTTATCTTTGCTTAAAAGTGTTTTGGAGGTTTTAAAAACAACCAGAAACAAAACCTTAAGTTTTAACACATGCTTGTTGAATTTCACACCACAAATAATGAATATAATGATAAAATGTCACGATTAAGATGCCTGCATCTAACACAACAAAATTAATGTATTCACCAAATAATCAATCTGTGAAACCTGAGAAAGTAAGCCAAATCATTTAGTAACTTCTGATATATTTTGGAGCTAAGTGTCTTCTTCCACATTTGTAACAAAATGGAGGCTGATTTATGACCAAGATGAGACTCCAGGAGCAGCAGAAACAGTATCAAGCAAGAGCCATTTGGACAGTTAGGGCTCTAACTATGTTAACAAGATAGATTGCCTTGAAAAGTCTCATTAGGTATACTAACAGCATATCCTAAATTCTGTTCAGCAAATGTAATCAAGATGGGTATACAAAAATATATTTCCACAATATTTACAGCATATAAAGAATATAGGGAACTTGCCAATAAAGAGTAGTAACACCACAATAAATTCATGTGACAGTGCAGGCAAGTATGTCTAACAGGTATGTCTGCAAAGCTAGACAAAAATCAGAGAAGTCTGACAGAACAAGAATGTCACTTGATCTTGATAACTATACAACAATATCTTATGTAGTAAATTCCAATTTGAAACTCCAGGTCACTACTGGTGATAGGTAAATTTTAAAAAAAGTCAGGACCACTTTCTACATAAAAAGAACACAAAATGACCTTTCTTACCTTGTCCATCTTCTTTGAACACCAATTCTCTTTTTTCTGATTCATTTTCATTCTTACCTCGTCTTCTGTTTTTACCTCCCTTACCTAAATTATGAGAAAATGACAACAGTTATTCAAAATGTGAAATCTTGAATGCCAACTAGTATTGAGAAATGAGTGTTTCCAAGTCCTTCAAACACCCTCACTCTCTTTTTTCAGAGTTTGGAAGTACAGACTCGCTCCCATTTCTGTGCCTCTTCATGGCCAGAACAGTAAGCATGGGTATTTTTTCCTTTAACAAAGTGAAGCTCAACCAGCCTGCACACTACTCAGCAGTATTTCACTTGGTTAAAAGAAGAAACACCAGTGCCTACAATGCTATTACATATAAATAAAGGAGACACACATGAGCTGCTATGTTATTTAAATAGCATGCCCCAGTATCAGTGGGGGGGGGGGGGGGTCCATGAAATGTATCCTTCATGGATATGAGAATCAACGATACTATATTTTTCAAATTTCTCCTTTCTCCAAGAAGCTCTTGGTTGTTGTACATGGTTCCTCCCCTCCTTCCATCCTCACAAAAACCCTGTGAGAAAGGTGAGGCTGAGATAGTGAGTGGCCTATGGACTATCCCCATGATTGTTTTACTCTGACAATCACAGAAAAGAAGGAACAAGCCAATTACGTTTGATTGGCTACAAGCTACAGCAAACAGGTGTTGGTTGTTATGATGATGATGATGATGAACTATTTCACAGTCGCCAGGTGTTTTACTGGAACTGGTTCTACTGTGATTCGGTACCTATCCAAGGAACTAGGAATCACAAAGGTATTATCTCAATATGTGTGAAGTTCCCAGGAGTGCTGTTTTTTTGTCACTGGGCAGTTGTGATCCTCTGGAGGCCCATGAAGCTTAGATGTTCCTGGAGACTTAAAATTAATGGAATCACTCCAAGACCACCAATTACTGTATTATTATTGGAATAACAGGGGCCTTCTTTTCCCAGATTCTCTGAATTTCTATGTGTAAGTCCTTATGCCACAAGATTTTTTCATCTTCCTTCTCTTGAAGCTGATGATCTCTGGGTATTGCAATGTCAATGATCCAGACTTGTTTTTCCTCAACTAAGGGGATGTCTGGTGTATTTTGTGGTGGTTGGTTTGAATATGGAAGTACCACAGGATTTTGGCCTGTTCATTCTGGACTATCTTGTCTTATTATTATTATCCTGCCTTCCTCACCAGGACTCAAGGCAGCTGAAGTGTCATGAAGTGGCAGACAGTAGCTTCAACAAAATACACAAGATACAAAAAGATACAAGCCATCAGGAGAGTTTGTTACAAGGAAGCAAAAAGAAACAGAAAAGGGGGAAATCTTTAAAAAAACATGTTCTTGAACACCCATATTCTATTGGTGAAGTATACCCATACTCTATTGGCTTTTCTGAAGGGGTTTAAAAACACATTGCATTTTGGTGTCTTGGGATTTATTTTCCCAAAATTAAAACAAGATTACTTTTCCAGCAGGAAATGCTGTTGCTGCATATACTGACACTAATATCATCTACCTAGTACAGGGGTCTCCAAAACGCAGCCCAGGAGCTCGAGATATAACCCCCCTTGCAATCAGGTCCGCACCTCCAGAGCCCTGGCCCCCCAATGCTCCAGCAACCTTGAATGGGGAGGAATCTGCTGAGGAGGAGTGAATTTTATGTGAAGGGAAGCTGGTATGCCTTTGTATTTGTACCTTAAGAACCTTGGTCTCTTTTCCTTTCTTGGCAAAACGTGTGTCCTTAAGGTAGATCCTCCCTGTTCCTGAGCAGTTATGTCTGTGAGACTGCAATCCTATCCTATCCAGAATTGTGAGAATCTTATCCTTTTCCAGGAAGTAAGCCCCACTGACTATAATGGGGCTTACTTCAGAGGAGATATGCATAGGATTGGGCTGACTATAATTCAGGACCATTCTGTCTCAGAGTCAGATAACTCGTGTCTCCATGTGTTTCTGGCTTTGTCTGTATGTTTTTGTCTTGGCTGGAACATAGGTAGGTTCATAGTTCCCTTGTATTATTATTGCAGGCCTCCATCAGTCTTGAAAGACTATGGTATTGTGCTCAGCGCTGCATACGTTGCATGCGAAGCACGAAAGCCTGGTTTGGATTGTGATGGAGGATAGGCTGTTACCCAAGCAGCAAATCCCCTCTCTCCACGCCACTGAATTAGTCCAATGGAAAGGTAGAGCCAATACGATTTGATCCAGCTGGTGTCGCAGAACTGGGCTAAGGACAGGAGCTCACCCTGTCTTGTGGTGCCGACCTGGGTCTTGAATCCTGGCCTTCTGGTTAACAGGCACAGTGTCTTAACCGCTTGCGCCACCCACAGCCCTTATTATTATTATTATTATTATTATTATTAGCCAGTATTATAGTTTTCATGTTTATTTGTGCTGCATTAAAAACAATATTTTTTTATGAATAAGTTAATTAAAATTCATTAATATAAATTCTGCCTTGAATGCATTAGTTTATGTACATTTATGTAGACTTATTAAAATTAGAAATTTAAATTAATTCCCTCCCTGCCCCAAGCACAGTGTCACAGAGATTATGTGGCCCTTCAGCCAAAAGGTGGCCCCTGACCTAGAACATTTTAAATGAAATTGATAACTTATTAAAATGAACTTCTGGCACAAAATGTAGTAACATCACAATTTGCTTATGGCCAGCTTTGAATGCCCCTCAGGAGATAAAGTAGGATAAAAATTTTTAAGTAAATAGTAAGTTAAGAAACCAATCCTATGCATTTCTATTCAAAACAAAGGCTACAATCCTAAAGACATTTTCCTGGGCGTAAGACACATTGAACACAATTGGGCTTACTTTTGAGTAGACATGGTTAGGATTGTGCTCTAAGTCGCGTTTACTTGATGGGACTTACTCCCAGGTAAGTATGGATAGGATTGGGCACCAAGTAAGAATGTAAATAAATGTTAACCTGTAAATTTTGGGTAAGAAGACCCAACCCACATGTCCATGTCATTACCTCTTGTGCCCCTGTCAGGACTGAGGCACTAAGAGACAGGATGGTGGTTCTTGAGCATATCAGTCCTGAACCCCATTCTGAGGATGATCTGTCCCAGTCCCCCAGCCCAGGAAGTGACGTCATGGCCAGAACAGGAAGTGCCATCACTGTGATGCCAGTGCTCCTCCATGTCTACTCAGAAATGAGTCCCACTGTGTTCTATGAGACTTACTCCCAGGAATGTAGCCTAAATGTCCCTTTCTAAGATGGCGGTGCCCAGCATCTTGTAACTCCTCTGAAATGAAGACCTCCCAAGGGGATCCTAACCCCAACTTACAGAACCAGTGGAGTAGTGGTTAGGGAGCTGGATTGAGACTTGGAAGCCTGGGAGACCTTGGGTCAATCAGTCAGTCCCTCTCAGCCTCACCCACCTCACAGGGCTGGGATGTTGTCAGGACACAGGGGAAGTGGAACAAAGCATTGGAAGCTGCCTTGGGCAGTTGTTTTGTAAAGAAGGGCTAGAAAGACTTTAAATAAAGTCAGCAGGAATTTTTTCCGGATATCCAACTGGAATCTCCTTTCTTGCAGTTTGTACCCATTGGTTCTAGTTCTGCCTTCAGAAGCAGCTATGAACAAATTGCCCCCTTCCTCCCTATGACAGCCCTTCAGGTATCTGAAGAGGGCAATCATGTCTCCTCTCAGCCTCCTCTTCTCCAGGCTGAACATCCCAAGTTTCCCCAACCTTTCCTCCCTTCCATCCCACTGATCATTCTTGTCGCTCTCCTCTGGACTTGCTCCAGTTTGGCTGCATCTTTCTTAAAGTGAGGTGCCCAGAACTGAACACAGTACTCAAGGTGGGCAATAAGTAACCTGACAATGTCCCACTGACTCTAATGGGGCTTACTTCTGAGTAGACCTACATGGGAGTGGGCTGTGAAGCTACCCAGTTACCCGGGAGTAAGTCCTATTGACTATCATGGAGCTTACTTCTGAGTAGACCTACATGGGAGTGGGCTGTGAAGCTACCCAGTTACCCGGGAGTAAGCCCCATTGACTATCATGGAGCTTACTTCTGAGTAGCCAGAGAGACAACTGAGGTAAGCCAGCGAGGGGTAGAAGGTGGAAGCTCCGTCTCAGCCCCACCGGGCCCGGCCTCCCCCCTGGAAAGCCCCAACGGCCGGCGGGGCCACGAAGGGTGCGTGGGGGTCGGTGAGGCAACGGGAAGAGCTGGCGTCGGCGGAGGCCTCACCTTTATTCTTGGGCATGGTGGCTGCGTCTGCTCAGGGCGGCGGTGGCGGCCAAGACACCGAGCGAGCTCTCCGGGCGACCCTGGCAGGGGAAGGAGCGTGACGATGACGCGAATCTCGCGAGAACAGCCCCGCCACGCGCTGAACCCTCGACGGCCTCGAGAGGAAAAGGAGCTGCGCGCCTCCTCCGCCCCTCCCCTCCCCTCCCGCCCCGCGTCCGCCTCGCTCGCCTCCTCTCTCGCGCCCCCTGCAGGCCGGAGGGCGGACGCCCACGGCGCTCTCAGTCACCTGTGGGAGGAGCAGCCTGAACTCCCCGCCTACGGAAGCACACGACGCCACGCAGGTCTCCTCAGAAGTAAGCCCCATAGCAGTCAGTGGGACTTACTCCCAGGTAACAGTGAATAGGATGGAAGTCTCACAGCCTAAGCCCAGGCAGGTCTCCTCAGCAGTAAGCGCCATGGTAGTCAGTGGGGCTTACTCCCAGGTAACACTGGATAGGATGGCAGTCTCACAGCCCATGCCCAGGCAGGTCTCCTCAGAAGTAAGCGCCATGGTAGTCAGTGGGGCTTACTCCCAGGTAACAGTGAATAGGATGGAAGTCTCACAACCCAAGCCCAGGCAGGTCTCCTCAGAAGTAAGCCCCATAGCAGTCAGTGGGGCTTACTCCCAGGTAACAGTGGATAGGTTGGCAGCCTCAAAGCCCAAGCCCAGGCAGGTCTCAGCAGTAAGCTGCATGGTAGTCAGTGGGGCTTACTCCCAGGTAACAGTGAATAGGATGGCAGTCTCACAACCCAAGCCCAGGCAGGTCTCCTCAGAAGTAAGCCCCATAGCAGTCAGTGGGGCTTACTCCCAGGTATCAGTGGATAGGTTGGCAGCCTCAAAGACCAAGCCCAGGCAGGTGTCCTCAGAAGTAAGCGCCTTGGTGGTCAGTGGGGCTTACTCTGAGATATCAATGGATAGGTTGGCAGCCACAAAGCCCAGACAGGTCTCCTCAGAAGTAAGCGCCATGGTGGTCAGTGGGGCTTACTCCCAGGTATCAGTAGACACGTTGGCAGTCTCACAGCCCAAGCTCAGGCAGGTCTCCTCTGAAGAAAGCACCATGGTAGTCAGTGGGACTTACTCCCAGGTAACAGTCCATAGGTTGGCAGCCTCAAAGCCTAGGCAGGTCTCCTCAGAAGTAAGCCCCATAGTAGTCAGTGGGGCTTGCTCCCAAGTATCAGTGGATAGGTTGGCAGTTTCACAGCACCAGCCCTGGCAGGTCTCCTCAGAAGTAAACTGCATGGTAGTCAGTGGGGCTTCCTCCCAGGTATCAGTGGATATGACAGTCTCACAGCCAAAGCAAGTCTCCTCAGCAGTAAGCGCCATGGTAGTCAGTGGGGCTTACTCCCAGGTATCAGTGGATAGGTTGGCAGCCTCAAAGCCCAGGCAGGTCTCCTCAGAAATAAGCCCCATGGTGGTCAGTGGGGCTTACTCCCAGGTATCAGTGGACAGGTTGGCAGTCTCACAACCCAGGCAAGTCTCCTCAGAAGTAAATGCCATGGTAGTCAGTGGGGCTTGCTCCCAGGTAATTGGAGTTCCCTCCACCTCTTTTTGACCCTGATCAAAGTCAAATGACTCCCTAACCCCTTCTCTGATGAGTACTGTTCATAGAAACCTGCTCCTTTTCCATGTGTGAGCTGTCCCACTTATGAGTACAGGCATCCCCTGTTCATTTGGTGGGGTTGGGCCCAAAGCTGTTGTGAAAAGTGGATATGTGGATATACTTTTTCTAGAGAGCTTCCAATGTTGCTTCCAGTGTTTTTTTTAAGCTGGCAAACAGCAAATTACTATCTTGCAAAAATTCCTGCTGTCACACAAAGATTTCTGCAAATGGATCTCATAAATGTCTTTGGGAATGGGAAAAAACCAGGAGCTAAAGCTGGTGTACATTTATTCTCTCTCACACACTTAAAGGACACCAAAACTGATTTAGGGCGCAATCCTGAGTAACTACGGGGAGTCCTTGCTCTGGTGTAAGAACAATTTGCTCTGGATTGCAATATGAATTTCCCATAGGATTTCACTGGATGGTGCAGTAACTACGGGTGCACATAAAGTATCTTACGTGCTCCCGTAGTTACTCTGGATTGTAGGGTTAATCACCATGTCATATGCAAACCAACAGGGGGAAGGCAATGATGAGTCTTTAGACTAGGGGTCTCTAAACCCCAGCCCTCAGACAAGCTCTGTAATGTTCCAGAGGAGAAGGGAGCTCTGCCATCCACACCTCTGGAAGGTATTTTGAAGGCTGGAGAAGCTGCACACACCTCCTCTGTGTAGGAAAGTGTGTTGGATACTGATTTGAATTCATTTATTCATAAGTTCCATAACTAATATATCCATTTATGTAAATTTATTCAAATTTGAATCATAAGTCAATTCTTTTTTTTTCTTTTGGCCCCCCAGAAAAATAATGTAGGCTTTCTGCCCAAAGGTTTAGAGACCCCTGCTTTAGAGCAGCAGAGAAAGAGGTTGAAAGAGCAGAACACGCACTGAATGAATAACTTCCAGGTGTAATTGAAGTGTAACATAGCAGAACCATCACAAACCATCAGAAAGTGGGGGAAGCCATTACCAAGGGGGGAGTTATTCACATGCCTGAACAGATATAAATCCCACTATGGTTGCAATCTTCAAGACACTTTCCAGGGAGTAAGATCGATTGAATACAATGGGGCTTATCATGAGTAGACATGGTTAGGATTGTACTCTATGTTCAGTAAGACCTACTCCCTAGAAAAATATAGATAGGATTGCAATTTGATAGCTTTTTTCAAATTTGCTCAGTCAAAAATACAGGGTGATTGAAAAGTAACTTCCTGTATGATGTGTGATCAATAAATATCAGGACTGGTGCTATAAAAAGAAAACTACTAAATGTAACAAATTGGCATTTAATCTCCGTCAAAGTACGGTAATCCCTTCAGAAGCCACACCTTTAATCCAGTGCTGTTTCCATTGATGGAAGCATTCCTGGAACTTGTTTTCTGGGATAATCAGCAGCTGCCTCATTGCATTCACTTGGATTTTCTTGACATTCTGAAATCTTCATCCTTTCAAATGGAATTTAATTTTTGGAAAGAGGAAAAAGTCGCAAGTGGCGAAATCTGGGGGATATGGTGGCTGTTGGACTTGGGGGATGTTGTGCTTGGCCAAAAACTGTTGTACAAGCTGTGCTGCATGGGCAGGTGCATTGTCATGGTGCAATTACCATTCACCAGATGCATGCAATTCTGGCCTTTTCCGATGAATAGCATCCCGTAAATGCTGCAACGCGTCACAGTAGTACTCCTTGTTTACTGTCTGATCACGTGGAGCATACTCATGATGAAAAATCCCCTTATAGTCGAAGAAAACGATCAAGAGTGTCTTCACATTGCTTCAACTCATTCGTGCTTTCTTCCATCTCTGAGAGGTTGGGGTCTTCTGCGAAGACTGAGCCTTGGTTTTGGGATAATAGCCATAGACCCACAATTCATCACCTGTTAAGACAGTTTTCAAGAAGTTTTATGTTTGACACAATCAAGGAGATCGTGCGCAACTGAAACCAGTTTCTTTTCAGTCAGCTGAAAACAGTTTTGGCACAAACTTGGCTGACATGCATCTCATACCCAAATCTTCAGTGAGAATGGATTGAACTGAACCATAACTAATCTGCACATCCTCCATTAACTCAGATGGTGATTCGACAATTTCTCCTCACAACTACATCTGCAGTGTTTCTCAGTTCTGCTGGTTGTGGGTCTCCCAGAACGTTTGTCACTGCTGACATTTTGTCGGCCATCTTGAAAATGTTTGAACCACTCGTATACTCCTGTGCGGCTCATACACTCCTCCTAGCTCTTTTTGGAACTTTGCATAGGTCTCTGCGCAGGTTTTGGCAAAATTTGATGCAGATTCTCTGTTCAACTTTCTCTGTCATGGTTAATGTGACGACCACACATTACACATGTTGCTTCCAAGCACTGCTGTAAAGAAAGGAAGTGAGCTAGGATGTTAAAACTTAGTGTGCTTGCTTGGGGTCAAGGTCAATCTGTGCCAAGTGGCTTCACTCTGTGTATTTTAGCTCCTTTACTATGGCACCAGTCCTGATACTTATTGATCACACCTCGTATGCCTCACACTCAGAGGGACTTTGCGATGCTGTGATGAAAAAGTTGTGGTTATTGTGGAGGATTTTACATCTAATTCTAAAGTTCTTCTTTTAAAGTTCAATTAGAGAGCCAGAGAAGGGGTAGGCCTGAGATTATCCTTACTCTCTGCCAGCACTTCAAAATAGGCTCACTTTCTGATGAGAAGAGTTGAAGGCTGCTGAAGAGTCCTAGGTACACATAAAGGGACCAAGTATCAACCAGGCAGATTAGGTTCTGTTTATGTTGGTCTGTATTCTCTGGAAGAATGGGGGAGTGAGAGCTTGGCACTAGGCATCACTGCCTTGGATCAGCATCACTGACAACTTAGAAGCCTACCCTTTTCATGACAAATGACCTTTTCTTGACCTTTGGAAGCAGAAGCACTGCAGGGTGTCCCATTTCTCTAAAACCCAGCATGAAACAAGAGGCTTCCCCCATAGATCTCTGTGCATGCTGGAAGAAATAGAGCGCAAAGCATTTCTGCTTACAAATCCTGACTAGCTTCCAAGTCAAGCCAAAATATATGGTATCTAACATGCGCAGGTTTTATTCAACCAAACTATAGTACTGTATAACAAGTTAGAAACAATGCCAACGATGGGTGCAATCCTGAGTAACTACGGGGAGTCCTTGCTCCGGTGTAAGAACAATTTGCTCTGGATTGCAATATGGATTTCCCATAGGTTTTCACTAGGTGGTGCAGTAACTACGGGTGCACGTAAAGTCTCTTACGTGCTCCCGTAGTTACTCTGGATTGTAGGGTTATTCACTGTTTTTGTAGCAAAAGCTTTGGAGAAATAAGTGATAACTTGATACATGCATTTGTTAATATCTTTGAAATTTTATTTGCTGTATAAATTGTTTCTTTTGAAGATTACAAAACCTGCCTTTTGACAAGGATACAAGCAATTGTATTTTTCCAGGCCTGTTTGTGGTTATGTCTGGAACAATTCCAATTATGCATGTACAGTATTAACATACTTCTAACCCTCTTTCAATAAACATATTTTTCAGTACTTTAACCATTTTGTCAGGTTTTGATTCCATTATACTAATACAAGCATCTGACAGATGCTATTTTAATGTTCTACTATATAGGTACATACTGTTGAAATCTTTTCTGTACCTTAGATTTGCATGCCATGCTGAGAAAGTCAATATAAAGAATGATTGTACAGAACTGTAGAAAAATATTTTCTGATATTTAAAAAATCTTATGTAGATTCCCAACCCCACCCGGACCCCCTTCACTAGAACTGAAAAATAATTACATCCCTTATGAGTGCACTTTCCCTTTGATTAGGTCAGAAGATAAAGCTAATCATATACATAATTTTTCATGAGTTAAAAGCCATTCTTTACTTCTTAACAAGGATTTACATGCCATAAAGCCTTCCTTTCCATTCTCAGAAAAGCAGTGCTTTAGTAAGGATCTATTACATTTATGACAACAGAAACCTACATACACTTATTTGTCTATGCCCTGATTCTGTATTTAAAAATCAGTTTTAAATACTTCACTTGTTTATTCGTTACTAGACAGCTAATCTAACAAGTACTGTAGCAAATGTTTTTCTTTGCTCTCAGATACTGAAAACATAACTAACCAATTACTTTGCTTCACTAGTCAATCTAACTCAAACTTGCCTTCTATTTATTTATAATCTCAGCTTTCCTGTTTTGTAGATTAAATAGTATAGAAGGAATTTGGGATTTGTCATAAAGCCAGATCTAGCTTAGCACATGGGTCAGCACAGTGCTTATAGGAGCCAAGTCATACTGTCTGACATCTTATCAGAGGGTTGCTCAACTGGCCTCAGATATTGCTTCACATTATTAGAAAGATAATCTAGGGCTGATAGAATTTTTGCTGCATATCTGTCAAGTGTCACCAAATTCTGGATCTCTTTGTTTATATTATAGTTCTTAATTATACTGTCATAGGAGTGGGAAAGAAAATGTGAAGCATATTTAAATGAAATAGTCCTGTGGGCACTAAAAATGAAAAGTGGTAATAATTCAGCCATGAGGTTTAAAGTGTCAAGTGGTATCTAAATAGACATTCCAATTTTTCTTACCACAGTTATGAATACACAGGAAAGATGGGTGTGAAGAAAAAGAGTGCATACGAAGACAACTGCTCATCAGAGCTTTCTCCTATAATATAATTTTCCCCCAATAAATTATACTTCTTAATAATCTGACTTCAGAAATTGCTCCTTAGGTTCATTAGTTCTAGATCTAATTTTATGAATACATGATTTTGGGCATCTTGTTTGAACATGACAGTATTCATTGATGTTACTATTTTAAGCCACAGAAGAAGAGAAACAGCAGAGCGATACATTTGAATATTTTTCTCAGACATCAAGAAATCATGTTTTTTATACAATTCAGAGTCAAACGGTATAGTAGTTTAAATACAGTACCAACCTAAGAAATGGGGCAAAGAGAAAAGGGTGCATTTAAACTGATTTTTCTGTACTTTTAGAATGAGGAAACGTAAACATTTCCTGGTGTTGTACTTAAACAGCTTTCATAAATATAACTGGGCTGGTGTGAGCTTATCTATATACAAAATGAAGCCAACCATAACTAATAATTACATTTGCCTATGTTTTTATTAGTTATGGGATTGTGGCACATGAAGGTCTGATCCACCTCTTCTAGTGATCAAAAACAAAAGCCCAGTCTTGAAGCAGTCACTATCATTTAAATCACTTGCATTGTATAACAGCATCATAGGATTCAACGTCTCCAATGAATATGCTACTTTTCTCATTTTATATTGATATGCAACTATAAAATATAAAAAACTAACATGAATGAAAAGTTACCACTTTTGAAGATTGGACAAGTTTTGTTTGAAATTAATCAAGCTTATTGCTACGAATGCTGACCAAAGTAAATGTGGACTTGGATAAAGGAGCACTTTGTTAACATTCTTTTGTGGAATTCAGGTGGAAGTTCTGACTCCAACAGAAGCTATGATATTGTGAGACCTTCAACAAGAAAAACTTTCTGTCCCAGAGTCTGAGTAACAATTAGGATAGCCTTGAATCTGGCTGTGCAAAGTTGTTTTGTAAACATAGTTTAATCATTTCCCTCTTTAAGAAACCTAAATGATACCTTTTTCATGAGACTAGAACCTCAAATACAGAACAAGAACCCTCTAACCACAAAAGAGAAGTAATAATTGCTGATAGACAATAGCACAGAAGAAAAAGTCTAAATATTTCAATAAAGTTCCTTGATTACAAAGCTTGTCTAAAAACTCCATGTTTAGAAATTTCTTTAGAATTATGAAATGCACTATGTAGTTGATATCCCAGAGGTGAGATCTGCAAAAAAGAAGTTTCTCAAAGTTAAAAAAGAATGCTACACATTGCAGACTTATCCTTGCTTACTTTTTGAAAACAAAATCATATAGAGCACAATCCAGAGTAACTATGTGGAGTCCTTGCTCCGGTGTAAGAACAATTTGCTCTGGATTGCAATATGAGTTTCCCATAGGATTTCACTAGGTTGTGCAGCAACTATGGGTACATTTAATGTCTCTTACGTGCTCCCATAGTTACTTTGGATTGTAGGGATACTGACCCATGAACTTAATGAAATTAAGTAGTTTGCATGATATTTTACTTGATAACTGCAGTGATTTCAGAATCATTGCCAAACTGAAGATGGAATAGAACACTTCCTCATCTTCAAGTGGTTGCATGACAACATTGAATATATCTGACTTTATTAGAAACGATATGCTCATTTTTCTTTGGACTGATTTATATTGTGTTTTTTTTGGGGGGGGGGGGAACAAGATCTTCACCTGAAGAATGACAGACTTTGAAGTTTGCCTCATGGAGTCTTTTTTGTAGCTGCAGTCTTCTAAATTAGGAGCCATGCTCAAGACTAGCATTTTTTATTTAAGTTCTCTTGAAGTTCTGTAAATTACTACTCCAAACTTATACTTTCCCCCAAAAAAGCCATTTGTAAAAAATAGCCACTTAGGGGTCAAACAGCAACTTGGCAAGGGGGAATTTTTGGCAGGAGAGAGGGACAAGGAAAAGCCAGTAGTTCTTTCACAGCTTCTTTTGGTTAATGAAATAAGTTTTCAGTCTTAAATTTACCTCACAATACCTTTACTGTAAAAATGTAGTTTGGCTTGTAGCTAGGTGAAACATGTCAAGGACCACAGAGGTAACAATGGCAATCTATTATACTGAACGAAAATCTTATCAATTATAGTAAAAATATTTTCACCAACAAATATAGTTGACGTGTTCTTTCCACAGAACACTTCAAATCACATTCCAAATGTTGAATAATTTATGTTAAACAAGCTGACACTGAAGTATTGCATCTCAATTTGAGGTGCTAAAAGAAAATTCTGCAAAAAGCCATCCTTTTGATATTGATATTATATCAAATATAGCAGTTTTGGATTTTCAACTACAATGAAAGTTGCAGGCAACTTGTGTAAAAATTCTTAAAAAGACTTAAGCATAAAGGTCTAGATTCAAAAGAAGAACATTCAAAAAACAAAAATGCAGAGGTCTCTGGGGTGGTTAAGCAACTACAAGCAAGACTACAGCAAACTTCTGACACAAAAGAAAAGCAACCTGCTCTTAAAATAGCATCCTTTTTTAAAAAAAGAACTGTTATAAAACAATTAATTGAGTTTTTCTGAGAATCTGAAACACACACACAAACCTAGCATAAAGAAGGTGGACATGAAAGAATTTCTGAACATGAAAGGCAAAAATGACATAATATGAAAAGGGGTTAAGAGAATCTGAAGTCAGAAGACAAGAAAACAAGTGAACTTGACAATAAGAAAGATGACTGAAGCTCAGGGAAAGCTGATCTACTTGGCACCAACTTTGCTTCCATTTTCTTTAATACACTAAATTATTGATATGCAAGACAATGTGGAAATATTACAGTTACAGGAAGAAGAATTTCTTTGGGAGAAGCCTGAGATGATCTATCAAAACTGTTTTGCACTGTCATTTTCAATAAACATCTATTTTTCCCAGAAAACAAGCACTCTCAAGACATCTGAACTGTAAAGTTGAGAACACAATCCTTCTTTTCCAAGAAAGGAATTAAAAACCGATGGCAGCTCTTTTACCTTGCTTGGATTCTTATTATATACAAAGAACAGAAGGTGCATGTGTACAGATCA
This sequence comes from Cryptoblepharus egeriae, assembly GCA_030015325.1. Classification (NCBI taxonomy): domain Eukaryota; kingdom Metazoa; phylum Chordata; class Lepidosauria; order Squamata; family Scincidae; genus Cryptoblepharus; species Cryptoblepharus egeriae. The sequence continues at coordinate 37,377,896 of JAREYC010000005.1, forward strand.
GCAACACTAAACAGGCTCAGTTATGACATCAGAATCAGCAGGAGAAGGTTGAAGATGCTGGGCAGATTCTACTCTGCCCACATCCCAACCTGCTTTTGACTGCAGCTTCAAGTGCTACTAGAGGGCTGGCTATTAGAAGTTTCCTGACCACAGTAAATTGCTAGCATGCTTATTAATGGACAATGCATTTTCCCAGCTAATAAAATTACATTTTCTCCCTATTCCTGCTTATCACTGCACAAATATACCCTTAAAACAAGATAACTGAAAAATATAGCTAAACAGAACTGGTGGAACCATGGCTTCCAAGGTCAACAAAAAGGGTGCCCAAACTGAAAATTACTTTTTCACTTCAGTAAGGCGCTCATTGCACATGTTACAATTCTTATTGACCTGTTCTATATTATAACTGCTCTGTTTCCCATTATTTCTATCAACATACCTATGGAGACACACAGGGAGGGAAAACACACATTCGCTGAATTACATTCAATAGCTGTTTAACAGTCAAGCTGTTTTCAGAGATGTCCAACCATACTGATTAATGATTTAATCAGATTTAATTGTCAAATGAACTCATCTAAATAGAAGGCATGTCAAGAAAACAGTACAGTACAGGAAAGTACTGCTTATGAAAAGTTTACAAAAACATATAAATTGCTGGATGGCACAAACAATACAGTGCTAATATAAACAGATTTTTTAAGCTAAGTGCTTAACATAAACTGTCCATCCAAACAAGTAACAAAGAATGTTCTAAAAGGAACAAGAAACATTCCCTAAAAAATAATGCTATATGGTGCAGAGTGCTTTATTCAGTGTATTTGTCTGATAGAAGAGTGTTCATAATTCTGCTTTATATCCTTGAACATATTTCTTTTCCAATGATTCCTTATAATTCTCCATCTGAAGGGCAATGTTTTGCATCAAAGTTTAAAGCAATAATAGATGAAAAGCAGGCACAGCAGCATAATGGGTACCAGCTGGAACAGTGTGCTTGCAGGTATCTTGGATATGTGCTACCTGATGCCATGATTTGTGCTATCATCTTCTACAACAGTACCAAATTATTCAATTGAGGTTTCTTCACAGAGCAGTTGAGGTAATTTTTTTGACACCTCTTCGTTGAGCAAGGGTAGAGCGGCCGACTGGCTCAAGAACTGGAGACTGATTGCGATTTAATGCAGAATATGTAGCAGCCATGGCTCCCTAAAAATAAAATGCTTAAAGTGAATATGACATGAATATCATCAAGATGATCATACTACTCAATTAGGAGATTAAGCAACTGTGTTTAATGCAGGGCTGTAGAGTCAAACAATTTTGGGTGAAATCATAAGCATTGTATACTGACTCTAGTCCTGGAGCATACCACTGCCTGGTAATTAGCATACCACAGCTGACTAGATAACATAGAACACAGTAGGGGTGTAGAGTCAGTGCATAAAACTTCTGTCTTCCAACTCCACCTAAAATGGTTACTGCCACCATAGTCCTGGTTTAATGAGGTAGAAATATGACTATATCAAATCAAACATAAAGATATGTTTACCTCACCTTTTTTAGTTTTAATTCTGAGATTCTGGCTCATGCCATATTTCAGATTAGTCTCAAATTAATTTCAGTTAGAATTATCTACACCATGTGCTATCTGTAATCATGGTTAGCACCTACTGTGGTAATTTGGGTTTGTTTTAGCGTTGGTTCAGACACAAAACCAACCATAGTTCTGAAAGGGAGAGCTGAACTTCCATACAAAAAGGCAGGCTACTTGGGCCACAGAATGCTTCTGAGTAACTGATTATAAAATTGGGAAGCATCACACAATAAGCACTGCCCCAGGCCAGTGCATTTGCATTTTGACATGTTCCATTTGCATTCTTCTCATGTTCCATTTTCTGTGATGCATGTTAGCCTTTGTTTTCTGCTGGCAACAATGGAAAATATATATATTTTTAAAATTTAGTCTCTTTTAGACACATCTTTAAGGTGACAATCCCTTGAAAATACAGAAAGGCCCAACATTATTTTGTCAGTATAACATAACAATATTACCACCTAATTTCTTGTAACAAGAATGACTGATTATATATCTGAGAAAATCTAGGAAAGATAAATTGGAGAATGGAAGTGCAGCTATCAGCACTACAAAAAATTAAAGAAGACTAAGCTAGAATAACTATGGCAGTACAGACAGTGAACATAGTAATGGGTACTTAGAGACAGGGCTTTTTCCTGGGGGTACTAACAAACTTAGTACCAGCAACTTTTTTCCACCTGCCCCATGCAGCTAATTAATAATTAGTCATATGGGGATGACCTGTGGTGAGTACCAGCACCTTTTCCCCCAGAAAAAAAAACACTGCTTTAGAGGAATATTTTCAACATTTATGAAAAAAAGCTGATCTAATATTTATTTACCTTCACAAGATGTGGAGCATCTTGCCTGTTTAGTTGGTACTGAGGCAGTTTGTCACAGTGAACAATCCATGGATGTCTTAGAACTTGGGCAGCAGTCAATCTCTGATGAGGGTCTACATGAAGCATTTTTGAAACCAAATCCTGTGAACAATTAAGTGACTGAACTGACTAAACAAGTTTGAAGGCTTATAACATCCAAAAAGTAGCTTTTAAATCTCAATAGTTTTTAATGTACAATCATTTAAACAAATTAGAGGTTATCTTCTGAAAGTGCTTCAGATTTTCTTAGTAGTTCATATTACAAGGTACAGGTGTGCCCCAGTATTCACAAGTGTTAACTGCAGTCACGGATGCCACCAAACAATCCCCCAATTTCCAGAAGAGAGGGGAGCTCTATTCCTATCTCTGGAGGGTCATCTGAGCTCAGCAGTAAAGAAAACACTACTTCCAGTTTCTCTGAGAAGCCAGAAATGATGTTTGTAACACCTTATAAGACATTTGGAGGCACAGGGAAACTAACCCTACAATCCAGAGTAACTATGGGAGCACGTAAAAGACATTATGTACACTCGTAGTTACGGTATCACCTAGTGAAAACCTATAGGAAATTCATATTGCAATCCAGAGTAAATTGTTCTTACACTGGAGAAAGGACTCCCCGTAGTTATTCTGGACTGCACACTAAGTAGCATTTTTTTTACTGCTGGGCTCAGATGCCAGTTAAAAAGCCAGAAAAAACCCTGCACCATTTCACCTACATGCACATGGAAAGAAATTTAACATGCACTTACCTTTGCTGTCTCCGAAACAGAATTCCAATAGCCACCAGTGAGGGAGAATTTTCCACTACCTATTCTTGCCAAGATTTCCTCTGGAGTATCATCAGGACCGTTTGCAAATGGAGTGTAGCTAATTAAACACAAATAACAGAAATGTTGTTTACAATTCTTTGTTGAATTCCAATTACCCAAAATGGTGACACCATTAAAAAAATTAACACAAACATTATGAATACCATGTGCTACACCATCACACTGCAAAGTAAAAAGTAGATCACACTGCAATATTCACCTCAGAAAGTAGCTTGACACCACCTTATTGAAATCAGCAGTAGCAGTTTCAAAGACTGGGGGACAAAATAAGGCGCATCCTACATAGCAAAAGGGTTTGATGTCAGAGGTGGGAAACATGTGAGCTATTGGAAACACCAAAGCAAATAGGTACTGTATATACTCGTGTATAAGCTGACCTGTGTATAAGCCGAGGCACCTAATTTTACCACAAAAACCTACACTTTTAGGCTTAATAGGAAAGGAGGGGGCGGGATGGAGGAGGAGGAATGTAAAGAAATCCCTCCCTCCTGGGAACTCCTGCCTGACTAGCAAAAAAGAGTTTTAAAAACTTGGCTTATACGTGAGTATATACAGTAATATAGCTGTTCTGTTAATTAGCTATGTATTCTCAACTCTCTGATATGAAAGAATAACTAATTTTACTTGAATGGTACGTGGGTACATATCTTAAAAAGTATTAAGAAATTGCAACTTGTTTCTGCCAATAAAAAATCATGCAGGAGTAGTACATGGGGGACCCCATATCTTCAGTTTTGATTAAGTGTAAATCAACTCTGCCTCCTTTTTCTCCTGAAAGTCTTTGGAGCCTGGCAGAGACCTTGCATCCCTGTCCACAGCCTCTGCCAGGCTCAGAAGACACTCCAGAGGTGAATAAAGTGGTTATCAACTATTACCTGCTGTTTCAATTAACCACTGAGTTACAGAATGATTCTCCTGAGGATACTGAGGTGTGCCCATATATAACTCTCATCCTGCAAGAACTATGCTGACCTTTCATCTGATTCCACTTCCAATTCAAAGTGCTAGTTACTTGGGTTTTAGACACTAGATGTTTAATCTAATTTTGCCTTGGATTAAAACTGTCCATTAAAGTTTGCAAGGAAGGCACTTTTCCATGTGCCATCATTCATTAAGACTCAGCTGACATCGATAAGACATCCTTCTGTATGATAGCCCCTCCCCCAATTAAAGGAATTCCCTAGCCCAGAGAGTTTTGTCTCTCCTTGCTTTTAAAGAAGCCCTCAAGGAATATCAGTTTCACCAAGTTTTTATACTGTTGAACTTTTTGTTATGCTTTAACAGTCCTGCTTTGGGACTACCCAACAAAAGGCAGGGCAGAAATGAATCAGGGAAACAAAAAAAAGCAGCGCCCATGATGTTTTCAACTAAAAATGAAACTGCTTTTAAGTTATGCGTTTAACAAAACACATAACCAATCATAAGATAATATGAAGATGGTAATACACCAAATACTAAATCTGAATCAGGAAAATATTCACTGTACATTTCAAGTAGGTTATGACTGCAGATTGGTCCATGGTGAGAAGTGCGTATGGATGTGCATGAAGGTAAAGTATGGGTAATGAACAAGCATAGAAACAATATAGAACAAGAAAGCACAAGCAGGTCTATAATCTAGTAAAACAGTACAGGTATTCACCACTTTCTGATGGTTCATTTTCTGATGATCTTCTCTTTCACCACCTTTCAATTACAGTGGCGCCTCACCTAACAAATTTAATTCGTTCTGGAGGCATGGTTGTTATGTGAAACATTCTTTACGTGAAGTGGATTTTCCCATAGGAAATAATGGAAACTCAGATGATTGCTTCCACAACCCAAAAAATACTCATATAAAAATATTAACTGGATGTAAAAATAATGACAAAAAATTGGAACTGAATTCAAAATATGCATTCAATGTGCATGATCCTATGAAGTCTACTTAGGCTGCAATCCTAAAGGCACTTTCCTGGGAGTAAGCCCCATTTAACTTAATGGGGCTTACTTCTTGGGTAGACATGCTTAGGAGGCTGCAATCAAAGACACTTTCTTCTGTAATCCAAGACACTTTCAAAGTGTTTCCCCACTTTCTGCTTCTCTTCATCCTGAGCCTCTCTCCTCCTGCTCCCTTCTGGCTAGCCCTGAGCTGCTTTCCTCTTCTCTGCTGCTATTCTCTCCCTCTGCCCAGCGGACACCCGGCCACAGGAGGAACAGAGCGGAAGTGTTGCTTTCGCTATGGGCAGGCGCGCTAGGCAGCTCTGACACTTTTTAAAAGGGCTGCTGGCCAGCACGTCTGCCCCAACTGACAATGAGTATGTTATGTGAAGCAGAATCCTAGAGAAATTTTTGTTTGTTATGTGGAACATACTTTATGTGAGGCACTTGTCATGTGAGGTGCCACTGTATACCCAAAAATCATTCATTCAATGCATGTTCTGCACTTTCAATCTCTCTCTGCAGTTCTAAAGGCTAAAGTTGCCATTCTCCATGTTGTTTTGCATATAACATAATGATTCAAACTGTTTTGGCATTTATTTGTGTGAGAGATAGCAAACATAGCCACTTTAGCTACTGTCTATTCCCATTCCTGAAAGAGTTAATGAGAGTCCGTCTGCAAAAATCTTGGTGTGACATCAGGAATTTGCAAAATATAAAGGACATTTGCAATCTGCTAGCTAAAAAAGAACCAGAAACAACACTTTTAAACAAAAATAAGCCCAGGTTCCACTTTTCACTAAGGTGGATGTATGAATATAATTTTTGTTTTTATTTTATAACATTTGAATAAAAATATTATACTGTATATATAAAAAAACAAGAATCCAAATCCACTTTTACTCCGAAATACTTTAAAAATACATAGAAGAATTTCCAAATTAGTAGCTACACATACCCAGTCAGCATTGTATAGAGCAGAACACCTAGACTCCATATGTCACATGCAGCATCATAGCCTTGCCTTTTTAAAACCTGTTGAAAACACATTCATCAGTTTCTTTGGAAAAATTTTATTACTGAAACATTACCTCAAACATATTAAAGCAGAAGTTCCCAACAGGAGTGTGCTAGGCTGCAGACCCATTCTTTCAGCTCCTGCAGGTGCCTCAAGAAGCCATTTTAAGTTTTTTGAAGCAAGCTAGAAGTTGCTTCCAGAGACTTCTGTGAGGCACTGTAAGGCTTTCAGAAGCTGATAGAGTGAGTCTGCATCCTAGTTTGTGGAACCCATAGGAGCCCTCTGAAGGTTCCCCAAAAGTTATTCTATTTTGCTATTTTGAACCACTATGGAACAAGTATGGATGGGAGGCTCAAAGCACCAAGCCATCTTGAAATAGGAATGAAGTTCATTGTCATTAACCATTAGTTATTTCATTTTCTCAGCAAACCACTTTGTGAACATTTTGTTGAAAAGTGGGATATAAATACTGTTGATTGTTTCTTCATTTCATATCCATGAGGGAAAACACAGAAGAATATCATATGACTCATTATTTCAAACCTGGTAAAAGCTCTTAAAAGAATGGGAATTAATCTCTTATGTTCTACCCAAGATCCTTGGAACTGAGATTTTTATGATGATACATGATCAGTTTCAAAGAGGTATGAGGTACTGCGTTTTGACCACAGCTGTAACCCACAAAGACAAGATGCTAACTGAGATCAGACTAGAAGAATAGAGCCTAGATTTGATTGAAATTTATCTTTACTGCATAGAAGATGATTGCTATATTTACCTCCGGAGCAACAAAATTTGCTGTATAACAAGGTGTCATTAGAAGACCGTTCTCTGCTCTTAGCTGTTTTGCAAAGCCAAAATCACAAATTCGAATTGATTCTGGATTGCCTGATTCATCAACATAGAGGATATTGCTAGGCTTCAAGTCTCTATGTACCACCTAAACAAAAGAAAAAAATATAAAAAATTACATTTTTTAAGCACTCATTTCTTAATTTTCCATGTGTATTTATTCATACATCTCCATTTATGAAATCCACCCAGTATCAACACCTATTGGACTATATTCAATAGATGCATTTTGGGCACAATCCCAAACAATTAGGCCGGCCTAACTCACCTGGTGTATCTTCCTGTGGTGGTGTGGGGAGGTTGGTGTATGTTTGGTTGGTGTATGTCTGCCCCAGAAATGGGGCAGAAGTGTCTTACTGCACTTTTGTGACATCTCCAGGTCACAAAGGACTCATCTCCAGGACTGGCCTAAGTGAAGGTTAGGATTGGAGCCTTTACGTAGTTAAGCGTGGATTTTTGAATTCAAGTTAGATCTGTTTATGTTAAAAATGTTACTTAACATTATTCGTGACTTCCATCTCATTTACTGTGCCCTTTTAGTAATGTCTATTTTTAATTTCCTCTTGATATTATTCCAGAAAAGTCTCTTCCTCCTCCACCTTTTATAGCCTCCTATATGCTATCATTCTCCTTTTGACGCTCCATGCAGTTGGACCAACTTATTTTATAGACTTACAACACAGATTGGTTCTAGCGTAGTGTGATGTATGATCAGAGGATCAGACCAGGGAGAACTGAGTTCAATCCCATCTCAGTCATGAAACTCACTTGATGAGAATCTAAAACACCCCCTATGCTTTTTGGAAAAAGGCAGAGATAACCGTACCTAATAACTAAGTACATAAGTGTCTAGTGGAAAAATTCTTTTCAAATAAGAAGTTCAAAAGTCCAGCTTTAAAAGTTCCAAAGAATAATACTAACTAGTTTGATGAACTTACAGTATATGTTTAAATAGCCAAATGAAGCAGCTTCCATGACTGACACACCACTGCTGTAAAATATCAACACTAGTCTCTAATTTGACAGTGTCTCAATGAGAAAGGTACTGTGTGCCCACATGCTAGTTGGGGAAACTCAAAAACACTGAAAATACATATACTCATATAATGGCAATACACACTTCTGACATAATACAATTTCAAATATTCAAAAAACCCTACTTACTCCTTGGGCGTGGAGGTATTCAACAGTTTTTGTTATTGTCAATAGGACAGCACTGGCTTCTCTTTCTGAAAAAAATTTTTGTCTAAGGATTTTGTCCAATAGTTCTCCTCCTTTCATAAGTTCCATAACCAAATACACATACTTCCCATCATCATATACCTGAAAAGTGTAACAACATTTCACTGAAAGTGCTCATAGCCTAGAAGTTACCAACATTAAAATTGATTAAACTATTGAGTTAGCAACCTAAAAGTGTATTTAAAAAATGATTGTGCTTCTAAAATTAGTTGCACAGCATGTAAAGGACTTACAAAATAATACCAAATTAAGCATTAAAAGCAATGCAAGAAATACCCAATAGTACTTACAAACTTATTTTCAGTGAAACTAAATTTGAGTGTTAAGAGAAACCAGCATATTAAAATCATGCAATTGACTAATAAGCAGAATAGTAACAAATTATAAACCACTCTAAGGTTTGAAATAGAGAACAAAAAACTGAAATTATTCATGTCTAGATTTCTAATTTTAGGCATTTAGTTTACAGGTCACAACAAGTGTTAAATGTCCATGAACAAAAGCACATTCCATTCATGTACGTAAATTCCTTCCATTCCTGTAAATTCCTTCCAAATACAAATGAAGCACTGCACATAAGCAACAGTCCTCACACAAGCAAAAAGGGCCCTTTTTATGAGCAGAAAACTCTGTAAAGGGAGCTTGTGCGCACAGAAACATTCTAGATGCAACTCTGTAGTGTATTCTGAAAGCACATTCCTCAAAAACAGTGTACATCAAAGGCTTTATCAAGAATCACAAGTTAATAGAAGCAGCTCAGGAATCAAAGATAACAGACATGAACACAGACAGTGCAAATTTTATTTTGCTGTATCTACAAGAGTTGAAACTACCACAAAGAGGAGAGAAAGAGAGATGTTTTCCTTTTTTGTTGGGGTACCACAGAAGCAGCACTTTGTTCTATTCTTCAAAAGTCTAGGAATCCAAGGAAAAAGAGAATATACAGAGAACAAAGGATGGTGTCAGTATGCTACTGCTGGTGGCCTGAGTGGATGTATGTAACATTGACAAAAAAGTTAAACATTGTACATGTCAGACCCAGGAACTCAAATCCTAGTCTGCCCCTTTTTGCCATTACAGTTCTTTGCATCTTCTGGAAATCTACTCCTAAAGTTTAGGGGTGCTTTAGAACAGTGTGGGATGTTAAAGGTGAAGAAAGATCTGTGTTGTGCAGAAACACTTGCTACAAGTTTTGCTAATGTGTTTCAGAAAGACCTCTGACTTTCAGGGGCAGCTCTCAGAAGGTATCAGTGGAGTGGAGGGAGCCAGCAGTAATACTTGTGAGAGTGGAAAAAATGCTTGCGCAAGTTAGGATCCAGCCCACTGCATTAATATTTGTGATCGAATTGAAATATGCATGAATAAAACTATTTAGGAACTACTCACATCTTTGAGAGTAATAATATTTGGATGCTGCCCGTATCGTAGCAGAATTTCTATTTCCTCTGTGGGGTCTCTTTTGCTCTTGTCTATAATCTAAAAGAAAAGTATTCAAACCAATAACTTATGAATTTAAGTCTTCAAAATGTAGTATATTTTTAAAATCTCTTAGTTTAAACAGCAGTTTGATATGAAAAGTTAATCCTGCTCCACAGCCAATTTTATAAGTTTATTCTACTTCTCTCATTGAATGGCTTGGAGTTCTCTGTGTTTCCACCTTCTTCATAGTATCTCAGCTGGGAAAGCCACCCTACTCCCCCAACTCACACCCATGTCTGATGAAATATGACCCAATATGCTGTTCAGTCGTCCCAACAAAACTGCTATCCCACGGCTTCTCAGACAACATGTTTATATTACTGATGCCATTAGAAAATTACCTTTACAGCATATTCCATATTTGTTGCTTTATGTATACATCTCTTGCAAACGGAATAGGATCCAACTCCTATATCTTGCTTGACTTCATATCCATCAGTAAACTGAATACTGTTCCTGTGCAACTGCTACCAAAATAACATTATCAATTAATGAATACTTTACAAATATCCAATATACCGTAGTTCTTACATATTCTCAGTATATTAGAAAACTAAACTTTGAGCACAATCCTAACCATGGCTACTCAAAAGTAAACGCTATTGTGTTCAATGGGTCTTATTCCCAGGAAAGTGTCTTTAGGATTGCAGACTTTATCAGTTACAAAGGTACCTATAGTACCTGTTGGAACAAATGGAGATATATAATTTAAGAGTTACTAACTCAATTATTGACTCATCAATGCCCAGCCAAAACTGGGGAAAGTGACTGCTCAGAGCAAGTTTTTGCAAAAATCAGGCATAAAGATGGGAGCAAGCAGGGCAGAATAGTAAGGCTTTGCCAATGTTACAACCAAGAGGATTTTCTTGGTGCATTAGATCTGGCCTAAGGACTGTAGTTTGGAGGTCCCTGATTGTCAAGATTTTTTTTACAATGAAATATACTACAGTATTAACTTGCCTCAAACCCTAGGTCTCCCCGCAGATTAACTGCCAGTCATTTCTGACTGCTCATCCCCGTTTAGAAGCCTTTAGAGCCAGCATTGTTCAAAGACACTTCTGTGGTCATGGGGCCTGCATGACTATACACCGAGGTGCACGGAACACTGTTACCTTTCCCACCAAGGTGGTACCTATTTATCTACATGCATTTTCATGCTTTGGAACTGCTAGGTTGGCAGGAGCTGGGTTAGGGACAGGAGGTCACCCCATCTTGTGGGGATCTGAGTCTCAAACCCTGGCTTGCTGGTTAACAGGCACAGGGTCTTAACCACTTGTGCCACCACTGCCACCATCCACAGCCACCAAACCTAGAGCAGTGATTATTAACCACTGTGTCATGGCACACTGGTATAGCACAGATGGTCTGCAGTTGTACCACAAGACTTTGGGGATGGTCATATATTAGTAGGGCAAATGGAGGATTTCAGCCCCCTACCAGCACCATGGTGTGCCTTGTCAATGGTCAAAACAACTTATGGTGTGCCTTGTAAATTTAACACCTTGTTAGTGTGCCATGGGATGAAAAGATTGAAAATCTCTGCCATAAATCTATATACAGTGATGCCTCAGGTAACAAATTTAATTCGTTCTTTACATGAAGCGGATTTTCCCATAAGAAATAATGGAAACTCAGACGATTGGTTCCACAACCTCAAAAATATTCATATAAAAATATTAACTGGATGTAAAAATGATGACAGAACACTGCGATTGAATTCAAAACATGCATTCAACGTGCATGATCTTATGAAGTCTACTTAGGCTGCAGTCCTAAAGACACTTTCCTGGGAGTAAGACCCATTTAACACAATGGGGCTTACTTCTGGGTAGACATGTTTAGGAGGCTGCAATCCAAGACACCTTCAAAGTGCCTCCCCACTTTCTCCTTCTCTTCATCCTGAGCCTTTCTCTCCCCTGCTCCCTTCTGGCTAGCCCTGAGCTGCTTCCCTCTTCTCCACTGGTCTTCTCTCCCTCTGCCTAGCGGACACCCGGCCACAGGAAGAACAGCATGGAAGAGTTGCTTTCACTACGGGCAGGTGCGCTAGACAGCCCTGATGCTCAGGAAGCCAGCCAGGTGCATCTGCCCCAATTGCCAATGTATGTGTTCTTTTATGTGAAGCAGTTTGTTATGTGAAGCAGAATCCTAGAGAAATCTTTGTTTGTTACGTGAAACATACTTTACGTGAGGCGTTCTTTACGTGAGGCACCACTGTATATAAAAGAGAAAAGTCACTGACTCACCGACTCATCACTGCCCTGCCAAAACCGCTAGGCCTAGAAGCATGAAATTAGGGGTGGGTGTTCCTTCCATGACCGACGGGTGCACTAAGAACTGGTTTTCGGAAATTCCAATCGGAAGGGGGTGAAAAGGGGCGCAACGTGTTTTCCTCCCTATACTTTGCATTGAAGAATTGATGACTCATCAACATTCCGCCCCAACTGCTGGGCCTGAAGCATGGAATTCTGGGAGGGAGTTTCTTCTATCACATGAACACCCACCAAGAACTGATGCAGCCTGTGTCTTTTGCAAGTTTGTGCCTCCACAAATACAAACAGCACAAGTCATATTTGTTCTGCTTGTCTTTGGGTCCCCTCCATTAAAGACAGCTCCTCATTAAAGATATTCACCTGAACAATTGAGTGACCAACAGATGTCTGCATTGCTTGACTTTCATCATCTGATGCGATAGCTACAAAACTGAAACCCCGAAAAAGCTGGTGAGCATTAGCACTAGGCGGAATACCTGGAGAATCTAAACAAAACAAAAATATACAACTTAGTAGAAAATAAGAACTAAATAAACTTATTTTTCAAACAGGGCAGGACGGGGTCTGCACTCTTAGTACAACTTCAAACTACTAGTTCAGTGCTGGTCAAATCTGGCTACCCCAGTCTGTGGAGGAGCCACTCCGCCCCCATGCTCCCCAACTCCGAGCCCTGGAAGAACCACAGGGAGAATCTTGTCTGCTTTGGACCATGTGCATGTGAATGGGTGCTGGAAACAGGAAACAGGTATTTGGGGACTGGGGTCTCTGGGGTAGGATCATGCCTGCTTTGAGCCACTTTTATGTGCTTGGGTGCTGGAAACAGGTATTCCTGTTTGGGGTCAGATCATGTCTGCTTTGAGTCACTTCACATCTGCAAGGTTGGTGGAAACACATCTTGCAAAGAGGTTTTCAGTTTTCAATTTATAAAGAAGTAATATAGTGTTGAAATTAAGTTCAAGAAAGCAATAATAGTGTTTTTAGCCTTTATTTTAACATGTCCTACAATTTTTGTGTGCCCTACATTTTTTTAAAATGTCAGGAAATTTGGATGTCAGGAATTTTTGTCCTCTTTTTCAGATTTGGCATCTGGTCACGGCTTCAGAAAGGCAATTCTGCTTTGCCAGAAGAACCATCTACCCAGGGCCAATTTTAATAATAAATACAGTGAGATCACCATATCTGCAGGTTCAGAACATGCAGATATGCACTGACCTGCACATGACTACAAGCGCCTTCCAGTTGCATTTGAAAGATGTCTTGACGTGTGAACATAAGGTTTTTATGGTTCTGTCAGAGAGAGTGTTTAAGTGATTTTGACAGCTCCTGTATCCATGGGTGTCCTGGATTCTGGAATGCATCTCCTGTGAATACTGAAGGTCCACAATAGTTTGTAAATCCATTCAAATAGCACCCTCAAGTGCATTTATTAGTTCTATCCCATATAAAAATGAATGGCTTAAATTCACCTGCAGGGAAAAGCAAATAGTGTGTTTGCGGGCCACTGCTGTGTGGAGGGCAAAACCTGTACGCAATGGATTTACAAACTACAGCAAGCCTGGATTGTTCCAACCTAGTTCTATGAAGACTTGTCCCAGCTATAGAGCTGTCAAGAGTCTGAATAGATCCAAAGGGCCAGGATGTGTTTACAGTGGAGCAAAGGAACACAAGTTCCTTTACACCAAGTAGGCTTCTGGAGGTGAAAACTCCCTCACAGATTTCAGTTGGCAGCACCTTGATGCAACTGCATTGCTGTGCAGAAGTCAGTTTGTGGTTGTCCAGCACATACTAGATTAAAAAAAAATATATAATTATGGCCCTTTCCTAGTCAAATTAAGCTCTTTGCTCCAGAGCAGTTAAGGTGACTTTCTATAAGATAACACTATAGGGTGACGTAACTGCATGAACCTGTAACTGCTCTGGATTTTGCCCTGTGTCCATATATTCCCATCAAATAGAAATAGCACTATCTTATTCTTAGCACTGGTTTTTTCCCTTCAAACTTCCCAAATAAAATTTCTTAACTATTTGATAGGAAGACCTGCAGTATATCCACATCAAGTTGCAAAAAAAAAATGTGCCAGTTTGGGAAGTATTAACACAAAAATCAAGGTTGTGCACTTGTGTATCTCAAATGCTCAAGAACTGTGCAACTACATGGACATGCTGTGAATTTTTTTTTCATTTATGAAATCCTAGCCTCTTAGGAGAAACTGAAACTGCAAATGCTTAAGATTAAAATCATGACTTGGAATATCTCATGAAAACAGTAACAAAAACAGTATATATATTTGTACCTTACCTTTTGGAGTTTTGGCTGTAAATTCAGGATCAAAATAAAAAGTATCTTCTGGTCTACCCGTTGCAGGTTTAAATGGTGGATTAATTTCTCTTCTGTATAATTTCTACAATCCAAATTTAACACATTAGAAATATAGAAAGCAATTAAGCACTTCTTGAATGTGGAGAGACTGCTTTTATTCTGTTGTGTACTCACATTCCAATCTATAGTAGAAAAAAATGGGTGCCTCTTAATTTCTTCCACTCCATCAGGGCCTGCTCCTATTAGAGATAATAAAGATTTAGCAGAGAAATTAGAGAGTTGTTCAGTTTTTAATGTTGGAATCAGAAGTAGATCAGTTCATCAAGTATTTTACCTAATCTGTTTGCAGGGTTTCGCTTAAAAAGCATTCGGAGAAGACTTTGAGCTTCTGTACTCAAGAACTGGGGCATTCCAAGTTTGGCTCTATACAATAAAAACACATTAAAAGCATACAAACATTTAGAAACAAACATGCCCTTCATTGTTTTAACACGGCAACGCATATTCCACAAAACACAACAAAGACTCTGCTGTTGCTTCACTCATGCAGATATAGAACCTTAAAGTTTCCGATGCTGTGTAATACTCAGAACAACCGTGCAATACTTGGAACACAGGAAGGAAGCATACAGAAAAAATAGTAGAGGAAATATTTAATACAAATAAATACCATATGCAACAGTTCGTATTTTACTGCAATCTATTATCCATTTCAGTTCAGTTTTAATATGTATAAATAAGGATGACAGTATTTAGCACTCTAAATCTCAGATTTAATTAAAAGGTATGAGTGTAAAGTGTGAACATTACATTTGTTAAATTGTTTAGAGCCAAAGGAAAAATCTTAGAGAGTTTCAATACATCTTTGGCTCAGCCCTTGAAAAGATTAGCAATGAGAATCACCTTTAAGATCAGACTCTGGTTCTCAAGTTGCTGCTCAGTATCACATGCATTTTCTACTTTGACCAACTCATAATTCCACTGGATGGCATTAATAGAGACATTATTGAGGGACATTCCTGCATCTGAATAAAGCAAAGCTCTAACAAGCCATGCCAGATGTCTGAGTACTGAGCTGAAATATATTCCTGCTTAATCCCTTGATACAGCCAGTGAGGAAAGCCATCTGTATTACTGCAAGCCAGCTTGGAAAGGCTCACTCTTTTGAAACACCAAATCTGTATCTAAATTAGAACCATTGTGACCTTCTGGAAAAGTGGCTGTAGGCATTCCATTGGTTACATCTGGCAAAGAAGCACTGATGTGTTTTAACTCTGCTGAAGACTGAAATGTGCAATGTCCTTGAAATGCTATGATTAACTACTTTATAGCAGAAGATTCTATTCAAAATAGTTAATGATTGGTTATTTCATAACAAATCAAAATCTCACTGCAAGTGGAAACACTAGATTATATAGCTGCATGAATGAGAATTATTCAGTTTCTTATTTCTGATATGTATACAATAAAGCATGCCTCAACTGGATATGTACACAAAATGTGCATATTACTCCAGGATGACTCATTCAGTAGTCATAATTTTAGAACTTTGCCTCCTTGCCTTATATTTAGGAAAAAAAATGTGTTCAAGAGAAATAAGCATTACAAAATACTTCAAACTTTGAAAGAGTGATCACACAATCTCTCAGTCCATAGCAGTATACAGGACAGAGCACAGGTCTAGAAATGGGGAAACCTGGATTCAAATCTGCACAGCTCTAAAATACATGGAGTTAAAGCAACCTCATAGGTTTGTTGTAAGGGTAAAATAGGAGAGCAAATTACATGCACTATGCCTGACCTTTATAAAGGAATAGCAGAATAAAAGTACTGAATAATCATAAAAAAACACCAAAATAAAATTTATGTAAATAAAATTGTATGGTAGAAAATATTAATTTGACATTACCAGTGTCATGTGTCTAATACTACTATGTAACATAAATTCACATTTAAAACCATGAGGTAAGAGGCTTAAAATCATTTGTAGGATTACAAAAATGGGGACTTCAAATGGTATTAGAACATAAGGTGATCAAGTGCTCTACATAACAAAAGGTACGAGAAAGGGGTTCCTTATATCTAGGGGGTCACAATCTGAACAAAACTTGAGAAAAACCAGCAACAGCCACTGAGAAGCCACTTTGGTGCTCGGTGCCTGGTGCAGTGGGGGGGATGTTGTTCAGAGGATGTGGCACTGGGGAGAATGCTGTGCATTGGGGAGGTGATGCACATGGGGGGATGTTGCGCATGGGAATATGATGTGTAGTGTGGGGGTTGATGCGCAGTGGGGGGGTGTTTGGTGTGCAGTGGGGGGGGGGGGGTTGGGGTGCAGAGTAATTTTTCCACCCTATACTTTACATTGAAGAATCCCTGATTGAGGGATGTTCTGCCCCAACCCCTGGAACTAGAAGCATGAAATTTGGGTAGGGTGTTCCTTCTTTGATGGGAACACCCATTTTGAAACAATTTCCAGAAATTTAACACCTAATGGTCTGAACGGCGTGTAATGCATTTTTTGTCTGAGCACTGAAGACTGACTGATCAACTTCCAGCTGATGCACTGGGAGGGATGGTGAACAGAGGATGATGGTGCACATAGGGAGTTAGTGTGTATGGGAGAGTTGATGTGCATAGGGGATGCAACAGAGTGGTGAGTGTTGGTGCACATGACGGGTTGATGCACAGTGGGGAGGAGGTGTTGATGCACAGTGGGAGGATGGCGTATGGGGGAATTTTACTCCCACAATGTGGGTATGTTTTAGCTAATCTTAACCTAATCATGGTTTTCAGCTTTCTAACAAAAGAAGCCAACCTCCAGATATTTTTCTGTCGTATGTTATCTGTAGGAAAGGCTAGACATCTGGACCATACAACACAGTTTTTCCTTTGAATTATCATACTTAATTTATCTATATCTATATATCTATCTATATCTATATCTATATATATAAAAATGAAAAGTCACTGACTGACTCATCAACGCCCTGGCAAAACCGCTGGGCCTAGAAGCGTGAAATTTGGGGTGGGTGTTCCTTCCGTGACTGAGGGGTGCACTAAGGACTGGTTTTTGGAAATTCCAATCGGAAGGGGGGTAAAAGGGGCACAATGTATTTTCCTCCCTACACTTTGCATTAAAGAATTGGTGACTGAGGGATGCTCTGTCCCAACCCCCAGACCTAAGAAGCATGAAATTTGGGGAGGGTGTTCCTTCTGTCACATGAACACCCACCAAGAACCAATGTGGAGAAATTCCACCCTTAAGGGGCTGAAAAGGGGTGCAACGTGTTTTTGTCCTATATTAACATGGAAGATTGACCAACATCCAGCCAATTTGGTGCTCGGTGCCTGGTGCACTGGAGGGAGGGGATACACTGGGGAGGATGCTGTGCATGGGGGTGCTGAGCATGGGGAGATGATGCGTATGGGGGTTTTTGTGCCATGGGCGGTTGCATACGGGGGAATTTTACTCCCGCAACGCGGGTACAGATTTTGCTAGTGTTACTGATAGTAATTACAAGCTGCTATCACAAGATATATCATGTGCACCTATACCACTTTTCACCAAACATTCACAAAACTGTTTACAGAGAAAATCAAATAACTAATCTCTCCCCTGAACCAGAAGGGTTCACAAGCTAAAACATGCAAAAGAACACCAGCAGACTAGGAAAGATATTGCTGGGTAAGGAGGATCATTACCCTTACTAATGGGTAAGCAACAACTTGAAAATGTGCCCCTTACCCAGCTGCAATTAACTTGCAACTACATAAGTTTAGCTTCTTATTCTATTAGTGGTTCCTTTCTGCAGTTCTCTGTAAACTAGTTTATTTGTTTTGGCAAATATTAAACTTTACTGAATGTTTTTGTATTTGTAAAAAAATACTTTTTAGGACAGTAGACATTTATTGCAAAACAGCTTGAGGAAGAAAGTTAAAGTAACCCTAAAGATCAACAAATACCTAAGTTTTAATCAGAAAGAAACATTAGAGGAGTTGCTAAAACAACCTGGATACATTCTAAAGCATCTGGGGGTAAATAGAATACAGTTCTGTCTCAGCTTATGTAATGAATGTTAGCAGTACCGGTCTAATGTTACTGAATATACCTGTGCCTAAAGCTTATTACTTATAAATAGCTAACCTCAAGAAATAGAGAATTTCAACCAAAGTAAAGTCGGTACATTCGAGATGCAGATAAAAGATGTGTGAAGAATACAAGCTCAGGGCCAACATTATCAACTGTGGAAGAAAATAAGAATCTTGATGCAGAAAGAACATTTTGTATAATAAATTAAGCTGCAAAATATGAAAAGGAAATCTGAAGTTCACAATTACAAAACTGACAATTAAGAGTGTTCAAGTGCATATAAAAAACTTAGTTGTGAAGTTTAAATAAGATAGTGAACAAAAAAGTGTGTTACTGAACTACACACAGGAAAGAATAAATTCTACCAGAATTTGCTACAGAAGTACAAAAAGTCAAGCAAAAAACAGCATCAGATTCAGATCTGTCAAATGACGAAGTCAGGTAATCAGACCTTGAACAGCCTAGATTAGTGAAAATATTCTGAAGTACCACTAGATTCCAAACTAACATCTAGATAAATATAGACTTGATCACTATCACAAGAGGAAGATGCATTTGCATGCTATAATTGGATAATCACCCACAATGAAAACATTACTCTTATTTTCAAGCAATTTGATAAAGATGTTAGAATTACATAAGTACTGAAGGATCAGGGAAGGGAATTTTGAACAGGTTGCAGGAACAGGAAAGCACTATAAAGAGCAGTTTGTAACTTCAGAAACATAAGGAAGGCAAATAAGTTTTTCAAGGTTGGTTGCATAATTGATTTTTTGAAGATGGTAAAAGAATGAAAGAGGAGGAAATATCTTAGAGATAATAGGTCCAGAAAGATGGTTATTGCAAATGAGAAAAGTATTGGACTGTGTCTTTACAATGTTAAATAGAGAGGAAAGTTGGAAAAGGGAGTCAGGATTTGTCAGTACCTTTGAAAATGAGGGAAGAGTAGAAATTAGATATTGCAGCCCGGAGGGCATCCCCAGTAGAATACCTGATGAGATATATAAATAAGAGTGTACTCACTTGAGAATCATAGTCATGGTTTCTTTTCTGTCTTTCCCTTGGAAAGGTAGAGTACCAGTGAGCATTTCAAACTGTATAGAGTAAAACTTTCATCAATTATATTTAAAGACCTTGACAAAACCTATGTTTTGACAAAACTACAAAGCAAAATTATTTAATAAAACCAAACAATTAATTTGTATGTCAATACAAGTCAGTTTCCACAAAGCAACGTTTGATAGTACAAGTTTTAATTTCTCAGGATTTATAACATTTACATTGGTTTATATTGGTTTTCATCAAGCTTAATATTAAATCTTTAAAAACATTCTTAGCTGTAATTTTCTACATCTGATATGTTTTTGACATTGGACAATAAAAAGATGACTGATTTCAGAAAAGCAAATGCATACTTTGGTCTTCATAGAACTTTTGATATCTTTTTAGCTATCCCTAAACGAACAAAATTGGTATGCAATTGTTCATAAGAAAAAGAATTGGCAGCAAAATGTAAACTAACTAAAATAGCCAATAAAGCAGGCCCCCGTCAGTCTTGAAAGACTATGGTATCGTGCTCGGCACTGCATACGCTGCATGCAAAGCACGAAAGCCTGGGTTGGATTGTTATGGAGGATAGGCTGTTACCCAAGCAGCAAAGCCCCCCTCTCCACGCCACTGAATTAGTCCAATGGAAAGGCAGAGCCGATACGATTGGATCCAGCTGGCGTCGCAGAGGTGGGCTAAGGATAGGAGCTCACCCTGTCTTGTGGGGCCAACCTGGGTCTCGAACCCTGGCCTGCTAGTTAACAGGCACAGCATCCTGTTAACCATGATTAATATAACCAGGATTAATGAGGTACTTAAACCCAGATCTTTTAGTGTACAATAAATACATCATAATTATGCTTCAAGTATTTTACTCTGCAAAATGCAAATGAAAATTTTGTCTCATTTTCATCAACCCTTTTGGGGCACATATCAACTTACTGTATATACTTGAACCTAACTCTCACCCTTTTCAACCAAATGTAGTCTCCAAAATCAGGGTGTGCATTAGATTTGATGGTTAATTAGATTCAAGTAAATATGGTTTTTTATTAAAAGAATAGATTGCACATTGGATTTGATGGTACATTATATTCAAGTAAATACAGTATTTGACCTATGGCAAACTGATTATAAGTGAATGGAGATTTAATGTCAATGTAGTTCATTTGAGACCATTTCCTCTAAGGTGCTAATCTAGCAAAATTATTAAAGTATTAAAGACCTTTAAGATATATTCAAATACCATTCTATCATTAGGAATTTAATGTCTTCTAAATACAGTGTTCTATAATTCTTGCAAAATTGCAAGGTAAGAGTTGAAACAAATGTATCCTTTTCCTAAACAAATTTTCAAAAGACTGAGACTATCAAGTGTGAGAATGCACATCATAAGAATCATAACAGCATAAACCTGAAGTAGTAATTTAACTGATATTACAAATTAAGAAACCAAATTCTTAATATGAAAACATTCTTCAACAATCTCATACAAAAAAATCTACATAGTTTTTCAGTGGAAGCAACCAAAGTTGAGGTCCATGACATCAGGTTGCTTTACACAAAAAATATTATGTAGCCAATTTAAAAATTGACTTTATGCAAAAAAGGACAGTTATTCAAAATTATATTGAATGTTAACATCTGTTTAAATATTGAAAAATGGGTAGAAATCCCCTCTATTTATTTCAAACAACTAGTGAGTTGCAGGAAGTCTCACTCATAGAACAGCAACTTTGGGCCGCAACAGACACAACAATGGACAAGTTCTAATAATCTTGATTACATGTGATGGGAAGGGCAAGATTGTAACTGTTTTGCCACATGCATTTGTCCTTCTGCTGCTTCTGCTTATGAATCTTTTTCCTATGACCTATGAATTTTTTCACAGGACATACACATGGAAAATTAAATGCATGTACTGTCAAGTACAGGTTCCCCCTCTCCCACTTTCCAATAGACCATTTTTTGACAATATTTTTTTAAAAAAGAAGACCTTTTCCATCAATATAGAAAACATGTATTCTTGACAGTTTCTGGCTTTTGTCAGTAGTTTGACATACGGTCTGACAAACGGTCATAGTCTGACATACGGTCAAGTATGTGGGTGATGCCTACATCAATTACATGACTGATATTTCATATAAAAACTGACTTGTTCTTTGGACCTGTATTTGATGAATTTTTCATTGTCATATGATAGGGCAATGGACAGATACCTCTGTGGGTGCCATGATCATGCACAGTTGGCAAGAACAGATCACTGATTCCCTGCTAAATGAAGTTACCAAACTGGAAGCCAGCCTCAGAAACACATCCTTCCTTTTCTATCTCTTCCCTACCACTTAATGGTCATTAAGCAGCTTATCAGGAATAATCATTAACTATAATGTTCCTCATTCAGTATCTGAAAGTTACTTTAAAATATGGCAGTTTTAGGGATTCCTAGGTTAACCTCAGCTGTAATTAACATTGAAAACAACAAACTACTTTAGTGAAAGAAAGACAGACATTTTAGCAAGGAGAAAATATTACACCTGCAGAACTTCTTTATTAACCTCAATTTGTAATTTCAATAACTGAATTCCAATCGAAGTAAAAGTTAATTTCCAAACAAGAATGTGTAACATTTCAGCCTGAAAGCAATTAAGAAAAGGAGCCAGTGGACTATCTAAGAGGAGATGAGGAGGTGTCAACTGATCAAGGTACCATGTCTTGCAGGGGAGGTATTAGGGTGCTCTCTGAGGGCTGATGAATGCAGCCTCTCCGAGCCTTGGAAGGTGTAAGAAGGCCTGCTGCATTCCTAAAGAAAGGAACTTCTTAGTTTTAACTAGAACCAGAAGAGCCTTTCTAAGGCTTTTTTGACACCTAAGAACAGCTCCTGGATACCCCACAGGGGTTATTTGGCCTCTGTTTAATTTTTTTGCTCCATGTGCCAGTCCTTGTAGTAACTGCAATATCTAATGATGATGTCTGCAAATTGCAACAAGAGAAAGAAGTGTCAGTAATCTGTGTTTCTGTTTTTTGTACTTGAGTAACATGTTGCACCTTCCCCCTGCAATAATAAAATCCATGAGATCCACATGATCTGAAACTTACATTTGAATCCTCCATTGCATGTTACACTGAAAGCATGACATTTCCTCTCATTAAATGTTTTTATTAGATAGCAGCACTTACTTGCAACTGGTTCCATTGAAATGAATGGAATTTACCTCCAAGTAAATGTGCTGACGATCATGAACCCAGTGAATTTATAATCACTTTAATTTAATCAGAAACCTACCATTAGTACACCAAATGACCACCAGTCTGCACTCTGTGTATGGCCTCGTCGATTAACAACTTCTGGTGCCATATATTCTACAGTTCCGCAGAAGGAATATGCTTTTTTCTCATGATCAATAGATTCTTTGCTTAAGCCAAAATCTGAATAGAAAAAGAATAGTATTTTGAGCAAAAATTCATAGCAGGTGAGTTGGTCTTGAAAATAATCTGATACTTTGTATGTTCCATCACCAACCATTCCATGTCATTCTACAAAATACATATTATAAACTTGTTTTTACATACCTGTTAATTTAATATGCCCCTCTTCATCAAGCAGTATGCTATAAAATAAAAAAAAGCTTTTTAAAAAAAATTTGAAACTTAGTTTTGGTAATCACCTTTAGAATTCATGTGCATCAGAAACCATATGTGATATGTCAGGAAGACAAATTATAGCTAAAAAAAGTATTTATTGTTAAATATTCCTCAAAAGATAATATGAAAGGTATTACTCTTTCAAGAAATCAGCGTTAACTTGGAAAGAACTACTCTATCAGTTTTTAAACTTAACATGGGAGATCCAGATCCCCCCTCCATGCACAAACCAAAAGCACATCCCATTCATATATGGTAGGTAGTATAAATATTCCTTTCAACTGCAGCCTAAAACACTGATTAAAGGTGGCACAGAAATAGTCCCAGAGCTGTTGAAGAGGCTCTGTAATATTATAGAAAGCTCTACAAAAACAAGAAGCGTCTAGTTATCAATTAGGCTCTTTAACATCATGTTCATGGTAAATGGAATCAGTTGACTATAATGGGGCTTACTTCTAAGCAGACATGCATAGGACTGGGTTCTTAGAATCTCAGCATCCCACCTATTGAAACAAGCAGGGACAGCAGGAAAGAGGGGAGGGCTAAGTATGAAGTGGGGAGAAGATAAGGAAGGATGAGACTAAAAATTGCTGCCTTCGTTTTCTATGGCCCCCAACTGTCAGTCTGCAGCACTATTTGCTGTGATTTGTATGTCAGCACAAATTACATATAAAAATTATCATTTTTGGTTCCAGTTTGGCAACAAAATTGGTACAATTCTGGAGTACCGAGATTTGTGGAACCAATCCCTCGTGCCTAAAAAGTTGCACTTTTATTATAGTATAATATCCATTTTCAGAGAGAAGAGATAAACACACACATTTACATATACAAAACATTCCTTCTTACTTTTCTGGTTTTAGATCTCTGTATATTATTCCCAGACTATGAAGATGATCTAAAGCAAGGGCTAATTCAGCTAAGTAGAATTTGACATCATCTTCTGTGAACATCACCTAGAAAAGAAAACACATTTTTTTAAAGGTGTAGGTAGAAAAATACAGTTATCAGCTGGAAGGGAATAGATTATTTTCCTAATTAGAATTCAACATGTAGAATCCTTATTTTGTATTTATGAGAGCCATTGAGATTGCCAAGTATTTATTAATGCAACAGATCGAGAGTTTTAAAAGGCACACCTCCATAATTAGCATTTCAATAATACAAGCACCCTCCAGTATCTGCAAGGGACAGGTTCCTCTTACCTGAAACTGAGGATAGTAGTAAACTTTACACAAATTCCTCCCCCCTGTCCTCATGACAAGGACACGCTTTGCAAAAGAGAGTTGTTTCTTCACTTTGCTAGTGTAGTGGTACATTGCTTAACAAGCGCCTTGCTTAACAAGCGTTTCACATAACAAGCAAAAATTTCCAAGAAATCTTGCTTCACATTACAAGTTCCGCTTCACTTAACAAGCAAGCACGCTATGGGCACGCATGCTATGCAGCCCTGACGCTCCTCATGGAGGCTCTTTAAACGAGCCAGCACTGCTGCCTCTAACTGCCCCCTAACTGCCTCTGGTACCCCCTCTGGAGGTACCAGAGGCAGCTGCCCCTAACTGTCCCCACCGACCACCTTGAACCTCCAGCAGCAGCCCAGGTAAGCCTCCCAGGAAAGTGTCTTGGATTGCCTTAGTGCCTCCTAACTATGTCTACTCAGAAGTAAGCCCCATTGTGTTAAATGGGACTTACTCCCAGAAAAGTGTCTTTAGGATTGCAGCCTAAGTATACTTCATAGGATCATGCACATTGAATGCAGAGGCAACTTCTTGCAGAGGCAATCACATGGTCACCCCAGCCAGCACCTAAGAAAGGATCACAAAGATTCCTGTCATATATATATATACAGTGGTGCCTCACGTAACAAACGCCTCACGTAAATTATGTAACAAATAAAAATTTCTCTAGGATTCTGCTTCACGTAACAAACTGTGCTTCATATATCAAACTTGTTGGCAGCTGGGGCAGACGTGCTGGCTGGCAGCTCTTTTAAAAAGCATTAGGGCTGCCTGATGTGCCTGCCCATAGTAAAAGCAACACTTCCACACTGTTCCTCCTGTGGCTGGGCATCTGCTGGGCAGAGGGAGAGAATAGCAGTGGAGAAGAGGGAAGAGGCTCAGGGCTAGCCAGAAGGGAGCAGGGAGAGAGAGGCTCAAGATGAAGAGAAGGAGAAAGTGGGGAGACACTTGGAAAGTCTCTTGGATTGCAGCCTCCTAACCAGGTCTACTCAGAAATAAGCCCCACTGTGTTAAATGGGGCTTATTCCCAGGAAAGTGTCTTTAGGATTGCAGCCTAAGTAGACTTCATAGGATCATGCACATTGAATGCATGTTTTGAATTCAATTCCAGTGTTCTGTCATCATTTTTACATCCAGTTAATGTTTTTATATAACTATTTTGGGGGTTGTGGAAGCAATCATCTGAGTTTCCATTATTTCCTATGGAAAAATCTGCTTCGCTTAAAGAGCGTTTCACTTAAAGAGTATGCCTCCGGAACGAATTAAGCTCTTTATGTGAGGCACCACTGTATTCTACCAATGGCTGTAAGCATTGCTGTACAGCAGTGATTTTCAACCAGTGTGCCATGGCATTTGTTTTTCAACATTGGTGTGCCATTGATCGTTCTCAGGTGTGCCATGGAAATTTGGGAAGTGACATTTATTAATAGAAAAATTTGAGGATTTGGAACAGCATGGTGTGCCTTGCCAATGGTAAAAACAACTGATGGTGTGCTATGAGATGAAAAAGATTGAAAATCACCACTCTAAAGGTTTGTCTCCAAACTTTTCAGGCAGAGGGCCACATCAAATACCTGGCATGGTGTTGAGGGCCAGAAAAGATTAAATATAAAATGTAAATATATTAGAAATGAAACAGATGAATGAATGAATAAATGAATGGGTTCAAATTTCCAGGATTTCTCCAATCACCAAAATGCAGCAGGCCTCCGTCAGTCTTGAAAGACTATGGTATCGTGCTCTGTGCTGCATACGCTGCATGCGAAGCACGAAAGTCTGGGTTAGATTGTTATGGAGGATATGCTGTTACCCAAGCAGCAAATCCCCCTTCTCTCCACACCATGAATTAGTCCAGTGGAAAGGCAGAGCTGATACGATTGGATCCAGCTGGCACTGCAGAGCTGGGCTAAGGACAGGAGCTTACCCTGTCTTGTGAGGCTGACCCGGGTCTTGAACCCTGGCCTGCTGGTTAACAGGCACAGTGTCTTAACCACTTGTGCCACCACACAAACATACTTCACACAAAAAATATTATTCAAATGGACCCCAATTCCCACACCTCCCACAGACTTTTAAGGCTTTCAGAGGGCACAGAAAGTTACTCCTGGATTTTAGGAAAACTAGGCAGTTATTTTTAGGCCATCAGAATGCCTTCCAGAAATGACCAGAGCACAGCTTCAGTTGTGTTCAGTCAAGTAGGCCAGAAGCTTTCATGGATCATAGGCTGGCTACAGGCCAGACAGAGATTTGTCAAGGGCTGCATCTGCCCCTCAGGATGGGGTTTGGAGACCCCTGGGCTAGAAGATATGAGTCTAGGTCTACTTTCAGTTTCAAAGTGAAAGGAAGACAATTCTTCCTTTTGCATAGCACTTGCAAATGAAGAGAGGTGAGTCATGACTGTGAGCAGGAAGGAATTTGAGAGCTACAAGTAAGTAAAACTGCAGTTATGGGATCTGTGGATAGGGGGGTAGAGCACTTGTATATGTTATATCTTTGTATTCTATATATATATGAAACCAAAAATTCACTGACTCACTCACTGAACCTAGTGAAATTTATGGAGGGTGTTCCTTCCATGATGGAGGCACACACTAAGAACCAATTTAGGGAAGGGGTGCAACACATTTTTGTTCTATACTTAATATTGAAGAATTGCTGACTAATCAATTCCCACCCCCAACCCTTGCACCCAGAACCATGAAATTTGGGGAGCGTATTGCTTATGTGTCATGAGCACCCACTAAATTGGCTACAGGGAGTGAAAAGAGAGTGAACACATAAGGGAGTGAAAAGGGGTGCAATGCATTTTTGACCTATACTTAACACTGAAGACTGATCAACACCCAGCTCGAAATTCTGCACCTGCCTGGTAAGATTGCCCACAGTAGTGGGGGGTGAACAGTGCACAGGGTTGTGGTGCACAGAGGATGGTCATGGTGCAGAGGGAGATGTTGTATGGGATGGTGGTGGTGAATGGGGGGATGTTCCACAGGGTGCTAGTGGTACACAGGGGACGTTGCATGGGGCAGTAGTAGTGCACGGGGGGATGATGAACTGGGGAGATTTTACTCCCAACAAAATAAATTTCACTAGTTTCATCAATAAATTCTCTGAATAGGCCAAGAGAGACAGAGTGGATGTGAGTGGAGAGAATAACCAAAGAGGTACATAGAAAATATCACATGCAGGAAAGTAATCTTCAACAAAATTCAGTAACAGAAGGATTCTGGACCAACACTTCCTCAACAACAGGGGTTCTCAAACTGGGAGTTGTGACCATTTTGGGGGTCGCACAGCACTTTCAGGGGGGTTGCCTATGCAGGCTGGACCTGGCAGCGATGTTTCCCCCTTGCTCATGCTGCTCTGAGCATTCCTGGGCATAAACTAGGTAGGCTGGAGCTGTTCAGCCTCCGGCCACCAGGGAGAACTCCAGCCTCCCTAGCTAATGCTGTGAGTGGGATGCCCAGAGCGGCACTCACAGGCTCCCAGCCAGCAACGTGGAGGGGAGGAGGAATAGCTGGCAAGCACACGGAGGCGAATGGAGGCTTGCTGGTTCTCCCCCTCCAACAATGCAGCCTCACCAGCAGCTGCAAAGGCACAGAGGCACAGACACCCAGGCTACACTGGTTGAGAGAGCCAGGAGCCTCCCTACGCCTCCCCCCCCTCTCCAGCCACTCCACACACTCCAGATGAGGTGAGGGTGCTTGTGTATGTGTGTGTGAGTGACTGAGTGAGAGCATGGCTTGCGTGTGTGTGTTTGAGTGCATGCCTTATATGTGTGGTTTGCGAGTGTGTGTTTTTGCATGCGTGTGTGTGTGTCAGTGAGTGTATGCCTTATGTGTTTTTGCATGTGTGTGTGGTTTACATGTGTGTGTGTATATCAGTGAGTGCATGCCTTATATTGTTTTTGCATGTGTGTGTCAGTGAGTGCATGTTTTATATGTGATTTTGCACATGTGTGTGGTTTGCATGTGTGTGTGTGTGTCAGTGAGTGCATACATGCCTTATATTTGTTTTTGCAAGTGTGTGTGAGTGAGTGCATGCCTTATATGTGTTTTTGCAAGCTTTACACATACAAACACACATAAGGCATGCACACTCTGTCTCTCACACACACATGCAAACATTTTATGGTTGGGGGTCACCACAACATGAAGAACTGTATTAAGGGGTCGCGACTTTAGGAAGATTAAGAACCACTGCTCAACAAGAACATTCCTTAAATGCATTCCTTAAAACGAAACCAGTCATAGATATGAACATCACTTACCTCTTTGGATAAACGTGTAAACAGGTCTCCTCCCCTGAGAAAGTCTAAAATAAGGTAGAGTTTCCCTTCCGTTTGAAAAGCTGAAAAAAGCAAATACATTTCAGTTATATACTTAGCCATGCAGAAACATATTTAACTATTACTCTTAAATCATATGGATGTTAGGTCACATCATAAACAAAGCAAGTATCATTGCAATTTTCTGATCATGGAAGCTTCTTTCTGTGAAGGTTATAGCAATTTCCCCTTCCACCACAACTTCCTGGACTATATTCCACACTGTGACCTTCAGAGGACAGCAAAGATAAGGATCACAAGAACTATCTCATTCACACAACTTAGTCTCCAACCCAACAATTTACAGTGGTGCCTCAGGTAACAAATTTAATTCGTTCCGGAGGCATGTTCTTTACATGAAACATTCTTTACATGAAGAGGATTTTCCCATAGGAAATAATGGAAACTCAGATGATTGGTTCCACAACCCCAAAAATATTCATATAAAAATATTAACTGGATGTAAAAATGATGACAGAACACTGGGATTGAATTCAAAACATGCATTCAGTGTGCATGATCTTATGAAGTCTACTTAGGCTGCAGTCCTAAAGACACTTTCCTGGGAGTAAGACCCATTTAACACAATGGGGCTTACTTCTGGGTAGACATGGTTAGGAGGCTGCATTCCAAGACACCTTCAAAGTGTCTCCCCACTTTTTCCTTCTCTTCATCCTGAGCCTCTCTCCCCTCCTCCCTTCTGGCTAGCCGAGCTGCTTCTCCACTGCTCTTCTCTCTCTCTGCCCAGCAGGCGCCCAGCCACAGGAGGAACAGCAGGGAAGTGTTGCTTTCACTATGTGCAGGTGCGCTAGGCAGCCCTGACGCTTTTTAAACAGGCTGCTGGCCAGCGCGTCTGCCCCAACTGCCAACGAATGTGTTCTTTATGTGAAGCATTTTCTTTACGTGAAGCAGAATCCTAGAGAAATTTTTGTTTGTTACATGAAATATACTTTACGTGAGGCATTCTTTACGTGAGGCATCACTGTACTTACCACTAATAAAAACTTCATTCAAAAGTACTAATTTAGAATTATTATAGCCCATCAATTACTCTATCATTTTCAAGCATGAAAATTTTACATGATCCCACTGCTGATCCAACTAACATCCAAGATTCCTGCCTTTTGTTTTTCTATAAGCTTTCAGCCTATTGCATCCTATAAAAGCAAGAAACTGATGGTTTTGCATGAGTGCAAACACGATAACAGAAGGAAATGGGCACAAGGAGCATCAGACAATCAGATTCATGGATATCAGGTGACATCTGTTGTAGGTACTAAGGAGCAATGAGACACTGTATACACTTCATATATATTGTTCTCATATGCACCCTGGAAATTAAAGGATCAATGCCAATTTATTTTTGAACCATTTGTTTATTTAGATAACATTTCCAGCCCAAGACTGTTTAAAAAAAGGCCAAGTGGCATTTTTCCAAAGAAAAATGGATCTTTACTGAAGATTACCCAGACTTCAAACTGAAGCACTAGAATTTTGAGAATGAGAAACATACAAGACAGTTGAGTACCAGATTGCCCTGAGATCTATGTCACAGAACAGTAGGGTTGTGATACCACGATTCTAAATGTGGCCACTTTTAAAAATCACCTGGCAGAGGTGTATGATCGTGATGTCTTGCTGTATTGTATTTTACAAATCTGGGCAAGTTCAGGATTTCATATTAAGTTGGCATTTACAGTAAATATAAACATGATAGGAGCCTTATTATGCAATCCTACATGTGTATTCTCAGAATTAAGTTGCACAGTATTGGCTGGGGCTTACTTCCAACTGTGTGCATAGGATTACAACCTCAGGAACACATACTTTAGTAATCAAGGAAATTTATTAAACTTACCATAATGCAATTTGACAATAAAAGGATGATTAACTTCTACTAAAATATCACGCTCCATTTTTGTTCGAACACGATCACGAACTGTGAAAGATGACCAACATTAAGCTCAGATGAACATCACTGATGTGGATATTTAACTAATTTTAAATTGTGCGAGATTGATTTCTCAATTTTATTCTATGGGACAGTGCCCAAAACTCAATACCTGTATTTATGAGGATTTACTTCACAAACAGCATGCCTAGTAAGATGCTTAAGAGAACTAATGTTAACAAACACAGAATTAACAAACAAAATCATGGCCAAAAGCATGAAATGTGTAAAGTTAGTAAAGTACTACTGGCACACAAATACTTTACTGCACAAATGCTTTTTTGCTACAGTCTGGCCAGCAGCAGCAGTACTAGCCACCAACGCCCTTAGGATTGGGCTCCAAGTTAACACTAGAACATCAAACTGCTTTAGAACATATCATTACAGTTCACAAGCATACAAGGGCAAGATTCAAAAATTTTCCAGCAATTTTTACCAGCTATTCGTCCACTAAACCCATAGGTTCTTTTTGAAAGTTATGCATTTTAAGTAGTAGCAACTGGTGTACACAAACTATAATTTGTGCACTGCCTGACTACATTGCCAGAAATTTATTGTAGCAAATATCTATATATATAAAAGAGAAAAGTCACTTACTGACTGACTGACTGACTCATCACCGCCCTGCCAAAACCGCTGGGCCTAGAAGCGTGAAATTTGGGGTGGGTGTTCCTTCCGTGAGGGAGGGGTGCACTAAGAACTGGTTTTTGGAAATTCCAACCGTAAGGGGGTGAAAAGGGGCGCAACGCGTTTTCCTCACTATACTTTGCATTGAAAATTGCTGACTCAGTAACATTTCGACCCAACTGCTGGGCCTGGAAGCATGGAATTCTGGGACGGATCCTTCTGTCACCTGAACACCCACCAAGAACCATCTAGAGAAATTTAACCCTTCAGGGGCTGAAAAGGGGGCAACATGTTTTTGTCCTATACTTAACATGGGAGACTAAACAACACCCAGCCAATTTGGTGCTCAGACCCTGGTGCACTGGAGGATGTTGTTCAGAGGAAGAGGTTGCACCGGCGAGGATGCTGCGCATGAGGGAAAGTTGCGCGGGGGGGGGGGGGAAGTTGCGCGGGGGGGGGAAAAGTTGCGCGGGGGGGGGAAAGTTGCGCGGGGGGGGGAAAGTTGCGCGGGGGGGGGAAAGTTGCGCGGGGGGGGGAAAGTTGCGCGGGGGGGGAAAGTTGCGCGGGGGGGGAAGTTGCGCGGGGGGGGAAGTTGCGCGGGGGGGGGAAGTTGCGCGGGGGGGGAAGTTGCGCGGGGGGGGAAGTTGCATGGAGGGTTGATGCGCATGGGTGAAAGTTGCGCATGGGGGTTGATGTGTATGGGGGAAGTTGCACATGGGGGGTTGTTACGCCTGGGGGAAAGTTATCCATGGGGGGTTGATGCATATGGGGGGATGGCATACGGGGGAATTTTACTCCTGCAACGTGGGTACGCCTTCCGCTAGTATTTCTATAAAAATAACTTCTAAAAATAAGGGAATTTCTTTAAATGTATACTTACCTTTCAGTGTTGCTTTTTTCAACACTTTCATTGCATACAGCTGTCTGGCATCTGATCCCGATATTTTTTTTACAAGGAATACCTGTATGAAACATATGAGAAACATTTCATGACAGCAACCCAACAAATTGCAACAAGTGATATGAACAAGCCAAAAATATAACTTTTGCAGCTCCATGCAAAAGATCTAATTTTATATGCAAAGTCACATACTGTACTTTAACGTAGATGAAAAAGGTTCAGATCCCCAAAGGAGTCAATACCCTTTTTTATCTCTCTCTTCTCCTACAACCCTCCCACAATGAATTCCAAGTGCCTTTATCCTCCAATCTCCAGCTTTTCCTGGGTTTCAAAAGTGGGACATAAAGTTGAAAAGGTGCTTTTACTTGCACAGTCCCACCAGAATAAGTTATGTTGCTACTCTGAAAAAATGCACCTACATTTTCAACATAATCTTAAACAGTATTACTCAAAAAGCCTGAGTAATTCAAACATTTCATTTACCATTAAAACAAAACAAGAATATACACCTTTACAAATTGCACTGAATGAGGTATGTGGGAAAGAACTGCAGGGAAGAACCTTCATTCTGGTGGAATGGTGAGTGTAACAGCCTTCACTATTTTTTTGCTGAGCATGTATGCTTGAATTTATGCACATAAAGTACATTAAACACAAATATACTATTTGTTAGACATGGTCTTAAATCTTATAATCAGAATTACTACACACACACTTGATCTTAGTCAAAAGGCTGAGAAGTAATCCTACTGTGTTCAATCTTAGAGTGCTGTAATCATATCTTAATGGAAACAAACACTTCTAAGACTTACAGGAAGTAATTCTTAAGCTGTCCACAAGAAGTGAGAAAACATTTGATGAAGCACTGACTGATTTTATATATTAAACAAGCAGAATTAGTCCATCATGGAAGTAAAATTTCAAGAATATTTGTGGGCCCTGGGCTTGGCTGGGAACTGACAGGCAGCAGTGGGCACTACTGAGTACTAGGCACCATCTGCTGGCAGTTGGCAGTGGGCAAAACCAGGCATCCCTGATTGGCACCAGACACTGGGAAGCAGTAGGCACTGGAAACGAGTGAGCAACACCAGGCACCATTGAGCACCAATGTATAAGTACAGGACAAAAGCATGTTGCACCGCCTTAGGGATTAAATTTCAAAAAACTCGTTCTTAGTAGGTGCACCCATCATGGAAGCAATATGCTCCTGAATTTCCTGCTTCTAGGTATGGTGGTTTGGGCAGGGAGTTGATCAGTCAGCAATTCTTCAATATAAAATATAGGGACGAAAACGCATTGTGCCCCTTTTCACTTTCTTCCAGTCTGAATTGCCAAAAATTGGTACCTATGTCGTAAAAGGACTACCCTCCCCAAATTTCACACTTCTAGATCCAGGAGTTTTGGTTGGAGGTTGATGAGAGAAAGAGATAGTGAGTCAGTCAGTTTTAAATGTACTAGCAAAATGTACTCAAGTTGCAGGAGTAAAATACCCGCATTGTGCAACATGCTACCACCCTGTGCAATATGCACCCACGACCATGCCTACTGGGCAGGTGCATGATTTGGGGCTGGGTGCTGATCAGTCTTCAATGTTTATAGGCAAAAAATGTGTTGCATCTCTTTTCAGACCCTTAGGGGTTAAATTTCTAGAAGTCGGTTCTTGGTGGGTGCTCCTGTCAGATAATGAATATGCTCTCCGAATTTCATGCTTCTATGTCCAGGGTTTGGGGCAGAATGTCCATCATTCAGAGATTCTTCAATGTAAAGTATAGGGAGGAAAATGAGTTGCGTCCCTTTTCACTCCTTTCAGTTGGAATTCCCAAAAACTAGTTCTTAGTGGGTGCCTTCATCATGGAAGGAACACCCTCCCCAAATTTCACACTCTAGGCCCAGCGGTTTTGACTGGGTGATGATGAGTCAGTAAGTGACTTTTCAGTTTTATATATATAGAAGATATAGACTAGTAGTTTACCCACAGCTTCACTCCTATACATCTCCGGCTTGAGTGCAAGCAGAATAACGCATGGTTTATGAACTTAATTAGTTCGGGAGGGCAGTAAGGAGACTGGTGTTCTCAGGAAGGAGCCAAAGCACCATTTTCCTCAGCTGCCCTTAAATTATGTTCAAAACTCACCCATATTTCTTAGCCATGCCCTTATTGTGCGGGGGTGGCAGTCAAGAGGCTGGGGTTCTTGTGAGGAGGGAGGCCAGGCACTATTTCCCTCAGTAGCAAGCAACAAAAAATCTCAGCTATTAAATCATGCTGAAAACAGACCCACCTGCAGACCTTGACCACACTAAAATTGGGTGAGGAGGGGCACTCAGGAGGTATGGGTCACCCACGATTAGGTAAGGGATCACTGAAATTCTTAACCACAGCAGTAGGTGGTGGAGCACACCATGCACAAAGAAACAAATCCACAAACAGACAGAAATTCCATTTTATATATGTAGATAAATTTTGCTTATAAGGTTAAATTTTTTTCTTGACAGGCATTCTTGAATATCGAAATTTGATTTGAGCTATAAAAACAAATTAGAAAACACAAAGATTAAAACAAAAGATTCAAGATGTGCTATCATAGACCCCCCAAGCATCTGTTTTCAGAACTCTGGTTAGTACCGGCTACAGCATGCTTTAAGAGTCCTTTTAACAGCAAGCAGACGTTCAAAAGATTTTCCTTACCTTTCCAAAAGACCCCTGTCCTAGTACTTTCAGGAGCTCAAATTGTGAAGGATCTGCTTTTTCATGTCCTTCCTTGACATGGTATGTTATTGCAATCTCTTTAATACTGCCTTCTTCCTAAGAAATGAAACAAAAATAATAAAGCTTACACTTCATGTTTTGACTTCATGCTAGGAATATTTTTTAAAAGACTAATGTTTAACAATTCACAATGTCAGGCAATTACAATGGTAAAGACCAGGGCTCTCCAAATGACATGGTCTAGCACCCCATGTTTTCCATCCTCTGCATAAATGTGTTTTTTTCCATTCTGCAAGGGAGCCTTCCTTCAGCTTCTGAGAAAGAATGATGAACAGCTTAGCTAACCCGAAGCTGCTCTTGCTGGAAGATCAGAAGGCATGCCCAGATGACAGATATTATGACCTTGTTATGAGATTCCCTCTGGGAATAAATAGTTCTATGAGTTTAGATTTTAGAACATTTGCAATAAAATGAATTAGTGTAGCCTGCCTATATGAACCACCTTGAGTCTATAAGACTCTCAGTTTTGAGAACCACTTAGAAAGATGGTATATAAATGCTGTGATTATTATATCCTTAAAACCAGTCTTTAAGTTAGACTCATTTGCAGCACTGATTTGCTAAGGGCATCCTATCAGCTCAAAGTTGGGTAAGATGTCTACATCCAAACCAATCATTCCATCCCTACACATTTTATTGTTATAATATGAAAAATACATAACACAGTATATTTATCTAGGCATTTTCACACCTCCTTAAATACCAAAGCTTCAGGACTCTATTACCATGCACTCAGAAAGCAGTATGAGATTTGCACAGCTACCAGTAATCACATCTGTGCAAGCCTTTCACCAACCCTGTTAGTTTCAAGAAAACAAGTGAAAGAATTATGAGAGCTAACTTTGCCAATAGAAAGTAAAAATGGAGAAAAAACAAGGGAAGAAAAATCAAGGAAGGACATGGACAAAGGAAAAAGCTATGGAAAATAAAAGAAATGGAAAATAAAGCAAAGGAAAATAAGGTCTTTGCTGTTTCTGTATTGCACAACACTGAAACTGAATAATTGCTATCCAGTCAGCTGCTGGCTATCTTCTCACTGGTAGGGAAAAAACAGGGAAGTGACATGTTGCATATTTTCCCTATATACAATGTACTGAAACAGAATATACATGCTATACATGTATATAAAGTAACTTGTAGTAACCACTACTATATTATAGAGTATATATTATATATTATAGAGTTATACAAATTATTAACATTCAAGTAAGAGAAAACACAAAGCTAGCAATATTTATTAACTGGACATTACATCCATGATTGTTATTTTATTACTATGCTGTGCAGTTGGATAGCACAACGAACAACAGTTAAGTCTGTGTGGGCAACATTGTGCATTTTATACAATTCAGAACCAACCCGTAAAGGTTTACCGTAAAATACAGTAAACCCGTACTGCTTCTCAGTACAGAAAAGGAAGCTCTTTTTGTTAAATTAATTACCCTGTTTGAAAGAAATGCAACTCGTTTGGGGCATACAAGCCCAAAAACTAAGTTTTAGAACACCTTTTTACGCATTTAATAAAGGAACTAGCTTAAAAATTAGGGAGTGGTTATGGTAAACCATACTTGTGAAATTTCACAGGCCTTTAAGTAGCCATTAATAATAGACAGCTATGCTTTTATTCTACCTTATTATACTGTAATATACTATAACATCTCAAATGGACAACTTGAAAATAGATGTAAATGGGTTTCCTGGCCCTCTTCCATCCTAAATGTCATATGTAAAAAGCTCCTGGTTAAACTCTGCTTTGCTCTAAACTATTCTAAACTATGTCAAGAGTCTGCAAAGCTTCAAAGATCTCTTACAAATTTCAGAACATGGACGTCAAAAGTTTATGTAGGTTTTATAAACTACCTAACACAAGGTTTCTCAGATAATTTGAGAAAATTCAAAGAGCTATTTCTTTTTAATCATGAATAAATCTCAGAAAAAAAACATACAGTATATGTGTTTAGATCTTCATCAAAGGCCCTATTCCATAACCCAAGCTAAACAAGATACAGCAATTGGGAAAGCAGAACAGGACTTTCTTGGTGATAGTGTCCATCATGGAATCTTTGTCCAGAATACCCAGTTGGTTTCCTAACTTTCTGCATCAAGCTGCCGGACCACAGAGATTTTAGTGGTACCATTACACAAAGGAGGCAAATGGTTGGGAAACCTTCCAATCCTGGCAGATCCAGACTGCCTGGCAGGCTGTTGCTTAGGGCAGGGGTCTCCAAACATTTTGGCAGGAAGACCACATTATCTCTCCTGACAATGTTCTGGGGGCTGGAAAAATG
Source organism: Cryptoblepharus egeriae (assembly GCA_030015325.1). Classification (NCBI taxonomy): domain Eukaryota; kingdom Metazoa; phylum Chordata; class Lepidosauria; order Squamata; family Scincidae; genus Cryptoblepharus; species Cryptoblepharus egeriae. The sequence goes on from JAREYC010000005.1 coordinate 37,415,171, forward strand.
ATTTACATTTCAAATTTAAATAAATGTACATGAATTTACATAATTGTGCATTAGAGAGAGATCTGGAGGATTACAAGGCTTGCCTGCGGGCCAGATGGGGGGGGGGTCTAGATGCAAGCTTTCCGGAGACTCGCTGTAGCCTGCATCTGGCCCCCAGACTGGGGTTTGGCCATCCCTGGCATAGAGTAAAGGAAGTTCCACCTCCCACACTTCTGGTTGGCTACAAATAATGTAACTAATGTTTTTTAATGCATTTTAAAAGATCAGTGTCAATCTCTAGAACCAATTGCAGTGTATAATGAGGATTGACCTGTAATTTTCCTTTATGAGAAGAAGTGTTGCCAGAAGTATCAAAATTGGCTGTGATTCACCTTCTCCTAAGGAAACTTTCTATAGACCTTATGGTATTGGATAATAACTGGCTTGGATAATGTGTATCAGATAATTACTAGCTTGGATAATTACCACTGGATAGTCTCAAACCTCCCATTTCTGGGCAAGGTGACTGAGTGGAGGGTGGCATTTCCAGCAAGTCCTGGATGAACTAGATATATCAGTTTGACACACAAGGTTTTGGGTCAGAAGCAGTCTTAGTCACCCTGACGGGGTGAACTTTGCCAGAACCTGCACAATGAAGCGAGTCTCTGTTGTGGTCCTTTTGGATTATATCTGCCCTTGGATCATCAGGTAGCAACAGTGCCCACAGAGCCTTTGCCCAACTGAGGCTGGTGCACTAGCTGTGTCTGAGACATGTCAAAACCAGCCATGATGACCCATGTCTTGTTGACATCAAGACATGACAATTGTAACACTGTTTATGTGACGCTATCTTTAATGGCTATCTGAAAACTGCAGTTAGTGCTGAATGCAATGGCTCATGTGGTTGGGGGAGCTTGATGATCCAATTTATTTATATGGGGCCCACTTACCTGGATAAGGGTCAGGAAGACAGCACCAGCTCAAATGGAAAGGATCTGAAAGAAGTCTACCCATGCAGTCTCTAGCCAGGGCACACTCTCAAGCACATGCTGTTGCTGGCAATGACAACTTCAGGACACAGCACTGGTCACGCTCCAAGCACTGTTCCAGATGGAGGAGTAAAGCTATTGTGCACTGCCACTGTTCTGGGTAGCATCCAATGAGAACCATTCTATCTTCAAGGCCATTAAGTACAGTACTCCTTTAGGGGATAGGGATTCAGCCCCAACAAAACTTGCACAAGTCAGAAGACAAAGACAGAACAGGTAATCGGGCTTGGGAGTGTTGCCTGAGAGGGGACAGTGACAAGAGCTTCTTGAAGAGCAAAGAGAATAACATAACCTTTATTGGCATAGAACAAAGAGAATATAAACTGCTAGTCTGGACCAAAGAGGAGAAGACTCCATCTGGAGACAGAATGCTGTGAAGGCTCAGCAAGAAGCAGACAGCCAAGCAAGTGAAGGAGAAGCTGCCATAAAGAAAGAATATCAGGTGATAATAAACTCGCTCCCCAGTGCATTCTCTGAGGCCCAGGATCTAGGAATCTCCAGCCTCAGAGCTCCAGTGAGTGATCCGTTTAAGGAAGCAGAAGCCGAATAGAGAATAGGTGGTCTTTCCAGAGGTACAAGGACAACTCCCCATTGTGTGAAAACCCTCATTTTGGCTTGGTACTGTGATAGCTGAGGAACTGCATTATCCCACATAGGCAACAGCCATGGTCTAGGGTTATGGTCTTGAGTGTAGGGCTGCTGAAACAAGGAAGGACCTAGACATCTCCTGGATGCAAACTGATAAAGCATGGAGCTTTCAATGTAGTAGAACTCACTCCCAGCTCAAATATGCCATGTCAAGTACATTAACTACCACAGAAGAACACATAAGTGTTGATGAATCACATGTAATACTCTCCACTTAGTAACCATGATTAATCAATGACTAAAGGGTTGAACTTAAGATTTGTATCCTTCTTTCTGTATAAATTCCTCTGGGTGATTTAATTTGCATTTAAAGGCAGCAAGGAAAAGGGCAAAATAGAGGTGAAGGCCTTAGGTTAAAGACACAGAGCACATAATAACCTCAGGACATATTTTAAAAGAATGGTGGGTAATAACAGGCTTACTGGTTTAATGATCATTATTTTTATTTTGGGTGCAAGAAACCTGGATTTCAATATTTAGACAAGGTCATACATCGAGAGAAAGAGGAGCCACACATTTTTGTACAGATGCAGCAACAGCAACTACATTAGTTTAGAATGGGTCTATTAAAAAGCTTCCAGCCACACCTGCTAAATAGAACCCTAAGATTGAGGGCTAAGCATATGAAAATCAATTTCTGGAAGAGAACAAAATGGCACAACTATTTTCCTCATATTATACTTGGGGGCTTCCTAGAAGTACAGTATTAGGTTTACAACAGTAGAAAAAAGGGATGTTAGACTAAATGAATTTTTATGCTCATCTTAAGGCACAAAGGATTTATGATGAACTGGCCCTTTGTTGTACAACCTAGAAGGACTAGAAATACCAAACCTGTTATTGAAAAGGCACCTTTTTAAACAAAGTTTAAAGCAAATTCCATAATACTGTTATGTTTCTAAACATGAATGATTTAAGTCTACAAAAGGAGCACTACAAAGAAGAATAACCTGTTTTGCTAAAAATATGATTTGGTCATTGTAACAGCTGAGAAACTACATGCTCTTTTTGTGCAGACTGACTTTCAAAACAACTGGTTATAAGATATTTTGAAGTAGTTTGAATATGAACACTGACTCTTGAAAAGAGTCTAGAAAAGAGGTACGTGAGGGAAGATTAGATTGATACAAAAAAAATTATGCGCTGGCTGTATAGGAAATGCTCTTCTCCCTCTCACACAACACCAAAATTGAATGTGTGAGTTAAAATAGACTAAGGCTGCAATCCTAAAGACACTTTCCTGGGAGTAAGATTCATTGAACACAATGGGGCTTACTTTTGAGTAGACATGGTTAAGATTGTGCTCAAAGGCTACAATCCAGAGTAACTATGGGAGAACGTAGGAGACATTACGTGCACCTATAGTTACTGCACCACCTAGTGAAAACCTATGGGGAATACATATTGCAATCCAGAGTAAGTTGTTCTTACTCCGGAGCAGGGACTCGCTGTAGTTACTCTGGACTGTGCCCAAAAGAAAATATTTCTTTAACCAACATGCAGTTTCGTTTGTGGAACATTTTGCCACAAGATGTGGTGATGGGATCTAGCCTAGATTCTTTTAAGAAAGAATTGAACAAATAACTGGAAAAGTTCATCACAGGTTATAAGCCATGATGGGTTAAGTGCAACCTCCTTTAGATATAGGCTTTCTCAGAATGCCAGATGCACGGGTGGGCAACAGTATGCAGGTCTTGGGATCTTCTCTGAAACATTTGGTGGGCCACTGTGAGATATAGGAAGCTGGTCTTGATAGACCTTATAACTTGATGCAGCAGGGCACTTATGTTCTCATGTTTTATGCCTTTGATGCTACCTTCAACACCTAACAGAAGGAGTAGATGAAGACAATCTTCTAAATTTAAAATGCTGAAATACATTTAAATAAGTTTTTAGTCTATTATAGTAACTAAAGTGCATCCTGAAGTATACTGCAATGAAGGCTATAGACCTTACTTTCAACGTACTACACCCCAAATTCAGACTAACTACGGGAGCATGTAAGGGACTTTATGTGCACCGGGAGTTACTCACGTAGTTATAATAGTTGTATAACAACTATTACGTAGTTATACAGATGGAACATACAAAGATCCAGGTCTATAGAGCTTGTGTCCTGAGCACACTCTTGTACTGCAGCGAGTCTTGGACCCTTTATGCATGGCAGGAGAGAAAGCTGAACACCTTCCATATGCCTCTGACGTATTCTTGGCATCACCTGGCGTGACAAAGTTTCAAATGACGCAGTCTTGGAACGTGCTGGAATCTCTAGCATGTTCACACTTCTGAAACAGCGGTGTCTACGCTGACTTGGGCATGTCGTGAGAATGGCTGATGGCCAGATTCCAAAAGATCTCCTATATGGAGAATTAGTGCAGGGAAAGCGCCCTAGAGGGAGACCACAGCTGCGATACAAAGACATCTGCAGGAGGGATCTAAAGGCCTTGGGAATGGACATCAACAGCTGGGAAACCTTGACCTCCAATTGTTCAGCGTGGAGGCAAAAGACCCAGCATGGCCTTTTCCAAATGGAAGAGACACTTGTTCGGCAGGCTGAAGCAAAGAGACAGACCCGAAAGCAGCGAAACCTGGGACCTGGGCAGGGGACGGAATTTATTTGTCTTCAGTGTGGAAGGGATTGCCACTCTCGAATTGGCCTTTTTAGCCACACTAGATGTTGTTTCAGGACCTCCAATCAGAGCACGATACTACAGTCTTTCGAGACTGAAGGATGCCAATTATGAGTTACTCACCACCCAATGAAAACCTATGGGAAATTCATATTGGAATCCAGAGTAAGTTGTTCTTACACCGAAGCAAGGACTTCACATAGTTACTCTGGATTTTGCCCTAAGATGGCAATCCTAATCTCAATTTAGGCCAGTGTAAGCCCTGTCATAAGTCCTATGCTGACCTGGGGGTGTTACAGTTCAGTAAGATACTTCTGCTTCACTCCTGGGGTGGTTAGGCCAATGCACAGACATACGCCAACCTTCCCACACCATCTTGGAAAGACAGGCAAGTTGAGTTAGGTCAGCCTAAATTTCTTAGGATTGCACCTTATGTCTTATTCCTTTCGCCTCACTCTCTGACCCAAAGTTATCTAAGCAACACTTATGTTTTACTTACTGATTGTGGATTTATCTCATCTTCTCCCATGGGCTCATCCATTATTTGCTGGCCATTCTGCAAGAAAGTTTACAAACAAATGAAGTTAATTCAACAACTAAAGTAGGAAGCTTCTTTCAAAAGGTTCTGCTGGAACAACTGATGAATACAGAAAGATGCAATGTCTCTGAGCTCCTGTGACAAGTTCTCTTTATTTCCCCCCCCCCTTAAAGGGGGACCATTAGAAAAGTTTAGAATTGTTTACCAGTTGTTTAGAATATGGTGGACAGGACCATTCAGACAACCAAAGATGACTCATCTATATGGTGGAATGAATATATGAACTGGACCTTGATGACAATAGGAACTGGGTTTCAAATTATCTCAAATATACTAAACAGCTAGAATTACAAAATAATTTCACACAGTACTCAAGTTAAAAGAATGTTCCCTCAAACTTGTACACTCCCTGACCTGATGCATGCAAACAGATTCTCCCCCCCCCAAAAAAAACCTTCAGGGGGTAGAACAGTAAAGATCCCATTTTGGATGCACAGCAGACCAAGGACAAATATACTCAACAGAATACAGTACCAACATCTTTGCAAAAGTACTATCTACCAAATAGAACACTTAATTCTGACTTGCTAAGAGAATGACTAGCTTTTATGAGTTTAAACAGTAATGGCTACCTCAGAATGGAACAGCTACATTAAAGCACAAGTATAGAAATATTAGAAGTTGAAAAGTTTTAAAGCCAAATTAGAATTATTACCGGTATATTATTCCATGCACAGGCATACGCTGACCTTCCCTAGCATGGAAAGACAGGCCAGATGAGTTAGACTGGCCTAAATTGGTTTGGATTGTGCCCATTTTGTTGTGATCCATATCAAGAAAGGAAACCTTTTTTATTTCTACTATATAAACAGCTTTGTAAACTGTTAAAAAGCAGCATTATTTGTATTATCTCATCTATCTATCGAATTTATATACCGCTTTTCAACTAAAAGTTCACTAACCGGTTTACAAAGAAAATAAAAAAAATAATGGCTAATGGGTCCCTGTCCCAAAAGGGCTCACAATCTAAAATGCAAAAAAAGAACACCAGCAGAAGCCACTATAACAGACATTGCTGGGAAGGGCCAGTTACTCTTCCTCTGCTAAGTAAAAGAGGAACACTCAGTTGAAAGAGTGCCTCTTGCCCAGTTAGTCTGAGGGTGGCATATGTTTCATATTGCCTAAGGTAATAACAGAAATACACTACATCCGAGCAGAAAACGTATAATCACTAATAAAACTAAAAAGATGGCAATTTTCTGGTTTATCTCGTCAAATCTGAGTAAACTGTTTAACAGCATAAAAATTATTGAGGTTAACACAAAGGTCAAAGCATACTAGTATTAAGGGAAGTTTTAGATTCAATTTCCATTCAAAAGAAGAATGTGTGAATTACATCTTCACAATGAAGAGAACAAAGGAGTGTTGCAGTTTATTCCAATATTGAATAATCAGTACGAACAATAAGCCTATACTCTATTTTCCTCAGTTAGTTCAAGGGACATTAACGTATGTCCTATCATTTAATTTATTGTATGAGCTTATCCCAATATTTTTCTTCTCACAATGAGACCCATACATGCCTGGAAAAAATGATGGATCTGTTACATGGCCATGTGTACATGTTACAATATCGCACATGATCCAAGATAGATTTTTTTAATTTAAGCGTTATTAAACACTATTGAAACATAACTTCATACAGACTATTTTTCAATGTTATGCATATCTATATCCAAGTAACATGGCAGAAAGCTATTTATGCCTCCTGTCTGGTTCAATACGAACACACAACTCCTTTGCTTACTGTATCATTTTTCCCCCCACTGTCAATATTCAATGAATGTCATGAATTCTGGGGAATGGTATACAGCCACATTCAGAGAAACAGATCCAATCTCACAACTGCCATCACAAATAGTGCCTGTGCTCACTTTAAGAGCACAATCACAATGACAACAAATGAGATTTGTCAGATTTAAGGCAAGGCACAATAGCTAGCCATTAGTTATTTAATTTTCTCTGTAAACCACTTTGGGAACTTTGGTTGAAAAGTGGTTATACTGTTTATAATATTAATAATAATGCACCCTTAAAGTGATGTGGACAGACTATCTCCCTCACAGTTCAGGTGGACAAGGAAGGCTACAAATCCATCAAACAGCAGAGAAAGAAAAAAAAGAGGCCTTGAAGAATACATAAAGGATAGCAAGATAATGTACTTAAAATGGCTAACAATGAGAAACTACTAAATACCAAATAAACAAAGCAGACTTATAAAATGAACAAATAAAGAACTGTGTGGAAAAGTGGGAAAAAAGCAACTACATGGAAAGTATTTGAGAGACATTACTGGAAAAACAAACATCACCAACACTTGGCAGTGGCTGAAAACAGCAACTTAAAGAATCAGAGGGTCTAATAATGGCTGCAGAAGAATAGGCATTAAAAACTAATGCAATGAAAGCAAAAATAACAATAGACAGCAAGTGATATCTCCGTAAAGAAACAGATGAAATGAAGGACCACTTAATTAACCCCTCAATCCAGAGTAGCTACGGCAGCACGTGTGTCCAAGAGATTTTTATGTCGATGCAATTATGTCACCATCTAGTGGAAACCTATGGGAAATTCAAAGAGCAATCCAGAGTATTTTTTTTTTTGCATCGACGCAATAACTGCCATAGTTACTCAGGATTCAGCCCTTAGTTGTTGTAAAAAGATTGCACAGACTTATAAACGAAGGCATGGCAAGGTATCAGCAATGATACATTGGAAACTGTATTAAAAATATAAGCTATCTGCAGCCAGAAAAGAGGTGGGACCACAAAATTGGAAAAAAGTCTTTGAGAATGAAGATGCCAAAATATTATACGAATATCTATCATACAATACACCATATGTAACTGTAGTCAAAAATAAAGAAAAATAAGTCAAAATCATCAATCCCAGGTGATAGCAGAGAATAAGAAAAATAACTGAAAAAAATAATAAAATAGAAAGATTTACATTATTTACAGTAAAATAGAAAGTTGAAAAGCTATAGCAAAAAAAGACCAAAGTGATCCCAGTGGTAACTGGTGCCCTTGGTGCTGTTCCAAAATACTTCAAAGAGCACCTGAAAAACATCAGGCCACAGAACTACAAAAAACAGCTTTACAGAGAGTAACTTACATCTTGTGATGATATTTATTATAACGAAATGCATCTTAGGATCTTGGGAAGTACTTTATGTCTGGACAAAACAAAACAGCCAACAAAATATACCTGATTGTGAGAATACCTATAATAATATTTCAGAATAACCATTACTCCTAGTTACTGAGTCATCATTAGCTGTCCAGTTAAATAGCATTACGCACTTAGACATTAGTTATTCACACTACCATCTTGACAAAATAGGAGTATCTCTGATGCTTGACAATCAAGATGCTTGACAATCAAGCATCTCTGATTTGTCATATCAAAAACACATTTTGAAAGCTTGAATTTTCACTATAACGATTGATTTAAATGTTTTGGTTCCCACACCGGTGCCCCGCAAGTGATTCATTATGACAGCACTCTACAATATTCTGAAGCCCTTCAATCACATGTAACATAGTTGCATCCAGGACCAGCTTCCATCAGAGATGTGATGTGAAAACTTGGAGAGGCTACACACAGCAGACTCAGGTACTATGGCGGGCTTCCAAATATATGCTTAATCTTCAGACCACACTAATATGGAAATACCATTTGGTTGCTTACACAGTGAGGCTACTATATTTAAAGTGATTCTTTGTGATGTGCAGTCTGTAGATAAGCAGTAAAACGTTCCAGCAGTATTACATATTTGAAGTTAATCTGAAATCAGTTTAAAGTATATAGAATAGAATTGATCACTCCAGTTTCATAACTTAACTAGTGAAATATACCCGCATTTTAGGAGTGAAATACCCCTGTACACCATTCCCCCATTGCGCAACACCGCCTCATTGCGCATCACCCCCCAATGTGCATCAAACACACCCAACATACCCCCATGTGCAACCTGCCCCCACAACTATGGGCACCCCTACTGGGCAGGTGCAGGATTTTGGGTTGGGTGTTGATCAATCTTCAATGTTAATATAGGTCAAAAATACGTTGCATCCCTTTTCAGCCCTTAGGGATTAAATTTCTAGAAATTGGTTTCGTGATGGGTGCTCCTATCTCATAAGAAATACCCTCCCTGAATTTCATGCTTCTAGGTCTGGGGCTTGGGGCAGAAAGTTCCTCACTCAGGGATTCTAATATAGGGAAGAAAATATAGGGAGGAAAACACGCTGCACCCCTTTTCACCCCCTTCTGGCTAGAATTTCAGAAAATCAGTTTTGGCTGGGCACTGATGAGTGAGTGACTTTTCAGTTTTATATATACTAGCGAAAATGTACCCACATTGCAGGAGTAAAATTCCCCATACGTCCTCCCCCAATGTGCATCATTCCCCCTAGTGCACCAGGCATCAAATTGGCTGGATGTTGGTCAGTCTTCCATGTTAAGTATAGGACAAAAACATGTTGCATCCCTTTTCAGCCTCTTAAGGGTGAAATTTTTCCACATCAGTTCTTGGTGGGTGTTCATGTGACAGAAGGAACACCCTTCCCGAATTGCATGCTTTTAGGTCCAGGGATTGGGGCAGAGCATCCATAAGTCACTGATTCTTCAATGCAAAGTATAGGGAAGAAAACCCTATACTTAGGAAAGTGGGAGGAAAAGCCTCATTTCAAAAAACCGGTTCTTAGTAACTCCCTCCATCATGGATGGAACACCAACCACAAATTTCATGCTAGGCCAGTGGTTTTGGCTGGATGTTGATGAGTCAGTCAGTTAGTGAATCAGTGAATGACTTTTCATTTTTATATATACAGAAGACGACGACTATGGCTACAATCCAGAGTAACTACGGGATCTCTTACACTGATGTAGTTAGGGTGCCACCTATGGGAAATGCATAGTGCAATCCAGAGTAAGTGCCTCTTATGTCTTCCCATAGTTACTCTGGATTGTAGGGTAAGCCTAAAAACTGGACATGTATAAGCCTGGCAAATGTTCACAATACCCAATTTCTATCAGCAAAAGAAAGTCAATGGATGAAACTTCTGAATTGTGTTCTCAGAAATGTGACTGATCAGTCAGACTATGGATTGTATAAATCATTGCTTTGATTAGATAAAAAAACAAGCTGCTTTTTCAAACGCAAACTGGTCGGAAAAGAGTGGAGACAGATGACTGACCATTAGTTCCTGCACTGTTGCCTTCCTTTCCACGGAAGCAGGATATAAGAACTTCCCATTAAAAAAACCAACACACAAAAACTCTAGCTCTCATGTGGAAATGGTTCTTCTCTAGTGCAGACGTATGCATGGAGGAAGCTGCACATCCGGGCAAATGGAGGGGGAATGGAGAGAGGCAAGAGACACTCTTACTGAAAGTAACCAGACACCACCAAAGAGGAACAAAAGCGGAAGAGTTTCTCAATCTCAGTGACTACTTGCCGGTATGACTCTACAACAGCCCTCCCCTTCACTTTAACCGGATGCTACCGACACCAGGATGATCCCATATTTGGGCCAGTCCCTACGTGGGGGGGTGGGGTGGCAAAAGGGATGTTTACCACGAGATTCCAAAACTCTGTATTTTTGGGCTCTTCCTCTGACAAAATGCAGAATAGTAGAAGCAACCATTTGCAGATGTAGATGGGAAAGTCCCATTGCTTCCCTCCCTCCCTCTACCCTCTTCACCCACTGGCCTTCACTTGACCTGCAATCACTTTCCAACACCAGCATCTCTCAATTTCCAGACCATCTCTCTTGATCACTATTTATTGGACCATTTTCTCTGATCATGAGACCTGGAGACAGACTTAAATAAGCTTGCAAGCTGACAGCAGCAGAAAAAGAGATTACTGTGTGCGTTTGTGTATGCTTTAGACAGGTGCTTGAAGGATGTTGGTGGCAGAAAAGGAACTGTGAACTGGGATTATTTGGCCACAGAATATAAGCATTTTTCATTCTCATGCTTCTGTTAACAGGGAAGTATCATATCGGCAGCAGAAACATGTTCAGAAGGAAGCAATACTTGTGTCAAAATCAGACACTGTCGGCTGAACTAATTAAACAGATTTATCATTCAATTTCTGGCCGTATTCCAGATCAGAATCCTGTAGTTTTTAAAAAGGAAGCCACCCTCTGCGAATGAAAGCAGAGGATTAAAGAAAGGTGAAGAGGGATAACTAACAGGATTTAAGTAACCATGAGTAGCAGAACAAGGGGGGAGGGAAGAGAAAACAACAGTTGGTGGCAAACTGAACTGAAAAAGGGGAAATGTGAAGTCAAAAGTGATCATCCAAAAAGTGAAGGCAACACCTCCCTCCCACCTTTTTTTAAAAGAGCACCTCCTAAAACAACAGGGGGAAAAGAGGAAGTGCCTGTCCCTCTCAACTCTGTACTGAAGATCAGGAAGACACAGAGCAGTAACGTTCGGCTTTCGAGGTCCCCCCTGGGCAACCTATGAGACCTAGAAGCAGGGGTCATAACTCCAAAAAGAGAATCAGGCACTCCAAATTGTAGGACATGTAAGAAAAATGTAGGATAAGCCAAAATGATAGCTATATCAATTTCATGTGGTTAGTTTAAACCCTATAATACTTATTAAGCTTGAAACTATATTGCATGCAATTTATTAGATACATTGATTGAAAGAAGACTCAGGACTGCCAGCACACAGGGGCAAAAAGAAGGTCATTTAAGTTCCGTTCCAGTACACCGCGTGGTCTCCCCCCCCCCCAGGTCAGGCTTCTCTATGGGGTTCCGCTGTGCAAAGCCCACACAGTGCTGTCTCCTTCGCAAGTCAGGCTACTGTAAGGGGTCCCACAGTAGGGACCCACACAATTTGCTTGTTCCCTTACAAGTCAGGGTACTATAGGGAGTACCACAGTGGGATCTCCTCATAGCTCACTCTTTCCCCCAAGTCATGCTACTACAGAGGGTGACACAGTGGGAACCCCATCAACTCCCAAGTCAGGCCACTGTAGAGATACCACAATGGAAACTCCATTGGAGTTCCAAACAGCTTGGAACTGCAAGAGGGTGTCACAGAGGGAAACCCACACAGCTCGATCTCCCTCCCAAGTCAGACTACTGTAGGAATAGCACAGTGGGAACTCCAGCTTGCTTCTCCCCCACATAAGTCAGGCTACCACAGGGGGACCACACGGGAAACCCTTCATAGCTCACTCTTTCCCTCATGTCGGGCTACTGTAGGGGGTACCACCATGGGGAGACACACAGGAGGCTTGTCCTCCCCTGTGTCAGGCTATTCCAGGGGAAGCCCCAAGTAAGGCTACTCAAGTGCCTCAGTGAGAACCCCCACACACCTTGCCTGTCCCCCCAAGTGAGGCTACTCCAGGGGGTACCTCAGGGGGAACCCCACACACCTTGCCTGTCCCCACAAATGAGGCTACTCCAAGGGATGCCTCAGTGGGAACTCCACACACCTTGCCTGTCCCCCCAAGTGAGGCTACTCCAGGGGGTGCCTCAGTGGGAACCCCACATACCTTGCCTGTCCCAAGTGAGGCTACTCCAGGGGGTGCCTCAGGGGGAACCCCACACACCTTGCCTGTCCCCCCAAGTGAGGCTACTCCAGGGGGTGCCTCAGTGGGAACCCCACAGCTCTCCTCACCCCCGAAGCGTGCCCTGGTCACTCACCTCGGCGCTGCTGCTGCCCTCGGTGGTGCTCTCCACAGCCATCTTCTGCCAGGGGTCGGCCAGCTGCGCCAACGGCATTCTCCCTCGTTAAGTTGGCGCTCCCTCAACCTCAGCGCACAGTCTGGGGCTCTGCCTCGCTTCTCGACCTCTCCCCCGCTCCTTCCTTCCCTCCCTCCCCGAGTAGGGGAGGAGACTAACCGTCAGGGTCCCCCCCCTTCCTGAGAACGTTGAGCGAGGCGGGGGTCCCCACGCGCACGAGGGACGGAGGGAGGGGTCCAACGGAAACCAACCGCCACTCAACGGCCAAGCCCAACCTCAGCGCCTGACTCTCCTCGTCCCGCAGGGCTCGCGCTCCTCACAACATGGCGGCCGACGGAGCCCTACCTGCCTGTCAAGCCCAGGCTGGGCTGCGTCATCCCCGAAGGCGGGACGGGGACGGCCAATGGGCGAGCGGCTCAGGTGGCCCAGAGATGGAGTCACGGAGAGGGGGAGCCGTTGCGACAGGCGTGGGCGGCGGGGAGAGAGCCTCGGTGTGGGGCTGGCGCGTGAAGGGCTTCCTCAGACGCCCTCGAAGGGAGACCCGCCTCTGAACCCCACGCAAGGCTCCTCCGCTCAGCACCCTCCACCGTTTCTGACCCTACGGGGTACAATAAGACACCTCAGCGCGTCTACTCGGGAGTAAGACTCATTAGAGTCCACGGGGCTTACTCCCAGGAAAGCCTGTTTAGGACTGGAAGACCGTGGCAGGGTCAACATAGCTCACAACCCCACAAAAAAGAAGAAGGACAAGCACAGCCCAAAAATGTAGGACGCCCAGGAATAAATGTAGGACATGACCAAATAAAAGCTAAGAGCACAAAGGTATAAACTTGTGTGTGTGTGTATGTGTATATCTATATCTATATATATGTGTGTATACATATATACACATACACACACACGCATATATGTATATACAAATATATATATATATATAGACATACATACATATATATACACACCACACTCAGACACATATACACACACACACACACACACACACACATATATATATACACACACATATATATTTATGCTATGTATAAAGCATATATGTGTGTGGGTGTGTATTTCATGTAGTTAATTTTGTTAATGAGTAATATAGTGTTTAAATTAAGCACACAAAAGCCATATATATGAGCATTTTCATATTTTGTCATGTCCTACATTTTGGGGGGAGGGGAGAAACTTGTCCTTTTTTGTGGTTAATACATATGGTCACCCTCTGTGTGTGTGTATTTATACCTTTGTGCTGTATACCTTTATACCTGTATAGCTTTCATGTGGTTAATTTAAACACGGTATTACTTATTAATAAATTCAGTATTTATTAATTACAAGAAGGTTACATGCTGCCTGCTCACAAGGAAAAGGAGGACAATGAAGATTTTTCCCCCCAGGCCACAAGGCTGAAAAAGAAGAGATATGTCCTGGCAAAGAGGATGTATTGTCACCCTGCCCTATGACAGCAATGCTGCTTTTGAAATAATGGGGATGATCTATGCAGGAGGCAATTAGTTTTGCATCTGCTCAGGTTGACAATGCTTATTGTTTTATAATGTCTTTAAACCAAGGTTGCAGTCCTGTCTACACTTGCCTCGGAGTAAGCTCCATTCACTATACTGGACTTCTGAGCAAGCATGTATAGGTTTGGGCTCCAAACTCAAACGTGGGCAGAGCAAAATTCCACCTTGAATGTAAGTCATAGTTGAAATTTGGTTAAGTAATAACCAGTGGAATCCCAACTATGTGGAATGCTGTGCATAGCAAAACACAAACATTTTTATTTTCTCATATCCATTATCACCTGGTGCCCAAACCTCTAAGAGAGCCCAATTCTGTGTCTGTCCATTCAGAAGTCAATACTCAATACTCAGGAAATCAATACTCTAGGAAAGTGGTGAGGAGCCAATTGGCAAGTGATAGTAAAGGGATCGCATCTGAGAGCCCTAATCTATGCCTGTATACTCAATGGGACATGTACAGGAAATAGGAATATAGCCTTAGAGCCCCGTTCTATCTACTCAAAAAGACCCATTATGGTCAATAATCCACACAGGAAAGTGTGGATATGATTGTACCCTGAGAGACCAATTCAGTGCCTGTCTACTCAGAAGTAAGTCCTATTAAAATCAGTGGCGCTTTTTCTCAGGAAAGTGTGGAAAGAACGGCTGCCTTAGATCCCAGTTCTATTTCTCTCTACTTATGTCCCATTATGGTCATTGGACCTTATTCCTAGGAATGTGATGCAACAAACAAGTAGGAAATGTGGCTCAGTGGGCAGAGCTTCAAACATCCTTTTCCACACTCGAGAAAGCCCTCCCATCTACCCAGAGCCTCTTACTAGTATTTGTTGTGTCAAATCTGGCATCCCAACCCAGAAGTAACTGATGATGTCATCACCAGTTACTTTCGGTGCTTATTTCAAATAAGTGAACTGTGTTTATTTAGCCTATGGCAATTACAATTGCTGGGAGATCCTCCCGTGAGGGTCAGCAGCCACTAAGTGTAGACTATTTATTCCCAGGTTGTAGGCTTGTCTACATTGTTCTATGAGCAGCTTGTAGAACTCTTCTCATTTCAGAAGGAATCCTTCCCAGGAATCATCACATCTGGATCAGGGAATGCCTTCAAGCTTCTAGTGGACCATGTGAAGTAGTATGACAGAGGACAAACCTTGAGAAACAGTGGTGTAGAACACTTTACAGTACAGACTGATATTATTGTATTCTTAGAATGAAATAAATGTCAAGGGACATACAATCTGATCTTAGCTATGTAGCACATAGAAATGCAGAATTAGGGGCAACGTGAATTGACCACAATTTGTGCAGATTACCCCAAATCCCTAGAAAGGGATTGGGGATTCTTAAACCACAGCAAAGGAAGCTCATTTGTGCTTTCTATTGAATGTGCTTTATTTTAAAGCTGTTTCCCATTAAGGATTACTTAGGACACAATCCTAAGAAATTTAGACTGGCATAACTCACCTGACCTATCTGTGATGGTGTGGGGAGGTCAGCATATGGTCAGCAGGGAGGTCAGTTACTGCACTTTTGTGACACCGCAGGTGTCATGGTTAATTGTGATGGTCGTGCTATATTTTAAATCTCTTTCCTTTCTACCTTGTAAAGATTTGAAAGTATTCCTGTCCTGACATACAAGTCTGCATCCATCACATCTAGTTAGATGTTTATACCCAAGGTGAACATCCAAACCTTTCTTGAAAACCATGAAGAAAACAGAGTGTTCTACTGCTTGATCATTGTTAGGGTGAGTTACTGTTACTATTTCTGATATATAAGAAAGACAAGTGAGAATGGTCTTGCAACAGTCTTATTTACAAGTACTTTCCATGTTGTTGCCACCAATGTGTGTATTAAGAGAAGATACTTAGAACATTGTGTATGCCCTTTTTAAGGCCAGTACTGAGCATGAAACTTCCTACTTTGTAAATAGTGTTGAGTTAGCTATTTTCTGTATGTGTTGTACTGATGATAAATATGGGGATGCTCACATGTGATATCTCCCTATCAGCATGATCACTTCAGCACGTGACTGAGTGGCTTTCTGTGTCCTTGGCACTCAGAAGTGTAATTGACATCCGCCAGGAATTTGGAGTTCCTGCCAGAGTGTTCTGATGTAATCTTGAGAATGAGGATGTGGGCGGGATTGTTGCATCCAGAAACTAGAATTCTAACAAAGCATATTTGAATAAACAATAAAGTTCAACTTCTGTTTTCATTTCTGGAAAAACGCAAAGTTCCTATTGGACTTATGACCCAGAATCACAGTTATAAATTGCTTAACAACTCCAGAAGAGATATGGAGTAATCTGTTTTCCTTCCATTGAGGGACAGGGATGAAAGACACACATTCTTAAACTAAAGCTGCAGTCCTAACCTCCACTTAAGCCGCCTAAGACCTGGAATAAATCCTTTACTGACCTGGAGGTATCACAAAAGTACAGTATGACACTTCAGCCCCACTCCTGGGGGGTTAGGCATATGTTGTTCTCCCTACACCATCATGGAAAGATAGGCCAAGTAGTGTCTTGTGCCATCTGGTGCTGCCTGGTGCCTGATAGGAATGCGCAGTGCCCACTGGTGCCTGTTACCCACTGCTCGGTAGTGCCCATTGGTGCCTGCTACCTGCCAGTGCCTGCTGCCAGGTGCCAGCCTGTGCGCTCTGACTGCTGGTGGCTGCCAGTACCCACTGGTACCCAGTGCCTGTTAATGTCTGCTGCCTGGTGTTGATGATGCCTGGTACCCACTGTGTCCGTTGGTGCCTGAGGTGTGGGACAGTCTTATCTGATTTTCATGTCCCCTCCTGGGCAGAAACTTCCCTGGCCAGTAATGAATATGAAAACAGAACCTGATTAAAGTGATTTCCTACTATGTAAATAGTGTTGGCTTAAGTTGTTTGCAGTATGTGTTGTACTGATAACTGTTGCATTGAAACTGGCCATCCTCCCCCAGATCTCCATCCAATTTCACGCCCTCCCACAGTCTGAAACATCTTCCCATTGTTCAGCCAAGATATTTATTGTTCAGCACTTCAGATCATCATCCCACCAGCACAGAGATCAAGCATCAATAGGCACTGGCATCTCCGCCAATGTCTCTCCCTCCTAGGCACCACAGCATGCCACAAAGCATGTTTGTGATGACTGTTGTCAGAACAGCATGCAGGCTGCCAACATTTTCCCAGCCTGTATAATATTGGACTGATACTTACAGGTATAGTTTTCTTAAGGGCTGTGGGTGGCGCAAGCGGTTAAGACGGTGTGCCTGTTAACCAGTAGGCCAGGGTTCGAGACCCGGGTCAGCCCCACAAGACAGGGTGAGCTCCTGTCCTTAGCCCAGCTCTGTGACGCCAGGTGGATCCAATAGTATCAGCTCTGCCTTTCCATTGGACTAATTCAGTGGTGTGGAGAGGGGGGATTTGCTGCATGGGTAACAGCCTATCCTTCATAACAATCCAACCCAGGCTTTCGTGTTTCGTTTGCAGCGCAGAGCATGATACCATAGTCTTTCAAGACTGACGGAGGCCTGCTTTTAGTATACTTAAAGTGTGAGTTTTGATTCTGAGACAAAATGAAGCAAGGAATGAAGAGACTTGTTTGAACCAAAGACTTTCTAGCTCACAGTTCACTTCTAGCCAATATGCTATTTTACTGGAACGTTCTGAAGACTATTTGGTTTTATTCACTGTGTTGCCTTTGAGCACTTTTCATTATAGGAATGAGGTATTCTGTGACGAGCACATGGTGTTCCCTTTTAACTTGAATTTTTTAATTATTTTTTGAACAGACTTAACAATTATAGGAGAAATGTGTAGGTCATGCATTTATGGTTTAAACTTCTTAAATGGAGTTTCTTTTGCTGTAGCATCTTAAATCCCATTATTAATTTGGAGAAGAAGCTTTTGAAAGCCAGAAGTCACAATGACTTTTCCTTAAAGATCTGCATCACTGTCCTCAGGGTTGAGAAGATGTTCATCAGTAACATGCACAAACTAGAAATCTCAGAAGAAGCAATTTCTTGGTGAGTAGGTTAATGAAAAAAATTAAAAGCTGATGGGTCCCTGTCCCAAAAGGGCTCACTATCTAAAATGCAAAAAGAACACCAGCAGAAGCCACCTGAACCAACATTGCTGGGGTGTTTAGGGCCAGTTACTCTCCCACTGCTATAGAAAAGATGAACACCCATTTGAAAGAGTGCCTCTTGCCCAGTTAGCAGGGGTAACATAGATCTTTAAAGAAGCTAGCAGCACAGTCCTCCCTTGTGTGGAACAGACAAGCATGTGTGCCTGCACAGTATCCAGTGCAAGATGTAGAGGCTGCTGCTGCTCTACCCTGGGGATGGATAGAGCCACGTAGACTGAGCATAACTCACCTGACCTATCTGTGATGATGTGGGAATGTCGGCATATGCCTGTGCATTGGTGTAACCCCCCCCCACCCCGGAATGGGACAGAAATGTCTTACTGGACTTTTGTGACACCCTGGGTGTCATGGTTAATTGCCATGGTCATGCTATATTTTAAATCTCTTTCCTTTTTACCTTGTAAAGATTTGGAAGTATTCCTGTCATGACATACAAGTTTGCTTCCATCACATCCAGTTAGATGTATATATCCAAGGTGAACATATCCAGTTAGATGTTTATACCCAAGGTGAACATCCAAACCTTTCTTGAAAACCATGAAGAAAACAGATAGTTCTACTGCTTGATCATTGTTAGGGTGAGTTACTGTTACTGTTTCTGATGTATAAGAAAGACAAGTGAGAATGGTCTTGCAACAGTTTTATTTAACTCCAACTGTCAGATGCAGATGGGGAGGGCGCCTGGATGCAGGTTTTGTGTACTCCTTGACTCATCTGGTGGGTTGCAAGATACTGGAAGCTGGACTAGATGAATGTTCTTATTTTTCCTACCCAGGGTGACTTATGCCATAATCAAAGAAAGAGGACAAGGCCCCTCCAAAAATGTAGCACATACCAAGAAAAGTATAGGACATGGCAAAAGGAAATGACTAAAAACACTCATATATATTGCTCTCATGTATTTAGTTTAAACACTTTATTATTTTTAAATTTAAAACTATTACTGTACATATAACTTATTACATATAATTTATTAATTACAAGAAGGCTATATACTGCTCACTTACAAGAGAAAAGGAGGATATTGAAGTTTTTAAAAGGACACAAAACTAAAATCTGGGACATGTCCAGGAAAAAGAGGGCATATGCTCACACTGTCCTCCCCATTTCCCAAGAAAAGGATTCCTCTGCCCCATGTGGGAGGCATTAAAAATATATATATTTGAAAGCAGAAACCCAACCATGATTTATCCAAACAGAAATATTTCTCTGCACCCGTTTTCTATCAATAGTAGTTTGTAGTACTTTTCATGATCCAAAGTTTAAAAAATAGCAACCCCAACTCCCAGCACAAGCATAAATCTCCCAACCTTTTTAGCTGCTCAGGAGCAGTGCTGCAATCCATGTGATCTGCACAGGCAAGGTGACCAGATGCTGAAACTTCTAAGGAACCCCCCTCCCCTGTTTTATTCCACACACGTGCACGCACTTTCTCCTCTTCCTTCCCTCCTGTGCATAAAAAGAACATTCTAGAAAGGCCTCCAACTCATCAAATGGATGTATCTCCCTGCATGGGCTTGAATTGCATCACAACTCCCAGGGAAAAGAGGGAATTCAGGCAGCAACTCAGTTCAGGGCACAACCCTATGCATGTCTACTCAAAAGTAAGTCATACTGTGTTCAGTGGGACTTACTCTCAGGAAGATGTGGATAGAATTGCAGCTTCAAGTTTATTCCTGCCTCTGATCGGGTCCCTGCAGAGAGGGGCTGGCCCTACAATCCAGAGTAACTACGGGAGCACGTAAGAGACATTATGTGTATCCTTAGCTACTGCACTACCTAGTGAAAACCTATGGGAAATTCATATTGCAATCCAGAGCAAATTGTTCTTACACCTGAGCAAGGACTCCATGTAGTTACTCTGGATTGCGCCCTGAGCCCTCCACACTGTTATCAAAAGGCTGTAATCATCTTACCATATACAACCATATACCATATATGGTACCATATACCATGAGCATCAACCCCTCATGCACATCCACCCCTATGCGCAATGGGCGGAGTGAAAAAACTTTTTCTCGAAGTTCACTTTGCCTAAGTCATTATATGATGTGAAACTGGCTGGAACAAATTGTCTCCAAATTTCAGCTCAAAATGTTGCCACCTTGAGGCTCCACACCTAAGTGAATATTTGTATTGCCTTTTTGTATGTTTATTGCATACTAATGAACTACCTCTTCACCGCCTTTTCCAGAAGATTGATGGAAAGACATTGGGCCACACCAGTTTTTTGAGTCAGAAAATAAAGCTATTGTAAACATTAAAATTAAAAAAAGAAATTTATTATTATTTTTAGTTAACATTCCTTTCTTTGACCCCCTGTGTGGAACCTGAAGACAATGAGTGATTGCGCTGAGTTTTTTTGCAGTGTCTTTTTTGCCAATCAGCACCCTTTATTGAGTTAGGAAATATTAAAATAAAAATTTTTTTTGCCTTTTTCACTCCGCCCTAACTGTGCATCATCTTCCCTTTCACATCATCCCCCCCATGCGTAACAAACTCCAATGTGCATCAACCCCCATGCGCATCAACCCCTCTTGCGCATCAACCCCTCTTGCGCATCAACCCCCAATGCACATTTATGTATTTGTTTGTTTAAAAAATTTGTATCCCGTCTTTCTTGGGTCATAGACCCCCATGTGCATCACCTCCCCATGCGCATCACCTCCCAATGTGCATCACCTCCCCATGCGCATCACCTCCCCATGTGCAACATCCTCTCCAGTGCATCCCCTCCCTCCGAACAAAATTCCCCCCTCGTGCATCAGGCACCAAGCACCAAATTGGCTGGATGGGAATTCCGGTGGGAATTTCTGAAAACCGGTTCTTAGTGGTCCCTCCATCCCAAATTTCCCTTAGTGGGTCCCACCCACCCCAAATTTCACGCTTCTGGGTCCAATGGTTTTGGCTGGCCATGAGTGAGTGAGTGACTTTTCCGTTTATATATATAGATAGATAGATAGATAGATAGATAGATAGATAGAGATATATATAGATATAGATAGATAGATGTAATTTTATAGCTTTTTATTGCTCAGTTAGTAGAGCCCTGTAATTTCAGTTAATTAAATTCAACAACATTTGTTTAAATCTCAATTAAGAAATATGTGGTAGAATCTAAATATAAAAAAGCAATTATCCTTAGGATATGGACAAAAGCAGAAGACACAGTGATCACTCAAACAAATTAACAACAAAGGAAGAGTGTGAAAAAGATGTCAAAGAGGTTATGCAGATCCTTGATAATGGAATCAGTTTGATTTATGTTCTATGAGTCAGAAAGCTTTGTCTTTTCTTCTGTTACGTAGGGCACTTGATCTATTTTTGACTTGTTGCATATGGGTCTTCCATAACTTGGAAAAATGGCAAAGGTTCTGTTTATACAATTTAACCATGCTTGTTTTATTTAGTCATGAATTATTCCAAATTAAATGTGAAGCAAAGTACTTGTCTGACATGCACTCAAGTTCTGGCATAATGCCCACAGCTGAAATCTTAAGCTTACCTACCATGGAGTACCGTATATACTCGTGTATAAGCCGACCTGCGTATAAGCCGAGGCACCTAATTTTACCACAAAAAACTGGGAAAACTTATTGACCTGTGTATAAGCCGAGGGTGGGAAATGCAGCAGCTACTGGTACATTTCAAAATACCATAAAAATAGATACCAATAAATTAACATTTACTGAGGCATCAGTAGGTTACCGGTAAGTGTAAAGATTTTTTTCCCAGGGCATAGGAGTAAAAAGAGTAAAAAGAGGACCTGTACTGGGAAAAGAGGACATATAGTCACTCAGTACTTTTCTGGGAGTCATAGAATCATAGAGTTGGAAGGGACCTAGTAGGTCATCTAGTCCAACCCCCTGTCTGCAGCAGGAAATCCCTCTAGAGCATCCCCAACAGGTGCTCGTCGTCATCCCCAACAGGTGATCAGTCAGTCCACTGATCATAGTGGCTCAATGCTGCAAGCTCACAATGAAAAGAAGGGCAATGTATTTTTTTCCCCATCAACATACAAGGCTAAAAAAGAGGACCTGTCCTGGGAAAAGAGGACATATGGTCACAGTACTTTTCTGGGAGTCAGTCCATTGATCATGATGGTTCAATGCTGCAAGCTCACAAGAAGGGCAAGGTATTTTTCCCCCATTAAGATATGAGGCTAAAAAAGAGGACCTGTCAAGGGAAAAGAGGACATATGGTCACTCAGTATTTGTTTCTGAGCAGGCATGCAAAGGATTGGGCTCTGATGCTGCCATCCTATCCACACCTATCTCGGAGTAAAATCCATTGACTAGGATGGGACTTGCTTCTGAGCAGGCATGCAAAGGATTGGGCTCTGATGCTGCCATCCTCTCCACACCTACCTGGGAGTAAACTCCATTGACTAGGATGGGACTTGCTGCTGAGCAGGCATGCAGAGGAATTGGGCTCTGATGCTGCCATCCTCTCCATACCTACCTGGGAGTAAACTCCATTGACTAGGATGGGACTTGCTTCTGAGCAGGCATGCAAAGGATTGGGATCTGATGCTGCCATCCTATCCACACGTACCTGGGAGTAAGCTGCATCGACAAGGATGGGACTTGCTTCTGAGCAGGCATGCAGAGGATTTGGGCTCTGAGGCCCCCCTGTGAATGGAGAGAGAAGAGCAGGCACTCAAAGATCAGGGTGTCCAGACATCCGGAAATGCCCGGACACCTCCGGAAATGGCAGGGGGGTCCGGCACGATAGGGAAACCCCCTGCCATGTCCGGAAAGCGATGCCCATGGGTGCTGCCATTTTAACTTGTGTGCGCACCTCAGTGCGCACACTCCTCTGTGCTTCACAGTGCAGGAAACTGGAGGCAGGCCAGAAGGTGGTCCCTCCCCTGCCCCATGATTGGCCCTGGGCTGGAAGCCCTGCCCACAGTCCAGCCCCTTGCTTCCTCAGCAGCCACGCAGAGCCTCCCTGGCCAGCCAAGGGGTTGTAATGGTGGCCATGCAGCTGCAGGGTGCCTTCCCCGGCCGGCCGGAGGGGCTCAAAGGCCCCAGCGCAGCTCCTCCACGCCTTCTCCTGCCTTCCCGGCTGGCCGATGGGCTCAAAGGCCCCAGCATGGCTCCACTGCGCCTTCTCCTGCCTTTCCCGGCCTGCCGGGGGGCTCAAAGGCCCCAGCGCGGCTCCTCTTTACAAAGTAAGCCCTCCAGGGATTTTTTTTAATGTAGGGCAAAATGTAGGACAAGGTCCTCCAAAAGCAAAGTCTTTGGAAGACCCTTGTCCTACATTTGGAGCTCTACCATATGGTCACCCTGCTCAAAGATCCTCTCTCCTCAGGAATTCTTACTGGGGCGTTTATTAAGGTGCCTGACTCATCTTACACAGTGGGAGGAGGGTGGGGACCTCATTTGCATAGACCCGCCTTTGCAAACAAACGAGAAAATAACTCCTCAAAACTTGCTAGAAATAAGGTTTTTAAGCAAAATAAGATGTTTAGCAGAGAGGGGCTTCTTTCAAGCAATCAAAGCAGAAATTGTTTCTCACCCTCACAGTAAAGTATACAGCTGTTTTAGGCTGCAATCCTAAACATACTTTCCTGGGAGTGACTCATTGAGCACAATAGGGATTACTTTTGAGTAGACATGGTTAGGATTTTGCTCTTAAACACCTACTTATTTAGGCTGGGGGAATAAGCCTTCTCCTGCCTTCCCCGGCCGGCCAGGGGACTCAAAGGCCCCAGCACGGCTCCTCTTTACAAGGTAAGCCCTCCAGGGATTCTTTTTTAGGAGTATGTTTAGGATTGCAGCCTAAAACAGCTCCAATAAGGCTCTTATTGGAGACTGTTTGAATGATGGCCTTTGCACATGGTTAGCAAAGTGATTAGTAGGAAAGGAGGGGGAGGGATGGAGGAGGCTCCTCTCCGAGACTCCCTGGAGGGAGAGGAGGGAATGTAGAGAAACCTGTGCCTGCCAGGGAACGCCTGGCTGCTTTTCCCACATATAAGCTGAGGAAGCTTTTTAAGCTCCAAAAAAAGGTTAAAAAAACTCAGAGTATACACGAGTATATATTATCCTGGAGTATAGTCTCATTGATTATAATGGGACTTCTTCTGGGTAGATATACATAGAATTAGGCTGTCAGTTTCATAACTTTATTTTCTTCAGATATGTTGTTAACAGGATTGGGAACTTGACTCTGATGACTTGGACTGGAATTATGAAAATGCAACTGATGACTGAGAAATGGTGGGCCCACAAACCAGAAAAGATAGTTACAAATAAACAGGCCAAAATCATATGGGATTTTCATATTCAAACCGACTGCCATTTGGAGCATAATACACTGGACATCACCATGAATGAGAAAAATCATATGTGGATCATTGATACTGCAAACCTGGAAATAGCTTCAAGAAAAATCAGGACTAATATCTGTTTGTATAAGGACTTACAAATAGAAAGTCAAAGGATCTGAGAAAAGAAGTTCACTGTAATTCCAATAATAATAGGCACTCTTGGAGTAACTCAATAGAGCCTCCAAAAACATCTATATTCCAGAAGATAGCAACTGCCTAGTTACAAAAAGTGGCGCTCCTCAGCATTTCACATATATTAAGATGATACTTCTTTGATTCTTAGTTCCGTGGATAGGAACCAAATTACAATTCCAAACACCTGGTGACTATAACAATATAGGTCCAATCTTGTTATACACTGATTTTTTTATTCAAAGATTTGACTCAACACTAATGGCCACTGCAAACCAGAGTTTTAAAAACTGTTTTTCTACTGTTGATACTGAGAAACATCTGCAGCTGATTCCTTTGGATCTCAGTCAGCACAGCTCAGTAGCTTCAATGTCTTGCCACACAGTCTCTGGTGTTCCTGTACTGGCGACCTTCAAATGTTAACCTAACCTAATCCTAACCAATTTAGGCCAGCACAACTCTCTTATCTCCCTATTCCTGTGGTGGTGTGTGGTGTCTGGTGCATGTTTTAGCACTGGCCTACTCCAGCCTCCAAAGTGGCACAGGAGTGCCTTTTGGTGCTTTTGTGATATACCCAGGCCAGCAAGGGGCTTGTGCCAGGACTCGTGCTGGCTAAACTGGGGATTAGGATTGCAGCCCCAGTGTAATGATTATACCCACCCACATTTTCTTTATAAGGGCTATTTTCAGAAATAAATTAGGTACAGTTAATGAAAGAAGAGGGTATATCCTCCATATCACTGACCCTACAATCCAGAGTAGCTACAGGAAGACATAAGAGGCACTTATTCTGGATTGCTCTCTGCATTTCCCATAGGTGGCACTGTATCTATGTCAGTGTAAAAGGTTACTCTGGATTGTAGCCTGATAGAGGTAGTAAAGGGGGCTATACATGCCATGGCATACATCCCACAGTCCTAGAAGATAGTGTCACCTAACAAAACCAGAGCATGCTACCACTAGCGTGATGTAGCGGCGTATAATTCGTGCTGATCCCAGAAGAGCGGCTTTCTGCAGTTGGCAGAGTGATATTTTGTCAATGCCAATAGTTTTCAGGTGCCTGCCAAGGTCTTTGGGCACTTGTTGTTGTTGTTGTTGTTGTTGTTGTGTATTGTGTATTAAACTATGACATTTGAGTATTTGGAACTCTTTTTGTGCTTATACAATTATTTTTCAGCCTTGAAATACTGATAAAGGTTGCAATCCTAAATGTGCTTTCCTGGGAGTAATATCCATTGACTGCAATGGGGCTTACTTCTGAGTAGACATGGTTAAGATTGCACCCGAAGTTGCAGACCTGAGGAATTGGGAACTAGTCACATGCAGCATCTATACATACAAGGGCCAGAGCAAAGAGGGGCCGAACACAATGATCAAAGCAATTCTGTATATTTTTATCAGAGACCAGGAAAAAAAATTCCACAATAAAAGAAGGTGAAAAAAATGTCACAGCTGTGTGGTCTTCCTGATATTGTTTAAATAGCTGCATATTCTTTCTATTTCTGTCATCCCTTAGAAGTTGTGAACCGTTAGATCTAAACCTTTCCTGCTTGTTTGTTGTTTTTTGCTGCACATTTATAAACATTTATTTTGGGAACGGTATCTTGCTGATTTGCACAACAGTGCTTAGATCCTGGATGACAATATATTTTAATTCACCTTTCTGAGTAAAATTCATTTCATTTAGATATTTTTGTTTTTCTCAGCAGGTCCAAATTAAATCTCTCTCTCTCTCTCTCTCTCTCTCTCTCTCTCTCTCTCTCTCTCACTCACACACACACACACACACACACACACACTCAAAAAATAAAGGCTGTTGCTGGCACTGGCAGAGTGATAAGAAGCATAAACAGATCCTATATCACCTTTTTATACCCATAAGTTCCTTTGAACTTAATTTTGTCATATATTGAGTCAGACTGATCCATTTAGTTAGAATTTAATTGACAGCAGTGTTTCAAGGACTCACACAAATCTATCTCAGCCTTATCACCTGAGATAATTTCACCTAAAGGTGCAAGGGATTAAATACACATATGATACAATTTAGTGGGAGCTGCTTTGTACGTGTGTCCATCTGGTGCATAGAAATATTGTTCAGGGAAATGACTGAACATGCACATAATTTCATGCTGTCTCTTCACTTCCAGTAACCCTCAAGAATTTCTAATTCTAAGAAAGTTATTGAGCTACAGGATGATAATATGTATTTGTTCATTCATTGTACAGTAATGTGGACCCAAGGTTATAGCTGTGCAGTCAAGGAGTTTCCTACTTTTCATCTACTCCTGTGCCATTAATTCCTATTGAAAGAATCCCTTCCCCATCCACTGGGTTCCTCCTTGTCTCCTCATCCATAAATAAAAATCAGGCCATTAATCCTTTTTCCAATGGACTATCCATTTTTTCCCTAAATGGACAAGAGAGCCCACTCCCTATCTTGGTTCTCACCTGCTCTCACCTTCTTCTGGTGTTTTCCATTGTTAAGGCTTCCTCCTCCCACTTACTGGAACAAGTCTACCTTTCTCCCACCATGTCTGCTGCTTCTGGTTTGAATGCTGACTTCCATATCACCCCACAAGGTCGTGTGATAAAGTAGTGGCATAAAAATAGTAAGCAAGCACACACAACACAAAACTCAATCAAAGGCACAAAATCACAAGTTTTTATTACTCAAGTGTGAGTGATTACCGCACTCATTTCTGAGCGACTGCCACAAGTTGATAGTCGGGGTCCAAATCAATGATGCACATGACTTACATTCCTGTGAGTGAAGAAAATCCCACATGTTCACAACTTGATTCAAATCATCAGGACTCAAGTACTCATCTCTGGTACTTTCCTTCTTCTTTTACAGTTTTTCCTGCTACACCCCATGTTATTGCACAGGGCTGCTTAACATAATCTGCTGTTTTGATGTGGGGCACCAGTTTAGGAAGCTTCATAAGGCAAGCTGGGGTAGAAAAGATACCTTGTACCAGCACTTGTACTAGCACTTCGGATGCCTCCTAAAATATGATATATATTTATTGTTCTGCCTTTTCAACCAAAGCACTCCAAAGAAATGTGCACTATCAAAAGAAATGAAAATCTGCTGTTATTCATATATTCTGAAAATATTCTTATATATTCTGTTAATATGCATAGCATGAAAAAATAGACCAAAAAGTTATCAGTAAATGGCCAACAAGAAAAGTCACTGTGCTGGGATGAATAGAGTTGTTTCCTTATCCTGTACTAAATATACACAAGCTGCCAGTTCCACAAATTGCCAGTGTCTTGCTCAATTGTCTGGGATTCACCTGCAATTACTTTAAGCTGATGTAATATTTGGTACACACAAGTTTTGTTTTCCTATGTTCAGTCTATTCTCAAGGGATTTACTCACACTAAAATCTGGTGGAAATCAATACTAGAGTAATAATTTGGGGATATTGAAATACTGTGACACAAAGACTAGACTAGACAGACTGCACTTCAGAGCTGCTCCTGGCACCAACTGCCATCAGTAAATAAGCAAAATATCACTCCAGCTGTGCAGTGTGGAAAAGGAGGATGAAAGCTAAACTAAATAACAGTACCCTGGTAACGTGCTGTAAAACTGAACTATCTTCTGTAAATATAAAACTGAAAAGTCACTGACTGACTCATTGACTCATTCATCAATGGCCAGCCAAAACCGCTGAGTCTAGAAGCGTGAAACTTGGGGAGATCGGTGATGGAGGCACCTACTAAGAACCAGAATGGGGTGAAAAGGGGCACAATGCATTTAACCTCCCTATACTTTCTGTTGAAGAATTCCTGAATGATGGATGTTCTGCCCCAAACTCTGGACCTAGAAGCGTGAAATTTGGGGAGGGTGTTCCTTCTGTGACATCAACACCCACCAAGAATCAATGTTGAGAAATTTAACACTTAAAGGGCTGAAAAGGGGTGCAACGTGCTTTTATCCTGTACTTAACAATGAAGACTGACTGATCAACATCCAGCTGATGCACTGGGAGGGAAGATGCACAGGGGGTTATGGTGCGCATGGGTAATGATGAGCATGGGTGATGAAGCACATGGGGGAATGATGTGCCTTGGGAAGGGTGCACATGGGGGGAATTACACAGGGGATGATGCACATGGGGTTCTTGCATAATGGGTGAACGGTGTGCATGAGGGGTTGATGCACATAGGGTGTTGCACATGGGGGCAATGTGCACAGGAAGACGATGCACATGGGGGTTGTGCACGGGGGCGGTGTGCATGTGGGGATGATGCGCATAGGGGACGGTGTGCATGGGGAACAGTGCACATACAGTGAAGGTGTGCATTGGGGGGATGGCTTATGGGGGGAATTGTACTCCCGCAACATAGATACTTTTTTGCTAGTTTGTGAAGTGAAAATGACTTATTGTTCACACCTATAACATCATCCATGAATATTGGTAGTGGCTAAAAAAAGAGGAATTCCATTAATGGGAATTATATTTTGTGAACCGTGGGTATGCATAATTAGAAACTATTTACCGGTAATTTACTTAATGATGCACATATTTCTGAAAGGATCTTAATGCTGCAGTCCCTTAGCAGCTATTTGCTAAGCAGCTAAAGCTGCAATCCTAAAGACACTTCCTGGGAGTAAGACCCATGGAACACAATGGGGCTTACTTCTGAATAGACATGGTTAGGATTGTGCTCTTATAGGTGAGTAATGGGTAATAATAATGCTGAATTACTTATAGATGAGTAATGAGTAATTCATCTAAATTTCCACAGAATGGAGCAGCAATGCCGCCTCAAGGTAAAGGAACATATGTTCCCTGAGGATGGCAATGTGACTGATCCCTCCCTTCTGTAGGATGTAGTGCATGCCATTAGCATGGCTTTAAACATGTTGGAGGATAGAATAGGATAGGCCCAGAATATGCACTGGATATGTTTAGGATTGAGCTGTAAATGATAGGGTAGAAACACACCAGTACCATCCTACATAATATGTCTAGTCAGCAATAAGAAGCTCAGTGGCAGTTGCTTCAAGATGAGTGTGCGTAGGACTGCAGTCTTGTCTTTGTGAATGAAACGTATATACCAAACGTATATACATAAGGGAATTTGGTGGAATTTATTGCAGCTTTTCCTTAAACTATCTTGATATTATAGACTAGATATGGTTTACAGCTACTGTACAATAGTCCTCTAGTTCAGGGATTTTTAGGTCAAAAACAACAGATTGAATTATGCCCCAAAACAAATTACCAGTATGCCCCAAAACTAAACCAGTGAATAATTTTTAATACTCATGAGATTTTTTTTCTAAGTAAATTCAAGCTAATAGTTTGACTGCTGTATTCTGAAACGAGGATTATGAGTAGTCCT
Source organism: Cryptoblepharus egeriae (assembly GCA_030015325.1). Classification (NCBI taxonomy): domain Eukaryota; kingdom Metazoa; phylum Chordata; class Lepidosauria; order Squamata; family Scincidae; genus Cryptoblepharus; species Cryptoblepharus egeriae. The sequence continues at coordinate 37,445,279 of JAREYC010000005.1, forward strand.
CACAGGAAGGTAGCCATATGTGCAACATTTTGCAGTAGTTATTGCTAATCAGTTTCATGGGATGACCCTAAATTCTCATATTATGTGAGTTAAAAATAAGTGTCTAGAGATGCTCATAGCATGTTAAAAAAAACACTGGTTTGATCCAGCAAGACAAGGCAATTCTTCTGTTACTATGAAAATAACAACAAAGAACCTGTTATGGGCAGATTTGCAGTAATTCACTTGTAGTCAATCCACTTGAATGAGTGAGTTTACAGTACTTGGAACGTTTCTATCATAAAGAGATATTACATTTTTTGTGCCTTTCCTGATAATCCCTGATGTTTATATAAAAATTAAGCTGTTTTCTGGCAGGTATCGTGCACAGCTCCCTGGAAATAAATAGGATTAAGAAAAATTTATTAACCATGAGTCATGGAAAGGGTTCAGTATGAACCTGCTAGACTTTGGCCAACTGAGAAAAAGGGTGGGATATTATGCTTTTTCAAGTGCCAGTGACAGCCTGTGTTTTGGTTTTAATAAGAAAACTGTTCTAATTAAGAAAAGAAACAAATGCAGACATAGGACCGAACATTATGTTCATTTCCTGTTCATATTCTACTGATAAGCAAAATGATTCCTTAGCTTTTGCACTATTTCACTACTGAAACATGTAAGCAAAGTGGCCCAGTTTTTATTAGGATGCTGCTCTTTCAGTTTCTGGAAGCTTAAAAACAAACATGGAGTAGCCGCATTTTCTTAAAGAGCTTGTAGGTCCCATCAGGATATTCCTAAAACCAAATGAGGTAGATTATAGACTGATTGGATAAGACAAAAACAAATGACAGGAAGTTGTGGAGAGTTTTTTAGACTACTAAGACTTCAGTTATTTTCATGCATGTTTTAACTTCACAGTTGTAAATGTTAGTTATTTCTTTAGATTCTATAGAAATAGCTCAGTTATTCTATAGGTTCTATTTTGTATAGTGATATACACACACAAATAAAACTGCACTCAGAAACTGATTGTAAGAACTCCTTTTCTCCTAGTGTCCTTATTATAAGGACATTACTGCTTTCTGCTAGTGCACAATGTCAGTAACTTTGTTTTAGATTAAATTCTACTTCCTTGGGCAGTATAAATTGGCAACGAAACCAGGAAGTGTATCCGAAGGAAGCCTTCTTCGCCCTTCACACACACACTAACAGGACTCTGGCTATATAGTAATGCTACTTGTAAACCTACAGCTTGATGTATGATTAACTTATTTTGCAATCAGTAGGCAACAGGGCTGAACAGTACTGTGGTTTTTAAAAAAAATCTAGTTTATTTTCCCTTTGGCTTCAGTTGGCAAGAACTACAAATAGAAAGGACTGATGGCAAATTAAGCAAATAAAACAGATGTATTGCCTAAATACATAAGTGCTGAAATGTAACAAATTTATTCTGGAATTTTTTGGGGGGATTTTAATTTTAAGAAACTTTTAAGTCTTCAGGGAATAAAATATCTCAAAAGAAAATAAATGATGCAGTTATCTACTTAGTGGTCAAAATGTCACAACATGTTTTCTTGGTAACACCATTATGATGCAGCTTATCTACTTGGTAATGTGAAGTACATTAAGACCTATTGACCTAGTGTTTTAGAAGTTCCCAACTACTGTATTACTTGAACTCTTTTGCAATGTCATATCTTCATTAAAAAGATGTTCCATTACCAGAGCTCATCCATTTGAGTAGAGTTTCACAACAGTCTGAGGCTGTGGTGTTGAGAAACTGCTGACATAATTTAGACGTTAGTGTGAACAGTGACCCAAACTTTGGTTGATGTAAATCCAAGAAGAGTTTGGCCGTTGCCTTCACTAGCAGCTGACTTTTGCTACAGATGGCCCAATGTTTAGTACAAAACCTGAAGTCATACTGATGGTTTCTTCAGGTATAACAAAATATATTCCATTCTTCCAATGCAACACATGGAGAAACTCTTGATTTCCAAAAGGAGGGACTGTGGCTCAGTAGAAAAACATCTGATCTGCAAATGTTCCTGGTTCAATCCCAGCATTTCCAAGAAGGGCAGAGAAAAATTCCTATCTGAAACTTGGACAGCCACTACCAGCAAATATTGATATAACCAAGCTGCTAATGTACTGACCGTATGTAGCAGCTTCTTCTGTTCCTGAGTGCAAGATTTGCTTCTGCAAAGAATCACCTAAATGTCAGTTTTCAGCAAGGTTCAGTATATATCTACTCAGAATAATTCCCATTCAATTCAGTGGTATCTACTTTCAGGTATGTACAAGAGTGCAACTTAAATTGATTAAAAATTGAAGTTTTCATATAGAAAACGAGTGGGCCAAATTTCAGTAAGCCAAACAGTGTAGACTTTGGGAGGGTAGAACACTGTACTAACCCAAAACTGCTCTGCAGTGCCATCTGGTGCTCATGGAGATGAAGTCTTCGGTGGCATTTTGAAACACATTGCCTAATTTATTAATTTATTAGTTGCATAAGTGCTTCTAATGAGGTGGTTACTGAAGGTTTTTAATAGACCTCTATCGATACAGCATGCGTAGATGGGAATCTGTTTAACAAGGCAATATTAAAGATCAGTTATCACATTCTAGTTGTACAGTGTGAGAGTTAGTCACCACAAGTAATTTGATACAGCAAGAACACAGGAATGTGTATCCCTTATAATCTATAGTGTAGACAACCACACACAATTTTTTAATGATCCTGCATCCTTACCTTGTTCCCTTTTTGTATAAGTATGGTGATGCTGAAGTCAGAGATCATGTGTTAAGAACATAAGAAAAGCCTCCACTGGATCAGGCCACAAGCCCATCTAGTCCAGCTTTCTGTATCACATATTGGCCCACCAGATGCCTCGGGGAGCACATATGGCACTTGCATCCAAGTGTCCTCCCATGCATCTGTTCTGGGAGACTGACATAGGGTGCAATCCAGAGTAACTATGGGGATTCCTTGCTTTGGTGTAAGAACAATTTGCTCTGGATTGCAATGTGAATTTCCCATAGGTTTTTACTTTGTCATGCAGTAACTACAGGTACACATAAGGTCTCTTATGTGCTCTGTAGTTACTCTGGATTGTAGGGTTAGAATCATAGAATCATAGAGTTGGAAGGGACCCAATGACATCTGGTCCAACCCCCTGCATGTAGTAGGAAATCCTCGTCTTGTGGGGACCTGGGTCTTAAACCCTGGCCTTCTGGTTAACAGGCATAGGGTGCAATCCAGAGTAACTAAGGGGAGTCCTTGCTCCAGTGTAAGAACAATTTGCTCTGGATTGCAATATAAATTTCCCATAGGTTTTCACTAGGTGGTGCAGTAACTATGGGTACACGTAATGTCTCTTATGTGCTCCCGTAGTTACTCTGGATTGTAGTGATAGTGTCTTAACCACTTGTTCACTACGGATTTCTGCTTGTTCTCACATGTATGTCCAGATATTCTGAGATAGAGTTTCATTCAGATGCTTGGAATTAGTTTAACAGAGATTGGAAAGAATACGTTCAAATAGCTGAACGAATAGTAATCTTTATTTTAACTTTCATATATTTGAACTTTTTAATTCTGCCTTTCCACCAAAAATGCTCAAAAGGGTTCACAATCACAATAAAAAAAGCAATTTAAAGCAAACATTTTTAAAAGCCATAAAAGAAAAAGGGAGACAGAAGTTGAAAGATAATAAATAAATTGAGGTTGAAATCCCAACCTCTTGTTAGGCTGGCCTAAATCCTGGCATAAATCCTGTGCAATCTGGGGGTGTCACAAAAGTGCCGTAAGGCACTTCTGCCCCACTCCTGGGGTTAGGCCATTGCACCAGGCATAGGCTGAACTCCCCAAACATGCACAGGAAGATATGCCATGTGTTAGGCATCAGTTAGAAATGTGCCCTAAGCCACACACAAAGATTAGCTGATTCTAAAAATCCCTCCCTGCCAATAATGTGTATTCCTTCATCATAGTTTTTGACTAGGGAGAACAATGGAAATGCCAACTCAGTACCGTTATATATGCTAGAGTGGATTTACAGGATAGGAAACTGTCTAATCAACTCAGGAATGTAACACCTATAGCTATATGTGATTATTAGTGAGGAAAATCAACCAGGCCAGGAGCTGTAGCTTTTACTGTCAAAATAAAATAAAATCATTTCAATAATTTGTTTGAAGTATTGAAATGCTTAAAGCAAAGCCTGCTATCACTAATGCAAGGCAAGGACAATTTCCTTGCTGCTAGCTGAACAATTCTTCTAGGTCCATTGAGGGTCATATTGCACATATTTCACAGATGGATGAGTGGAATTTGTATGGAAATGGGAAAACTGACATATATGCATTTACACACATTTCTTATCAGGACTCTGCTTACACTGATATATGCTGTAATGGTAGCTATCGCAGAAGAAAACGTTTCATATATCTAGTTTTCTTTGGCAGATTTTTCACTCATTGGTAAGTACGGTCAATAGGCGGTGATTATGTGTGCAAAGATGTCTTCTTTGTAACTCAAAAGACTGCTGATTTACTTCTGTCAAATGCAATGTTAGAGTATTACTAAGCATGTAAGAGAAATTGTAAAATTCGTCTTCTGGGTAATTTGAAAGCATTTTTTTCTCTTCATTTTTGTCATTTTTAATTTCTCTTTTTAAGTAAGCAACTTAAGAAGAGAGAAGATAACAGAAAATACTTTGCCTTTGCTTTAGGGAATTCAGCAATAAAAGAAAATGATGAAGTTCTTATTGTAACTAGTTGAAGCTCAATATGAGATACATTCTTCAAAACTGTTTTGTTTTCAAATAATATCAGTACAGAAATTAATTGATGTTTGCCTGTGCAACAATGTGTATAGCCATTTATATGCAACAATGCATACAATGGTTGGGACAACAATATGTATAGCCATTGTATGCAACCCCTCCCCATAGAAAGGAACCCCTTCTCATACATCAGCCAGGATTCTCTCTCTCTCTCTCTCTCTCGCTCTGTCTCTCTCTCTCTCTGTGCCCGGAGCAGAAATTGGTCCCACACAATTCCAGCTTGGTAGTCTGAACTGTCAAGCTTTTGTTTGACAGCTCAAATGTGATGGACAGCTGAATAAATCTTGTTTGCTTGGAAAGCTTTGAGAATAATGAAAGATTAGGGTGACAAGCAAGATCCCAAGGAGCCAGGGCAACCATGGTGACTGTTTTGGGCTGCATGGTTTGCTGACTTCTTTGCAGAATATCTATTCTCTGCCTCACCCAAATATCCTAGAAGGTAAAAGAGTTTCAGTACTGAATGAGGATGCAGAACGGTCAGGTCTGATCCTGCCAAAAGAAGGATGCTTGCTTGATTGCCCTGGCTTGCCTTTTTTTTGGGGGGGGGGGGACTTTGAAGCCTCTTGCTTTTTGCTTTTTTCTCTGCTGTGAATTGAATTGCACACTTCCCATTTTATATATATATATATATATATATATATATATATATATATATATATATATATATATATATATATATATATATATATAGCCTCTGGATTTATATACCAGACACTGGAAAGAAGGATTTGATTAATGGTTCTCCTGCTATGTTGTTTACAGTGCACTTCCTCAGACAGTGTTTACAAAAAAGTTGTGAAGACCAGAATTTTAAAAGTTAATAAATATGTACCATATGATCTGTTACTAATTTTTAATAGAGACTATACAGTTCTTAGGTAACAATTACTTGTAGGTTATTTTTCATGATCTGGCCTTATAGTCAGACATTCCTCTAACTCCTGACTTATTTGAAGGTCATAGAAAATTCCATGATTTTTGGCTCAAAACCTTCCCTTGTCCTATCTGTGAGAGTGACATAGGACAAAATCCATAGCAGTTAAGGGGCCACAAAGTTATGTCACCCTCTAGTGTTATCTTATGGAAAGTCATCATAACTGCTCCGGAGCAATGAGGCTTTATTTCACTCTAGGATATAGGCTTTAGGGTGCAATCCTAACAATGTCTACGCCAAGGTAAGCCCCATTGTGTTCAATGGGTCTTACTCCCAGGAAAGTGTCTTTCCTGGAAAGGAAAGGATTGCTGCCTTAGTATCTACAGTAGATAAGGACTGGAGGGGGGCTTTTCCATGATGAACCTCCTTCTGTATGGTCTCCTTAGCTTGGGATGGTAGCAATGCTAAGATTTATCCATGTAGCAGCCAACCCAATAAAAATGGAGTGTGGGGTGTAGAAAGGTGTGTGCGAGCACTGAATCTGTAGCTTCTGCTTCCTTTGGTAGTCTCCAGGGGCTCCTTCACTGATATATGCATCCTAAAGATGTATATCCTAAAGCTCTTGTGGCTTGTGACAGTTGTATATTCACACTGCATGCAGTAAAGACTGTAGTGATAGTTGCTGTATCTGGCAAGGAGAGGAACTGCTGTGTTTCTGGCTAAGTAGAGAATTTTTCATGATGATCTCTCTACAATAGAAAACACTATAACAGAAGCACCACTGCTTCTGAAGATTCTGTAATAGAAGCACTATAGCTACACAGAGACACTATCCAGCAAACAAACATGCAATTATTGTACGACATGAATTGTAAGGAAAAACTCTCATTCAGAGATGGTATTGATCAAATGACTGGCGTCAGTGATTTTTGCTGCTTGTCCGGTGCTAAAGCTGAAGAGCTTAAACTGCAATTATTTCTAAGTAAAGCCTCCTATCTCAGATGTCAGGGAATATTTTCATCACTTGGAGTCTCATAAATTCCTGCTATAAAACAATGGCTTGTCATTTTTGTAGCTATCCATTTCAGCATAAAAGGTTGCATGCAATATGGCTGCAGATAATTAGGGAGATGCTATTTGTCCAAATTAAACAGTGGTCCTATTTGTCTGCCCATTTCTCTTTGAAATATTTGTAAGGCTCCTGCAAAACTCTTTATTACCATAATGTGCTATAATAAGGACAGCACTCTGGGGATGTTTAATAGAAGTTTTTTAAAAAATAGAGATGAGAACAGCATATTAGATTATCCTGTTCATCACGTCATTGATTCAAATTCTTTCATGCAGCACTTTTTCTTGGAGAATGTCCAGCTGAGTTTGATAGAGTAATGTCATGGACTTCTGCCACTTACTGGAATATTCTGTGTAATATTCTTTCTCTTAAGTTAGTCCCACCAATCTTTATTACCGTATATTTCCTTACATTAACTAGAGGAAGGAAAAATCCTCCCTTGTGTTAATACTTTTCCAGTATTTCTGTTTCCACCAAGGACATGCTTTGCCATATTTCATTTTCCTTGATGTTGCAGAAGTCCCAGTTCCCCCATAATTATCTTAACTCAGTGTCTCATGGTTCTATTGTCTATGAGGCTCTGCTCTGATTTATCATATTTTTAGTGACTTTAAAGTTTGGAATAAGAATTTTTATGGAGGTGAAAAAGACAGGCAAGATAACATCATGCTGCAGTTAAGATATCCAGTATAAGCTGTGGGTGGCACAAGCTGTTAAGACGTTGTGCCTGTTAACCAGCAGGCCAGGGTTCGAGACCTGGGTCAGCCCCACAAGACAGGGTGAGCTCCTGTCCTTAGCCCAGCTCCGCGACGCCAGCTGGATCCAATCGTATTGGCTTTGCCTTTCCATTGGACTGTGGAGAGGGGGAATTTGCTCAGGGGTGGGCCCAGCCAACCCCAAGATCCGGTTCGCCGGAACTTGGGGGGCGGGCCAGGGTCAGGGGGCGGGCCAGGGTCAGGGGGTGGGTTGGGGGTGGGGCCCCAACCCCGCCGCACTGCGCGTGTGCCAGGCTTGGCGCATGCGTGCAGAAGCTTGGCTTTAGGAGACTCAGCGCGCATGCGTCCAGCTGGATGCTAGCGCACTGTGTCTCCTGAAGCCGAGCTTCAGGAGACGCGGCGGCCGCTAGCAAACCGGTCCCTGTGATTCTGCCCGCCACGGGTCTTTCCGGTTCGCTAGCGTCCGCCGCATGGGAAGATCCGGTTCGGGCGAATAGGCCTGAACCGGGATCTACCCACCTGTGGATTTGCTGCTTGGGTAACAGCCTATCTTCCATAACAATCCAACCCAGGCTTTCATGCTTCGCATGCAGCGTATGCATCGCTGAGCACGATACCATGGTCTTTCAAGAATGATGGAAGCCTGCTTTTATAATGGCTAAAAAGTTGATATTCTGTGCTTTCCAAGTAACCAAGCCCAAAGAACGATAGCAGTAAAAAAATGAAAGTAAGGGAGCTCCAACTATGAACCCGCCCCAGAGGTCCTAGCAACACCTATTGCTGTATATTTGTCCATGTACTGTATAAAGGTAAAGGTGTCCCTGCATGTTGCCCTGCTAGTCGTGACTACCTCTAGGGCTTATCCCTGTTTCTAGTGCCATACAGCCAGCATTGTCTGAAGATACACTCATATCATAATGATGTTCTTTGAACCATGGAATCTCAAATGGGTGGGTTACAACCCACCCATTAAGGAAGCCCTTTCTGTGCTCTCTTGAGGGGTGGGGACACATACCTGCTACACTTACTACACTTACATGGGCTGCACTTCAAGGCCATAGCCAGGATTGTAGAAGGGGGGGGGGAGGGACAACAATTATTTCAGGAGGGCAATTAGGCCAAATATCTATACTGGTGTATATCTATACAATGTAACAATAATTTGCATAAAATAAATGCATTTCTGTACATAGTATTTGTGTACATAGAAATAACATGCAACTTATCTTTTCAATATTCTTTAGATATGCCCAAAGGAACAGGAGGAGAGACAAGGGGGTGGGGCTGCTCCTGGACAAAGATGGACAGCAGGTGTCTGGAAACCAGGAGAAGGCAGAGCTGCTCAACTCCTACTTTGCATCCGTCTATTCTCGGAAGGAGGGCTGTGCAAAAATTTTAGGAGGGCAGGCTGCTGGCTCAGAGGGGGCCAACACTCATACTATCCCCCCCAGCTGCGGCCCTGCTACACTTGCCTACTGCTAATTCTGGCTTCTGAAGGTCTCCTCAAGCTTTCATAAAGCTAAAAATTGTGATCAGAACCCGTTTCTGGTTTTGTGGTTGAAATTGAAAGAGGGTTTAGATTGTGATTTTGAACTTTGATGATTCTTGGAGAAAGTAAACCACTTTATAACACAAAGAAAGGGGAAAGATCTTCAAATCAGTTCATAAACACTCTCACACACAGAAAGAGGACATGCATGCAGCCTCTTTGGTCATTAGAACACTGTCCAGAGGTGAGGGGAGCATCTGACTCCTTCACCAGCATCTGACTCCTTCGAGCAGGGGTTCTTAAACTTTTTAGCAATATTCCGACTTTTTAGAATGACAGTCTGTCAGGAGCCACAAGAAGTGATGGCATGGCTGGAACTTACATTGTCAAGCAGAATTTTTTTAAAGAATCCTACACTTTAATCTTATCCACACTTACACACTAAGCCCAATTGAATATTATTGTTAAAAACCTATATGGTATATGTAGTAGCCTATTAACATTTTTATTAACAAGATCTGTAAAATTTTCTCATGTGTAGTCACATAACAGTACCATGGAAGCATCAAGTCTAATAAATTAAAAATAAAATATTGAAATTTTTAGTATTCTAAATTAAAATAGAGACCCACCAGAAATTTGCTTGCAATTCACTTAGTGGAACTTAATCTAGTGTTTGAGAAACACTGCTTTAGAGGTAGTAATCCATCATATAACCTTGCTGTGTACAAACAACAGAGTGCAGAATTAGGATCCACAGAATAGTCTAGAGCAGTCGTACTCAAAGTGCGAGTTGGGACCCCTTTGGTAGGTCACCACCTTGGGTTGGGGGGATCACGAGAGGGTGAAATCTGCCATCTTGTAATATGGCACTGGGCTTTCCTGAGACTACATCTCACTGAACACAATGGGACTTACTTCCAAGTAGACATGGAGGAGCTCTGGCATCACAGTGATGTCACATCCTGATAACTCTGATGGGGGTCCTGGACAGATTTTTAAGTTTGAGAGGCAGTTCCAGGCTGAAACGCACAAGTACCACTAGTCTATATTTCTTTACCAGCTAATACACTCCAAACAATTATTTAATGTGCAAAAATTTTGTTATTAGGTCACTATTTATTTGAAGTGATTAAAAGCATCTTCATTAATAAATAATTAAGCAGGTGGTCTATATAGCTGAACATGAATTACTGTATCTTCTATCATGCAACTTGGATCTCACATTCTCCTATATGAACAGACTGCTGGTGGAAAGTAAAGAGTCTATGGCTTATGTGAGACTAGTATATTATAAGCATTCAGGATAATGCTGGAGTTTACAAGTATAGAAAGACATAACTTGAGATTGCAACAATGTAACACTGTTGTGACCCCCTTTTTCACTGCTTGATACAGGAAGACAATGCCAATGACAGTTCTAACAGTGCAGTCCTATATATGCCTACTCTGAAATTTCTCTGAGATAGAAGGAACTTACTGCCATGTATACATGTATAGGATTTCAGCTAGAACTGTTTTCCTAGTGTTACTCAGAAGCATAAATTGCTTATTTAGGATTTATTCTTCTGTATGAACATAAGAAGTTGCCTTATTTAGATTCAGATTATTGGTCCCTATTGGTCCTTATTTTCTATACTGGCTGGCACAGGATTTTAGATGACATCTTGTTATGAGAAAATCCTTTTTTATTTTAGTCTTTATTTTTCCTTTCTGTGTCTACCAACATGTACACCAAAATGCTCTCCCAGAATCCCACAGGATGTGCAAGTCTAGTTTCAAGATTTGGCCAACCACAAACTAATGACTTTTTACATGTTGGACAACACTAGCTCTATGGTTCTCGAAACAGGGATGAGCACCACACCCTACAATCAGTCACGACTAGGTTGTGTCCCCCCATAAAACCTGCGGGAGACACCTTTACCTTTTTCTCAGAATTATGCAGTCTTGGTTATCCAGCCTCAGGTTCCAAAATTCCAAAGGGACAATGTAACCATTTCACCACAATAAAACAGCTCTTTTGGCAACAATCTGTCATGGCCCTTCTGGAAGAATAAATCTGAAACCTCTGCACACAACACACTACAGCCACTGAGATACTACCTACCCTCCAAGTACATGGCCCCTTGTTTCTTGTGCTTGCTCAAAAATTATGCAAGGACCGTTTCAATTCAGAACAAGAACCATGTCCCGTAACCAACAAACCAGTTTCATTCATTAAATTATAGAACTGCAATGGGCAGTGCAATCCTATCCAATGCTGGAACAGGCAAGCTGACCTTTTTGATAAAAGTTATAAATGACTAAAAGGAATTATATCAAACAACAAAAGAAACAGCATTTTCAATTACAAATGAAAAAAAGCAAAAGATGATTGTTAAATATACTGAAGAACATTCTCCAAGGGAAGATAAAGGGCTCACGACATAGGCAACACTTAAGGGGGGATATTACCTGTTCCCGAAGCTAGAGTATAATTACCTACAAGGGAGAGGGAGAACTTGCTTGAAGCAATTTCGTAACACACAGACCCGTTTTCTTACATTCCATTTTACATTGCTGCTCATTTTCCCTCTGTTTTGAGGAAGGGGGTGTTCCTTTTTTATAGAGGGAGAAGTGGGGAGAATCAAAGTTTGTAATAGCCTTAAATGAGGATCTGCAATTAAAACTTCACAGATTGAAGAGAAAATAAATTCTTCTTTGACCTGTCCTCCCTATCTCTAATAATCAAAGGGGGCATGAAAAATGTGCAACAGATCATGGTTGAGAAAGGGAATTGCCTCTTAACTGAAAGAGAAATCCCAGTTACAGTATTTCTAGTTCTCATTGAGCATGGAATGATGAGCTCTCTCTGATTTGGCTAACTACTAAAAATAAGGCAGATGCCAAATTCTTAGGTGGTGCAAAACTCATTATAATTGGCACCTGACAGTTTTTGGCAGAAGGGAATATGGCTTCAAAAGGGCAGGAACACTGCTAATTTCCAGATAGCACAAGTACTTTCACAAAGACATCCAAATCATCTGTCTTTTGAAGTATAGAAAGGTTTGGTCTCTTGCTAGCTTAGACAATGTTTTTTAAGAGACACTGCAAAAAAAAAGTTTAGTTCAAAGTTTGATCCAGGGGTGGGTAGGTTTATACTGTGTATTGGATTGTAGTAAGAAATCAAAGGGCATGATAAATGACAAGCTCTTGACTTGCAAAATCCTCCCCTGTTCAGTAAATATCGAGATGGAGTGGGGGAAGAATACACTTCCTGGTCATGAACTCTGATGACCATGTGCATCGTGGCTAGGCCACTGACTCTGGAAAATAAGTTCATGTGTTCAGCTTTAGTGAGAAAGGATACCATCCAGTGGTGGGCCCAGCCTGGCCCAAGATCCGGTTCTCTGGAAGGGGGCGGGGCCAGGGGTCGGGGCCAGGGAGGTTTTTAATTTAAAAATTAAAATTTTTTTTAAAAAATTACTTCCTTCAGAGTAGACCTGCATAGGGTGGATCTCTGAAGCTGCAGTCTTCTCCACGCTTTCCTGGGAGTAAGTCCCATTGACTATACTGGGACTTATTTCAGAGTAGACCTACTTAGGATGGGGCTCTGAGGCTGCAGTCCTCTCCACACCTGCCTGGGAGTAAGTCCCATTGACTATACTGGGACTTCTGAGTAGACCTGTATAGAGAGGAGAGACCTGCATAGGGAAAGGCAGGGAGAGCATGATGGTGGCGCTGTGCCCCCCTTCTGAGCCTCCCCGCCGGCGGGAGAGGCAGGGATAGCGTGATGGTGGCGCTGCGCCCCCCCTTCTGAGCCTCCCCACCGGTGGGAGAGGAAGGGAGACCCCGATGGTGCCCCCGGCCAGCCAGGAGGAAGGGGGAGGAAGGGAGGAGGGAGGAGGGAGGAGGAAGAGAAGCAGCAGCTGCGCTGCGTACCAGTCCCTAGTGTTCTGCTCCTCCTTGGTCCTACCGGCTCGCCATTGGCTGCCAAAAGACAAGATCCTATTCGTGGGAGTAGGTGCATCCCCCCTAGTGCCCACCTGTGATACCATCCCTTTCTTACAAAATGTGTGGCCACTGAGGCATGTGGCACACATATATGGTCCCAGTTCCCACGTTTTACCACATCCAGAAAGAATTTTGTGATAAAATGGCTGTTCATAGCCACCATCTATGTCAGCCAGAATTCTTTGGCATGTCCAGGCATTTCAGGGTGCAAATCTAACTATCATTCTAGAGTAGCATAGCAGGGCACATGTGGGGCATAGTGGGGCACATGTTGCAACTTGAATTGAGGTTGGGTAGTCATTGAGGCAGGTAACAGAATATTTTTTCCTTTACATAACTGTTGCACTGATCTTACGCCAGTGCTGGAAAACCGGTTAGGCATTTTGGATAATGTTTTAGCCTGTTGAAAACCAGGAGAGAAAGGCGCTTGATCTCTCTGTGGCCAACAGGTTCAGCTGTACAGCAATACACTTCTAGCTGCTGGATTAGGGTCTAATCCTATTCTAATCCTATTCACACCATAGGACCCAATCCCATTCTCCACCACCTGAGCTGCTAGAGGAGTATCAAAAAAAGTGAGCTGCATTGCATAGTGGGGGTGAGACCACAGGAAATTGGGAAATTGGGAAAAGTCCTAAATAAAATAGCCTAGTCCTAAATAAATCCCACCAGCACCATGGAGATGTGTACTGCATCCTGTGAGGATACAGTTCTGGAAGTCTCATCCGGGTAATGGTTTGTGGGGGGGGGGGGGGGGTCTGGTTAAGAGTTTTGCTTGGGGGTAAGTCTTTGTCCCTAAAGGGTCTACTTGGACCTTGCACCAGCAATTTTGCACCAGCAAGTGTAAGGGTTATTAAATCAGTATAAGGCTGTAGGGTAGTGCAGGACTCAGAAGTTTTCCCTCTTAGATAGCATTAACAGCATTTATATTAAAATAGACATTGACATTCATTGTGGAAACATTATATTTGCTCATGCTACCTCTTTATAGGCCAATGAACTTCTAACATATTACATCAGAATCAGGCCATGAACGTATAAGGAGGTGAGTTTTATTTAATTGTGGAAAACACTTAATAAAGTTTAATTCCAATTTCTTCAGTCTCCACTGTGCTTTTGGCTTTCATCTCTTTCTAGCCTTCTAGGAAAATATTCAGTGCTGTCAGTGGTGGAATATCTTGTGTCTAATTTGCTTTGTTACAAAATTCCCTTCTTATTTGAGATCCTTATCATGCCACTGTCTGTAATGAATCAGGGTGCTATTCTGCAAATGGAACTCTTTTTTTAAATTATGCCTGCAATAAGATAACAGAAGGCAATTTCAGAAATATCTTTTGTCTAATTGTGAAATAATGAAGTGATACTCTGGGGAATTCATTTGGAAACCTAAATCGCTTAAACTGTTTTGAAAGATTGGGATGGCATACACATACAGATGGGCTGAAGTAACAGAATGTTATAATACACAAGGCTTTTTAGTTCAACATGATGCGTTCACGAGAAATTAACTGCAGACATTTTTCTTCTTTTCTTTTAGTTTCTTTTCTTTTAGCTTCTTTTAGGTCTTTGGGAAAGGGATAAAAATAAACACTGCTAATATTATGCACTGTGCCACTCATGGAGGGGGGGTTAGGCCAGTGCACAGACATGTGCCTGCCTCCCCACTACAGGAATGGGGGGCAAAGGTTGTGCTGGTCAAAATTGGTTAGGATTGCACCCCTAAATCCTTTTCTAATCACACAGCTTCCCTCTTTCCTGTGTCCCATTCTCCCTCTTATTCAGGCCAAAGCACCATGCATCTCTCCCACTAGGAGTTCACTCTGCCCAGCAACTCTGTACCCTGTGTTTTCAGTTCTGTGTTTTCAATAGCAGTTCAAATAGGTGCTACGTGACCCACCTAAAATTGGCTTGTGACCCAGAGTTTGAGAAATGCTGCTGCATAGGATTGGGCTGTAGCAGGGGCGTCATTAGGATTTGCGTCACCCGGTGCACCCGATTCACTGCACCCCCTTGCACCTTCCAGACCAGTCAAAGCAACTTCCAGACCAGCCAAAGCACATTAGGAGAGAACTTCCTCCTGGGATTATTTGTGGAGGCTTTAGTTCTTGGATCAGGACCCTTGTGGTATCCCTGGTTTCCTCTCATCCTCCCCTTTCCAGCAGACTAAGGCCTGTTCGCCAACCCGTGCATAAGCTGCGCACGATATGGGGCTCTTGGAGCTTTTCTGGTTTTTGGCAATAACTTTGGCTAGGAAGGTACTAGCTCAAAATGGATTATTGCATTGGACTCTGCTCTTCAAGACGAATCCAATGATACAAAGGGGTAGTGCACACATGTGCAAAGTTGCTTTTTGGGATCCCACAGCCCCCCTGTGGGATGGGATGTCACCCAATGCAGGCTGCACCCCCAGACCCCACTGGTTACATGACTGGGCTGTAAGAATAGTATAGGGCAAGAACTGGGTTCAAATAATTGGTCCATGTAACTCTTTAAGGGACCAGCTGTAGCTTCTGAAGGTTTTAAATAGGAGTTTTCCAAACCCTTTCTGGGGATGGAAGGATTGAACTTAGGGCCTTCTGCAGAGAAAGTGAGGGTTCTACCACCAAGTAATGGTCCTTCCTATGGGTTCTTTGCTCAGGATTAAGTGGTTGTTTTTTTAGGGGAACCTACTTCAGACCACTCTTGTTCACCTGAGTTTATTGGCAAGGAAAAGAATTGCGTGGCAAACATATTTTAATAATATCACCCCAGCTAGAAGATAAGCATGCAGTGATGTAACAGTATTGGATTACAAGGTAATAATACATGAGGCTGTGGTTATAAAATATATACTACCCAAGAGAGTTTTAAAAAGTAAAATGGAGCCCTAAATCCACACGGGATTTGTATACCTATCCCATGATACACTTATTGGAATTGCCTCATTACTGAGAACAGAATTTTGTTTTCTGTGTGCTTCAGAAAAATGAGGTTGGCATATGAATAAAAATAGCAGCTGTTTTGGCTGAGCTTCCAAAAATTAAATTGCTCTTTTTGAACTCATCAGTTGCCCCATGTTCTAAATTGTTGGCACGGATCGTTGTAGCCCCAGAGGCTGGCTATCCTCCACAGAAAAGGGGAGCAATGTTCCCCCTCTCTTCTGGAGAGTATTCTGATGGCCAAGGGGGCTGGATGCACTTTTCTCTATGTATGAAAGTGGTTTAAAGATGACCCTCTTTCTCAGTGTTAGAGAGTGTTTCAGAACTGATTTGAATTCATTCATAGGCTTGGTTGCTAATTTATGTAAATTTATTCAAATTTAGAACGTAAATACATTCTTTTTCCCCCAGATCCTTACACAGTATTAGAGGGATGATATGGCTTTTCTGCTAAAATATTTGGACCCCCCACTGCTTTAGGATTTGGTCTTCTCTCAAAGGACAAAGAATCTGATTTCTTTTCTCCTGAGTTACTACCCCTTCACTTCAAAGAGCAGAGGAAATCATTATCTAGTTCTTTTGGTAAAGAAAATAAGAGGTTGATTCACTCTTAGTTGCTAGCTAGGGAGTTAAAAATAGCACTTCTTTAAATAGCTGACTGAAGGAAAAGGTATAGCCATACAAACATCTAAACAGGTCATAATAACCGAAGCCCCAGAAAGAGAGCTGGCATGCATAACTCGCAAATGAGTTATTGATCATCACAACTTGGAACAGCATAGATTCTCAGGTGTTAAATATAGCAACTTCCCAACACTTTCAAGTTTTTTGTCATATTTGGCTTCTCTCTGGAGAGCTTGACTAGCAATTGTTTTTCTTTTAATGTTGGCAGGTGCTGTAGATTAATGAACCTGAATTTTCCTATAAGAGAGATTTACATCCAAGGGTTATTGAACTGAATTGGAAGAAGGAATGCAGATCAGTTCTTTGAACATGCAAACTATACTCATTTGTAGATTAACCTCATGTTCAGGAGGAGTGTATTATGTTTGTTTGACACAATCTTGTGAACTTTTCCACCATTAACACCCACCTTGCAACTGCAGTAGCTTCTCCTACTTCTCACCCACCCAACGGTATAGCAAAGCAAATGAACCTGCTAGAAACCCAGCTCTTCCTTCCTATCCCTTTGAAACAGGACCACATGGTGCAAGGAAGCTGCTCTGAGAACAGGAAAGTTAAAGGAAAGGAAGTCCTATGAAGGACCTTTACACAACAGCCCGGTTGGGTCAGTATCCTAAAAAATGTTTCCACCTAGAGCTTATCATTCATCTCTTTCTAAAGCAGTGATTTTCAAACAGTGTGCCATTGCACACTAGTGTGCTGCAGGAATATGTGAAGGGATATTTATTAATAGGAAAATTTGGGGATTTGAACCCCAAGGTGTGCCTTGACAATGGTAGAAACAACTGATGGTGTGCCATGAGATCAGTGATGGGATTCAAATAAATTAACAAACAGTTCTATGCCCATCCGGCAGCCACTTTTAAATGGCAATTTTTAAACTTTATATGTCCTATCTCTCTTTAACAACCGATTCTATAGAGAAGGTGCAAACCTGCTGGAGCCCACCACTGCATGAGATGAAAAAGTTTGAAAATCACTGGTCTAAGGGCTTGATCCTATCCAACTTTCCAGCACTGAAGCAACTGCAGTGCAACCCCTAGGTAAGGGAATAGGGACACAAACCAGTAGTGCACTTGCATTACCCTATCTATCACTGGGTTGACCCAGCTGCAAAATGGGCCACCCTAGTTATTCTGGAAAAGGTTTCAGGCAGCCTAAGGCAACTTAGCTGCCCCAAGACAGATGGAGCTGGGCTGCCCTAGCTTGGGCAGCCTAGGCAGTTCAGGAGAGGCATGTTTAGCATTGCCAAGGCAGAGCAGTTACTCTGTATCCAGAGCCTGTTTCCAGGGCAGAAATGCTCTTTTCCAGTCCTCAGAGCTGGAAAAAAAATCTGAGTTCTTGGCCTGCCTAGCTGCAACCCCTGCCTCTCAACCTCAGGATATGGCACAACTATGGCAGCCCACAAACATGGAGATACAGCAGGCCACTCCAAGAAGCCCCTTGCATCCATCCTCCACTAGAGGAATTGCTGTACTGGAGTCTCTTGCTGCAGCTCTTTCTGGTTGACAGGAACTTCTGGGCTTCCTTATAAGTCAGGTACCACAGCTGTTCCTTGTTCAGTGTGATCTGAGGGGGTCTCCTCAGGAACAAGCTCTTCCCAGATGCCACTGACTTGATGCCTAATGAGCATGCTCTGGAGCAGTTAGAGCAGCCCAGGCTTCCTGGCTCTCTGGATGCAGCATAACTTTTTGCTCTGGATTCAGATTAGTTGGGGCAGCCTAGCTGGCTCTCCTCACTGCCCTCATTCTGTATTGTGCCCTAAATATTTCCTTACTTATATTCAGGAGGACTCCATGACTGTGCCCCGATGGCAGGATACTGCACATGTCCTGTCCATGCATCTCTCCTGGAAAACTGGATTGATTGAGAGACTTCTGTTAAGATTATCATTTGATCATAAAATTTATTTACAGGTACTCAATTGTTGGAGAGAGAGAGAGAGAGAGAGAGAGAGAGAGAGAGAGAGAGAGAGAGAGAGCCTACATGATTGCTACTTAGCTGTGAATAGGGACCTTGGAAATGGATGACAGGCCAAACCTGAAACCCCTGAACCCCCAGGTCAAAATTCCTACCCCCAAAGCCAAAATTCCTATCTGCTTACAAAAATTGCCAAAAAATGTTAATTTTTTAGTTACTTCTTTTGGTAAAAAAGTAATATTTTCGTTTTTTGGCCATACCTTTTGATAGGAAGAAGATATCTCAAAACTGATTTTTGCAATTGATTCTGCTCTTCAATACGAATCCAGTGACATTTGACATGGTGGGGTACTGCACACCATCGCAAAGTTAAAAAATGAAGCCAAAATGTAGGACAATGAAGCCAAAATGTAGGACACCCAGACAGGAGGCTAAAAATCCAGACAATTCCGGGTTTTGCCATTCATATGGTCACCCTGGTAGAGGAAGGATGGGTAGTCTGAGAATAGTAATCTGCAGATGCAATGAGGGATTATGAAAAAATAAAAGGGGAAGTCCACATGTTCCTCTGGCTGTCATATAAGCCACTTTGCTTCTTTCAGGTGCATGATGCATTTTTGCACCTTTCTTCACTTGCAAAAGCAACAGAGAACATTACTTAGAGTATTGTTATCTTCTTAGCAGAGTTCTAAGCATGCTGATGACACAAACTTAGTTGCTCCCTTTTGCATTAACAATCATCACTAATTATTGTAATTTGGTGGCTGTTCATGTAAGGCAGTGATTGAAGATGGTTCATTCTGTCACTAGAGCAGCTAGTGGCATTCTGGCTACTTTTACAGAGCTTTAACAGAACAGAAAGAGGAATGACGGAAACTGGCAAAGGCTGGTGGACTGACAAGAGGATGGACCTGATTGCAGTTATGAGTCCATCAAATATTGGATCTATCTGAATGTGCCTACTGTTACTTTTGAAAGGGCTAGTACCAGATTTGCTCCAACTATTATTGGCACAATTGTAACCAATTTAGGCTGGCATAACTCACCCATCACCCGTTCCTGTGGGGAAGGCAGTGCTTGTCTACCTTTTGCAACACCCCCAGGTCAGCAGAGATTTATACAGGCTGAACTGGGGCTTAGGATTGCAGCCATATATCTCTCAAAAACATTATACTATAACCCAAGATGGAAGTTGTAGGACTGGAACAAATTTGATTTTTATTTTGCCATCTGGAGCATGGACTTTGTTTTGCCATGCAATTAAAGTATTTTCTACGGAGTGGAAATTTAGACATATGGAGCTATTTATTTTCAGTGGATCTTTTTCTGCTGAATGATTCAAAATGAAATACTTGAAGTGAACCATTTGCTTTTATTTATCTCAGACTGCAATACTAAGCCCCAGTTAGGTCAGCCTACGGCCTCATGAAGGCCTGAGAGTGTCACAAAAGTACTGTAAGGTACTTCTGCACCACTCCTGGGGGAGGGTTAGGCCAGTGCATAGACTAGGGTTGCCATATGTCCTGAAAAACTGGAACCATCCTGATTTTGGGGATTTTGTTCACATACTGGCAAATGGGACAGAGAGTCCTGTTCCAACTGAGTGGAGAGAATGTTAAGGCCTTATAATGCACAGCCTATATAAATGTCTTGACAACATAAAGTTAAAGATACAAACAATCAGAGTCACAAATATAGGATATGCGAGTGCTAGCTTGATAATAGACTGCAATATTTGGTAGCAAACTTCAATTTTATTAATTTGTCTCCTTTCTCCAAGTGGGAAATGTTTTAAATCAGTGTTTCTCAACTAGCGTTAGTTGTATCATTGGCGATACTTCAGGTTGTGACCAGTGCAGGACCCCCAGGTCCCCACCACCTGCTGTCAAGACCAGCAATGCAGTGTAACAATCAGCTTGGCTTGGCAGCCTGAGCCCTAGTGTGCACTTTCTGCATGCTTGAATAAGACCTCCTGTCTGCATTTTAATCGCTTTTGTTGCATTGCATCTGGCCTCCCAATTGGAACTAACCAGTGGTCACATAACTGCCAGATATGTCTGTTACATCTGGTAGTTCTTTCAATAGGTGGACCATGCAGAGTGGTCCAGCAGAGGACAAACATTAAGAAAAACTGTTTCAAATCTCTACCTGAGATTTGTAGCATGTTTTAACTGCTCTCACTGTACAAATAAAAAAGATAATTGAACTGTGCAAGAGAGAAGATAATCTGCACCCAATGATCTTGACTGTGGACCATAATTATATTTCTCTTCAGCAACCAGAAGTGTAGAGATAGCACCAGAATGAGATATAACGCAAATAACGCAAATATTCCCCTGCCAGGTTTACCCACAGAGGATTTGGAGGTTTGGCGGCTTGTCATCATGGTTATCGGGGCAAAGCAACTCATTACAGTAACTATATTTTAAATGTCTGAGTGACCCTGAACTTGAGGTCTCAAATTTAATAGAGAGCACAGAGATTGATATGAAAAGTAAAGGCCAGCCTTGAACTTTTACCCCTCCCCATCTCTCTATCAAACAAATTCACAGAAGCTGGTTTGAACCACAACAGACTTGATAAGAAAAACTTTCCCTTAAGGTTTATGGATCCAAGCACTAACTTGGATCTGAGTTGGAAAAAAAATTGAGTTTACTTTTCTAGCTTGGTATTCAACCTCATAGATAGAGAAAGGTCAGGAAAAGATTGTATATAATACCATTCAGTGAATAAAGCATAAAGGCAGAGATCTTTAGAACATTGGCTTAAAGCCCTGTTCTTTTTATTCATCTGCTGTATGACCTTGAACAAGTCAATTAACTTCTGTGCATCTCCGTTTACATCCTCTTGTGCTTAACTCTGACACTTTAGCATGCAAGTTACAGAAAAAATATAATTTGTCTCTCAAGAATATGAGTTTCCTCTTTGGAAGGTTGAAATAGGCACTGAACATATGAAGAGGCAACCGTTTTATAGATGTTTTGTATCTTTGGTTTTTTTTAACTGCTGAAAGTTGTAATAGCAGCTAGATATTGGCACTTGTGTACTTGGCTATGTACTTTTAGTCTTAGATCAAAGCTAAAGATTCAGAAAATATTGAATGCTTGGGAGAGTGTTTGATTTAGAAGGTTGTGAAAATGTTGGTCTTAAAGCTTCATAAAAAAATCCTCCCAAAGGGGTTTTAAAGATATGTTCAAAGGAAGAGAAAGGGAAAAAATGCAGGATTGATGCTTAGTAAGGATGATGGAGTGGCGGTGAAGAGAAGGCTGAACTGCTCCAACTTTGCATTCACCTTCTCCCAATGGGTTGATCAAAGGTGAAGGGAGAAGGGCAGCAGCCCCTCCCCCCCAAAAGAGAGAGAGAGAGAGAGAGAGAGAGAGAGAGAGAGAGAGAGAGAGAGCTGGTTAAGAATTATTTACTAGGCTGAAATGAATTCAAGACATTTGGGCAGGAGTAACTACGTACATCTTATACCTCTGTGTACACTGGAAAGTACACAGGACTTTCCAGTGTACTATCAGAATTTCTATCAATTATCTTTGCAAAATCTTGGAAGACAGAAGATGTACCAACAGTAGTATAGCTGCTGCCCCTTCCAGTCCTGCTCTGCCCTCCAACCCAGATGTATTTGCAGTGACATAATAACTTCTGGACTGCCATGGAGAAGCAGTTGACACAGCTACTGGCATTGCTGGCAAGCCTCATCCCCAATGGTTTCACCATGGAAATTACTGCTGTGGAGGTGGTAGGCAGATCCTCACTGGCCCCCAGTCTTTCGTGGAATGGTGAGCCCCACTCCCAGTGGCCATGCTGGGAATGACTGCTGCAGAGGTGGCAGGAAGAAGGACATTTGGAGCAGTTTCTAGGAATAGTTGTGCTGAGAATCACTTTGTGGGCAGAAGGCAGGAGGACCTGCCACCCATTAGGGGAGACTTGGAGTGCCACTCATTTCCACTTGGTACCACATGACACTATGGAGCTGCACCACTGGGTTCCACAAGTTTAGAGATGAATTAATGTTGTTCTGATCTTCAAAAAAGATGAAAAAGTGGACTTAGGAAATTATAGATCTGTTAGTCTGGCTTTCCGGAAAGATAGTAAAAAATTCAGAGCTCAATCCTAAGCACTCGTTTAGGTCAGCGCAAGTCACCTGCCTCCTGAGCTCATGATGGTGCATCTTGCTGGAGCAAATTATGCATAATTACCATGCTTATGTCACTTGTGTTGCAAATATTTGCACCATCCAGAGAAAAGAGTTGGCCAAAGTAAGGAGTTGAGGGCGGGGGGTGGGGGGGAGCTGGCCTTGGGTCCAGCAGTTAGTACCAGATCCAAGCCTCCATCCGCAGGTATCTGGAGCACTCCCTGGCTGCTTCTGTCTGCTTAGGTCTAGACCACATCTAAAAATGGCCTAGATCTGAGTAGTCCTATTAGGGTTGATCTTGCATTATCCCAGAGAGAGGGAAAAGCTTCTCCTTTCCCACAGAAGCACAGCAGCAACCCTGATCCTTGTGTTAAAGCACAATCCTAACAATGTTGACTCAAAAGCAAGCCCCATTGTGTTCAATGGGCCTGACTCCCAGGAACGTGTCTTTAGGATTGCAACCTTAGATTCAATACAGGCTGAGCCAGCCTACCTGATACACCACAGTCAGTACTGGTATCTTGATATGTGGTTATTACTAGAGGCCAACATGGGTTTGTCAAAATGTTTTTTATTTTTAAAATCAGGTTACTAGCATGATGGGAAATTATCTTGATTTCAGTAAAGCATCCATAATGTTCATCACAATATCTTGATCAGCAAGCTCCTAAATTATGGACTGGACAAACATTTTGAAAGGAGGACCACATCATCTCTCTGATACTGTGTCTCAGACGAGGAAAAAGAATTGCTGTAATTTACATTTCAAATTGGAATGAATTTACATAAACGAATACATTAAAAATTGAACTTATATGAAAGAATGAATTTTATTGAACCTAAACATGAGAACTATAATACAGACATGTAGAACTATATGAGAACTATGAACTATTTGCCACATACCTTTTGCATAGTGAAAACATACAACTCAGCCAGATCAAGCCAGAAACACATGGGTACGAAGTTGTTCAGCAGCAAGGTGGGGTGTTTAAAATAGTGTTCAGGAAAAAGTAGAAATGATCTGATCATTGGGACAATTATGGATTCTATGACTAGCAGTTGCTGGCCAGAATGCGCTTCAACAGTCTCTGATGGACTCATTGGCTCACTGGAAACTGGGAGCTCCCTATTGCTGAATTGGAGTTCCCAAGGGCCACAAACGGTCAGTGGGCTGGGATTTACCTACGCTTGGACTAGATGATACAGCCGTTAACCCTAGCCATTAACATCACCTCAGGAGTACAATGGGGTCAATTTGATCCCATTGTAAATACCAGTGGTACCAAGGGGTTAATTTGACCCCATTGTAAAAACCTTTTGTTTTTCTTCAAATAAGATGGTACTTTAAGCATTGATATAAAAATATTGATAAACAGAGGCATTTTTGTCTTCAAATAACTTATACACAAGGGTTTTCATTTAACTTTTAATTAGGCTGAAGAGTTCTGCCTACTGTCACATTTACAGCCCAATCCTATCCACACTTTCCTGGGAGAAAGCCCCATTGACTTTAATTGGACTTACATCTGAGAAGATATGCATAGGTTTGGGGTGATAAATTTTACATAAGTGCTTAGTCCATGTAGCAAATTCATCTTATTAAGGGCAAAATCCAGAGCAGTTATGGGTCCACACAGTTACATCACCCTATAGTGTTATCTTATGGAAAGTCACCTTAACTGTTCTGGAGCAAAGGACTTAATTTGAATTTAGGATATGGGCCAAAGCCTGAGAAGCAAAATACATGATGGAACAACACTGTGGACCCTCCTTTAGACCAAACCTTTACCATTGGCTTTTACTGTGGGATTGGTTGCACAGAAGAATTTGGTTGTTTTGTCCTTTGATCAAATTATATTACATGGCAGGTACCATGGGGTCCT
Organism: Cryptoblepharus egeriae; assembly: GCA_030015325.1. Taxonomy (NCBI): domain Eukaryota; kingdom Metazoa; phylum Chordata; class Lepidosauria; order Squamata; family Scincidae; genus Cryptoblepharus; species Cryptoblepharus egeriae. Next base: position 37,469,801 of record JAREYC010000005.1, read on the forward strand.
TTTTGACCCCAAATATTTGCCAACACAGAAATAACAATTAATAAAAAATAAACAGAAGAACAAAACTGGAAGTGATCATGAGTCACATTGTTAAAAGGGCCTAATTGAGGAATAAATGAAAGATGAGGTCACTATTCACGATAGCTTTGTCAAAGAGGGTCAGGGTCAAATATAACCCCAAGGTATCCGGCTAGGGTTAAATAAATTCCCAATCCATTAAGAACAACTTTACACAAATAGTGCTCAATAATGTCACCTCATCAATCTGGAGGACAGTTTCAAGTGGAGTATCCCAAATCTGTGTCTTGGTCCTGGTTCACTTCAATACCTTTATCAAGGACTTGCATAAATCTTCCTTAAATGTACAAATGACTCTAAACTTGGAAGAATAACTAACTTGTAGTTCAACAGTTCTATTCAAAAGACTGTCCTGAATGCTTGTAAAAATATTCAGGAGGACCTTAATGGAATGATACCACAGTCTGCTTCTACCACAGATTTACTGATAACATTAGCTTACCTAAAGTTTTAAAAAATTGTTCATTACTTTTGATCAACTCTGATATTTTTCTTTTGTTTCCACTATAAAACAATCCTAATAAGGAACCAAGATGAAAATGCCTGTTTAGTCTATTTTATATATCAAAAAATTAATGGCACTGTCACATTCTAATGTTTTCCTGAATTGTCTCCACTGTGAACACTGGGAACAAAATCAAAGCATTCCTCTCCCACCTCTTATCAACCACTTAAGACAACCAAGACATTTTTTTTTATGTTGTGGTGGGAGGAAATAACAAACCTGAAATTACTTTCTCTTTAAATGCATGCTGGGAGAAAATACTGCTGCCTGTTAAAAGCTACTGCATAACTTATTATGGTATATTAATATCTAGCTATTAAGTGTGGTGTAACCACACTGCAAGAGTAGATTTGCTTGCTTTATAGGTTCATGTTTCCTCTTTATGCTGACTGCACCACTTGCTAAGTGGATCTACTAAGACAATTCCCCTGAGAAGCAAGTTGTTTTAGATAACCAAGATGCATGATGGTTTCCATAGGATGGTATTAACGTGTCCTTGACTGTCTTGCCCTCTGTCCTTCAAAGTCATGGATCTTATTTCACAATAAATTGGAATAATATAGAATTAACCTTTTTTATAACACTTGACAAACCTATTTCACTTTTTCTATTCCTCACTATCAGCATTCTGAATTTTAGATCACCTGTAGTTTTCTTAAAATATTCAGTCATGTATCTGAACCCATAACAGGTGTCTTCATCCAATTAAATGGGATCATAGCATGTGTTCTGCATTAATCAATGCGGCGGCCCGTGTGGTTGCTGGGGCTCGTCGGTTCGAATCTGTCGGGCCACTGCTTCAGCGACTATACTGGCTGCCCATTCATTTCCGGTCTGAATTCAAAGTGCTGGTCCTGACCTTTAAAGCCCTAAACGGCTCGGGTCCAGGGTATCTGAGGGACCGCCTTCTTCTGTACAATCCGACCCGTCACCTAAGGTCATCTGAGGGGGCCCTTCTTACTGTGCCACCACTAAGAGACGTGAGAGGTGTGGCGGCCAGAGATAGGGCCTTCTCGGTGGTGGCACCCCGGCTTTGGAACTCCCTCCCCTTAGAACTAAGGAAAGCTCCCTCCATACAGAGCTTCAGGCGGAGCCTTAAAACCTTTTATTTTAAAAAAGCTTTTTAAATGGGGCAGAGGTTGGGGGCAGTTTTATTGTTCTATTTTTATATTGTTTTTAACTAAAGCTTTTAGTCTGTTTTTATTGTTCTTATTGCACTTTAATCTGTATTTTAATTGTATTTTAATTATGTTTTAATCTTTATTTATGTTTTAATCTTTATTTTAATGGTGTTTTACTCAGATTGTTGTTAGCCACCTTGGGCTCCCTCTTGAGGTGAGGATAGGCGGGATATAAATTAGATAAATAAATAAATAAATAAAATATTTGAAGTGGTCTTTTATTGAGATTTATAGCCATTCTGGCTTTCCAGGGGCAGTCAGTGCCATGTTTTATTTTAGTTGTATAATTCAGCAATATTATATTAGCTATAACTGTGCCAGGCTTCTCCCCCTTCTAAAAAGAAAAAGAAAAACACAAGAATTTTGGAGTATTTGTCCCGGTGAATGGCCTTGTTTGTTGTGGCTGCCATCTCACTTTCATAGTTTTCCTGCTTTTATTCTAATTAGTATGATGTCAAGTTTCCATGTAGACAGTTTTTAAAATATATTAAATGCCTGGATTAGGGCTGTGGGTGATGCAAGTGGTTAAGACACTGTGCCTGTTAACCAGCAGGCCAGGGTTTGAGACCTGGGTCGACCCCACAAGACAGGGTGAACTCCTTAGCCCAGCTCTGTGACGCAGCTGGAACCAACTGTATCGGCTCTACCTTTCCATTGGACTGATTCAGTGGCGTGGAGAGGGGGGATTTGCTGCTTGGGTCACAGCCTTTCCTCCATAACAATCTAATCCAGGCTTTTGTGCTTTGCATGCAGCGTATGCAACGCCGAGCATGATACCATAGTCTTTCAAGACTGACAGAGGCCTGCTTTAAATGCCTGGATAGCTTTAGAATTTAAGAATGAAATGTGCTTCCAGAGACCATGCCCTGTCTTCTTGCAGCCCCATATTATCCAGGCTTAGGATGATGGAATTCATTCTCTGTCAGTACAAGAGTGCTCAGCCAAGGCCACCAGTGCATAAGGCTGGTGGGCCAAAGTACATGCCAATGACTTCAGAACTCCTAATGGAGAATGTAAGTTGGTATGGGTATTTTGCCATGTCTGGAGGAGGAGAAGGGAAGGAATTGGGACCAACCAGGGGAAGTCATGCATAGAGCAGTCTTGGGGTAGATAGCAGCCCTCTTATGTGTGGGTTTCACACACCACCTTGAGCCCATTTGGATTTATGACAGAGAAAGATTTGATTAAGATTAAGAAACAGGAAAAGAAAGAAACAGGACCGTAATGGTGCCAATAAGTGTAAAGGTTTTGTACTATAATGTTTTTTACTTTATTCTCCATCACAGCATGGCTGTCCCATAGCATCCAGTGGAGATTGTGCCAATGCTGTAACTTGCTTTGTGTTGAACCAGAATAAGACTTTAGGCTGTAATCCTAACTTTCATAAACCCCCGCATAAATCCTGTGCTGGCTTGTGGGTATCACAAATGTACCATAAGGCACTTCTGCCCCACTCCTGGGGGTTTAGGCCACCACACAAACATATGCCAACCTCCCCACACCACCATGGGAATATATGCCAATTGAATTGGGCTGACATAAAATTTGTTAGGATTTTGCCCTGAGCTGTTAATCTGTTCATCTAGGTTTTTATGCACCAAATGAGTTACAAGATGAATTTTATAAAGGCTTCTTCACAAGGCACTGGATACATAGTAGCTGTAAGAAAATCTTTAGAGAAGCCTGTTGGATTGCTTTTGTTGGATTCCTCTTGTGCCAAGTCTGTAGTATCCATCCATCACCCTGCATAGAAATTAGCTTTTGGCATGTCCTTCCAAATGTTACTTTCAAATATTTGCAGTGATGTGCCAAAGACTGAAATTATAGATATGTCAATGATTGTATATTAGAACTGTGTATTGGCTGGGAGCCAATAATAGCCAACTTTTCTTCAGCTATCACGTGAGCAGTTTCCAAACTTCCAAACAGAAATGCTATTTTTTTCAGTGCCTTACAAGGATGGAAATTTTTTTTGCTCAGTAACAAGTATAAAAGTATGGATGAGATCTGTTGGAAGTGTTTGTATTCAGCCTCTAAGGACCAATGTTCTTTGAATGTTCAAGAACCAATGACAGCACCAACCATGAAGTTAGTCCCTAAAGTTTTGTTTTGAATGGTGGCCAGATCAGAATGTTCTACAAATGTTATCAGTTTATCAATTTTATCAGAGTTATTAGAGTAGGATAGAATAGAAATTTATTGTCATTGTACACATTTACACATGTACAATGAAATTACTGGGAAGTGCTTTTGCAAAGGTAAAAACAACACTACAATACACAATGCACCACAACAAAAAACAATATATCACATGCAACACATCAACATATTGCTCATCATTGGCATCCTTCAGTCTCGAAAGACTATGGTATCGTGCTCTGATTGGAGGTCCTGAAACAGCATCTAGTGTGGCTAAAAAGGCCAATTCGAGAGTGGCAGCCCCTTCCACACTGAGGACAAATAAATTCCGTCCCCTGCCCAGGCCCCAGGTTTCGCTGCTTTCGGGTCTGTCTCTTTGCTTCAGCCAGCCGAACAAGTGTCTCTTCCAGTTGGAGAAGGCCATGCTGGGTCTTTTGCCTCCACGCTGAACGATCGGAGGTCAAGGTTTCCCAGCTGTTGATGTCCATTCTCAAGGCCTTTAGATCCCTCCTGCAGATGTCTTTATATCGCAGCTGTGGTCTCCCTCTAGGGCACTTTCCCTGCACTAATTCTCCATATAGGAGATCTTTTGGAATCCGACCATCAGCCATTCTCACGACATGCCCAAGCCAGCGTAGACGCCGCTGTTTCAGAAGTGTGAACATGCTAGAGATTCCAGCATGTTCCAAGACTGCATCATTTGAAACTTTGTCACGCCAGGTGATTCCAAGAATACGTCGGAGACAGCACATATGGAAGGTGTTCAGCTTTCTCTCCTGCCATGCATAAAGGGTCCAAGACTCGCTGCAGTACAAGAGTGTGCTCAGGACACAAGCTCTATAGACCTGGATCTTTGTATGTTCCGTCAGCTTCTTATTAAGCCACACTCTCTTTGTAAGCTTGGAGAACATGGTAGCCGCTTTACCAATATGTTTATTGAGCTCAGCATCTAAGGAGAGAGTGTCAGAGATAGTTGAACCAAGGTACACAAAGTCATGGACAACCTCCAGTTCATGTTCATAGATTGTGATACAGGGAGGTGGATCCATACCCTGACCCATGACTTGTGTTTTCTTCAAGCTGATTGTTAGTCCAAAGTCTTGGCAAGCTTTGCTAAAATGGTCCATGAGTTGTTGAAGGTCTTCAGCAGAGTGAGCAGTAACAGCAGCGTCATCAGCGAAGAGGAACTCCCGCAAACATTTCAGCTGGACATTGGACTTTGCTCTTAGCCTGGAAGGATTGTATAGTTTTCCATCTGATCTGGTCCGGAGATAGATTCCCTCTGTTGCATTTCCAAAAGCATGCTTCAGCATGACTGCAAAAAAGATCCCAAATAAAGTTGGTGCGAGGACGCAGCCCTGCTTCACTCCACTTCGGATGTGAAAGGAGTCTGATGTTAGGCCATCAAAAACTACAGTGCCCTTCGTGTCCTTGTGAAAGGACCTGATGATGTTGAGGAGCTTAGGTGGGCATCCAATCTCGGGGAGGATTTTAAAAAGGCCATCCCTACTAACCAAATCAAAAGCCTTTGTAAGATCTATGAAGGCTACAAAGAGTGGCTGTCTTTGTTCCCTACATTTCTCTTGCAACTGTCGAAGGGAAAATACCATATCAGTGGTGGACCTGTTGGCTCGAAATCCACACTGTGATTCAGGATAGATTCTCTCTGCAAGCACCTGAAGCCGCTTCAGTATGACTCGGGCAAGCAGCTTCCCTACAACACTAAGAAGAGAGATGCCACGGTAGTTGTTGCAGTCACCCCTGTCGCCTTTGTTCTTGTACAGTGTGACAATATTAGCATCCTTCATGTCCTGTGGTACTCCACCTTCCCTCCAACAAAGGCAGAATATCTTGTACAGTTCAATGGAAATGGTCCCTCTACAGCACCTCAGAACTTCAGCAGGGATGTTATCTTTCCCGGGTGCCTTGCCAAAAGCAAGGGAATCCAGGGCTTCGTTTAGTTCTTCTAAAGTTGGTTCACTGTCAAGCTCCTCCAAGACAGGCAGGCACTCAATGTTGTTTAATGCTTCTTCAGTTACTACATTTTCTCTGGAGTATAGCTCAGAGTAGTGCTGCACCCAGCGTGCCATCTGCTGTGCTCGGTCCTGGATGACCTCACCTGTAGCGGACTTAAGTGGGGCAGATTTCCTCACTGTTGGACCTAAGGCCTGCTTGATGCCATCGTACATCCCCTTGATGTTGCCTGTGTCAGCTGCTACCTGGATCTGAGAGCAAAGCTGCAGCCAATAATTGTTAGCACATCTCCTGGCAATCTGTTGGACTTTGCTACAGGCGACTCGCAGGGCTTGAAGGTTGCACTCACTAGAACAGGCTTTATATGCAGTTAGAGCTCTCCTCTTTTCCTCAAGGGCTGGTGTCAGCTCCTCCGAGTGGGCTTCAAACCAATCTGCTGTCTTTCTAACCTGCTTACCAAAAACTGACAAGGCGGTAGTATAAACAGCATTCTTGAAATGTTCCCATCGTTGGCCATTTACATTCATCTTCCCGATGCCGAAACGACCTAGACAAGTGGGCCAAGAACTATGGTCAGATCCAACTCTCGCATTAAAATAACCAAGGATAAACAATGGTTCTTTCTCAGGGATTTTCTTGATAGTGGCAGCCAGATTATCATAGAATTTGTCTTTGGATTCTGCTGAAGATGATAGTGTTGGTGCATATGCACTAATAAGAGTTACTAACCCTACTGATGACTGTAGCTGCAGAGATAGAATTCTTTCACTTCCTTCAGTAGGTGGAATAATGAGTCCAAGTAGGGTGTTTCTAACTGCAAAGCCAACTCCATATTCCCTAGTCTCACTTGATGGCTTTCCCTGCCAGAAGAATGAGAAGTTTTTCTCCTTAACAGATCCTGAGTCTGACAGCCTTGTCTCTTGAAGGGCAACTATGTCCATCTCCAGTCTGCTCAGCTCCATATCAATGACAGCTGTCTTACGTACGTCATCCAGTTCTCATAAGTCGTCAGAAAAGCCGGGGGTCATTGTCCGAACATTCCAGGTGCCCAACTTAAGGGCTGAAGTTTTCTTATGCTTATTGCATGGTACTGAGTTGTCGATCTGTGTCGGTTTTCACCCTAAACCCCATGCACCCAGTGAGGTTAACAGACCGTGGCGAGGCAGCATCTTACTGGATGGGGGCTGCCCAGCTTAAGGCGGGCAATAGCTGCCCAATGAGGCATGATGACCTCAACCCCGTCGGAAGTAGCCCCTGGCGTCACGCTCTTCGCCAATCGAGCAACGACTTATAACCAGTAACTGCCACTTCCCGTGTTGTTTCCATGCTGTACGCGAGGCTGGAGTTCCTCTCCAGAGCACGAAGGCCTGGGTAGGTTATTATGGGGGATAGGCTGTTACCCAAGCAGAGAATCCCCCCTCTCCACGCCACTGAAATAGTCCAATGGAAAGGCAGAGCCAATACGATTGGTTTCAGCTACGTCACAGGAGTTATCAGAATATGACTGTAACACAGTCACAAACTGCTTTCAGGACTCCGGCTCCGGATTTTTCCTCAAGGTTTACTCCTGAAGCCTTTCTCATAAATGGGTATAGCCGCAAGGCAGCGGAGGTTTAGTGGGAGTTTTCCTTCTCCTAGGTAGGTTCAACAAGGACTCACTCGTATGATATGCTGAGTCGCATGGTTCACCCTCATGTCACAGACTCAGGCTCCACTACCACAGACAATACAGAGCCCCCTCCTGTACAAACAACCTGCAGGGTAAGACCCAGACTGGCCTTACTCCTTCCAAACAAAGCTGCAAACAATGGGGCATAACAGATAGCTCCCCCACTACAAAGAGAAAAGAGGGGAAAAAAAAACCAGCACCATGAATCCCAGAGAGCCCCTCCTCTCTCACAGAAAGGAAACTCTAGGCACAACATGGACCTCCCCCCACTCAAAAGAGAAAGGAAAAAAGGCAAAAACCAGCACCATGAATCCCAGAGAGCCCCTCCTCTCCCACAGGAAGGAAACTCTTAGGCACAACATGGACCTCCCCCCACTCAAAAGAGAAAGGAAAAAAGGCAAAAACCAGCACCATGAATCCCAGAGAGCCCCTCCTCTCCCACAGGAAGGAAACTCTTAGGCACAACATGGACCTCCCCCCACTCAAAAGAGAAAGGAAAAAAGGCAAAAACCAGCACCATGAATCCCAGAGAGCCCCTCCTCTCTCACAGGAAGGAAACTCTTAGGCACAACATGGACCTCCCCCTACTCAAAAGAGAAAGGAAAAAAGGCAAAAACCAGCACCATGAATCCCAGAGAGCCCCTCCTCTCTCACAGGAAGGAAACTCTTAGGCACAACATGGACCTCCCCCCACTCAAAAGAGAAAGGAAAAAAGGCAAAAACCAGCACCATGAATCCCAGAGAGCCCCTCCTCTCTCACAGGAAGGAAACTCTTAGGCACAACATGGACCTCCCCCCACTCAAAAGAGAAAGGAAAAAAGGCAAAAACCAGCACCATGAATCCCAGAGAGCCCCTCCTCTCTCACAGGAAGGAAACTCTTAGGCACAACATGGACCTCCCCCCACTCAAAAGAGAAAGGAAAAAAGGCAAAAACCAGCACCATGAATCCCAGAGAGCCCCTCCTCTCTCACAGAAAGGAAACTCTTAGGCACAACATGGACCTCCCCCCACTCAAAAGAGAAAGGAAAAGGGAAAAACCAGCACCATGAATCCCAGAGAGCCCCTCCTCTCCCACAGGAAGGAAACTCTTAGGCACAACATGGACCTCCCCCCACTCAAAAGAGAAAGGAAAAGAAAAGGGAAAAACCAGCACCATGAATCCCAGAGAGCCCCTCCTCTCTCACAGGAAGGAAACTCTTAGGCACAACATGGACCTCCCCCCACTCAAAAGAGAAAGGAAAAGAAAAGAGAAAAACCAGCACCATGAATCCCAGAGAGCCCCTCCTCTCTCACAGGAAGGAAACTCTAGGCACAACAGGGATCTCCATCCACTCAAAAGAGAGAAAGAAAAAGAGGAACATATCGCTATACTGCTGAATTTAGTCTAGACACCACACTGGGATAAAAACTGTTTTTTAGTCTGTTCGTTCTAGTTCTGATCGCCCTACATCTTCTGCCTAGTAGTTCAAAGAGCTGATAACCAGGAGGTGATGGATCTTTCAGGATTTTAGTAGGTATCCTATGGGTTGCCAATGCTTCCAAGCCTTTGGACATTTAAGAAAGAGCAAGAATTTTATCATAATTTGCTTTAGTGATCATATCAAACAGCCCAATCCTAACTAGGGCTGTGCTGATTATTTTGATAATGAAATACTGTTCCTCTTTAGTAAAATGGGTTCATAGCTCTGAGACATGTTTGTGTGTTCCTTTTCTTGGAATTGTGAGAATTAACTTTCTTAGCACCCCAATCCTAACTTGCACTGCAGCAGGTAGGCCAGGTGACTTTTCTTTCAAGACCTTCTTCTGACGGACCTTAGTTGTCCATGTGAGCTTTGATCCTGTAAGTGCCAGCTTACAAGTTGTAGAGCTCAACTATCATCTGAGGTTGTGCTGACTTACATCTCAATGACAAATACTTCTGTTACTCAGCTCTGAAACTCCCACAGAAGTCTATTTGAGGGCTGATGTGTTTTCATATCCCCCTCACCAAGCTCTTCCCCCTCAAGAAGCAGGAAACGAACTCATTAATCATCACAACTATATTTCTGAAGATGAAAGCCAATCAAAAGGGCTTATTTTTGACATGTCCTTCAACCTCCAACATCCTGATTATTGTAGATATAGCTCTCAAAAATTAACATGTATTGAAAGAAAACTCTGATTTCAAGAGATTCATGGTCACCATTGTGTGCCTCTCGTGACTCATTTAGGAAAGGAAAAAAGGAGAGCTACATTAGTCACTTGCCCTATGGATGGAGCAAAAGAATTGTTGTCAGCCTTTATTTACAACCCACTGCAAGCATCATTTCAGAGATAGTTGAATCAAGACTTCAGGGATCCTGACACTAAAGAAACATCCTATAGCTTTTATTCTCTGGAGGAGGGAAAAGGGGGCAATCTTAATGATTGGGTTTGCCCCACCTGCTGAATGAGACAGGGCCAGATAAAGTCTTGTTTCCTTCCTGGCATGGGGTAGGCCCTCCCAGACCAGCCCTCTGGTAAGGGCCATGTCTTGCTGTGCTCCTTAGAGCACTGCTAGTCTGCATCCTTTTTTCTTCCAGCACCTTTTTCTCTGCTTGTTCGGCTTATTTCTCTCTCCTTGCTGTCTTGGTGGGCAGAATCTCACCTTTAGTCAATCAAGACTGAACATCTTCTAGGTGTGGAAAAGGCTGATTGGCTCAATCAAAGAAATCTCAATGAAGAGGAATAGAGTCTCCACCCAGAAGTTTTCAATCTTATTGTTCAGAGGTTTGGCCATCCTGGGGTAGACCTCTCTGCAACCTGGGACAATGCTCTGGTTCCAGTCTTTTCTCAGTTCCTGTATCCTATGGCACTGGGAACGAAGTCCTTTTCTTCCCATGGCCATGAACTCTACTATATGCGTTCCTATCTTTTCCTCTCATCCAGGCCACCATTCAGTGCATAAAGCTCCTTCAGGTTCAAGTGGTCCTGGTTGCTCCATGTTGGCCTCTTTGTCCTGGGTACCCTACGATACTCAGTTTGGCCGAGGGTTCCCCTCTCAGGCTTCTGTGCAGAGCAGATCTCCTGAAACAGGGACCTTTACTTCATCTCAGTTGGAGCATATTCCATCTAACTGCCTGGCTTTTGAACTGCAAGAGTTCGTGAAAAAAGGCTAATTTGAAGGGGGTCCTTTCTGCCTTTTTGGCATCCAGATGTCAGCCCACTAATAAAATCTATGCATGTACAAGGAGAAAATTTTGATTCTTGTATGAGTCCAAACAGGTGTTGGCTTCCAAACCCAAAATTAGGCACATTTGGAATTCTTACAGGAAGGCGTTGAATAGGGTCTATGTATCAATACCATCAAATGTCAGGTGGCCACCATCAGCAATGTCCTGGGATGGAGAAAATTGTGCCCCTGTCATCCCACCCATCAAAGGCTTCATCTAAGGGGCAATTTTGATTAACCCTACACCTGGGTTAAGTTTCATTACTGAAACTAGCACCTGTGAATGTCTTCAGTAAGTGTAGCTATTTCTGTATCAGCAGAGAAAAAAACCCACCATGATCAATAAAAATGCTTGGACCTTTTATTGAATCAGACTACAGTACTTGATGTTTGGCTCAGCAGGAGTTGATTCCAAATGTAGAAAGCCACTCTCTGCTGATGTCATCCATGGTCTTTGCACCCACTCTGTCAACAATGTTTTGAATTAGTATCAGTTTATTAGTTAGATTTCAGTGTTGCAGAAAGATCATTCGCTTCATGCAAAACCTGTCCTTTTAGCTTTCTGCAGACTTCTTGTAATAGTTTTCATTTTATACTCTACTAATTGCAACAGAAACAATTTAGATTAGCATGTAGATTTAGATTGGCATGTATACATTACTTCAAGTTCTTGCCAGTCTTCAGCAAGTACATATATTTAGGGCCTTGTCCTATTCTCTTGACCCTCCTGATGCAGCTGTGCCAAAATGTGCACACTGTATCAAGCAGGGAGGTGGTGAGTTGGTTGGGAAAGGGGATTTTGTGACACCCTTAGGCCAGCATAGGGCTCAGCCCCTTGTGCCAGGACTTATGCCAGCCTAACCGGGGGGGAGGGGGGAGTTGGGACTGCAGCCTCATGGTGTGATCCTAACCAATTTAGGCTGGCATAATGGCATAATTTCCCATTGTAATATGGGAAGGTCCTGCACCTGACTGTTTACTGGCCTAACCAACCCAGGAGTGGACAAGAGGTTTCGTGATACACCAAGGCCAGCACAGGACTTATGTCAGGGTTTATTCTGGCCTTTGTGGGAGTTAGGATTGCAGCCTCAGTGTCACGAAACAAGTTGTGATGGTAGGAAATATTTGGATCTTATAAGAATGCAATAATCTCTTATGTGATACAGTTTACTTATGGTATCCTGCAACATACCATTCAAAAGAGAATGCAAAGGCCTTGAATAACTTCTGTTAACTTCTGTTAACATTGAATAACTATGAATACCTTCTGTTGAATTATGTGCCCTTGTTTGGAAATGACTTTTTGTTTTTGTATATTTTTAAAGAATAATCTATCTACCTACCTACCGTTTTTATATACCACTTTTCAACTGAAAAGTTCACAAAGCAGTTTACAAGAAAATGAAAAAAATTAATAGCTAATTGGTCCTTGTCCCAAAAGGGCTCGCAATCTAAAATGCAAAAGAACACCAGCAGAAGCCACGAGAACAGACATTGCTCGGGTATTTAGGCCCATTACTCTCCCCCTGCGAAATAAAGAGGAACACCCACTTGAAGACCCACTTTGAATACTTTCTCCTTTCTATCATGTATTTCTCCAGTATCTCTCACAGTCATGACTGTATACTTTTCTTCCTCCTTGACTCTGCATACAGATTTTGACTCAAGCTTTTTAATCTGAGTCACACAATTTTATCTTTGTAACCATAACCATATAAAGGACCTTATCTAGCCAATTTGAAAAGGCACACATCAAGTTGTGTTATTCATACTGTCATGAGTAATGTTCACTTACTCCTTGTAAGTTGTTTTGATGTTGCTTTGCTTTGCTAACACCTTTCCATTTAAGATTCACTGAAGCACTTTAACACTTATCTAGAAAATATTTTTCTCATACTGCAATCTGTTATGACATGTTTTTAATCTGAAGTTCTTCTTAAACTCATTATTTAGTACTGTAAATTGTGCAGAATTTTAAAGTCATGTTAATTTCAATGAAATTTTTTTATGAAATGTTTCATTTACTCCAATTTTGTCAATCATTTGTGGACATACAGACACAGACAGACAGACTCCAGTGTTAACTTCGTGGATTTTTTGAAATAGCTTTTGGCTAATGAAAGCTCCTGCTGCAATATACCATCCTCAGGACTTAGTTGTCATTGCTTCAAGAGATTCCCATTGCTTTTTAAATAATACTCAGCTTTTGTTAAGTGCTTTCTGAGGCTGCAATCTTAACTCCCAGTTAGGCCAGTATAAGTCCTGACATAAGTCCTATGCTGACCTGGAGGTGTCATAAAAAAACACATAAGAAACTTGTGCCCCACTTGACATTGCACAGACATGCGCTGACCTCCCCGACACCACCACAGGAAGATATGCCAGGTGAGTTAGGCTGGCCTAAGTGTGCCAAGCTCTTCACATCTAATAAGATGATGCAATCCTGACAACAACTCTTCAAGGCAGATATTTTTAACTTTTTTTCATCTCATGGCCCACTGACAAGGCACTTAAATTGTCAAGGCCTACGGTCAATTTTTTGACTATTGACAAAGCTGCTATTGACATGCTGCTGGTAGAGGGTTTAAATTCCTCAATTGCCATACAGAGTCTGTATGGCTCTCTGCAAAATTCAGTGGCACACCTACAGACCTTCCGCAGGTATGCCATGGTACAGTGGTTGAAAAATCACCGCTTTAGGGTAATGTTCCCAAACTGGACTGTGAAGAATTTTTGGTGAGTCACAAAGCCCTGAGAGGTGATGGAAAGATCAGATACCTCATTGTTTCAAGCCCTAAAGCCAGTGATGGGCTTCAAAAAATTTAAGAACTGGTTCTCTGCCCATCTGGCAGCCACTTTTAAATGGCTATTTTTAAACTTTATATGTCCTATCTCTTGTTAACAACCGGTTCTATAGAGTAGGTGCGAACCTGCCTGTGCCCACCACTGCCTAAAGCTATTCAAATATCAGATAGTTGCTAATTGTCCTGCAAAGTGCTCCACTCCTACAGTTTTCAAGGAACTCAGTTCTTGCCTCCTGCAGTTTATATAAATATAGGAAGATTTAGGCTGCCCTCCTAACTTCCACTTAGGCTGCAATCCTAATCTGCAGTTAGGCTGGCTTAAGCCCTGGCACAAGTCCTGTGCTGACCTGGGGGTGTACAAAAGTGCCATAAATTGTAAGACACTTGTGCACCACTTAGGCCACTTAGGGAGGACTTAGACCAGTGTACAGACATGTGCTTATCTTCATACATCACCACAGGAACAGGAAGACCAAGAATTTGTGCCTGCCTAGGTTAGGATTGCACTTTTAGAGCACAATCCTAACTATGGCTGCAATCCAGGGCAAATTCAGCCTGCTCTGACCTAACTGCACTCTCCTAACTATTCTGTATCCAGAGCAGAAAGTTATGCTGAATCCAGAAAGTCAGGAAGCCTGGGCTGCCCTAACTGCTCCAGAGCATGCTAAGTAATTGACACAAGGGGAAGACTTGCTCCTGAGGAGACACCCCTCAGATCACACTGAACAAGGAACAGCTGTGGTGCCTACAGTGGTGACATGACTCTGCACATCACCTGGTGCGGAAGTCTGTGCGTCATCCCTGGGATGCGCGCCCCCCCACCTGGACTGCACAGTTACCAAAGTTGGCGCCTGCGCAGTTGTTTCTGAAGCCAACTGGCTTCAGAAAGAGTACTGCACAGGCACCATCTCTGACACCTGCGCAGTACTTTTCTGAAGCCTTTTGGCTTCGGGGGAGACTGTGCAGGCGTCAGAGTTGGTGCCTGTGCAGTACTCTTTCTGAAGCCATTCGACTGCCGCTCCGCCTCCTGAGTGAGGCCGAATGGCTGTGCAGAGGCGCGGACTTTCTCTGCTCTAAGGAAGTCTCCTCTGAAGCTGTTCGGCATGCTCAGTGTGTTTCTGCGCAGTGCATCTCAGATGGCCGTTCAGGCCAGCTCCTCAGACAAGTGTCAGCTTCTGGCTGATTCTCCGCCTTGGAGCAGGCCTGAATGGGTGTGCTGACGCCCGGGGCCTGCCAAAGGACAGTCAAACTCCTCCGGCACATCACCCCATATGGAGCGCATCCCCAATGCAGCCCACACCAGCCGCACCAGTCTGGTGATGCCACTGGGTGCCGGCCTCATAAGGAGTCGCTGATGAGATGCCAGTACATTCTACAGTGAATACAAGGGGCTTCTTGGAGTGGCCTGCTGTATCCTGAGGTTTGTGGGCAGCCGTAGTTTGTTCCATATCCTGAGGTTGAGAGGAAGGGGTTGCAGCTAGGATGGCCAAGCACTCAGATTTTTGGTCAGCACTGCCATTCTTACTCGGGCCTTATCATGGACCCCTATGGGTCTACTCATTACTATACCTGCTCCTGAGGTGGTATAACTCTGAGGGCTGGAAGAGGGCATTTCTGCCTTGGAAACAGGCTTTGGATACAGAGTAACTGCTCTGCCCTAGGCAATGCTAAACATGCCTTCAACTTGCCTCTCTTGAGCTGCTTAGGCTGCCCCAGTTAGGGCAGAGCAGGTCCACCTCTCTTAGGGCACCCTATCTTGCCTTGCTCTGCCCTAAGCCTCCTTCAGAGTAACTGGGCTGGAGCATCTTGCAGTTGCTCCAACCTAGTGTTAGATAGGGCAACCTAAGGGCTCTTATGTGGACAGATTAGTTGCTCTGGATTGGGCTGTATGTCTACTAAGATGTAAGCCCTATTGTATTCAATAGGACTAACTCCCAGAAAAGTTACTCTGCAATCCAGAGTTAGGGCAGTGAGGAGTGCCCTAGCTGGGCTGCCCCAACTATTCTGAATCCAGAGCAGAAAATTATGCTGCATCCAGAGAATCAGGAAACTTGGGCTGCTTTAGCTACTCCAGAGTATGCTCTGTAGGCATCAAGTCAGTGACACCTGGGAAGGGCTTGCTCCTGAGAAGACCCCCCCCTTCAGATCACACTGAACAAGGAACAGCTGTGGTGCCTGCCTTATTATGGAGTCCTTGACAACCAGTCACAGCTGGAGCAGAAGACTGCATTACAGTTTATAGTGAATGCAAGGGGTTTGTTGGAGTGGCCTGCTGTATTCCCAGGTTAGTGGGCTGCTGTAGTTGCGCTGTATCCTGAGGTTGAGGGGTAGGGGTTGCAGATATGCTGGCCAAGTACTAAGATTTTTTTTTGCCAACACTGCCATTCTTACTGTTACCTTATCGTGGACCCCTATGGGACTACTCATTGATATATCTGCTTCTGAGGTGGTATAACTTTGTGGAGCTGGAAGAAGAGATTTCTGCCTGGGAAACAGGCTCTGGATCTAGCATAACTGCTCTGTCCTAGGCAATGCCAAACATACCCTCAACATGCCTCTCCTGAACTGCCTAGGCTGGTACAGCCCAGGTCTATCTGTCTTGGTGTAGCCTATGTTGTCTTAGGCTGCCCCAAGCTTTTTCTGACAACTGGGCTGCCCCATCTTGGATTTGGGCCACCCCAGTGATAGATAGGGCAGCCCAAGTGCACTTCTGGATTGCAGCCTTAGGGCACAATCCTAACCATGTCTACTCAAAAGTAATCCCCTTTGTGTTCAATGGGTCTTACTCCCAGGAAAGTGTCTTTAGGATTGCAGCCTTAGGGCTCAATCCAGAGTAACTGCGGGGAGTCCTTGCTCCGGTGTAAGAACAATTTGCTCTGGATAGCAAAATGAATTTCCCATAGATTTTCATTAGGTGTTGCAGTAACTATATGTGCACATAATGTATCTTACGTGCTCCCGTAGTTACCCTGGATTGTAGGGCAAGTCACATACCAGGGCTCAGAAAATGGATCTCTGTCATTAAGTGGTGTATAATAATGTATATCCCGAACAAATTTATTTTCCATGCATCCAATGAGCACACACACAGCAGAGAGAGATAGCGTCTGTCTCTTGCAATACCCACATCTTCTGTGGAGTTCTTCCTTTCAGTCATTTTCAGTGAAAAGGGAGTGGTCAGAAAGGCTGTCTTTGTTCCTTCACCTGCTCTCCTGCCTTTCCTTCTCCTTCTTTGTCCCTAGTCCCTTGTGGTCCTCCTCTGAAAACACCATAACCACCTTTCCCACCCCCTCTATCCCCCATCTTTAATCTTCTGTCTTTAGGACTAAGGCTGCAATCCTAAAGACAGTTTCCTGGAAGGAAGACCTGTTGAACACAATGGGGCTTACTTTTGAGCAGATATGGTTAGGATTGTGCTGTAAGTTAACATGTTCACAAAGCACCACATTACCCCACTTCCCCACATATATCTGAAATAATTACAAGCTGTGAAAATCACACAAAGTCAACACTTGAGTGTTTTCTTCCCTACACCTCTCATCATCCCTTCTCTTTCACTTCAATACACATGATCGCTGATCCAAAGCCTAATTTGGCTGAGCAAGCGTGAGCCATGCAACTCCACATTCTGGATAACAGCTCACTCGGCTCAGCATATTTGATAGGGAAGCTTGGCCACTGACTGACTTTTCTTACTTCCCATATGCAGCCCATCAACTCTGTGGTCTTTTCTATTTCTCTCCTTTTTGGTTTTTCTTCCTCCTGTTTTTCAGCTATCATAGTTGAAACCCTGGAGAATGGGCCTCCAGGCAATTTAAAGCAGCAGTTTTCAACCAGTAAGCCACAGCACATAAGTGTACCTTGAATGATCTGCAGGTGTGGTGTAGGAGTTTGCGGAAGGTCATTTGTAGGGTCATTGGAGAATGTGAACCCTCTACTAGCAGTATAATGTGTCCCTTGTCAATTGTAAAACAAACTGATAGTGAAACAAAAAAGGTTCTGCGCCCAGAGGGGTTCTGGAGTGTGGTGGTGAGCAGAGTAGCCAGCTGGTCTGCAGCTGAACTCCAACATGGAATTTTGTCAAATAATACACCCCAAAACACAGTACAGCAGACATCTAACACCACATTGCACAATTAGCAACAATAAATAAATAAATAAATAAATAAATAGCTTTTGCTTGACAAGGAATAAATGCCACCTCCATTCCTTCACAGATGTTGAAGGACATTGCTTAAGAATCCTTGAAGTAGACAGCAAGGTCCTGCACTGGAGGAAAATATTTCATCCAGACCAGCCATTTTCTTAATTTAAATTTTTTATAATTTTTATTATGCTAACTTAACAAAAACATCATTATAAAAAAGGAAATAATTACATGGATATTTTGTTAATAATTTAATAAGGCTATTGGGGATATGAGGCCCCCACAACCACCTTCACAGGTTCTGTACAGTTGGTGGAGGAGCAGAATGGGTGGTGGAGGAGTAGCAGCTATGATCCGATGGCTGCCACATCCATTTCCTTGTGTAGACAATTCTCTTAGCCCTGTCCTGGTGCACTGTGAACAACCAGCTGAACACAGACTAGCTGAGTGTGAAAATTGATCAGAAATAATATTGATAATCTTTATAAGAACTTAGCCCTTCATGGCAAAAAGGCATCATAATGGTAGAAAGAAACCACTTTAAAGGGATTTGTGTTCTCTGTTTCATACAAAATGAAGCAAAAGATATCTGTGGCACTTTGTGGCTTACTCAGCAGACTCAGGCTGTCTAGTCTGTCACAGCTATTTGGTTAAATGCACTAACTAAACCCCTGTGGGAACTGGATCTCAGACTGTTGTACACAAAAAGATTCAAGACATATATATTTTGCTTCATATTGTATGACATGGAAAAAACAAGTTAAAGGGAGCAAAACTGCTCCCTTTGAAGCAGTCTTCTAAGAAAAGCTTTGTTTTAGTAGAGTGGCTAACTGTGTAAAGGAGGAAACTCCAAAACCCAGCCCGGAGGCTAGATGTGGCCCTTGGCAAGCCTCAATGTGGCCCCCGGCAAGAACCCTCTATCTGGCCCGTGGGCAAGCCTTGTAATCCACTCCAATACATTCTTATATGTAAATATATTAAAATTTGAAACATACATTAGTTTTCTGGCCCCCAACACAGTGTCGGAGAGCTGATGTGGCCCCCCCTACCAAAACATTTGGAGACCTCTGGTGTAAAGGAAAACTTGTGCACATAGAAGTAAAAATTCAGTAATTACTCAAGTAATTGAGTCCCTCTTGGGGGGACTCTTGAGTTCTGGGGGGCTTATTCTCAGGTATCTATAATAGCCCAATCATATGTTTTTTTCCCATCATAGTATGGAGCTGCACCAAAACAGTTTACTCAACACACTATTATTTATTTATTTATTTTATTTATTTTATTTATATCCCGCCTTTCCTCACCTCAAGAGGGAGCCCAAGGCGGCTAACAACAATCTGAGTAAAACACTATTAAAATGATCATAAATAAAGATTAGAACATAATTAAAATACAATTAAAATACAATTAGATTAAAGTGCAATAAGAACAATAAAAACAGACTAAAAGCTTTAGTTAAAAACAATATAAATATAGAACAATAAAACTGCCCCCCAACCTCTGCCCCATTTAAAAAGCTTTTTTAAAATAAAAGGTTTAAGGCTCCACCTGAAGCTTTGTATTGAGAGAGCTTTCCTCAGTTCTAAGGGGAGGGAGTTCCAAAGCCGGGGTGCCACCACCGAGAAGGCCCTATCTCTGGCCGCCACACCTCACGTCTCTTAGTGGCGGCACAGTCAGTAGGGCCCCCTCAGATGACCTTAGGTGACGGGTCGGCTTGTACAGAAGAAGGCGGTCCCTCAGATACCCTGGACCCGAGCCGTTTAGGGCTTTAAAGGTCAGGACCAGCACTTTGAATTCAGCCCGGAAATGAATGTGCAGCCAGTCGCTGAAGCAGTGGCCCGACAGAGTCGAACCGACGAGCCCCAGCAACCACACGGGCCACCGCATTCTGGACTAGTTGCAGTTTCTGAACCGTCTTCAGAGGCAGCCCCACGTAGAGTGCGTTGCAATAATCTAGTCTCGATGTCACTAGGGCATGGGTCACCGTGGCCAGATCCAAGCGACTCAGATATGGTTGCAGCTGGCGGATCAGCCGAAGCTGAGCAAAGGCTCCCCTGGCCACAGCCGCCACCTGGGACTCCAGGAGCAGCTGCGAATCCAGGAGAACCCCCAATCTGCGAACCTGCTCCTTCAGAGGGAGTGCAACCCCATCCAGAACAGGATGATATTCCAATACCTGAGTCAAGGACTTCTGGACCAGGAGAACCTCTGTCTTATCAGGATTTAATCTCAGCTTGTTCACCCTCATCCAGTCCCCCACTGCCTCCAGAGAACGATTCAGGACTTCAACTGCCTCCTTGGACTCAGGAGGAAAGGACAGTCCAGGAGAAAGGAAATTAGAGTACTAATGGTGGGGGAGTGATCAGAAAGCTTGGGCAAAGAAAAGGGAAATCTTTACCCTTTGTAAGCCTTTCAACCAACCACCAATGGGATGCTCAGAACTGTATTTAAGCAAAAACTTGTTAAGTGGTGCACACCTGTACTACGTCATCACAGCCTATTCTGGGCTGGTTATAGTGTGCAGTTTGGGATCTAGCAAAAATCCTGGGAATCACAAAGACATCATCATAGGACTCTTGCTGCTCCAAGCAATGTTGTTTTTTGGAGCTTAGCTGGTCAAGAAAGTTGAGGTATTTCTTCAGGTTATTAGGCAATGCATCAAAGGCTCAAATGATAAGTGGTATTATTAATATATGCAGGCTGAGTCTCAGCATCCATAAGGGTTGTGTTCCAGGAACCTCTGTGGATGCTGATTTTCACTTTATGCAAAAGCAATTGCTTCTCATTATTCCCCTCCCTAAATATAGGAGGACACTATATTGTACTCACTTTGCCCAGCTAGCAGGAGTTAAATGGGTAAAAAGACCATACATATGCAAACACTGTGGTATGTTTTTAATTATAAAAGCAGTAGCATCTGAAGCATACTGAATATCAGGAACTTCTGAAAGAAAATTATCATTTAGGCTTGAGAAGAATTTGGGGTTTCATGAATGCAGTTTTTTGTTCCCTTTCTTGAGAATCTTTTTTTTGTTCCCCATAAAATGGATCTTATGATTGCTGCCTCAATACTACATTAGTTACCCCAGTGGACTGTTGAGGGAGAACATTTTGTTTTACTGAAATGGAGCTTTTGCCATTAACTGAGGAAAGCAGCCATCTGAAAGCCCTGAGAGAATCCCTGCCAGCCTAAGATATTGATTGCTGTAAAAGCCATGTTGGGGGAGAAGGGGACTGAAATAAAGAGTGGGGGAATGAACGAGAAAAAGCAAAGTATCATACTAGCAATAATGTAAAAGCTTCTGTTACATGCGAAAGCCATCTCTCCAAAAATTAATGATGACAAGGAAATGATGGTGTCCTGAAGAGCAAAGTAAACACAAAGAAGTTGAGCCATCTAAGGAGCTGAGTAGGCCCAAGACCCTCTGGCCTTTCAGTGGCAAGCCAAATGCTGGCCCCCTTATCTGGGGATGTGCAAGCCTCTGCTCCAGCCACTTTTTGAATTGGAGAAGAGAAGAATGAAGCAGAAAAACTAGCTAGTATTCTCCTTCACATTTTGTCCTCTGCTCTGTTCCCTTCTTCTTTTTTCCAATTCAGAGCATGGAAATAGCAGTAGTACTAATAGTGGGAGTAGCAGTAAAGGCATCCCTCATTATCCTGTAGGGCAGAGGTCTTCGGCCATTTCAGCCCGGGATTCCCTTTCTATTTTTGGAATCTGTCCAGGACCTCCCTGACAAACTTGCTACCCCCAATATGGGACACAAGGCTAAAAAAGAGGATCTGTCCTGGAAAAGGAGAACATATGGTCACTCTGTCCCCCAGGTCCCCATGCTCTCTCCCTCCCCACTGTCCCATGGTGTCCGGACGTCCGGCTTTCCCTGGTCTCCTCCTGGTTTTCCTACCCTGACCGGTGGAGTAGAAACCCAAGAGTGCCTCCGGAATTTACGAGCCATTCAAGAAGCTCAAGTTTGGGGAGCTCTCCAACTCTTAACCCTTTCAGTGCCTCAGTCTGGGCAGAAATTGCAAGGGAGGAGCAGCTGCTCTGCCTGCCTCAGCCCAACAATTCAGGCTCTATTCCACTTCCATACCTGCAAGGCAAATCCTGCCTAGGGATCCTGGTTTTATTCTGCTTCTTCCTTCTCAATATTTTACATCCTGGTCCTTCTAGCTCCCTACAGTCTGCTTTTGTACTCTGCACACCTTCAGGGGCACTGCTGATTTCTCTTGGTGGTTCCAGATCCCACCTCCCTGATGCAGAGATGTCCTCCTTTCTCTCCCCTTCGTGCTTTATATCTTGCTTGTGTTTGTGTGTGTGTATGAGTGTGTACTTGTGTTTGTGTGTGTATAATTGTGTGCTTTTGTTTGTGTGTTTGTCTGGGTCTGAACCACATACACTGGAGTCACTGGCTTGTGTTTTGCTACTACAAACGGTCTCTTTAATGTCTGGATCTGAATCATGCATTTTACAAAGTTTTCAATTTTAAAGTATTGAAATTAAGTACAGAAAAGCAATCTGAGTATTTTTGCTTTATTTTAACATGTCCATGTGTCCTATATTTTTGGGGTGTCCTACAATTTTTTAAGTGGTAGGAATTTTGGCTTGTGGGGTAGGAAAACTGGCCTTTGGTTTCAGGAATTTTGGGTCTGGCATCTGGACATCATGCACTGTCCCCAACCCCACAGGTTCTCTCTTACTCCCAACTGTCCTCAAGCCCCCAGCCTCTCTCCACCCCACTGTCCCCCTCCACATGCACTCTGAAACACACACACACACACACACACACACATGCACACACATATCATCTCATTCGCACAACGATAGCACACATACACACATACCCATCCCATGCACTCTCACACACACAGGAATATGCACAAAACCCATGCACTTACACACACATGCATACTCATACCCACCCCATGCACTCTCATACATGTGAATACGCACAAAACCCATGCACTCACACACACACATACACATGCATACAAATACACAACCCATGCACTCACACACACATATACCCCATGCTGCTGGGCTTAGAAGGCATTTGTCAGAGGTCAGGTTGGCTTGGGAGCTTCCTGGTGCTCGGTTTTGATGCACTGTCTCCCCTCCCCAAGCCTGACTGCTCTCTTCTTTCTGAGAGCAGCCCCCCCTCAAAATGTAAGCCACCCAAGAAAAGTGTAGAACATAACAAAATAAAAGCGGAAATTCCTTGTGTATATTCTTTCATGTGCTTAATTTAAACACTACATTACTGAACATTACATTTAAAATTATTAAATATACAATTTATTACATAGTTTATTAATTCCAAGCAGGCTTTAGGGTGCTTGCTCATAAGGAAAAGGAGGACAATGCAGATTTTTTTTCCAGGATACATGGGTAAAAAGAGGACATGTCCTAGAGAAAGAGGACTTAAGATTAAAAAAAAAACAGCCTTAAACAACCCCTTTAAAGCATTAAAGCCCCAGAGGGATAAGGGTCAGGAGGAGGATGGGGAGGAGAAGAGGAGTTTGGACTATTTTTGCAAATATAATTTTTTTTTTAAAAAAAATTCACATTACCTGTAGAGCCAGTTTCTATCATTTTCAGTGTTCTATCATTATAATTCTGGATCAGTTATAAGCCCCAGGTTCCCAGGATCAGAGCCATGCTGGAAGCATTGCACCCCCTGGACTGACCTACACCAGTTAAAGCATTTGCTTACTCGTAACTAAACACGGCTGTGCAGTTTCAGTTTCAATGGAATTCAATGCAAAGGGGAAGATTGGGGAGGGAACTTCCTGCTAGGGTGATTTTGGGGGCTGCGCTCATTGGATCAGGACCCTTCTGGTGTCCTTGGATTGCTCTCAGCCTGCCCTTTCCACTGAACTAGGGCATGTTTCCCTCCCCGCTGGTAAAGCCAAATATAAATTACTTTCCTTTTTCCATGCATTTTCTATGCATATTTTTGCTTTTTAGTTTTTTTGCCCATAACTTTTGATACAAAGGAGCTATTTCAAAACAGATTGTTGCATTGGATTCAGCTCTTCAAGATGAATCCAACAACATATGACATGATGGGGTAGTGCGCACCATTCCAAAGTTTTTTTGGGGGTTTCCAAGACTAAGATGGTGGTCCCTCAGCCTTTGTGACCCCCCCGGGGGTCCGCAACCCCAACCCCCACTTTGAAGACCACTGCACTAGGGTTCCATTCTAGAACCTTCTGTGGATAAAAAAATCAGTGGATAAAAAATAGTAGGAAAGATTTAAAACCCAGGTTTCAATTCTTTGAAACAGATTTATGCCTCAGTATTTGCAAAGGTTTGATTCTGGAATGCCCTGCTGATACAAAAAATTTATAAAAGTGTTTTAACATGCTGATAATCAACTAGGTCCCTGGGACCCTGTTGGAAATTAGCGTTGTGTTCTTTAATGGAATTTATCATTATTATTTGATAAGAACTTACAACTTTTTAAAATGCTAATTAGACAGTTATAAATCCAAAAGCATGAATGTTATGAATTCACATTTTTTCCTTTAAATTCAAATTATAGCATCAAATACTGGCGGGGTCCATCAGACCCATGTTGCTCTTCACTGATTATTCAATATTTTGCTAGTTAAAATTATAATCAAAATTCATAATTTCACAATATTTCACAATTAAAATTAGTATAAAATAATTATACTAAAACGTGATGCATCATTTACTCATTATATGTTATTCATATATTCATTATATGTACCAAACTATAGTACAGGGTTCATTGGACCCTGGGAGTAATTGGTGAAATAAAATTTATGCTTTTTGGATTTATAACTGTCTAATTAGCAGTAAAAAAGGCCTAAGTTCTTATCAAATAATAATAAATTCCATTAAAAAAACACAACATTAACTTCCTATAGGGTCCCACACTAAAACTTATTGCAACATATATTTATTATATGTACCAAACTATAGTACAGCATTGGACCCTGAAAGTAATAGGTGATACAAAAACAAGTAGGTAAACACCAGGTTAAAAAAACTTAAAAGTACTTTCCTTTACAATTGTTAAAAAGCAGCTTTACTTTCTGTTGTAGAGAGACAGGCAGCAATGAGAAATGCAATGACCCCCTGCCTTGCCTGGCTCAGCTGAAGAACAGAATTTTTTCTTGAATGACTGCCTCCCTACAACAGCAGAAAAGCAGATTTTAAAACTGTGATTGGAAGGGTCTATTTGTGTTGAGTCAAATCTGTGTGTAACAAGTTTGGACTTGTAGTACTAGTGGAAGGTTTTGGGCAGAGGGAGGTTGCAAATTTGCTTTCTGAGGCAATTGCTAGTTAGCCCTATTGATAGGCTGACCATGTTTAATAGTAGAGGTCATTCAAGCTGGTCATATTTCTCTCTGTTACTCCAGCTCATGCATGCAAAGAATACAATATGTGGGCTGAAAACTGAGCAAATATAGTGGCAGCAAATAAATTATGATCATGGAAATACCTGCATTAATTTGAATCTAAGGTGCCATCAAATCTAATATGCACCCTATGCTTAGAATCAAAATATTGTATTTATTCAAATCTAATTAACTATTGAATCTAATGCACACCCTGATTTTGGAGACTGAATTCGGCTGAAAAGGTGAGCATTAGATTCAAGTAAATACAGTATATCCTTAAGCTTCCCTAAGAGCTATGTGGTTAGCTATAGCTATGTAAGATAGCTCCCAATCTGGTGGCAGAATTGTTATTGGCTGTCTCTAAGGCTTATGTCAGAAGCTAATATCCTTTCTTGACAAGATTTTTTAAAAAGTTGTTTGTATTATATTTTACTATGCTGCATCTATTTCATGTACACTCTTGAAATGCCAATAAAGGTTTTCTGAATGAATGATAGCTATGTGGGCTGCTAAGAGGCAATTGCAATCCTAAAAGCTACTCAGAGTGGCAAAAGCAGAAGACAGCATGCCCAGGGAACTAGCACTTGTTGGCTCAACTTTCTTTTGTGGCCAGTGATGGGATTCAAAGAAGTTAACAACCGGTTCTATGCCCATTTGGCAGCCACTTTTAAATGGCTTTTTAAAAACTTTATACGTCCTATCTCTCATTAACAACCGGTTCTATAGAGTAGATGCGAACCTGCTGGAGCCCACCATTGTTTGTGGCCCAAGGATTTGTTAGCCCAGCCAAGGAACAATTCCTTCCTTTCATTAACCATGAAATGAAATGTGTAGTTTTTGCAAAGGCTATGCATAGCCTTTTGCAAAGGCTATGATCTGTTTATGCAGCTGTTACAGGTTTGGAAAAGCATACACAGAAGTTATAGGGCTGAAAAGTCAATGTTAACATAGTTCTTATTCGGAGTTGGGACAGAGTGCCTAGTTGGCAGCCCATCATCTTTTTATGCCCCGGTGATGATGGATATGCATTAATGGTGTCCTTGGATATAAAGCTTTAAAAAATCAAATAAAATCCAATGTTGAGCTGTATCTATCATATTTTCTGAAGCATTAACAAGCTTTCATAGCAGTTTTCTTGGCACGGCTTGTAACATCTAATAGATTTTACCTCCTCCCCTTTGGCTCTACATTCTACCCTTTCTGCTTATGAAACAAAATGCTCACATGAGAACTCAGGAAAATTGCAGTTACTGTGGTGTTGGGCTAACATGCTTTTGAAATCTCCAATTAAATATTAGTTTTCATGAAATTGCAATAATCACAGAACACTCAAGGGGGCACCCAAATTATTGGAAATTTTATTTTAATTATACATAGTAGGGGAGAGAGGACATTACAGCAAAAGAACAACTACACTGGGACTTAATTCCTCCTACATCTGGAACATCTGGAAGCTCATACTGAACATGAATGGGGTATTTGAGCTTTTCAAGAGGACCCAAATGTTACCTTATCATGCCGCTGCAAAATGCTTCTGAATGACTATCTGTGGGGCTGTGTGAGCAGACCCAGCTGTCTCTCTTTTTTCATTTGAAGGTGAAACAGCTTCTCAGCAACTAATATTTTCACTCTAAAGCTGCTTTTAGATGGCTGTCGTGCTGCCTTGGCATATAGTCATGCCAGCCACAAGACCACAAAAGCATCTTCGGAAAACGCTGGCTTTATGGTTTAGAAACGGGGATGAGCACTGCACCCTACAGTGAGTCACAACAAGCAGTACAACCTGTGAATGACCTCTTTACCTTTTAAAGACTGTTTTTAATTTCTCAAAGGCTGTGTTTTGTTTTAGAACTGCATTATTACAACACAATTGTACTCTATCCAGAGAATGGTGGTTAATCCAATTTCCCTGAAAATAAGACCTAACCCCAAAATAAGACCTCGTTCTGCTCATACCCAGTGGTGTGGCTAGTGGGGGGCTATGGGATGAGGAGCCCTTTCCATCCCAGCTGGCTGCAAAGATTGCTGCTGAAGCCCAGGAGCAATTTGCACTTCATCAGCAGAGACCTTTTCACTCGCTCTACCAGCTTCAGCTCTCCCTGCAAAAAGCTGCAAAACCCAGGGAGCAAAGCCTTCTTGCAGAGGCAATCACATGGTCACCCCAGCCAGCACCTGAGAAAGGATATATATATATATACACACACACACACATATACACACAGTGGCACCTCACATAACAAACGCCTCACGTAAAGTATGTAACAAATGAAAATTTCTCTAGGATTCTGCTTCACGTAACAAACTGTGCTTCATGTAACAAACAAACTCGTTGGCAGTTGGGGCAGACGTGCTGGCTGGCAACCCTTTTAAAAAGCATTAGGGCTGCCTGATGTGCCTGCCCATAGTGAAAGCAACACTTCCGCACTGTTCCTCCTGTGGCCGGGCATCCGCTGGGCAGAGGGAGAGAACAGCAGTGGAGAAGAGGGAAGCAGCTCAGGGCTAGCCAGAAGGGAGCAGGGAGAGAGAGGCTCAAGATGAAGAGAAGGAGAAAGTGGGGAGACACTTGGAAAGTCTCTTGGATTGCAGCCTCCTAACTAAGAGCGCAATCCAGAGCAAAGTCTGCTTGCTCTGACCTAACTACTCTGCCCTAACTATGTTATATCCTAAACACAAAGTTATGTGTGAGACACAGAACTTAGGTGTGCCCATAACTTAGGTCTGCCCATAACTGCTCCAGTGCAGTGATCCACATAAGTTACTCCATCGGGCATGCTCAGAAGGCAGCCTGTAAGTGCTACATGGCCTGCAGTTACACACAAGTTGACCTGCTTCCACATCACTCAGAATCACTAGCAGCTGTCCAAACTGCTGCTCTCCTGATCACATGGGGAACCAGCTGGCAAGATGGGGGGAGAGTAGCTGTCAAGCTGTCAGAGTGCCTCCCCAGCATGGTGGACAGGACAGGGCTGTCAGGGGTAGAAATGGGAAACAAGCTGCCCCCCTGCACCCCCAAACAGGCAAGGTGCCCCAGGAAAAGCCCATGCATCAGCAGGGGCAAGATGCACAGAGGGATACATATGTGTGTGTATTGTCAATAAAAACAACATCAACAGATAAACATGAGTGTCCTGTGGTCTTTGGCAACAGTCCGGAGGAAACATCAGCATTAAAGGTACAGCACACCAGACGCAGGGCCCACACTCAGGTGGGCTGGGAGGAGAGGGAAGACCCCATCCAGAAGGCAGAAGGCCCAGGAAAGAGACCCCCTTGCTGACTCAGGCAGGGGAGGGGCAAGGGTCCCCCAAGCAGCTGGCAGAGCAGGGGGCAAGGGGAGGCAAGGGGGCTGCCAGGGGCATCTGTGGGGAGGGAATCCTGGAAGAGGGAACAGGAGCCCACCTGGGTCTGCCAGGGAGCAAAAGCACATCCTGGGGCACAGGGGACCTGGGGCTCCCACAACAGGGCAAGGGTGTCTGATCACTTGTGGGGCCACTGCCCACCCAAAACCTCTCACTTCACAAGCCTAAGGGGTGACATCAGGCCCCAGGAACCCTCTCTCAGCCCACCCCAGTGACCCCAGATGGCCTCCCCCTCCCATGGCAATGATGCTCCCAGGAAGATGCAGACACAAAAGGGCGGTCAGTTCACATGTGTACTTGTTCATATGTTTGCAGTTGCTCCTGCTCATTCAGAGGGTCACAGGGTAGGGGGGCTTCCAGATACAGAACAGTCTCCAGTGAGGATGCAGTGGGACCCCAGAATCAACCACATTCAGATTGAGCACATGGAAGGGATGACACAGTGCCTGCACCTTTAAACAGTGCCTGGACCTTTCAGTATCCTCAGACTGTAGGCAGTTTGAACACAGCACTGGCATCTGCCTGAATTCCCTCATCTCTGCAATGCTCACAGGTGGTCTCACTACTTCCATGTGGCCTCTTGTTGTGGACTATCCAATGCTAAGGAAGCTACAGGCAGCCCCCTCTCCAGAAACAGAGGACCAGGTCTGGATGCCATTGGGGGTCTACAATGAGGATGGGCACCCCTGTCTCTCCCCCCCCCAACCAGGTAGGCACTGTCCCACTCACCCATCCTCAGGTAATCCCTGGAGCAATCATATGCAGATGTTCATTGTGAAGTCCTTAAAATAACTACTACTACACATGTTCACATCATTAATGTTAACAACGTATCATTGACGCATTGAATTGTAAATTCGTCAGCAACATTGACAAATTGAATTGTAAATTCGTCATCAGGCAAGGACTTCACCTGTGCTGTATCATACCATCGACTATGTAGTTGTTAATTCGTCATCATTAATAACATCAGCTGTGGTGGGGGGAAGTGATTTATGGCTCAAACTTTATTAGGTATGACTGGTGCTTGTTTAACTCATGTGATTGGGACAGTGGGGTTTGTGTTCTAGGTAAGTGCTTGTGCAAACATGTCTGAAGGGAGATTCTTCCCAGGGCTCCTTGCAGGGATCCAGAGGCTTGCACTCCTGAATACACTTTCCTGGGAATAAGCCCCACTGAACACAATGGGGCTTACATCTGAGTAGGCATATTTAGGATTGCACTGTGTCTCCTTCCCAGTGGAATGGCAGCCTGCTGCCTGCTAGCTTCCTTGCTGGTGAGAGACCATCCTGCAAAGACAGAAGCACCACAGGCAAAGCTTTCATTGGTATTGGCTGAGCATGGAATCAGATCAGCTGCCAAACTGTGCCCCTTGGCTTGCCGTTTGCTGGCAGGGATGAGTGGAATCAGCACCTGCTGGCTGTGTGATCTGGCAGTCAGTCAGAGGGGCTGCAAGGACAGAGACCACACACACTTTTGAGGGGTGAGTGCCCTTGTTTCCTGGTGGGTCTGTGTGTGCACCCCTTCCCCTTTTCACTCTACAGCCCCCCCTTACCTTGGGGGACCAGTTGGGTTGGAAGGCAAACCTACAGAGGACCTCACAGCATTTCCCAACAAGTGGGCAAGCCCATTTCCTGATGAAGCAAGGCCCCCCCTTACACAGGTGTAAGCCCCACTGAGTATACTGGGGCTTACTTTAGAGTAGACATGCAAGACTGGAGGAAGATGAGGGAAATTTAAACAAAAGAGGTGCTTCCAATACCCCCCATGCAGCCCTCCTTACCTGATTGGAGTAACTCTGGGGAAGAGAGAAACAACAACTTGCAGAGACATAAATATGGTATTGGTAATCATCACTGCAAGATTGCCTGTATAGGTGTTTTTGAGTTTTTGAATGCAAATATTGCTCAGCACCCCCACTTATCTGATTGGGGTACCTGTGGAGAGGGAGAAAGAGAGAGCAACAAACATACAAAAAAATTGCAAAGTCTACACTCTAATCATATATCACAGATATCATATTGTTTCATATCACATCTATATCATATCAATATATCATCATATCTGGACCTTATGTGTTCATGTGTTTGTGGGGAGAACGCTCCCCAAGAGCAAAGTGCCCATTGAGGGAGAGCAGAGTGACATGGTCCGTGGCCAAGCACTCTGCTTCTCTGAAAGGGAATTGTGGGTCCAGGGATGGGCCTTTTTGTGGGCCTTCCCTTCTGAAAGGGAATTGTGGGTCCAGGGATGGGCTGTGAGGGGATTGGTCGGCCACTGGGGTGACCCAGGTACTCCGTATCCTCAAGTAGGAAAGTACTGCCCGTAAGGTTTGGTGTGAAAATTTTTCAAAGTCCCCACTTTCCCCAGCCCCTACTTCTCCTTAACATGGAGACCTATGGGTCTCCTCATTACTAAACTACCTCTTGAGGTAGTATAACTCAGGAGGCATTTACGTGTGCCCATAAGCCTCTGAAAATGTTCAGGATACAACATAGTTATGTGGAAGGGGGAGGAACCTAAGACACACCCCCAACACACCCCCGAAACACCCCGTGAAAAAATAAAAAAAAATCCCTCTGTCGACGGAGTTACGTCGACGGAGGGTTTTCATTGCTCCGCCGACGTTGAAGTAATTGCGCCAACGCAAACGTCGTTGCATCGCCGGAGAGATGCGCCGGCGTAATTGCGCCAACGCTATCGGCGTTTCAGTTGACGGAAACTCCGTTCCGTCGGCGCAAGAGCCCTTGTGCTGACGGATTAGTTGCTATGGATTGGGCTGCCCGTCTACCCAGAAATAAGCCCCATTGTGTTAAATGGGGCTTATTCCCAGGAAAGTGTCTTTAGGATTGCAGCCTAAGTAGACTTCATAAGATCATGCACATTGAATGCATGTTTTGAATTCAATTCCAGTGTTTTGTCATCATTTTTACATCCAGTTAATATTTTTATATGAATATTTTTGGGGTTGTGGAACCAATTGTCTGAGTTTCCATTATTTCCTATGGGAAAATCCGCTTCACGTAAAGAATGTTTCATGTAACAAACATGCCTCCGGAACGAATTAAATTTGTTACGTGAGGCGCCATTGTATTCCTCTTCCTGTTTACCTTCCTCCAGCTCATTAACAGGAATCATACCATGCACATACACTGGAGTCTCAAACTTAAATTCTTGTTTCCACTAGAGGCCTAGACTGTGGTATAGATACATTACAACCCAGATGAGAGCATCACCATATGTACAGAGAGTGGGCGGAGGGAGGGAAGGAGGGACCAAGATCTGATTTATGTCAGATCTTGACCTCATCCAGAGGGCAAGCATTGACTTCAATACATACATACATACATACATACTACACACTATATTGATTATTGTTAAATTTGAAAATATTAAATATATTTTATTACCTATAAATTATGGAATATATGAAATATAAGCACACTACATGGTGCCTGCTCATAAGGAAAAGGAGGATTTTTTTTCCAAGATACAAGGCTAAAAAAGAATAAATATAAAAACAATAAAAAGAGGATGTTGATTAAAAAAATAAAACAGCCTTAAAACCCCCAGAGGGAGGAGGACAAGAAAAGATGACTTGGCTAGAGGGGAAGAGAAGTTAGGACCATCAATCAGCTTTACAAATAATTACCACTATATACTAGTGTTGGTTCTGCCTTCTGAAGTACTTTTCAGGGGATTGTGGGGACTGCAGATCCTGGATCAGGACCCTTCCTAACCTTGGCTTCTTCTCAGCCTGGCCTTTTTCCCCCTTTAAGACAAAGGCCGGATATGCAAATTAGTCGCTATGCAAATTTTGGGGTTTCTGGGGCTGTTTGTTTTTTGGCCATAACATTGGCTAGGAAGGTGCTTGAACATAACATTGGCTAGGAAGGTGCTAGGAACATTGGCTAGGAAGGTGCTAGCTCAAAACGAATTGTTGCATTAGATTCTGCTCTTCAATACAAATTGAATGACATATGGGATGATGGGGTAGCAAAAAACCTTTGCAAACTTGGTTTTTTGGGGTCCCAGAGGCCCCCCACTGCGTGTCACCCCCTAGGCATGCCTGGTACGGACCACCCCCACCCCGCACCTCTTGGTGTTGCCACTGTATACATGAGAAGTTCTTTGAAATCACATTGCTTAAACCACCTGCTGCCTCCAGTGGATGCTACCTTTCCCCATGATCTCTGAATGTTTAATGTTTGCCTTTAAAGATGAATATTGCATGAATACAGAATTTCTCCTCATGGGACCTCAGCTGCTAGGCAGGAGTTCAAGATATGTCTCTGCAAGAATAAACACAATTCTGAAACCTTCAGAGGGACAAGCAGGTTGCAGGTGTGCAATTTGTAGCAGAACACTCTGCTAAGAGCCCTCTATAGCTGCTTTTCATTAAAATAAAATGGGCTAAGAAAATGCAGGTGTGAGGTTAGGCACAGACTGAGGTTAGGCACAGTTTGTGACAAGGGCAAATCTTGTTCTCTGTATTCTTAAAAGAGAGGTTGAAACATTTGGTGCTTGCCTAGCTTATGCTTGAATATTTTCTCAAATGAGTATCAGTGTGTCTTGTTCCCCACGTCCACATTTATTTTGCAAATGACGATAAATACACTGTATCCCTTAGAGCAGTGGTCTGGGAACAGGGGTAATTTAGCCCAAATGGGGTAAAAATGAAATTCCTGGGGTTAATGGACAGTTGCGCCGGTGCGCACATTCTTCCCCTCCGAAAGCTCCAATGGAGAACGCTACTGCTTCTGCCACAGAGAAGCGATAGCACTCTCTGTTGGAGCTTTTGGAAGGGGAAGAGTGCGCGCACATGTGCACAGCAATGTTTTTTTTAAATGGTTGCTGCGTCTGGCTGGACTTAGCCGCACTGAGCCGCAGCAGCCTAAAACTGCCCCCGTGTCTCCAAACACCCTCCCCAGTCAAAGTAAGTAAGCCACTTACTTTACGTTTACTCAGAAATAAACCACTTACTGTATGTTTACTCCTGATTTGAAAAAATGTAGGACAAAATGTAGGACATCCTTTTGGATGGCCATTTCCTTCCTTTCAAATCAAGGGGATAACATTGGTGTATCTAAATATATTTTGGGGTAAAAGGTAAAAAAGTTCCCTGACCCCTATCTTAGAGGAAATAACAGGTTTCATTAGGAATCAGGAGATTGTTACACATAAAAAAAACACCACTTTCGTTTTAGGCCTTGAATACCACTTAAATGGGACAAAAGGAGCAATATGTTTTAGGAATGAACTTTCAGTGCTATCATCCGTGCACTGAATTCATTGTAACTGCAGGGAACCACCAGAAATTCACAGTTGACATGATGACTAAAGTCAGACTGCAGAGAATTACTGGTGGTCTTAAAGAGGTCTTTGTCTCTCAAGCATTAGATGAGGCTAGGCTTTTGCCTTTTTTCCATTTTAATAGTAACATCTTCTGTGTGGTTGCCATTTTGCCTGCAGAAATATGATTAAAAGCTGTTTCTATTTTTCTTTCCCCCCACTGTGTATCTCTGTCAGTCTCAATGGACAAAAGAGATAAAAGCTACATCTGTAACCTTTTGAGCTCTTTGCCCACCTGTGTTTTTTTTTAATAAGCCATAATAGACAAATGAAATATTGCCTATAGGAATGAAGGGAAACCATAAAGTTTCCTTCAATGTGGAATGTGAATAGAGGATGGCTTCAAGGCTTTGTGCTAGTCACTGTTTAATTCAAATATTCTTCACATCTTCTGCATATCATTTAAAAAGTTTTCTCTTGTTGTTTTTCTGTCATTGCCTCTCTTGTACAAAAGATCTTGTCCCAGGCCTTTGTTTTCCCTCACCACAGACAATCCCCAAACGTGGTAGAGATTTCTAGTAACGTGGTGGCATTTCTGGTACCTCCCAAAAGTACTTCTTGAACAATATGCTCGAAGGCCTCTGGGGCCTCCCTCACATGTGCAACCTTTTCAGTCACATTCAGACTCTTTTAGTCACATCCAGGAGATACAGGGTGACCTTCCTGACCCACATCTGTGGGTTCAAATATGGAGAGATGATTACTTTCTCTACCAGGTTTTACCAAATATGGTTTATTTTTTAGTCTTCTCTTATTGCTTCTGGATATTTGCTTCAAAAAGAACAGTAAATTTTTCCTATGGAACTATAGATATTTCCAAAACTTAATGTTGCAGCTTATTAATGACAAATGTAAATGTTTATAATATAGCTGTTGTGCCTGTGCATTGTTACAGTTTGCAATATTGTGCTGGCACCCAGAAACAGCTCAGAATGCTGGTACTAGGAATCAATGTGCATAACTGTCAGCAGATGGTGTAGTCGTAGCATCATTTTGCAAAATGTTGCACAGCATTCAGTACTGAGCACATAAACTTCCCTCACAGAATTTCTGCCACCAATCGGTCAGTTAATTTGTATTAAGTTTTCACAGTGGAGATACAATGAAAAGGAGTTTCCTTGAGAAAGCAACTACCTGAAAGCACGCCCAGACAGATGTTATTCCAAAGAAGTGGCTCTGCCCTTAAAATAATAAAGAAAATAGATTTGCATGCTGAAGTTGGAGACTAAGCCTGCAATCCTAACCATGTCTACTCAAAAGTAAGCCCCATTGTGTTCAATGCATCTTACTCCCAGGAAAGTGTCTGTAGGATTACAGCCTTAGGGTTGTTTCTTTATTGCTACAATCCTGAGATCACATGTACTGGAAAAGGAATGGAGCCATCTTCTCCTCTACCTGTTTAGCTCTGCCTCCCTTTTTCTTTTCCAATCCAGGGAATGGGAGCAGTGGATGGATGGAGCTGGGCATTCCCAGACAATCTGCTGCCTGCAGAGACTTCCTCGTGGGTGGGATAGTGCTGGTTGTGGGTATGATACAAAAATCGATTGTGGATTTCCAGTGTGTCCAGATCAGTGAGATTCATCCTTGGTGTCATTTTCTGTGACAGCAATAATAAATAACGGTTGTGAATGGTTAACCTTCTGACCTCTTCTGAAGCGCCTCTTTTTAATGAGCAACATTTGGTTCCAAGAAACTGGTTAAATAAGGGTATAGTACAGAAGTGCACTTGGGTTACCCTATCTATTACTGGGCTGTCCCAACTGCAAGATGGGCCACCCTAGTTATTCTGGAGAAAGCTTGGGACAGGCTGCCCCAAGACTGGTGGACCTGGGCTGTCCTACCTGGGACAGGACCTAGCAGACCTAGCCTGAACGTAGCAGTTCAGGATGGCATGTTGAGGGCATGTTTAGTATTCCCCAGGGCAGAGCAGTTATGCTGTATCCAAAGTCTGTTTCCAGGGCAGAAATTCCCTCTTCCAGCTCCTCAGAGTTACACCACCTCAGGAGCAGGTAAGGAGCAGGTAACGAGTGTGCTTCAGGTAATGTGCACACTCGCTGGCTTTGGAGGCTGCAGTCCTAAAGACACTGACCTGGGCTTCTGCTGGAAGCTGGAGGGAGCAGTTGCGCTGGCCGGCTTGAGGTGCATGAGCCTCCAGAGACCATCAGGGGGAGGAAGAGGGAAAACTCAGCCTGCCTTTTGAATTTCCCGGGCAGGCTGGTTCCGCTTGGCCAATCAGAGGCTGGGAAGAACCTCCATTGAAAGCTCCATCCTCACTGGGATCTGTACGGCTCAATGGTGCTGAAAGCGTAGTATATTGTTTCCTGAATGGGGGTCATGCTCTCCATGGCTGCTGTTGAGCCCCTGGAGGCGATGGATGTGCCGCAAGGGGGGGCCAGGGCAGCCCATTCTGTTCAAACTGCCCCCTCTAGCAGCAGCCAGGTGTAACTGCAGTGAGGGGCAGCAATTTTTTTTGGGGGGGGGAATATTTTTGGAGTTGTGGAACCAATTGTCTGAGTTTCCATTATTCCCTATGGGGAACTCTGCCTCACATAATGAGCATTTCACATAGCATGCCTCTGGAACCAATTAAACTTGTTATATGAGGCACCACTGTATAACAGTAAGTAGACCCATAGGGGTCCATGATCAGGCAGAGTAAGAATGGCAGTGTTGACTAAAAATCTGAGTTGTTGGTCAGCCTAGCTGTAATCCCTTCCTCTCAACTTCAGGATATGACACAACTAAGGTCCTTCTGATTTCTTTTGCAGAGGGTGACCTGTTTTGCAAAAAGGCAAAGACTGACTTCTGCAAAATGAGTTGAGCTGCAAAAATTGATCAGTTCACCTTTTCCAAAGGATCTTCAACGCACACACACTTCTCCCTACCTGAAAACTATCTGACATTTTAAAAAAATTATTTAGTATTATATTACAGTATTGTAATTATTTTTATATGAATATTTTTTGGTTGTGGAATGAATCTTCTTTTACTGGCATCCATCAGTCTCAAAAGACTATGGTATCGTGCTCAACACTGTATGCAAAGCATGAAGGCCTGGGTAGATTAATATGGAGGATAGGTTGTTACCCAAGCAGCAAATCCCCCCTTTCCATGACACTGAAATAGTCCAATGGAACGGCAGACCTGATACGATTGGTTCCAGCTGCGTTGCAGATCTGGGCTAAGGACAGGAGCTCACCCTGTCTTGTGGAGTCCTGGATCTCAAACCCTGGCCTTCTGGTTAACAGGCACAATTTCCATTATTTCCTATGGAAAAATTCACTTTGCATAAAGAGAGCTTTGAATGACAAGCAGGCTTCCGGAACAAATTATGCTCATAATTCAAGGTACCACTGTATTAAGTTGTCACCTCAAAATGCAAATAAGTACCAGCAGAAGTTATTCAAGCGCCATGCTGGGGAACAAATCCTGCCTAAAATACAGCATTTCCACAATAAAACATCTGTGAAAAATAAATCCATCTAGCATTAAGCTCTGGAATTCAATCATCCAATGCTTTCAAAGAGTGAGAGGACAAGGTCTATATCCAGAAAGGCTCCTTACAATATAGATATCAATACAATGGGGATTACAAAAGGAGGTAGAGAAACTGAGGCAGGGTAAAAGGATTAAATCTTGTGGTTGTTACTTGCTAATTTACTTGAGATAATCTAGTCTCCTTTTTAAAAAAAAATCTGCACGAGAGGGCGCTCTTATATAAAAAATGGCAATGCAGAAAAATACTGTAGACCAACACAGAAAAAAACACACAGAAAGTCTTATCAAAAACAAATTACACTCTCAGAAAGGATGGTTTTGAAAAAAGTGTTTTTAGTTAAAGTTTTTTTTAATGTTAAAACTGAAGTGGATCCCTCTGCACAGTATTTAATTTTCTCTACCGGATAAATGGATGTTTGACTCTTGATTGGGACTGGTTTTCAATCCTTAAAGAATACCTGGTGTCAGCCTCAAGTTATTGCTCTGGAGATGAACAAAGAAGGGTTTTGATACTCAGGAACCTCTTCGAATTAGTAGATCTCCTCTAGCTCTCAATCTCTTCTTCCTCTTTGGAAGGAGGCTGAATCATTCCTGACTATGTGGGTTATCTATGCTTTCAAGATGAATCTGCCCCAGTTAAGAATTAGTAGATCTCCTCTAGATCTCAATCTCTTCTTCCTCTTTGGAAGGAGGCTGAATCATTCCTGACTATGTGGGTTATCTATGCTTTCAAGATGAATCTGCCCCAGTTAAGATTTTCTCAATTCTGATTTTGTATTTTAACAGCTTTTTATTTTTCAGTAATGCGCAGGAAGATGTACTGATTTTGAATTACAAGGTGGTCAAGAAAGGTGACAAAAAGGTGGTTCACATGGAAATGCCCAGTAGGTCTTAAAAATGAATTATGCACCGATGAAATCCCTTCTAAATTTGCCTTTGGGAACAGAGTTGTGAGAGCTGTCTAGAATAACACCCCCAGAAATTGATGTATAGATGTTGTTGCTGCCGGGTCCCTGCATGCTACCAGCCCACTCATAAAATGAGTCATGATACTAGCGTAAAGGTTTATGACTATACTTCTTAGCAAGAGTTAGCTAGCTTTAATACAAATTAGATTTAAATAAAATCCCAAATAAGCCTTTCTATCATAATAACAGGCCTTCAAATTTATGAAATTAAAATCTGAAAAAACCAAAAATGACCCACATTTCTTTTGGACTTATTATTGTAAAAATAAACATTTTATTAGTTCAAGGATTAGTTTAAGATGCTGATATTTTCAAGCATTTAATTGAGCGTTCTTTATACAGCATTGAATAAAAAATGTATTAAAAGAAACATTCAATTTCCCAGCTCCCATTCTTAAATATGTGCTTTTGTTATGGGGTTAGGCTTGTCAACTGACCTGATAACATTCTAGCCTGTGCCTTTAATAGCTGTTGGATCTGCAAAAATCTGTTCTTTACCTTGGGTAGGATAACCATTATTACCATTTAATGTCGTGCACTGAACCTTGGCAAAATGTACAGGAGCACTGATGTATATGAAGTTGGCAATCTTAAGCAGATCATGTTCCTTTTGGGAATTTCGTATGTTTCTTTATGTTTGGACATTGCATTGTTTCACACATTCTAAAGGAAAAGAGATTGTTTTTAAAATTCAGATCTTTTCTACTCACCCCACCCCCCACCAGCTGAATTAAGGTAGGTACGGTGGGCCAGTTGTCACTATGGTGTGCATCTAAGGCTGGACTGGACCACTTCAGACTGCAGGTGGTGGCTCATATAACTGAATATTCCTCCATCCACTTGCATAGACACTCACACAAGGTCACTTGCACAGATAATTTAATGTCCCAATTGTTCTAGATTGGCCTTTCTTGAAGTTTTCCCCGTAATGCAAGTCAGTCATGATCCCGCTATGCTGGAGGTCTACTAAGGCTGGCATAATTTAGAGTACTATTACTGAGTAAGTAAGTGAGTGTAAGACATACTTGGCATCCATCAGTCTTGAAAGACTATGGTATTGTGCTCAACGCTGCATGTGAAGCTCGAAGGCCTGGGTAGATTGATATGGAGGATAGGCTGTTACCCAAGCAGCAAATCCCCCCTCTCCATGCCACTGAAATAGTCCAATGGAAAGGCAGAGCCAATATGATTGGTTCCAGCTGCGTCACAGAGCTGGGCTAAGGACAGGAGCACACCCTGTGTTGTGGAGATTCGGGTACTGAACTCTGGCCTGCTGAAATAAGGATTAATTTCCTGCCCTTCAGAAAAGAGGAGTGTGTGTGTGTGTGTGTGTGTGTGTGTGTATGAGAGAGAGAGAGAGAGAGAGAGAGAGAGAGAGAGAGAGAGAGAGAGAGAGAGAGAGAGAGAGTTTCTTCATTATTGAAGCATGTTCCTGCCAGAAGGCTGCACTGTTTATGCTCTACTTTTCACATGCAAGCTAGGCTCAGATTATGTTAGTGGGGGTACATGCCATTATGGGAGTCCTTTGTCTAAACCAGTGATTTTCAATCTTTTTCATCTCGTGGCACACTTAACAAGGCACTGAAATTCTCAAGGCACACCATCAATTATTTTTACCATTGCCAAGGCACACCAGACTGTTCAAATCCCACAATTTTCCTATTAATGAATGTCAATTCCCAAATTTCCGCAGCACCCCTGAGTACGATCTGTGGCACACTAGTGACTGGTTGAAAATCACTGGTCTAAACAGTCCAGATAACCATACAATCTCTGGAAGAACTAGGCTCGTCTTTCACTGTGTGGAAAATTTGCAACTCATCCTCATTTTCTTTCTGTTGGAGCTCAAAAAATAAAAAAATAAAAACCTGAAGGTTACCAGCCTCTAGTTAGCTTATGAGCACAATCCTAATCATGTCTACTTAAAAGAAAGCCCAATTATGTACAATGGGTCTTACTCCCAGGAAAGTGTCTTTAGGATTGCAGCCTATGTCAAGGTAATTATGGGACCAGGTGAAGCTTGATGAGTATTATTGTGTTGCTGTTTAGGCAGATGGCAGTATTCATGCAGTGGACTTTGGAATCATGGTGAGATTGTCATTTTCTTATGTGTCCACAATCCTCTCCTAAAATAAAATCAAGGGCATTCCTTTCATCCTTGCTGTAAAATTTCTAACTATTAATGATATTGGATTTTCTTTCCTTTGGGGAAATTTGGATACTATATTACATTCTTGTCTGCTGGTTATGGCAGCAGGAAGTTGGAAGCTTTTGGGGAGAAATCTCAATATGGAGAAGAAAAGGAAATTACTAAAACAAACAAATCCAGTTTCCCTTCTCCCCTATTGAGATTCATGGTAGATTTTTCACTTTATTAGAAATATTCTCCTTTGAAAGGAGGGATGATACTCATCATTGCATGGGTTGCCCTTCCCCCATCAGGAGGCAGGCAGGACTTCTCCTTTGGGGAGAGCACCCCCTATTCCTCTTCCGGTCCTGCCTCACTGGGAGCAGGTCACACTTCTGGAGCTCTCTCCTCCACTCTTCTCCTTTTCTTTGTTTCTATCTATCTATCTATCTATCTATCTATCTATCTATCTATCTATCTATCTATCTATCTATCTATCTATCTATCTGTCTGTCTGTCTGTCTGTCTGTCTGTCTGTCTGTCTGTCTACAGTATTTATATACTGCGTTTCAACTAACAAGTTCACAAAGTAGTTTACAAAGAAAATGGAAAAATAATAATAGCTAATTAAAAGCTAATGGGTGCCTGTCCCAAAAGGGCTCACAATCTAAAATGCAAAAAAGAACACCAGCAGAAGCCACTTGAACAGACACTGCTGGGGTGTGTAGGGCCAGTTACTCTCCTGCTGCTAAATAAAAGAGGAACACACACTTGAAAGAGTGCCTCTTGCTCAGTTAGCAGGAGTAACTGATAGGGGTAACTTTTCTCTCTTTTTCTTCTTGAATACACTTTACACCCTGGTATCACCCTTCAGATAATCCCTTCAGATAAACCCTTCAGACTTCAGAAGTCCTACACTTCAGAAACCCTGGGAACGTGATTGGCACTCTCGATGTTATGGGGCCCTGAGCTACTACTCGTATATTGATAGAACCATTGATAGATCTATTGATAGACCTATATTGATAGATCATTTCAGAAAATTGGCATCCTCCTTTTCTGGTTTAACGACTCCTACATGGGGCATAATGTGGCAAAATCCACCATTTCAAAATGGTTTAAGATTGCATTTATTAAGGAATTCCAGGTGATGTTAAGTCTCTTCTTGAGAACGTAATGGCTCATTCCACCAGATTGGTGGCTGCCTTGGCAGTTTTTGATGGATTTTCTTGCCACGAGGACAGCTGCAAAGGTGGGCAAATCATTCCACCTTCACAAGACTTTACAGAATCAACAAGGCTGTCTCAGCAGAGGCTGCTTTTGGAAGGTCTTCCAGAAAGTGGTTTCATATTGAGGGTGTCCAATCCCCCGCCCTTCAATTTGTACTGCTCTGTCACATCCCAAACAGTGATGAGCGTTTCTCCTTATGAGGGAGAAAACAGAATTCTTATTGTGAATCTCCTATTCTAGGAGGAAGGAGGGTTGATACTCTGCCCACTGCATTAGATCAGACAGCTTCTGTGGCTGGTGGTATGGTCCTATGATTCTGGTGATGGTAATGGCTCTGGGAAGTGATGTTCAGCAAGGGGGTTGGGGAGTCACAACTTCATTTCAGAAGAATCACAAGAAGCTGAGCACAACCACTGGGCAATTTTAATGTCACATCTATCCTTGACATAACTTCTGGGGGGTTCCCAGATTGTCATTCTTAGATGGGGATCCTGAGTGGGAATGCTTGAGTACGACTGCTTTAGGAGACCCTCTTTGGACAGTTTCCCCT
Organism: Cryptoblepharus egeriae; assembly: GCA_030015325.1. Classification (NCBI taxonomy): domain Eukaryota; kingdom Metazoa; phylum Chordata; class Lepidosauria; order Squamata; family Scincidae; genus Cryptoblepharus; species Cryptoblepharus egeriae. The sequence continues at coordinate 37,511,936 of JAREYC010000005.1, forward strand.
TTTGACTGTTTTGTCTAACTCAGTTCTGTCTAACACTTGTTGTTAGCATGTGTTTCAGCTTATTTGGGAGGACTCCTGTGTTCCAGCTCATTGATATGGAACTAGGGGGTGCCCTCCCCAAAGGAGAAGTCTTAGTCTGTCTCTCAATTGGGGAAGGGCAACCCATGCAGTGATGAGTGTCATCCCTCTTATCTCCTACAATAAGGAGATTCATGGTAAGAATTCTGTTTTTTGCTCAGTCTTGCTGATGTGGAATATAATGCAGTTTTGATTCCAAAGAAAGCCTGAAATCCTATCAACACTTTCTTGGAAGTAATCCACATTGAACATAATGGGATTTATTTCTGAGTAGACATACATAGGATTGTGCTATAAGATTGTTTTCCAGGAATGGCTCTCGGGTTTCTAGCTGTTTCCTTTTTTATCTCAGGAAGACAATCAGCACAGCTGGTAATCCCAGGCCATTTGGCAGCTGTTGAAGGACTCTGTGCTTTTGCTATTGCTGTCCAACCTGATACCATCTCTTCCACCTCTACAACTTTCAAGTTTTGTTGATCTGCAACATAACATGCCCTACCTCTGAAATCTCAGTTTTTGGGATGTTTATAACTTGGAAGTCCATCCACAAGTAAAGGCTCTTACTGCTGTTTAGTAGATACTTTTTATGTTCAGTATTTTTTCATGATGAGTCTCTATTTTGTATTAAGTGGTTGTACAGTCATTCACAACAGAAATATATTGCAGGGGGCACAGTGTTTTGGTGGTGAAATGTACTCCTCCATTACATGGAAATTGGTTCAATTGGAAAATACTTGTGCATCTACTGTACATTATTTTCCTGTACAGTAAAGAGCTCCAGTTGAAATCTTAGTTATGGATTCCCAATAGTGTTTTTTCACTAGGCTGTTCTAATGAACTTTAATTTTTATATTACCCGGCAGCAGGCAAAACCACTGATGTTTTTAAGCCCAGGGCATTTTTGATTGACATAAAAGTTAGGAATGGCAGGGTTTTAAAAATATCCATCTATCAGTGAGTTGGTGATGAATTTGCTGTTGTCTAAGATTCATGAACCATCACAGAAGGTTCATTTGTGCAAGAGAGAAAGGATACTATTAGTCAATCTTCCTTTTCCTGTTCACCACCTACCCCTTAAAAAAACCCATTCCTGGGGATTGGGAACCATAGGAACTGCCTGTCATCTTACATAGGCCTGCATTATATCCCAAAAGCCCTCTTGTCAGAGGTTACCTGCTTCACTTTAGATGTTGCATGATCTCAGTGTAGGTTCAGTATAGGGTATTGTGGTAGAAAACTGTACATCACATATGTATAGGTTTCAAATTCTTTAAGTTCTTATGTTGATCAGGAGATTCCAATATACGAGTATATATCTGTACTGTAATGTCTGCTTTAAACTGGGATGGACATTGCAGGCTGTCTCTCTTTCTGTCTCTCTCATGTATGTATATCTAAATGCAAATTAAATAGAAATTAATCAAAATTGTTACTTCTCTGCCTTTGCTGATTATTTGGGATAGAATCATCCATATTTGTTTCTCTGTTATCCCACTCCACCCACTCACCATGTGTTAAATTGCTGGTATTTTGTCTGGTATTCTCCGTTATTCCCTCATAACTCCCCCAAGTAAAAGAACCATTTGTTCACATATGCTTATCATGTTGATGTTTACTATGAACTATATAGAAGGCGTATCCAAGTCTGTCCAGAACCTTCTTTCCATAGAAGAAGCAAGCTAAAAGGTATCTGCTCTGTGGCTGGAAAGCAAGGAATAGAATTCCCCATGCACTAAGTATAACCGGTATGCTGCATCCATCTGAAGCTCATCATCCAAAAGCAGACTTTCATTAAAGGACTAAAAGGTATTTGTATGCAGCCAACATTGCAGTCTAGGTATTTTCAGAAATAAAACAGTCTCTCTTCACACTTGACTTAAAAAAAAACCTTTCATGCATTTTGATATGTTCTTGCTTTTATCAATTCCTACTATTTATTTCTTCACTGCCCCTCATTTCTTCTCAATCCAATTGATCATCTTTTTTATTTCCTGGAAAATTCACTTTTCAAGCCAGCTTTTCTGAGAGGCTTCAGCCTTTTCTTATAATTCTCTGGGTAAAGTGATTTCAGCACAAATCCATATTTTCCTGTGCCATTATCTGACTTTGGTGCTGAAATATTTAGAGGAAATTATAATATTTAATTCAGTGCAGATTTATTCCAGAATAACTAAATGAATCTAAGGCTGCAATCCTAATCTCCAGTTTGGCGAGTTTAAATCCCGGAATATGTCCTGTTCTGATCTCGGGGTGTCACAAAAATGTTATAACACTTCTTTCACACTTCTGGAGGGATTAGGCCAATGCACAGACATATGCTGACTTCCCCACACCATCACAGAAAGACAGGCCAGTTGAGTTAGGCCGGCCTAATTTTCTCAGGATTGAGCCCTAAGTGTCTAATATATTTGCACAGCCCTTGACATGCTAGATTCCATCATTTACAGTGCAAACCTAACAAATTTAGGCTGGCCTAACTCACATGGCATATCTTTCTGTGATGGTGTGGGAAGGTTAGAGTATGCCTGTGCGGTGGCCTAAACCTCCACAAGTGGTGCAGAAGTGCCTTATGGCACTTTAGGGACACTCCCAAGTCAGCACATGTGCCGGGGTGTACACTGGCCTAACTGGTGATTAGGATTGCAGTTTAAATATATTTCCTTGGAAATAGGAATTATTTGTACAAGCATTTTGGGTGCCTCTTTCATTTGATGATTCATTTGGTGATTTTTTTTTTGCCCACATGGTTTGACAGTATGAATGAAAAGGCAGGAATTTTCCTTACCTGTGAATGTATTCTTCTCCAAGAAAAGGACACTTACAAGTAGGGAAAAGGGGCATTCTCTCAAGGACTGGGATATACCAGAGTCACACCTCCAGGGCAGGAGAGACGCAATGGACTTCACTGAGGGATAACCTTCAGTAAAACTGTACACCTGAAGGCTGCATCCACTGAGGCCTGATATATAATGGTGGATGAACATATTAGAGGTGGCCCAAGTGGCCGCCCCACAAATTGCCTCTAATGAAGCAGCCCCCTTGAAAACAGCCGAGGCAGCTGCTCCACTAGTAGAATGAGCAGTGATTCCCAACGGAAGCTCCTTGCCCATTGCCTTATAAGCCTCTGAGATAACTAACTTCAACCATCGTGAACAACCATCATGATTGGAACCCAATTTTTGTTGAGTACTGTATCAGAAAGAAAAAGTGGAAGTCAGAAGGCATGGACTAGTGAGCCCCACTTAAGTGATAATGTGTTCCGTGTACAATAGATGAATAGGTTTGAAGATAGGGAATGAGTGACAACTGATTGGGAGATATAGAGAAAAAGGGAATATATAATGTGAACTTTTAAATTCCCTTCTCCCACTCTTTCTCCTCTTGCTGACTGCTAATTAGCTGACTGCTAATGTTTTCTACAGAGATCTGCAACAATTTTTATTAGAATAAATCTTATCTGAATCATATAACTGTAGTGTGCGCCAGTGGCTTAGCCAGGGGGTGTAGTTGCACCGAGCAACAGGCTTTAGGGGGACAACAAGCTGAGCTTCACATTTTAGCCAATTTTAGTGGCTAAAATTGTGGAAATGGGGTATGTATGATTGATAATAGTATCATATTATATTTCATTGGAAAGGTAATTGAATGCAGAATGCAGTGAAACAAACTGCATTGGAATATCTATATTCTATCAAATGTTATGGCCACTTAAGCAGAAAATGGAAACACAAAAGCATATGGAACAAAAAGTGGATTTCTTAACTCAAAACTTTTCCATGAGATTGCTCTTAGAGCAAATGAGATGTACTGTAATTCTGATACTATATGAAACTAACAAGGTGTTAATATGAATCAGCTCTTATTTCCATTTCCAGATATAATACCATTACCCATGCCAACTGGGCATACAGGCACTTCTACGTGGTGCTCCTTTTATATTTATGAGGGAAACAATAAGCATTCCTCTTTGCCCCAGCAGTTTCCCTAACCAATAAGGGGTATAATTTTCTTTTTTTTTACTGAATTAAATATGATTTTGTTGTTGCAGGGAGGGGGGAAAGGAGGACACAAAATCTTTAACTCCAGATAGCAAATAGGTGTTTTAACTACGCCACTGGCAGAGCAAATTGGTGGTGAACTGCTGAGGAGGAGGAAGCAGGTTTTTCCCCAATTTTCCTTTTAAAATACCTGGGGATAACATAACTTTGTGATATCATGTCTGGGGCAATATTTTGAACTTTGCACCAGGCTACATGATCATTAGCTATGCCACTGGTGTGCACAATCCTGGCACAAGCGCTACACTGGCCTGAGTATCGTTAAAGGTACTTGAGTATCCATATAAGGCACTTCTGCATTATACTTGGTTAGGCCAGTGCAAAGGCATGTACCAGCCTTCCCACGACATCGTGGGAATGGGAAAAATGGTGAATTGTTCTGGCCTAAATTGGTTAGGATTCAGTGAGAGAGTTTTAAAATTGTCTTCCTAAGGCTGTATGCAAGATAGTGGGAGGTGTTATCAGTGTTTTACTGGCATTGATTGCTCTAGTTTATAGTGCTCCTGCAGATTATTTTTAAAACTGACAGGGTACATAATATTTTTCAGAATGCTTATTATTCTGATGTGTTTTCAGAGAATCAGCTAGTGTTGGTGCCAACCTGGAAAATTATTGCACAGCTACAGAGGATATTCCTCAGGAGGCCATAACTCATATTTGCACCTGTTGAGAAGGAAGAGTATTTGTAATGTTGTCTGTAATGTAACTGAATATCATGCCTAGCAGTGTCAAAATGCAACATTGGAGCTTTGGTACTTCAGATAGATGGACAAAGTGCCAAGTATTTTTTGCTTTTCTGCCAGAGGGGAAAATATTCATCTGATCATTATCCACATAAAATATAAGGGAAGGGAAATAATACCGTCATCAGTCTAGGCAGAGATTATGTTTTCTGGCTCCGTTCCTGGGCCGTTTGTGAGCAGAGGGAAAAAACCATACAGGGCTAAGCCAAATGCCTTTCCCACATTTGAATGGTAAATTTGCTACACCCTGAATACACCTTTGCCTAACTTTTCCTCCCTCACCTTATGATGCACTGATGCCTCTTCACCTCCTGGTCACACATTCTAGATCCAGCCGTGTCTTTATTCTCAGCCACAAATTCATGCATTTGCTGTCATTTGAGAGAGGAGGGGAACCAAAGAGGATATTGTGGTGGAGTAAATTGGCAGAGGCCTGGACTGTTCTTTGGAAGATGCCCATAATCTCCCAAAAAGCTAGGCCTGAACTATGTTTAAAACACAGATGCACCTTTCATCGTCATTGGTATCCTTCAGTCTTGAAAGACTATGGTATCTTGCTCTGAAATGGAAGTCCTAAAACAATATCTAGTATGGCTAAAAAGGCCAATCTGAGAGTGGCAATCCCTTCCACACCAAGGGCAGATAAGTCTGTCCCTTGCCCAGCCCCCAGCTTTCACTGGTTCTGGGACTGCGTCTTTGCCTCAGCCTGCTGAACGAGTGTCTCTTCGAATTGAAGATGGCCATGCTGTGTCTTTTGTCTCCAAGCTGAACGATCAGTGGTCAAGGTTTCCAAACCACATCCTGCCCCAAGACTTGTGTTTTCTTCAGGCTCTTAGCACAAAGTCTTGGCAGGCCTTGCTAAAACGGTCCATGAGTTGTTGAAGGTCTTCGGCAGAGTGAGCAGTAATGGCAGCATCGTCAGTGAAGAGGAAATCCCATAAGCATTTCAGCTGGATTTTGGACTTTGCTCTCTATCTTGAGAGATTGAAGAGTTTTCCATCTGATCTGGTCCGCAGATAAATTCCCTCTGTTGCATTTCCAAAAGCCTGTTTCAGCATGACAGCAAAAAAGATCCCAAATAAAGTCAGTGCGAGGACGCAGCCCTGCTTCACTCCACTTCAAATGTCAAAGGAATCTGATGTCAAGCCATCAAAAACTACAGTGCCCTTCATTTGATTTTAGCTGTATGTTTTAATTGTTTTTATCAAATTCTTCTATTTATGTTTTTAATTATGTTTTATGGCATAATTTATATTTTATGGCAGCCACCTTGAGTTGGGCTAATTTGCCCGAGAAAGACGGGATATAAATTTTTAAAATAAATAAAAATAAATAAAATTTCCTTGTGAAAGGACCTGATGATGCTGAGGGGCTGAGGTGAGCATCCAATCTTGGGGAGGATTTGAAAAAGGCTGTCCCTAGTAATCAGAGCAAAAGCCTACATGAGATCTATGAAGGCTACAAAAAGTGGCTGTCTTTGTTCCCTGCATTTCTCCTGCAACTGTCTAAGGAAACATACCATATCAGTGGTGGACCTGAGGGCTCGGAATCGACACTGTGATTCAAGATAGATGCTCTCTGCAAGCACCTGGAGCCTCTTCAGTACATCCTGGGCAAGTAGCTTCCCTATAACACTAAGAAGAGAGAAGCTGCGGTAGTTGTTACAGTCACCCGTCGCCATTATTCTTGTACAATGTGACGATATTAGCATCCTTCATCTATCTATCTACAGTATTTATATACCGCTTTTCAGCTAAGAAGTTCACAAAGCGGTTTACAAAGAAAATGGAAAAATAATAATAATAATAAATAGCTAATTAAAAGCTAATGGGTCCCTGTTCCAAAAGGGGTCACAATCTGAAAATTCATGTCCTGCAGTACTCCACCTTCTCACTAACAAAACACAGATGCACCTTTACTTCATGATATATGGTGTATTTCATTGTCTTTATTCATATTCAAAATATTAATGAGACGTTTCTGTATTCAGGAGAGTCCTTGAGCTTATAGTCCTCTTCACCAATAAGTTATGGTGCTAAGTATGCTGGAGGAGATGTGGGGTCTTCCTGGCAGTGTGCTTGTTCATTGTCTATTGAACGAGTTAGTGATGTCAACCTTTGCATCAGTGCCATTGTAGATTGGTGCCTTCCATGTTTGGCTAATATGTGGGCATTTTTAAGAATATTGTGATTTTTTTGTTGAAAACTGGTGAGGTCTCTTTAAAAACTGCTTTTCATTTCATGCTTGCATTTCCTTTTTTGAACCGAAAAAATTGTACTTTTGTATTTCAGATGTTGACTCTGAGCTTTAATGGATGTGAAAACTGCCATGGAAGTCAGTGAGGTTTGTGTATACTTTTTGATAATCTGAAAACTTGCCTCAGTGTCATTTGCTTGCTTCAGAGATCCCTTATCAGCACCTCCAACCTGCAGGACCACTACTGTGTACGGTTTGCTCATCCACAAACAGTAATAGATGCATATGATTTTTTTTAAAAGACGGAAAAATCACTGAACATTTGGAATACATCTGGCACAAGATGGATACACTATCCAAAATAACATTAAACCGAATGACAGAGAACAAATTGATCCTAGGGGTGATTTCTGTTATAACTTCAGTTTTTGTTTTGAACATTTGGAGATATGTTGAAACATATATTTTTTTTATCAACAGCCTTTTTTATTTGATGCATACTGGCATATCTGTTGAGGTTTTGGAAACTATACTACAAATACTGACGGCAACATGGTCAAAAGATGCAGCAGCTGTATCAGGACCTTCTAACACAGAAGCAATCAAACTTCTTTTGTGGGTAAAGAATGGCATGACTATTGGTCAGTAGTACAAGTGAATGATACTGACACTTGGTTTTAGAGAAATCTGTAGAAAAAAGTGTGACATCTGCATGGAATTTAAGTCACTGAGCACAAATCCTATGTAAAGTTTAAGAATTCTTAAAATGTCATGTTATTCAGAGGGCTATTTGAAAAGATTTATCTGTAATTATTCAAACTCTGTGGGCTTCTAACTCTCAGGACTGGGATCCAAAGCACTAAGCATGATGCCCTTGCTTATGAACAGAGAGATTTTCAGTGTTACTGCAGTGGTTGCCTGAGCCCCAAATGGTGGTTCAAAAATTATGGGTCTGTGACCCACCAGTTCGGGTCATGACTCAATTTTTGTTGGATTGTGAAACTGGCAGATTGCGCCATGTGCATCAAGGGATAAAGAAACTGCTATGGAGAATGGGTGGGGAGCACTGCTGCTCAATCACCATTTTATCCAAACCCCTTTGCATTATAAATCTAGTGTTTTTGAAGTTTGAGAAGGACTGACCTAAAAGATTCTTGAAGATTGGGGATCCTCTGAAGCAGCATTCCATGAGATCCCTGGGATTGCCAATGGAAGCAAAAACTAATATGTTGTGTGGAAAGAAGTGTCTTGAGCATATTCATGGGCTTATCTGGATCTCAGATCATGTACATAAGAAAAGTGCTTAACCTCTTGATAAACTGTGACCACATTGTAGATTAGTTCATGGATGGTCCAATCCAATAGTTGTGATTCACTGCTTCTGGGTTGCAAATGGGGATCTGGGAGCACATGTAGTCACATACGTGTGAAATGCCATTGCAGAACCATGGAGGCATCTTGCATGGGAACCAGTAGATCAAGACCCACAAATTGAAGTGGAGGCAGAATGAACGTAACAGCCCAGAGAAATGGGCATAAAAGGGAATAATGAGGGAAGGATGGGACATGTCCCAGGTGGGAGGAGGTAACACCTGGTGCAGGCAACTTTCCCCAGATGCTGTTCCCTCTGATACCAGCCAACAGACCCCCTTTGCCTCCCTGGATTTGTGCAGAATGCAGAGACCTCTTGTGGGTTGAGGGGTTTACAGAGGGGTAAGGGGAAAATATTTTTCCTTACCCCTTTCATGTGTTTGATCAATCCTGCACCCCATAGTTTTGCTGTGGGTCCATGCTGTGGTGGGGAAAAAATGTAGGCCTGAGCTGTGAAGGTGCTAAAATGGAACATCTACCCCAATATGTTCATGTCTTTGGTTCCAAATGGTGAAGTTTTGGGATGTGATCCACATGCTTAATATGATGCTATGTTTTTAAATGAAATTAACCAAGTGCTTCTCTTTTCCTTTTATCTGGAAAACTGGGGAGTAAAGCATGAGTGTGTAGGACAGTTAAGAGAGGAATTAAAGGCTAATTTGATTTGGCATTTTATAGTGTGTAGTCTTATCCATGCCAATTTAAATTTCTTGTCTTCTTAATATAGCCTGTAATTATTCCTTGGGATGTGGACTATTCATGAGGTATCTATTTAAAGTATCTGTTAAGCTGTTCTTGACAGCCTGTGACTGGAGTTCTATAGACATGAATGTAAAGGAAATTTTTTTTCATCATTAATAACTTACGTGAAATACAAAATGCTATCATTACTCTGATATAATTTTTGAGATTTAGAATAGATAATTCAGTGTTGTATAACAAGGATTTTTTTAATCTGAATGAGGCAGCATCATACCACTAGATACACAAAATATTTTCCTAGTGTCTTGTATGGTGCAACATGAATTTATAAGATCAGGGATTGAAACATGAATCCTAAGCCATAATTCTGCCTGCATGTGTGTTCATTGCTACCGATGTGAATAGCCGTAATCCTTAGATGACTATCCGGATCCAGAGTCCGGAAATTCAAATTTATGCAAATTGGGCTATTTTTATATTTTATATTTGGGCAAAATATTTTAAATATTTTATATTTGGGCAAATTGGGCTATTTTAAGGTAAGCATAAACAATATTGGTGTGCAAAATTATTCTACAGATTTCACCAGCTGATCTCTCTGTAGTTGTCACATAAACTTCACAATGCATGGTGATAGAACATACAACTTACACACAACTTACACAATCTTAGGTAAGTCTTTTCAGAAGCATACAGTCATGATTTTTTTTTCACAAGCATGTTCCTAAGAATGCCCTGTTCATTTAATAAAAATTTACTCTCTCGCAATTAGGTTTACCACCTATTGGCAGGATCCTCAGGACTGCTGCTGCACATCCAAGGATATTTTGGATTAGCAGGTCTTGAACTGCAGGCTTCCATGTTACAGATTTTGGCACCAGGGAGAATATTAAAAGCAATTTGTGAAAGGGAATAGAGTAATGGATGGGGAGGCGTCTGCTTAACTTATAAATCCCATTAGTAGAGAGCAGGTCCTTGGAGTAGACATAGGCTACAATCCTAAAGTCACTTTCCTGAGAGTAAGACCCATTGAACACAATGGAGCTTACTTCTGAGTAGACATGATTAGGATTGTGCTTTAAAATAGCTATTTGGATTCCAGCCTTGTGTCTCTAGTGACAGTGAACAGAACTATCCAGACTTTTCATATATAACAAGCAGGATAGTTTCATATAATTTCATATATAACAAGCAGGATCAATATCTTCACATCTTTATTAATTATTCTGTGGGGAACTAGTTCCTTTGTGCTGTGCTATCAGATTTGTACTGCAAATGTTTTTTCTCATTCCTGAAAATGGAATTGCCTTTTGCTGCCCATCACAAAAAAATTGATGGCTAGAAAAAGAAGCAGCCGAGCTTTGGAGAGTGCCCTTTGTATTTGTGGAAGCAAAATTCTAAAATTGCTTCTTAAGAATAATCTGTGGGTAGGGAAGAAGGAGAGTTCCATGTTACCCTCGGATCCGTTTTTGTGTCTAAACATGAATGGAGACAAAGAGAAAAATCAAGAGCCCGTTGGAAGACAGAGGAGTAATTGCAAGTGAAGCAGAACCAGCCATTCTATAGCAGATGGTTTGAGATACTGCTGGGCAGACTTGACTCCTGTCTCAATGTCACTGAAGACTTGCTGCCATGGGGAAGCAGTAAGAAATTCATGAGAACACTTGTTCTCTGGTGGATTTCCCTTACTTCATCCCCCAGTGCTTTGTCTGCAGAAAGAACAGCAAGCCTACAGTCTTTATTATGGATGTATCCACACTCCATCCCCCACTGCGCATCCCATCCCCCACTGCGCAACCTAGTCCTCCATGCACACCCACCCCCCATGCACAGTATCCTCGCCAGTGCAACCCCTCCCTCCGAACAACATCCCCCCCAGTGCAGCAGGCACCAAATTGGCTGGATGTTGGTCAGTCTTCCATGTTAAGTATAGGACAAAAACACGTTGCACCCCTTTTCAGCCCCTTAAGGGTTAAATTTCTCAACATCAGACGTTCATGTGACAGAAGGAGCACACTCCATGAATTTCACACTTCTAGGTCCAAGGGTTGGGGCAGAGCATTCCTCAGTCAGAGATTCGTCAATGGAAAGTATAGGGAGAAAAATGTGTTGCGCCCCATTTCAAACCCTTCTGGTTGGAATTTCTGAAAACTGGTTCTTAGTGATACCATGATTTGAGAGATAAATGGCATAATCCTATTCTCTATTCTTCCACCATGTATTCTCTGGTGGAAGAAGGAAAGAAGTCGCAAGAAGGAAAAGAAAAAGAAAAAAACTGACGTAGGTGCCAATTCTGTACAAATGAAATGTTAATACTATAAATGAAATTTGGAATGTTTGTCCTCCTTCAGCCTTAAGGAGCAATGTGGCCTCCCACTCCAACCCTGAGCCCTAATCCTTGAATTCCCATTCCCTAATGTCTTGGCAAGGAGGTGCATGAACTCTGTCGATAAGCCAACTGTATAACCAATACCTTAACATTTCTTTGTTTATTTGTGTCAGAAGCACATACATGGGGAAAATTTTTTACAAAGAACATTAAAATTTAATTTGATGTCATGTGTCCCAAACTGGGCTAGTTTGACAGCATTTTCCCCTGTCATCATAAGATCTTCCTCTGTGCATGTAGAAAGGCACTGTATGCACTGCAGCAAATGTGGCATTTAGGAAGAGGGAGACCAGATAGATATTACACCTGTTATATAGGGTGGGACAAAATGAATGGGACAAAAAGGCAAGCAACCTTAAATTTTTGTCCTATTCATTTTGAATCACCCTGTATTAATGTCGGTTTCAAACATCCTGTGACCAATCTTTCTGTTTCATTTAAGGCAGGGTTTCTCAACCTCCAGTCTGGAGACCACTGAATGTCCTTGGCAGCCACCTGACAGGTCTGCAAGAGGATTCCTCTAAGTCAGTGGTTCTCAAACATCCTAATGCCGTGACCCCTTAATACAGTTCCTCATGTTGTGGGGACCCCCAACCATAAAATTATTTTTGTTGCTACTTCATAAATGTAATTTTGCTACTGTTATGAATCGTAATGAGAATATCTGATATGCAGGATGTATTTTAATACAGCAACAGCAGGATCTGACTCTCAAGAGAGATAGCTGTGTAAAGCTCAGAATGATTACAGGTCATAGCTGAAAAAGAGGACAAGCTCCACCCAAAATGTAGGACACCCAAGAAAAATGTAGGACATAACAAAATAAAAGCTATAAACACTACATACACACATACACAAAGAGGAAAGAGGAAGCCCCATTGACTAAAATGGAATTTACTTCTCAGAAGATATGCAGAAAACTGGCCTCTGACAGTCCAATCCTATCCTTTTTTCTCAGGGCTTGTCCCCTTTTAAAGTCTTAAATCCTGGAAAAAATTCAATTGTCCTCCTTTTTCTTGTGAGTAGCCTTCTTGTAATTAAGAAATTATTTGTCATCAATGATATGCAGGGTGACCATATGACCTCTTTTTCTAGGACGTGTCCTCTTTTTAAGCCTGTGCCCTAGAATAAATCTTCATTGTCCTCCTGACTACCTGCTGCCTGCTCACAAGGTTAAGGAGGACAGTGAAGATTTTCCAAGACACAAGGCTTAAAAAGAGGACATGTCCTGGAAGAGGACATATGATGATCCTCTCAATCTCTCTCCCTACCCAATGATATATCTGGCAAACAATATAGGGGCTGCAAAATCTCTGGCTGCAATATAGGGGACCTCAAGGGCAAGATCCTATGCCTTTCTACTCAGAAGCAAGTCCCATGCTGGTCAATGGGCCTTTCCTTCAAGCTAGCCTGACGTTACACAACCATACACATTCACCTTTACCTGGGAATAGAGCTATTGACTATAATGGGCCTTCTTGTGAGTAGAGCTGTGGAAGGCTGAGCAGTGTGATGTCCTGTTCACTTTTACCTGGGAGTAGGGCAGGGGTGTCTAACTCATTTTATATAGAGGGCCAAAGTGAGCATTAATGGTTCTCCCAAGGGCCTTATCCTTTCTGCCTCTCTACTCAGAAGCAAGTCCCATTAGATCCAATGGAGCTGTTCCCAGGAAGGTGTCTTTAGGATTGCAGCCAAAATGTCATATAGCCTACATTACATCCCTGGCTACAGGATGCCTGTTCACAAGGTAATGGAGGGAAATGGAGATTTCTTTCCAGGACAGAAGCCTCAAAAAGGAGGACATGTCCTGCAGAAAAGGAAAAGAATAAAAACAGGCTTAACCCCAGAGGGGATGGGACAGGAAATGGGCTTGAGTAGGAGGGAAGAGAAGTTAGGACCATCACCAGCATTAGAAATAAATTTATTTTTGAATACCTGCTGAGCCAGTTTCAGTGTTAGGGCTTCCTTCAGGAGCACTTTGAAGGCCCAGGTGCCCGGGATCAGGACCATTCTGGAAGGCTTGCAGCCCTGCACACCAGCCTAAATGTTTGCTTACTCGTGAGTAACAGCGGCTGTGCAGTTTACTTCAATGGGTCAGTGCAAGCTTGGAGGAGGGAACTTCTTCTGGGGTGCCTGTGGGGCTGCCTTCATTGGATCAGGACCCTTCTGGTGTCCTTGCATCCTCTCAGCCTGCCTTTTCTGACCCCCTCCCCAGACCCCAGACACACACACACACACACATGCCCTCCCCCTGGGGCACATGGGCTGCTACTGCTACTGCTGTTGCTACTGCTGAGGAAGGGCTCTGTCCAGGCCCCATCCCCAGGCGTGCATAGCTCCGTCCCTCATTATTGCAGCCCCCGTAGAGTGGTGGTGCTGGGGGATGGGAGAGGGAGGGGGAAGGAAGAAGACCCCAGGAGGCCATGGGGACTGACGGAGAGACAGGAGGGGGATCCCTGGAGGTGGAGCCCAGCCCAGCTGAGGAGGAGGCAGGCGGAGCAGCCCTCTGCTGCCCGGAGCTTCCCCAGCTCCACACTTGCTTCCCAGTGAGTGGGCTCTAGGAGGAGGTGCAGGTGGGGGATACAGGCAACCACTCTAAAAGAGAGGAGTGACCCCAAGGGGGTCGCAACCCCCAGTTTGAGAACTACTGCTCTAAGTGCCTCTTCCCCTCCTCAGAGCAGGAAGACTCAGTTGGAGGATTGCAGCCTCAGAGCCCAATCCTATGCCTGTCTACTCAGAAATAAGTCCCATTACAGTCAGTGAGGCTTACCCTCCAATAAGAGTGACTTGGATGGCTTTGTGCATTTTCATTGTATCCTACATTGGAAGAGGTTGAAAATCCCTGCTCTTAGTAGACATGCATTGAGACATTGAGCTCTCACCTGCAATCCTATCAACAGTAACTGAGCAATAGCTCTATTTATTGTGATGGGATTTACAGCTGGAGGAGCTGTGCTGTGCTCCAGGTGGGGAAGCCCTCCCTCTAGGTCACCAGAGGCAGAACACTTCCCCCCCATCACTGCACTGGTCCCTGGAAATTTCTTCCCCCCACAGAACCTGTCCCTGGGGCCAAAAAGGTGAAGACCACTGATTTAAGACCACATCCCACATTTCATGGGGACATGAAAGGAGCCTCCCCAATGATTTGCAAGTTGGTTGTTGGATGTCTCCAGGCAATGGTGTTGATATCAACAAATCCTTCCAACCCAGAAGCATAACCTTCCCTTCATTTGAAGATAGTCAGGAAGAAAGCTAAACTGAGTGGTCAAGCATCAACAGACAACAAAAAGCTGATATCAGATAAAGGGAACTCATTAATCATCATTTGTTGATGTGGTGACAAGCTCATTTCGGCAGTTATCCACACAATGCATCACAGAAAAAAATCAAGATAAAACAAGAAGTTTGAATGCAGTGCCTATTATAAAACTGGATACCAAATGAAATATATGATAGTCTGGATTCCTCTGCATTCATTTCAGAAAATTAAAATGTTTTGATTAAGGCAATCCTAATCCCCAGTTAGCCTGGCCTAAGCCCGAGCATAGGACATGTGCTGGCCTGGGAGTGACACCCTTCTCTGCCACTCCTGGTTGAGCGTTAGGCTACTGCACAAACATGTGCTTGTTTCATTATACCACCATGGGAATGGAAAGACCGATGAGTTGTGTATTAGGTTATTACTATATCCCAAGAGCCCAATCCTATGTATGTCTTCTTATATCCCATCAAGCCGTCTTACTTCCAGGTAAGTGTGGATAGGTTTGCAGCCTCAATTTCATTTATGCTTCTTTCATAATCGAACCTGAAAGCAACCATTCAGATATTCTATCTACATATTTCATGGGATGTCGAGAAAGGATAAGGCTTTGTAATTTTCAGTTAGCTCTAAAAATCGTGTTTGCTCCTGCCAAGATATCTTCAAGTTCCCTTTCTTTTGTATTTTTTTACCAGTCCAAAATTTATAACAGAGTATTCCATGGTTATATTTTATGTTTAGAAAACTAAGAGGAAACTTAATGGTTGAGAAAATTTGAACTGTACAGTATAGCTGGATTTTTACTTTCTCTTACCTAAAGTGCTCATTAATTAAAACAGCCATATTTTTCTGCAGTGAAGATCGAAGATAAGATGTTCATCTTAGGTTGTTTAAATGCAGTATGATTCACTGACTCGGACAGAATAGATTTGAACCCTGTTCTTGCACCCTGTCCACTACACATGATTTGCCCAAATATTTTATTTTTAAGTACTGTCTCTATAGCAAAAATTATCTTTCTTCAATTATGTCTATATCTTCCTTAATCTGGACCCCAAATCATCTTCATATTTGCAGTGCTCATAACATGATGGTCTCAGCCAGAAGGGAATGTGTAAACCTTCCTATCTCTGTTTCTTCAGGAACAGTATGATCTATTCCTGCTTGAGGCATCAGGAGCAAAAATGTTGACTCAGACTTCATGGATGCAGATTTGGAAAAAGGCCCTGAAAGATTTTAAGACGAAGAGGCAGAATATTTGATGCTAGAAAAAAAAATATTGCTATCTGCTTGTTAGAATGATGGCAGATTTCAAAAAGAACGAGTTATATAATAAAAAGCCTACACAGCATGTTGAGGGCTCAAACCAGAAATGTTACAAACATTTTAATTTTTTTAACTGACTGTTATTAAGGTGGTCTGGTTTGTTCTTTCTTCCTAAGGAAGAAAAATAGCATTAATTAAAGGTGGTAGAACAGAAGGGTACAGGTGTGTGGCACCTGGAATAGCATTTAAAACATCATAAATGAAATTGGTCCAAAAACGCAAGCTAATCACAAAAGATTTCAGGTGGAACTCACAAGTTCCAGAGTATAACTGCTCACAAAAATTAGGGATAATGAATAAGAAGCCATAAAAAAAGAAGCATTTGATTTTTTTATTTAACAAGAACATCAAAAAAGCAAACAAGTCTGTTGTTTATTCAAATGAGATGAAAACTCAATTATTGTGATTGAGTAGCAAGTGACATATTGGTGGGAGTGAACAGAAGCATGTCATACTGGACAAGAGTGCCACAGATTGACTGTTCAGTAGGGTGTTGTGATAATTCTCGTGGGGCTATCATTCTGACTGGGCAAACAGCAAGGAGTTCCAGTCAGGAAGCAGAAAGGGGGAAGGAGAAGCCTCATGAAACAATCTCCTGCAGTGGGACTACTTCTGAGTAGAACTGCCAAGAATTGGGTTTTCTGGACAAATTCCTAGAGGAAAGGACCATCACAGGTTATAAGCCATGAGGGGTGTGTGTAGTGATGGACAATCTCAAAATGCCAGATGCAGTGGGGGGGGGGGGGGGTACCTGGATGCAGGTGTCATATGTGTTCCCTGAAGCATCATCTGGTTCCGAAGCATCATCTGGTTCCCTGAAGCATCTGTATCGCTGTGTGATACAGGAAGCTGGACTAGATGGACATTTGGCATGATCCAGTGGATCTTCTTATGTTCTTATGGATAAGCCTTACAGCTGACTACCTCCCTCTCGCCACTTCCTTCCCCACTCTCTCCCCATTGCTTACACCCCTCCTGCGCTGTTAACAGATGGTATGGGGCAGCAGGGGTTTTTTTAAACTCCAACGCACAGCTTGGCTGCAGCCCCCTTTTCCCCCCACAGCTGGCTTTTTTAAGAGGACAACGATGATTCGACTTGTGAAGGGGTGACTCAGCAAAAGTACCCTCATTATGATTTTTTTTCAAATTGAGTCGCCAGGGGGCAGTGACTAGACTCAGCTCAAGCCAAGTCATGCTGGATCTTCCCATCCCTGGAAACAGTATATCCAAAAAGGAAGCAAGTGCATTGTACATGCAAGAATTTGCTTTGCAGTATATTGTCTCACTTAGCATTTCTGCAAACACCTGGAGAATATCTTCTGTTTTTAATAAACGGCACCAGATGCCGGTGGAGCTCCGAGAAAGACGTTGAAAGGTTCAACATGGAAAGCAATGGGAATGGTTGATCAAAGTGTGTTCATGAAGCTACGCATGGCTGCATCTCAAAGCCCTGTAGTCATGGAGACTACAGTCGGTAAAGCTCAGGAAAACCCTGGACTGCAGTCTTTCTCAGTGTTGATCCCTTGTCGTACCACGTCTTCCCCCTATTGGAAGTATCTCAACCCCCTATTGGAAGTACCACTCACCTCAACCCCCTATTGGAAGTACCACTGAAAGGAACTGGTAATGACATCACTTCTGGATTGGACGGATTTTCAGGGCAGGGGAAGGTAGAGAGGGGCAAAACTGGGTAGAGGGAAGGCCAGAGAGAGGATCGTGCCCAAGATTTGGGAAGGGACAGAGGCAAAGGCTACCACTGAATCATATCCCCCTCCTGAGCCACCATTAGGTCTGCCAGCTTAGGTCTGTCATTACTTAGGTCTGCCAACTAGGTAGCTGATGCTGATCCATGTAGACCAACAATAAGGTATATCTATACTGGGTAAGGCAGTGGTACTCAGGCATTAAAGCTGTCTGGGACCCCTTGTCAAACTTACTGGGATATGACATCACTGTGATGCCAGAGCTCCTTCATGTCTACTACTACTTGGAAGTAAGTTCCATTGTGTTAAATGAGACTTACTCCCAGGAAAGACCAGTACCAGTTATCAAGATGGCAGATCCCACTCTCTCGTAACCACCCTGACTTGAGGTTGTGACCTCGTAAGTGGGGTCCTGACCCACACTTTGAGTACCACTGGGGTAAGGGACCCAATATTCCCTTACTCCAAGATCTGGTCATCTGGCTGGTGCTCTGGACCCTGGACCTAGAAGTATGAAATTGTTGGAGCATTTTCCTTCTGTGAAAGAAGCTGCCACCAAGAACAGATTTCTAATTAACCCTTAAGGGGCTGAAAAGGAGTGAACACATTTTTGGCTTGTACTTAACATTGAGCAGAGGTGGGCAGATGCCGGTTCAGGCCTACTTGCCTGATCCAGATCTTCCCATTTCCCTGCCACTGGCGAACTGCCAGCGGCAGGGAAAGCCAAAAAGAGGGCGGACCGGTTCGCGCCATCTTTTTGATAATGTGCACTGCGCGAGCGCCAATGTTGGCGCTTGCGCAGTGACTGCCCTGCATCTCCTCCTGCTGGAGAAGACACACAGCGTGTGCGCCAGAGTTGGCGCACGCAATGTGTGTCTCCTCCAACTGGAGGAGACGCACTGCACATGTGCCAACCCCCGGGGTCAGCGTAGTGCGTAGCAACCGGAGAAGATGCACTGTGCATGCGCCAGGGTTGGGGTCCGCCCCTGGCCACGCCCCAGCCCCACCCCCTGACCCCGGCCCCGCCCCCAACTTATGGCAAACCGGATCTTGGGGCTGGCTGGGCCCATCTCTGACACTGAGGACTGATCAACACCCAGCCCCAAATTTTGCACCTGCCCAGAAGGGGTGTCCATGGTTGTGGAGGAATGTTGCACAGGGTGCGAGGATATTCCACGGGATGGCATGTTGCACATCAGGGGATGATGCTCATGAGGGGTTGATGCACTTGGCTGGGAAGTTGGGCATGAGGGATTGATGTATGCAATATGGAGGGATGATGCACAATGGGGGGATGATGCACAGGGGGGATTGATGCGCAATGGAGGTTGTGGGGCAATTGGGGGTGTTGTGCGATGGGGGGATCGCACACAGGGGGTATTTTACTCTTGCAACATGGGTACATTTTGCTAGTTATGTTTATATAGGCCACAATCTTAAACGGGCCAATTGCATGGATTTGCATTTTGGTGTTTTTTTCTTTTTAGAAATACACCTGTGTCCCTGTTGTCATAACTATTTTTGTATGTACTTTCAGTTTTCATACACCAATATGGATGTTGTTTTTTCCCTGAAAATAAAGCTGAAGTCACAATTCTCTCAAAATAGATATTTTGTACCAAGTTGGTATGATTCTTTGGCAAAGTGTTGTTGCAAGTGTGAATTATATTTAGAAAACAATATGAGCTGAAATAGTGTGAGAAACGTCTACTGAAAAAATATTATGTGTAGAATATAAGAACACTGGCAGGCATGTCAAGATTTAGAAGGTATATGTAAATTGTAATCAAGGCTCAATTTCTTCAATGAAGAAAAGCCCAATTAATTATTTTGCTTCTTTTTTCTCTTTCTGGCCATCATGCTTATATGGTCTTGGGTTAATGTTATTACAATAGAGCCAGGTTCATTCAAAAGTATTATCTCTGTGTTGCATTGCTCCTCTCCAAAGCAAATGGGACTGGGTGTGCCATATGCCACATAGCTATTTTTGAAAGATTTATGGTCAAATATTCAAAAGCTCACAAGGCTCTGAGGGTGCTTGAGGGGGATACAGGGTTTCATCTTGACTGTTATTTTGACTGTCCAGTGATTTATATCTTCATGTGCAGATGTTGCTACAAATTGCCTAAAATACTCACCTGAGTGGGACATTGTCTCACTGACTGATTGACTCATCAATGCCCAGCCGAAACCACCAGACCTAGAAGTGTGAAATTTGGAGAGGGTGTTGCTTCTGTGATGTAGGCACATCACAGAACCGATTTTGGGAAATTCAAACTGGAAGGGGCGCAACACGTTTTCATCCCTATGTTTTAGATTGAAGAATTGCTGACTCATCAACGCTCTGCCCCAACCCCTGTACCTAGAAATACGAAATTTAGGGAGGGTATTCCTTCTATGTTGTGAGCACGTTCTAAAAAAAACCAGTATTTGGAAATTTAACCTCTAAGGGGGTGGAAAGGGGTACAGTGCATTTTTATCCTCCACAGGCGTCCTCCACTTTCTGACAGTTCATTTTCTGATGGTTCTGCTCTTTCAACACCTTTCAGTTATACCCAAGACACATTCATTCAACACATGCTCCATTATTTCATGCTCTTCTCTCTCTGATGTTCAAAAGGCTAAAATTGTCTTCTCTAATGTTGATTTGCATGTGACATAGTGATCAAACTGTTTCTGGCATTTCTTTATGACTTTCTTCAGTAAATAACCATCATTCAAATACATAAGATATTCATTGTCCACACATGCCTTTTTTTAAATGTAATTTGTTATGTATTTGAGCTATATTGTATGCTAATAAGTGTTATTTAGTCTTTTGCAAGTGATATTGATGTCTTTTTGATGGCCATTTTGGATTTGCAAGCTAAAAAAGACTGGGTTCCACTTTTCAACCTTTTTAACTTTCGGATGGTGTTCTGGTCCCTAACCTATCCAATAAGTGGAGGATGCGTGTACTTAACATTGAAGACTGACTGATCAATGCTAAACCCCGACCCTTGGACTAAGAAGCATAAGATTTAGGGAGTTTATTCCTTCTTTGATTTAAGGACCCACTAAGAATGGATTTGGTGACTGGTGGTGCTAGAGCACAGTGGTACTTCCTGCCCAGTGTTGCCTGTTGGTGCAGAGTGTCCAGTGGTGCTTGGCAGGAATGCCTGGTGGTCAGTAGGGTGCCAGGTGATTCCCACTGATGCTTGGTGGTGCCCAGTGGTTCCTGCTGCCCACTGCTGCCTTCTGCTGCCCGGTGGTGCCTGGTAGTGATGCCCAGTGACCAGTAGGGAAGCCTGGTGGTGCCCTGTGGTGTCTGCTGCCCACTGAGTGGGGGAGGGGGGGTAATGCCCAGTGGTGCATGGTAAGGATGCACAGTGTCCAGTAGGGATGCCCGCTGCCCATTTATGTCTGGTGGTGCCTGCTGCCCAATGCATTGTGGTGCTTGCTGCCTAATGGTGTCCATTATGGATGCCCAGTGCCCATTGTTGCTCACTGTTTGGTGGTGCCTGCTGCTGCTTGCTGTGGCCTGCTGCCCAATGGTACCCAGTAGGGACTCCAGCACAAGTCCTGTGCTGGCTTAGGGGTGTCACAAAAGTGCTGTAAGGCATTTCTGAGCCACTCTTGGGGAAATGTTTGGCCAGTGTAGAGACATGCACTTGCCTCCCCACATCCCCATGAGAATGATGAGTTGTGCCAGCCCAAGTTAGGATTTTACCCTTAGACGTATATAATACTATGCATGTCTATACATGTTCAGTGGCGCTTACTCTCGGTACAGACTTGCTTCCTAAATTAATCATTTAAGAAAATAAATGTATTGGAAACAATCAAGTGGGATTTGAGGTTAGTAAATGTTCCAATAAAGTCTGCACAGATTCTTCTGCTACTCCTGTCTTTCCAAAAAAGATGATCCCAAAAATTTCCAAAAATTGTGATCCCACACAATTTGAATCCTCCACTTCCCTGTATCTTGAGTCTCCACCTTTCAATTCAGCTTCATTCCAGATTATGCCTCTGAGGTTATGTCTCTTGAAAAACCTGCTTTTATGGACTCTCCTCTGCTAAATACCTTGTGCTGACAGTTCAACAAATTTGGCTTTTTCTCTGGATTTTAAGCCTTGCCCTTGGTATTGTCCTCTATCCTCTTTTCCTTCAAAGGCTGAATACTAAATACAAGTGATCAGCAACCTGGAGGTCATCCACTAAAAATGATGGACCCATTCTAGATCCCTATGACCACCTATGCTAGCAGGAGTTCTGTACTCTTTTTACAGAGGATCCTTTTTCTATGCAGTAGGGGTATGTGCATGGAACTTTTCTCCACACCAAAAATGTGGTATATTCTGCCTGAAAAGAACTCCTGTTCATTGTGCTCAGTGGAGTCCCACAGATCTTTGGAAAGTGTTTGGAGATAGAGATGTTCTTAGCTGGTCTTTTTAAAAAGGACCTCTTTAGCATAATTGGTTCCATAGTTGTCATACTTTAAACTTCATAATCATTAGCCTAGCAGCCTTCAGTCTCAGCTTTGTTATATTAATCAGAACCCATCAATGTCAAATCATGACCCCATGGATTGAGCCATGCTTACTGAAGCTGTAGGCTTGCATGCAGGATTTGTTTTTAGCCAGAGTTTTTGGATGTTATATAGCAAACTGAATATATTATTCATATTGATCGTTTTGTTTTACTTGTAACTTAGAAGCAAAATCTTGTGATAAATACTTACACTTTACATGTGGCCTCCTTCTTTGAGCTATATCCTTTGCCCTTGACTGTGGTATATGATAATGCTGCCACTGAAGTCTGCTAAAATTTAGGTTCTGAACGGGGGATGTTGACTCATCAGATTACTCACATTCCTGAAAAACCTGACTCATAAGCAGAGACATTGAGGCCCTTCCTGACACTGTCACGGAGTCATACAACAGCAGGGATCAATCTGTACCATATAGGACACAGTTTGCACCAAAGCATCAGAACTATATTGTATATTGTATTGAGTAGGCCATTGTGTGCTGGCTATTGATGTTGTTGGGAAACCAGAACATGTAATCTGTACTGTACATATTCATTTTGATATGTCCTGACTTTAACTTATTTGGAAGCAGAGTTTGTTTAGGTGGTTTGTGAAAATCCATCTTTTGGGGATGGCTGGTTACATGCATGTATGCACATACGATGGGAGGATCAGTTGCCTTTATGTACCACCAAGAATGTTCCCAGGAAGGATAGCTGTGCAGTTCCACGGTCCTCTTCCCCAACAGATGCTGTGGGAGAGGCAATTTTTCCCATTGTTGCTATGAGTCAAGAGGAGAGGGCAGGATTCAGCATATGAATGTTTGCCTGATTTGGAAATGGTTAACACCAGGCATGTCAAACTGGTGGCCTGAGACCCACATGCAGCCCTTTGCAGGCACACGTGCGGCCCTCGAGTGATCTCTCCACCCACAGAAGCAGCTCAGTAGTGGTGGCAGCACAGTTGATTTTGAGCCAGAGAAAGAGCCCAGCAGGAAGGAGGGCTCATGCACAGCAGCAGCAGCTTCCCAGGGCAGGAGAAAGAGCCCAGGAGAAAGGAGGGCACTTCTGAGTAGACATGTAAAAAATTGGATTGCGGCCCTCGGGAGACACCATTAATGCTAATACGGCCCTCTGTATGAAATGAGTTTGACACCCCTAGTTTCCTTCCTTCCTATCTTCAGAAAGAGGAAGGAAGAAATCATAACACAGTCTTTGCTGCTAAGTTTGAAAAAGAAATTCGTCAATCTCTTCCCATGTCCTATGCATGTCAAGTAAGAAGTAAGTCTGTTATAGTCAATGGGACTTGCCTGCATATGGCCAGAGCAACAAGGAGCAGAGTAAAGCTGTTTATACATGTACAGTTAGCAGGTAACTTTGGAAGGCAATTTTGAGTTCTTAATTTTGCAAGAATAAAATGTCTGCACGTCTAGACTGTCTGAAGCCTTTAGAGGCAGTGGGCAGACATTGCCACTATGGGCACCAGAGGGCACTGGAACACAGCTTTGGACCCCAGATTTACTTATCCACTAGTTTTGCTATCCACAGGGTGTTGGATCTGACAGTCTGAGAGCAAACAGACAGTGCTTTTTCCTACTGCAGCCATTATAAAGTAACTAATAAAATTAGTCACTTGTTTTATGTTTCTAGATACTTTTATCTAAGACAGATGACTACTGATGGGGAACATAGAGAAAAGTGCAATAGGGGTTGGATTGATATTCATTAGACTATTTCAAGCTCTCTAGGCACTATCTCTTTGCTGTGTACCCAGCAGCAAAGCTAGGTGCATAAGATCCTTCACTCTGTGCAACGCAATATCATACATTACCTGCATCACAAATAATCACACATACAACATTTTTTGTAAGAGAGGGATGTGAACTTGTCTGAGTCACAGGAGTTGTTACAGGGAAGTGAAATTGACTCTCATTTTACTTTCACAGATGTCAGAGCACTTTTATTCAAATATGCTGCCATTTGACAAAGGGTAGTGCTGTGTTACTGCAAATCATGACATTTAAACAGTGACATTGAAAACCAATTGAAGAGGAAAATTGCTTTCAAAAGAGATGTGCTTGAAAACTGAATGCATTCTTTTGCCCACATTCTGTGTGCCTCCATTTCTCCGCTTTTAGTAGGGATAAGCAAAATCTCCAAAATTATTCATTTTGTATCTCTCTCCATTGCTTTGTTTTGTGGCCTAATTCATTTCATTGGCTCAAATTTGCTTCATTTTGTGCCTTCATTTAGTGACTAATTTGGATGGTTGCATTGTTTCAGAATTGACTCACCATTTATTTATTTTTCATTGAGGCCAATTTACTTGAACCTCACAGGTAATGTAGTCATGCCCCGGATGAGGTCACTGCATTATTTCCGAAAGATGCAGGAACTCAAGAGCTTAGTCATAAAAACAATATTACAAGCTCAAGCTTATAATTATGTTTTGTCTCCCAGTTTGCGCCAAAGACACTGGAAATGCAAGCTGACCTTAGAAAAATTCCCCTGAAAAAAATTCCCAAAAAAGAGATGTAAAAATTTGTAAAGAAATTAAAACTGCAATAAAGCTTCAAGTACTGAGTCAGTGCAAATTGAGATGGGGAATTTTCTGAGACAGTTGTGTTGAATCTACTGGGTGAATGGGTCTGGATCCTGGGTACACACACAAAAATTAAAGTATAACATTGACAGGGTAATTCTGGTGGGAAGAAATGAATAATTTGGGAACAATGAAATGTGAAGGGATTTATTGATTTAAGAAACACACCACAGTTCCCAAAAACGTGCACTATGAGAAAACTCGCACAGGACTGTGTTAGACCCATATCAACATTCACAGTGACTGGACCAGCATGAAAGAAGCATCAAGTAGCTGCTATGTGCCTCATTGAGAATTCAAAGTTGTCAATCATACTGACCCTTGCCTGGCCTCCTCCTTCTCCTCTCCTAAGGGACCTTCCATAAAGCAAGACAAGGATTCAGGCAGTTAAAAGTCAAAGCAGCCAACCATCTGAAGCTGATTCAGATAGCTCAGCTTTAGCTTGGAGTTGCTTCAGAGGGACATGGCTTCATTTGGGGCTCTGTCTGACACATAGCTCAAGCTTAAGTTCATGACTTTCTCTTTTCTTATCACTTCTTTTGTACACTGCTTCATCTGCCTCCACCTCTCAGGTCTCTCCTGCCTTCTTTTGCTTTCTTCTTTTCCTAGACCTTCCTGGCTCTTTGTGTGCTGCACATATGTGTGTGTGAGAGAGACAGTGCTCCCATCTGAGTTCCAGAAAGCACTTTGTTGCCACTCCAAGGTGAGATTGATTGATAAAAAGATATGTGCCAAATACTGTAGATGGAATTGGTTGATGAAAAAGATATGTGCCAGGCAGGGGCGTCAGTAGGGTGTTGTGGGTGGTGCGGTCTGCACCAGGTGATGAGTCTAAGGAGGGTGACTGGGGGACCTAAAAACTGCAACTTCATGATGGTGCATCAAACACCATCATGTCATATACCATTGAAATCATATTGAAGAGCAGAATGCAATGCAAAAATCCATTTTGAAATAGCACGTTCCTATCAAATGTTATGGCCAAAAAACTAAAAAAAAACCCAAAAATATGCATTGAACTATATGCCTTGGCTGGAGTGGAAGGTCCACCCACGAGAGTACAAGACTTCCAAAATGGTCCTGATCAGGGATGTTACTAGGGTGTTAGAAAGGAGGCACCCTTGAAGGCACCCATTGTAACCTAAATGACTAAAATCATGGTTTGTAGAAATAATCCCATCATGTTATACACCTTTGAATGCATAATTTACAGCAGAATACAGTGAAACAAACCACTCTGAAATATCTTTATTCTATTACAATGTGTGTCTAAAAAAACCAGTGGTGGCGGGGCAATTGCACAATTGCACGCCCATTATTCATTTTGTTGTCCCACAAAAATTATGGGGGTGACACGCTGGCCTCCTGCACTGGGTGATGCGAACCCTAGTGACACCCCTGGCACCAGGGTTTGCGTTGGCTGAGCTCAGCTAATACAGGGGTCTGGGAAGGCATGGAGAGAAAAGGGCGGAGGTGGGAGGAAGTTGTTTCAGGACATGATGGTGGTGGCTGGAGGTCTTTCCTGGGGGAAAATGGGCAGGGAGCTGGAGCAAGGGCTAGGTTCTTGTGCCAGATCCTAACCCCATTCCTGGGCAGCCTGGGCAGCCTTATTTATAATTTTAAGAGGCGATGTTTTTGAGAATTATTACAGAAATCTTTTGATTCAGAGATTGTTGGTGGGAAGTATGTATGCTGGAAAGCTAACCCACTATCTTTCTCGCAATTACTGCTGTTAACTCTCTGAACAACATCCTGATAATTACATGCTTGCTGAACCTTCACCTCACTGTTGTAAATTTTGATTGCTGCTGAGTCAAAGTGCCTGTAAAGAGACTCAGGCACCTGGAGTTGTGGATTATGGACAATGCTGTATAAAGCTGAGCAATTAATATGTCTGATTTGAGCTTTCTGAAAATGACCTTGTCTGATTTTTCTTCCTAACTCACATCTTTATCAATAACACATGAAACATTGCTTTTAATTTGGAGAACAGCAGTTTAGGGCCTTCCCTTAAATTATCTTTAATTATGGCAAATCTGTCTCAGGCAGTAAGGATTTTTCCTCCATCCACAACCAATAAATGCCAGCACTGAATAAAGTATATGTGCTTCCCACACTAGTCTTTAAAATATGTTGATTAACAGCACTAAAGCAAGCAGTTCTTCATCTTGATGTTACAGCATGTGATAACCACATTTTCTTTTTAAAAAATACTCTGAAACAACCTTGTTATAGCTTGTTTTCTTCTTGAAATCCATCAGTCTTGAAAGACTATGGTATACTATTGTGCTCGATGCATGCAAAGCACAAAGGCCTGGGTAGATTGATATGGAGGATAGGCTGTTACTCAATTAGCAAATCTCCCCTCTCCACGCCACTGAAATAGTCCAATGGAAAGGCAGAGCCGATATGATTCCAATGGAGTCCAATGGAAAGGCAGAGCCTCAGAGCTGGGCTAAGGACAGGAGCTCAACCTATCTTGTGGGGACCCGGGTCTCGAACCCTGACCTGCTGTTAACAGGCAAAGTGTCTTAGCCACTTGCGCCACCCACAGCCTGGCTTGTTTTACAGTCATTTTATAAGTCAATTAGTTTCTGGATTCAGTTAAAGTGGTTCCCAAGCTTTAAGCTATGGCTCCTCACAGCCAGCCAGGTTTGTATGTGGGATCTGTGTGTGGCAGTGTGGAAGGTGTGCTTTATCAATGTTCTAGTGCTGCTCCTCGTCAGCAGCTTGGGAATGTTAAAGTTGCACAAAAAGACAAAGATTCCATTGAGCCCATGGATAGCAGTGACTCCATTAGTGATTGTGAAAGAGCACAGTCCTAACCCATCTACTCAGACGTAAGCCCCATTGTGTCCAATGGGTCTTACTCTCAGGAAAGTGTCTTTAGAATTGCAGCAAAGTCATCCCCCTCTCTGTAATTCTCACACCAGCCATGAAGGTTTTCAAAGGTACAGTACAGTTTAGTACTGTACAGTATTTTCTTTACTGTAATGTTGTGTGTTACTATATATTACAGTGTTTTGTACTGTGTTATATAACAGTGTTTTGTAATCATTTTTATAAACCGTTAATATATTTATATGAATATTTTTTGGGTTGTGAAACCAATCGTCTGAGTTTCCATTATTTCCTATGGGAAAATCCGCTTCACGTAAAGAGTGTTTCACATAACAAGCATGCCTCCGGAATTAATTAAACTTGTTACGTGAGGCACCACTATATATATAATAACTAGTGAAAAGCGAACCCTTGTTTTGGGAATAAAATTCCTCCATACGCCATTCCCCCATGGTGCATCAATCCCCCCATGCGCAACATTCCCCATGTGCAAGAACCCCCACATATGCATCAGTCCCCTATGCGCATCATCTCCCCATGTGCATCAACCCCCCATGCGCATCAACCCCCCATGCGCAACAACTCCCCATGCGCATCATCTCCCCCATGCGCATCATCTCCCCCATGTGCATCATCTCCCCATGTGCAACATCCCCCCAATGTGCATCAACCCCCATGCACATCATGTCCCCATGCGCAACACCCCCCCATGCGCAACCCCCCATGCACAGCATCCTCCCCAGTGTAACTCCTCCCTCCGAACAACATCACCCCCACTGCACTGGGCACCGAGCACGAAACTGGCTGGATGTTGGTCACTCTTCCATGTTAAGTATAGGACAAAAACACGTTGCCCCCTTTTCAGCCCCTCAAGGGTTAAATTTCTCCACACTGGTTCTTGGTGAGTGTTCCTGTGACATAAGGAATACTCTCCCTGAATATCATACTTCTAGGTCTAGGGGTTGGGGCAGAGCATCCCTCAGTCACCGATTCTTCAACGCAAAGTAGGGAGGAAAACGCGTTGCGCCCCATTTCATCCCCTTTCGGTTGGAATTTCTGAAAACTGGTTCTTAGTGCACCCCTCCAACACGGAAGGAACACCCACCCCAAATTTCACACTTCTAGGCCCAGCGGTTTTGCCAGGGCATTGATGAGTGAGTGAGTGAGTGAGTCAGTGACTTTTCTCTTTTATATATATAGATAAAATGGCAATATGTTTATGTTATGATTTTTACCTAATTGTACTACTTTATACAACAATGGGTTTATATTACATTTTAATTACAACATAGTAAACTGTTAAACTAAATACAGTACTGACCTATACTTATACTTACAAAATACCTTTATTTACTTGAATCTAATGCACCATCAGTTCTAATGTGCACTTTTATTTTGGAGACTAAATTCAGCTGAAAAAGGTAGATTCTAGTAAATAGGGTACTAGTGAGGCCAATCTTACAACACATAAAAAAAGATTCTAAATAATCTATTGAACAGATCAACAACAAAGCAGGCCTCCGTCAGTTTTGAAAGACTATGGTATCGTGCTCGGCACTGCATACGAAGCACGAAAGCCTGGGTTGGATTGTTATGGAGGATAGGCTGGTTAACAGGCACAGCGTCTTAAACGCTTGCGCAACCCACAGCCAACAACAGTATTTGTATATCGCTTTTTAACAAAAAAGCCCACCTCTTTTTCCAGATAGGTTTCCCAGTTAGTGAGATCTTTTTTTACAGGTCCAATAAGAGTACTTCCATCTTCTGAAGTGTGATGGGTGGTCATGTGCAACAGAGCCTTTCCAGTCATAGCCTCCTCTGTGGAACTCCTTATTCTTGCAGATTCATCACACTTCAGCTCACCGCATGTAGACAACAAGTAAATGCACTTTTATTTTCTGAAGCTTTTAATGATATCTGATGTTATTTATTTTATTGTTATTTGCTGAATAAGTGCCCAGATCAATAAAATTTTCCTGTGCTGGTACAGTTGTGCCCATGGGCTGTGTGTTGTATGCTGCGGTGGAGAAGCAGTCACTGGGGTCTCCTTAAGGTATGAGAAAATGTGTTCTTTTACCACAGTGTTGTGGTACACTGGAGCCAGAAGGTTGTATAGGATTGGGCCCAAAGTTTAAGATTTATTGTTTTTGTGATTGTGAATGTTTGTAATGCTAACATGTTTCCAAATTTCTTCTAGCCATCTTGAGCATCTTTGGTGGGTGGAGACTGTAAATATCTTAATATTATCTTATTTGATAAATATTCTAGGAATATAATGGGGCTTGAGGTTCTAGGAATGAAATGGGGCTTGAGATCAGTGCTAATCTGAAACAATTTATATTTGCTGTCTGTTTCCTAATATAAAAGGGAAAAATTAATGCAGCTTTTCATACAGCACCTCAAAAATATCAGCTAAAGGGGAAGAAAAGGGAGCAATGATAACTTCAGTAATGTTCAGAAAGTGAGAAACTCGCCTCTTTTCTATTTCAAAACTATCAACAACTCTGACATTTCATAAGTGTGCTTTCTCTCTCTCCCTCTTTCTCTCACACACAAGAACACACCATTTTTCACTCTCCCTTTCTGGTTGGCATTTGAGGTGTGAATCGCCAAGCCCATCTGTCCCAATATTAACAATAATTCACGGTTGCATGAGATTTGTACATGCTGTGCAGTTTTTTGGAGGAACAGTTAGTTTCTCCTCTTCGGTAGGCCTCTTTCTTGCAAATAGATTGGCTTCTGAGCATCCCTAGGTCTATGACTTCCTCGATCAGTGATTTTCAACCAGTGTGCCATGGCTATTCCTCAGATGTGCTGTAGGAATTTGGAGAGTGTCATTAATTAATAGGAAAATTGGGGCATTTGAACAGCCTGGTGTGCCTTGTCAATGGTAAAAACAACTGACAGTGTGCCTTGACAATTTCCAGTGCCTTGTTAGTGTGCTGTGAGATGAAAAAAGTTGAAAATCACTATTCTAGATAGTTGCACAACAGTTCACGTCCATCCATTGCTATTTATTATTGAGAGAATTCCTTCCTGCATCCACCCCACTTAAAGTCTCCTGCTTCTTAATTTGGCAGTTAAAATCTCAAGTAAT
Source organism: Cryptoblepharus egeriae (assembly GCA_030015325.1). Classification (NCBI taxonomy): domain Eukaryota; kingdom Metazoa; phylum Chordata; class Lepidosauria; order Squamata; family Scincidae; genus Cryptoblepharus; species Cryptoblepharus egeriae. The sequence continues at coordinate 37,542,810 of JAREYC010000005.1, forward strand.
AATAACTGACATACAGATTCTTGTCTGAAAGGCTATCAGGTTGCTGACAAACTTATGGCCTAATCCTGTTTAGTGCCAGCTGGTGGTGTGCAGTGCCACTGAAGCTGCATGCGCTGCATGGACATGGGTGGCAGAGAACCACACAGTGCAGGAGAAGTACGTAATAAAGAAAAGTTTTATTTACTGGTACATCTCCTTAGGATGCCTTAGGGTTCCCAAAGGAGCTCCTTAAATCTGCTGCAGCTTCTGTGTGTGTGTGTGTGTGTGTGTGTGTGTGTGTGTGTTAAAATTAGGTATGTACCACTGCCACCAAGGTCTGCCTTCTCCCATCAGAGGCCCACCCTAATCTGTTCCAATCTGCTCCTGCAACCAACTTACTTGTGGCACCAGCCGATCTGGAGACCTCTGTCATCCATGCACATACTTCTTGGTCTTTTACTGGCAGCTGCACCAGGGCAGTTAGTTATGGCCTGTCTTGTTAATTTCGGTTTCTTGATCAATTAACAATCAGAATGTGAATCATTGGTGAATAAAAGTTTGACAAAAACCAAATTAGAGTAAAAGTATTAATTCACAAGCCAAACATAAAAATAATACAAAGTGTAGTGAAAATTGACACAGGAGTTTCAGTTTCCTCTTTTTTCCAACTGTTTGGACCTTCCTATTCCCTAAGGAGGCTTGTCATGTGTTGGGGCTAGGTGGCCAATGACACGTCAAAAGGATTACTTTCCACCATACTGGACCACTCCGCGACGGAGTAAGACAGCGGGCACCGGTAAGTAGAAATGGAAGGTGAGCTTTACTGAGGTATACTACTCAGTTACAAACTTGTTCTTTTTATCACTTACAACAAGACTAAGAACATGGAACAGTGAGCTTTGTCCTAGTTGCTCAGCTTGAGGTCGTGTGGCTGAGGTACAGTCCTCCTGTGGCCTAGGCAGGGCTCTGATCCTGGCTTAACCATTCTCTTCAGTGGCCACTTCCACACCTCCACTAACTCCCCCTCAGGGTGCTGCTTCTTGCCTCCCTCACTCAAAGCTTCCAGGGTAGAAATGAAGGCTGCAGGTTTTCCATAATCCCATCAGTCACAGGGTGACCAAATGACCAGAAAAACTGGATTTGTCCGGATTTTTAGCCTCCTGTCTGGGTGTCCTACATTTTGGCTCCTTTGTCCTACGTTTTGAAACTTCACGATAGTGCACAGTACCCCATCATGCCATATGTTGTTGGATTCATATTGAAGAGCAGAATCCACTGCAAAAATCAGTTAGGAGATATCGCCTTCCAATCAAAGGTTATGGTCAAAAAACCAAAAAGCAAAAACAAAAAATTACACTTTTTGGCAATTTTTTAAAGCGGGTAGGAATTTTGGCCTGGGATTAGGAATTTTGGCCCTGGGGTTCAGGAATAATCTGGACACCCTGATCAGTCAGTAACCTGGAGGAGTGGAGGCAGCTCCAGGTTCAGCCTGGTTCTTGTTCTGCAATCCCTTCAGCACCATTCTCCTTTTTCTCTCTATTCTTCCTCTACCTTCCTTCAGGTTCTTTCTCCTTTCCTCCTCCCCTTTTACTCTCCTTTCTTCTCTTCCTCAAACCAAAACCCTCTTAGCCCATCTGTATTTCCTCAGGTGCCTTATTTTGTCCTTTAATGTATGTTGTATGCGGCTTTATATGTTGGCTGCTTTGTTTATGGCCGGCCAGCCTTTGCAGCTGCCTGGTTTTTAAGGAGACAACAAGAGAATTTGGAGGTATCTCCAAAGAGGAGCTGTCTCCAAATACAGCAGAATAAACAAGGGTTGTGGTCAGTGGTGGGCACCAGCAGGTTCGCACCTACTCCATAGAACTGGTTCTTAACAAGAGATAGTACATATAAAGTTTAAAAATAGCCATTTAAAAGTGGCTGCCAGATGGACAGAGAACCGGTTCTTAATTTCTTTGAAGCCCATCACTGGTTGTGGTTAAAGCAGTGCCTGGCATACTGTATGCCGTGGTTTGTCTTCAGGTTTGGAGAGTCTATTCGTAGGACAATTACAGGATTTAAGTCCCCTACCAGCAGCATGGTATACTATGTCAACTGTAAAAATAACCGATGTGCGTCTTGACAATTTTAGTACCTTGTTGGTGTGTCATGAGGTGAAAAATATTGAAAATCATTATGACACCCTCCTTCAGTGTGGTTTTCCCAGTGTGGTTTTCCCATCTATCTTCAGAGTTTTAGAATGAGATGGGTTTGAAGTGGCTGTTGGTTGTCAGACATTGCACCCTGTGCCTGTCAATTAAAGCATGTAGTATAAATGGCACAAATAGCATCAAGAGATTCAGACTTATTAGAATGTCCTCAACTATTCTTTAGTGTTCAGATCATGGAGAACTATAATTCAAAATGGGCAGAAAACTTTTTAACCTACTATATGATGAATTCTATGCAACCGCCATGCTTATAGTTCAGGGCAGGGATGGGCTTCAAAGAAATTAACAACCGGTTCTATGCCCATCTGGCAGCCACTTTTAAATGGCTATTTTTAAACTTTATATATCCTATCTCTCATTAACAACCAGTTCTACAGAGTAGGTGTGAACCTGCTGGAGCCCACCACTGAATGGGTTCCTTGTTAAAGATGCTCAAACACCAGTGACTTTTTTAGTGAAAATTAGTCATCCTTGACCATAAAGGTTTTTCTTTTCTGTTTTACTGAACAGCATATTATAGTATTTTATTACAGTAATTGTGTTCTGTATTACATTATAGTGTTTTGAATTTGATTACAGTGTTTTGTCATCATTTTTACTTTCAGTTAATATTTTTATATGAATATTTTTGGGTTGTGGAAACAATCGTCTGAGTTCCCATTATTTCCTATGGGAAAATCCATTTTGTAAGAGAAACGATTTGTAAGACAAAAAATGCTTCCAGAACAAATTAAAATTTTATACGAAGAACAATGCTGACCTGGCTGCAGTCCTATACACACTTACCTGGGAACTCAATGGGGCTTACTTCTGAGTAGACGTGCTTAGGATTGTGATGCTAGTTGTTTTACAAATAATTTTTGAACTTCTTTCACATTTGCTAGGCACTTTGGGAAGATTTTGGGTGAAAGACATCAAGTCTAGTACTGAGGAGTATATTAAATATGAATACCAAGGAAGAGAACACATTCTGTTTGAGTGTCACTTCTTCCAAGTGCTTCAAACAACCCACACACCTACAAGCTGTTCTAATTTCTTCCACAAGGAGACCTGAACTAAAAGATCTTTCCATGGATTTTTGTCAATATGTGTTGAGCAAGAGAAAATAAGAGAATAAAAATGAAAGAAAAAACCAAAAACATAGAAAAGAAAGAGCAAAGATGAAGATGATATCATGTGAGCCAGTATATCTTAGGTTTGGTTATCTGTCTGTCCCATATGCAGATAAGATTATTAATAGGACTGCATGAAGGAGGTGTCAAATGAAATTGAGGAATCTGTTAGCCTGACAATAAAGCTTTTAACCTGTTGTGAAGATGTAGTTCATTCTATACTGTGGATTACTAAGCGATAATGATATACCCACTTTTCTTTAGTTGCTACATGCTATCCTTGGCAAACATGTTATTTTTAACATTCTGAAAGTGTTATTCCTAAGGAGGTGATATAGATCTTTGTATTTGAAGTTGGGACCAGGCTTATTACCATAAAACAACATGAAGCATTTGTTTCAGGAAGCATATTCCAGATAAAGTGCATTTTCTTGTGTTTAGTCTTCCAGCGGTGGGTTTCAGGGGGTTCTCTCAGGTTCTATAGAACCCTTTGCTCATGAGTGCCTGGTTCTGAGAACCGTTACTAATGGGACACAGAACCTGTTGTTAATTTAGGTTATTAGGACATAGAACCTGCTGTTAATTTATTTGAATCCCACCACTGAACCCATCTCTATGTGTGTGAGATCTATCTATGCAAACCAGATTTCTGCCTTGATGCAAAAGGGGCAAGATCAGTGGTGGGCTCCAGCAGGTTCGCACCTACTCTATAAAACCGGTTGTTAATGAGAGATAAGACATATAAACTTTAAAAATATCCATTTAAAAGTGGCTGCCAGACGGGCAGAGAACCGGTTGTTTATTTATTTGAAGCCCATCACTGGGCAAGATCCTATGCTGTCTCCTCAGAATCAAGTCCCGTTGTATCCAGTGGGGCTTACTCACAGAAAAGGGATGGAGTGGGATCCAGGCAGGAAAGGTGGTGGTGGTGGGGGAAGAGGGGCAGTTGTGGTGGATTCCAGGCAGTGGGGGCTTCCTTGGGGGGAAGGGGTTTCTATTGAGGGGGTCCAGGAGGGGGTTTCCCTCCTACCTGATGGTGACTGCTGCAGGGGCTCAGCTGGCTGGCTTGAGGAGACTGCATGAGACTGGGTGGGAAAGCTCAGACATGCTTGCTTGGAGAGTCTCAGAGGATGATGCTGCCTGTATGTCCCTCTAAGTGGATGGTGCAGGTTCTGCATGCTGGAGGAGAGGTCCCGTCTCAGCCACCGGAGCCCGGCCAATGGGGATTCGTCTTACAAAGCCCTTTAGTCTGATAAGGCAGAATCCCATAGAAATTTTAGTTCATCTTTCAAAGCATTAGTCTTCCAGGGCGTTCATCTTGCAAGGTACCACTGTACTTGGCATGAGGAAGAGAGTGCTTAATTTCTGAAGTTTGTGGTCTGTATCTAAACTGGCTGCTCATTTTGACAGACTAAACTTGTATCTTGATGTATTCAGCAGGTGCATAATATTAAGTGCAAGAGGACCATTTGCTAAATTCAGAGTGGCTCTGTGCTTAAAACTGAGAACGGTCTTAAGAGGATTACAGGCAAGTCCTCAACAAATTGCAAGAGCAAATCTATAGCCTAGTGTTTTGGCGTGCTCACTGTTTCCTGATTTAATAGTGTATTTATTTAAATCTAACTGGCACCTTTTTTTGAATTTCGTTTCCAAAATTGGGATGTACCTAAGATTCAATTGTGCATTAGATTCAAGTATATATGATTATAAGTATAGGTCAGTATTTAGTTTAACAGTTTGCTATATTGTGATAAAAATGTAACATAAACCCATTGTTATATAATGTAGGGCAGTTAAGTAAAAACTAAAACATAAGCCTATTGGCATATTATTATTGTCTACAACTTAATGTTGTATGTAGTAAAATTAAATTTTGCACCTGCTTTGCAGCTGCACATTACAATCACTAGTAAACATTTTTAAAATCTTAAGTTTTTAAAAATTGGGGTGCGCATTAGATTTGGTGGTATGTTAGATTTGAGTAAATACAGAATAAATATCTGAAAATATTTAATTTTCAAAAATAATCTCATAAGTGAATGTACAATTTTGGTGAGTCATGGTTGATTCCTGAATTAATATGACATTGTACAATACTGTCCAACTTTCTAATGCTGGTGCAATCTCAGTGGTAAGGGAACAAAAAGAGGCCTCTGTGACTGTCTCTCTATCATAGTATTCAGCATGGCAGAAAGTTAGATACAATAGGAATGTGAGTCGTATAGCTGCAACGCTCCTTTTCTTTCTTTTGTTTTGAGAAAATAGAATCGGGATCATAGATAAGCAAAATGCAATAAATTAAACTTTAAAAATCAATTTAGAAATACTAACCACATTAATTTCATGATTTGTTTCCTTCTATATATTTGACAGAATAATTTGGTTCCGATTGGAGTTGCAGACTACTTTGACAAGTATTTGACGGTTACAACAGTCAATATTTTAGTAAGACATTTCTAAATAGTAAAACTTAGCCTAGATGAAAATAGATTTTGTTTTGTGATAGTGAGAGAAAGCGTCCTGAGTTTATGTCAAGGGACAATGACTACCCTTTGAAATTAAAGCTTGTTTTGTTTTGCTTGGAGCAAGACTCTTGTGTCCCCATTAAGGATCCGAAGATGTTCATTTTGCTTAAAATAAATCAAGCAGAAAAGCATGTTAACCCTACGAATACTATCAGGGTCAATGTTGACCCGCTAGGTCAAAATGTTGTGTTTTTTCTGAAATTTATTATTATTACCTGACAAGGCTTTCTGACTTTTTTCCTGCTATTCAGACAGTTACAATTCCAGAAGCATGAAGCTTTTGAATATAAAATTTTTCTGCAAATTCCAATTTATACATAGGATACCAATCGGGTCAAGGTCGACCCATGTTGCCTTTCACTGGTTATTCAATATTTTGCTAGCTAAAACTGTACTAAAAATCATTATACTAATTATACTAATTATAATCATAATTATACTAAAACTTGACACAACATTTATTCATTATATGTATATTATATGAACATTGTATGTACCTAACTATAGTACAGGGTCGCACGGGTCAAAATTGACCCGTGCAGACCTGTGCAGTCTGTGCAGATGATAATAATTGTACTAAAAAATAATTATTTCACAATAAAAATAATTATACTAGAACTTGACACAACATTTATTCATTATATGTACATCATATGTACATTATGCCCGGGTTCTTTTACCAACATCTTGGCCCATCCGGAAAATTTTCTGGATTGGGCACAGGTGTTGGTAAGAAAGAACCTGGTGTTTTTCCTGTTCCCAGAGATGGTAATCACTGCAGATCAGCAAGTGGGCCATCTTCTTTGATGCCTTGCCAACATATATTCATTATATGTGCCAATACTTTCAGTATTCAGAAGTATTCCAGTATTCGGAAGTATTCGGACATATAGTCCGGATGGGCACAGGTGTTGGTAAAAGAAAGAATCTGGTGTTTTTCCTGTTCCCAGAGATGGTAATCACTGCAGATCAGCAGGTGGGCCCAGTAATCCATCTTATTTGATGCCTTGCCAACATATATTCATTATATGTGCCAACACTTCCAGTATTCGGAAGTATTCCAGTATTCGGAAGTATTTGGAAAAATGTCCAAATGGGCACAGGTGATGATAAAAAAAAAACCTGGTGTTTTTCCTGTTCCCAGAGACACAACATTTATTCATTATATGTATATTATATGAACATTGTATGTACCTAATGTACCTAACTATAGTACAGGGCAGCACGGATCACACTTGATCCATGCTGTCTTACGGGGGGCAATAAATTTTTGGTATGTCTAGGGCTAGAGCAATTATCTTTTATGCTTGGTGCAACAGACTTTTGAATGATTTTTTTACATCTATATGTTGCAACTTCAACATGAGACCCATTCTGTGAGATGGTGGAAATTGAAATGTGAAATGGAAATAGTTCTGCAGCATGCATGTGTCTTCTATCATTGCTGTTACATATTAGTTAATATGCTTTTCACTGCAGCAGAAGTATTGTGCGGCTTGTGGCAAGAGTAAGTCTAGAGAATCTTTTGGGAAACAGGATTATTTACAAACAAGCTTGTCTATGAGACCATACGTGGACCATCTGTTGCCACCCTCTATGGAACTGGGTCTATATTCCAGGACCTTCCTGTGAAGATCTGCTCCTCTAGGCAGGATGCAGGATGTGCTTAGGAAAAGAGCACAGTCTGTTGGGTGACAGAGGGCAGGCCAATGTCATTCACCCTGATACTCAGCAAAACTAAAATGAAAAGAATATAGAAATAGAACTGACACTACCACCTGTAGAGAAGTCTGGGATTTAAAAAAAATTATATTTGAAATAATGCAGGTTTTTGCTGTGCATACAAGTAATGTTTAAAAGATGATCATTGCAATCCTAAGCATATTTACTCAAAAGTAAGTCTCACTGTGTTCAATTATACTTACTTCCAGGAAAGTGTCATTAGGATTGCGGCTGACATCAAATAATTGGCAGTTGTGGCCACGCTACTTCCCATGTGTATCACCAGGAAATTTTAGTTACTGGTATTGTAATGCATATTATATAGTAGGACATGCATAAAATATATAACTTTAATGTTTAATACCTTTATTATATCTTTATGTGCAGATTGGGATACATTCCCTCTCTGGAGCTTAGCACATTGCCACAGCTGCATGCAGAGTGTCAGCCACCTTGAGACTTTCATTGTTCCAGGCCACATGAATATAATGTCCAGGTCTGGCCTGAGATCAAGTTGACCAGTTTGGCCAAATTGGGCTCCATGCCTGTCAGGGGCATGCAATGGGGTCATGAGCAGAGTGATTATAGCTGCAACCAGAGCCTTGCCCCCAAATCCAGAGTAACTATGGGAGCACGTAACAGACTTTATGTGCACCCGTAATTACTGCACCACCTAGTGAAAACTTATGGGAAATTCATATTGGAATCCAGAGTAAGTTGTTCTTACACCAGAGCAAGGATTCCCCATAGTTACTCTGGATTTTGCCCTTATTCTCCAGCTGATGACCCAGCATGGAACGTTCCATGGCGAAGTGTCATAAGCAGAGTGTGGCAAGTGGAACATGCTGGTGGATGACAGCATCTGAGTCTAACTGAATCAGAATATTTGGTGTCTTATGACATCTAGGACCAGCTTTAAGCCATTTAAGCTACTTATTCCCAATTGAGTGCCACACTACGGTAAACTACTCTAATCCTGTCAAATAACAACACAGTGCGATGGATGTCTAACACCACATTGCAGATTTTATGGAGAATTAGCAACTATTTTCTGAATTCTGAAAGTCAGTAAATAACATCTATACAGGTTGAACTTCCACATTTGAGACATTTGTAAAATGGTGTGATTAATTACTTTCAGCTTATTCAAATACAATTAGTTACCATGGTAAGAGGCAACAACGATCAAGTTCCCTTTGAAGTGGCTGCTACCTGATCAGCAGGTAGAAGAGTTTGCAAACTCTTGAGCTCTTGCAAAAATCTTGCAAGCATGTGCAAGCAGTTTGCAAACATCAGGTCAGAACAATGGTGGAAGGAAGGGGCTCTCCTTCCAGTTGAATTAAAATGTCATGAACGTTTAAGACAAGCTGTCTCACTGCCAGTATAAGCAGGCTGCCTTTAAGCCATTAACTCTCTAAGGAGGGAAGCTTATCTTTCAATTTAATGAGCTAACCTCAGTTGCTTTGAAACAAAATCAACTATAAATAATTTGCACATAATTAGCCTACACCTGTAATAATTTTATTTATTTCTCTAAGAGTCTACAGTCATCAGCTGTGAACCTGGGGCTCCAAAAGAAATTTTTTTCCATTTGAGCTCTGCAACTCCTAATCTGGCCCTGCCTATGTAGGCACCCTGGACCTCCAGTCTGTCCCTCCTTGTTGTTTACCATGCATCAAAACATAGTGTCTTTATAGTGTCAATGTCTGTTTGACCCTGTTAACAAGGTGCTGGCACGAGTGATATTTGAGCAGCTTACAGTGCAATCCTAAACCTGTCTACTCAGAAGTAAGTCCTATTGTATTCAATGGGGCTAACACCCAGGAAAATGTGTTTAAGATTGCAAACTCAGTTACAGGAGTGTCTACTCCATTTTCTAGGAAGCATACCGGATGTACTTTTCGTATAACAACCTTTTCATATGCACATATGAAACTTTTCATATGCAACCTTTTCATATGCACATATACTCCTGAATAATTATTTTAACCTCAGTACAATTTCTCATCAGTTTCTTCATGCCCCAAACTTTACCCCAGACAGACACAAATAAAGAGCCGGACAAAAGTGCTGGATTGAGGGCCACTTTTATTAACTATTTAACATTAAAATTAAATTGCTACTTAAATTGCTACTTAAGGCTGCACACCGATGGCTTATCCTGCCTACTCCGCACAACTCCTGCCAAAAGTGACCGGGCTTAAAAGCCAATTAGAGTTAACTCTCTCCCCTGTACAGCTCAGGGTAGGCGAAAAAGAATGCCTCCGAAAGCCAATCAGGTGGCATCCAAAAAATTCCTACCCGGCCCCGAAGTGACCAGCTAATCCTAAGGTGCACTACAGGGAGGGAGGGTGGGGGACGCTTGCTGGAGCCTGACTGATCTTCCCCTGGCAGAACAAGCCTGGTAGCAGCTGGGCTCCACCTCCCAGGCCCTTCAGCAGCCAATGGCTGCAATGCATTTTGCCCAGGCTTTGCTGCAGTCTGCAGAAGGGTAAAGTGAGCCGGTGATGCAATGTGCACCATCTCCATTACCCCAGACAGACAGAAATAAAGAGCTCGACAAAAGTGCTGGATTGAGGGCCACTTTTATTAACTATTTAACATATTAACATTAAACAGGGACTGCTCTAGAATAGCTGTGCGGTCTAAGGGGATGCGGCTCTCCATATAGTTCCCCATGCAAATGTTAAAGTTGGTAAAGGGCGTTCCCAGCCTGGCTCAGGGCATTCCTTGAACAGAGTTCAAGGATGCCTGTCTTTGCCAACCTGAAGGTCAAGGTAGCTGGACGCGCAGCCGCCAGCTGTCCAGCCAGACACTGCGCCTAGGTTTCCCATCCAGGTAAGGGGGTTCATCAGACTTACCCCCGGAGCCAGAAAAGCATCACAGGGAGCTTCCTCACCCCAAACCCTTGCTACCTAAGGCCCATATAACAACAAGCCAAGCTGACACCAGCAAGGCAGGGGTATTCACCCTAACATGCCAAACCCCATGGGTAAAGGCAAAATGCAACACGAAATTGGGCACGCGCCCAAATATAGGCCAACCCGGTTGGAAAAGGCCCAGTGGTAAAGCCTCATGCAGGCAATACCAATCACTCTGGGATAACGCCCTGGAACTTGGGCATGCGCCCAATCATAGGCCGACCCGTGTGGGAACAGCCCAGTGGCAAAGCCTCATGCAGGCAATACCAATCGCTCTGGGATAACAGGCCCTGGAATCTGGGCACGCACCCAAACATAGGCCGACCCGTGTGGGAACAGCCCAGTGGCAAAGCCTCGTGCAGGCAATACCAGTCTCTCTGAGACAACAGGCACCGGAACTTGGGCATGCGCCCAAACATAGGCCGACCCGTGTGGGAACAGCCCAGTGGCAAAGCCTCGTGCAGGCAATACCAATTTCTCTAGGATAACAGGCCCTGGAACCTGGGCACGTGCCCAAACATAGGCCGACCCGTGTGGGAACAGCCCAGTGGCAAAACCTCGTGCAGGCAATACCAATCTCTCTGGGATAACAGGCCCTGGAACTTGGGCCCGCGCCCAAAAATAGGCTGACCTGACTGGGAACAGCCCAGTGGTAAAGCCGTGTGCAGGCAACACCAAGCTCTCTGGGATAAAGGCCCTGGCAAACGTCTATCTGGGACAACAGGCTCTGGAACTAGGCAAAGCCAACCGCTGGCAGTACCTTCGGCTATCTGGGATAACACGCCCAACAAATAACAGGGAGCATTGACCCCCATAAGCCCATAAAGGTACAAAATACCATGAAGGTATTTTGCCCAGGCTTTGCTGCAGTCTGCAGAAGGGTAAAGTGAGCCGGTGCTGCAATGTGCACCATCTCCATTCTATATTATGTCTTGACTGCAGGAATGCCCTTACATCCCTTCCCTTATTTTTGACACAGACACTCCAGAGACCAGTTTTCAACCAGTGTGCTCCAGCACATTGGTGTGCCAAAAATGGTCCACAGGTATGCCATGAGAAATTGGGAGAGAATCATTTATTAGTAGGATGATAGGCGAATATGTCATTGCCCCCTCTCCTAGCATCACATTCTGCCTTATCAGTTGTCAGAAAACTGGTGGTACATCTTGAGCATTTTTGAACCTTGTCGATATGCCACGAGATGAAAAAGGCTGAAAATCACTGCTCGATTGATTTCCCACCCCACCCATTAATATTCATGTTTGTGCCATCATAAGTCAAATTGCACACTTTACTCAGAAGTAAATTGGCATTCATTTAACCTGGAGTAGTACTGACGGGTGTTCATTGAACTTGTTGTAGTACTGGCATTTTACTCCCAGAGTACTTTTGTAAAGTACTTTTGTAAAGTACTTAAAGTGCCAATTTATGCAAACATAAATGCTTCCTAGTCAATGATAACAAGCCATATCAGTTGCTTCACATGTCTTCCAGGATTAAATTAGTGTTTCACAGATTTTTGTGTCCAAGGGCAACTCTGACAGATGAGGCAATTAAACTTCCTAACAGAGTTTAAAGACACAAATTTTGACAAGCAGACAATTCTCATCCTCCTTATAGTTTTTATTTTATAAATTGGGGGGATTATGGACTAGGAGGATACTGTGATGGTTAAAAAGGAGGGTAATGGCTCCTTTACCATGGAATATTTGACTGTGAGAAGGCAACTGTAGCCAATTTTCCAGCTCTGGGGTAGGCCAATGCAACTTAGAGGTAGGAGAACAAGCACTGCCTAACCTTGATAAGCCGCTAGAGAGGGATGTTGATTGCCTTCCCCATTGTCAAGTAGAATATTTTTTTAAATCTTCCTAACTGTTTAATAGCTTTTGTTTACAAAAAAAAATCTAGATCCATGAAAGTTTCTGGAACAGAACCCTTACAGATGCTGAGCCTCAACCTGTATTTCCTCTGTTTAAATCTTCCAGGTTTATTTGTCAAACAGCAGGGCAACTCTCCTATAATTCTCATACTGCCACTTTTATTTTTTCCTTCTCTGTTCTCAAACGCAGAGTCTGTATTTAATAAAAGGCTTTGCTAACCCTGGCCACAGGTAGCTCACAGAAGCTTCATTAGCTTGTAGATTGCCTTTAACACCTCTCTGAAAAGCAAGGTTGTTAGTATGCAGTACTTGTCCAGAGGCATCTTTCTGCCGCGGTATAGTCTAACATAAATAACACCTAATAAGTTGTGTGCATAAAATAACATTACATAAGGCTTTGAACTGAACACTGCTGGCATTTGGATTTAGCAGGGTCTCAACATGGCATCAGCAACATGACATGTCGGCATGTGATAACTTACATAACGCTGTAGCAGAAGAATTTCTATGCAGTACAGCATGCTGTACTTGTGATATTTGGAACAAATGAGTATAATATTGAGTACTCCAGCATTGTAAGTACAGTGCTGAAGTTTTTTTTTTGTTCAGAATTATTCCCATTTTTCTGAGTCATCTAGCAGTATCTCATTGAACACAGTATGGAAGGCACTTTTTATTTTAATATGATAGTGATAAAATACAGATATCAGGGCCTGATGTCACCATTCTAGAAACAGGGATTGTAAAGATCTTTCTTGTGCCGTTCTTAATTCTGAGGTACCTGGGAAAATAGCAAACAAAAGGGAACGGAAATGCAGCCCTGGACTAAGGAGTAAGGGAGTTACTTTGAGAAGGCCTCAGTGACTGCCCACCTCAGGATGCAGCACATGCCCTGTTGGCACTGCTGCATCCGTGCTGGGAAGTTGGATAGGACTGGGCCTAAATGTTCACCATGTCTTCTGCACACAATTTCTTAAACAGGCTTCCAATATGTTTCATGTAATTTCTTTAAAACACAGAGCCATTTTTCATGGAGTACAGAGAGCTAACGATGATGGTACCTGAGTTGGCATGCCAAATCCCTTACGAATATGCACCACCTTTTCTTCCTGGATTTGAACAAAAGACTGGATCAGAGCAAAAGAGTATAGAGGCGAAGAAAGCAATGGGTTTGAGCACTTGAGACTTCTACTCTATTCCCCTCTTATGATTTAAATCCAAGGAGCAGAAACTGGAGGACCAGTGGAGGACCAGGAGCAGTGTTTAAATGGAGTTCAGGCAACCTTTTCCAGTCTGGATCTAATAGGCATGTGGGTTCTTAGCAATGGAGGACCCAAAAACAGGCATGCCATATCCAGTGGAGAGGGGGTTGATTGGGAAGCTTTGGAGGTTAAAGGGGATTTAAATCCCCTTACACCTCTGTAAATCTCCAACTCCTCAATGGATCTCCTCAAACCTATGCCAGGTATGCCAGACCTATGCCAAGAAAGGGCATGTGGAAGCTGTGGAAGATAGGGTTCACTGTTCTCCTCTGCAGACAGATCCACCTCTACAGCCTTCCCCTCCCCTTTTATGTCACCAACAACAATAACAAGAACAACAACAGGGATTTATATACCACCTTTCTGGCCATTGGATTCCTCCTCCCACTTTATTCAGGGCAGTTTACATAGGGAGGCTGGTGAGGTTCTGTCTCTCAAGAACACTCTACAGTCTGTTTCGATGGATACTTTTATTGAGTGGTCATTCATCTCAATGCTGAGACTCAGCTACAGCTGACTTTCTTATCTTCTCACTTAGCCCAGCACAGAATCTTTATGGTCTCACTGCACAGAACCCGCAATCTTCAGATGATATCTTAGGGTTACCAATGACTCTACCTTGTAGACTAGACCTTCTGTTTTTATGACCCTTTCTTGCCCTGTTTTGCCCCTTCTGCATCTAATTTTCCAATTGCATCAGAATTTATCAAGAACATTTTACCAGAATTGACCAACAGTAATTTACCAAAAGCATCAGATGTGTCATTTCTTACTGTAGAGGCCAAATGGTGCCAGCCTGCAGGCCAGATATAGCAAGTGGGCCACCAATTGATAACACTTGCTCTAGTCTAGAGCACAATTCTATGCATGTCCACAAGAAGAAATTCTTGTGTTCAGTGGGACTCACTTTCAGAAAAGCGTATATTAGATTTCAGCCTAGAAGACATATTTCAAGAACTAATCTTCGTGGTGGACAGCAAATAGCATAGAATGGTTTTATTCTTTAAAAAACTCCAAGGCACTCTCCAAATGGATTGCCAGAAAGTGGATTTGCAGAGGACTGGCCCTTCCAACAGGGTAAGAAATCCTCCTTGGATGGCCGGTGTTTGGCATTACATGGCCAACAACAACATTTTTACAAATGAAAGGTCTTTTTCTTGTCTACCATAAGCACCCAAGGGTTTGGGACCATCTCTAGACTCGGACTATGCTATGGCCTTTAATTAACTTGCTGTCTTTCCTTTTTGTTAGCCTGTGCAAATGATTTTTGCAGCGAACAATCTGTATGAATGCATTTTCCTGAAATGCTGATCTCCCAGGACATAGAAAATAGCTGCAAAACTGAGGAAGGTGTTTCTTTTCTTTGTCAAAAAAGAAGTCAATTCTCAGACAGAAACAACAAGAAGAGGCGTTTTGCTACAGACTAAAAAAAAGTATGCTAACAAAGGTGGGATAATGTGCAGTAGAACCACTTGCCTTTGTGAGCTCACATAAAATAAAATTAAAATGAAATACTGACATCTTATGTGACAGAACCTGAGTAGGCAGCAAAGCATTTATCACCTCCTGTTCACTAGCTTTTTCCTTTTTAAAATTAGTGAGATTTATCTTATATGACGCCTACACATGGTTTTTGGCATAAAGTAAAAGCAAAATTGAGGGATATAGAATAATACTCTAGGCCTGCTTTTACCAATGCAGTATACGCTGTGGGAGGCTGTTTGTGAGTGTCTCAGGAACACTCCTGACTTTTGCAGATGTAAATCTGAAAGATTTGTACTGAAAGAAAAGGAAAAAAAGTTCTCATGTTCTAGTGACTCTCCTGCTTATTGAGAACGTGATTATTTGAATATGCTTCTCCAGCAGCCATCATAGTGAGAGAACATGGACCTCTGATCCAAAATTAAATGACTTGCAATTTTGCTGGTTCCCATTTTCCTTCCACCACAGAGTCAAGGTGGGAGGTATGTTGTTCTCAGGCAATCATCCTGTCTAGATAGCTGTACTGTGTGCTCACAAGTCAAATCCTGAGACACTGGCTGCAATCCTAAAGACACTTTCCTGGGAGTAAGACCAATTGAACACAATGGGGCTTACTTTTGAGTAGACATGGTTAGGATTGCAGCCATTGTCATACAAACTATGCCATTTCTGCAGCAATTGCCTCCCCATTTGTAAACCTGGGTAACGCTATTGTATCAAATGGTTGAACATAAGACTTAAACCTATCCACTGCCACATAGCCATGATCCATTGACCATAGGCTTCAGTAGGATCCAGAAGTTGATGGCCTATCTTTTTGTCCTTTTTTTCTGGCTCCCATTCTTTCCTGTTTAAGACTATGTAATGCTGAGATATTACAAATGCAGAAGCAGTTGATACGCCTCGAATTTTGACTTCCCATTATCGCCTTTAATCAGAAATTGCCATTTGATTACCTCTGAACAACCTGTAATTGCAAGATCATCAAAGCTGTATGTTGCTTTTCCCCTCCGTGCCTTGGCAGCTGGCCTGCTTTGCTCTTCCTGCTATTTTGTCTCTTGCTGGGGCACCTGGCTGAAGCAGTGATGAAATAATGTTCTCACCATCTGTGAAGCCCCTGCTCATATTTGTGGTGTAACGATGCACTTAAAATCATGATGAAAAGGTAGATAGAAATCTTCATGGGGGGAGCTAAGAGAGCAGCAAACAGGAACTTGTACCTAAGAGGAAAAAAACCATCAGAAAAAACTACATTGTTGTTACTGTTTTTCTTAATACATTTGTCACTCAAAGGATAAAAATACCTCGTGTGGGAAGACACAGAGAACACATGCTTTGGACTTTATCCTGTTGACAACTATGTACAAGATGTACATAAAGTAAGGGAATGATGACTATTACCATAGATATATAAAACTTGAAATTTGAAATATTCCAAGCATCTTTTATGAAGTTTAACATTGATTGTATCTGATATAGATTGAGAGGTTTCAGAGATGAACTGGGATTAAATCCCCTTACAGTTCTGTTTGCCTCCCATCCCACGTGGGTCTTTTTGGACCACTGAAATTGCTGGTGCAAGTCTGAGAAAAGGGGCAGGGAGATTGCTGAAAAGAGGGATAAGATCTGGTGCATGCTATTGCCGCAGAAGCTACCCCCCTTCAGCCTCCCTGCACCCTGTCATTCCCACCCCCCATAGCTTCCTTTTCTGATATGGTGGGTTACTAGCAATCTGCTGGGGGACTGGGAGCGCTTTTGTCTCATGTGGCACATGTGCCTCATGTGGCACACCCTACATGCCATCCACAGCCATTTCGTGATGGTGGAAGTGCCTTTGATGTTGAAAAAGGCTTCTTGTGCTAGTACATTTATCAGTAGGACTGGGCCATTAGGTTTATAAGAAGAAGAGCACTACTGAATGAGGTCAAAGTCTCACTTAGGGTAAAATCCATAGCAGTTACAGGTCCACACAGTTAAGTTATCCTCCAGTGTTATTTTATGGAAAGTCATTGTAAATGCTCTGGAGCAAGGGGCTTAATTTCACTTTAGGATATAGGCCTATGTCCAGCTTCCTGATCCCACAGTGACTCACAACTTTCCTCTGGGAAGCCTAGCAGGAAAAAAGATACTTTTCTCCTATCATTGATCCTGTCTGAGTTTTTTAAATTTTATTAATCCTTTTTCTCTTTGTCCTATTGTGCCCCCCCGTAATTCCAATTCTGCTGTTGAAACATTTCTACCTTTCTATAGTGATTTTTGACACGCAAAACCCCTAGACAGAGACAGTGCCTGTCAACATCTTGATGAAGCATCTTTCTAAGGATGACAGAAATGTTAAAACATATGTCTTCTCTCTGAAGAAGGGAAGCCGAAATTCTACCATATCTAATAGCAGAGAATGTGAAAAGATTTTCAAGGCATGATACTCATGCTACAGTGTCTTCTGTCTGGCAAGGGTCCATTAGGTCAATGGTTACCCAAGGGGTCCTAGGATAGTGTTTGAATAGTAAACAACAGTATCTCAGGGTGCAATCCTAACGCATTTCCACCTCCAGGTTAAGGGTAATACATCTTTGAGGTAAGGAAACAAAGATTCCCTTACCTTGAGGAGGCCTCTGCGGCTGCTCCTCAATTACAAGATGTGGCACATGCCCCACTGGTCCAGCTATGCCAGTTCTGTTTAATTCTGTCTAATTTTTAAACAATTATTAAAGATCATTTTGGATCTTCCTTTTGCTATCCAGAGTGTTTGGGAAAAAGAGGGAAGAAAACATCAACCTGCTGTGGTGCCTAATCAAGTTCTCCTTTTCATTCCAAACTATGTGGGAGCTGGTGAGAACTTAACACTGAGTCAGCAGTCAACATTTATCTTGAAGGCTGCCTCTTCCTCTGTAGAATAAACTATGGGACCATTTACTTAAAATAAAGGCAAAATGCTGATCATTTTGGCATGAGTAGGTTTCTGCTGTCATAGAACAAATGAACTCTTTGCCCAAGGCGTGCAACACAGTGGCATAAATTATGGGCCATCTGAGTGCTGTCAGAAGTATGTTTTTCTCCTAAAGAATACTGCATGAGTGCAATGCCTAGAGCCGAAAGCAATAGAGACTTGCAATCTAATCTTATCCCTTGCCATGATTTAGCATGCAGGCATGCCAACATAGCATGAGCTGCATGTTATGGGGAGCTGAAATAGGTCCAAAGGGTGGAAGGGAGCACACAGGCTGGAAAATGAAGGTTAGGATCTGACATGCCCCTTTGCCACTGAGATCCATCACCTCTAGGCTGCTCCCTACCCCACCTTCTCCCTTCCTACACCTGTAATACTAATGCAGCCTCTAGTTGCCACTGGACTGAATGCTGCAGCAGGCTTGCCAGACTCCGGTATTTTCCCAAAACTCCAAAACTCCCCTCGCTCCGGGAGGGGAGAGAGCCTCTCCAGGCTCCGGAATTTGGACAGCTTCAGCGCTGGCCTTTTAAATTTTAAACTTGCGCACGCACTTCCCTTAGGCCGGCCAGCCACTAGGGGCTTGAGGCTGGTGCGCGTGCCTCTCGTGCCTCTCCCATGGCCGCCCCAGCTGGCAGGGACTTGAGGCTGGTGCGCGTGCCTCCCACGCCTCTCCCGCGACCACCCCAGAGCCACTCAACTGTTTGCTTACTCAGAAGTAAGTCCCATGATGGCCAATGGGGCTTACTCCCAGGTAAGTGCAGGGGACTGCAGCCCCAGAGCCCAATCCACAACCTGCTTACTCAGAAGTAAGTCCCATGATGACCAATGGGGCTTACTCCCAGGTACCCTAGCAAAGGGTTGCAGCCTCAGGCTTACTTCTGAGTAGACAAGCAGAGAGCTGGGCAAGTAAGGCCACCCTCCCATCCACACTTTCCTGGGAGTAAGCCCCATTGACTCTAATGATTGAAATTAAGTACAGGAAAGCAATACAAGTAATTTTGCTTCATTTTAGCATGTCCTACATTTTGTCCTATATTTTTGCGTGCCCTACAAATTTTTTTAAGTGGGTAGGAATTTTTTTTAGGAAGTTTGGCTTGGACAGGGAGGAATTTTGGCCTTCTGGCAGGAATTTTGGAGTTGCCGCCCAGGAATTCCAGGTTTGGCATCTGGTCACTCTGTGCTGCACCAGGTGCAATGCAAAGGTGTGCGTCATCTGGTGTGGGGGAGAGCGCATCACCCCTGAGGACACGCATCACCCCTTAGGGACTGCACATGCACATGAGCAGTTCCGGGGCACCATTGCAAAGTGGCATTGGAGCGCTCCTCTGAGGGAGGAGCAACCAGCCCCCCTTCAAGGGATCACTTAGGCCAGATGTCACTGCGCATGGGTGAACTTCACCCATGCACAGTGGCGTCAGAGTTCTCCTCTGAGGGAGGGGTTGGTTGCTCAGGGGAGCGCTTGCCTGGGTGATGCAGTGCAGCCTTAGCAGGAGTGACATGCTGTGCTGACATGTGGGGGTGACGTCAAACCCCTCAGTCCATCAACCCTGTGAGGCTTGTCACCCTGGTGCACAGTGCTCCAATCGCACCACCTGAGCAACACCTCTGTGCTGCACCTCTGGCCATTTTCAGCTGGCCCTGGAAGCACCAAATAGCAGCAGTCGCCTTAGGCAGCAGATTGGTGATGGGTACTGTGCTCCTCCATTTTCCTCCACATTCTGGGTGGGAAATGAAAGGAGCAGTGAGGATGAGGAAATGTGGAGGAGAAGAGAGAGCTGAGATATATCATTGGAGAGTGGGAATGGTGGAGGTAACAGAGACTGGTACATCACTGGGTAAGAGGGGCAGCATTTGGCATGCAGCCTCAGATTTCAGGAGATCATAGGTTGGCCTTGTTGGCATCTGTAACCTAAAGCAGAAGTTCCTAAGTGGATCTCACAATACCTGGAGCATCATGACAAGGGGTGTTGCGGGATGCCTGCTGCTGAACTACTTGGCAGCATGAACACATGGCAACCTGATGGTCCACAGAACAGAGACAGATTAATGTTTTGCTGGTTTTGGGGAGAGGGAGAAGGGGCCTTCCCATCTTCTGAGACTGTGGAAACTGGAAGTGCGACAATGACACAATCACATCATGTGTCATTGCATCATTGGCACTTACTTTTAGGGTCAACAACTGGCACCAGTGAAGGGAATGCACCTTATCACTGCTAATTTTGGGAACCACTAAGGTAACACATAACTAGGTTACTGATTCAGCAAGCTTGCAAACATCAGGGGGAAAAAATGTATTTTTGTGACCCTTCAGAACTAGTACTAGCATAAACTCTTACAGAGTTGCTCTGAATCCCAGTGGTATCAGTATTTAGTGTTTGGCTGTGAAATGGACCAGGAAGAGAAAATAAAAGGTGGCGGAGGTTTCTCAGATCAGTGAAGATGAGCGCAAAAGAAAGAGCCAATAAGGAAAAAAGGCTTTTATTAGCAGGCAGATTCTCACAACCAGTGCCAGAATTGACCTTCACTGTAAGGATACGTCCCTTGCCACTTTGATACGAGGATACGTCCCTTGCCACTTTGGCCCAGGCAAGGCAACTGAGAAGATAATATCAGTTCTCTCTGATTAAAAAACACTCCAAATTTATGGCTCAGGAAGTGTCCTGGATAGCAGATGGTAAATGGCAAAGACTGAGACTGCAAATATCATCAGTAGGATTCTCTCCTTGAGACTTCACATGAGGGAAAAATTAAAACCATTTGCTGTGTAACATATTCATGAGCTTAGGCATCCAGATGCAGGGCTTGTTGTCTGTTGGGGGAAAAGTGGCACAAAGGTCCAAAGGGTGACATGACATCCTTTATTTTGTAAATGTACTTCTCACCAGCACCTATTAGTTGCAGCATTCCTCTGATCAAGAGGAGGCTTTTCCTCCAAGAATTGCTTCAGTGTTGTGTGATTAAACTGCTGTTTTCTTCTAGAAGCTACAACCTCCCAGATGCTGCTGGCTGAATTATAACATGATGGACTGGCTAGGTTATTCCTGAAGAGTTCCTGAGAGAACCATTGATTTTTGATTTATTCTTTTTCTGATTGCTTGCCGGCAGGAGTTTTTTAATAGGTGCAGCATCCCCAGTGTTTTCGGGTCAAACCACAACAGTCCTGCTGAGAAGTTTTCTAAAGATCTGAAGCGGGGAATACAGCTAGCACAATTTGCAACTCCCTCAGTTTTCTCCAAATGGGTTTCTCATATGCTTAATTGCATTCAAATTGCTTTATGGAATATTAAACATTTTCCTCAGGTAAGGGATAGCGAAAACATGCAGCCCGATAACATGTTTAATGTTTAGCATGACCTTTCAGTACATCAGAGGAATGGGCATGCTATTAATCTTTCTTCATCTCTCGGTGACATGTATACATCTGAATATGTATCATTTATTACAGTGTTATCTCTTCCACTTCTTTTTTAGCAGTGTATATAAAGGGAAATGTTTTGCCTTATGTGATCCTTATGTTATCCTGAACACTGAAATTGATCTGTAATTTCTGTCTTTGGCGTTTGCTGTGCAAAATTCAGTAAAGGGAATTCTTTGGCTTTGATATATTTATTTAACAATATTTATATTCTTCTTGTCTAACCCTGTGGGAAAGCTCAGGATGGTACACAATGGTGAAAATTAACACTTTATTAGTACAATAATACAACAATCAAAATTAGAGTATAAAAAAGAACAGCAAAGAGAATCAGAACTGAATAAGAAGTCATAATAAAAAGCAAATTATTCCAAGGTGGGCTGTGGGTGGCGTGAGTGACTAAGTCACTGTGCCTGTTAACCAGCAGGCCAGGGTTCGAGACCCGGGTTGGCCCCACAAGAAAGGGTGAGCTCCTGTCCTTAGCCCAGCTCTGCGACGCCAGCTGGATCCAATCGTATTGGCTCTGCCTTTCCATTGGACTAATTCAGTGGCGTGGAGAGGGGGGAATTGCTGCTTGGGTAACAGCCTATCCTCCATAACAATCCAACCCAGGCTTTCATGCTTTGCATGCAGCGTATGCAGCGCCGAGCACGATACCGTAGTCTTTCAAGACTCACGGAGGCCTGCTTTTATTCAAAGGTCCACAGAAATCAAAAATTCTCTGAAGCACCAAAATAGGTCAGTCCTGATCTCCACAAGGAGTATATTCCATAGGCTGGATGTCATTATAGAAAAGGAGAGTGCAGAATAATAAAGGAGTTAATGAGAATCTATTTGCAGAAATCTTTGTGTGGCAGCAGGAATTTGGAAGATAAAACGGATTTTTGCAATTTGCTAGCTAAAAAAGCATTGGAAGAAACATTTATAAATTTTTTAAAATTGGGTTCAACTTTCAGCTGTTTTCACTTCTGAGTGGTACTCTGGTCCCTCACCTCTAGTAGGGATTTTCGAGGCTTATAGAAATAACTTCAAGTGACAGTTCTCCTTCCAGCCTCTGAAAACTCCCTTCAAATGACATGTATTAATGTCAGGCCAAAAGCACTACTACCCGAAGTAGCTTTGCTACCTGAAGTTAGCAAATGAATACTAATTAGGACATGTGGGAGAAGAAGGGAGATATTTGATTAGACTGGAAGAGAACTGTTCTCCATGTCCCAGAACACATAACCAACATTAGGAACATAGAGCTGTTTATACTCCTCTTTTCCACATCTTGGGACTAATAACCTTCCAAATCGTGCTTTCAAAGCTTGATAGAATAGCTGCTTTACATTTTGCATTTCCCCTTGTTAGCTGGTCTAGCTCACCTGGTGTAATCTTAAGGTACTTCTTGTTAACTTGGGTCACTCGGGTATGCTTCACCCAGTGCAGGAGGCCAGCACATCACCCCCAAACAGTGGACGGGGTCACAGTATATGAATGGTGGCCTTGTTTATTTGCCATTGCACTGCCTCCACTGGTTTTTTTTAAGCCACACATTTTAATAGAAAAAAAGATATTCTATTACTTCATTCCATGACTAAAATCATAGTTTTATGACTAAACCATGACACACTTCATCAAGAACAAGCTGGTTTTAGAAAGGGTCATAGTACGGTGGATCAAATCTCTGTTTTACACCATCTAATGGTTAAATATACCACCAGACCATTTAAAAGGCTGTTTGCAGCTTTTATAGATTTCTCTTCCGCACTTGACACGGTTCCCAGAAATTGTCTTTGGAATAAGCTTGCTCAGACTAATATTGATAGGAGGCTGTTATTTTTAGTACAAGAATTATACTCAAACATCACTTTGAGGGTTAGGATCAGTCCTGACAGAAGGATGACAGAAGAAATTTGTAGTACAAAAAGTGTCAGACAAGGGTGTCTGCTGGCTCCCCTCTTTTTTAATTTATATATTAATAATATTGTAGATTTTAAAACATGTCTAGATTATTTTCCTCCTGCTATTGGAGATCAAAAGATTGCAATGCTCATTTATGCAGATAATCTCATCCTAAAAAAGCAGGCCTCTGTCAGTCTTGAGAGACTATGGTATCGTGCTCTGCGCTGCATATGCTGCATGCGAAGCATGAAAGCCTGGGTTGGATTGTTATGGAGGATAGGCTGTTACCCAAGCAGCAAATCCCCCCTCTCCACGCCACTGAATTAGTCCAATGGAAAGGCAGAGCCGATATGATTGGATCCAGCTGGCGTCGCAGAGCTGGGCTAAGGACAGGAGCTCACCCTGTCTTGTGGGGCCAACCTGGGTCTCGAACCCTGGCCTGCTGGTTAACAGGCACAGTGTCTTAACACCTGTGCCACCCACAGCCCACCCAGGATGATAGGATAATAATATCTTCCTATTATCGCTGAATAAGAAAGGAACATTTGTGTCCCATAAGAAAGGAAAGCATTCTGGAACAATTAAAGATGAATTACAGTGGCGCCTTCACATAACAAACGCCTCACGTAAAATATGTTCCACGTAACAAACAAAAATTTCTCTAGGATTCTGCTTCACGTAACAAACTGTGCTTCATGTAACAAACAAACTCGTTGGCAGTTGGGGCAGACGTGCTGGCTGGCAACCCTTTTAAAAAGCATTAGGGCTGCCTGATGTGCCTGCCCATAGTGAAAGCAACACTTCCGCACTGTTCCTCCTGTGGCCGGGCATCCGCTGGGCAGAGGGAGAGAAGAGCAGTGGAGAAGAGGGAAGCAGCTCAGGGCTAGCCAGAAGGGAGCAGGGGGAGAGAGGCTCAGGATGAAGAGAAGGAGAAAGTGGGGAGACACTTGGAAAGTGTCTTTCATTACAGAAGAAAGTGTCTTTGATTGCAGCCTCCTAACCATGTCTACCCAAAAACCTCACTGTGTTAAATGGGTCTTACTCCCAGGAAAGTGTCTTTGACTGCAGCCTCCTAACCATGTCTACACAGAAGTTAAAATGAGTTAAATGGGTTTTACTCCCAGGAAAGTGTCTTTAGGATTGCAGCCTAAATAGACTTCATAGGATCATGCACACTGAATTCATGTTTTGAATTCAATTCCAGTGTTTTGTCATCATTTTACATCCAGTTAATATTTTTATATGAATATTTTTTGGGTTGTGGAACCAGTCATCTGAGTTTCCATTATTTCCTATGGGAAAATCCACTTCACGTCAAGAACGTTTCACTTAACAAACATGCCACCAGAACGAATTAAATTTGTTCTGTGAGTCGCCGCTGTATACTTATGTAACACAAGGGTTGTTTCTGCCTCCTTAAATCCAAACCCAGTCTTCTGTCTACCAAGGCAGAACTTTTAAGACACGACTTTATATTTAGCAGTGACACATCTTGACATGATGGCAGCTGATGATTGGATTAAGGGGATTAGGAAAGACATTCTAATGCACAGATAAAGCTTTGACAGAGGGCCTGGCCTCTAGAAGATGATATTGCACATGTCACCCAGTTATGTACCCAGGGTGAGTTTTTCAAAAATGTGGGCAAGTATCACAGTAACAAGTCATTAAAAGATAAAGATTTGATATCATTTCCTTAACAACTGTGTCATCACTTTGCAAGGTTCCAAGTGGCTCAGACACTTTCTACAAATAGGAATCTATGGCTGCATATTCATGGTAAAGGTCAGCATTTCATTGCTGTGCATTCCAGAAATAGCAGGTGTTTCTTCCTGTATTTTTTCCACCCATATGAACCAAAGTTCTCTATAGATAGCTTCCAAGCTGAAGTCACTGGTGTCAGAAGAAACACTAGGAGAAACACAGAAGAAACACTGGATAGGTTGCTTGACTAACATTGGTAACACCACAGCGCAAATCTGTAATGTGCACTGGATGACACAGTCGGGTGTTTTCCCGTTTTGGATCACTTATAAAATAGTTTATGCAACAGATCTGCATTTATAAATTCACAGTTTAAGAGGTGGTGGGGTTGGGCTCATGCCTACTGGTCCCACCCTAATTGAAGAGAGCATCGTGGATAGGAGATTCCCACCAAAACGTGGAGCTGTATTTTGTTCCAGTACTGAAGATGAAGACTCGAGGACTCGAGGCTTGACGAGCATCTGTCAAAGATGCTCTAGGAGGATTTCCTGCTGCAGGCAGGGGGCTGGAGTAGATGACCTACTAGGTCCCTTCCAACTCAAGGATTCTATGATTCTATGACTTTGATGGCTTAGATCAGGAGTCTCTAAATTTTTCAACCAAAGGCCCACATCAACTATCTAGCAATGTGTCAAGGGACAGTTAAAATATTTTAAATATAAAATTTAAATACATTAGAGATAGATTAATGAATAAATGTGCTTAAATTTCCAGGATTTCTGCAAGCACCAACACACAGCACAGACATAAAGCACACAATAGGACCCCCTTCCCTTACCACACCATCACACCGCCAGTTGTGCTTGTTGAACTGCGTCAGAGGTTCTTAGCAGACCAGAGGCTGGCCACAGGCTTAGATTAAGAAAGTATTTCTTTAAATGTGAACTCCCAGTACATGAGTCTCATTCATACTATTTGATATTAAAAACTATTGATTTTTTTATGTTGATTTTAAAACTATTTAGGAATAAGTTGCTATTTCTATAAAATGAACTGCTGTTTTGTGTTTCTTTACCATTTAACAGCTACTGCTACAATGTTTCAGTATTATATTTATACTTACAGTGCAATTCTACACATGTCTACTCAGAAGTAAGGCCCACTGTGGTTCAATAGCACTTACTCCCAGGAAAGTGTGGTTAGGATTGCAGCCAAAGTGTGGTAAATCTACTAAAGTAGAGCATATGGTCAAAACTTCAGTAAATTCAACAAATACTTTCTCTTTAAGAATTAAAATCATATTTACAAAAGACATATAGGAAGGTTTGGATTCCTGCAAAATTGAATCCTGCAAAATTGGTTGGGGTCTAAGGTTTGGAATCCTGCAAAATTGCCACTCAAAACTCCCCTTAGGACATCCCCAAGGTCTTGTGTTGACCTAAGGGCAAGTTAGGATTGAATTCTTACTTTACAGTGAATTGTGTAACCTGGTGTAAAGCCATCAAAACTAGACCCAGATCCTTGAGGGTCATGCTCCCCGTTCATTCATTCATTCATAAATACCCCACCTTGGGTAACCTAAAAAGAATACCCAAACTGGCTAAAAGGATACCCAAAGCAGCTATTTTTGGTGTCTGTTTGAGAGTACAGGCTTCCTTTGTAGGGATACCACTATGCTGTCTTTATGTATGTGTCTCCTATACCTTTTCCATGCCAATATCTGACTGAGGAATCCAGAAATCTAGTGGCACAAAGGGTCTGGGCAAGAGGCACTCTTTCAAGTGGGTGTTCCTCTTTTATTTAGCAGGTGGAGAGTAATTGGCCCTACACACCCCAGCAATCTCTGTTCAAGTGGCTTCTGCTGGTATTCTTTTTGCATTTTAGATTGAGCCCTTTCGGGACAGGGACCCATTAGCTATTAATTAGCTATTAATATTTTTCCTTGTGAACTTTTTAGTTGAACTTTTTTAGTTGAAATAGATCCAGCCTTTAATTTTCTCTCAGTTGCAGAGAAGACAGGGTGCAATCCTAAGCATGTCTACTCAGAAGTAGATCTTATTAGAGTGAATGGGGCTTACTACCAGAAAAGTGTGTCAGGATTGCAGCCTTATCTAGATAACTCCTTTCTCTTTCAACCAATTATCTGTTAAAACCTGTTTTCTGGACCACTGACATCTTTTTTAGCATGCTAATGTAGAGTTTCTTCTTTTCTTCAAACTGAAACAAGTTTGAGACTGATTTATTATGAGATGATTTTTGCAGTTAAGGGCCCTCTCCACATCTTCATCAGATGTCTGACAGATTTCACAATGCCACACAAATAATTTCTCTCTAAAATGATGCTGCTTTTTGCCTTTTTACTTGTTTAGATTAATATAAACGTGTCTCTATTATTTAATTTTAATCAGAAATAGTGTGTCTTTAAACCAACCCTGAATTTTACTCAGATGTTTAGTGTTCTCTGGTTAATAAATACCAATATATCAATATCCAAACATAGATAAATAATTGCACAAATATAGTATTGTTTGTATTTCTCTGAAATCCTCAAGTTCAATTTCTTGTTTGGGTTTTCCAGATAATAATATCTAATGATATTGTGGGAATCTAATCATATTGTGGGAATCCAAGTTCCCCCACCCCGAAATGTCTGCAATTGTACTACTCTGGTTGACTTATTTTTCTCACATCTGAAGTGCACAATTTTACTGGGAAAGTGCAACCGCAGTTCATTTTCATCTTTTATTGCAAGATTTGAACGTCTTGAGGAGTCATGTGTATACCTGTCAGAACGACTTTTTTCTCCAGGAATGGCATCAGAAGCACATTGTATGATATTAGAGAGTTTTTGTTCCAATATTGCGCCCAACCCATGAGTTGAGATCAAGCTCTGAATGGCAGGTTGGGGAGGCAAGAAACTGATGAGAAGGTATGATGAGACTGTAGCAATTCACCTCTTTTTCTGGCACCACTTTCACAAGCAATGGGAGTAGTGGTGGAGCTGGAAAAATAAGCATTGGAGAGCAACTGTGACAATGTTTGGATCATTCCACCTCTGCTGTCCCATCTGCAAAGAAGCAGGCTAGGCAGAAGATGCTTTAGAATTGCTGTGCCACATTTCAAAGACATTTCGTTAGATCAGGGCTCTCCAAACCCAGCCCTGGGGCCAGATGTGGCCTGGGCAAGCCCCTCCATCTGACCCTTGGGAAAGCCCTGTAATCCTCCAGAGGAGAGGAGAGCTCTGGTCTCCACACCTTGGGGGGTATTTTGAGGGCTGAGGAAACTGCACACATCTCCTCTCTCAGGCTATGAAAGTATTTATAAACTAGTTTGAATATCACCCACTTTGTGTGTGTTGGAAAACTTTTATGAACTGATTTTAATTAATTCAAAAGTTCCAGCACTAATATATTCTTCTATGTAAATTTATTCAAATTTGAAATGTAAGTCAATCCTTTCTTCCAGCTCCTGACACAATACCACAAAGATGATGTTCTCCTTCTGCCAAACTGTTTAGAGACCCCTGCATTAGATGCTGCAGGCATTATGCACTAATGTGTGTGTTATTGTATCTGTCTATTGACCAGTCATTGACAGAGTGACCAGATGCCCAAACCACAAATGTAGGACAAGGTCTTGGATTCCTCTCAGCCTGGCCTCTCTGGAGGACAATGGCACGTTTGCCTACTCACAAGTAGGCAATATTGGCATGTTTGCCTACTCACAAGTAGGCAATAACTACTCATAATATTGGGCACTTTCACTTTCCCATACAGTTCAATACATATTTTTATTTTGAGTTTTTTGGCCATAAAGTTTGACAGGAAGAAGATATTTTAAAACTTATCTTTGCTTTGGATTCTCCTCTTCACTATGAATCCAACAACATATGACAGGACAGCATACTGCACACCATTGCAAAGTTCTAAAATGAAGCCAAAATCAAGGACAATGAAGCCCTTTTGGAGGACACCTGGACAGGAGGCTAAAAAAGAGGACAAATCCAGAAATTTCCAGTCATATGATCACCCTGATCATTAACAACAGTTATTTCCCGCTTTCCGTCCTTTAGGTATTCAAGACAGGTTACAACATGATATGGTTAATTCAGTATTAAAAAATTACCAAAAACAACAGCAGCTGACACAAATCCAAGAACATTATAAAAAAAAAACTAAGTGTGATGATAAAAATGCTGACAGCAGTCCTGTTATGTAGTCCTCTGCAGTCTGGGATATATGCAGCCTACTGCATATAATGGACTTACATCTGTGTAGACATGCATAGGCTTGGGTTCTCAGTATTTGTGAGAACGTCCAAGACTTCAGTCTCCAACAATTGTAAGGGGATAGTAAGTCTATGCACTCTGGGGCAAGGAATTTTTCAAAATAAGGGTTGATGGTCTGCTTGTGTATCACCAACACTAACCATTGACTTGAGACACAATATCTAATATCTAATAATGCCTTGTTATCCAATAGGGCTCCATTCTGGAACCTTCCATGGATAAAATAATAGTGAGAGATTTAAAGACCCACCTACAGATTTCTTGTTCCTCCATTGCTCCTAATAGAATAAGGCTGTACCTTAGCTGCAGGGGTTTGATTCTGATGACAAAAAGTGTTAAATAAAAGCAGTTTTTAAAGTTTCTTTACAATTGTTTAAAAACAGCTTTTCTTTCTGTTGTAGAGAGGCAGTCAGCAATTAGAAATGCTAAGGACCCTCTGATCTTTTCCTAACTCAACTGAAGAATGGCATATTTTCTTGCATGACTGCCTCTCTCCAACAGTAGAAAAGTTATTTTTAAAATGATGATTTGTAGCAGCCATTTGTGTTGAGTAAAATCTGCGTATAAAGAAATCTGTGTATAACAAGGTTGGACCTGTATATTACTTTGAGGACTGTAGGAACATACTAGAGCCATAACATGTTAGGGAGTAAAAATAAGTTTACAGTGAGCCATATTTTATGGACTTCTTCAGACTTCTATTATGGACTGGTTTAATGCTTCTGCATCAGTGAATTCAGGCATTCACTTTGTTCTAACCTATCTTTTTATCTATCCAAAAAATCAAAGCCATTTCAGGCAGATGATAAAACAGATTAATGGCTTTAGAGGCATTGTCATGTTCAGCTGTACAATATTTTGAATGTATAAAATAATGTTCCATTTGCTCCAGGTGATTTTCAGCAGGCAAAGCCTCCCTGTTGAAGAGATAAGTGAAAACAGAATATGATTTAGGAGGAAAAGCTAAACACATTTTGCTTAAGGGGATGAATATTGTTCTTATGACAGACATAAGGAAGTTGTTGCAAATCTCAGACTAAAGTGTTTTTTTAAACATTAGCCCTCTAAAGTCTGAAATATGCTCCTGAAAAAAATCTATGTATATATTAAATCGAAGGGTCACTGACAGACTGCCTGACCTGACTGATTGAGCAACACCCAGACCCACACCCTGAACCTCGAAGTATGAAATTTGGGGAGGGTATTCCTTCTGTGATGCAGGCACCCACTAACAACCAGTTTTTAGAAATTCAGATCAAAACAGGATGAAAAGGGATGCAATGTGCCCAGTGGTGCCTGGTGTCCAGTAGGGATGATCGGTGGTGCCCATAGCCTACTGGTGCCCAGTGCTGCCTGGTAGGGATGCCAAGTGTCTGATGTTGCACAGTGACTTACCAGCACTGGCGCTCCACTGAAATGAACAAGAAGCATATAAAAAGGGCAGAGGCATCCTGCCTGTGGGATTCAATAAGGTAGCCATACCAGGTAGCTGTAGCAGATACTGCATACCATCAAAGGCAGACGGTGTTCAGTGCTGCCTGCTGCCCACTACGCAGTGGTGCCCAGAAGGGATGCTTGGTACAGGTGCACTGTGGTGCCCACCACCCACTGGTGTCCAGTGGTGGCTGCTTCCTACTGGTGATTGCTGCTTCGTGGTGCCCAATAGGGATGCCGAGTGCTTGGTAGGGATACCAGTGCCCACTGCCCACTGGTGCCCCATGCTGTTCATTGCCCGCTAGTGTATGCTGCCCACTGGCCTGCTGTCTGATGGTGCCAGGTGGGGCCTGTTTCAGATTGTGCCTGGTACGGATGTCAGTGCCAGATAGTGCCTGCTGCCACTGCTTCTGCCTAGTGGTGCTCACTAGTGCTTGCTGCCCACTGCCCACTACATTGTGATGCTGCTGCTGCTGCTGCCGGCAGCCACTGCCCCCTGGTACTCTCTGGTGCTCTGTGTCTATCAATGCCCAGCAGTGCCCAGTGCCCACTGATGCCTGCCACCCTGTGCCAATGCCTGGTGCCCACCAGTTCTCAACCATGCCGGGGGCCCACAAATATTCTTATAATTTTACACTCACAACGTTAGATTAATTCTATTAGTATTTAATATACTTTAAATAGGTCCTCATACTGGACCTTTAATTATATGTTTGCGTTACATTTCCCCTACCCCCTTACCTGGATAGAGTATTCACTTTATGAGTCAGTTTTGCAATCTGACACACTATGTACCCCAATCACCAGCACTGCTATGATGAGCTGTCTATGAAAATTTGACAGAGCTCATCACAGTTTAGTGACAATTCTCAAAGAAAGGTGGGCAAGATAGCAAATCTAGCTTTACCCATACTTGAGAACTGTATTGAGAAAGTTTCCCGATACTCTAGGAAAAAATAGACAGCCCAGCCCTATGTGACTCCATGTGCAAGGCTATGTCCTTTGGCCAGAGGGCTGTTTCAGGATGTTTGTTCCCTTGTCCTAGGGGAAACTGCACTGGATACGTGTATCTCTGCCATAGTGAATGCAAGACCAAGTGGACCAGAAAGGGGAACTGAAGGCTTGGAAGGAGAAGGATAGGAGATACCTTGCACTGCTGCTGCTACCACACTTTTCCTACCCTCAATCTGCCCCTATCTCCAACCACTTTCTCCCCTCCAGCCATTCTATTGCTTCCCTCACCCTTTGCACACCTTACCCTTTCCCTCACCCCTCACTGGAGCTCCGGGTGACTATAGAGCAGTGATTTTCAACCAGTGTGCAGTGGTATACTGGTGTGCCACGGAGAGCCCTCAGGTGTGCCACGAGAATTTGGGGATTGACATTTATTAATAGGAAAATTGGGGGATTTGAACAGTCTGGTGTGCCTTGTCAATGGTAAAAACAACTGATGGTGTGCCTTGACAATTTCCAGTGCCTTGTTAAGTGTGCCAGGAGATGAAAAAGATTGAAAATCACTGCTATAGAGAATGGAGGACAGAGTGCCTCTACATTTAACCATTGCGTAGAAGAGGGAATTTAAGCAGATGCTGCTTTTTAACCCCTTCTAAAATGAGCAAAACCTGCCTCAATTCTCTCTCTTATGCAATGGTTAAAGGTAGAGGTACTCTGTCCTCCATTCTATATGATGCCCCTGGGTTCTTCCCTGCCCAATGGGGGTTGACTTGGCTGCCAATTGCTTGTGGCAGCAACCACTCCATGCTGAATAGCATGTTTTGCCTTACAACAGCTGTAAAAGACCTTAAACTACTGGAATACTAGTTCTAGCTGCAAAAGGTTCTATTGGGACTGAGCTACAAAGATGTTCCTTTGTATGTATGGGTGGAAGTTTTTCCATTGAAATAAACAGGAAGCCTATGTAAAGAGTAGAGGGATCCTTCCTGTGGGATTTTATAAGGTAACCATATTAGGTAGTTATAGCAGATTTTGTCCACCATCAAGGGCAGAACATATCTGAAACAATTTGTGAAAGATGTCTTCATAAGATGGCATTACTCAAAAGTACTTACCTCAGATAGGCTGTCTTGTCATCACCAACTATTACTTGCTATAAGTACTCTTGTAAACTGATAGAGGATAGAATAGGGCTACTGGGAGTATCATGAAGAGTTTCGGCCCTTCTAAGTTTAACATCACTGGTGCTTAAATGGTGTGACACTGAATATGATGGGTGTGAGGCTATTGTGGCACATCCTGAGCACTCTGGTGCGTGTTTAATTTCTGGTAGCCTTAGGTTGTTAATGTACTTTTCAGATACAATGATTGACCTACTCCCAAATCCAGAGGAACTATGGGAGCACGTAAGAGACTTTACGTGCACCCATAGTTACTGAACTACTAGTGAAAACCTATGGGAAATTCATACTGGAATCCAGAGTAAGCTGTTCTTACACCAGCGTAAGGACTGCCCATGGTTACTCTGGATTGTGCCCCTAGTTGTGCAGATGGATATAGCTCCTTAATCTCAAAATGCTATAGCTCAATAATCAAATTCAAACAGAGAGTCTGAAATCTTATATACACTTACATGGGGATGTCCCATTGAATGCAGTGGGACATACTTCTTTGTAGATAGCATAGGCTTGTGGTGTGCATGTTATTTTAAAACACCATAGAAGAAGGGCTTCCTTGTTTTAATTTGCTCATGTTTGTTCGATTTTTGTTAATGCTATGAATTTATTGATTGACCACAGTCTGATTTACACATTATGAGAATAAGGGTAATGGAAGTTGTATGGGGTATATACATCTGTGTCAATGGCAGAATAAATCCATTAGTTGGGTAAGATAAACATGGACTGTTCATGACCTTGTTGAAACTCTTTCCAGCAGAAGATTTGCAGATAGCTTCTGACCACCAGCATGGGTACAACAAAAAGTATTTGGTCCACAGCAAGATCTGAAATAGAGGATGCCACCCTGTACTGTACATACTGGGAGGACGTCTTATTGAACTCAGTGGGACCGACTTCCGAGTAGATAAACAAAATTGTGCTCAAAAATTCAGAAATGGAAAATCTGGCACATCTTAAAAGTTCAATTCATTTTTTTAAATTTGCATAAAACTATAGGCTACTGTAAATCTCACAGTGTGACTCAGTCGGCTGCATCTCAAACAAAAACTATTTCATGCCCAGCAGTTAAGTATGAACGCTGCAGTTTCATTTTAATACAGAAATCAATTTGTACCTGTCTTGACATCATTCACTTCCACTTGAAAAACTTGTATCAAAACAAGCAAAAATTCATCAATTAATTATGTGAACTTAATTCTGCTTTTCAATACTGTGATGACAAGAAGGATGTCAGTGATTGAACTTTGGGAAAACCATGGGAGATCTTAATGAAATCCACAAAGCTTGCCCCTTGAGTTTCCCCAATAACAGGAGAAAACCCCATCTATAGCCAATTACCCCCTTAGCCTTCTTAACACAGTAACTAAGGGCACTGTCACATAAAGGTAAAGGAACCATATGGAAGGGTCCTCAACCAATTCCAGTCCCTTTGTAATTTGAGCAATCTCACATTTGCCCCGGTCTGATAACAGATAACTAACCTTTCATAATACATTGAGTCCCTGAAGCGAACTGCAGCAAGCCTCCATGTTGCCCCCCAGCAAACCCCCTCTATCAGGCCTATGGACAAGCCTGTAATCCTTTCTCTCACCAATGGAGGATATTCTGAAGCCTGGGGAGGCTGCATGAACCTCCTCATTCTGTGTATGAAAGTGCTTATGAATTGATTTGAAAATAATTCTGTCTGTGTCAGAAAGGATTTATGAATTGATTTGAATTCATTCATAAGATCCATCTTCAATATATTCATTTATGTAAATTTATTCAGGTTTGAAATGTAAATCAATTCTTTTTTCCAGCTCATAGTGCCAGAGAGATGATGTGGTGCTCCTGCTAAAAAAAATTTGTGCACCCTTGATCTAGATAATTTGAGAAGAAATTGAAAAGATTATGGGTTTAGCATTGGACAATACCTAATTAACAATATATTCAACCATATGGTCACTCCATAAAGGCACTGTTGTTTTAGCATACATTTACCATCCAAGGAGAGTAACAACACTGGTTGGAATTATGAGCCCATGAATACTTTTCTCATGAAGTGAATGTCACTTTTCTCATGAAGTGGATGTCAGCTCTTGAAAATGTATCTGCTGGATGTGCTGTGCTTTTAATGGGATGACATTAGGCGAAGAAAGAACAGAGTGTTAAAAATAGACTGTATATGCAGTTTTTGGCCTGGAGGTGAGGGATTATTGAGGAATAAAATTGTAGCATGCCAATAATCTTTTCACCTGAGATGATTATAATAAACACAAAACCACTTTTCTAAAATATAATAAATAATAAAATCACTTTTCAAAAAGCAAGCTCACCAAGTGGTTTACAGAACAGACATAACTAAATAAAATAAGAGCACACAATCCAAAAAGAAGCATAAGGAAAACAAGCAAACAGACTACAGAACTAATATAGGAGATCCAGCAAAGGTGCACTTTTGCCCAGACAGCAAGGATTAGCTCTCTTGAGGATACGCAATAGTGTTCCAGTCAGGTGTGGCATGTGCCTCCACACCACCTGAATCAGCAGCCCACTGCCACCCCTGCTTGTGTGGAACCCCATGTGGATCCTCCATCAGAAACTGAGTGAATAAGTGGGCAAGCTGCTCCCATTCCCTTTACATGCTGGTTTACATGTTTTGGTTTACATGTTTGGTTTACAGCCTTGGTTTACATGTTTTCTGTTTGAAATGAATGGGCCCAGGAGATCCTGGCAGCTCAGCATCATTTGGAAACAAAAGAGGGGCAAAGTGGAGAAGCTGCACACAGGGAAGGGGTAGGTAGTGGGATCACTGGCATCACCCACAGCACTAATGGTGTCACCCAGTAGGCTCCACTAGTTCTGCTTTCCCTCCAGTTCACCCTCTTATAAGGATGCAGTAACTCAAGACAAGATGGCTCGTGACATACCAGCTGCTCACCGCAGAACCACTTTCACCCACCACTCCTGGGCCACTCACTTTTAAATCATTGCTATGAAGGTATAATTGTCAAATTATCTAATTCTACATTAAAAATTTTTTAAATTCTCAGCTAACATTGCCCTAGTTATGGTTCAGGATTCTGGGAAATGTACTAGTAAAAACTGATTACTCAGATGTGTGTGACTATGATTCATCAAAGAGGAATAAACAATTCCTGGATTTTTAGTACAAGATGACTTTTCTCCTTTTTCATTAGTCTCTGATTAAAAAATAATTTCCTGGTATGGTAAGATAAGCAGAATATTTTTTTCACCTATATCAGAAAAGTTTTACTGGAATTTACTGGAATATATTGCTAGTTATATTGAAAATATATGCTTATTTTGCTGTTCATTACAAGTAGACCCTTGATCAGGCCAAAGGGCCATCTAGTTTAGTTTCCTGTATCTTACACCAGCCCACGAGGTGTCTGGAGGCGCACAAAAGCCAAAAAGACAGCTGCATCTAACATTTGCATCTCACATTTGTAGGTTGCCTATATATATTAACACACAAATTACATATAATGACATATATACCTTACTATACCAGCAGCACATATGTATTGATGGCATGTATCTTATTTTTCCCATTGAGCTGGCTTTTCAGGATCTGTCATATTCTTTGATGGTTCTTGGATATTGCTGTCTTCCTTGCCTCCTCTTCATGATTACCGTGGGATTGTGGGATACCTAGGTACTTATAGTTGGTCTCTACATCTGTTATGTACCCTGTTGGTAGTTCTACCCCACTGGTCTTCACCACTTTTCCTCTCTTTACGATCATTCGGCTGCACTTATCCAGGCCGAATGACATCCCAATATCCTCACTGTAGATCCTTGTCAGGTGTATCAATGAGTCGATGTCTCATTCATTCTTTGCATACAGCTTGATGTCATCCATATGGAGGAGGTGGCTGATGGTAGTTCCACTCTTGAACTTGTACCCATATCCAGTCTTTGCTATTATTTGGCTTAGGGGATTCAGGCCTATGCAGAACAGCAGGGGAGACAGTGCATCTCCTTGATATATGCCATGCTTGATAGATACTTCTGCTAATTCTTTTGAGCTGATTTCCAATGTTGTTTTCCATTGCCCCATGGAGTTCTTAAGGAAGGTCATTAAGGTCTTATTTACTTTATTAATGCCAGGCATTCACAGATCCACGTATGTGGCATTGAGTCGTAGGCTTTCCTGTAGTCAATCCAAGCTGTGCACAGATTAGTCTGTCTGTTCTTGTGTCTTGGGCTACAGTACTATCTATGAGCAGTTGATGTTTTGAGCCCCTGGTATCCTTCCCAATGCCCTTTTGAGCTGTGCTCATGTATTGGCTCATATGCTTTTGCAATTTAGTGGCTATGATGCCTGATAAGACTTTCCTGCCTCTCTACAACAACCTGCCTCTCTATAACCTGCCTCTCTACAACATATACTTCACCCACAAAGCATCCATTATAGCATTGCTGTGGATATTGTTGGAGAATAAAAATGTCAGCTCTAGTCTTCTGGCAAGAAGTGGGAAGAGAAGATAAAGGACCCAATAGGAGTGCAGGTATCATGATAGATTCCATTCAGAACCAGGGAAAGGATCCCTTGGCTACCCCATCCCCCCATATGCCTAACCAATCACCACAACAAAGTTTATTCATAGCCAGTGTGGGGCAGGTCAAGAGTGGCTCTACATCACCTACCATACTTCAAGTTCTGAGCATCACAACAAGAGTGAGAAAAGAGAACACAAAATTTGTCATGACTATGTAATTACACAAAGTTTGTCATGACTATGTAATTACCTTAGAGGAAAAAAAAACCTACAGCACAATGACATGTTTGTCCGTCCATTCATCCAGACCCGTTTGTCCATCCATTATTTGGGGAGTAGGGAGCATGGCCCAGCAAAGGACAGTGCTGCAAAACATGTATTTTCCATGTACACCAAGTTTATATCTCCTGCTAACTGGACAAGAGGTACTTTTTTCAAGTAGATGCTCTTCTTTTGTTTAGCAGGGGGAGAGCCCTCCTCAGAGGGCTGTGTCTCAGCAATGTCTGTTATAGTGGCTTCTGCTGATATTCTTTGACATCTTAATACGCTGTGCCTGTTAACCAGCAGGCTGGCGTTCGAGACCCGGGTCAGCACCACAAGACAGGGTGAGCTCCTGTCCTTAGCCCAGCTCTGCAACGCCAGCTGGATCCAATTGTATCGGCTCTGCCTTTCCATTGGACTAATTCAGTGGCAGGGAGAGGGGGGATTTGCTGCTTGGGTAACAGCCTATCCTCCATAACAATCCAACCCAGGCTTTTGTGCTTCGCATGCAGCGTATGCAGCATCGAGCATGATACCATAGTCTTTCAAGACTGACGGAGGCCTGCTTTTTTTTTTTAAATTGTTGAGCCCTTTCATTTTCGCAGTAAGCCTCTTTGTGAACTTTTAGGTGAAAGTGGTATATGATTACTGTTGTTACTATAATAGAATTTTCATAGTGCATGGGAAAAACAGCCGCTTAATCAGCTTGTGAGAGTTGTGAGCCTCTTAATCAACTTAATGAGAGTTGTGCATATTGGGAGTGCATTTACAAGTGTGTGTGTGATGGCTTCCACTTTTCAGGGTAGTGTACCTCCTGTCCTCAACTTTTTCAAATGTTGTAATTGTACTGAAATATTTTCATGTCTATATTTTTATGTATACAGTTAGGATTATTCAAGAAGAAAATTATGGACCATCCCTTTGGTAGAAGTCCACACCACACCTGAGTAGGCCTCATAAAATCCTTCACGTCAGTGGTCAGCCCCATACACGTGGATATGGCAAACTTTAATGTGGGTAGTGGAATGAAATAGTAAACCCCTCAGCAATGACACAGTTTTGAGCTACAAACTGTGAGAGTTGCCAGACACACACTGCAGTGGCTCACTCAGTAGGCACCAATACGATAGCTGAAAAGATGGGTTGTGTGTAGGGATGGGTTGTATTGGAGTATGTTGGGGAGAAAATGGGGTTGAGGTGGCAGTTTTAGATGCCAGATATTATCCCCTTTCTTATTCTCTTTACTCTCCTCACATGTAACCCAACAAAATCTCTGCCATAAGTACGAGGAGAACTGTAGGTGAGCAGGAAGCCTTCTGGGGGTAAATATTGCCCCACCACAGCATGCAGCACAACATCCATTGATGTAGATAAATGCTATAACATGGCAAGAGACAGAATTGGACGGCATATTTTCTTTGAAAATACTTGATATATTTGTGTTTCAATTAATTTGCCTATCATCTTTATTCTTAGCATCAAAGACTTAGCTGTAACACTTCCAACCTATTGTGGGTGGATTATGAAACATTAAGCTTTTACATACTTCTGTTAATCCCTTGGTTGTTCATAGGAACAATCTAAATAATCAAAGTGAAAGAATATTACTGAAAATATTATGTTTTTTCCCCTTAGGCCATTGGTGGCCATCCTTTTTATGGCATGTACCACCTTTAGGTTTTTAAATCCTAGAAGTGCCACTCTGGACAAAGATACACCAGTAAGCCTCTCCACTTCAGTGTTCCTCACC
Source organism: Cryptoblepharus egeriae (assembly GCA_030015325.1). NCBI lineage: Eukaryota > Metazoa > Chordata > Lepidosauria > Squamata > Scincidae > Cryptoblepharus > Cryptoblepharus egeriae. The sequence continues at coordinate 37,582,231 of JAREYC010000005.1, forward strand.
CCCAACTAGGGGGAAACCTATGTGCAAATAATATTACAACAAAAATAGCCCTTAATTCCTTGAGGGAGAAAACAACCAAGGGGAAAAAAGACCTCTCAAACAAAACTGCCCCCAGGCTTTCCACAACAAAGGGGGAAAGTAACGAAGAACAAATGAAGGAACACAGAAGGTTACTCGCAAGAGAAAAGGTAAATTAAGGCAACTATACGGATAAAACTATAAAACAACAAAGAGCTATCTAGCTTAAATGAAAACAGGAGTGAAAAACATGCAAAGTAGTGAGAAAATGCAGGGCAACAGTCGGGTATAGCACATGTGCAGCCCTCGAGTGATCTCTCCACCTCCAGAAGCAGCTCAGTAGTGGAGGCAGCACACTTGATTTTGAGCCGGAGAAGGAGCCCAAGAGGAAGGAAGGCTCATGCACAGCAGCAGCAGCTTCCCAGGGTGGGAGAAAGAGCCCAGGAGAAAGGAAAGCACTTCCTTTCAAAAATTTAGACATGCAAAAAGTTGGATTGAGGCCCTCGGGAGACACCATTAATGCTAATGTGACCCTCTGTATGAAATAAGTTTGACAACCCTGGAGTATAGGGCAAATGTATATTGTTACCAGCTCTATAAAAGACGCTGGATTTCAAATGTAGCTGGCCTTTTAACGAAAGCCAAACACCACACAGTACTTGTACTTTAAACATGCCTAAAGCCCAGTACAACCTTGTCTCAAAAAATGCTAGTTGTGTAAGGCAGAATCAGCCCTGAAAATCTTCCTGTGATAGTGGCCACAAGGGGACGTGAGGTGGCCATCCACACCATGGGCAGTGGTGGGCTCCAGCAGGTTCGCACCTATTCTATAGAACTGGATGTTAATGAGAGATAGGACATATAAAGTTAAAAATACACATTTAAAAGTGGCTGCCAGATGGGCAGAGAACCGGTTGTTAATTTCTTTGAATCCCATCACTGTATGGAGGTAAGGGAAAAGTGAGGTCCCACAGAGCCCCTACTTCTGCCTGTAGACGGGGGGAGCCTTAGCAAAGGGGGAAAAGGGTCCCTGGGATATTCTACAAAGTTCCTCTGATGCTGCAAATGCTGACACTCAGCCAGGCACCTTACAGCTGATGGGGTTATAACTTGAAAGGTGGCCCTTTTGGCTCCTTGTAATCCAGAGGCTGGTGAAACAGCTCAGCAAAGCTGTGCACCTTCAAAGCGATGTGATCCCAGCGATCATACCACTGCTTTTCCCCCTCCTCATCTCTTAAGGGGGAAGCGCACAGGATTATCTGGCTCGGGTGTTGTGATGCCCCAGTGTGAGAGCCACTGTAATTGAAGGTTTTTTTTCTCTTTTTGCATTTTTTCCCTTTTGGATTATATGGAAATAATGCTTGAAAAGGGTGCAGAAAGCTCTGGGAAAGGAATCTATCAATAGTCAGACCTTAAAAGTGATAAAACAAACTAATTATAAATTTAATGAATCGTATTTCCCTGTATTATACCCCCAAAACTTTGCATTTCTATTGTAATCTGTGGGCTTATTCTGTGATCCAGAATAACAGAGTTCTGTGATCCAGAATATAGTGATGCATCAGTGGAAGGCCCTCTCTATCAATGCTTCTGATGGCAGAGCACGAATGTGAACTGTGATGAGAGCTATGGGCCTAATCTGGATCAATCCACCATAGCACGGCATGCTTGCAGGCTACAGTTTGGATTGGGCTGTTAATGACAAGCATAACATATAATTTAGCAGGCCTTCTTGCTACCTTTCTCTTCGCATAACCTTGAAAATAAAACTTGTATTAAATATTGTTTGCTCAGTTATTGGAGTCACTGCCAACACAAGCAGAAGGGATTGATACGGGTTGTGTGCAGTACCTAGAGCTTTTGATTACTTTTTGGCTGATTATAAAATCATGATCAATTAAGAGCTGAGTTCATTTCTTCTCTGCATCTGTTGTACTTTTGTGTAAAAGGAAAAAATGGTGAGAAGAAGAGGTTGGTAACCTAAAATATATCCAACTAGCTTAAAAGCCGCACTCTGTGCGGCACTTTTAAGCCAGCTCCTGTGGAGGGCGTCCTGAGCCTTTGGCCCAAAACTAAAGGTACCTCTGGTCCAGCTTAGGAAACAGCAATTCTGAAGAAATAACTTTGAATTCCTCAATTCAGTACATGGAACTTGAAAACCTCACTCTAGGTTTTCTCAGTTATTTTCAAATTTGATTTTTTGACCGTTCCCTCTTCATCTGGCCACAAATCCCAATGCTGGATGTTATAATATCTCTATGTTGAGCAAGTGTGGGTGGAGCTAGAGGTCATGTGTGGAGTTGTGTTGTGTTGTGTTGTGTTGTGTGTGTGTGTGTGTGTGGAGTGTAGGGTTGGTTTGTGTGTGGGCGTTAATCCTGGGATCATCCCGATTCCAAAGAGGTATATTATGTCTATGTAGAGTTTTCATAGGCAGAGATAAAGGGGGACCTGAAGGACAGACAAACAGAATTAGCCTTTTATTAGGATAGAAGAAAAATGGTTAGGAAGTACAGTAAAGGCTTGGATTGAGAGTAATTTTGATTGAGAGCATTTTGCAACACAAGCAAACATTTCTAACAATTTTTCACTTGATAGACAAGCGATGCCTTATTTAAAAAAGCAAAAAAAAAAAAATCCTGCCCCTGTGCCAGTACTGTGCCAGTACTGCCTCTGTATCTTCTGAGAGATCACCCTGTGTATATCTACTCTAAAGTAAGCCTAAAGTACAGCCAATAAGGCTCACTCTTGTGTAAGAGGGGCAATGGAAAAGAAGCCTGAGAGACTTAGGGCGCAATTCAGAGTAACTACAGGGAGTTCTTGCTCTGGTGTAAGAACAATTTGCTCTGGATTGTAATTTGAATTTCCCATAGGTTTTCACTAGGTGGTGCAGGAACTGTGGGTGCACGTAATGTCTCTTACATGCTCACGTAGTTACTCTGGATTGCAGGGCTAGCTTTGCATGTCTACTCTAAAGTAAGCCCTATTATAATTAGTGGGGCTCACTTCTATGGAAGGAGGGCAGACTGCATCCTGAGAAACCCGAGGGACTAAGTTCAGGTTAATTTGTTTAATTTTTCTTTATATTTTGTATTATATTACAGTATTGTAATCATTTTTATATGAATACTAGCAAAATGTACCCACATTGTAGGAGTAAAATACCCCCATGCGCAACGTTCCCCATGCACAACTTCCCCCCATGCGCAACATTCCCCCCCCCATGTGCATCATCCCCCCACGTGCAACATGCTCCCACCAGGTGGATCATCCTCCCACAACTGTGGGCACCCCTAGCGAGCAGGTGCAAGATTTGGGGCTGGGCGTTGATCTGTCTTTAATATTCAGTATAGGCCAAAAAATGTGTTACACCCCTTTTCAGCTTCTTAGGGGTTAAATTTATAAAAATTGGTTCTTGGTGGGGCTCCTGTCATGGAAAGAATACCCCCTGAAATGTAATGCTTCCTGGTCCAGAGATTGGGCAGAGCGTCCCTCAGTCAGGGATTCTTCGATGCAAAGAATAGGGAGGAAAATGCATTGCGCCCCTTTTCACTCCCTTCTGAGTGGAATTTTTGAAAACTGGTTCTTACTGGGTGCCTCCCCAGATTTCACACTTCTAGGTCCAGCAGTTTTGGCAGGGCATTGATGAGTCAGTGAGTGAGTGAGTGAATCAGTCAGTGACATTTCAATATTATATATAGAGATTTTTGGATTGTGGAACAAATAATCTGAGTTTCCATTACTTCTTATGGGAAAATTCGCTTTTAAATACAAGCATTTTGGATTGCAAGCATGCTTCCAGAATGAAATACGGCATGCTCATAAACCAAGGTACCACTGTAGTCAACTATATCTTCAAGATACAGAAATGTAAACTGATAATTCCATGTTCCACTTCTAATATTCCATTTCATTCGAATTCTAATATTTTTTCCCTTTTGTATTTTTTCTTTTTTCTGTCTATTCTTTCAATGAAAATAAAATAAAATAAATTCACAAATTATACAACTTGCTTTTAAAATGGCCTTGTCCTCCAGTATTTATGATTATGGATGTGAGTTTGTGTGTGTGTGTGCGTGTGTGTGTGTGTGTATGTGTGTGTGTGTGTGTAAGCTTATGTAATTTAGCTTCTTTGTGCAGGAGAACAAGGATATCCATATTCACAGCTCAAACATCTAATATTAATGTACATATTTTAATGGGTATGCCACATCATATAACAATAATTTCTCTGTCATATTATTGTAAACATGTTTTATTCTTTTTCTGGTTATCTTTTGAACAAAATGTTTTTGAGGTTAAAATATGAAAGTATAACAAATACAGAAAATATTGTCATTTGTTATCCTTTAAAAATAATTGCTGTTATTGTCCTGGCTTTCCCTTGCCTGATATTGTGACCCACTTTGTTCTGTTTGCTATTGGAGATGTTGGTAAATAAGATTTGCACACTAAGGAGAAGAAATTAGTACTTTCTCTGTAGTGCTCCACTGACAGTGCTCTAACGTTCACTGTTAATAAATGAAAAAGACATCCACCGGCTAATGTGAAATTGAAATATTTAATGTTTTGGGAGAAAAAAATGTGTCTTTCAAATGCTGTGCTGCCACTTGAACAGTGTTTGTTCAAAACTCATTAGTAACCTTTGACATTTCATTTGGCATACTGCAGGCTTGCCCCCACTAGGCCTGCATTAATATCTGAGTGATACCTTATATAAAGGATGCAGAGTTGTATCTAGAATAGATCAGACATAAATATATTAGGAAAAATCTGGTGTATTTTTAGATGTGATTTTTAAAAAATTATAGTGAATAGCTTTACTGCTTGGAGCGGACTGCAAAGCTAACTTGCAACTAAAATGCAGGCCTCCGTCAGTCTTGAAAGACTATGGTATCGTGCTCGGCGCTGCATATGCTGCATGCAAAAGCACGAAAGCCTCGGTTAGATTGTTATGGAGGAGAGGCTGTTACCAAAACAGCAAATCCCCCCTGTCCACGCCACTAAAGTAGTCCAATGGAAAGGCAGAGCCAATACGATTGGATCCAGCTGGTGTCACAGAGCCGGGCTAAGGACAGGAGCTCACCCTGTCTTGTGGTGCCGACCCGGGTCTCGAACCCTAGCCTGCTGGTTAACAGGCACAGTGTCTTAACCACTTGCACCACCCACAGCCGCAATGAATATTAACAGATGAATAGTTTTTTCCCCCCTGAAATACTGGCCACATTGTCAAGAGCTGAAAGTCACAACCAAATCCAGTGTTGATGCAGCTTCGCAATGGGTTGTGGAAATGTTACATCCTGCAGTGTGGAAGGGGCAGTCATGGAGTCACAGAAGAATGTTTGTTCCCATATGCCTTGCCAAAAATATTTTAATTATATGTTGATTGTATATGTGCTTTTATTATGTTGTTAGCCACCTTGGATCCACTTGCAGGGAAAGGTGGGATATACATACATACATACATACATACATACATACATACATACATACATACATACATACATACATGCAATTTATCCTGGATCCATCACTGGGTTTCATATTGGTGATTTTTCATACTGGTGATCCCATGGCCAGGAGTGCATTTCACTGGTTTGCTTATTGTATTTAAATCCTACTTTTCAGGCAAGGCAGTGTGCAACAATTAAAATTGATCACCAAATCCATAGAGATAGTATGTAACAGCAATGAATCATTAATTCAATTAAGCATCCTAATCCAATTCACAAACATATAGAATTGAATTAAGAGAGCAGCAAATAATAACAAGGTTAACCTGTCTAGTTTCTAATATCTCTCTGAGGGAAGGGAACAGGGGAGGTGAATACATTCAGTTATCATTTCTTGGGATTCTTCCAGCTCTCCCTTGGACATCACATTTCCAACTTTCTCCTCTGACAACAGAAGATTACAAACTAACCCTACAATCCAGAGTAACTACGGGAGCACGTAAGAGACTTTATGTGCACCCATAGTTGCTGCACTACCTAGTGAAAACCTATGGGAAATTCATATTGCAATCCAGAGCAAATTGTTCTTACACCGGAGCAAGGACTCCACATAGTTACTCTGGATTGCGCCCTTCGTAGTATAACCCTGGTGAGGGCTATCATTCCATCGGTACCATGTGACAGTTTTATATCCACAGTGGTCAAGGTTTGGAAAGACATCCTCCTGGCCTACCTACAGAATATGCTACTCAACACAAACATTTGAGCATTGGGTTTTCTTTTGGAGTTTTTCTTTCACCCAGGCGGGGAAAGAAGTAGCAGAAGCAAAAGGAGATGTTGGAGGAGTGGCAATTTCCCAAGTCTACCCTTTCAGAGTTTCATTTGTCAAAAAATGGTTATAATAAGCCTTTTTCTATGACATAGTTCAACTATTGATGCAATCCTAAAGACACTTTCCTGGGAGTAAGACCCATTGAACACAATGGGGCTTACTTTTGAGTAGATATGGTTAGGATTGTGCTCTATGTCAAAGATCATTCATGCCTTTGTAGTTAAATGTGCTCTAGATGGGGCTGTCTTTGAAGACAGTACAAAAAGATTATCCCGATAACAAGTATTCTTCTCTTTCTCCTCTTGGGAATGCAGAAGGACTCACAGAGGTAGATGCCATCCTACGGATTCTGATGGATAAGTTCTTTTCCAAGATAAAATATTATGTTACATAGAAAGTACATTTTTAAAAAATGAAGGGGCAATACTGTTAAGAAAGAGGAGAATAGAGGAAGACTTTATGGACCACCATATAATTGAACTAAGGACATCATATAATTAAGTATACCTGAACTAGAATAATAACAATGTTTTATCCTACTCTCTGTATCAGTGGAGATCCAGCTCTCCTGGCACAGTCTTTATGGCACAGCCATAAAGCACACTGCAACAGTACGCCATCCAGTAGTGCTGGTGGAAAGGCCTGTACTGTCTTGCCAGGCATCTAACATGATTGATTCTATGCTGGGCAAAGGTGTGGGTTGGCAGAGATTGGGTGTAATGGGGAAGGGGGCAGTAAGGGTGGCAGGTGGGCAGATCAGACCCAGGAGGAAGGTGGGATAGTAACAGTGGTTACTATACTACTACTATACTACAGTGGTTACTACTACTAACAGCACCGTATCTTATTCCCATATCCTATTCCGTTCCAGGGCGGATCCACCAAAATGGTGCAATGTGGAATTGATCCAGTCCAAGTTCCTCCATTGTGGATGATGGGCCTTTTCCTGGGACAAATGTCCCCTTACCTCACAGAGACCTTCAGCATGTAAAATTTCCCTGCAGGCTGCAGCACAAGCCACTGCTGCATCAGTGGAGGGAAATTTGGATAGGATTGGGCTATAAATGGATTGGGCTCTATAAAGGATTGGGCTATAAATGCTTTTTGTTTTTTATTATTTTGATAAAATAATGTAATCCACGAACATTTGCTAATGCACAAGTGCATGTGAAACCCAGACTATTCAAGTTTCCAATATTATCTTCAGAACTCTCGAGAGTTTCAACTACAGGGTTGTACATTATTTTAATTACAAGTTATAAAAAGCTTTTTAGACATATGTAAAGCAATCAAGGAAGGCTCCCAAAGTGATGAGAACAAAAAATAGCAAAAGACATTAACATCACGCTTCCATGTGCCAGCACATTCAGCTACCAGTAAGCCACGAGACCAGCCATATGTTTCAGTCACAAACAAAATACTTTGGGAGATTGCTATGGATGAAGTAATGCACCTTTCTGTAGCAAACTGTATTCTTCCTTTATTGAAACAGTTGGAGAAATCTTAAGACTTTGAGGACATTGCCCAGGAGTGATAAAAATATAGCAGAGCACACAGACCCTATGACACACTTTAGCTATTTGTAAATATTGTCTTCATATTAATATAGTGAGAGAGGAATCTGGACATCACACTTGGCTAGCACAAATCCCTTTCACTGGCCTGGGAGGGTCAAAAACTTGGGTATAAAACATATTTGCACCTCCACAGCGTCAGCTGGCTGGGTGCAAGTACATAAACCAACCTGTGGAGGCTCCATCCAGTATCCACAGTGCTGAAACTGGGAGGTCTGCACTGGCCATGTTTCTTTTGAGCATCTGGATTGATATCTTGATATTTATTATTTCAGAATAATTCATGCACTGCATGAACTGATTTTTGCATTTTTTTCTGCACTCTGTTACCAGTACATGTTGTAACAGTACTGGCTAATTTTATAGAGAATCGGGGATAAATCCAGAGTATCCTTTGCTGGTACCCTTTCGAGTCTTCCATGCAGTTTTGGAGAGGAGAATCAGAGTTTCAATTATGTGGACACTTTCCAGTCTGCTTTATCTCATGGTAGCACAGTAATCTCAGTTTTAACCTCCCTTCAGTAGATGACATTTCCGAAAGGTCATAAAACAGGTATTTTATGTCTTCAAGTTATAAAATAATGAAAGTAGAAGAAAATTACAGCTGGGAAAGAGATCAGAAGCCTGGAAAAAGCAGTTCACAACTTGTTTGCCATCATCAGGCTGCCTAATTTCAGAACGGGCAATATGATTTACAAAATGATGTGCCAGCAAAAGCAACACTGAAGTGAAAAGCAGCACTGAAGTGCTGGCAGGATTATGCTGAGAATTACATTCCTAGACATCAAATTTTAGCATTTAAACAGTATTTTAACACAGATGACAAATATTTTTTTTTCTTAATTGAAACACACAGGTGATGTGGAGTAAAATTAAAACCACTACTTAGAAGAGACACTATATAGTAGCTCTTATTTCATTCCATTTACCTTTGAGGAAGCATGAGAAAAATTGAACTGGCTTCTCCTTAAAAACAGAATGACTCTTAAGTTGCATTGTTAAAAATGTGACAAACTGATATACACTCAGAATGACTCAGCTTAGTCTGCTCTAAATGTCCCTACTTCACATTCAAGCTGTTTCACTCTGAATTATTCATAATGAGAACTTTAGGTGTTTACACTAGAAAATGCAAAAGGATGCTTCACTTGATGGGGAGAACAATCAAATCAGCTTTCCAGGCCTTACGACAGTATATCCCCTTATCTTAGTAATTGACAGTGTGAACGTAGTTTTTTTTAATTGCAAAACAAGAAATCACAGATTTAGTAATTATCAAGATGGGACACATCAATTACTACTCCTCAGGAATGTACACAACTGTGTTGTTCTACTGGCATTAGAAGCTGATGGAACCTCACATTGCTATAGTGCACAGGTTCAGTCCTGCTACATTAGCAACAGCAAACATGGACAGAAAGGAACTTAAGAGATTTGGGCCTGAAGTAGTGATGGTGCCAGGCTGCTGGCAAGTCTGGGAAAAACCTTGTGTTAAGTATGGGGATTGAAACCCTGCACAAGCCTCTTGGCCCAAATTATTTGGCACACCAATCAGTAACAGGATCATAATCTGCCAGTGATTGGCCCAGCTAAAATCACTAGTTAAAATTGACATTAGCCTATATCCTAAACTGAAATTAAGCCCATTGCTCCGGAGCAGTTAAGATGACTTTCCATAAGATAACACTAGAGGGTGACGTAACTGCGTGGACCCATAACTGCTATGGATTTTGCCCATAGTTATGTTCCTAGTTAAAATCTCTCTTGGTCTGGACTTTCAGAGGCCAGTTTGCAATGGCCAAAGGATCAGTGATGGGATTCAAAGACATTAACAACCGGTTTTGTGCCCATCTGGCAGCCACTTTTAAATGGCTATTTTTAAACTTTATATGTCCTATCTCTCGTTATCAACCTGTTCTGCAGAGTAGATATGAACCTGCTGGAGCCCACCACTGCAAAGGATCTGAAAATTGAACTGGGAGGATCAGGTTGATCATGGGGGTTCAGTTCAGTTCTGCTGGTTCTTGAAAAAACATGTTGAGCTGTTTTAGTTCTGTCATCTCTGACTCACTTAAAAACCACTATGCAACACCTGGTACTGAAGGAGGATGGCATTCCAGGGCAGAAGGAGGCAGTGGCATCACCAGTGGGGCGCGGGGGGTCTTGACCACCACTTTGAGAACCACTGTACTAGGGGACTGGGATCTTCATTTAAAAAAGCTGATGCAAGACTACACTTGTCACCCTCCAGTTCCTAAATACATTTACCTAGTAGCGGTGGGTGGCACTTACAGCTGGTGACCTCTTACAGCTTCAGAGAATGACAAGCTGGCATGTTCCAGAAAGGCTTTTTGGGTGATTTTTCTAAAGAAAATTGTACTGCTGGAATGCTTGTTCCAGTGGCACAACTTGCTAGTAGAAATGCGCTGTAAATTAGTCAGAATTAGACTGCAATCCTAAAGACACTTTCCTGGGAGTAAGACCCATTGGATACAATGGTGCTTTCTTTTGAGTAGATATGCTTAGGATAACATTGTCTCATTCATTAAAACTGGAGTTATGTATGACCAGATGCCAAACCCAAAGTTCCCCCAAAATTCCTGCCATCCAACCCAAAATTCTTCCTCCCATTTAAAAAATGTAGGACACCCCAAAAATGTAGGACAAATGTAGGATATGTTAAAAACATGTGTTAAAAATAAAGCTAAAAACACTTGTATTGTTTTCCTGTACTTCAATTCATTTCAATACTATATTATTTCTTTTTAGATTAAAAACTGAAAATCTCTATGCAACTATTCATGATCCAGGAAAGTAAGTAAGGACAGGGGGTAGCTGATCTAGGGAGGTAAATAAGGGTGAGGAAGGGTAATTGAGGGAGGTAAGTAAGAGTGGGGGGACGGTGCAGCGGCCGCAGGAGATGCAGGGCTGTGCAACAAGGCTACAGAGCTCTGCAGAAGGCACAGCAAGAGCCGCGGAGCTCCCGGAGAAGCTGCAGACTCCGGCTCCAGAGTTTGCCTCAAGGTTGACTCATGAAGCCTTTCCCATAGATGGGTATAGCCACAAGGCAGTGGAGGTTTGAGGTGTGAGTTTCCCTTCTCCAGACAACCCATGTTCAGTGGGACTTTGGACAGGTTTAGTCTGGCTCCTCCACAAAGTCCTGTCTGGCATGGGAGTCACTGCCAGGAGCAATGCTACCGCCAGCATAGGCCTTTGTATCACCGGAGCACACAATCCCACCACTACAAAAAGATACTGTGCATCAGTGGGACTATGTTAATAATTAGAAAACATAACCACACCAAAGTCTTTATTACCTGCTAGGAAAGAAGATGACCTCACAGTCACTCACTTAAATGTGAACTGATGAAGATTAATCTGATAGCAGGCACCACATCTATTTGGGGACATTCTATCAAGATAAATACAGTGGCGCCTCATGTAAAGAACGCCCCACGTAAAGTATGTTTCACGTAACAAACAAAAATTTATCCAGGATTCTGCTTCACGTAAAGAAAGTGCTTCACGTAAAGAAAACATTTGTTGGCAGTTGGGGCAGACGCGCTGGCCGGCAGCCTGTTTAAAAAGTGTCAGGGCTGCCTAGTGCACCTGCCCATGGTGAAAGCAACACTTCTGCGCTGTTCCTCCTGTGGCCGGGTGTCCGTTGGGCAGAGGGAGAGAAGAGCAGTGGAGAAGAGGGAAGCAATTTAGGGCTAGCCAGAGGGGAGCAGGGGAGAGAGAGGCTCAGGATGGAGAGGAGGAGAAAGTGGGGAGACTCTTTGAAGGTGTCTTGCATTGCAGCCTCCTAACCATGTCTACCTAGAAGTAAGCCCCATTGTGTTAAATGGGTCTTACTCCCAGGAAAGTGTCTTTAGGATTGCAGCCTAACCCTACAATCCAGAGTAACTACGGGAGCACATAAGAGACATTATGTGTACCCGTAGTTACTGCACCACCTAGTGAAAACCTATGGGAAATTCATATTGCAATCCAGAGCAAATTGTTCTTACATCAGAGCAAGAACTCCCCATAGTTACTCTGGATTGCGCTCTAAGTAGACTTCATAAGATCATGCATATTGAATGCATGATTTGAATTCAATTCTGGTGTTTTGTCTTCATTTTTACATCCAGTTAATATTTTTATATGAATATTTTTGGGGTTGTGGAACTAATCATCTGAGTTTCCATTATTTCCTATGGGAAAATCCGCTTCACGTAAAGAAACTGCCTCCGGAACGAATTAATTCTGTTACGTGAGGTGCCACTGTATAAAGTTAATGTTCCTTGAAATTTAAGTACACAAATAGTTTGAATGGTTCAGATCAATGACCTGTTCACCAATGGCCAGATCTAAATGTTAGCGGAAACTTAATAGAACAGGGTATGGAAAGCTTCATTAAGAACCAGCCATCCACTCCCATCCACATGAATGGTACAACTTTTTGATCAAAGCATTAGAAGTGATGCTCTTAGGCTGCAATCCAGAGCAAATTCAGCCTGCTCTGACCTAACTGCACTCTCCTAACTATTCTGTATCCAGAGCAGAAAGTTATGCTGAATCCAGAGAGTCAGGAAGCCTGGGCTGCCCTAACTGCTCCAGAGCATGCTAAGTAATTGACACAAGGGGAAGACTTGCTCCTGAGGAGACACCCCTCAGATCACACTGAACAAGGAACAGCTGTGGTGCCTACAGTGGTGACATGACTCTGCACATCATCTGGTGCGGAAGTCTGTGCGTCATCCCTGGGATGCGCGCCCCCCCCCCCCACCTGGACTGCACAGTCACCAAAGTTGGCGCCTGCGCAGTTGTTTCTGAAGCCAACTGGCTTCTTCCATCTCTGACACCTGCGCAGAAGCCAACCATCTCTGACACCTGCGCAGTACTTTTCTGAAGCCTTCTGGCTTCGGGGGAGACTGTGCAGGCGTCAGAGTTGGTGCCTGTGCAGTACTCTTTCTGAAGCCATTCGGCTGCCGCTCCGCCTCCTGAGTGAGGCCGAATGGCTGTGCAGAGGCGCGGACTTTCTCTGCTCTAAGGAAGTCTCCTCTGAAGCTGTTCGGCATGCTCAGTGTGTTTCTGCGCAGTGCACCTCAGATGGCCGTTCAGGCCAGCTCCTCAGACAAGTGTCAGCTTCTGGCTGATTCTCCGCCTTGGAGCAGGCCTGAATGGGGGTGCTGTCGCCCGGGGCCTGCCAAAGGACAGTCAAACTCCTCCGGCACATCACCCCATACGGAGCGCATCCCCAATGCAGCCCACACCAGCCGCACCAGTCTGGTGACGCCACTGGGTGCCTGCCTTATAAGGAGTCCCTGATGAGATGCCAGTACATTCTACAGTGAATAGAAGGGGCTTCTTGGAGTGGCCTGCTGTATCCTGAGGTTTGTGGGCAGCCGTAGTTTGTTCCATATCCTGAGGTTGAGAGGAAGGGGTTGCAGCGAGGCTGGCCAAGAACTCAGATTTTTGGTCAACACTGCCATTCTTACTCGGGCCTTATCATGGACCCCTATGGGTCTACTCATTACTATACCTGCTCCTGAGGTGGTATAACTCTGAGGGCTGGAAGAGGGCATTTCTGCCTTGGAAACAGGCTTTGGATACAGAGTAACTGCTCTGCCCTAGGCAATGCTAAACATGCCCTCAACTTGCCTCTCCTGAGCTGCTTAGGCTGCCCCAGTTAGGGCAGAGCAGGTCCACCTCTCTTAGGGCACCCTATCTTGCCTTGCTCTGCCCTAAGCCTCCTTCAGAGTAACTGGGCTGGAGCATCTTGCAGTTGCTCCAACCTAGTGTTAGATAGGGCAACCTAAGGGCTCTTATGTGGACAGATTAGTTGCTCTGGATTGGGCTGTTAGCCTTGCTTAATAACTGTTGACACTACTATGTTCTATGAATTTTTCTGTCCTTTTTCATCACACTGTTGGCCATCACTTCAGTATCTAATCTTTCCAACCTCTTTCTAAGAGCAATGATAATTTATTGTGATGGCAGAGGAGAGAGAGTGCATACAGATGATCACTTCTGAACAGCAATCAGAGTGACTTTCCCCTTACCTAACCTAACCTGGCTGGCATTAACACTAATTCACCGCTGATAGTTTGATAATCACAAACTACTGGAAAAGAAAATAACCAGATACCAAGAAAAACAAAACTTCTGTCATGGAGCATCCCAAGTCAGTTAGCCTTTCTAATTATTATAAACCAGTTCCAGATTAGTTCCAGAATGAGTGGGGTAAGATTGAATAATTTTGTACATTTAAAAGAGAAAATAAAGAGAGCTGAAAGTCAGTGGAATTGGAATAGCAGTTTTCATTTTCTCTCTACAAAATGATAATGATGCACATGTATTAACTTTACAACAGAAAGCCACACAAAGCAGCATACAGAACATAAATAAATTGCCCTCTGTCCAGAATGTTCCTAAAAAAGGATCTAAATGGAACTCAAGAAACACCAGCAAACAACCACTAGAAGTGACATTGTGTGCTAAGGTCTCTGCCAATTAGTACAGGTGTCCAACTAGCAGGGAATAGTCATGCAGTGGTACCTCACTTAACAAGCGCCTCGCTTAACAAGTGTATCACATAACAAGCAAAAATTTCCAAGAAATCTTGCTTCACATAACAAGTTCCGCTTCACTTAACAAGCAAGTGCGCTATGGGGCATGCCTGCTATGCAGCCCTGACAGAGTACAGAGGCTCTTTAAAAGGGCTGCTGGCCAGCACTGCTGCCAGCGCTGCTGGCAACTTGGGGGCAGTTGCCTGGGGGTGCCAGAAGCAGCTGCCCCTAACTGCCCCCAAGTGCCCTCACCGACCACCTTGAACCTCCAGCAGCAGCCCAGGTAACCCTCCCAGGAAAGTGTCTTTGATTGCAGCCTCCTAATCATGTCTACCCAGAAGTAAGCCCCATTGTGTTAAATGGGGCTTATTCCCAGAAAAGGAATTGCAGCCTAAGTAGACTTCATAGGATCATGCACATTGAATGCATGTTTTGAATTCAATTCCAGTGTTTTGTCATCATTTTTACATCCAGTTAATATTTTTATATGAATATTTTTGGGGGTTGTGGAACCAATCATCTGAGTTTCCATTATTTCCTATGGGAAAATCTGCTTCACTTAAAGAGCATTTCACTTAAAGAGCATGCCTCCGGAACGAATTAAGCTCTTTTGTGAGGCACCACTGTACTAGCAAAACCTCACTCCAACATGAGGTTTGTAAATCATGACTGCAGTTTATACAGTGGTACCTTGGTTTATTACCATAATCCATTCCGGATGCATGCTTGTAATCCAAAATGCTTGCACTGTATATCAAAGCAAATTTTCTCATAAGAAATAATGGAGACTCATAAAATTCATTCCACAACCCAAAAATACTCATATTAAAATGATTACAGAACTGTAATATAATACAAAAGAATAAAGAAATACAAAATATAAAGAAAAATAAAAGAAATTAACCTGCCGTTAGGGCGCAATCCAGAGTCCTAACTACAGGGAGTCCTTGCACCGGTGTAAGAACAGTTTACTCCGGATTGCAATATGAATTTTCCATAGGTTTTCACTAGGTGGTGCCGTAACTACAGGTGCATATAAAGTCTCTTACATGCTCCCATAGTTACTCTGGATTGTAAGGTTAGTCTCTCAGATCTCTCAGGCTGCAATCTGCCTCCATACACAGGAGTGAACCCCAATTATTATAATAGGACTTACTTTAGAGCAGACCTGCAAATCTAGGTCTCTCAGGCTCCTTTCAATGCCCCCTTTTCACAGGAGTGAGCCCCATTAGTAGAGTAGGTATAGGCTAGTCTCTCAGGATAGGCTGAGCAGGTCCTGGCAGAGCACCTGCATCCCAGCCAGGACTATTTTTTTGCTTGTATTGCAGACATCACTTGTATTGCAAGTCAAAATTTATTAGAAGAGTTTGCTTGTCTTGCTGTTGCAAAACACTCTCAATCCAAAATGCTATCAATCCAAGGTTTTACTGTATATCAGTATCTGGATAATGCATGAAGGTAGTAGTAGATGCAAATGTTCAGCTCGAATGTACGAAATCCAAACTAACATCCCCCTGAAGCTGGAAAACATCCAGTCAGCCTTAGACAGTGGCATATATAGGGCACTGCAAACAAGGGCACGTGCCCTCGCTGCTGCTTGAAGGGGATTGCCAGTTGCTACTGTGAGTGCACATACACTCCAGTTGCTTCCTGAGTCAGGCAGTGACTGCAGTCCTGGGCATTCTTATGGCGCTTTTATAATACCCTCATGTCAGCCCAAGGACTTATGCCAGCCTAACGGAAGTTAGGATTGCAGCCTAAACAGCTGAAAATTATGTAAGAAAATGTGGAAATGATACTGAGCATAACTGCAGGAGTTGCAGCTCCCAGATAGTTTGTGCTTCCCTGCTTCTGGTGCTGGTGTTTTGTTCCTGTGAAATAATTATTTGTCTGCACCCCCATGCACAAAGGTGCAGTTGTCTTCTTATGAAACATGCTGGCCATTTTAAACCAAGCGAGCTTTAATTTAATTTTACTATGGAAACTGGACGCATGCAATAATTAAATATTATGTAACCATAACCTAGCTGAACCACACTTGTGGCGGTGGTTTTAGACAGCATGCTAGTATCTGTGTATGCCCCAGTATGCTTGTTCTCTTGGTGAGAAGACTGCCAGCCTCTGAAATAGAAAGATGCAAGTAGTGCAGAGCTTCTCACATGTCCCGGGCTTAAGAAGTTGACAGCTGTCTGCTTTCATAAAGATAAACTTTGTGCTCCAGCCATCTTCTTCATGGTCCACATTACAAAGATCAGGAAGCTACAAATTATTTGGCTTGTGGCTATGAAAAAGAGTAGAACTGCACCAAAATGGGAAAAACAGACTACAAAAGCATGAAAATGTTTCTTCACATGGAGGCGGTTGAAACATAGGGAGTCATAGGCAATGGGAGTCAGTAACCTGTAGAGGGCAAAAAGGAAGGCGTCTCCACCATAGGGCAGAAATCTGAGGTGCAGCAGTGAGGCTCACAGACGGTGGCGGCATCACTACCAACTACCGTATTTTTGAGGAGGCCAATTTCAAGCCTACTGAAATCAGGGATAGGGGGAAGGACCATCCAGTTGTGATGCTGCCCTCACAGAGGAGCATCAGCTACAGACTGTGGTGCCAGCTGTGGCTGAGGGCACTCTGCCATCCCATTGCTGGATCTGTCCTGAATGAATCCCAATTTAGCCAAGCTGGTCAAATTCCCCTAAGGTTGGCCTTGGAATTAGTATCCTGGAGCTTTGATTAAGGAAGCAATGACCATGACCTAAGTTTTTAGTGTTTTGGCCCCAGCTTCATTTTGTAGTTTGTTACATGGAATAATGAGATATGGAAAAGTTTTAATTGTGCTTGTTTATTGATTCTGCACTGTAAAGGATATTAAAACATCTCCCCAAATGCCGCTCAGCAAAATGGTTCTAAAACGCCTGAGGCCGTCTGAGCTGCTATTGATACCTGTCAAATCCTTCCTTTGCGAATAGGGCTGGTTTTTTGCTTTTGTAAACAACTAAATCCAGCTACTACATGTGTTGACATTGTCATGCACTTGGCCATAGAGGGTGAGCAAACAGAGTAAGAAATATGGTACATACTCAGGTGGTCGTGCTTCAGGAGGCCATGAAGTGAAGGAAAAGTCGACTGGAACACAAATGATCCTAACAAAACAAAGAAATAAAAAGTTGCTTGCTTTGGAAATGCCTGGCTGTGGATTAAAAGAGGAAAAAAATCAGAAGCACCAATATTTCATTCAGGAGAGAAAGCAGCCTACAGAAGACAGCAATATTAAAAGAGTAAACATTGTATGAAATGAGAGATAGGAAAACAGATATATTTTGCATGTTCAAATCCTGAATAACTCTTGTGTCTCCATGAAATGGCATTAAAACAATGGCAACATTCATGTAAAACGTTTTAGTCCCCCAAAACTGCAACTCCACAATGCCTTGTTTCATATGAGTGGTTTTCCCCCTGCTTTTAAGTTTCTGTTTCTGAAGCGCATCAAGAGTTGCACAGTTTTGTTTCTTTGTGACCTTGCTCTGTTGTTGGAGCTCAAGTCTTTGGCTGCATGGCGAGCATGCTGTGTGACTCATTCGCGTCTTCCAACAGTCAAGTTGTTACTTTTGTCAGTGCAGCATAAGTCAGCTGTTGCTCTAAATGCATTCCTGGTACTTTATGTTGGCGATCTAATACCAACGTGGGGAAAGCAGGATGCAGCCAGTGAAATAAGTTTAATGGGTATTGGAAGGTTTTAGTAAGGTGGTAAATCCTTTAGCATCCAGCCATTACTCTTACATCCTGTTGCATTAATCTCAATCCCATGAGGACTTTTCAGACTGAGAGAGCTGTTTTTAAAGAAGTAATTCCTTACCATTGATTTTCAACTTGATAAAACATGGGCACAAGAAATATACAGCCACAGCCTCATCATTTCTAGCTAGAGGCAGTCTAAAATTGTTTTATTTGGGGATATATGTTATCCAAAAATAAACATTGGTGAAAGTGGTGTTATTTTTTAAATTCCAAATTAATATTTTAATAAATGTGAAAGCATTTTTTATATGACATGTGTAATCACGTGTCATACTGACCACCTCAACTTCTAGAAAATAATCTAATACACCTCTGTCCATTTACAGCAGCAGCCTAGAAGAGCATGAAAGCAGCCTGGCTTTCTTGTTGCTGAAAAGGGCCGTGTTCTGCCAGAACGTGAGTTCACACAGTACAGGACCCAGATAAGACGTACAGAGCACAATCCTAACTATTTCTACTCAAAAGTAAGTCCCATTGTGTTAAATGGGGCTTACTCCCAGGAAAGTGTCATTAGGATTGCAGCCATAGTTGCTTCTGAGGGTCAATTAACTGGATACTTATTTAGTGCTTGTTTCACTTAGGATATTGACTCATAGAGCACTCCTATCTCTAATCAGTCTACAGCAGGCAGCACTACTGATGGAGTGCACGCTTCATGCTAGAGCAGGTGACCAAACGGCCTGGGAGAGGTAAGTAAAAATTATTTCATACTTAACCTGTTTGAAGACCACCTTCCATATTGTCAATCTCCTTGTATCCACAGTAGCTCTTGTGGTAGCATGGGAAGAGAGTTGAAGTTCAAATCCTCTGGCTGGGAAAAGAGAATAGGATCTGATGCGCACCTCTACTGCCATGACTGATCCCTCTCACCTCTGAACTGCCCCAGTATGATCATATGGCATAACAAAAAGAGGACAAGGGACCACCCAAAATGTTGGACACCCAAAAAAACTGTTGGAGATGACAAAATAAAAGCTAAAAATGCTCATATATATATATATATATATATATATATATATATATATATATATATATATATATATATATATATATATATATATATATATAAGTTATAGTTATATATATATAACTTTCATGTGGTTAATGTAAACACTTTATTACCTATTATAATAGTTAAAACTTTTAAAATAAGATTTATTACATATATTTATTAATTCCAAGAAGGCTATATGCTTCCTGGTCACAAGGAAAAGGAGGATAATGAAGATTTTTTTTTCCAAGACATAAGTCTAAAAAAGGGAACATGTCTTGGAAAAAGAGGACATTTGGTCACCCTGCCCCTGTTCCTCCCCTGAACTGCCCTAATTTTTCCCTGAATCGATTCCAGTGCAGCCTGGATGGGCCATTGTTGGGCATGCAGAGTATCTGGCCATTTGCACTTGGGTCTTTCGCATGCCTGGCATCAGCATACATTTCACATCACTCTGGTAGATGTAGGATAAGATTGGGCCATTGGTTTCTTTTGATCCACTCCAAATTAGGCAAATAGAACTGAATGTTTTCTGCTTCTTTTGTGCATGTCTGCAGTAGGGCACAAGCAATTGAATTTGAGGCAGTGGGAGATGTGCTTGCATTGGGTCTTAGGAAGAATTGTAGTGGTAGGAAAGAATGAAATTGTCAGAAGAAAGATTTATATAAAATTTGAGGGGCTTGTTTTCAATCATTTCTGAACACAGAATATCTATATTGCAAGTCAAGACTCTGCTCAATAGAACTTCATTTGCTGTCTTGATGACTGTTCAAGTGAGCTTAAACAACTTTGATCAGATCACAGAGTTGCTGTATAAGGCATACAGTCTACTTCAGGAGTCACTGGCTGGACTGAAACCTGGATCATGGATGAAAGTGTCTGGTCATGGATTTGAACAACTTTTTGATTCCCATGATACTGAAATGCAGGATATGCCAGAAAGTATACTGAGTGAATCTGTGTCGTTTTAGAAGGAAATGTTTTATTTCCTTTCTCATGACAAGATTAAGAAAACTCATAGTTGTGTGGCCACTACTTCTGGCTTCACCAAGCAATTAAATAGAAATTATTCTAATGAGTGAAGGCTTTCTCTAGCACACCTTGCAGTTTAGAAGCCATTTAGCTATGGCGTAATTCCATTCTCCAGGCGTATCATAGTAAAACAATGTGGAAGAACATGATTATATACATCTTTCTCATGGAATTAATATTCTCAGCAGTGCCCCAAATCAATAGGAAAAAATCTACTCCATCTGCTTCATCAGATATATACATGATATTCCTGCAACGTGGGACCATACAGTAGTGAAGTAGCTCTCAAATCCGCAGAGCATATGTGTGAACAGGGACCTAGTATGAATTGAGATAGTCTTTGCCAAAAATAAAAATAAAACTGGAAGAGATTTTAAGGCCTTCTGGAGGCCTTATAAGGCTTTCTGAAGGCCAGGTAGACTTCTCTGAACCTCAGAAGGCTTTCTGAGGCCTTAAAACATCACTTCCAGCTTTGAAAAAAATTTTTTAAAAGGGCTAGGAGGCAAAACCTGTTTTGCCACCCTGGGCAACAGAACACTCTCTGGATGTGTCAAGGGTAGCCCTGTGACAGCACACCTTTCAGCTATGCCACTGACAACAATTTTGGACTGTTAAAGGGGAGACATTTATTAGACTTAACACAAATGTGTGATGCTGGCTTTACACATGTTCTAGCGCTAGAGCAGGGGTCTCTAAACTTTTTTTGGCAGGAGGTCCACAGCGTCTTCCTGATACTGTATCAGGTGCCAGAAGAGAAAACAGAATTGATTTACATTTCAAATTTGAATAAGTTTATATAAATGAATATATTAGTGACGGAAGTTGTGACTGACTGACTGACTGAATGAATTCAGATCAGTTCATCAACACTTCCAACACACTTTCCAACATTTTTGAACTAGTTAATAAGCAATTTCATACACACATGGAGAAGGTGTGAGCAGCCGCCCCAGTCCTCAAAATACCCTCCCAAGGTGTGGAGAGCAGAGCTCCCCTCACCTCTGGAGGGTTAAAGGGCTTGCCCAAGGGCCAGATGGAGGGGGCTTACCAAGGGCTGAATCTGGCCACAAGGCCAACGTTTGGAGACCCTTGGACTAGACCAGGGGACAACACCTTCTGGCATGGGTGCCAAGCTTGACACAGGGAACCATCTTCACTCACATGTGGGACTGCACAGGAAGGAAGGCAGACAGGTGCAGGCAGGGAAAAGCCTGTAGCACTCTCCTAAGAGCAGATGAGGGGGTGGAGAGCTGAGTGCCTCAGGATGCAGCTGAGGTGTGTACTGCATTTCTGGAGGGTCCAACACTGGCTGCCTATACATGTGCACAGATCCCCGCCAACCTACTTCCTTCTGGGCAGGTGTTGCTAGGAAAAGATGCCCCCAGAGCTGACCACTATCTCACCTGATCACTCAGACTGCTTGGAGGCTAACTTTGGCCAGTGGGTTGGAAGGGCACACACAGACAGACAACCAGAGCTGGACAGAGATGTCAGAGACCAAGTCTATGCATATCTACTCTAAGCTAAATCTATTATAGTCAACAGGATTCAAAGGGAGCAGCTGCGGTTCGGCACAGCACCTTGGCATATGTGCATGACATGGCACAATGGTTTGGCACTACACAGCTGAAAGGTTCCTTACCCCTGGGCTAGAGAATGCTTCGTTCATTCCTAAACAATTCATAAAAATGGCATCATTCAATATCTGCTGCCTCCAACAGTTTCAACAGTTCTCTGCTGCTTTGGTTCTTGATTTAGGATGCAGTTCTGCTTATATTTCCTTACAATGAGTGGGATGTGGCTCTAGTTGTTTATCTAATAGATAGCGAAATGTACTTGTGTTGTGGGAGTAAAATTTCAAGAATATTTGTAACCTAAACCCATGTGTCACACACCTCCTCTGTGCAACACTCCCCATGCAATGCACCCCATGCAACAAACACCCTGCACAGTGGTAGTCCCATAACTCCCCGAGGAACTTCTCTGTCATGTGCACCATCCCCATCATGTGCACCGTCCCCGCAATGTATACCATCCCTGCCATGGGCACCATCCCTCCATGCATACCAGCCCTCCCCATGTACCATTCCCCCATGCACCATCTCCCCCCGTGCACCCTCCCCCCCCCAGTGCATCAGGCACTGGGCACCAAATTGGCTGGATGCTGATCAGTCAGTCTTCAGTGTTAAGCATAAGATGAAAATGCGATGCATCCCTTTTTACCCCCTTAGAAGTCAAATTTCTCAAAATATTTTCATGTCATATAACGAAAACCCTCCCCAAATTCCATGCTTCTAGGTCCAGGGGTTGGGACAGGGCTTTGATCAGTCAGTGATTCTTCAAAGTAAATCGCTGTATAGAGAGGAAAACACATTGCACCCCTTTTCACCACCTTCTAGTTGGAATTTCCAAAAACCAGTTCTTAGTAGGTGCCCCATCACAGAAGGAATACTCTCCCCGAATTTCTAGGTCCAGCAGTTTTGACTTGACAAGTGAGTGAGTGTCAGTTTGTCTGTCAATCAGTCATGGATATCTTATGGATATTTTATGGATATCAGTATGGATATCTTAAAGGGTCAATTATGAAACAGCAAGTCTTAAGAAGATTAAAAGTTCAGCTCAAAATCTGCATAATAGCAACTTCTCGATAGCCTTCAAAGTATATATTCAGAAAATGATAAAAATATGGGAACCCACAGAAAAGAAACCAGATGAACACATAGTGTAATATTCTTAAATCCTCATTTTTGCTTCCCAAGTATTTGTGTATGTCTAGAAACGTGATATGTGGGTGTTAGTGCTTAAATTTAGAATATGGGGGTGAAGTGAGCACATTTACAACAGGAGCTAGAATAATGTCTTGATTCATCTAGACTTGACACATACATTTAATTGCTTGTTAGGATGATATGGAGCCTGGATTCTGAGAATTAACTTGGTACCAAGTATGGTCAAAGGGTGATGCAGAACACCACAAACAAGTATTAAGTGTGGTACAGTTAGAAATGTCATGGAGAGATGCGAAAGACTTCAGTGGTATCCTTCAACTTTAGTCACAAGCCTGTGGGAGAGATTAAAATGGTGACTAATACATTCAAAAAGCATCCAAAGAAATGAAATGTAATTTGTATGGAATTCTGTCCACATAAAAAATTTTCTTCAAAATAAATATTGCAGCTGCTACCAGAAAGCTGAAATTTACACACATGCACAGCCATAATCTTCCACCATTGTGTTAATACTACTCATTACCAGAAGTATCCCAAATAGGGCAGCTAGGGAGCCCAGGCTGGTTGCAGTTGGCAGCCTGGGTCTGCCTTTGCACCCACCTGATTTCTGCACCCTCTGCCCTCCTCCCTGCTCAGTTCAGGACCTGGGCAGACAGCCTGGGAACCTCTGTGGCATGCAGGTCCAGGCCTGAGAAGTGGGCAGAGAAGAAGCCTGCTGTTGCAGTCCTGAAGTTGCAGCATGTGGCTTATTCTCTGCCTTCCTTCCACTCTCCAGCCTCGGAATGTGCAGCACAATCACCTGCTGGACTCACAACGGAAGGTGCAAGAGCAGCAGATGCAGGAAAAGGAGGTACAAGGTATCCCTGGGCAAGTTGGAGAATAGGACAACATATCATGGGCAGGGTGACCATATGACCAGAAAAACCCGGATTTGTCTGGATTTTTAGCCTCCTGTCCAGGTGTCCTACATTTTGGCTTCATTGTCCTACATTTTGGCTTCATTTTGAAACTTCGTGATTTCACAGTACCCCATCATGCCATATGTTGTTGGATTTGTATTGAAGAGCAGAATCCAATGCAAAAATCAGTTTGAAGATATCTCCTTCCTATCAAAAGTTATTGTCAAAAAAATCGAAATACAAAAACAAAAAAAATACATTTTTTGGCCATTTTTTTAAGCGGGTAGGAATTTTGGCTTGGGATGATGGAATTTTGGCCCTGGGGTTCAGGAATAATCTGGTCACCGTGATCATGGGGCAGTACTGGTGGTTCTCATGTGCACCAACATTCTAAACACATCTCACCCCCTTACCATTACTATCACACCTTGGATGTATGCTTGCTAAACAAAAGGTGAAAATGTCCCATGCTGGTAGTGGAAGCTTTTCCAGGGATCAGAGAGCAAGAACAACTTGGCAGCCCCCCCTCCCATGGATACAGTACATGCTGTCTTGACACAGTTGCATCAGTCGGGAAGATGTTTGGATTGGATTGAGCTGCATGTCACCCTTAATTCAAGGATTGGATTCATACATAGATACCGCTCTTGAATTAAACCAGAATACATACAAGCTTCTGATCTTCTCTCCACAGTATCTGTTTCTCACTGAGCATTTTTTTTATTTTAAAAGACTCCCATGTAAATAATTCACGTGGAGATATTTACAGTGTCAGGTCTTTAGAATGCAATACCATAAGCACTTTGGGAATGAAAGGGCCATTAAAAGGAAGAATATGTCCAAGGATATTGCCAAGTGCATTGTGCCTTCTGACTTCTGAAAAGCTAGACAGGTGCATTTTTAATAAACATGAAAAATATATTAATATACATGATATGAGGGACAATCTGTTACAAAGTTTTCCTATGCAAGTCACACTGAAAATAATAAAAGATACCCAAGACTGATTGTGGCCGTTGAATGAAAGAAAAAGATGCACACTCTGAGACATACAAATTTTATTGTTTTCCTCTATCTGGCAATTGGGACTGTAATCTAATCACCCCCATTAATAGCATGCAGGCTTTACTGTGACTTTTAAAGCTTAGATTTAATGTTCAGCTTCCACCCATCATTTTACTAGTATGGATCTGAAATAATCAGAAGGCATTTTCCTCTCTGAAATAACTTAAGCGGAGTGGTATGCCTGGCACATATAATCTTGTCATTATATTTATTTACAAAACTTATGTGGCTTGCCATGATAATATCTCAAATTTGGGTCTTTGCTACTGAGTCTTACCAGAAAAAAGAGCAAAGTGCAAAATCCATTATATCTGCTGGGAGAAAAACAGAATTCTTTTGTTTTAATTAGTGAATGCCATAGCTGCCATTAATCTAAAAACATTTGTAATGAGATGTTCCTAAATCTTTGCATACTTGGAAGCTTGTTTTTCCAGTTGAAATGCAAAGAAGTCATATCATATTTATTTTCCAATATCCAAGAAGTAAAATTATCTGCAAACTTTGCAGACCCTCAAGTTACAGGATTGGATTGCAAGAGCAATGCTAACATAGGACCAAACTACTGTAGTTTAGAAAAAAAGATCTGTTCCCAGGGACGTAACCAGGATTCATGTCACCCGGTGCAGGAGGCAAGCGCATCACATCCATGCAGTGGACAGGGCAACAACCTGAATAGTGGGTGTGCCTATGTGCCATGCAGTGGTCAGTCACATTGTAGTTGCTTTGCATTGGAATCAGGAATGACAGATGGATGTATAGATTTCGTCCATTCTCAACACTGCGGGCACAATCCAGTGTAATTATGAGGAGTCCTTGCTCTGGTGTAAGAACAATTTGCTCTGGATTGCAATATGAATTTCCCATAGGTTTTCACTAGGTGGTGCAGTAACGATGGGTGCACGTAATGTCTCTTGCATTACTCTAGTAGTTACTAGAGTAATTGCATAACTCTTGTATGCAATAGTAGTTGCATAACTCTAGTAGTGAGTAGTAGTTGCATAACTCTAGTAGTTAGTAGTATGCAACTCTAGTAGTTGCATAATTCTTGTAGTTACTCTGGATTGTAGGGTATCTCTCTTTAGCACGGCAATTTATGGCCTGTACGTATCCCATGAATTTTGGCAGATGTAAGCCCTCACCAGCATTGTGGTATATCCTTTAATTGTTCAAAAAATGATGGTCTATTTTGACAATTTTAACATCTCGGTGTGCTGTGAGATGAAGCAGTATGAAAAATACAGATCTTGCTCAACCACATAATGCTTGTGCTTGCCAGATAAAGTTATGTAGGTGACACATTGTTTGCTTTCCAATACCTTCCATGGAGCTCTGGAGACCAAAGTAAATGGTCAACCTGAACACCTTTGAGAGGACAAAAATAGTTTCTACAATCAGGGAAGGTGGTTTTGCTTCTTCCTACACCATACTGCTGCCATCTCCCTTTTTCCAAGATTGAAAACGGTCATCTGACTATTATACATTGCTGGTGAAATTTCCGAAGGGTTTATTGAAGTTCATAATGGTAGTTTATTATGCTTGTCTCAGATTCCCGGGCATCTACAGTGAGAAACAACAAAAAGCCGTAGGTAGTAAGCATTGAAGAGGATTCTGTCCACATCCTGGACAATTATAGCCAAGAGACAATATTGGGCTAGATCAGTTTCTCAAAGTGGGGGTCGGGACCCCTTTGGGGGTCGCCTAGAGCTTTCCTGGGGGTCGCCTAAAGACCCCTGGTGCAGGAGGCCAGGCCAGGCTTGCCAGACCTCTGGCTGTAGCTGCACGCACACTGACAGCCTCAGGGTCCAATCCTATGCATGCCTACCCTGAAATAAATCCCATTGTGTTCAATGTGTGCATAGAACACACATTTCATTTGTAACAATGAAAATACATCCTGCATATCGGATATTTACATTACGATTCATAACAGTAGCAAAATTACAGTTATAAAGTAGCAATGAAAATAATTTTATGGTTGGGGTCCCCACAACATGAGGAACTTATAAAGGGGTCACGGTGTTAGGAAGATTGAGAACCACTGGGCTAGATGGCTCAATGGTCTGACTATATAGTTGGCAGCTTCAGAAGACCTCCCAGCAGCCTCATTGCAATCTTATTTTACTGCAAGGTTTAAAGAGGCATCATAGAATCCTAGAGTTGAAAGGGACCTAGTAGGTCATCTAGTCCAACCCCCTGCCTGCAGCAGGAAATCCTCCTAGATCATCCCGACAGGTGCTCATCAAGCCTCTGCTTGAAGACCCCCAGTGAGGGAGCGTCCACCACCTCCCTTGGCAATCTGTTCCAAGATTGTTCAAACCGCCCGAATCATGCTGCCAAGTGTCGAGGGCAGTGGTATTTGAGCATTTCAGTATGGGACCCCCTTCTGAGAATGACAGTCTGTTCAGGATGTCTGCCACCGAGAAGTGATGTCATGGCTGAAAGTAACATTAAAAGTGCCCAGTGGCAGATTCCAAGATGAATGCATCCAGCTTTTCATGACCTCCCTGAAAGAAAGTTGTGACCGATAAGGGGGTCTCAACCCCCACTTTGGAGACAATTGGTCTAAGGGGTACTTTTAACCTTCCAGGTCACTGCTCTCTTTAACAAAATGGCACGTCCCTCACAGGAAACCAAATCAGACTGCAGTCATCCTCTATAGTCTTATGAACACAACAGCAGCACACAAGGCTAAAAAGTGGTGGGAAGGAGAGGTGGGGCCTTACCTGCAGTGTAAAAAACTCACATTCCTAGGTTAAAATATATTTTGAAAAACATTTTTTTTCTTTTTTGGGTCAGTATGTGGATAAGGAGCCCATTCTGTTCAATCTCCACTGCAGGAGCAGCCACGGTGCAGCCCTAAGGAACAATATTCCTGACCTGCTGAAAGGTAACTATCCTTGCACCAAAGGATGCGGTGCTCACAGTGTGCCCAATGAGCATAGCTACACCAGGGCTGGAAAGTTGGGTACGATTTGGCCCCTAGTCACTCTCAATACACTGTCAGACATGACTGTAGAAATCCAGCGTTTGCTGCAATCCAATAAATAGACATGTTTAATTTATATCACTCTGTTTCAACCAAGATTTCCTCCCACAGCAATTTACAATCCAAAACACAAATAGACAATACAATTAAAGACAATCTATTCTTGGATGTGTGGAAGGAGGTGTCTGGCCAATGGCTCACTACTGCCACAGCTTAGCAGGCTCTAGACTTTTTCTTCCAGATGGAGAACTGCAGGTAGGTCTGGTTGATGGTCATGTAGTATTAGTTACGATAATGTAGTATTAGTTCTTCAAATATGACCATACTTATGTTGATTGGTCTCGACCATGGTTTACTGACTTCAAGACTGGATTATTGTAAAACATTCTGCATAGAACTGCCCTTGAAGATGGGTCAGAAGCAACAATCGATATAGACTGTGGTGGCCCAGATGGTTACTGAAACTAGAGGATCTGTCTCTATTTGACCACTGCTCCAACAATTGCACTCACTGCGTATTTGCTTCCAGGCCCAATTCAACCAGTTCCTCTTTTCTCTTTGAGACAACAAGATAAATGGCCTGATCTGGATGCCCATAAATACTCTGCAGTTGCTGCTGTTGATTCCTCAGTTAAGAATTATTAACAAAGGCAGAGGATCAGAGGCTGGCCCAATTTGTGGATAAGATCCTAAATTGTTATTACTATTCATAGACCCCTTTTCAATCAAAACTGGTTCACAACATGGTTTATCACTACAAAATGGATGGTTCCCTGTCCCCAATTGAAAAGATGATGCAAGAAAGAAACCGGCAAAATCCCCTGGAAAAGGTGCTGTGCTGGGATAAAGAGGGACAGTTGCTCTCCTGCCCCTGTTAAGATGACAACTTTAAAATTTGCTCTTCTGTCCAGTGAGCAGGGGTTAGTTATGAATCGGGAAGTCCCTGGTTTGAAACTTCCCTCTGCTAGGAATTTGTTAGCTCTTTTGGGAAAAATCTCCCTCTTATTTTCCCCCCATATATAATATGGGGAATAATAATCCTAATTCCCATTACAGGGTAAGTGCAAAGCACTCAAAAAAAAAAAAATCTTAGCAGGTGATAGAAGCAAAAAAATGGGGCTCCATTTATCATATGAATTGGAGGCAAAAGTTCTCCTGAAAAGTCTTTCTCTTCACTACGTAGAGTAATATTGCCGTAGGTAGATGGGAGACACATCATGGTGCTCCTTCCCCAGCTAAGGGCACAATCCAGAGCAACTACGGGGAGTCCTTTCTCCGGTGTAAGAACAATTTGCTCTGGATTGCGATATGAATTTCCCATAGGTTTTCATTAGGTGGTGCAGTAACTACGGGCACACATAATGTCTCTTACGTGCTCCTGTACTTGCTCTGGATTGTAGGGTATGTCAATGTCTGTTCAAGAGTGTTCTGCTCTCAGTATTAGGCTGTGCAGTTCACTTTCATTTTCAATGCATTTCAATGCAAACACCAGGGACCTCCCTCTGGGGTGATTTGTGGGGCTGTATTCATTGGATCAGGACAATTCTGGTGTCCTTGGAATCCTCTCACTGTGCCCGTTCCAACTGCATATGGCATGTTTACCTACTCATGAGTAAAGTTGCAATATGGTTCACTTTCACTTTCCATAGAATTTAATATATATATTTCTAGTTTTAGTTTTTTGCCGTAACATTTGAAAGGAAGGTGCTGTTTCAAAATGGATTGCAGCATTGGATTCTGCTCTTCAATATGAATCCGATGGTATATGACATGATAAGGTTTGAAGCACCATTGTGAAGTTCGGTTTCTGGGTCCCACAGTGCATGTCACCCCCTTGGATGCATCACCCCCCCCCCGGACGTGTTACTTACAGGACAATCCAGAGCAACTAATCTGTCCACATAAGAGCCCTTAGGTTGCCCTATCTAACACTAGGTTGGAGCAACTGCAAGATGCTCCAGCCCAGTTACTCTGAAAGAGGCTTAGGGCAGAGAAAGGCAAGATAGGGTGCCCTAAGAGAGGTGGACCTGCTCTGCCCTAACTGGGGCAGCCTAAGCAGCTCAGGAGAGGCATGTTGAGGGCATGTTTAGCATTGCCTAGGGCAGAGCAGTTACTCTGTATCCAGAGCCTGTTTCCAAGGCAGAAATGCCCTCTTCCAGCCCTCAGAGTTATACCACCTCAGGAGCAGGTATAGTAATGAGTAGACCCATAGGGTCCATGATAAGGCCCGAGTAAGAATGGCAGTGTTGACCAAAAATCTGAGTTCTTGGCCAGCCTAGCTGCAACCCCTTCCTCTCAACCTCAGGATATGGAACAAACTACAGCTGCCCACAAACCTCAGGATACAGCAGGCCACTCCAAGAAGCCCCTTGTATTCAGTGTAGAATGTACTGGCATCTCATCAGGGACTCCTTATAAGGCAGGCACCCAGTGGCGTCACCAGACTGGTGCGGCTGGTGTGGGCTGCATTGGGTGATGCACTCCGTATGGGGTGATGTGCCGGAGGAGTTTGACTGTCCTTTGGCAGGCCCCGGGCGTCAGCACCCCCATTCAGGCCTGCTCCAAGGCGGAGAATCAGCCAGAAGCTGCCACTTGTCTGAGGAGCTGGCCTGAACGGCCATCTGAGATGCACTGCGCAGAAACACACTGAGCATGCCGAACAGCTTCAGAGGAGACTTCCTTAGAGCAGAGAAAGTCCATGCCTCTGCACAGCCATTCGGCCTCACTCAGGAGGCAGAGCGGCAGCCAAATGGCTTCAGAAAGAGTACTGCACAGGCACCAACTCTGACGCCTGCACAGTCTCCCCCGAAGCCAAATGTCTTCAGAAAAGTACTGTGCAGGTGTCAGAGATGGTGCCTGCGCAGTATTCTTTCTGAAGCCAGTTGGCTTCAGAAACAACTGCGCAGGCGCCAACTTTGGTGACTGTGCAGTCCAGGTGGGGGGGGGGGCGCATCCCAGGGATGACGCACAGACTTCCGCACCAGGTGATGTGCAGAGTCATGTCACCACTGTAGGCACCACAGCTGTTCCTTGTTCAGTGTGATCTGAGGGGTGTCTCCTCAGTAGCAAGTCTTCCCCTTGTGTCAATTACTTAGCATGCTCTGGAGCAGTTAGGGCAGCCCAGGCTTCCTGACTCTCTGGATTCAACATAACTTTCTGCTCTGGATACAGAATAGTTAGGAGAGTGCAGTTAGGTCAGAGCAGGCTGAATTTGCTCTGGATTGTGTCCTTAGTACAGAGTACACCACTCACACTGTCCTAGCAATGCCCCTGTCTGTTCCTTTCAAGATATTGGATACACATTTGGAAGATATTGAAGAGTGGTTGACCAACCAATTAGGGACATGGATGGAAACAGAATGATGATAAGGTGCAGCCATAAAATTTGCCTTCTGAAGCAGGCATTTCAATAGGCCTGATTGCTGAGATAGCCTTGGCTGTTCTCTTCTGTCATGTGCTGACTTTTTCCATCACCTTGAAATATATCTAAGATTCTATCTTGGAAAAATCCATCATTCCCTCCAAATGAAGGACCACAAGGCATGTATCCAGTGTCCAGATGCATACCGTCAGTGGTGGAATTCAAATAAATTAACCACAGGTTCTATGTCCTAATAACCTAAATTAACCACAGGTTCTATGTCCCATTTAGTAACCGGTTCTCAGAACCCATGCACTCATTAGCAAAGGGTTCTATAGAACCTGTGAGAACCCCCTGAAGCCCACCACTGCATACTGTCCTTTTGCCTTGCCACTGAAAACACATTCCTTGGAACTCTGAGGACTTGAAACGGAACCTTTGAGCAAATCCTTTGTAGATGTTGCCAGAGATTCTTTTTTAAAATCCAACACAGAATCCTGTGTTTGGTTCTTGTGTTTGGCTCACTGGACAACAAGGGAGTTGCAATTGTCAACAGTAAAGGGACAACAAAACAAATTCAAATTCTAAATTAGTTTGGACATAATCTGGGAAATCATGTTCCGATTTCAACTATTTTTGCCACTATCTAATCTACTACTGTTGACATCTTAGCACTAGGAATCAATCTCAAGATAAAGGCACAAGATGGCATTCCTGGGAATCCCATGAATCCCATCCCATGGGAATTCATTCATGTCCCTGAGAGTGATTAGTAGTGTGGGTTAATTTTTCTAGAAGCATCAATAAGTGTGGCAGAATAGGAAGGCAAAAGTACCTCAAAGGCACAATGTTTATTTTGAGTCAGTGCCAAGTGTACTGCTAACTGATTTACACTTCTGTTCAATGAGCCAAATTTAGCTTTACGTTTTGCACAGCATATTGGCAAGTTAGGGCATAGTGGAGTCAGTGGATATGGCAGGCAACTTTCTTTTTACAATTTAAATGGACTCTTCTGAACTATTTCTGTATTGCTCAGTGTGATGATTTCTCCTAGGAAACATCATAATTGACTACTGGGTCTTTAATTTCCTTTGGAACTCCCTGAATTTGAGCTCCAGAGATCTATGACAGAATGAATCAGAGAACTTAAACAAAAGGACTTCTTCTAGAACAAATTAATGACATAGAAGTAAAGACCAAATTCTATTGGGATTTGACAAAAAGGGGAAAAATGAAAGCCTAACTATTTATTTTTACTTGAATCTGGGCATTCAAACTCATTAAACTGCTTAAGTGACTCACAGGCTGCTCATGACACAAACAGAATGCTAAAAAATTATAGTGTGTGACAAGATAGTATTAACCTGTGCATTTTTTCCCCAAAGTATTTCAGTGTGCTTTATCAAAAGTCAACAATCCATTCAAAAATCCATTATATATTAGACTGATTGAAATTTTACATGGCATTTTTGGGGTATAATGTCTTGAGTTTGCTAAAAGTCTTGAGTTTGCTAGAAGTCAAGATTTTAAGAATAACAAAGTAAACATTCTCAAGAATATTTTCTTTAAAGCAAGAGTGTTAAGCATAAGGATTGTAAGCCAGATATGGTCTGTGGAAGCTTTTTATCCAGTCCACATCCAACCCGAAATGGCTTTCCCATTGCCATTGAGAAGTAGCACTACTACTAAAGGCTCTGGAAAGGAGAGATGGAAGAAAGCCTCAGAAGGCAAGCTTTACTAGGATGCACAGACTGAGAAGGTGAGGGAGGAAGATGCTGCTAAAGTGCATGAAAAGCCCTTACCATGCAGATCACTTTTTCAGCCTCACCATTTCTACTGTGGCATCACTTGTAGAGCACCTTTCAGCTGCAGAACTTTGAAGTGATGCCTTGGCAGAAGTGATGCTGCTGAAAGGGCAGACTTCATGTTAGCTGTGCACACCCAGGGTGAACACTGGGCTCTTCCATGTCTTCAAAATATGATCCAGCTTTGCAATTTTCTATTGTGTCACTTGCTAGTGAGTTCCAACTTGAGAACAAAGTGCTTATTTCTAGTTCTCATCTGCTGAATGACATCAGTTCCTTCTTAATGATGTCACTTGTGACCCTCAGCATAGGCCAGGAATGCTATTTGGCCTTCTGTATGAAACAGGTTTGACAGCCCTGTTTTAAAGAATCCTTAACTTGAGCTGTCACTTTATTAGCCCAAGGATGCAGTGGTGGGCTCCAGCAGGTTTGCACCTATTCTATAGAACCAGTTGTTAACGAGAGATAGGGCATATAACGTTTAAAAATCGCCATTTAAAAGTAGCTGCCAGAGGGGCATAGAACCGGTTGTTAATTTCTTTGAATCCCATCACTGTGTTGTGGGGTTCATAAGCATCCAGTGCATGGAACATCAGCTCTCTAGTTGGGTCAGGATTTGCTTTTACAACAAGAATTAAACTGATTTTCTTCTGGTTGGATCTCACCACTGTTTATTTTGGGTTTGGACTGAGTGTCCCTAGTGTAAACCTATGAGAAATTAATATTGCAGTCTATAGTAAATCTTACGTCCATCGGAGCAAGGACTCCCATAGTTACTCTGGGTTGGGGGTAAGCCCAGGAATAGTAAGACTTGAATTTGGCACACTTAGAAAGTGTGCTCTTCTAAACTCTGCTCTTCTAAACTCCAGTGGCGTAGCTAAGGATCATGTAGCCTGGTGCAAATCTCAATATATTGCCCTGGAAATGAAGTCACAATCAGAAATTACATCATCCCCAGTTATTTATAAAAAGAAAATTGGGGAAAAACCTGCCGCCTCCTCCTCAGCAGTTCACCACCCTTTTTCTCTGCTAGTTGCATGGCTAAAGCACTTATTTGCTATCTGGAGTTGAAGAGGATTTCATTGCCTCCTGTACTTGTAACAACAAAATCAAATTTAATTAAGGACAAAAAGTGAAAATTGTGTCCTCTATTGGATAGGGAAACTCTCTGGGGGCAAAGAGGAATGGTAATTCTTTCCCTGCTAAATAGAAGAGGAGCACCACTTAGAAGTGTCTGTATACCCAGTTAGCATGGGGTAACTGTTTTATGATATACATGTACTGAATATGATATATGTACTGACAGCTGATTCATAATCATACCTTATTAGTTCCATACAGTATCAGAATTACATCTCATTTGCTCTCAGAGCCATCAGTAACATGGGAAAGTTTGAGTTAAGAAAATCTACTATTTGTTCCATAGTCTTTTGCGTTTTCATTTTCAGGTTAATTGGCCAAAGCCTTTGATAAAATATAGATATTCCAATGCAGTTTATTTCATTGCATTCTGTATAAAATTACATTTCCAACAATATATAACATGATGGTATTATCATTCAAACATACACTGTTTTTCACAATTTTAGTCACGAGTGTCAAGCTCAGCTTGTAGCCCCCCTAAAGCTTGTAGTCCGGTGCAACTGCACCCCCTGCACTCCCCACCTATGCCACTGCTAAACTCAGTAACTCCTCCCAGTAATTCTTCAATGGCTGGGATTGAAATCAAAGCTAGGGGGATCTGCCTTACACATACCCACTTGGCTTGCTACTACAGCTATTGGAAATTCTATCTCTCTCGTTCATTTCTTCCCCTCTTCTTCCCCCTTTCCTTTTACTGAAATACTGCTATGGTAGTATCAAAGGAAATCATACTTCACTTAAGAAGTTTCACTCATGAGTGGGAAGTGATGAGATGGAGCTTCACAAGATATATTATCATCTGTTTTATGAACTATTGTAGATACTTGAGTATATGTCAATCTCACAGATAAGCTGAAAGCAGGTTTTGAGCCAAAAAATAGTTGAATTTTCTGTGACCCTTGGATAACCGTGATAAGTTGGGGGTGAAATTTATGGGGTGTCTGACTATAGTGTTGTCATGATTTTACCTGAGGCAAAATTCTGAGAAATAATAAATAATTTCTCGTAATTGTTACCTAAAAACTGTTTAATCCCTATTAAAAATATAGTAAAGGATTCTAGCATACATTTGTTCCCTTATCAGATGCTAAGCCACTGTGGTGCTCAAACCTGTGCTAGTAAAATGCAGGACCTCTTGGACCTGGGCTGCAGAAACAGACCTGCTGCTGCTGAACCTGCCCTGTTTCTGGACCTAACAGGACTCTCCCACTCCATCATCACCTCATTCTCTCTTCTCCTGCTCTTGTTGATCTTCAGCATATGCTAAGATGGAAAAGATCAGAAATCTTTCTCTAGCAAGTTTTGCAGAACTTATTTTTAATAGCTAGAATCAAAGTTCAGAGCTGTGCTGGTATGAAATTAAACATACCCCTCTCTTTGCTTGACATTAAGACTTGATCCAGCCTCTTAGGCAAGGGTGCTCACCAAGAAAGACTAGGGAAATCATTATTCGTGCTTCTGAGAGGCTTAAAGGACACTGCTAGTTGATAGTGCAAGCAAATGTGAAAAGGAAGCAGTCTATAAAAATGTCCTCATTCTGTGTCCTTATTGCTTGACCCATTTTTTGACACACCGTAATTAATAATTGTAAAACTTTCTCAGAAGGGTCTGTCTTTTGAGGTATATTTCCTAGGCAGCTTAACATGAAGTCCTACAGATGTTAAAATAATATAATTTTTAGCAACGAATGCAAGCAAACCCTTGAGAAAGTGCCGAAACTCATTCTCACGAAGGGAACAATTGGGTATAAAAATAAATTCAGAGAAGTCCGGATCTGCTCGTGAGCAGGGAGAATAGAGCTTTCGTTGCAAGATAATTTATTTCCAATGAATAATTCAACCAAGCCTAGCAGCAAGTTCAAGAGATTAGCCTGTCTCTGACCTCTCACTTCAACAAGCTCATTCAGCTACATGGAATTCTATCCTCTGTTTTATGATTAACTATCTATTCAAATCATTGGATACATAATGTACAATGACATCATAAACAGGCAAGGGGGCAGGGGTGTTATCTGATGGAGTTTAAAAAAAATCCCCAAATACTCTGCTCTTGAAGTCAGTGCTGACTTCAGTGCTGACAGAGCTTTGTTAAATCAACATTCCCAGAACAGGAAAATAGGGACAACATAAAGAATCCATAAATTCTAAAATAAACATAAAAGCTCTGAGAAAATCTAGATAACAATACTAGGTATCTTTTAGTCAGCTGAGAGTTTACTAAAATCCTACCCGTGGAAATGATAGTATGTTTGAACTGAAACACTCTTTGGAAGAGTTTATTTTCAAATGGGAACAATTAATGTCCCAATTCTTTCTTTTCCTGTGCTGCCGGTACACTTGTGCGATCATGTGCAGTATCCTACAGGGAGGCAGACCAGGACTTCTCCTCTGGGAAAGGGAGCATCTTCCTGGGTGAACCATCTAAGTAACCATCTTACCTGGAGTCTAAGCACCAGGATAGTTCTATTTGGACTTGAAATCATGGGATGAGACTTCACATGTTCGTCCAGTTTGATTCAGGCCTGATTTACAGCTTCTTCTTAGCCAATCTTGATCCCAGGGAAATACCAGTTCTTGTAATAAAATATAAGCATTCAATCTGCCCAATTGATTCCAGCATTATTGGATTATTTGTAATGTAGAGAACTGCCAGGGTGTACCCTGTAACTGCATTAAACCCTTTTTGTACAAGTGGTGCTACAAGTAATGTCATTACTAATGAACAAAACAACAAAGCAGCAGTAGATATATTTATTCATTTTTATTTTGCAGTACTTCTAAGCCACCTTTTGGTCCCATTGAAAGAATTATCAAAGCAGCTTCCAGTTCACTGTATTAAAAGGAATTTAAAAGAGCAATTAAAATAACCAGTAATCAGAAATCAAAATCAGGGCAGGCAGAAGAAGCACGAACAGATCAGACAGAGGTATCATAACCCAGAAGACTTGAACAATTAATTGAAATGGAACTGACCAGAGCCAATTGACTGCGAGGTGGACCACCCAGGCCTTCTGGTGGGAGGAGATATTTCCTAGTCATAAGTCCTAGTAATAAGTTCCTGATCTTAAGTTCTTAAATATAAATCAAAAGAATATAATTTCTCATATAAATCTTTTGCAGCCCATTCATGATCCTGTACAGCAGGGTTCTCAACCCCCAGTTCAGGGACCTCTTGAGGTCCTTGGCAGCTGCCTGACCGATTCACAAGAGGACGCCTCTAAGTACATCTTCCCCTCTTCACAGCAGGAGAGTCTGTCGGAGGATTGCAAATCCTATGCCTATCTCCTCAGATATAAGTCCCATTGTAGTCAATGGAGCTCACTCCCAGGAAAGCACGGATAAGATTGCAGCCTCAGAGTCCAATTCAATGCCTGTCTACTCAGAAATAAGTCCCATTATCGTCAATGAGGCTTACTCTCCAATAAGAGTGACTAGGATTGCTTTGTGCATTGGAAAAGGTTGAAAATGCCTGCTCAGAGTAGACATGCACTGAGATATTGAGCTCTCACCTGCAATGCTATCAACAGTAAGCAGGCCTCCATCAGTCTTGAGAGACTATGGTATTGTGCTCTGCGCTGCATGTGCTGCATGCAAAGCACAAAAGCCTGGGTTAGATTGATATGGAGGATAAGCTGTTACCCAAGCAGCAAATCCCCCCTCTCCACACCACTGAAATAGTCCAATGGAAAGGCAGAACTGATACGATTGGATCCAGCTGGCGTCGCAGAGCTAGGCTAAGGACAGGAGCTCACCCTATCTTGTGGGCTCACCCTATCAACAGTAACCCAGCAATAACTCTATTCACTACAATGGGATTTACAGCTGGAGACAGCTGTGCAGTGCTCTAGGTGAAGCCCTCTCTTCTGGATGCCAGAGGCAGAACTCTCCCCCCACCAGAACCAGTCCCTGGGGCAAAGAGGTTGAGGACCACTCCTGTACGGTACAGTGTTTGGCACTGAAATGACTACTGCTGTATCCTGCTGTAACTGTAAAACAGCTATAGCTGTAACCTGGAGGCCAGTTTGGAAGCCAGAGCTTTCCTTGGGGTAAGGAAAGATAAATTCCCTTACCTTGTGTTGGGACTAGGCAACCTCAAACTAGTACAGCCTAAGAGATGATTAAATGGTTTGATTAATCTTAATAGATTTGATTAATCTGAGTAGAGCTTTCAAGTGTTGGTTGGTTCTACTGCCTTCCAGAGTCAGAGTACCACAACATAAAAGGGTCTATCACTATCCATGTCACCTATGAAAGCAAAAGGGGGCCTAAAATAACTCTACAACCCAACCCTAACCTGCTCTATAATGGGGGGAGGGGGCTGACTGGCCTGCCCGATATTCTGAGTGGGGTTGGACTGCTGGTGGCTCAACCCAAGAGAAGGGGAAGGCAATCCCCTTATCCTGGGTAATATTGTGGCAGCTTCAGTAGTCTGCTCTGATCTGCTCCAAGTTAATGGGACTGCGGTTAGGATCTGGCACAAGCTTGGCCGCAGCCTGATCATAGGCCTGAAAAGCAGCTGAAGGTCCTTCATGGGATGCAGCAGAAGCCACTCCTTCTGGAAGCTTGGAAGGCATAAGAACATAAGAAAAGCCTTTGCTGGATCAGGCCAAAGGCCCATCTAGTCCAGCTTCCTCTATCACACAGTGGCCCACTCAGGGAGTACACATGACACCAGCATCCAGGTGCCCTCCGGCATCCAGCATTTTGAGGTTGCCACATCCACATCTATCTTTGCACACGACCACACTCACATACCCATCATAGCTTGTAAGCTGTGATGGCCCCTCTTCCAGGAATCTGTCCAAACCCTTCTTAAAGGCATTGAGGCTAGATTACATCACCACAGAGTTCCACAGACAGATCTCTGAGTTCCACAGAGAACTAAATAAATATTTTCTCTCTATCCTGACTCTCCCAAGATTCAATTTCAGTGGATGTCTCCTAGTTCTCGTCTTATGTGAAAGGGAAAAGAGCATCTCTCTATCCACTTTATCCATCCCTTGCATAATTTTGTATGTTTCAATCATGTCCCCCCTTAAGCACTTCTTTTCTAGACTGAACAGCGCCAAATGCTGTAGCCTTTCCTCATACAGAAGTGTCCCAGACCATTAGTCATTTTGGTCACTCTCCTCTGAACCTTCTCCATTTCCTCTATATCCTTCTTGAGATGTGGTGACCAGAACTGGACACAGTACTCCAAATGTGGCTTCACCATCAATTTCTACAATGGCATCATAGTTTTTGCCTGATACCAGATGTGATAACCACCCTGTGAAGGATTCCACCTGGAAAGAAAAGAATTATATGAGGTACCCATAAAACAACTACCTACCTCACAGGGTTGTTGAGAGTACAAAAAGGGACTACATGGAAGGAGTTTATATATATAAACTGAAAAGTCACAGATTTGCTCATCAACACCTAGCCAAAACCATTGGACCTAGAAGTATGAAATTTGGGGAGAATGTTCATTCCATGACAGGAGCATCCACCAAGAACCAGTTTCTAGAAATTTAACCCCTTTGGGGGTTAACAGGGGTGCAATGCATTTTCTGCCTATACTTAACAACGAAGACTGATCAACACCCAGCCTCAAATCCTGCACTTGCCCAGTAGGAGGGGTGTCCATGAGGGTGTATGTGGGATGTTGCATGGGGGTGTTGTATAGGGGATGTGGCACAGGGGGATTTTTTAGGTGGATGTTGCAGGGGGTGTTGCGCATGGGGGATGTTGCCCATGGAGGTGTTGCGCATGGGGGGATGATGCGCATGGGGGGATGATGCACATGGAGTTGTTGGGCAGTGGGGTGTTGTGCAATGGGGGTTGGGAAATGGGGGAAGGAACACAGGGTGGATGGCGCATAGGGGGTATTTTATTCCAACATTACGGGTACATTTTGCTAGTTAATGAATGAATGAGCAGAAGCCACTGCACTGACACATGGGGATTTAGGTAGCTCAATCTCAAGCTATCTAAGGTGAGTGGCTCAAGCTCAGTCAGAGTGTGTTGAGACTGAGCAAACCAAATTATCCCCAGTCTTGGTCTTGTAGCGACCTAGCATCTATAGCACACTGGTTCTTAGGATCTATAGCACACTGGTTCTTAGGATCTATAGCACACTGGTTCACGTGCATGTGAATCAAATTGTTCATGTGCATCTATTCTCACGAGGCACAATACTGTCAGTGTAATCTCAAGCTCCATGCATTCCCGGAAGCCACTTCAGCCCTGATGAAGTTGCTGGATCCGGCCACTGTCTCGTTTCAAGCCTGTTGTCCCCCCTCCCATTTCATCGATGTGCTTTCCTTATCGCTGCAAGAAACCTTTGCAAAGAAAACCCAAGCTGCAGCTGCTGATAATGCACATCAATATGTTCAAATTGTATTTTTTAGAAAGTTAAAAAACATATAATGTGCAATAGTGACATTTCATCTTTCTTTCTTCTGCAGAAGTACGCTGTGTTGAAAGGCATTATATACGCATGCTGTGTAATTACATTAATCAGAGAGCTTCTTCTTGGTGTTCCTTTCCTGTTACTATGGCAGCACCCACATGTTTGCACAGAAGAGAGCATGGGTAGGCCTACTCTTAATTAGACTTACAAAGCAGTTACATTTCAAAGGGAGGCAATTAATACAAAGTTAGAAGTAGGACTGCTGAAAAAGAGCGATAGGCCTGAAAACATTTTCTCGTGGTTATGCTACAGCTTTTTATTAGCATGTGCTTCACTCTCGCTGACTCCCTCCTCGGCCTGCTCACATGTGTCACATTTTCCAGCATCGGCACCACGAGAAACACAAACCTAGACCTTAAATTTTGGGACATCAGAGACCGAAGCAAACTGGGTTAAAGTACTGTAGCTGCTATTGGAAACTGGGGTATACATATTGCTGGAAGGTGAATCAGCTCAGCAGAGTGATGACCACAGAGCATCTCCTTCTGTGGTTCAGAAGCATTTCCCTCCACCCTGGGTGTTTGCATAGGCACATTCATAAATCGAGACTGAGACCAGAATTAAACTTTAGAGCAGGTTTAGCTACAAATCATGAATGCTCATTTTACAGCATCTGATTATCAGCAGAGTTCCTAATACTTAATTGGACCAGAGGCACTAAAGTTACCCCTGCTTGCATGTGGGTTTGGGGCCTGGTGGAGACACATATGGAGAGAGGAAGAGAGAGAGGAAGAGGAAAAAAGGTCCATGCCACACCTCCTGCAATAGTCACGGAAAGGGGACAGAGAGGTCATTCGGGGCAGGGGATGGTTCACTGCCCCCTCCTGACACATACAGTTTGGTGTTGTCTTTTTTCTCCCAACAAATATATAGAGGGAAGAAAGTTCTTACTGAATTTAATGGAGATTATTACTCCCCATGAAGCATGCGTATGATTGTACCCTTTGCCGTGAACTCACATGGTTAGCTCACTCACTAGCCTTAAGCAAACCTTTCCCTCTCAGCTTCAGCTTCTTAGCTGCAGTAAGGGTATAATAATCCTGTACTTTAAGGGATTTATATCCTGCTTTTCCCAAGCCAATACCCAAGGTGGTTTACAGTGCAATCCTGAGCAGGTCAATTCAAAAGTAAGTCCCATTGTGTTCAATAATACTTACTGCCAGGAAAGTGTGGTTAGGATTGCAGCCTTACAAAACTTTCGTTCCTCCCCTCCTCCTTTCCTCATAACAGCCCTGATGTGAGAGTGACTGACTCAAGGTTACCCAGGAAGCTTCATGACCAAGGTGGGATTTGAAGCTGGTTCTTCCAGTTCTGGGTTTGGCTCCCTAACCACTACACCAGCCTGGCTTGTAAGGTTATTGTAAAGATTGCCATCAAGATGATGCTCTCCGACAGCTTTACCAAAAGCACCATATAATTGCTAAATGTTAAGGGTATAATCCTGATCACATTAATCCCACATCTACTGGGAATAAATCCCACTATACTCAGTGGTGTTCACTTCTGAATACCAGACCCCAGATTACTATTAGGTCGGCCTTAGTTTGAAACAGGGTCACAAAGAATTACATTACCCCACATAGGGCACTGTTTTAGCTGCAGTAATACTAAAATTGAAAGTAACTCCATGTAATGTTCCCAACACTCATGTTATGACTTTACAGGGTCATCTCTGACCTAATGTTCTGCATCTGCCATGTTCGGAGTCTAAATTCATAATCTAATATTTCCAGTGAATTTATAGAATTTTAAAATATCTCACAATTTCAGCTCAACAGGAATAGAACAGGCTGAAGTGTGGGAGGCCCTTGGCTGAACAACTCTTGTCACCAAAAATAGAAAGCCAAGGCAAGCACAATGTTCTCTGCTTGTAAGGTTTCTGAATAAATTGCTGCATCTTTGCCTTGCTCTCCATCCCTGTTAAAAATTCAACTTCACAAAGTCTGTGGCACTAAGCAAGGGGAGAATGGGCATGTCTGAGGCTTATAAAATTATGCATAGTGTGGAGAGAGTGGATGCACTATTTTACAACACAAAAACTACGGGGTACCCAATGAATCTGACTGGCAAGACATTTAGAATAGATAGAAGTTAAATACTTTGCACAGAACATTATATGTGTGATTCTATCCACAAAGCTAGTATTAGGATCCTTATATCTTTGTCTAGGTATTACTGCACATGGCAAAATCGTGTTATCTTAAAGCACTCAGACATCCAGGCAGCCCCTCTTCCCCACTCAGCTATGCTTGTTCCAGATCAACCAAATAGTCAATCATTCTGCAGTACGATAGGAATATGTAGCACAGGAACGTAGATTGTATGTTAAGATGCATAGTCTGATGCTTCATCACTGCCCTTATATCATAAAATCATGACTATGAAAGAGAAGTGGGGATGAAAGTGATGGGGCACTTTGGTGACAGGGATGTCAGATCAAAGGGAACATTTTGCACAAATATTTGCTGAGGATAACTTTGTAGGAAGGATATAAGCATAACTCTTGTCTTCTCAGACCTCCTTACAACCACTCTGCCTTGACACAAATACCATGTCCCAATTCCTGCTCTAACTGAAACTGCAAAGTTGAAGCATCCCTCCACATCTACTCAAAGGAATGACCCTCTAAGTCAGCGTTTCTCAAAGTGGGGGTCTCTCTCTCTCTCTCTCTCTCTCTCTCTCTCTCTCTGAAATAGATTCTATTCCCTTTTCTGATGAGTAACACATGAATAGCTAACAGCATCATTTTTTTCTCTGAATAACCTAGGGATTCCCTCATTTCACAATTTTAAATTTTAAATGATCACCGAAGGTGGTCACAAACAGCCTTGAAAGGAGCTGAGGGGGTACAGATTTTAATAATGTAGTTGCAGTGGGTGGCGTGTCATACGGTAATGTTCCATTTTTTACCCAGCTCAGTTGCTCAAAATTCTCACAGTTGTTTAGCTCCACAGAGACTTTGTCTTTTGAAAAAAAATGGTGGCTTCTACTTGAAATGCTGGTGGAAAAACCATGACTGGCTTGTCAGATCTCCCTGGGAAGCCCTCTGGGGAAGAACACAGATGTCATGGAAGTCATGTGGTTCTGGCACTTTTCTTAACAAAAAACCAGGTCACTCTGGCATGATGAAAGAGATATTTTATTGCAGAAACTACTTTGCTTCTAAAATTTTCTTACAGTGCAGTCCTATCTGGTGTTGGAATAAGCAGGCTGTATCCAGCACAAGGTTGAGGCTGATGTGCTACCACCAGGCAAGGGAAAACTTTCCCCTTACTCTGGATAAAGCTGCAGCAGTGCCATTGGGCCTCCAATTTAAATGGCACAATTCTAAGCAGCCCTGGACCACTGCAGGCTGCAGTAGGTAACACTGCAGCAGCCGCAATGGGTCTCTGATTTTGGTGACACACTTCCAAGCAGCTCCAGACCACCGCAGACCTCTTGGGTACAGGGCTTGGGTCCCAGGCCACATCCTTCTCCCTGGCTGCCTAACCAGTCACACTCACCCGCCGTCCTGAAATCTCTCCTTCCCACCTCCTGTCTGTTGCCTGAGACAGCCTCTTCAGTCAACTTCCTAGGTAGGCTGGCCCTGATCTTTTATCAGTTTTGTATAAAAGGGAATAATCTCACCTGTGCATGATACTGGCATCTGCCCAAATTTC
This sequence comes from Cryptoblepharus egeriae, assembly GCA_030015325.1. Lineage (NCBI taxonomy): Eukaryota > Metazoa > Chordata > Lepidosauria > Squamata > Scincidae > Cryptoblepharus > Cryptoblepharus egeriae. Next base: position 37,626,577 of record JAREYC010000005.1, read on the forward strand.
CTCTTCTATAGTGATTATATGTTGGTATGCCAGCTCTGGCCTATATGTATATTGTATGTATCTCATCATCCAAGCTTAAAAATGGCAATGGTAAAGGTAAAGATGGCAATCACTACAATGGTTACAACAATATCAGTATTCAGGATAGCACAAAGGAAAGATTATTCCATTCCTTTAATACCTTTGTATAATAATAATGGAGAAAAATAATAGAAAAGGCAGCCTTAACATGGAGGAGATTCTTGTTCACCACCATAGCAGCAAATTGCTTCATAAATAACCGAAATTCACCATTTGCAAACGATAAGCCTTAAATGTTGCAGAAGAATTTGAAAAAAACTATTTAAAGCTGGAGAACATCAGAGGAGGGAAAGTCTGCATGTTCCTTTTTTAAAGCTGTCGTTCAAAACATGTACTGTCAGCAGAGGCTGCATCACTCAATACATTTTATGATGGCCATCAAACAACAGGTTCTATAGGCCACAGGTGAACAAACTGCAGACACAAATGGGCTTTAGTAGATGTATATAAATTGAACATATCATCCAGGTGCCAGTGCTGAGAATAACAATTCCATTTTCATATTCTGAGAATTTTATAAACACTTTTTAAAAAATTCATAGAAGTAAGAACATACACTGAAGTAAAAACACACTTGTTAACAAATGTATATCATTCTTTTTATTTCCTAGTATTCCGCAAGGCAGTAACATTCCATTTTTAATAGATCTTTTGAGGTTTTGGTGGTATAAAATTCTTTTATAGCCTCAGTTTTTTTCTGTTTTGAAGGGTGCAATCCAGAGTAACTATGGGGAGTCTTTGCTCCGGTAAAAGAACAGTTTACTCTGTATTGCAATATGAATTTCCCATAGGTTTTCACTAGGTGGTGCAGTAACTACAGGTGCACATAATGTCTTTTATGTGCTCCTGTAGTTACTCTGGATTATACGGAAAGTCTATTAGTTGCTATAGAAACAATGTAGTTATTCAGGTGAAGCGAAAGAGTCATCATCCATGTGTGCAGTAGACCAGTGGTCCTCAACCTTTTTGGCCCCAGGGACTGGTTCTGCGAAAAGGAATTTTCCAGGGACCACCCACACAGTCGGGGGAGAGTTCTGCCTCTGGCGACCTGGAGGGACAGCACAGCTTGTGCACAGCACAGCTGCCTCCAGCTGTAAATCCCATTATAATGAATAGAGGTATTGCTACGTTACTGTGGATAGGATTGCAGGTGACAGCTCAGTGTTTCAATGCATGTCTACTCAGAGCAGGCATTTTCAACCTTTTCCAGTGCAGATGCATTGAAAATGCACAAAGCCATCCTAGGGCACAATCCAGAGCAAGTTCAGCCTGCTCTGCCCTAATTGCTCTCTCCTAACTATTCTGTATCCAGAGCAGAAAGTTATGCTGCATCCAGAGAGTCAGGAAGCCTGGGCTGCCCTAACTGCTCCAAAGCATGTTAAGTAATTGACACATGGGGAGGACTTGCTCCTGAGGAGACACCCCTCAGATCACACTGAACAAGGAACAGATGTTGTGCCTACAGTGGTGACATGACTCTGCACATCACCTGGTGCGGAAGTCTGTGCGTCACCCCTGGGATGCGTTCCCCCCCTACCTGGACTGCACAGTCGCCAAAGTTGGCGCCTGCACAGTTGTTTCAGAAGCCAACTGGCTTCAGAAAGAGTAGTGCACTGGCACCATCTCTGACACCTGCACAGTACTTTTCTGAAGACATTTGGCTTCAGAGGAGACTGTGCAGGCGTCAGAGTTGGTGCCTGTGCAGTACTCTTTTTGAAGCCATTCGGCTGCCGCTCCACCTCCTGAGTGAGGCCGACTGGCCGTGCAGAGGTGCAGACTTTCTCCACTCTAAGGAAGTCTCCTCTGAAGCTGTTTGGCATGCTTAGTGTGTTTCTGCGCAGGGCACCTCAGATGGCCATTCAGGCCACCTCCGAGGATGAGCAGCAGCTTCAAGCTGCTACTCCGCCTTGGAGCAGACCTAAATGGGCGTGCTGACGCCTGGGGCCTGCCAAAGAACAGTCAAACTCCTCCGGCACATCACCCCATATGGAGTGCATCACCCAATGCATCCCACACCAGCCGCACCAGTCTGGTGACGCCACTGGGTGCTTGCCTTATAAGGAGTCCCTGATGAGATGCCAGTACATTCTACAGTGAACACAAGGGGCTTCTTGGAGTGGCCTGCTGTATCCTGAGGTTTGTGGGCAGCCATAGTTGTTCCATATCCTGAGGTTGAGAGGCAGGGGTTGCAGCTAGGCTGGCCAAGAACTCAGATTTTTGGTCAACACTGCCACTCTTACTCAGGCCTTATCATGGACCCCTATAGGTCTACTCATTACTATACCTGCTCCTGAGGTGGTACATCTCTGAGGAGCTGGAAGAGGGCATTTCTGCCTTGGAAACAGGCTCTGGATACAAAGTAACTGCTCTGCCCTAAGCAATGCTAAACATGCCCTCAACATGCCTCTCCTGAACTGGCTAGGGCAGAGCAGCTAGGGCAGAGCAGGTCCATCTCTCTTAGGGCACCCTATGTTGCCTTGCTCTGCCCTAAGCCTCTTCCAGAGTAACTGGGCTGGAGCAGCTTGCAGTTGCTCCACCCTAGTGATAGATAGGGCAACCTAAGGGCTCTTATGTGGACAGATTAGTTGCTCTGGATTGTGCTGCCTGTCACTCTTATTGGAAAGTAAGCCTCATTGACTATAATGGGACTTATTTCTGAGTAAAAGGCATTGGATTGGACTCTGAAGCTGCAAACTTATCTGCACTTACCTGGGAGTAAGCTTCACTGCCTACAATGGGACTTACAGTGGTATCTCGATTAGTGAGTGCCCCGCATAATGTTCCACCGAGCACTCTGTTATGCAGGGCCTCTGCAGATTCGCACGAGTGTTTGCCAGCTGCCCTTTAAACTTTAATTAAAAGGCAGCCGGCAAGCGCTGGTTAAGTACACAATGGGGGCTTACCATGGGTGGGGTCGGGCCTTCTGGGGGTGGTGGGAAGGTGCTTGAGGGCACTGTGAGGGAGAGCGTCAGGCTTCCTAGATAGCGTGCGCTGTGGAGGGGGACATCTGTCCCAGCAGTGGCCATCTAGGAAGCCTTCTGACCTCTCTCTCTGTCTTAGGCAAGTGGAGAAACCTCCAGCCGCACTGGGAGCTCTCCGCTATATGGTGCTGAAATCCCCCATTCAGGAAAGAATGCATTGTTTAGGTCCAGTGCATTCTTTGGTATTTCATACATATCCCATTTTTCACAATTTTAGTCACTAGTGTCAAGCTCAGCTTGTAGCCCCTAAAGCTTGTAGCCCGGTGCTCTGTAGAACAGTATAGTAACTAGAGCAAAGTATCCCAATATAACTTGATGTCAATTTGACTTTCTTTAGCTGATGTAAGTCACAATTCAGATAAATGAAACAGAGTGCAGGCCTGACCTTGTTTATTTAGATGTAAGCCCCATTAAAGTCAGTGGGGCTTACTCCCAAGTAAATGAGCTTAGGGTGGCATAGTTTCATTAGGGCAGAGGTGCTATTAATTTGGTTTATTTGACTGGCCATCCTAGCTTTGAAAGTCTGGATACGTTTTAACTGAGACTTAAGTGTGTACACAAACCACCACACATATTGCAAGCAGAGCCCCCGCTAATAGGAGGCCTTTGTAAACATTGTTGTTACCTTTCTTTTCAGAAAAAAGCTCTGTGCTTCTAATTGTAAGGTGAACAGGTGGAAATGAAACAGGTGCAGAGTTTCTACTTACTGTACTGTATATATCTGGTTTATAGCATTTATTCACATTCTGAAAAATCGTCCAACTGCATAGACACCATGATTTTGAGCGTAATCCTCCTATGCGTGTTTACTCAGAAATACGTCCCATTGTTTTAAAAGGGACATATTTCCAGGAATGTGTATATAGGATTTCAGCCTTGATCTGTGAAAACGTGTTAACCCTTACCAGCACCCCAAATTGTTAACCTTTTGAAAGAAACTTTCCTTTCCACATAATGTAGTTTCTTTTGGGTGTTTGCATCATGCTCAGTGACTCATTTATACATTTTAGCTCTCCCTAGTCTTCATCCTGTCACAATACCAGAGATTATTGTACATTTAGATGCTTTAGGGTCCATTAAGGTAGGTGGAGACCTTATAAGGACTATTGTCATGCCAGCATCTGCCCACTACAAACATAATAACTTTGGGTAATTCTACATAAATAGCAGTCATAAAGGAGTCATGGAATATTTAGAGTGAGTTAACACGACTTTCTTAAAAGAGGATTTAGGAAGGATAACTCAGTGCCTGCACTGTTCATAGCATGCATTGAACGACGGTAGTTCAGCAGTAAAGATTTTGCTAAAAATAGTCAATTTTTCTTTACTGCTTATTCCTAACCTTATGGATATTGACTCAGTTTTGCTTAGTGAAAATTTCCAAATCACAGTTGAAGCATCAGTTTTTGCCTAGACAAATCCTGTCATTTGCTCAAAATGTGAGCATTTCCAAAAACAGATTCACTACTGGCTATACAATCTGAATCCACCTTCTTCTTTTACATGGACAATACAATCCTAACTTGCACAGGAGCAGGCAGGCTGTCATGCCTGCACTGCATTCCTTGCAGCATTGGCGCTGCTACTGTATTACCCCAGGGCAAGGGGAAAGTTTTCCCTATACCCCCAGGTGATGCAGTAGCAAAACCCAAGGGGTCAACTCTAGGGTTGCCATAAGTCCTGAAAAACTAGGACTGTCCTGGGTTGGGGGGATTGTATTCACATACTGGCGAGTTTGACAGGAGGTCCTGTACTAGTTTTGTGGAAGAGAATTATGACAACCCTAGTCTACTCAGCTTTGCACCACCTCAGGCTTTGCACTGTCCTGCCTGCCCTGTCCTGGGAATGGGGTTGGGATTTGACATAACTGGGTTGGCTCCTACTCTAGGCCTGTGGTGAGGGCAGGCAAACATACCTAGGATTGGGTCCTAGGAAGACTAATGAATATTATTGCTAAATAAAGCCAGTGTGGTAATCATGTTGTTCTTTTACCACTTTCTGCTCCTCAAATTTTTTTCTATTAAATTTGTTTCCCACTGGAACTCTTAAAATATTATTCAATTGAATTAAATATTAATTGTCAATCTGTAACATCTGTTTGCTGCCTTGAGTTGGCCTGGCCAAGAAAGGCGGGATAAAAATTCCATAAATAAATAAATAAACATGGAAATGCAATACAACCTTTGGATGGAACGAATGAAGAGCATGCAGTGCATACTTTCATGTGCTGTTGAAACTCCTTTTGCAGTTGCCATAAAGCACTCACCACTGATGAAAAAGCATTCCTCCAGCCTTCAATCCCAATAGGATTAGACTGTAAACGTGTGGCACAATCCAAATATTTTATTTGGATTTCACCCATGAGACCCAAGCTTCTGCAAATCTGAAAGCCAGATTACGTTAACTCTTCTTCTGCTCTCAGACACACTTGTTAGTGATTTTACAGCAGTGACAGCATAACATAGTTGTTATACTGTAAGATCCCTACTCCATAGGTGCATCCCAAATACCAGGTACCAATACTCCATATGGCACTTGATTATAGGCATCCTGACCACTGTATCCCAGGATTCCTTAAATAGGGATACTGTCATGGCATATTCACCTGCATCTCTAGTGTAAGGTGTTCAAAGATACAACATCCAGAAACCTGATATCCAGAGTATGGAGTCCTTGTTACGTTTTCAAGGTTCTAGTTGTGGGACACTAGTTCATTGGCACTTGTTCATTGGCATTGTTACGGCCCTTCAGTTTGAGTACCATTATTCTAAAGCATGTCACTAATGTGCAAACATATGGAGCCCTTGATCTTACTTCCTGCATATGCATCACTGGAAATGCTTGCTTGCATTGCTTGCTTGCTTGCTTGCATGGGTGGGTGCACAGGTGGACACTAAGGGCATAATCCAGAGTAAGGGCAGTGAGGAGAGCCCTAGCTGGGCTGCCCCAACTATTCGGTATCCAGAGCAGAGAGTTATGCTGCATCCAGAGAGTCAGGAGGCCTGGGCTGTCCTGACTGCTCCAGAACATTCTTACTCTGCCTTATCATGGACCACTATATCTGCTCCTGAGGTAGTATAACTCTGAGGAGCTAGAAGAGGGCATTTCTGCCCTGGAAACAGAGTAACTGCTCTGCCCTAGGCAATGCTAAACATGCCCTCAACATGCTTCTCCTGAATTGCCTAGGCTGCCTCAGGGCAGCACAGGTTCACCTCTCTTGTGGCACCGTATGTTGCCTTAGGCTGCCCCAAGCCTTTTCCAGAATAACTAGGGTGGAGCATCTTGCAGTTGGGTCAGCCCAGTGATAGAAAGGGTAACCCAAGTGCACTTCTGGATTGTGCCCACTCTCACACACAAAACAAAGCTTAATGTGGTTAAGAATAAATAGCCTTTTGTTAAAATTACCAGATACAAAATGCAAGGAAGTGTCTTTTCTGTTCTATAGAAATATCAGTTTTGGCAGGTGCGGCCTTTTAAACCCTTCCTTGTTGATTTGCACTTGCCAAAATTTCTTCATCTGTGCAGTGGTTAAAGATACAGGGATTCTAGAAGTTTGATTCTGCTAATCCTACCTTTTGCATTTGAGTGAATACTTAAGGAACGACTGATATTTCTACCCAGCAGGATCAATTTTGGATTTTAAAAGTGTTGCTTGATTATTCCTGTTACTTATGACTTAACAGGGTAGATTGCTTGCTTGAATCCTTCTATCAAGTATTTTCTAATATAAAATACTACCTAAACATTTAGCCAATTATTTCTTATTTCTCCCTCTTGAGATATAAAATGTAGCTTTTTAAAAATGTAATTGCAGATGTATGAGGGACCAGCATAATTGGGGGAGAGTATTGTAAGGAATGACTCTTATAATTTATTAAATTCAAAAGAACTGAATAGCTGTGATAGAGGCTTTTTGACCTTGCCCTATAATGGAGTGAATTAAACATTCTATTATTCATTTAGCCATCAAGCTTCTGGGCTTTGTCTATTTGACTATAATTACATTTATTTTTAATGGATGAAGAAATATTTGTGGTGAACATAACAATAAAACAAAAAATCATCTGTTTGCTATATTTAGAATCTGAAAAAGGTTTCTTCAGGAGAAGAAGACACCCTTCCCCTTCCCCAAGTAAAGACACAGGCCCCACAATACGTCTACTTGAGAGTGCACCAGCTATTTTGCCAGCGTGTACTGGAGGACCTCAGTATCAGTAAAAAGAGTTCCTAGAAAATAATAACCTAAATTAATAAATCAGAGTTAATTAATAACCATATATGATGGGTATTTAAAGCTACAACTTTGGCACATTTTAAAATTGGTGCATCTGTTCAAAGAATCCAGTATTTAATATAGCAAGTGTAAATGAAGAACATACAATGATGAAAATGCGAACATCAGTTGGTTATTTCTTGCAATGCAGTAACAGATTGTCAAGAGTACTGAGTGTCTTATTAAATCATATCATATGCTGCTCTCAAATTATGTGACACGTTGACAGGTTGTAAGAGTGTAATTCAAACCATGCTTGTAATCTCTGGCTAATGGTCACACATTGTGCAATGTTCTCTAACAGACAAGTAAATACAAATTAGAATTCCAATCATCAGCCTGATTCACAATCCAATTAAGGTCAAGTACTTTAGGCCCATTTGGTTCAGTTGCATTCAATGGGACAAAATCTGCTCATGGTCTACTACTGTAATATAACTGGGTTGTGCATAGGTGGGACTATCAATAATTTTTTTAAATTACCAAATCTCTCTGGTTTTCTTTGTTTTGAATATTGTTATGACTGAATATACTAAAACTTTTTTAAACTAACAATACTGAGTACTGAAACTAATAAAACCCTTCATTTTTGAAACATATAAAAAGATACCTTAACTATAAACCTTTTAAGTAAAAATATAAAAAATGAGTGTAAAACAAATATTTTTATTGGTCAGAAATGTGTCTGTTAAAATTATTTCTCTTTACTTTTTCTTTTTATGTCAGAAGGAGAGTAGTAAAGATGATACATTTGGGGCACAGACCTACCCCAAAACTTCCAGCACTCGTAGCAGCACAGCTCTGAGGTAGGGTAACAAACATTCCCTTACCTTTAGAAAACTGCCCTCTCTTTGCAGGATACAGCACATGTCCCATTGGCACAGCTTTGCCAGAGCTGGAAAGTTGGTTAGGATTTGGGCCTTGGTCTCTTGGGGGAAGGGAAAGTAGGCCAATCACCTCTACCTATTAATTTTTTTCAATTTCTTTGTAAACCGCTTTGTAAACTGTTTAGTTGAAAAGCAGAATATAAATACTGTAAACAGATAGAATATGGATATGTCGTATGGCGTACAACTTCATAGATGAAGCAGAACATATTGTCATAGATTATCAGAGAACCATTTTTTATGAAAGGATTAAAAATACATATGAAGTTAATATTAGCCATGTCTCCTGATGCCTGTTTAATCTTTTTCCCCCACTATATCCTCTTCCTACTGTTGTAACTGCCTTTTCAACCTTCTTTCTTTCTGTTTTCCATTCTGTAGCTTTACTGCTAAAGCACTTGATCATCAATACTTCCTCATATTACATCTCTGCCTCCTCAGATCAAGCACACATCTTTTGAATCCTGAAAACCAGCTTTGATCTCAGCCAACTAGAGAAGTTTTAGAATCAGTCCTGGTGTTTGTCTGGATTGTGTAAACTATAAAAAGATTTCACTGCTGATGATTTCACGAATCACTGCACAAAAGGACTTTTTATTTTATTTAAAGCATTGTTCCAATCGCTAATATTGAAATAATAATAATAATTAAAACAGCACAATAGCACTCCTAATGTAAAATCCTATCTTCATTTGTACTGAAGCAAATTGCTTCTCATTTGACAATTTAAGCTACTCTCTAACAGTAGAGTAAAACACTGCTTCGGGGTGCTTTCTATGTGTTGTATATCACTTCAACTCCTTAGCCCCCAATCTGTGGCCTGTTCATGTGGGTGAAAGGAAAATACTTAGAACCACCATTTCAACATGCAGCAATTTCTCTCCCCTGTGAGGCTCTTGCCACAAAACATATTATATGGACATAGGGCAAAATCCAGAGCAGTTACGGGTCCACACAGTTATGTCACCCTCTAGTTTTATCTTATGGAAAGTCACCTTAACTGCTCCGTAGTTATGGGTCGTAGAACCTGTTGTTAATTTAGGTTATTAGGACATAGATAATTCATTTGAATCCCATCACTGCGGGTAAGTATGCATAAGTGTGCAGTCTTATCTTGCTTCAGTCATAATCCTAGGCGCGCGCGACCACACACACACACACACACTTTACTGTATTTCTCTATTCAGAATCAAAAACCGAAAATTATTTGAGAAGCTGGTAAACATGGTAAATCTATGGATAATGTGGCCTGGTGCATTTTAAAAACATAGTAGCTGAACAGAACAAAACAGAACTGCACTGAGGACAGTATTTGGTTAAGGTTTAGGAGTGTGTTCCACTGTCAATTTGCCTCCATTTATATAGTTCTCCAACACTATTTTAGACAGAAGAAAAATCTGCCATTGAAGTTTGGAGAGGACACAATACAGATTGGATCCAACCCTTATGTCAGTGTATATTATTCCTTCCTCTGTTATGTAGATAAATATTACAAAAGATTCCTTTGTAATAATGGGGACTATTTCAAGCCATTATTCGTGAAATTTTAACATTCATAACTAGGTCACTGCGTGTATTTATTACCCTTACTATAACATTTCTGTCCAGCCTTTTCTTTACCAAGTCTCATTAGATATATTTTTCCTGAATCAAAGCTGTAATTACATATGTTTGCAAATGATTCTGCTAATTATAAACATCTTTCAGGAAAGATTTGTTGGTGATTTTTAGGACTGATTCCCATTTCTGTTGCCTGTTGTACAATGAACTCCTTTTGAAGCTAATCTTTCTTTTTAAAAAAGACTAGATTTATAATCTTGGTAACTGTCCAAAGGTGAGATAAACTTTTCTTGTTTATTCTAAATTAAAACATGCACATGAATAAAACCTTTAAATATGTTAATGCTTCAAAATAACCATGGACATACTGCATATATTTAGGCTGGATGTTTCTTCATCAGTGGTATAGCTAGTGATCAGGTAGCCAGGCGCAGAGTTCAAAGTGTTGCTCCAGAGGTAATATCACAACTGGAAGTGATGTCATTCTGTTAAAGAAAAAAATATTAGGGGAATTCCTATCTCTTCCTCCCCAGCAGCTCACATGCATTTGACCACCCCGCTCCCCCCGCCCCCCACAGCTAGTGGCATATCTAAGGCACCTATCTGCTAACTGGAGCTGAAGATGACTTTGTAATACTCCCCCCCCCCCAAAAAAAAAACCCAACAACACACACACACAAACAACAAAATCAATTTTAATTAAGTAAACAAATTTATTGGTCCCTTTATTGGTCAGATTAGAGAAACTGTGCTGCGTCAAAAAGGGATGGTTAAGCTTTCCCTGCTAAACATAAAAGGAGCACCACTTAGAAATGCCTCTTTAACCAGTTAGCATGGGTAAATGTATTATGATATATGGAAATGAGAGCTGACTCATATTAACACCTTATTAGTTCTGTATACATCTCTCATTGGCTCTCAGAGCAATCAATCTCATGAGAAAGTTTTGAATTTAGAAAATCCATTTTTTGTTCCATAGGCTTTTGCGTTTTCATTTTCTGGTTAATTGGCCATAACTTTTGCTAAAATACAGATTTTCCAACTTTGTACCTTTCCTTTTATATATATATCACTAGCTAAATGTACCCATGTTGCGGGAGTAAAATACCCCCACATACAACATACCTTGTTGCACAACATATCCCATTGCACAACACTTTCCCATGCACATCAACCCCCCATGTGCATCATCCCCCATGCGCATCATCCCCCCATACACAACATCCCCCATACACAACATCCCTCCATGTGCATTCCCATCCCATACACCTGAAACCCCCATGCTCACCAACACCCCCATGTGCATCAGCTCCCATGTGCAACACCCCCCAATGCTCACCATCTCCCCCAGTGCAACATCCCCCATGTGCTTCATACACCCCCGTGCACCTTCCCTCCCAGTGAACCAGCTGAATGTTGATCAGTCAGTCTTCAGTGTTAAGTATGGGACAAAGACATGTTGCGCCCCTTTTAGCACCTTAGGGGTTAAATTTCTAAACATCAGTTCTCGGTGGGTGTTCATGACAAAGAAGGAACACCCTCCACAAATTTCACGCTTATTGGTCCAGCGGTTTTGGCTGGGCGTTGATGATTCAATAGTGAGTGAGTAGTCAATGATTGAATCAGTCAGTCAGTGATTTTTCAGCTATATATATGGTATTATTATTATTATTATTCATACATGGGCTGTGGGTGGCGCAAGCGGTTAAGACGCTATGCCTGTTAACCAGCAGGCCAGGGTTCGAGACCCGGGTCGGCATCACAAGACAGGGTGAGCTCCTGTCCTTAGCCCAGCTCTGCGACGCCAGCTGGATCCAATCGTATTGGCTCTGCCTTTCCACTGGACTAATTCAGTGGCGTGGAGAGGGGGGATTTGCTGCTTGGGTAACAGCCTATCCTCCATAACAATCTAACCCAGGCTTTTGTGCTTCGCATGCAGCGTATGCAGCGCCAAGCATGATACCATAGTCTTTCAAGACTGACGGAGGCCGGCTATTGCTTGATGTGCATGGCTGGACGGACATGACATCACTTCTGGTGGTCCTAGACAGATTGTCATTAAAAAAAATGGGTCCCAGCGTGAAAAAATTGAGAACCACTGTACTAAGGAATCAGCTGTACTGGAAATAGTGGGCTTATCTCCAAATAAGCAAATAACAAACAAGCTCTTAATGGCTCAGAACCAACTTGTGGAGCTAACAGCCTTTATTTCAAGGAATAATGAATGTTAATGACTTGCAGTCTGAATCTCACACTTCTGTTATGTCTGGCCAACTTGTTTTATTGAGATCAAGCAAGCACCAAAGCTCAATGCCTCTTATTTCAAATACTCTCAGTACACAGGGATACAATTGCCCCATTCATTTACGTTACAGGATACACTGTGTTGTATGTTTTGTCAGAGTGCTAAGAAACTTTATGGAAGCTGTAGACTTTAAATGTTTACTGTTGTTGCTGACACTCGATATGGCACAGTATCTTTAAAAATTGTGTTATATTTTTCTCGTAAGTTAGGAATGGAATATGAAAATCACTGCATAAAAGATGGACAGTATGCTACTGGTTAATCAATTAGCACTGGCAGAGTGCTGCTATTTGTATTACTTTAACAGGGTTTTGTGAATGTATGTAAAATGGATGAGTTCCTTGTATTCAATCTAATTGCCTAATAGAGGCCTCCACCTGTGTCGTCGTGACAGAGTTGCAGAGATGAGAATTTATTAAGCTGTATTTGGCTGCTGGAAATCTTGGATCTGATGCAGTAAACAAGCAATAGAAGAATAATTTTGCTTTATTGCATTCAGGTTGCTCAGCTCTTCCCATGGGCTACCACCAAGAACAAAGTCTCATTAAACCTAATGTTTTAATTCTGATCTCACAGAATTTTGAGCATCAGCAGGTTTTTGTACAAAGCTTTCAAGCAACTGTGTTTTCACAGCATGCCATACAGCAGTCTGGGATCTCAAATAACCGCAACTAGGCTGTCGTCTCATTCCAAACAGCCACAGTCTCCAAGAAACTGGTCAGGTACAGTCTTGGCAGAGCATGTGCAGTACAAGCTGGTATATTGTGATGTAACATTAAACTGTAGCATTCTCACAGCCTGAGCATAAATCTGCATAATCTCGGCAAGATTTCCCTCTGCACAGACTGCATTGCTAATTTTCTGATCCAAGAAGCAGAAGTTACTTGGAAGACCACTGAGTGGTGGAAAGCTGAGGAGGATGCGGTGGAAGGAGGCATTCTTGGGTGGGGAATCAGCAGTTGGTGTGCTTATGGCATGCCACTGGGACAGACATGCCACTATTCATATACAGTATATATATTCATGTACAGGGTGATGCAAAAGTTGGTGGACAGTAGGTGGAATAGGTTTGTGTTCATTACTGTCCACCTACTTTTGCTTCACCCTGTATATATTCATGCAGTCAGTTTAAACCCTATATTTCTTGTTATTGAATTTGGATGAGGCCACTAGAAATGCAAAATCCAGATCTCTACATCTCCCTTGACACCCAAAGTGGTAAAAAGAGTAAGATAAGAAGAATTACAAAAAGGCTTCATGCTGCATAAGAAGGCTTCATGCTTCATTTCCTTACAAGGAAAAGAAGGACAATGAAGATTTTTTTCCAAGACACAAGACTAAAAAAAGGACATGTTCTGAAAAAGGGGGACATATGGTCACCTTGCCTTTGTAGGACTATTCCACTTACATGGTGGAAGGGAATGAATAAGACCAACTTCTGTTGCTGAGGATGTCCTAGAGCCACAGGTAGCACCATCATGTTCCAGTGATGTTGCAGCCATGTCAGTGGGTCATGGGCAATGGTGGGATTCAAATAAATTAACAACAGGCTCTGTTTCCTAATAACCTAAATTAACAACAGGTTCTATGTCCCATTAGTAACTGGTTCTCAGAACCAACCAGAACTCATTAGCAAAGGGTTCTATAGAACCTGTGAGAACCCCCTGAAACCCACCACTGGTCATGGGCTCCATCTCACAGGGGAGGAAGAGATCAAAGAGACCTCCTAAAGTTTGTTCCCTTACCTCAGGGTTGCACTGTAGTTGCATTAGTGCTACAAAATTGAGTAAGACTGGGCTGGTTATTATACAGTATGAAATAACTTTCTGTTACAATTGCAAGATGATCTATTCAACTAAATATAGAATCACATGCATTGTTTTCAAGCTGCATGTAGTTTGTATGCCTGCAGGCAAGGGTTGATCTTCATTGCTTCATTGCTCTATATTTAATTGCTATCCATAATTGTTCTAGTGTTTCATCACACAGTTGTCATTATTATCACGTCTTAATAATAATTTGGATCGCCACAGCGGTCCAGTAGTAGGCCAGCCTGGTTGAGTTCTCACAATGAACTGAATTTTGAGACCCTTACTAATCACTCTATACATGCTCATTTGCAAGCATGTACGGTAATATACATGGTTGGGGGAAGGGGCGCTCGCTTACACAGGTGACACTGCTATGGAATAAACTTGGTGTTTCGCCCTCTCTCCAGGAATGACACTGATATACGGTTGATTGAATGACCCATGATTGAATGACCCATGGATCATTTCCATTTTTTCTTATTTGATTTCACAGGTAAATAATTTTTAAAGAGTCTATTCCAAATGTCAACCCATAAAAATTGTTTTTAATGTACAATTCTAGATGTGTGTGTATTAAATGCCACAATTTTTCATACTACTGCATCAGTAGTTACAATAATGTGTAAAAAAACACCCCCAAAACATATGTTTTTCATGACCCATATAGAAAAACTCAAAACACACATAGTAAAACATGGACACTGCCAACTTGCGCCTCTGCACTGTACTCTGGGACACCCCTGCTGATTAACTACATAACCATGTTTGGTGCCCTTAGAGATTTCAATAAGCGTTGGGGTCTTGCTGTGTAAAAGATTAATATTGTAGCTTCCTGCTGCCTCTGGTTTTTCTTCTTCATAAACTAAAGCAAGCAGGATTTCAGATTTGCTTATAGATTGTGGAAGAGAGCAGTGTGTGATGATCCAAGAAGGTGGCATGCAAAATTATTTATTGTATAAGCAAGATCTTCAGTTCAACATTTGTTAGCTTGATAACATTTCTGCATCCCTTCTTTCAGAAGCAGATTGAGTCTTTATAATGTAATCCAAAAGAAAAAAAGATGTTCTGAATTTTTTCTGTTGGGTTCTTCATTTTATAATGCTTAAGCCCACATTGTTAGGGGGAAAAATAGTGACAGCATTTTAAAGAAAATCCTGTTTTCCAGCTACATGTATAGTCCAATGTTCTGCAGACTGAGATGCTTCTAGGCTCATTGAAATCAATGGGCTTTAGTGCATCTAACTATATGTAGGACAGGCCTGTTAATCTCTTAATAGCCTTAATAAAACTCTATGCTTCAAATTATTAACAAATTAATGGAAGACAATGATCCATATTGCTAATTACATCACTGGATAATTATTATCAGGATTAAAAGATTCATGTTGCATAAATGTTCATGGCGTAGCCCCCAAAAGATCATTTTTGGCAAAGAAAACCCTCCTGTGAAGAAAGCAATCTTTGCATCAGAGTTGAATCAAACTTGAAAATAAAAACTGATTAATGGCACAATCCTAACCAGATTTCCAGCACAGGCATAGCTGTGCCAATGGGGCATGTGCTGGATCCTGCGGTTGGGGGCTGACACAAAGGCCTCATAAAGGTAAGACAATATTAGTTCACTAATCAACTTTCCAGCACTTGCATAAAAATGCCACTCTAATAGTTCACTTACTTTAGAGTGGAATTTTTATGCAAGCACTGGAAAGTTGATCAGGAATGCACCCTCAAAGATGCAATGCTTTTTTCAGTGAACAGGAACTGATATGAACCAGAAACAGGTCAAAGCAACTTTCTAAGCAACTTTCCAGCACTTACACAATGTTGCCAATGGGTCATGTGCTGCGTCCTGCCGTTGGAGTCAGTCACAATCCTAACCAAAATTTGGGTAAGGGAATACCTCAAGGTAAGGGAATATTTGTTCCTTTAACTTGGAGCTGCATTGCCCTTATCCTGATGCTGGAAATGGTTAAGATTGCACCCAACCAATGCAATCCTAGCTTGTGCTGGAACAAGTAGGCTCAGGCTGGCATGCTTCTGCTGCATCCAGTGCAAGTTACTGGTGGCTGCTGCACCAGGGTAATGCCACAGCACTAGATGCAGGTACTTGGATCTGTGTCACTCAAATGGTGGCACAAATCCAAGTAGCCTGGGACTGCCACGGGTTGCCAGGGAATGGGGCCAGAATCTGGCACAATGGCTGGCTCCTGGCCCCTCTTCTCCGTTCCCATCCCTGAACCTCACTCTCCCACCTTCAGTCTCCCAAGGGAGCATTCCACCCTTTCCCCTCCTGTATTTGCCATTCTCATCTTAAAAAATAGTAGAGGTGGGGGCTAGCCCCAGCCCCATCACGGCTACTACCAGGGCTTTTTCATGCCACTCCAAGAGCCATTTTCCTCCTCCACTATTTTTAAAAAACAGGATGGAGGGTGGCGGCACTGGTGATGGGGGATAACTGGGCAGGGGGAGCAATTTTGCCACCTCTCCCACATGGCACCCTGGGGCAATCCCCCCCAATCTTTAGGAATGCCATTGTAATCTGCGCTTCCTCCCAATGCTAGGCACACTTTTTTTGGCACAGCTGCACCAGCACAGGGTGAAAGATTCAAGATTATCTCAAGGGCTACAAAAGACTCAAAATGATATTTCCAAAGTAATATAATATTTCATTGCACCCTCCACGAGCCGCTTACATGGATTCTATGCATGTGCACTTCTAAAAACTGAAATGTTCCTTCTTGAAAAGAAAAACCTCCTATTAAGTTTTCCTCCATCTACTCTTTTGGCTCTAATCCCAGGTAATCCCCGTACAACCCATACACTCTTTCTGCTAATTCTGCACACCTCTTGCAATGAAAGTGCTTTGATCATTTTGTCTCCTCTGCCATTCCTGAAACCTACCTTCTACATCAAAGCTGGAAAAATGAAGTACTAACAGGATTAGGGGAGGGAAAAACAGTTTCCATTCCCAAATGGCAAGGCAGAATTTGAATCTTCAGATGCTAGATGTAGGATGATGAAGTGTGTCAGCTATAGAGGAAGTTGTATTGCAGATGCTTGGCTGTTTCACCTACCTCCTGGTTTTGATCTTTCCTTCTCTTGATGAATTTAATCACCATTTATAAATTTGCAAAGTGATCCTATTCTAACCCTAAATGCATTTCCTTTGTTGAAAACTAAGTACTCCATGTACTTGAACAATTATTTTATGATTAGTGAAATTATGGCTCAGGCAAAAAGTACAGGTGCTTTTTTGTACTCAGGGCAAGCAAGTAACTTAATAAAGTATAAACAAGAATAGACTTAACACTAACATTCTGTTTGTAAAATAGACTTGCCTAAACCCTCTTATGGTTGCTAGCCAAGCAGTAGGGACCAAAACAGGGACCATGGCTAGCAACTCTTTATATTGCAGTATTTTTTTTACTGTTTTTTAACCTCAGTATGAACAAATGCACCACATACTGTTGTTATCCCCTCACAAGATCACAACTTCCCATTGGATCCTAAAAGATCATTTACAGAAGTCCTTAAATCAATCCAAATTATTTCTGAGTAAATGCATCTATGACCTGGAGCTGAGACTGTATCCATTCATAGACCAGTGATATTCCACCTGTTCTTTATGGCACAATGACAAGACATTAAAACTGTCAAGACACACCATCAATTTCTTGACAATTGATAAGGCACACAATCATGTTGCTTGTGGGGGACTCACATCCCTCAGACATTAATTAATAACCCTCTCTTGGTGGAGGGTCCAGAGGCACATCTGTGGTTGTATGCTGTGACTTACTGGTTAAAAATCATTTTCATGAGCAATATAATCTGTTTGGCTGTAGGGCACACAGTACCCTTAGAACTGATTTCATATTTAAGGGGAGTATTCAGTCCTGATCATTAAGATCTCTTAGTGTAGCATCTATCTGAAAGGGAGGTCTCAGTATAGGGAAAAAAAACCCCAAAGAAGTCCTTCCTTCAGAACAATTTAAAGATAGCATCATGTCTTGTCCTCTGCAAACCCATCAGGTATTGAACATGCAGCAGCCAACAGGAAAATAATCCCTTTGAAGTTCCATTTGTACTGACAAGCTTCAGAATGAGGATCTAAAGTACTTGGGACAGGATGAAGGTCTGTGTGTGTGTGTGTGTGTGCACCAATATGCAACATATGTATATAATCAAATCTATACAGTTATGTGTATGTGTGTGTGATTGAACAGATTTGATTATAAAATGTAAAAATTTTATATGATTTTATCTATATATATAAAATTGAAAAGTCACTGACTGATTCACTCACTGATTGACTGACTCATCAATGCCCAGTGCAATGCATTTTTCCATTGAAGAATGGAAAACTATACTTTCCATTGATGAATCCCTGCTGGTGTTCTTTTGCATTTTAGATTGTGAGCCCTTTTGGGATAGGGACTCATTAGCTATTAATTAGCTATTAAGTTTTTTTCATTTTCTTTGTAAACCGCTTTGTGAACTTTTTATTTTAAAAACGGTATAAATACTGAAGATATACAGACAGATTTTTTTCCAGAATACAAGGATAAAAAAGCAGATGTGGAAAAAGAGGACATATGGTCACCCCAACCCCTCTCACAATTTATGTGTGTGTACAGACACACACACACACACACACACACAGAGCGAGAGAGATGTTGTCCTAGTTAGGAAGTAGGACGGAGACCTGGAAGATCCAGGTTCAAATCCTTCCTTGACTGTGTGAAGCTTCCAGGGTGACCCTGGGCCAGACACTCACTCTCATCCTCACCCACCTCACAGGGTTGTTGTGAAGACTGCAGGAGAGGAGGAATTAAAGCTTAGTATGCATTAGATATATATGTACATACACATGTGTGTGTGTGTGTGTATATATATATATATATATATATATATATATATATATATATATATATATATATATATATATACACACACACACACACACACACTGTACATACGGTGTAGGTACTGTATATAAATACACACACAGAGTCACAGAGGCACCTCTGTGGCCCCTGAGTAGACATGCCTATGATTACAAATAATACCTTCATGGAGAGTACCCCCATCTTTACATTATCCTGTGAGGAAGGGCTTTTCTCCTAAATTACTCTGCCAGCCCACACAGCAATGCATGGAAAAGAACATCATTTTCCCCCTCAGCTCCATTAGCACCTCCTCAGTACTAGATGCATCATCATCACGACCTCAGGGTAAACCCCCTCCTCTCCCCAGGGGCGAGCCTTCAGTCAGGGCAAGGTGGGGGGTGAGGAGGAGGCTCAGTTTGCTGTCCAATCCAAGGCAGCGCAGCAGGTGCCTGCTTGTGAGGAAGCGCCCACTTCCCCTTGAGAGGAGAGCTGAGCTGCTCTGCTCTGCGCCCCCCAGAAGGCCACCCCTGCCTGCCTTCAGCAGAGCGCACGTGCAGCCCCTTCCCCTCGTCTCCCAGGGCAGGGCTGGGTTGGGTCTGGGGGCTGCTAGTGCTTGGCCAGATTATTCCAGCTCGTCATTTCCGTCAGGAGGGAGGGAGAGCAGCAGCAGCAGCAGCAGCAGCTCTGGGAACACAGTGCAGGAGAGCTGCTGCTGTAGCGCTGGAGAGCTGAGCACTGGAGAGCTGAGCGCACCGGGAGTCCCGCGCCTTGGAGAGCCGGAGCTGCAGCAGACACAGCACAGCACAGCACAGCAGAGGCTGAAGAGCTCTTCTTCCTCCTGGGCTGCGAGGCTCCAGCATGAACTGAGAGCCACCGGAGAGGCCCCAACGGAGCATCCAGCCTCCTTCCCCGGCTCTGCAAGGAGCATCTCCCTCCTTGCGCCTGCAGCTCCCCGGGGCACTGCGGGGGATACCCCGGGGTTCCTCTGTCGCCTGCCTCGCCTCACCCTCTGCGCTTGGACAACTTTACCCCCATGGCGCTCATTATGGAACCCGTCAGCAAGTGGACCCCCAGCCAGGTGGTGGACTGGATGAAAGGTAAAGGAAGGGGGCAGCAGAACCCCCGGGGAGGGGGGAGGGAGGGGGAACTGCCTTGAGGGCAGGGGGAACAAGGTGGTTTATCTCAGCCACACCCCACCCCCTCAAAAAAAAAAAAAAAAAAAAAAACATTGTACATCTTACAGTAGCAAAGTCTGGGGTCCATAATAAACCTTTCCAACGTTAGAGCAGAGTGGTGAGCATCATCATCATCATCATCATCATCATCATCAATAATAATTCTTCCTTGGACAACAACTAATAGAGCCAATTCCAGTCAAATATCTGACAACTGTGATACACATCATCATGGCTTTTTTCCCCTGAGGGTACTCAGTGTACTCAATACTAGCACCTTTTCCCACTCCCCCCCCCCCAACACGTAATTAGTCAAATAGGGATGACCTGTGGTGAATACCAGGCTCTTTTCCCAGGAAAAAAGCACTTACCAACATGAATGTAGATTATATAGTAGTTGATCATTTTTGTGCAACATACCGTTTTTGACTGGATTTTGTATATATCCACCTGTCAAGTCCTTCCCAAGGACCTAGGATATACTTCTGCTATTATTATTATTATTATTATTATTATTATTATTATTCATTGTCACACAGTCAGGTAGATGTTGACTAGTTTGTTTTATGCTGACATTGAGTCCTTTCCAAGGACCTGGGATGCCTGGTTTTTATCATCATCATCATAATTATCATTATACAACAGTCACCAGGTGTTTAACTGGAATTGGCTCTATTGTGATTCAGTTCCTATCCTATTCAGTTCCTATCATATTTGGTTCTTGTCCTATCATCGTCATCAACACAGCAAATGAGTTTTCTACACTTATTATTATTACTATTACTATTGCATTCTTTTTTGTTTCCTTCTTATGCTATCCTTTCTTAAGGTAGTTCCAGAGAAGGATTGGCAGGGCACCTGCAGGACCAATGTTGTTTTCCTGCAGCATCCTTACACTTTCCCTTGTTGCTTCAGGAGG
The DNA here is from genome assembly GCA_030015325.1 of Cryptoblepharus egeriae. Taxonomy (NCBI): domain Eukaryota; kingdom Metazoa; phylum Chordata; class Lepidosauria; order Squamata; family Scincidae; genus Cryptoblepharus; species Cryptoblepharus egeriae. The sequence goes on from JAREYC010000005.1 coordinate 37,647,458, forward strand.
CTTCCCTGGTCAGTCACTGCAGGTTATCTGAGGTCAGGGCGACCAGATTCAATGGAGGATTGAGTGCCTATATTTTTATCCATTGAACAGAAGAGGAAATTTGGGCAGGTGCAGCTTTTTAAACCTTTCTGTCTTGAGCTGCACCTGCCAAAATTCCCTGTACATAATGGTTATATATGGTCTTTAATATATCTATCCTTTGATATATCTGATTGCCCTGCCTGAGATGGACTCTAGTGTCACATCACCGAGGCACAGAGGGTGCCTGTTATGCTCTCTCCTCTCTCCCTCTTCTGGCCTGGCCTTTTCACTTGATGCTAACCTTCTGCGCTGTGTGATTTTGGTCCCTGACTTAGAGTAGACACAGTAATTTATCTGTGCAATTGTCAATGCTTTCTAAACTTTGAGTGAAAATAGATCAAAACGCCATGGCATCAAACAGAGCAGCCATTGAAAGTCATGGGGTTTGCAAAAGGATGCAGTGAATAGCCTTGAAAATCTGTCAATCAATAAATCCTGGGAATATGACTTCCCTTTGTAGCTTGAGAGGACACGCGAGCTACCGCCAAGGAGACAAGGCGACCCCGAAGGCCAATAGGCCATATAGAAGAGTAGAAGAATGCCTTGCCGGGGAGGAGGAGGAGGGAGGAGGAGGAGAATGACAAGGGAGATAATGGAAAGCAGGTGCCAGTGCACAGCAGTGCCTCTGGAGGAAAGGGACTGGAATGACAGCATGTCACTCTGGGGAGCAGTGGATCTGGTGTCAGCATCACCTGGCAAGGGAATAACTGCCATGGGAGGTGAGGGAACCCTGCAAAGCTCTTCTTGGGGAAAGAGAACTAGAATGGTAGCCTTGCTTGTCTTGGAAAATGTGCACAGTGATAGGGGCCTAAATGGCAACTTTTCTCTTTCTTAGAGTGTGTACCTAAACGAAACCATGGAGTGAAAGTCTGGCACACTTTGTGATCGTACGTGCACTGGCTTGTGCTACTGTTCTTGGTTGCTCCGCTGATTTTCTTGCAAGCCAGAGATATTCCTGGTGCACCTGTACTCCCAACAGTCGAGCTGTCATTTTATCCTGCTCCATCAAAGCAGCTGAGAGCAGCTCCTCTCAGCAGCTGTCTTTCTGTTATTCCCCTGTAGTCATTTTTTGATTTACTGGATTCAGTCTGTCAGAAGTAGTGCTTCTCAGAGAACCTGGGCTTTAAGGCTCAGAGCTGAACCCATAAATTCAGGCTACTATGTTTCCTTTGTTAATTAATATGGGTTGCCAGTGTACAGAAATTTTTAATTTTTGGTGTTTCTGATCAAATAAGTAAAGAGAGTGACTTCCTTTCTTTTCTAAATCTTCTTGACTGAAATAGCTGAAGTATATGTAACAGCGTAATCCTAAGCATGTCTACTCAGAAATAAGTCCCATTGTGTTCAGTGGGGCTTACTCCCTGGAAAGCAGATTTAGGGCTGCAATGGAAACCTCCAGTTAGGCCAACCTAAACCCCGGCACGGGTCCTATGCTGATCTGGTGGTGTCACAAAAGTGCTGTGAGGCACTTCTGTGCCATGTCTGGAGGAGGGCTTAGGGGCCATTGCATAGACATGTGCTTGCCCCATACATTACCATGGGAATAGGAAGACTAATAAGTTGTGTTGGCCTAGGTTAGGATTGTACCCTAAGGCTGCACTCCTAAAGACATTTTCCTGGGAGTAAGACCCATTGAACACAATGAGGCTTACCTTTGAGTAGACATGGTTAGGATTGTGCTCAAAGTCTAATAGCAATATGAGTGTATTAGCCAGTAGGAGCTGAGGAAAATTGCAACAGCAGTTCTTTATTTTTATTATTAGTTTAATTCTTCCTTGTTAGTACATAAAATAAAATCCACAGTCCAGACAAATTTAGGCACATTTCACATTAACATCGGTGGGAGACTTGGCCTAATCCAGTGTATGTGTTTTCTTAAGCCCAATACAGTTCAGTGACTTTGTATAAAAGGAAATACAGCCAAATCCAGAATAACTACGGGAGCACGTAAGAAACATTACATGCACCCTTAATTACTGCACCACCAAGTGAAAACCTATGGGAAATTCATATTGCAACCCAGAGTAAATTGTTCTTACACTGGAGCAATGACTCCACGTAGTCACTCTGGATTTTGCACTTGTCCTGTGAATTCTTGCCTACTGAAATCAATAGAATTCAATGTTCTTAAATTTAGCTGGATGGTACCCTGATTCTGAAAATCATATCCCTCATACCACCAAACAAGAAAATTGTTTACAAAACAATTCTAGCTTTTGAGCATTTTGTTCTTGCTGTGATAAATGAGATCTCATTTATTTGTGATTGATGTGTCTGTTTTATGGGGGGACATTACATATTCCAATACTTTCAAATTACCCTGAAGTACTTGTATTTGAATGAAATACCCGGTAGTTTAGAGCAGTCTTGACTGACGAAGCAGTCTTGGTCTTGATTTTTAAAAGTGTAATTAGAAGTGTTGCTTGTAGATGCACAAAGGATAAATTTCTTTGATCTAATTGAGTTTTACTTGTGAATAACACAGTGTAGGACCGCAGCCCAAGAGTCATCAAGACAAGCGCATTCCCTTTTCTTTTAAAATAGGTGTTTTTAATGGCTTACATTTTTTGTTGGGCGGATTCATCCATGTGGGTTTCATAACAAGGCACTTCTGTTTTGTAGCTGGAAGAACCATTGGAAATCAATAATTTGTTGTGAAATGTATTATAGAATATGAAATACCTTCTGAGCATTTGAGGTGATACTGCAAAGTTTTAAACAGTTCATATTTTAAGAGGCATTGTTTATATATGCTAAAGTGGTCCTTTAGCATATATCTAGATTATATTTGTTTGCCTCTCCAGTTTTATAAATTCTCTTCAGTAGCACAGTAAAGGTATGCATGGGGGTTGCAGAAAAAGCTTCATCTGTGTTCATTTCATGTTAGAAACTGGAGATACCTGTATTTAAATAAAAAGTTGACTAATATAACTTATTTATTTATTTATTTATTAAATTTGTACTCTGCCTTTCTCCCTGAAGGGCATCCAAGGTGGCTATGGATTATACAGATTATAAATTACAGATTATATGTATAAGAAAACAGATGCTAAGTATATTCCTATAATTTTATCTTTATAGATGGTTTCTATTTTTAAAATTCTGTTCTTTTTTGTGTTTCTAAAGCCAAATCAGTCCTCCTGAACGATATAATATGTTAACCTTTTTTGTTGAGCCTTATGGAGTTGAGGAAAGAGGACAATAGTGGTTCTAGTCTTGTATCCACTTGTTCATACAAATGAGCTTTTGGTTGAATTAACATGCTTGAAAGCATCTCATGCTGTGATCCCTATTTTCTTTTATTACCAGATCCTGTTTTTCTAAGTGCCATTATAAATGCAAGAATAGATAAGTGCTGTAAAGTGACATTTCAGCTGATAAACCACATGTACAATGCTGGTCCTTCCAAACTCACCTGGCTTCCTTCTTTCCTCCTTGCTGGCTCAACTGGCTAATGTCTGCTTAGCATTATTTCTGATCACACTTTTGCAAGGCATTCTGAAGCATTTCCTAGCTGCTCAAAGATGTTCTGGAGAGCTACACAGCAGCCATTCATGGTTGCCTGAATAACTATGAATACGTCTAGTGGCAGGATTGGCAGAACGTATGCCCATTGTTAAGTGGCACATATCGGAACTCACAAAACTTCTTCATTAGACTAAACAAACATATGTTTCTGCAAGGAACATGCTATTGTTTTGTAATAGTAAGTAGCATGGTTGATATGTACGCATGTAAAGGGATTATAACACTAAAGGAGAGTGCATATCATAGTTTTTAAAAATTATTTTAAATTATTTTTAAATTTTTAAAAATTTAATTATTATGGGTTTTTACAGTTCAAGTACGACTTAACCAGGAAGTAAGATTGTCTAGGTGCTGTTGTTGGTAGGCTGGCTGGTAGGCAATACAGGGATGAGAGATGGAGGAAAGGAAAGCCCATGCTGCCGGCGTTATGACAGGAGCAGAGCTTAGAGAACTGGTTTACAGCATCATCCCAGTCAGGCCAGGGATCAGGACTGGATTTAGGTTTGATGAGGCCCTAAGCTATTGAAGATAATGAGGCCCTTTATATGTCCAGCTATCCTTTGACAACAACAAATTGTCTCTGTTTTTGTGTTGAATATATGCTATATGGTAATTTATGGACCTAATAGATATCTAAAGCCATTTGCATATAAAATATGTGTGTAGGTTTTATTTTATTTGTTTTTATCTTATATTTTGGAAATGTACATCCAGTTTTTTTTCCCTTTTAATCCCCCCCCCCCACAAGAGTGTGGGGCCCTAAGCTTGTTTAACTTATACGCAAATCTGGCACTGCCAGGGATGAAGGGAGACATGGCCATGCTGCTGGGTGGAGCAAAAGCAAGCCAGCCTATTAGCCAGAGCTAACTGGGTTGGGAGAACCTGAAATGGTGGGGAGAAGGATCTGGGTAAAGTAACTCCCTTCTCCACACTCTACTGAGGCCACTTGGGCCAGGTTGATACTGCTGAAGTCAGACCCTGCAGTTCCCTGCTGCAGTCTCCCACAGCCCATAGGGTCCCTTATGATGCAGGATGTGACACTAGTTATTAAGCAAACTTAAGGTGAACAAATTTCAATTCAGCTCTTTTAGTTCTTCTAGTTTGACAAACACAAGGAAGAGAATATGAAATAATTTTCTGTCTGTTTTAGGACTTATCTCTTTTTTTATGGTCCTCCAGCCCACTTTGCTGTGCAATGATGTTGCACTAACCTCTGTTATAGAAGATTTATAAAAAGACTTTTCTTCAGTGTTCATGTTCCTCATCAGTGATAACACTGATGTCCTATGTATGTTGTCCTATGTAACAAATAACTTTTGTTTTCCATCCATGTACTGTATTTATTTTTTTCCGCACATAGCTTTTTCTCCATTCATGTTTCTAGTACTGTAGACATTTAAAAGTGTGTCAATACTTGATATTAAAATTTCAAGTATTGACACACTATTAAACATTGCTGCAATCCTAATCTCCACTTAGGCCAGTCGAAGCCTCAGCTTAAGTCCTTTGCTGACCTGGGGATGTCACATCACAAAAGTGCCATAAGGAATTTTTGCCCCACTCCTAGGGAAGGGTTAGGCCAGTGTACAGATTGCACATACCTCTTACATCAGCATGGCAAAGGGAAGATTGGTGAGTTAGGCTGGCCTAGGTTAGGATTGCATCCTATTATTACTGTATTGGGATAATGATAGAGAAAATGGCAAAAATCTGTGGGAAAAATAGTTTGGCTGATTTCATAACAAACCCCAGGTGCAGTCTCTAGTTAGTGCTCTAGTTCTTGGTATGATTACTGGAATATGAGTTTTATGCTTTTAAAAAAGGTCTCAGACATCATTAGAATATTGCATGTTAGAGAAGCTGCCTAGTAGTGGGCATATCCATGTATAACCATCCTAGCTTCAGTCACGGTAGACCAGGAAATTGAAAATGGAAAATAGCTGAAGCTATCTCAGCAAGTAGATCTATATATGAGGAAGCTTCCTTTCTCTTTATCCACAAAATATATGTTTGAATGTATCACAGATATAAACTTAATATAGAGGAATGCTACCCACAATTATAATTTCTTGGCCGTAAAGCGTTGTCGTGAAATGTTGCATGTCCCCTGAGTTGCATTGTCGGTTTTATAGGATTTACCAGGCTACATCCAGAAGCTTTGAGAAGTCTGAGAAAAGTTTGGAGAGTCTTTTACTTGGGGCACCTCAAGTGACATTTACTTGAGGCCTCGCACCTCGCACCTCAATGATGCATAACTGAAAGATTTGGTAGGGCCATTTCTCAGGTTCTGCAAAGCTTCTAGGTCAAGCCTGTTAAATTCCTATTTTGTGAAGTTTTCAAACTCCCTTGGCCAGGAAAAAATATTCTTTTCACATGATGTGCTTTGTCAGTCATTGACTAAAACAAGATATGCACAAACATTTCCCAGCCTCTGAAAGAAAGGTTTACAACAGCATTTCTCAAATTTGGATTTGGACCTTTGCAGGCCAATTTCAGGTGAGTCATGTAGCACCTCTCTTGGTTACAATTGAAAATAAAGAGTTGAAAATATAGGGTACAGAGCTGCTGGGCAGGATGCATTCCCATTAGGAGAGGGGCATGGTGCTTTGTCCTGAATAGGTGGAAAGATCGAATCCTGGAAAGTGGAGAGGGCTGTGTGGTTGGAGAAGGATCCAAGACTATATTCTGCTTTGCCTTCCAAGCTGGCATGTTTGAATTCTGAACCAAGCAAAATAACACCTTGACCATGCTGTGTAATGGGACCTTTGAATGATTGCGGCTTAGGTATGGCTAAAGTTGGTAATATCACTTCTGGCCATGACATCACTTCCAGATTAATAACATCTGGCGGGTCCTGACACTCTGTCATTCTAAAAAATGGGTCCTGCTGATAAAACTTTTTGAAAACAGGATTTTGCTATGTAACGTACTTCAATAAATAATTCCAGTTAGCTATTTAATACTCACTGTTGTGTTCTTTGTGTTTGAAATATTTGGAGAACATGACAAGAGGGAATCTGGTGATAGAAATGCCAATATTTGTTTTGAAGCAGCAAGAAAACCTAACTGAACGGAATGGCTCTAATTATTTTATAATGCCTAGTAATTAATAAATGGGGATACTGATTTCCTACACAAGGGAAATGGTAACTTCCTTCAGATTAAGAATGCTTTTCTATACACACTTTCCTGGAAGTAGACGGAGTAGATATTTTTCAATTTCTGTATTTTTTAAAAGCTTATAGTAGAACAGAAAAGGATATATGAAGTTCCTGGCTAAACTGGATTGAAGATATCAACTGCCTGATCCAATATAAGCAACAGTGTGACTCATACCAGATATCTTGTTTGCCATGGTTTTTCCAAGTTATCCTATTCTACTGTATGTAGCAACTCATAATCAAATTGATAGTTCTAGGAGGGGAAAATGAGGAAAACATTACTAGGAATGAAAGCTTAATTGATGACATGCTCCCTTGAAACAGGATTGCCTATTTTTATTAATTCACCTACACTTCCTGGAACAATGTAAATTAAGCTATTATCTTGATTATGGTAACCACTATCCAAAGATTACCTTGGTATTTCCAAGGTTCCATGTTTCATGGAAGTGAAAAAAGACTGGCTCTGATCACAACTAACATAAGTAATTTGTATTATAGTATCAGAAAAATTTCACAAACACATCATGATTATTTATAATTTGAAATTGAGTTTCCTGAGCTAAGCTGACAAGGTTGCAATTCTATACCCTTACCTAGAAGTGTCATTTACTTCAATTGGGTTGTTTCAAAATCGAAATGTATAAGATTGTACTATAAGGTAAGTATTGGAGTGAGCTGTCATTCAATAAAAAGAACTGTTAAGAAGTTTGAACACACTGAAGAAAAACTGAGTGATGGCAGTGATGTGAAAAAAATTAAGCATTTGCTTGGGATTCTTATTCTCAATTAATAATTTATAACAGACTTTTATGAAACCAATGAATATTACAAAGAAGCCACCAGTGCAAGGAAACAGCAGGGCTTAAAGGTCACCACACTGTTGAATTACAACAAAATTGTCTGTTTCCTTTTCAAGAAAGTTACCAATTTAGAAGCAATGTCAATAATACACTGGCAGTTAAAACTCTCAGTAAATTAAGTTAGAAATAGAGGGTTGTATTCTAAGTCTAAAATTCCTATAGATATTTTTGTGTGGATAAACCCTACTGGACACAGTGGGACTTCTTAGTAGATGTATGTAGGCTTGATCTCAGTAATAGTTCAATCCCATACATGTCTACTAAGAAGTAAGTCCCATTGTATTCAGTGGATTTGCTTGCAGGGAAGTTCTGCATAGGATTGCACTACAGGAACCCAAACCAAATGTACCATAGGGCTCTCGCTGCTGTGCTGTAAAATACATTTATAGTACCCTTGGTATAGAGAGCAGTTAGCCCTCAGACAGATGCTACCTGGACCAAAGTAAGTGCTTCAGGTGACAAAGTAATAGCTTTCAGAGCAGCAGAAAAAGGTGTTGTGGGGAGAGAGAGTTTGGGGCAGAGGGTACAGGCCAAGGAGCTCTGGCACCATTATATTGTATCCTCTCTCCCATGGGCAGTCTGGCACAGGAGTCCTTGGTGCTAAGCCTGCTCAAAGGCGAGTGCAGAGCTGTTGAGACACATTGCTTTTGGCACCTGTCTACCAGGGCAAAGGAAGAAAATGTTCTTTTTCCTCAAGGATTTCTCCAGCAGTGTCCAGCACCCAAAAGATCAGGAGATCCCCATTTTGGTGCTGCTGGAACCATGCGCTCTGGGCTGTCCATTTCTCATGTTTTCGTGAGGAGACTTCACCATAAGATAGTAGCTATATATGGTCTTGTGTATAGAAATCTAAATGGAATCCAACACATTGTGCAACACCTTGAATGTAAGTATTGTACATGAAACCTTTAAACAAATTCTTGTGTTGGTGCTATCATTTGATACAACAATTGTGCTAGAGAACTGGCTACACCTAAAAATATTTAGAAAACCACCCTGAACTATTTTTAACTGCACAGCATTTAATTACATAATGTTATTTAAGACTAGTGAAATGTACCCATGTTGCAGGAGTAAAATATGTACCCCATGCACATCAACTCCCCCATGCACATCATCTCCCCATGAAAACCACCCATGCATACCCCGGTGGGTAATGTCCCCCATGTGCAACACCCCCCATGCGCATCATCCCCCCATGTGCACTATCCCTCCCCTGTGCATCAGGCACCAGATTGGCTGGATGTTGATAAGACAGTCTTCAATGTCAAGTACGGGACAAAAACACATTGCAACCCTTTTCACTCCCTTAAGAGTTAAGTTTCTCAGTTAGCGATTATTAAACGTAAAGTATAGGGAGGAAAACTTATTGCACCCCTTGTTATCCCCTTCCAGTTTGAATTTCCGAAAACCAGTTCTTCGTGGGTGCCTCCATCAACGAAGGAACACCCTCCCCAAATTTCATGCTTTTAGGCCCAATGGTTTTTGCAGGGCGTTGATCAGTCTGTCAATGACTTTTCAATTTTATATATTTAATTTAGATTAATAATAAACCACCTTTATTTTGATGACAGAACTTTAGTCAAGCTATGACTAAACTTTAGCCAAGCTATTATGAAAGCCTGCATTTCTGTGTATTCCCCAGAAACATTCGTTCCAGAGGCATGCTCTTTAAGTGAAATGCTCTTTAAGTGAAGCAGATTTTCCCATAGGAAATAATGGAAACTCAGACGATTGGTTCCATAACCCAAAAAGTATTCATATAAAAATATTAACTTTATGTAAAAATGATGACAAAACACTGTAATTGAATTCAGAACATGCATTCAGTGTGCATGATCCTATGAAGTCTACTTAGGCTGCAATCCTAAAGACACTTTCCTGGGAGTAAGCACCATTTAACACAATGGGGCTTACTTCTGAGTAGACATGGTAAGGAGGATGCAATCAAAGACACTTTCCTGGGAGGCTTACCTGGGCTGCTTCTGGAGGTTCAAGGTGGTCGGTGGAGGCACTTGGGGGCAATTAGGGGCAGCTGCCTCTGGTACCTCCAGGCAACTGCCCCCAAGTTGGGGACAGTTAGAGGCAGCAGCATTGACCGGCAGCCCTTTTAAAGAGCCTCCATGCGGAGCATCAGGGCTGCATTGCACACGTGCCCATAGCGTGCTTGCTTATTAAGTGAAGCAGAACTTGTTATGTGAAGCAAGATTTCTTGGAAATTTTTGCCTGTTGTGTGAAATGCTTGTTAAGGAAGGCTCTTGTTAAACGAGATACCACTGTAGTTGTTCACTTAATTACACTGCAGATATTAAATGTTACTTCATGCAGTATTGCAGTACTAAGTTGATGCAGTATTGAAAATGATGTAGTACTAAGTTGTCTTGTGATTGGACATGCAGTGGTGTAAATTAGAAGATGCATTAGGGATGTATTTTCATTTTAGTGAGGGTGGGATCAGAGCCAATGGTATCGCTAGGCCAAAGATATACAATGGTGCTTTAATTTACGAGCGTAATTTGTTCCGGAAGCATGCTTGCAATCCAAAATGCATGTAATCCAAAGCAGATTTTTCTACGGGAAATAATGAAAACTCAGTCAATTCATTCCACAACCCAAAAATATTCATATAAAAATGATTACAATACTGTAATATAATACAAAATAATAAAAAAATGTCAGGATGATAGTTTTCAGACAGGGAAAAGAGTGTGCTTGTGTGAGTGTGCTGGCTTTGTTTTGAAGACAACTTTTGGAAGAGCTGAGCATCTTTTGCAGAACGTCAGCTTTTACAAGAGCTGAGGTCGTTTTGCTGTTCAGCTGAGTTTGCAGGTCAGCTTTGGCAGGAGCTCATTGTCTGCCTTGTTACCTTGATAACTAGTGGCATTTGTATCACATGAAAATGGTTAATCAGTTTCTTGGAACCTTTCTAAGACATTGCTCATTAACCAAGACAGTGCTCTTAAACCAAGTCAGAATTGCTTAGAAATTTTTCTTGTCTTCCAAAACACTTACAAGTCACATAAACCAAGATACCACTTTTGCTGCCTAATGGACAGACCTCATAGGGGTTCAGTGAAGGGGTACAGATTTATACAGATTAGTTTTTAATGCATGTAAAAATGCAATAGCAATTGATTTTTTTATTTTAGGATAAATGCCACAGCAGAATTGTGGAATATAAGTTATAAAATGGAGGTGCAAATACATAGTTAGCCTTGCCTGTGGCAGAAAATAGTCTGGCATTGGCCCAGGGTGGGATTTATGCCATGAAGATTTAATGCTAATGAGATTTTGGGTTTTTTCCAATACTACATCCCCCAAAAAATGGAAACCTCATTTTTTGTGACGAAAACAGGAAGTGCCTTTTAAATTTCTAAGCATATGGTGGCATGGGGACCCCTCCCAAGGATCATGGCGCTGGCTCCTGCCCCAGCAGCAACATGATCCTGGGGGTCGCGTTTGTGTCTTCCCCTGCCCCTTAAAAGGTCATGGACAAGATTTCCATGGCTGAGGCATCACAATGTCCCAAGGAAAGCCCAGCACTACAGTGATAAATTCATTATTTGATTTATGCCTAATAAAGGTTAATGAACTGAAATCCATTATTTGAAGTTAACTATCCTACCAACTTTGATAAAAACTTCCATATTGTCCACTCTTTGCAGTGTCCCGCTGTATGAAATAAGTGAGATGAATAAAGTTATTACTAACAGATTAAAAGCAAATCAATGATCATAAAGCACTCTGGCTCTGAGCCACCCTTGGCTCAAGAAAGCAGAGGAGCAGAAGCTACTTTCATAAGCCGCTTGCATGAGAAACGAACGGCCTAACTGCAAAAAAATAGAACTTGCTGCTTGCACAGAAAAGTGAAACTTGCTAAAAAGATGCTCAGAAAATAGGTTAAACAGGAATAGTAAAACCATAGGAAATTCCTTAGAAATACAGTGTTGGGGCAAGTTTATACCTGGGTAAAACAGGAAGCTGCCCAAGAGCAGGAAGCAGGAAAGCACAAGGCATGCACAAAATAGAAGCAAGAAACGGGAAGTGATGGTAGCAGAATTAGAAATCACAATTAGAAATGTGACTGGCAGAATTAGAAATTAGTCAGGACTGGCATTTTTCAATTATATTTTCTTTCCTGATACAAGACAAGGGGATTTGGGAGGAAAAATTTAGCAAGTATGTAGGCGCTTTCTGGTTTAGAAGGGGCTGCGGGCTAGCAATTAGCAAATGGGAAACGTTTAGTGGGCAGGGGGGTTTGTGTTGCGGTAGGACTATTTCTATAACATGTTTTGTTTTCCGTATCTTGGTGTGGGTTCTGAATTTACCAGCTTGAATGCTTGGCAGAACTCCACCCCTCTTGTAACAGGCTAATAATAAAAACTGTTACTTCTGGCTGATCCAAAGACTGATTCTGAAGTGTACGTTGTTTAACATACCACAGACAGTGACAGAAATTTTGTTTGGAAACAAATACGCCTCTTTTCCTTTTCTTTCTAAAGGCCAGGTTGAATAGCCTCCATGATTTTGGAATTTCACTGATCTTCCTTCTATATTTGCACTTCAGCTTTCAATGTGTGTAAAACTGGATGTCTAACTATACACTTTTAATTGGTTGCTGTGATTTGTTTTATTTTATGTTTGATCTTATTGCTTTAAATATGAACTTGTGAGGTGCCCAGAGTTTCTTGGTTTGAGAGAACTGTAGCATGGAAATATTTTTATAAACAAACTAGTGGAATTAACCCATTGGTATGGGAGTAAAATTTCAAGAATATCTGTTGGCTCCGAGCATGGCTGGGCACTGCTGGGCACTGGGTACTGGCACCAGGTGGTGGGTACCAGTGGGCATTACAGGCCACCGAAGAGTTCCAGAGGACTGTGGCAGGCAGTGGTGGTCACTGGGCTCTTCTACCAGGCACTAGGCACCGCTATCAGGCATCAGGCAACACTGGTCAGGACTGGGCAGCAGACACCAGAATGCACCACTGGGCACCCTTACCTGGCACCAGGCACCCCTACCAGGCACCAATGGGTAGCAAGTGGCACCATCGGGGTAGCAGGCACTGGGAATCTTTTTTGGGCGCCATTGGGCACCAGTGGGCAGCAAGCACCAGTGGGCACCGGGGACTCCTACCAAGCACCAGGCATCCTTGGTAGGCACCAGTGGGCACAACCAGGCACTGGGCATCCTTACCGGGCATTAGCAGTGAACATCTCCAGGCAAAGGGGAACCAAAATGCACCAGAGGACAGCAGGCACCATCAAGAAGTGGACATCATGGAACACCTCTATCAGACCAGGAGTAAAATTTCAAGTGTGCTTGTGGGCACCAGGCATGGCTGGGCACTGGTGGTCACCCATAGCGGCACCAGTTGGTGGGCACTGGTGAGCATTGGCGCTGCTGGGCAATGAAAGGCACTGGGCCCTGTAGGGAAAAGGGGCAGTAGTGGTCAGCAGCAGGCATCACCAGGCATCCGTACCTGGCATTGGGTATCCCTACCAGGCACCTGGTGCCATTGGGTGTCAGCAGGCACCAGTGGGTAGGGGGCACCATTGGGTGGCAGCAGACAGCAGACTATCTGGCCTGGAGCCTGACATAGAATTCAGGATACAGCAAAGCATCACCAATCCTCCACTCTCCTGCCCCTCTTATGCAGTTTGTCTTGCTCCTCAAAGGCCACAGTGTCACCCAGCAGTTCCATTCACCTCTGTCAGCAGCATTACCTTTGATGCATTTACAGCACTCAGTGCTGGCACTTGGTCACAGTGCCAGTGGTGGGCCACTTTAGCACTGGACATCTAATTCATTCCTGAGAAAGTCTTTATTGTGAAAATATGGATGAGTACAATTATTTTTCCTGCTAAACTTAGCAATTCTAAAGCATGCAAATGCAAGTAGATAAATAGGTACCACTTTGATGGGAATGTAACAGTATTTTATGCACATGCGGCCACACGTCAGACAATGCTGTCTCTATGGCTCTAGGGACAAGGATGAGCACTGCATCCTACGGTCAGTCACAATTAGCAGTATAACCTGCAGGGGAGAACTTTACCATTTAATTTCAGTGTTAATAATTTGATTTAATGTAAAGCATTCCAAGCTACATCCCTCTTTAACTCCTGAAGTTGTCTTGTATTTGGACCTTGTAAGTACCTTATCTTACCTAGTAAGGACTTGTAGCAACACCTCTCTTGGCCTCTGACTCAGTTCCTCAAGTATACTCAGTGTATACTCACCTGCTGACGACGATATCCCAAGAAAATCCTTTTGATGCACCTTTCTTTCCTTTTGATGCACCTTTCTTCACCTCTCCTCTACCCTGGTGTGCAATAGGCTATATAGAAAGAGTTAACTAATTGAACTATCTATTCCTTTAATATGAATATTTTATGAAACATTCACTATTTGATAACTGATTATTATTTTAGGTTTTCTACACCTGCAAATTATTAACCAAATATTAAGGATGCCTGGATGCAAATATTAATATGCCTGGATTTGGGTTCTGGATTTGTTCATTGAACTAGATGCGTTGTTATACTTTGCACCTCTGTTTATTATTCACATGCTTATTTGCCTGCTGTTTTGTGGTGCAGGAGGTTTGAAAAACTTCATAACCAACCCTGACTTTTCTTCAGTTAGTTTGTGGAGGAGTGCGGGATATTTAGAGCCTCCCAGAAAAACCACCTGTTTCTGACATACTCTTGCAGCTTGTACTGTATATTACTTAACATACCTAACTGCCAGTATGTTCCTACAAAGTGGTTTGACTGCTGTCCAACATGTAGGATGAAGATGCATGGCAACATTAATGAAAGGTTATCTCGATATGAGTATAGGGAGGACAGGTTAGATTATTATTATTACAAGTTACAGCACTTACGGAATTGATGCCCCTGTCAGATGTGACTATTGGATTTTGAGTAGGCTATTATTTTGGCAGTATTTGAGGGTGTGGGTCAATTATTACTGTAGTATGGAGGTTTCGAAATAACCAAAGTCTAGTACAAAGCATTTTTTGAATCTATATTTTAGTTCATATTTTCTGGAATTTAGATATACAGTAGGTTCTTCAGATTTACAGACTTAGCATTAGTGGATTTGAACTGCTATTTAAAAATTATTTCCAAAAGTTTTCCATGCATGCTATCAGCATAGTGTGGTGACTCTGCAATCCTAACTTCTGCAATCCTAACCATATTTACCTGTTAGAAAGCCCTATTGACTATATTGACTTACTTCTTCTGAGTAAACATGCATAGGATTAATGCCTCCCTCCCCCCCCCCCCCAATTCACATTGCTGTGTTCTTGCTTTCTTTCAAGGGAAGAAATGGTGAAATCAAGGAGGGGAGATATGCAGTCAAGACCAACTTGTGAAATTAAGTTTTTTTAAAAAATTCACAGCCTAACTTGGCAGGGAAGACACTGAATTCTGTTTCTCCATCTGGGCTTTAAAGCCTGACAAGAAGCTTCTAAATTTGCACCAGCAATTTAGCTGGTATGGATCTGAGGTTCCCCACTGTTCAGGCTAGGCTTAACCTGGGGTAATAACAATAACAATAACAACAAAAATAATAATACTAGGCATTTATATACCGCTTGTCTTGGTCTTTTTGGATTGCTCCTTAGACTTTATTCAAAGCGGTTTACATAGGTAGGTGAATCTAAACCCCCCCTCCCCGAAGGGATTTTTACAAACACATGTTGTAATGGAACACATGTTGTCTTATATGAGGAGATCTCCAGTTTGTTCCTTCTCAGTGCTAGATACAGCATGTACTCTGCTGCACCACTCAGCCTGCACTGTTTAGGACTGGGCCACTGTTAGAGAAAGCTTCAGTACATCATAACTTGCATGGAACGACTGGGAGTGAATGCTTTTTTGTCTGAACAAAATGGGGATCTTGGAAACCATGTGTTTGGTAGGAAATAAGGGGAATTGAATTCATTCTTGCACTCACCAAGTCCAGTGTGGTAGTACTCGTTTTGTATAAAGGAGTATGCATGTGCAGCCCAGATTCTTTGATTGGATTCAGAAAACCTACATATGTGCACATGCTTACAGCAAGGAATGTGCCCTTAACTGGATCAGGCTTTAAGTGTGGCACTTGGTTTTAAAGAAAGAGTATTTTTCCACTCAGTGCAGGTTTCTTACATTCAGTGTAAACAGCATCAATTAAAACAGTTTGCAGCAGATGAATGACTTTCTTAATAAGAAGATAAAAGCAGTTCATAAATATTCAGTGTGGTTTCATGAGTTTAAGTATCTTTTTGGTTTTCCATTATTGTGCTGTTTTAGTTCCTCTCAAAATTTAACTGATATATGCTGCAGTCCTGAAGTGCACTTGGGCTACCTTACCTATCACTGGGCTGGCCCAGTTCCAAGATGGGGCAGCCCAGTTACATCAGAAAGGCTTGGGCCAACAAATCAACATAGGCTGGCCCAAAACAGATGGACCTGGGCTGGCCTTGCTATGCCAGCCTAGGCAGTTCAGGAGAGGCATGTTGAGGGCATGTTCAGCATGGCCTAGAAGAGTGCAGTTAGGCAGTACCCAGAGTCTGTTTCCAGGGCAGACATGCCCTCTTCCAGCTCCTCAGAGTTATACAACCTTAGGAGCAGGTATAAATCTGAGTAGACCTATAGAGGTCCATGATTAGCCAAAGTAAAAATAGAAGTGTTGGCAAAAATTTTGAGTCCTTGGCCAGCTTAACTGCCACCCCGCTGCCTCTCCACCTCTGAATGTGGGACAACTACGACAGCCCATTAACCTCTGGATACAGCACAACTCCACACAATCCCCTTGCATCCACCCTCCACTACAGGTACTGCTGTACTGCAGTCTCATGCTGCAGCTGTTACTGGTTGTCAGAAACTTCTGGGCTTCCTTCTAAAGCAGGCACCACAGCTGTTCCTTGTTCAGTGTGATCTGAGGGAGTCTCCTCAGGAGCAAGCCCTCCCCAGGTGTCACTGACTTGGTGCCTACTGAGCATGCTCTGGAGCAGGTTGGGCAGCCCAGGCTTCCTGAATCTCTGGATTCAGCCCAACATTCTTCTCTGGATACAGCCTACTTAGGGCAGCCCAGCTGGACCATTCTCACTGCCCTGACTCTGAATTGTTGCAATCCTAAATCCATAGGCTGCAATCCTAAACACACTGTTCTGGAAGTAAGATCCATTGAACACAATTGGGTTTACTTCTGAGCAGACATGCTTAGGATTGCATTTTATTGCACATTAATTTTTTTACATGTTGACATGAATGTGCAAATAACAAGTAAAATGCAAAAAGCAGTTTTAAAATGGGTTGTCATGTTTGATCATGCATTTTAATGTATTTTTCTACTTTTTCTATTTCATTTTTTCTGTATATTTTATCTGTATTTCTGGGGAAAGGGGCTGCATGATTTAGCTGGACAGATCAAAGACTCGCAGAAGCCTTTCCAGGGCTATGTGGATTGGAGCAAGGGTGTCTTATTGTTTTGGCAGGAGGGCCACATCATCTCTCTGGCACTACGATGGGGGCTGAGAAAAAGAATTAACATTAATTTACTTAAATATATTAGTATAATATAATAAATAAATAAAATATAAAATATATTTATTAATATAAATAAATATATTAGAATTAGAACTGTATGAATGAATTCAAATCAGGTCATATACACTTTTTAACAGAGAAGGGGTAATCTTCAAACCAGTTCATAAGCACTTTCATACGCAGAGAGAGAAGGTGTGTGCGGCCTCCCCAGCCCTCAGAATACTCTCTGAAAGAGCTGAGCAGAGCTTCCCTTAGCTCTGGAGGATTATAGGCTTGTCTATGGGCTACATGGAGCGGTCTTGCCACAGGCTGCATCTGACCGCCAGGTCAGGATTTGCACCCATGGGTTGGAGTCACAATCTGCCTCTCTTCTTTCTCTCACATTGTGCCTCAGTGACCCTTGGAGAGGGGTTGACATCCCTTTCCTCCTCCAAGTCAGGCCAGGTTGAGGAATCTTTCAGGTTCAACTGCCTTAACAGAAGGCCTCTCTCAGACTCCACCATAGTATCCTTCGCCCCTTTAACGCTATTTAGGATCCACAAACCACCCACTTCCTGTCACCTCCTCTCTAATCTGACTCCACTGGCTCTTAAAGAGTCCTGGTTTGGGAATCTGATTGCTTTACCTGATGTCTTCTATATTGGAAGTGCTTGCCATCCTCTTTGCAAATCATAAGATTGCTGGTAAATGCATGGGCACCCCTTCCTGTCAGGTGAACTGGCTGGCCATATAAAGTGCACTGCACACAAAATATACCTCTCTGGCATGAAAGGTGTCAGTAATCGCAGAGACCTGGCCGTCACCACCAGTTACTACAAGTTTACCAGCATCACTAAGTGTGCCTGTGGCTCAGCAGCAATAAGAACTGCACATGGGGCTTTGGCTGTAAACTTTGTGTTGGGGATGTCCATGTTGTTGACCTGAAAGTCCAGACCTGGACATAGCCACTTGAGAAAAAGTTGTCATAGAACTGCACATGTAACATATAAAGTTAGAACTTAATATGTTACATGTCATAGAACTGCACATGTAACATATTAAGTGTAACATGTAACAAATTTCTCCTTAAGAGTTTTTTCTATGTCTTTACAGTGCTCTGTAAAAGAATAATTTGTGCTGATCTGTAGAAGACCCAAAATTATTACTATGATATTTAATTTTATTTTCTATATTTATTATTTCATGCCAATTTTACTCAATCTGGGGGTCAGAGTCACTTAGCAGGGCTGGACAGAGACTTCTTCCAGCCAAGCCCTCTTGTGGACTGCATAGGCAGATGGTAAGAGGAGGTCCCCTGCTGAGAGAAGGGGCAGAGGAGCTACTCTCGTGGACTGGTAGGGCAGCCATCAAGGATCTCCAGTGGTCCCCGACCCACAGGTTGAGAAACCATGATTTAGGGCACAATCCTAACCATGTCTATTCAGAAGTAAGCTCTATTGTCTCCAATGGGTCTTACTCCCATGAAAGTTTGTTAGGATTGCAGCCTTAAGCTATTGTTGGCAAGTAGTCAGCATCTAAGATGTTAAAGTGTAATATAATTGCTATGAAATTTGATACTCATACAATTATTCTCACAGTGCAATTCAGTTCATGTTTACTCAGAAGTTAGTTCCATTTGGGCTGTGGGTGGCACAAGCGGGTAAGACGCTGTGCCTGTTAACCAGCAGACCAGGGTTCGAGACCCAGGTCGGCCCCACAAGACAGGGTGAGCTCCTGTCCTTAGCCCAGCTCTGCGACGCCAGCTGGATCCAATCGTATCAGCTCTGCCTTTCCGTTGGACTAATTCAGTGGCGTGGAGAGGGGGGATTTGCTGTTTGGGTAACAGCCTATCCTCCATAACAATCCAACCCAGGCTTTCGTGCTTTGCATGCAGTGTATGCAGTGCCACGCACGATACCATAGTCTCTCAAGACTGACGGAGGCCTGCTTTTAAGTTCCATTTAGATCAGTGAGATTGACTCCCAGGAAAGTGCTCATAGGATTGTAGCCTAAATGAAATTTCTTTATATGCAGAATGTTTTCAACATTTAAATCTGCTGCATGTAATCTTGTGCATAAAACTTGATTTTATATGTAAGGTCTATATGAAATTGCGCAGAGAGTGGTCATGGTAGGGACTAAGATCCAGTGATTGCTAGCTAGACATTGAAAGATTGTTTGCACAGCTGCATCTTGGAAATGACTAAATCATTAAACAACTTGGAAGGGGAAAATGAATAGTAACTGTTGTTAGCTACAATACGGACTTTGCTAGACAGTGCTTGGCCTGTTACGCATTCTGTGCATATGCTGCTGTGTCAAAACCTTTACCCTTATTTTCCTATTATGTTTGGGTGTAATTTATACTTTCTTCTGGCAACTGCTTTGTGAAGCAAAGCAAAATTCTCTACCAGTGATGCACTGTAAATGTAACTTATGTTTCTGTTCCTGTAGTATTTAAAAAATTTTTAAACTATCATTTTAAACTATCATTTTAAATTATCATTTTAAAATTGTACAATTGTAATGTAAGACTTAAGAACTGTCTATCCTGCCTGATTGCACATTGAAAAAATAGATTTCAGTGCAGTAATTACTGGTAAATCGAATATTACCAACTAGTTCTAGAGTTTAGTAAAAATGCTGAATTACTAGAGTGGTGTTAGTTTATATCACTTTGGGCAAAAGCCAGAGCAGTTACAGGTCCACGCAGTTATGTCACCCTCTAGTGTTATTTTATAGAAAGTCACCTTAACTGCTCCATTGCAAAGGGCTTAATATGACTTTAGGATATGGGCCATGGACTGTAATCCTAATCCCCAGTTAGGATGGCCTATCCCCCAGCATAAGTCCCGTGCTGGCCTTGGGGTGTCACAAAAGTGCTGAAATGCAGTTTTGTGCCATTTCTGAGGCAGGGTTAGGTCAGTGCACAGACATGCACTTGCCTCCCTACATCACCACGGGAATGGGAAGACCAAAGAGTTAGGCTGGCCTAGGTTAGGGCTGCACCCTAATTTAGCAAACCTATACCAAAAGAGAGTTATTATTTTCTTGGCAAGCATTTAACACTTTCTTGTAGAACAGATGTCTGAAAATCTAATACATGTGTCAAGTATCAAGTTTGAGGAATGAAAATTGTCTCTGACCTAAAAATATAGTTAGGTTGCTTTATATCCACAGATATGCAAAGTTGACTCTCATAAATTATGGTTGTACGGGCAAGAGTTTTCTGTCCTCTTAGGCCAGTATATTCTCACTTAGTTTATATCATATATAATTCTAAGAATATATTTTGTCACTGTAACATGCATGTCTTGCTTTTTAATCACACGGGGCAACTTCTTGTTCTCCTCTCAAAGACTCTTGATACACCACATGCTTGACTGATGGTAGAACCTCCTCTTGGTCTATAGGCCATCAACTTTGACAATTGCTCACTGTTAAAGAAAACATGAAAAACATATGTCTTTGAATATTAGTTAAATTATTTCAGGCAGCAGATCTGGAAGGAGGACTTAGAAGCTTGTAATTAGTCAAAGAAAATGCTTGACTAGACTGTATAGTGTCTTACTTAGTATAAGTAAGGTTCATGTGTACTGTGTCCAGTTGGGTGTGTGTCAAGGTGTCCATTGTGATAAAAAGTTACCTAGTTGCCTAAATGAACCCTTTCCAAACTGTGTTCTGTAGACTGGAACTGGCATTTGATGACAGCGCTCCCCTTTTGAGCAGCTGCTGCTTTGGTTCCACTACATTGCTGCTGCTGCTTGCACCTGATCTCAACATAAGAACTCTTTGGGCAGATGTATCTTCCCAGTCATCATGTTGCAAAGGCTTTTAGGGTGATCAGCAATAAACTGACTTCCTAATGTCCCTGTATCAAGTTTAGGTGCCAGGAGCAGGAGGAGTGGGAGAAAAGTACAAAGAAAATGGAAAATGATTTTGTAAGTTTACAGAGTATCTGTAACTAATGAATCACTAGAGCAGTGATTTTCAGTCTTTTTCCTCTCATGGCACACCATCCGTTGTTTTTACAAGGTACACCATGCTCTTCAAATCCCCAAGTTTTCCTATTAATACATGTCCCTCCCCAAATTCACGCAGCACACCTGAGGACTATGCGTGGCACACCAGTGTGACACGGCACATTGATTGAAAATCACTGCACTAGAGTTTTCCATTATCACCTTGTTTGCTTTGACAGTAACAAATATGTTTCAGATTTTATGATATAAAGATGTCACAAGTATAGAATTGATATAAGTAAAGAAAATGATACAAGTAATGATAACAAGTATAGAAATAGTTGTCCCCTTTAATGTGGGACAAAAAATATCTTTAATAACTCTAAGGGCGCAATCCTTTTCTTTTGTCCTGTCCTCCATTTATCTTGGGTGCCCTCTATTTTGGGGGTGGTGGTGGTGGTGCGGCCCTTCCTTTTGCAGTTCTGGCCTCTGGTTCCCCAAAACAGCCATGCCCTTTCTTTCCCTCATGCTGCTGCTGTGATTGGATTTCTTTATATGGCAGCTCCTGGGTTTCTTCATATGGCAGGCAGGGTGCAGGCACCACAGCTGTTCTTTGTTCAGTGTGATCTGAGGCAGGTTTCCTCGGGAGCAAGCCCTCCCCAGGTGCCACTTACTTGGTCCCCAGTGAGCATGCCTGGAATAACACACTGCCTCCTCAACAACAGTAAGGCCTGCCTAGAGGCCTCCTTCCCCTGTGGATTTGGCCCAAGTGTCAGCTCAGGATATAATCTTCTTTAGGCTACCATAGCTAGGCCATTCGCTCTGACCTAAGTTACAATTACACTGAAAATCTGTTTAATAAATACATTTGTCAAAAAATTTTAGGGTACCAAGGTTAGGGAACAAACATTCCCATACCTTGATGAGGCCTCTGTACCCATACCTTGATGAGGCCTCATTCCCATACATTCCCATACCTTGATGAGGCCTCAGCTGGGTCAGTGTAGGAAAGTTGTTAGAACTTCAATTTCTTTTTTAACTTAAAAGATTTATATCTCATCTCTTCCCTTGGGAATAAAGCATCTGGGACACAGTACAGTGATATAAAATATAAACACATAAAACTACAGTATAAAATATAAAACGCCATTAGCAATAACTCTGAAGTCTTTCTGAAATCTATTTCAGCCCCAGAGAGAAAGATTAATTGCCTGCCTCATTTCCATGAATAGCAGACTGTTTTTAAGCCATTAACTGCTTGCTGCTAAAAGGATTTTGAATGCAATCCTAACAAATTTAGCCTGGCCTAATTCACTTGGCCTATCTTCCCGTGGTAGCGTGGTAGGTCAATGTATGCCTATGCAGTGGCCAAACAGCCCAAAGAGTGAGACTGAAGTGCCTTATGGCAGTGTTGTGACAAGTCAGCACAGGATTTCTGCCAGAGTTTATTGCCGGCCTCAATGGAGATTAGGATTACATCCTTTATCTTTTAAATGGCCAGCTTCATTAGTGTTGAGATAAAATTGTGGGTTAAAAAAGCTGATAAATATTGAGTATACCTGTACATCAAGGCCAGGCTTACCCTCCCTTTTCCTTTCTCTCCCCCCCCCCCCCAAAGCTGTCAAAAAGGCAACTTCTTCAGTGTCTGTACTGTGTGAGACGGTGTCCGGTTTTTGTGGATTGGAGTTTCCTCCAATCCATGATGGATGAGACATGGGAATACCTGGCCAGCCTGTCACAGAGGCCTGTCACCAGGATGTTGCCTTTCCCACCGAAGTGGTCCATATTTCTGAACCTCAGAGCCAGACGGACTTAAGTCCAAAATGTACTATTTTAGATTATTACCATTTAGCATGTATAATCTGATTCTGCATTAAGCAATAACAATCTAAGGCCTATCTCCTAAAATGAAATTAAACCCCTTGCTCCAGAGCAGTTAAGATGACTTTCCGTAAGATAACACTAGAGGGTGAGGTGACTGCGTGGATCCATAACTGCTGTGGATTTTGCCCTTAGTCTGTTAAGCATTCTGCTTAATGCTTTTCATACTTGCGTTGTTATAGCTTGAAGCAGAATCAGATTATACATGCTACTAAATGGTAATAACCTGAAAATCGTCCATTTTGGACTTACATTCTTCTGGATCTGAGGTACAGATTTATCTACCTGCATTTGTATGCTTTCAAACTGCTAGGTTGGCAGGAGCTGGGCTCAGGATGGGAGATCACCTCATCTGGCAGTACTTAGGGCTTGAACTGCTGGCCTGCTGAGCAGAATTCTGGTCAAGCAGTCTTCTAACTCCATCGTTCTAACCACTGAGCCACTGCAGCTCCCCTAAAAAGCTGTCATTTTTGAAATATTTTGCTCACATTATTCCATGTCTAATTTAAATGTTTTTATTTTACACTTAAAAAGTAACACTTGTTTCCATTTATAACGTAATTTTTTCTTTATTTTAGGTCTTGATGACTGTCTGCAACAATACATCAAAAATTTTGAAAGAGAGAAGATTGGTGGGGACCAACTACTACGTATCACTCACCAAGAACTGGAAGATCTGGGAGTTACTCGAATTGGTCATCAAGAACTTATATTGGAAGCTGTTGATTTACTCTGCGCACTGGTAAATTTCTTTGAGAGAGATGGGAGGTACTGGGAATATTTCTGAAATAGAATAGGTGCATAATTAAAGTTTCAAATTAAAGATGTTGGGAGGAAGCAAGGAGATACAAAAATTCTACCAAACTGTAGATTTATTAGAAAAGGGTGATGGTTTGGGGAAAAAATCTCTTGATTTTGTTTTGGGTGAGGTGAAATTTTGCAGGAACCTGATGGGTCCTTAAATATGTATTTTCTACAACTCTGGCAGTTACAAAATGAATTAAAATGTCTTTTTTTAATGAGAAGTCTAGTAAATATAAAGTCATGATTTGGGCTTAAATATATAAACACAGTAAGTAGAATAGAAAATGGAAATGGAAAAAATGCATTAATTTTTTTAGATTTTGGATAAAAAGGCCTGTTTTAAAATCCATTAAAATGAAAATAGGAAAGAATTAAAGCACAACCCATTAAAATTTTTCCTCGACCACATTTCTGTCATAGGTGCAAAGTAGATCAAATTTTCCAAACATTGCTGAGTAATAGTTTTATTTCTTAACATGTAAATGTGCCACTATACTGTATTTTTCGTATTTAAAGCTTCAAGCTCTTTCATAACTATGTATCCCTGTTTTCCAGTGATATTTATCAGATCAAACTAAATCTTGGATATTAAAAATGTTAAAAAAATTATGCACTTCTCATTCCAGAATTATACCAATGTTAGCTTTTTAATATTTCTCTTCTAGTATGGAATCAGTCACAGTGGTTTTCAAGTATGGAATCAGTCAGAGTGGTTTTTCTGTGGGTTTTAAGTATTATCCAAGCTGCCCAACTCCTACGCCCTACTGCTTTATTTCAGAGATTTTTATAATAAGAGCTATTGTGAGCCATCTCCTACCCCAATGTTCCCGTCCTTTGTCCTTTTTATAAAAAAGCAACACTTCATATCATTACTGATGGCTTTTTCACTATAGCTTCTTAACTTTAAATGTACAGGAAAGTAAAATAAACATTCTGATATCAACATTGGGTTCTTTGCCTGAAAATTTACTAAAACTGCAATCCTAAACAAACTATCCTGGGAGTAAGCCTCATTAAATAAAATAGGACTGACTTCTGAGTAGTCCGGCTTTGGATTGCACTGTAAGAGATTGCTCATGTTATATAGATTTAGAAATGTTCAAAATAGTCCCTTGTAGGAAGTGTGATATAAAAACGAGTAAATAAAATAAGTTGGATCTGTAGATATTGTAGCTCATTCCATAAATACAGTGTTGCAAGTAGCAAGGCTGTAGGGGAATGAATTAAGTAGCCATATGGTCACTTTCCTGATTTAATTACTTAAAAAGGCATGCAGTGACCTTGATCTCACATGTATCTTGTTTGCTTGAGGACACAGGGCACAATCCTAACAAATTCAGGCTGACCCAGCTCACATGGCATAGCTTTCCATGATGGTGTGGGGAAGTCGGTGTATGTCTGTGCAGTAGTCTAACTCCCCTACATAAGGCCTAACCTTATGGTACTTTTGTGACACCTCCAGTTCACCACAGGATTTATGTTGTAGCTTATGCGGGCCTAACTGGAGGTTAGGATTGCAACCAAAGTGCCTAAAAGCAGCATCCATCCATCCATCTAGAAATCTGCCACTTCAGAACACACAAATCTTAACAGTTTGATTTCTCAATACAGAGACAGCAGAAATTGTAGTGACAATAACACGGCTGAATACTGATGTGAAAAACAGTCTTCATTTTGTGGATAATATTGCATTAAGTTGATCTCTGTGTCCTCAGTGAGCAGGGTGATCACATGCCTGGAAATTTCCAGATTTGTCCACTTTTTTAGTCTCCAGTTGTCTTCCAAAATGGCTTCATTGTCCTCCATTTGGCTTCATTTTGGAACTTTGCAATGGTGAGCAGTACCACATCATATCATATGTCATTGTGTTCATGTTGAAGAACAGAATCCAATGCAAAAATTGGTTTTGAAATATCTCCTTCCTATTAAAAGTTATGACCAAAAAACTAAAAAAATGCATTGAGCTCTATGGGAAAGTGAAAGTGCTCCATATCATGGCTTTACTCATGAGTAGGCAAACGTGCCCTTGTCCTTCAGAAAGGCCAGGCTGAGAGGAATCTGAGACCTCCTCCTTTGGAGGTTTGGGCATCTGGTCACCCTGTCAGTGAGGTACTGAAAGACATATTAAATTATAGGTTAAAAAGTGATTAACAAAAAAGGTAAAAAGCTTAAAATTATTGCATTAGATACTTCAGCTTCTGTCATCATTAGTAATATAAAAAGCACAATCCTAACCATGTCTACTCAAAATCCTAAGCATGTCCACACTGTATTCAATGTGTCTTGCTCTCAGGAAAGTGTCTTTAGGATTTCAGTCTGAGTGTTTTTACTATGTAACTGTATTTCAAAATAATGTCAAAACAGACAGCCAAGAGGATGGAAATAAGTTTTAAAAAGAAGTTAGAGCACTGGAAGTTTTTGTTGTCCAGTCCAAGATAACACAGTCTATATCCCATGCCCCCAACTTAAAGGTTGTGTTAAATGGGTCTTACTTCCAGGAAATTGTCTTCAGGAATGCAGCCTAAGTGGACTTCATAGGATCATGCACATTGAATGCATGTTTTGAATTCAATTAGTGTTTTGTCATCATTTTAACATAGAGTTAATATTTTTATATGAATATTTTTCGGGTTGTGGAACCAATCATCTGAGTTTCCATTATTTCCTATGGGAAAATCCACTTCACATAAAGCACGTTTCACATAACAAGCATGCTTCTGGAACGTTATGTGAGGCACCACTCTATAACTTATTAATTTACTTAATATTAAATTAAACACTATTATATGTAATTTGTTACATATAGAGCACAATCCTATCCATGTCTATTTAAAAGTAAGTCCCACTGTGTTCAATGGGTCTAACTCCCAAAAAAGTGTGTTTAGGATTACAGCCATAGGCTGGTATATAAATCAGTGCAGACATATAAGCCAAGTTAATATTTGGTAGCCCATACATGTAATGCTGCTGTTGATTGAAAGGTGTAAGCAGAAAATACAGTCACTCTGTCAAATTGATACGCCAAATCTGCCTAAAATAGTGATTTTTTTCAGTGTGTTGCTTTATAGTTCAATTTGAGCTGTATTTATTTATAATTTTTGACAAATATTGACTGCCAAAGAGCAATGAGGCAGTATAAAGATAATTCTTTCGTTCTGGCTGTCCGTAAGAGAGGAAAAGGTGTGAAACTTTTGAGGTAAATTAAAAGTCAGAGTCTCATACTGTTGGCTTGGCTCACAGACATTTTCTTTCACTTGAAGTTACCATAATGTTACAATTCCAGACATGAGGATAGGAATGGCAACAAGGTTTATCATATGATTTCATTGTTAACATCTGCATCCTTCCTCTTTCTAAACTCAGTGAGTTGTGAACACATGTAATACAACACACTGCCAGAGACATTTTTTCTTTGTCTAGGGGCAAAATCCAGAGCAGTTATGGTTCCACTCAGTTACATCACCCTCTAGTGGTACCTTATGGAAAGTCACCTTACCTGCTCTGGAGCAAAGGGCTTAATTTGACTTTAGGATATGGGCCCTAATAGGTCAGTGATTTTCAACCACTGCACCATGACATACTGACATGCCGTGTATGGTCTGCAGGTGTACTGCAAAACTAGGGAGGATCATGTATTAGTAGGCAAATTGGGAGATTTGAGCCTCCTACTAGCACCATGGTGTGCTTTGTCAATGGTCAAAAAATTGATAATAGGCCTTGATAATTTTAGTGCCTTGTCCGTGGGCCATCAGATGAAAAAGGTTAAAAATCTCTACCTTGAAGGATTGTTGTCAGGATTGCACCCAATAAAAACACCTCCTGCCTTTACAGAAACAGTTCTTGCTAATCATTACTGTTGTTGACCAATTGGGTCCGTTGGAACCTGTTGAAGAAATAAATAAAGACAACTTAAGAGTATCCTTTTTTACTGAGATGTAAGCCCCATTATAGTCAATGAGACTTACTCCCAAGTAAGGATTCCAGCCCTAGAGTCTTTCCTTTCAGTGTTCTGACCCTATGTGCTTCAGATCTCACTCTCATGGGATCTCAAAAACCTTAACTCTGAGGATTAGAGGCTATCTTTGAAAAAAAGTAATGCTAAGAAAAGTAATTTAGTTTATATGTTGGGGAGAATGTTGTCTCTGGCTTCATTCCTAAGCCCCAGTTAGGCTGGCATAAGCTCCAGAAGAAGTCCTATGCTGGCCTGGGAGTGTCACAAAAGTGCTGTAAGAGATCTCTGCACCACTCCTGAAGGAGTGTTAGGCCAGAGCACATACATGCGCTTGCCTCCCTACATCACCACAGGAACAGGAAGACTGATGAGTTGTGCAAGCCTAGGTTAGAATTGCATCATCTGTCTCTTTGGAAAAACTACTATAATATTTGTTTCAGAGCCCAGTCTTGTCCTTCTCTTCCTGTTGGTGCAGCTACACCAAAATGGATGACAGTGTCCAGTAGGGGTAGATGCTGATTAGGAGACTTCAGAAATCAAAGGAGATTTAAATCCCCTTACTTCTTACACTTCTTGCTCCACAGTGGGTTTTCTTGGACCTCCACCAGCAGAATTGCTGGTACAAATCGGAGGACAGTTTTACGCTGTTGCATTTAGCAGCAAAGGCAGCATTCAACATTTAAAAGGCAGCATTCAACAGCCCAATCTTCAGTAGGAGTGAAAAGAAAAGTTGTGTGAGAATTCAAAACCTTTAACCAGATTTTTTCAAAATAGGACTAGCAATGCCCTGGCCTGACAGAATCAGATAGTGTCTCATACTGGTTCCAGTGCGTATGTCAGATTGGTTCCAGAACCCTCATAAGAGAGAGGGAATGGGGAAGACAGCAATGTGATCCTCAGAATCATGTTGCTGAACAGGGTGAAAGGACTTTTTTTTTTACTCACAGGAGTAAAGTCAGCTGCTTTACCAGTCTTACACCTGCCTGTTGTCTCTTCTTCCGTTCTAAAGGGAATTATAAGATTACACAACTTCCATCCCTCATTCCTCTTTAACCTCCATTTACGTTTCTGTAAATTAAAGTCCAGTTTCCTGTTTAGCATAAGCTGGTGATTAATCTGGTTAGCTGAAATATTACCATGTAATGATTGTTTGGTCACGTTGCTTGAGTAATCTAAAGGTGCTTGAGTAATCTCCATGCTGTTTGACTGCTGCAGCTCATATCCCTCTCTTTCATGAGCTTAATCCATCTTTCCCTTTTATACAGGTTGAACCTCCCTATTTGTGACATTCGGTTTCAGGAAGCTGTGTGATTAACTATATTTGCATTATACAAAGGCAATTAGTAAACACGGTAACAAGACAGGCATTGGATCAAGTTCCCTTTCAAGTGGAAGCATACAGTGATACCTCACGTAACAAATTTAATTGTTCCAGAGGCATGTTTGTTATGTGAAATGTTCTTTACGTGGAGTGGATTTTCCCATAGGAAATAATGAAAACTCAGATGATTGGTTCCAGAACCTAAAAAATATTCATATAAAAATATTAACTGGATGTAAAAATGATGACAAAAAACTGGAATTGAATTCAAAATATGCATTAAATGTGCATGACCCTATGAAGTCTACTTCGACTGCAATCCTAATGACACTTTCCTGGGAGTACCGTATATACTCGAGTATAAGCCGACCTGAGTATAAGCTGAGGCACCTAATTTTACCACAGAAAACTGGGAAAACTTATTGACTTGAGTATAAGCCTAGGGTGGGAAATGCAGCAGGTACTGGTACTGGTCCTTTTCCTTGTAGCCTTTTTGGAACTCATAGGCTGCAATCCTAAGCACACTTTCCTGGGAGTAAGCCTCATTGAACTCAGTGGGGCTTACTTCAGAGTAGACATGCATAGGACAGGGTGAACAGATGCCAAACCCAACATTCCTGAACCCCAAGGCCAAAATTCCTACCTGCTTAATATTTTTTTTATTTTTATAGTTTTGGGGTTTTTTGTTTTTTCGCCATAACTTTTGATAGGAAGGAGATATCTCAAAACTGATTTTTGCATTGGATTCTGGTCTTCAATACAAATCCAACGGTGTATGACATGATGGGGTTTGATCTCGCCACTTTTCAGTTCACCCAAGTATAAGCTGAGGGGGCTTTTGGGGCCATTTTTTCGGGCCCCAAAAACTCGACTTATACTCGAGTATATACGGTAAGCCCCATTTAATACATGGAGTAAGCCCCATTTAACATGGGAGTTAAATATGGGAGTAAGCCCCATTTAACATGGTTAGGAGGCTGCAATCAAAGACACTTTCTTTTGTAATCAAAGAAGAAAGTTTCCCCACTTTCCCTCCCCACTTTCTCCTTCTCTTCATCCTGAGGTGGCCTGCTCCCTGCTCCCTTCTGGCTAGTCCTGAGCTGCTTCCTTCTTCTCCACTGCTATTCAATCCCTCTGCCCAGCCGATGCCCGACCACAGAAGGAACAGCACGGAAGTGTTGCTTTCGCTATGGGCAGGTATGCTAGGCAGCCCTGACACTTTTTAAAAGGGCTGCCGACCAGTGCATCTGCCCCAGCTGCCAATGAGTTGTTTGTTACATGAAGCACAGTTTGTTACATGAAGCAGAATCCTAAAGAAATTTTTTTACATACTTTACGTGAGGTGTTGGTTACATGAAGGCACCACTGTACCAGTAAATAGGCAAAATTTTCAGTGTTTGTACTGTGTGGTGACTATGTCCACTTGTGGAGTGGAGTTTCACCCAATCCATGATGAACACGAGAGAACCTGGCAGGCCTGTTGTAGTGGCATTCTTCTATACATTCTTCTTGTTTTTCAGTACGTTCCTTATAACTCATTTTTTGATTTATTTATTTTTAATGTAGAACTATGGACTGGAAACTGAAAACCTAAAAACACTTTCTCACAAGCTAAATGCATCTGCCAAAAACCTTCAGAACTTTATCACAGGGAGGAGGAGGAGTGGTCACTATGATGGCAGGACCAGCAGAAAGTTACCAAATGACTTTCTTACCTCAGTGGTGGATCTGATTGGAGCAGCAAAAAGCCTCCTGGCTTGGCTTGACAGGTAAATCTTTTGTGATGTTTTGAGTGATGACTAGTTTAATCATGTACATTTGCATGCATGTGCATATACAATTTGTCAGAATTTTGAATTAAAATTTTAAGTTAAAATTAAACTTGAATTAAAATTAAAATTTAAGCTGAATCTAAATATGCCTAAAGAAATGAACACAGTATTCATCCTTTTAAATAATCTGAATACATTTTTTGAAAGTTTTGAGGCTTCAAATAAAATTCCAGCTAGGAAGGCTGTGCCTGATCCGGAGGAGCAAGTGCCTTGTCTTGATATTTATTCTGTTTGGAGGATTTTGCAGAGAGTCAACATTCAAAAGGCATCAGGTCCAAATAATATTTCTGGGTGCATTCTTAGGAACTGTGCAGATGAGTTGGTTTGGGTTCTTACAGATATTTTTAATCTGTCATTGCAGCAGGCAGTTGTTCTATCATGTTTTAAGATAGCCATTAGTCTGCCAGTCTATGGTCAAGGGTCTCAATGACTATCGTCCATTGTACTTACGTCTATTATTAAGAAATGCTTTCAGAGGTTGATTAAGTATATTATTGATCTAGTCTTTCACCAGCATTGTCTCACTTCAATTTGCTTATCGCCCAAATCACTCAACAGACGATGCTATTTCTTCTGTTTAACATCTGAGCTTGGAGCTTCTGGAGGTGCTCTTGTAGTCAATAGAGCTTGTTCCCAGGAAAGTGTGAACAGGATTTCAGCCTCAGAGCCCAATCCTATGCCTGTCTACTCAGAAATAAGTTCCATTGTAGTCAGTGGAGCTTACTCCCAGAAAAGTACGGATAAGATTGCAGAGTCCCCCATGCGCATCAACCCCCATGCACAACATCTGCCCATGTGCACCGTCCCCCCCTGTTAAGTACAAGCCAAAAATTTGGCTGAAAAGTGCAGGCTGAAAAGTTTCGTCCCTTTTCTGCCCCTTTTAAGGGTTAAATTTCTCAACATCAGTTCTTGGTGCATGTTGATGTCTCAGAAGGAATTTGTGACATCAACACAGAAGGGTGTTCTCATTGGAAAGTCTAGGGAGGAAAATGTGTTGCACTCCTTTTTACCCCCTTCCGTTTGGAATTTCTGAAAACCAGTTATTAGTGGGTCCCTCCGTCACAGAAGGAACACCGTTCCCAAATTTCACACTTCCAGGCCTGGCAATATATGTAGATATGCAGAAGATACAACAGTAGTGGATGATACAGGATGATACTGAGTGTTCCTATCGAGAGGAGGTGCCTATCGAGGGCTGTGAGTGGCGCAAGTGGTTAAGACACTGTGCCTGTTAACCAGAAGGCCAAGGTTTGAGACCCAGGTCCCCACAAGACAGGGTGAGCTCCTGTCCTTAGTCCAGCTCTGTGATACAGCTGGAGCCAATTGTATCGGCTCTGCCGTTCCATTGGACTATTTCAGTGGCATGGAGAGGGGGGATTTGCAGCTTGGGTAACAGCCTATCCTCTGTATCAATCTACCCAGGCCTTTGTGCTTCACATGCAGCGTCAAGCACGATACCATAGTCTTTCAAGACTGATGGATGCCAAGTTTTAATCGAGAGGAGGTAGTGGGATTAGTGAATTGGTGTAAGAGTAACAGCCTGGTTTTAAATGTTGAAAAGACCAAAGAGATCGTTGTTGATTTTAGAAAGGGCAAGTTAAGCTTCTCTCCACTACTTATTGATGATTTACCAGATGAAAGGGTCAATAGCATAAAGTTTCTGGGAGTGCAACTAACTAGTAGGTTGGCTTGGTCATTAAATACCAAGTCACTGGTGAAGCGGGCTCAGCAGCGTTTGCACTTTCTATGCCCGTATTAGGAAAGCACATCTCTCCCACCTCCCCGTTCTGACCTTCTGTAGAGGGACAATTGAGAGCATCCTGTCATATGGTATCACAGTCTGGTCTGGAATTATTACTGTTTCTGATTGGAAAGCAGTGCAAAAAGTGGTGAGGAAGGCAGAAAATATCATTGGTAGTCCACTCCCTTCCATCCAGGATATTGCAATGCTTTGAGTAGGGTTTGCAGTATTTTTCAGGATGCTCCTCATCCCCTTAATTACCTTGTTCTCTTTGTTACCCTTGGGGAGGAGGTTCCAGAGCATCTATTGCAGAACATCTAGATTTTGATACAGTTTTGTTCCATACTGCATCAAATTAGTGAACTCTCAAGCTGCCTTTTTCCACTATATTTCTTCAAAACGGACAAAGTTAATTTGACATTATTTAGGTGATCGTATGAGTTTTCTCCTGTGAGCAAGGAATGTAATTTCATTTTGTGTGTACCAGCAGGTGTGTACCTGTGTGCACACAGTAAAGTGACAATAAAGGTTATCTTATTCATCTAGAACTCAGCATTGGGTGTTAATGGATGGGCATTTTAAGTATCTTAGAAATAGTTTGAAAACTATTGTGTCCTGAAGAAATGTCTTGGAATGCAGCAAGTGTATCTTCTCCCACGCACAGAGATGCTGATATGTATATACATATTATACGTCCTTTGTCAGCTCTAAGGGCTTGAATCTTGGGGATTGCTAGGTAGAATTTAGCTGACTTGCACCTGTGGTGAAGAAGCTGCAGCCTCACAAAAAGGGGTTTGCATAATCGATCTAATTTTGTTATAGCTTTTACATTCGTGTAATCTTTCACAGTCATGTTCCCTTACAGAGGCCATTTTCCAGTCCCCATTGTCAAAGCTGCAGCAGCAAGTCTTCTACAGCTTCCCAGAAAAGCTTGGTTCTCTCCCAAGCTATATAGTCCCATCTGGATTTGGGCTCAGTCACAATCAGTTCAGGGAGCTGCGGAGGCCTCTTGGGAGGCCTCTTGGGAGGCCTGATAGCTGTGGACCCTGTTGTATTCTTTCTCTACTTGGGCTGGTGGTACTCACCCATCCTCCTTGGGAGTAAAAGTAGGGCCTATATCCAAAAATGAAATTAAGCCCCTTGGTCTGGAGCAGTTAAGATGACTTTCCATAAGATAACACTAGAGGGTAATGTCAGGGCCTCCAAGAGAAATTTTTAAGGCAGTACAAAACCCATTTGGGGCCCCTAAGACTTGCGAAATTATTTTGAAATAAAAAATTGAGGCTAATGTGCCACAAACTTCAACAAGTGCTCATTTATTGATCATATAAAACGTTATGTTAAAACATACTGGTATTCAAGTAATGTGACAATATAAAATACTAAAATCTTATCAAGGAAAAAATTAGAAAAAAATTAACTAGTTAATAAGTGCTTCTCTGGCTTTCGTATGTGCAAAATTTCTAATAACGCTATCAAAATCAACTTGTATGTATATGGATGTATACATGTGTATGTGTGTATGTACAGAGGTGCCTCTTATAACAAGTGCCTCACATAACAAGCGTTTCACACAACAAGTATATATTTCCAAGAAATCTTGCTTCACATAGCAAGTTCCGTTTCACTTAACAAGCAAGTGCGGTATGGGCACACGTGCTATGCAGCCCTGATGCTCTGCGTGGAGGCTCTTTAAAAGGGGCTGCCAGCCAGCGCTGCTGCCTCTAACTGCCCCCAACTTGGGGGCATTTGCCTAGGAGTGCCAGAGGCAGCTGCCCCTAACTGCTCCCAAGTGCCCCCACCAGCCACCTTGAACCTCCATCAGCAGCCCAGTAAGCCACCCAGGAAAGTGTCTTTGATTGCAGCCTCCTAACCATGTCTACTCAGAAGTAACTCCCATTGTGTTAAATGGGGCTTACTCCCAGGAAAGTGTCTTTAGGATTGCAGCTTAAGTAGACTTCATAGGATCATGCACTTTGAAGGCATGTTTTGAATTCATTTACAGTGTTTTGTCATCATTTTTACATCCAGTTAATATTTTTATATGAATATTTCGGAGGTTGTGGAACCAACTGTCTGAGTTTCCATTATTTCCTGTGGGAAAATCCTCTTCATTTAAAGAATGTTTCACTTAAAGAGCATGCCTCAGGAACGAATTAAGCACTTTATGTGAGGAACCACTGTATATGTGTGTGTGCACATATACTGTATTAATTTGTAACACACACTCAAATGGTCCTTCAGTCATGGTTCCCTCCATAGCTCTTGGGCCCCGGAACAATGTACCTGCTGGACCCCCCTCTCATAGGCCCTGGGTGATGTACCTGCGTGGACCCGTAACTGCTATGGATTTTGCCCAAGGTCAGGCTAGATATCCTTGGAGGTGTCCTACTTTCGCCTTTATGCTGGATTGTGGCAGTAGCCTCTAGAGACTCTGGCCTCTTCCTTCTTCCTAGTATATCCCATTTTAGCAGGGCATCCCATTTTAGCAGGGGCAGAAAGACTTGGGGGGGGGAATGTCTAATTAGAATTGTTAGTATTCCTTTATATTCTTACCACAAAAGGCACAAAGTGCATATTTGGAGTGTTTTAATCTGTGCAATAAATACTATTTTCCACCAGGATGATAATAATTTGTTATAATCCCTAATGGAATTACATGAAATTTATTGAAAGAATACATTTTATCAAAGTTTTTAGGGCACAAGCTTTTAATTATTTGTGGTGCAGTGTATCTTGTTTCTGTATTTCGTTTGTTTTTGTTTGACTATTAAAGTGGTTTGTGTATTCTTAGCATAATAATGAAAAATATAGTTTTCTTTTAGCATTATTTTTCTTTGTTCCAGATCACCCTTTGCTGCTGTGACAGATTATTCTGTAACAAGAAATAATGTCATACAGCTATGTCTTGAATTAACAACAATTGTACAGCAGGTAGGAGATTATATACATGTCATATTAATTTCTTTCTAAAAGCAGTACTTTGTATAAAGATTTTAAAAACAGTCCTCTGTATATCAAACATTTTCTAATTTGCCTAATAACTAATTACATTGCAAATTTCTATTTGTTAATTTTATAATGCTTCCAGTTTCTGGAGAAGCAAATGCTGAGGAGGAGTCATTCCCATATTGACAGAGAAGGGCATGCTAAAGAAACTTAAATTTACTTTGAAATGCCTTAATGTTGATTCATTCATGCCAAATGTAATAGGTTTGCTCAGTCTGTAAATACTCTCATTTACTGATTTATAATGCATTTTTATGCCATATCTCCAATATATAACTGGGATCCACCTCAGGACCTGATCCACCCTAAACCTACCCTATTTCTCCCTGCTTCTTGTTCCTATACAACAACCCTTTGTTATTGCATGCTGAGCTTGACCAGCCTTAGTAGCTGCAGGGCAAGACGGTGACAAGAGGCTGTGCAGTATTTATCAAGCTCAGCTTTGATAACAAAGTACGTATCAATATTGGGTTGACACATTCAGACTGGTTGATTAAAGTATGTGGGGTTAAGAGAGAGAGAGAGAAAGAGCGAGCGCATGTGTGCCTACTAAAACAATAACTGCATTTTTATTGCAGTTCATATTTAGTTCTTTTTTGTTTGTTGTCCCCTTTAAGTGGAGCACAACATTTTAGTGGCATTAATTTTTTAGGAATAGATTGAATTATTGTGATTATGAATTAGTACTGAAATATTGATATAGTTGCATTATGATTTATAATCATAAGAAAAACTCAATTTTTTTAATGTGGGTCACCTGTGGCAAGTAACAGTCCAGTCTTAATCATATCCCTAACTGTGGGCATCCCAGACTGTGCCTGTGAAAGTTATTGCAATCCTAAAGACACTTTCCTGGGAGTAAGACCCATTGGACACAATGGGGCTTACATCTGAGTAGACATGGTTAGGATTGTGCTCTTAGTGAAATTCAAGTGAGTCATACAGGCAATTTACATATTACCGTATTTGCTGGCTTATAAGATGCACTTTTTTACTCCCCAAAGGGGGGAAATACATCTGTGCATCTTATAGAGTGATAGGGCCAAACCTGGTGCACAGTACCCATCATGTCATAGGTTGTTGGATTCGTATTGAAGAGCAGAAGCCAATGCAGAAATCAGTTTTGAGATATTTCCTTCCTATCAAAAGTTATGGCCAAAAACCAAAAATATTAAAAAATACATTTTTGGCAATTTTTTTAAAGTGGGTAGGAATTTTGGCCTGGGGGTTCATGAATTTTGGGTTTGGCATCTGGTCACCCTGGCACAGTTGGCAATACTAAGCAGCCTTCCCTGGCTTGAAGACTTGCTCCAAAGTAGATATGCACAAGACCTGGTCCCTACTTCTGCATGCCTCTGCATCCCTCTCTGGGTTGGAGATTTGCTCCAAAGTAGGCATGCACAGTTGCAATCCTAAGCAGCCTTCCCTGGCTTGGAGACTTGCTCCAAAGTCGACATGCACAAGACCTGGTCCCTGCTACTCCATGCCTGTGCCTCCCTCACTCTTCCCTATCTATATCCCCTAACCTTTCCCTACCTACCTGGATCCCCCCACCCCCAAAAGAACTCCCCCAACTTACCTGCCTTCCTGGACCATTTGCAATGAGGTTTGTGCAAAATCTTGGTGTCTGATCATTTGCAATGAGATTTGTGCAAAAGTCACAAATCACTGACACTAGAGATGATGAGTTTTTGGGGTTTCCCTAAAATTAAAAGAGTGCTTGAAGCTTCAAGTCTTTCCTCATTTGTTAATGACAGTGATAATGGTTCTTAATACCACTGTTGACTTTACATGGTTGAAATAGTATTCTGCTATATTTTATTAAATGTATTAGTACACCATTTGGTTCAGAATATTTTTTTTCTTGTTTTGCTTCTCTAAACTTTGGTGCGTCTTATGGTCCGGTGCATGTAATAAGCCAGGAAATACGGTAACTTGGCCGAACATGGGCTTTTTTAGATGTTGCTTGTGTAAAGAGGTTGCAGTTTTGTGATACCCCTTTACGTGTGTGTGTGCAGAAGACAGGAGGTAGAGAAATACCATGTTTACTGATCACTAATTTTCCTCAGCTAGCAAAGCTTTCAATGTGTTGTTTCTATATATTTTTTGAAAAGCAGCATGTATCAGAACTGATTGGCTTCTACCTGGCTGTAGGCATTGTGTATAAAACTTTTTGTACTAAGTATATTTCTATAGCAACAAGAACCTTTTCACAGGTTATATAATGAATTATGTGTATAGTCAAGGTCTTTTTAAGATTTCTGATTTGAAAAAATTCTATGCTGCAAAAATTAAGGCCACCCAATGGTTTTCTGTAGTTTAAAGGAAGCATTAATTTGGCTTATAGTGCTTATTAGAGGCTTCACAGTCTTCAGGGGAAAAAGAGTCATGCCCCAGGAGATGGCTGCGTGGGCATCTTTATGTACTTGCTAAAAGTTTTCCTGACATTTCTGTAGCATAGGCAATAAGTTTCCTGCTTTCAGTTTTGTTCAGGTGGGAATGCCTTTTAAACACATCTAATATTAATCAGAGAAAAGATCCATGAGAGCTATTGCAGTGTGGTCATGTATGATTCTTGCTGAAATCATCCCAGATTCTGTGCTATAACAGCAGAAGTGGAAGCAGGAAACTATAGGGAAAGAATACTCTATGGGCAAGATCTACACAGTGAGCGCACTGTGTCACAACCATTTTGGACCTTCTGTACAAGTCCATGCAGAATGAGTTACAATATCATATGCACAGCCTAAAATCAGTGGCATCACCGGGGTTGGTGTAATTTTTAGTATTTTAATATACAACAGTACAGAGATCACTAAGCAAACTGTTAATCAACAAAAAAGGTAACAAACTTGATGACATTCACACAACTGAATAAAAGTTCTGGTATTCGTTCTAATTCATGGAAATGAGAGCAGACTCATGCTAACATTTTATTGGTTCCCTGCTATTTCATAACACTTAATTGGCTTTCAAAAGAATCAGTCTCATTAGTCTGTTTTTGAGGAAGACATAAGGAAATCCACTTTTTTTTTTACCATAATCAATTGAATTTTCCATTTCCGATTACTGTACTTGGTTATATTTTTTGATAGAATATACATAATTTAATGCATTCTGCATTTAATTACATATTGAATGATATTTAATGTGGTTATATTAGTAAAAAATAACAAAATTTTCAGAGTTTTGGTCAGTAGTGCTATCCCCTCTATCCTCATAGCTATGCCACTGCTAAAAGGTACGATTTTATATTGATACTATAGCAAGTATGGGGTAAACATTTTGGTAGGTTGCATCATCCCATGTTGACAGCTAGGGGAAAAAATT
Source organism: Cryptoblepharus egeriae (assembly GCA_030015325.1). Lineage (NCBI taxonomy): Eukaryota > Metazoa > Chordata > Lepidosauria > Squamata > Scincidae > Cryptoblepharus > Cryptoblepharus egeriae. The sequence goes on from JAREYC010000005.1 coordinate 37,686,448, forward strand.
AAATTTCAAATTTGGATACATATGCATAAATGAGTGTTTTAGAGATAGGGCACAATCCAGAAGTGCACTTGGGCTACCCTATCTGTCACTGAGCTGACCCAACTGCAAGATGCTCCACCTAGTTATTCTGAAAAAGCCTTGGGGCAGCCTAAGGCAAAATAGGCTGTCCCAAGACAGCTGGGCCTGGGCTGCCCTAACTGGGTCAGCCTAAGCAGCTCAGGAGAGGAATGTTGAGGACATGTTTAGCATTGCCTAGGGCAGAGTAGTTGCTCTGTCTCCAGAGTATGTTTCCAGGGCACAAATGCCCGTTTCCAGCTCCTCAGAGTTATACCATCTCAGGAGCAGGTATAGTAATGAGTAGACCTATAGGGGTTCCATGATAAGGTAGAGTAAGAATGGCAGTGTTGAATTCTGCACTTACAATGTAGTGTAAGTGCTGCTCTTACAACGTAAGAGCACAATGTAAGTGCACTTACAATGTAAGTGCTGCACTTACAATGCAGCGCCTAGCTGCAACCCCTGCCTCTCAACCTCAGGATATGGCACGACTACGGCATTCCACTAACCTGTGGATACAGCAGGCCTCTCCAAGCAATCCCCTTACACCCCCCTGCCACTAGAGGTATTGCTGTACTGCAGTCTCATGCTGCAGCTGTTACTGGTTGTTAGGAACTTCTGGACTTTCCTATAAGGCAGGCACCACAGCTGTTCCTTGTTCAGTGTAATCTGAGGGGGTCTCCTCAGGAGGAAGCTCTCCCCGGATGTCTCTTACTTAGTGACTACGGAGCATGCTCTGGAGCAGCTGGGGCAGCCCAGGCTTCCTGACTCTGGATGCAGCATAACTTTCTGCTCTGGATTCAGAATAGTTGGGGCAGCCCAGCTAGGGCAGTCCTCACTGCCCTTACTCTGAATTGTGCCTACAGATCTTATTCATATGAAAACACATGAGAACCATAATTCAGGTGTATAGAACCATATGAGAACAATGCACTAACTTGTTTTCACAGTGCAAACATGCAGATCAAGCCAGAAACAGATGGAGACAAAGTTATTCAGAGGTAGTGATGGTGGGTTAAAATAATGCCCTGGGAAAAGCAGAAAATTGGGACAATTATGGATGTTATGCCCAGCAGGCACATGAGCTCCAACAGACATACGAAGAGCCTCACTGGATCAAGCCAATGACTCATCTAGTCTAGCTTCTTGTATTTGACAGTGGCTCACTAGATGCCTCAGGGTACACAACAAGACACCTTGCACCTGGCATTCTGAGATTGCCTACATCTAGAATACAGAGGTTCCACATACCCATCATGGTTTGTAACACATGATGGACTTTTTCTCTAATAATTTGTCCTATTCCTTCTTAAAAGCATTGAGGCTAGTTGGAGACTGGGAACTTCCTGAGGGCCAAATTGAGGGTTTTAAAGGCTGGAAATTGCTCATGGGCTGGGATTTGCTTCACCTCTGTAGCTGCTGTAGCAATGTAGTTGAAAGAATAAATTAAAGCAATGTTTTGTATCTTCTATGAAGTAGGGTAAATTTGATAATGAATTTGTTCACATGTCTGAAAAATCTAGACCAAATACTCTCAAGTGTTTTATTTGAAGCTAAAATTAGTGTAGAGTGTGAAAACTCAACCAGGTGGTTGTGGCGGCAAAAAATTTGGTTCAAAATCCTTTCTGTGTACAGGGCAGACTATGGAGCTGTTGATAATGGGTCATGTCCAGACTTTCATTATTAATCATTCATGCTGGGACAATCTCCACTGATCATGGTCTTAAATAAGGAAACAATGCATTGCTTGCCGGCTTTTCTTGACTCCTCTTTTCTGGTGTCCTCTTTACAACAGATAATTTGCTAAAGAAGATAGACAACTTTTAAAGTATGGACTAATCCTACTCAGAAGAGATTGTATAGAGGGATTTAGTCCAATGAAATTACATGTAGGTTGCAGCCTTAAAGTGTTTTACATATAATTGTTTTACAGTTATATTCTTGACAATGTTCCATGTTCTGTCAGAATTACTGCCTTACAGCTTCTTCTTCATTTTCTTCTTTAGTCCTTACTGGCAATTGGGAGGGGGTTATCCTCTCAACCAATACAACCCATGTGGACCTGAACCAGTGATTTTATTAACATAGGTCTAATTTTAGGTGATTTTATTAGCATAGTGATTTTATTGGAATCCAAAAAGGGGATCTTTTCATGGGTGAAACTACTTTTCCAAGGGCAAATTCACCATGTGGGCAACTACCCATGGTAATAAAACTTTTTCTGCATAATTGTACATTTGTATACATTTACTCAAAAATTCAGTTTGGTACCTTTGTATTAAAATTTTAATCTCAAATGTTGAACTTTTTTTGCCCTGTGCCATGCAACCAATAGGCATTGTTAACACAACACTGTGTGACAACCAGTGCCAAACTAAAGGGAGTGACACTACTTCCTAGTATCATCTGATTAGAATCCATTCTCCTGATTTTCCTTGTCTTTATGCTTGTATTGCATACATTTATTCCCAGGTAACATCTATTGCCTTATGTACTCAAGAGTATTGGATCATTCAGCATGGCAAGTGCAAAATTGGGAAGTGCAAAATTGGTGTTTCTCTGGATGAGGAATGCCACAAACAAAAATACTGCAGAAAGTCTGGTTTCCTTAAAATCAGTGACGTTGAACCTGACCAAAGAAAAATTTTGTCTTGGCAATGTGGCATCTCATTCAGTGAGGACCAGATTTGACTTCACCATGAAAAAGTTTTTTTTGACATGTCAATTTGGATTATGCAGTGAACTATAGCTTTGTAGTACAGGATGAAGTGCAAGGGTTTCACTCGAACAATTCCCAAGCTACCGTTCACCTATTCATGATTTACTACAAATCTGCTGGTGAGCATCAGCAGTTGCAAATTTGTGTTATATCAGATTGCCTTAAGCATGATATCACAACTGTTCATGCCATGACAACATATATCAAGCTGGAACTTTTGTCCATTAGAAAACTCATCTACTTCAGTGATGGAGCAGGACTATAAAAACTGACGAAACTATAAAAACTTACCAAACCTCTTCAATCATCATAAAGGTTATGGAGTTGATGCAGAGTGGCATTTTTTTTTTGCAATGTCTCATGGTTAAGAGTCTATGCAACTATTTTGGTGGAAAAGCCAAACATTTGGTTAGGTGAGCAAGCCTTCAGGTAACTACACATGGACAAATTCAACAGCTTCTCAGATGTATGATTGGTCATGTGCAAAAATTCCAGGAGTCAGGTTTTTTTATGTATCGGTTGCTGATGTCATCCAAAATGATCAAAAATTCAATTTGCTTGCACATTTTGAAATAGCAGCAAAGTTTAACTGTATAAGGTCACACCATTCCTTTATCCCAATTTCAACAAATTCATTGAAAATCTGCTGAGGATCTTCTGATGATCATTATATGCTTATTGGTAAAGAGCAACCAGCCATTGAAATTGATAATGCTGAATTACAGCCAGGAAAATATGCTGCATGTATTTATGATAAGGAATTGTTGTAGGCTGTATTACCGAGCGGTCAGATGAAAATGGCGATTTACTCATCAACTTCATGTAGCAGTCTGACGCAAGACTTCTCTCATGGCCAGTTTTTGTTCATCAGAATGCCTGCTGGGTGCCATTCCAGAACATAATATGCACTGTAACTGCACCACAGCTTCAAGCGCTAAGTGCAAGATTTTATAAGCTTGCTCCTCATGACAAGCAACTAATTTAGAAGAAGCTTCCATCTTTTGGACTAAAATAATTATTTTGTCAGTACCATAAATCCATATTACCGTATATACTTGAGTATAAGCTGACCCGAGTATAAGCAGAGGCACCTAATTTTACCACAGAAAACTGGGAAAACTTATTGACTCGAGTATAAGCCTAGGGTGGGAAATGCAGCAGGTACTGGTCCTTGTTGCCTTCTTGGAACTCAGAGGCTGTAATCCTAAGCGCACTTTCCCGGGAGTAAGCCTCATTGAACTTAGTGGGGATTACTTCAGGGTGACCAGATGCCAAACCCAACATTCCTGAACCCCAAGGCCAAAATTCCGACCTGCTTAAAAAAATTGCTAAAAAAGTATTTTTTATTTTTATAGTTTTTTGCCATAAATTTTGATAGGAAGGAGATATCTCAAAACTGATTTTTGCATTCGATTCTGCTCTTTAATACAAATCCAACAACATATGACATGATGGGGTTTGATCCTGCCACTTTTCAGTTCACCCGAATATAAGCCAAGGGGGCTTTTTGGGCCCATTTTTTGGGACCAAAAAACTCGGCTTATACTCGAGTATATACAGTATATCCAATTTATATACTAATACAGGACTACAGTTACTGTCCAGTTTCTGTGACTGAATGAAGAACACTTCACATTACTGACACTCCATAAAATTTGACATACGCTGTCACAGAGCAAAAAAAAGTTCAATATTTGAGATTAAAATTTTAATACAAAGGTAACAAACTGAATTTTTGAGCAAATGTTTACAAAATATGTACCATTATGCAGAAAATGTTTTATTACCATGGTTAGTTGCCCACATGGTGAATTTGTCCTTGGAAAAGTAGTTTCGCCCATGAAAAAATCCCCATTTTGGATGCCAATATCTCCAAAACTAGAAGAGAAAGGCCTTTTCTGATGACAGATTCAGAAAGCCTGAGCCCAAATTATTCTAATATATCAAAATTCATCCAGAAAACATCATTTACTTCTTGAGATATTAGCATCCAAAAATGGGTACACAGGAAAATACGCAATTTGCGAGCATCAAAAATGGGTATGACACCCTTGTTTTAAAGGGCAATAGAACACAAACCCTTTGGATTTTTCACCTAAGGTTTGGCATGTGGCCATTATACATGTAGAAGTGCCCACCCAATTATTTTCAGTCAAATCTGAGTTGGTCACTATAGGGACCTCTGGTTGAATTCATAAGGAATGACCCTATAGCTATTTAAAGAGATGTACAGGTGAAGCCTGTTTATCTTCCAAGTTTTCATTTGTAGGTCTGGTTCAATGGTCCCCTGGACCCACAATGAGACAAATGTGGCTCCACTTGATCTCTTTGAAGTGGACCAGATCAACGTCCAGATGATTAACTTCCACATTTTATTACAGCAAAAATAGCTGGGTCTTGAAGCACCCTAAAGACGGATCAATTTAGTTCTGTAAAAGCTTTTATGGACTACAGTCTGTTATCAGATGCATGAAGGCATCTGATTCAAAATGCTTAATTTTACACTGAAAGTATGCAGTAGCCATGGTTACTAGCATCAGTTTTTCAAGTACCAAAACTGAAGTAGCTGATCTGAATTTAAATACTTAGACTTTAAATGTCTTTAGTTACATTATATTCTATTTAAGTCTAGAAGAATTTGGAATGAAAGTACCTTAGCAACCTGCTTTTAACAAAAGCTTTTTAGAAGTACAAGGGAAGTCCACAGTGTTTGTGAAACTCTGACTAGAATGAAGGAAGAACCCAATGAAAAGGAGTCTAATATTTATTCTATAACATTATTGTCTGCATCAGTGCTACTTAAACAGGGGGTCTGATGTTCCTTTAAGGAACAGGGAAAGGAGGTAAAAAAGCAGGCCTCCGTCATAAAGACTATGGTATAATGCTCGGCGCTGCATACGCTGCATGCAAAGCACGAAAGCCTGGGTTACATTGTTATGCAGGATAGGCTGTTACCCAAGCAGCAAATCCCCCTCTCTACACCACTGAATTAGTCCAATGGAAAGGCAGAGCCGATACGATTGGATCCAGCTGGCATCGCAGAGCTGTGCTAAGGACAGGAGCTCACCCTGTCTTGTGGGGCCGACCCGGGTCTCGAACCCTGGCCTTCTGGTTAACAGGCACAGTGTCTTAGCCACTTTCGCCACCTGCAGCCCACAGGGAAAGGAGGTAAAGCAGCAGAGAAATCTCACCAAGATAGTTTCACTGCAGGGAAATTGGGGATGATTTACTGCACCTCCCCAGGGGTCCTGCCAGGTCATGCAGGGTCTGGGTGGGGGTTTACAGATTGCTGGGTGGGGGTTTGCAGATTCCTCATGGCTCAAAAAAGTTAAAGTTTTGGTGTAATTGAGGCTTGAAAATAGCTTCTATTCCCATGCAGGGGTATTAATAAAAGGGGTCTCCAAACATTTTGTCAGGAGAACCATATAATCTCTCTCACACTGTGTCAGGGGCAAAAAAAAAAACTAATTTACATTTTAAATTTGAATAAATTTACAGAAATTCACATATAAAAATGTATTGTAGTGGATTCCAGGGGCTTGCCCAGGGGCTGGATAGAGGGATCTTGAGGCTTGCCGAGGATCTTGAGGCTTGCCGGTTCCGGGGCCGGGGATTGAGAGCCCTGATCTAAAGTATCATGAACCTGCCCCAATTCCTCCCTCAGAAGACTTAGGGTGGGAGAAAGTAAATCTCTCCATAAGTTTGAGAAACACTGGTCTGGACTATAAGAAGTGCCTCTCTTTGGACTAAAGAAAGTAGCTCAATGGTAGAGCACATGCATACTCTGCCTGTAAAGTGTCCCATTTTAAATCTTTAGCATTTCTATGTAGGCAGATAAAAATTCCAGAACCATTAGAGAACCATTGTCCTTCTTTGTTACCAAAAGAAACATATTATCCTTAATCATCATTTTAGTTGCAAGTAGCAGCTAGAATGTGTATGATTTAAATCAAGATAATGGCATAGAAAGAAAGGATTAATAGTTGGGTTTAGACCGTTGTGCTATGGCACCTTGTGTACTATGGAAGTTTGGGGGAAAGTCATTGGGGAAACTGAACCCCTTGCCAGCAATGTAGTGTACCTTGTCAATTAAAAAAAAAACAACTGATGGCGTGCCTTGAAAATTCTAGCAACATGTCAGTGTGCCACAAAACAAAAAAGTTGGAAAGTCACTATGGGTGACTGCCATATAGGTGGTCCAGTGATTTCATTTGACAAGCCTATTGACTTTTCAGATGAACATCATAGAAAATATTGATTAAATGTAGATAAATTTTATTCCCTTCCTTTTTCCCTGGTTTTTATTCCTGCTTTGTGTTAAATGTAGCTTTTTAAATACTCTATGTATTTACCGTTGGAGCATCCAGAGTGGATAAAATAGGCATAACTACTTCTTTTCAATTTTCATATAGTTAAATTTATATTTTTGTGTTGATAACTAAGAAATAATGGAAATAGTTTTGAGTTTAGTAAAAGGTCACACTAGGAACAGTGCAGATACTCCGGCAATATTTGTGATACACTAACAGAAAAATAAAAAATAACTACCTATTCTAGGCCCTTGGGAGGGACTCAATATGTGGATATAAGTGAAATCTAGTCAAAAGCAACATAACTCTGCAAAACAGTTGTTGATCATAACGATGACTGTGCTCAATCTTGCCACAGTGAAATATTTGTGGAGAGTCAGCCTGGACATAATCTGGCTTTAAGCAAAAAAAATATTGGCTGCAATCCTAACCTGCAGTTAGGCTGGCCTAAGTCCTGTGCCAACCTGAGGGTATCACAAAAGTGTCACAAAAGTGCTCCCCTGACCCTGGGAGAGGGTTAGACTTGTGCACAAACATGCACTTGCCTTCCTACATCACCACAGGAATGGGCAGACCAGTTAGTTGTGCCAGTCTAGATTAGGACTGCACCCATAGTGTGCTAGCACATCAGTTAAAATAATCCTCCATAAATGTTTTTGATCATCCCTTGGAAGATAAGATTGGTCTAGTGTAGACCAATTACATTCCTGATTAATTTTCATTTTAGCTTCAGAATTTATTAGTTATTCACATTTAGAATACAGTGGTACCTCGCATAACGAGTGCCCCACATAGCAAGTGTCCACATAACGAGTAAAATTTTTGTGGGATTTTGCCTCACATAACAAGCATGATTTGAATAACAAGTGTCCACTGGCTGGACTCCCTCTCTCCTCCTGCATTGGCAGGGAAAATGAGGCAGAACTTTCTCCTCATGCCTGCAGTACATGAAGAGGCCAGCAAAGGGAGTGCTGGAGCCTCTTTATTTGAGCAACAAAGATAACTGCTCCTGTACCAGAAAATGTGGCCAGCAGAGCTTCTGCAGCCTGCTTGCAGTTTTCCTTTCCTGTGAGTAAGCCCCAGTGGATTCAGTGGGAGTTGATTCTGAGTAGGCAGCATTAGATCTTGCCCCTGTGCTGTTGCTCTTCATGCAAACTTGGAAAGAGTCAGGCTGCATCCTACACACTTTCCTGTGAGTAAGTCCCAGTGGATTCAAGGCTGCATCCTACACACTTTCCTGTGAGTAAGCCCCAGTGGATTCAATGGGAGTTGATTCTGAATAGACAGCATAGGATCTGGTCCCTCTGCTGTTGCAGACTGTTTGCCTAGTTTGCATAGATAGATCTCTCACACAAAGAGGTTCCTTGTTAAAGATGCTCCAAAAGACACCAGTGACTCTTTTAGTGAAAATTAGTCATCCTTGGTCATAAAGGTTTTTTTTCTTTTTTACTGTACAGAATATTACAGTGTTTTATTACCGTAATTGTGGTCTGTATTATAGTGTTTTGAATTCAATTCCTGTGTTTTGTCATCATTTTTACATACAGTTAATATTTTTATATGAATATTTTTGGGGTTGTGGAATCGATCGTCTGAGTTTCCATAGTTTCTTATGAGAAAATCCACTTCACTTAAAGAGCGTTTCACTTAAAGAGCTTGCCTCCGGAACGAATTAAGATGTTTATGTGAGGCTAATATTCTCAGTATAGAATATTGAGAGACAAAGGACTTTTTCTGTGCATTCCGAAATCATTTTATGAGAATGAGAGGTACTTTGCACTTTATGTACTCTGCTCTCTAAAAAATATGCAGCTTGTGAATTCTCTCTACAGGTGTCTTGATTTCATGTGAAAGGGTTACTTTTGCATCTTTTAAGTAAAATGATATGCAGAGCTCCTGTTCAGAGACAGCTTTCATACTTCCATGTGGGACAAAATCATGTTTTTCCTCAATTGTGGGGATGGGTAGAAGACATTTGATGTACAGTACAGTCCCTTTTGTGTGTGTGCGCGCACACACGCATTCAAAAGCAAGTTTCATTGTTTAACTTGAGTTCCTCGTATAAGACTGCATTGAAGATTTTAGCCTAAGTTGTCCTTACTGATAATATTATGATAATATGACTTACTGATAATATGACTAATAATATTATCCTTCCTCTCGCATTCCAGAAAATGTGAGGCAGCCACTATATGGAATGCTCATGAGAAGCAGTGCAGTTATAAATAATATTAATAGAAGAAGAAAATTTGTTAAGTATTTGATAAACTGCAGTATTTAAGTTGAAATCATTGAGGTCAATTCCTAGTAAGTGTGAGGCTACAATGCAGAGTAACTACGGGACCTTTTACACTGACGTAGTTATGGTGCCATCTATAGGAAACCTATGGGAAATGCATAGAGCAATCCAGAGTAAGTGCCTCTTATGTCTTCCTGTAGTTACTCTGGATTGTAGGGTAAATCATATTATTTGCTCCCATGGTCTTGACTTACTACATGTTTCATCTGTTTCTACTTTTAGCACTTTTTTTGTTTGTTTAGCTCATTTATAGAAGTTAGTCAAGACAGCAGAAGATCCATGATGAAATCTTTCAGTAATTTTTTTCTTTAAGGCTAGATACTGCTGCAGGGATAACTGTACCTGCATTTGTGACTGGACTACAACACTGAAGGTGGAGATTTAACCTTCCCATTAATACTCCTAGTAGCCTCTATTAGCTGATCCTAATAGCATCTGTAAGAACTGTTTGCTGTAGGGCAAAACATACAATTCCAGTCAGTTAGATCCCGATATACACTGATACCCTTAGAAAGAAAAGTGAGAGATTTCTGCTCATGAACGTCTGTTATTATCATAGGTTTGTTCCTTATACGACCCTGAGATTGACTGATAGGTTCGGTTGTTCATCTAAATAAGTCTAGAACAAGGGTGTCTAAACCCCGGCCTGTGGGCCAGATGCAGCCCATGGTGAGTCTCAGTGTGGCCTTATAATGTATAGAATACACTCTTATATTTAAATTTATTTCATTCATATTAGAAATTTTAATCATTTTTCTGGCCTCTAACACAATGTCAGCGAGATGATGTGCAAAATCTCGAGTAACTATGGGGAGTCCTTGCTCCGGTGTAAGAACAACTTACTCTGGATTCCAATAAGAATTTCCCATAGGTTTTCACTAGGTGGTGCAGTAACTACGGGTGCACGTAAAGTCTTTTATGTGCTCCTGTACTTACTCTGGATTTGGGGGGATGTGCTCCCCCCACCAAAAAGTTTGGACACTCCTGGTCTAGAACACTACAGGCTTCAAGAACTGTCATGCTTTTTTAACATTTCACAGCTATTTCTAAGGTATTACAGGAGTTTTTTTTTTCTGTTATAGTAGAGCAAAAAAAAAACTTGAAAAGAATCTAGTTTGGGGAGAAATTCCTCTGGTTATGCAGTAAGCAAAGCAGGGAAATAAAATTAAAAATCATACAGGAAATGGAATTGGAGGATTGTCACAAAGGAAGATGTATATAGGGAAGGTGACATAGGTTTCATTTCTGTCTTATGGGATTTGCTGCTTGGGTAACAGCCTATCCTCCATAACAATCCAACCCAGGCTTTCGTGCTTCGCATGCAGCATATGCAGCTCCAAGCACGGTACCATAGTCTTTCAAGACTGACAGAGGCCTGCTTTTTTTAATGGGTGTAAAGAGGGGAGGAAACCACTATCAGAATTTGAAAGAAGTGCCTTCAAATGAATGTGGACAACAGATTATATTGTTACTCAAAATTTAACTGTGTCCTTGAGAGACTAAGGGCACAACTGTAACCAATTTAGGCCAACCTAACTCACCTGGAATAGCTTCACATGATGGTGTGAGGATGTCGGTGTATGCTTGCCTAACCTCCACACGAGTGCCTTTGTCACACCTCCATATGATTGCCATATATCCTGGAAAACGGAAACATGTATATAGCTTTCACATACTGGCAAGTTGGACAGAGTGTCCTGTCCTGGTTTTGTGGAAAATTATGGCAACCCTACACCCCCAGGGGAGCATAGGATTTATGCCAGCCTAAATGAAAGTTAGGATTGCAGCCTAAATCTTTCCTGAGACACTAAAAAATAAGCAGTTTTACCAACAATATTTGATTTACCTAAATTAATCTAAATTAATTTTGTGTTTTCAGGATTGCACAGTATATGAAACAGAGAACAAAATTCTTCATGTGGTGAGTATTGATTATAATTTCCATTAATATTCCTCTGTTACTTTTAGTATATTATTTAATTTGTGCAGCATATATTCAAGTTGAGACTGTTGGGAAAGGGAGAAGAAATAATCAGGAGGAGACCCTCCTTCTGATCAGAAGGGTACCTTCCACCACCCAGGCCATCTGCAAGAAATAAAACACTCAGAGGAGATAAGGCTTGGTTGACGTTTCAAAAGAACTACTTTACTTATTGTTCATAGTAGATTACATTTACATCTTGTGATTAGGAACAGAGGTACTAACACTTTAGCAACAGCCAACTATAGCTGTTTCCTTTGTATGTGAGTTGAGGGAGGATTCATTTGCAATCGAGCTACTTTAAGGTACAACCTTTTCTTTTGGAGCAGTGATTTTCAACATTTTTCATTCATGTTAACAAGGCACTGAAATTGTCAAGGCACACCACCACTTGTTTTACCATTAATGTGGCAACCATTCTTTCGGATTTTTTAAAAACTTGGCATCCATCAGTCTTGAAAGACTATGGTATTGTGCTTGACGCTGCATTCGAAGCACAAAGGCCTGGGTAGACTGATATGGAGGATAGGCTGTTACCCAAGCAGCAAATCCCCCCTCTCCATGCCACTGAAATAGTCCATGGAAAGGCAGAGCCAATATGATTGGTTCCAGCTACGTCGCAGAGCTGGGCTAAGGACAGGAGCTCACCCTGTCTTGTGGGGACCCGGGACTCAAACCCTGGCCTTACTAATAAATTACTTTTCCCAAACTCCCATGGCCCACTTGAGGACTATCTGTAGCACACCAGTATGCCATTGCATATTGGTTGAAAATCACTGCTTTGGAGGTTGGAAAGAAAAAAAAAGATAGAGAAGGAACAAAATTCAGAAGTTGAGGGCCACAAATCACAGAGATGATAGTGAGGTTGGTCTCAGGACATTACATTACTCTCTAGCAGGACACACAGGGGGTGTTGCTTCCAACAGACAATTAAGAAAATTGTAAAAATACTAATAAGTAGAAGTTTGCCTCAAGCATCTGAGTATTTAATGTAATACTTACAGCCTGTTGCTTGTACTGGCAAAATATAACAACATTCATCGGTAAAGAAACCATCCCACTTTCCAGAATTTCAACTGCCTTTTTGCCATCTCTCTCCTTAACTACCTCTTCAACGGCTCCTATGCCACTTCTCTCCCCAATTGCCCCACTCCAGCCTCCTAGCCTGGCTTGTTATCAGTTGATAGTTGGAATGTTGACAGTTGCATCTCCTTAATTTGCATGTTAATTCACATGGAATGTTTTTTATTGCTTATGATATATAAGTACTGAGAATGACTTTATGAAGTTTTAAAAGAGTTGGCTGCTCAGAAGAAAGAACTGATTTTGAAAGTTCCTATGATAATAAAAAGTTTATATCTGAAGGAGTAATTCTTTTAATAGTAATGCTGAAGTTTACTGTATAGCAAGTAACCACTGTTCATATTTCTAAAATTCCTTTGTGTCTGCATGAGTGCATCAGATAACAGTTTTGTCAAACGTTTATGATGTTAAATTATATATACTGTACTTCAACACAAAGTTAAAACACATTTCAGATTCTTTGAACACTAATCACTGAACATGAAGTATGGGAGAAGAGGGCCACTTCATTCCAATCAAGCAGACGTTTAACAAGGGTTAACCTTTGACCCCAAACAACGGCTGCCTTCTTTATGCGATGGGGTGGGGAGCTGAGTAGGTCTGAGTAAGCCCCATAGGCGATGCCCACAGGCAATGCTGGCAGAATCGCAGAGCATCGACTCAGGGTATAACCATCCGTCTCTGTTGACCGGGGCGTTGGGCCCCACCTCACCCCGCACGGAATTAAGGTGGGAAACCCAGGCAGCACAGGATGACCCTACCAACCCCTTGCCCCGCCTGGCAAGTGAGGGCAGTTTTGGTTTACGTGGCCTCGGATGCCCTACGTGTGCCTGCTAAATGGATCCTTTTTCCAGACCAAAAAACATTTCAGATTCTTAAACTGGTATTGAATTTGTAGATTCAAACATGCACAAAACCAAATGGCCTTTTCAGTTTCATATGAATATTAACATTGAATTTTGTTAACTTTTTAAGGCAGAAAGGCGGGATATAAATTTATTTATTTAATTATTTAAAAGTGATGGAATAATGATATTCCTTGAATTTTTCAGTCCTGCTTAAAAAATTTGGTTATAATAATTAATGACTGCCTTAATTTTATCAGCTTCATTCATAAATACGTTATAATATTTTAATGTTATTTTAAGGGAGAGCATGTGCTTTCCTTATTGAAGTTGTTTTTTTGGTGGGTTTTTTTTGGCCAGTTAAATTATTAATTTTCTAAATATTGCACTTCAAACGCCTTTGATGTGCTTTAAGCTGCAATTCCTCAACATTCATGAATGTAACAATCATTAGCTAAAGAAATTGTTCAATTCTGTAAATGTGAGTACTTTTGAATTTGATTGAGTTCAAGATTCAAAAGAGCTTTATTGGCTCTTAATAGTGTAGGATAAAAATTGGGTGAGTGATGCTGCAGTCCTTTGCAATGACACCAAAATAGCTACTGCTGCATCCTACCCGGGGATGATGACAGACAATTGCAGGAACATTTGTTCTATTACTTGGATGGGTTAAGCCTCTACATTGCATAGGGATCTACTTAAATATATGCTAGTGAATTTGTTGGCACAGGTCCATCTGGACATACTCTATGAGATCAAGTCCAGGAAGGAGCTAGGATTTGGCAACCTAGACTGCAGCTGAATTTGCCCACCATCACTGCTACGTTCCATCCACCCTCACTGTATTCTCTCCCCCATCCTACTTGCCTTGTTGAGTCTTTGGGGTCCACAGATGAGCTCTGGAAGCTCTGGCATTTTGGATGGTGGTCCTGCAATGCACATGTTCTGCTGGTGCCCAGACCCAAAAGGCCTGGGCCATAAATCTATGGAAGCTGTGTAAAATGGCATGTTCTTAATCTATGTATGTTTTTAAATTTTTTTTATTGAATGTTTTAAAAATTGTCTTATTTGTTAGCCGTCTTGAGTTGGCCGCAACCCAAGAATGGAGGAGTACAAATTTACTAAATAAATAAATAAATAATTACTTTTTGATATCTGATGTTGGAATATAACATTCGAAAGCTTTAGGAAAAAGTTTATTTTTTGTAATTTAATTTCATATATAAAGAAACAGGGGAACAGAAAATATATAATCTAACGGTGAAATCCAGAGTAACTACAGGGAGTCCTTGCTCTGGTGTAAGAACAATTTACTCTGGATTGCAATATGAATTTCCCATAGGTTTTCACTAGGTGGTGCAGTAACTACGGTGCACGTAATGTCTCTTACGTGCTCATGTAGTTACTCTGGATTTGGCTGTAAATCTAACTAACTTTTTATATTTTATATATAAAGAAATGTGGGAACAGACTATATATAATGTAAATCTAATTAGATACTTTTAAAAGAGTTAACACAAATTCAGAATAGAGTGTAGAATTTCTAGAATATGGACGATGGTAGTTAGTTTATTTGGTAAAATGGTAAAATATTGTCCTCATATACTCAGTCATCCAGAACTGCTTGGCAATGTGCCAGCAAGGCAAGCAGCAGAAGGAAAATACACTCTATATTTAATTGCTCTGTACAGAAATCATTTGCTAGAATGAAGTAGGCTCTTGAAGCCTTCTCAGGGCCAATTAAAATAAATCCAGACTGAGTTGTTAAAAGAGCACCTAAATATGCATGAACATCTGAGTGCAGTTTCTTTTGTGGTTTTTAAAATCTAGTTGCAAATTCATCTTGTAACTTTTCCCTGGCAAGGAGGACAAAGTATGTTGGAGCTGAAAGAAAAATTAAGTTTTCTATTACATCATTTTCTACAGACTGCTTTTTTCTTTTGTCAGTCTTTCTGTTTGTCTTTCCTCTTTGCCTTATTCTTTCTCATAGTTGGGAAATCTGGTCTTGCAAGCAAATTTACAGAAACTCTCAATGGACAACTTCAAACAGGAAAATAAATTGTAGCCATGGGTGTGTTTGTGTTTATTTTTAGATACTGAATATGTGAGACACATTACTTGGATCCTAACCTGTGGTGGAATAGACTGGCCAATTGGCCTGTACAGTATCCATTTCAGGTCAAGAAATGGCTGTGGTGCACCTCAGAATAAAGGGATATTTATACCTTTTCTGCAAGTAATGCCCCGACACCCCCATAATGCCACTCCAACCCCCATAATGGCTGCCCTTCGCCAGAGCATATGTACTGATCCAGGACCTGGATCAGATGTGGGGAGGGTGGGAAGGCCACCACAACTCCAGAGTCGTCACAGATGTGCTTTATGGCATGTTTCTGGCATTCCCAAGCCAGCACAGGGGTCTTGTTTCAACTTAACTGCTGGCTGGATTTAAACCTACTTTAACTGAATTTTGCTCATATTAGTTCACACAATACAGATTTTGTAGTTCATGGTCTCTGAGCAGTCACTTGTAGTATTTTTCTGCACATACACAGAATGACCTAAGAATCTTCCATGGTTTTGTTGAACATTCTGCTCCTGTCCTTGAATGGCAGGCATCCTACTGACCATGTCTTTTGATAATTGAAAAAGTAGTTTCTTTAGGGTTACTCAATCAATCAACTGTATTTATTTACTGCTTTAAAAACAAGAAGTTCACAAAGCGGTTTACAGAGAAAATGAAATAAATAATGGCTAATGGGTCCCTGTCTCAAAAAGGGCTCACAATCTTAAAAAAAATTGCAAAAGAACACCAGCCGAAGCCACTATAAAAGTCATTGCTGGGGTGAGAAGAGCTCCTCTTACATTTAGCAGGGGAAAAATAACCATCCGTCTTTGTCTCAGCAAAGAGGTTCCCTGACCAATAAGGGACAAAATTTTCATTATTTTACTTAATTAAATTTGGTTTTGATGTTTCATGGATAGGTTGGCAACAAAATCTTCAACTCCAGATAGCAAATAGGTGCTTTAGCTATGCCACTAGCAGAGCAAATGGGAGATGAACTGCTGTTCCGTCAGTCCTCCGTCCTCGGAGGCCTCTGTCAGTCTTGAAAGACTATGGTATCATGCTCGGCGCTGCATACGCTGCACGCGAAGCACGAAAGCCTGGGTTGGATTTTTATGGAGGATAGGCTGTTACCCAAGCAGCAAATCCCCCCTCTCCACGCCACTGAATTAGTCCAATGGAAAGGCAAAGCCAATACGATTAGATCCAGCTGGCGTCGCAGAGCTGGGCTAAGGACAGGAGCTCAGCCTTGTCTTGTGGGGCCAACCAGGGTCTTGAACCCTGCCCTGCTGGTTAACAGGGACAGCGTCTTAACCGCTTGCGCCACCCAAGCCCATGTGGAAGAGGAGGAGGCAGGTTTTCCCCCAATTTTCTTTTTAACAATACCCCAGAATGACATCATTTCTGGGGCAACATTTTGAGTTTTGCACCAGGCTGGTTGATCATTAGGTACACCATTGAGAGCAGACTTATTTCAGTTGATCTGAATATTTCCCCTGCCAAAGATGATGAGCAATTCTCCTTTTGTGAAGACTTACGTCAATTATCATTTAAAACTCATACACTGTAATAAGCGTCCAGTTTTCCATTTACCAGACTTAAGACTGTTTATCAAAAGACTGTTTTCATCTCCTGACTCTTCATAACTGTTGCCAGCCAGCAGTGGATTAAGGTTATAGTGGATTAAGGCTGGCTTTGTGTAGGTCTCTGCTGGAGACCCCTGCAATAGAACAAGGGTGCCCATATAGCTCCCCAGGGGCAGATATGGTGAGCCAATGGTGAACCTTTATTGGATTACAAGAACAGATTGTAATTTCAGGTATTTAGGTCCCAAATCTTTAAGGGCTTTGCTGAATACTTCACTGAATACCTTGATGAATGCATTTTACTTCCATTTTGTGTTAGGTGGTTCATGGAGAACAGAGGTCTTCAACAAGCCCTCTAGTCCACTGAGAGCTTCTTGCCACTCATCAGAACAAAGTCAGAAATGTGCTCTGTAACACTTTTTAAAGGCCTCAAAACATCACTTCCAGGTTTTTCCAAAAATCCAAAGGAACTTTTTGTGCCCTTAGAAATTTCACTTTTTGTGAAATCCTTAGAAAACTTTTGGGAGGTCAGGTAGCCCTCAGAATTCAAATGTTTCCTGTGATATGCTGATTCTGATGTATTGACTCCTGTACATGTAGGAAAGCTGCTTGTGGGGTGAGGAATGGGACTCCATTTAAGTGTGTCCTTTATTTCTGTGATGTCATGTGTGCTTGTAAGGAATCTTGGAAATTTGAGTCAGTTCATTAGAGTTCCATCTCTAATGTATTTATCAGTGTTTGGACTAGATGATCTACAGGGTCCCTTCCAACTCTAAGATTCTATTATTTAATACTGGCAAAATGTACCTGCGTTGTGAGATTAAAATACCCCCATGTTCCAACCCCTCATGTGCGACAACACCTCCACTTCTAGGTTGGGCGGTTTTGTCTGAGAGTTGGTGAGTGAGTGCGTGAGTGTGTCAGTCAGTCAGTCAGTCAGTCAGTGACTTTTCAGTTTTATATACAGTATATAGATTATATTTAGATGTTTGAGCCCTCTACAGTCTGTCAGATGTTTGATGGGGCCCTTTGGCCAAAATACTTGATGACCCCTGATGTAGGACAGTTAATCAATATTTGCCACGTACTGTGTTCAGCAGCATGATGGATACTACAGTGAATATCTGCAATGTTTCTACAAACTTTTCATCATATGGGAGTGAATAAAGTTATAGTGTGTTATTAAACTGAGACTAAATGTTTGTGAACAGTGCATTTCACAGTGGATTAAAAATTGCTATGCTGACTCTTGACTGCACAGAAAAATTGAAGACAAAACATGTTGGTTCAAAACATGTTGGCTTCCTTGAGAGATGGAAGGGAATTTAAGCCATGCCTTCTTACATATATGATGATGGAAAGGAGGGAGCAGCTGACAATACAGAAATGTTGTTTTAGAAGCCATTTTGTTCCATTTTAAACATGCCAGGAGAAAGAGATTTTATTTTAGTTTTTGTCTGTCAGGCTGGTTTTTCTAAAACGAGAAGAAAAAACTGGTATCTTTTATGTAACCAAATTAAATTGAGGCAACAAAATCTAATTCCCTTCTGTACTTATTTCCTCAATGACATTCAAATACTTTTGGTAACAAAGCATAACCTTTAATCTGAATAATTTTATAAGTTTAGAATTTGTTTTAGGTTATTCTTAAAGACTTTTTGTGCAGTCTTGATTATTAATAGAGTACTTATTATAATCTTGGTTTTTTTTTAATTTCTAGTGTAAGACCCTGTCTGGCGTATGTGACCATATAATCTCGCTCTCATCTGATCCTCTTGTGTCCCAATCTGCTCACCTGGAAGTGATCCAGCTAGCAAACATCAAACCAAGTGAAGGGCTGGTAAGATGGACACAGTTAATCAAACTGTCATCCAAAATGAAAGAGATGAAATTTCTGAATTAGAGCCATATTTAGATGTGATTTTTCCAAGCAGCCAAATCAATAACCCAGATCCATTGAGAAAATTTGGAAAAACAGCGCAGTTCAAATTGCCTCTTTGAGTAATGAAGATTTCTCATTTCTTGTTTCCTTTTGATTTGGGAATTAGTTTTATGGTATCCTTGGCAAATTATATTTTGTGAGTTATGGATGACTTTTTCAGTAAAACCCCCAAAAGAAGTTAGTTCTCCTGGATCATAAACCTGAGCACACTTGGAAGTATGCATGTAGGCATGTCTGTAGTCACATTAATTTTGGGGGTTTAGGCACAATGAAAGCTTGCATTAAAATGAACGGAAGCTGCTTCCAAGTTAATGGTTTAAGGAATCAGATCCAATTCATTGTATAACTTGAGCCTCCCAGACATAAGACTAATGTAAAAAGCAGAGGTCTTTTAAAGGGGGTTCTCACTGGTACTGAGTACCGGCACCTCTGTGATGAGTACCAGTACATCTATGCCCTGCAAGTAGAAATACCTATGATTACAAATAACATCTTCAGAGTGAGTATCTCTCATCTTCATGGTGAGTACCAGCATCTTTATTTCTAGAAAAAAAAGCAACTGAAAATTGTCCTAAATAAAATAGTTTTATTCAGTTTACACAATGCCACAATGAATCCTGGTTGATTTATGAAAATACAAATTGAGTCTACTTATCAACAGATTTTTTTTATCTGCAGCCTTTCATTAGGCCAGATTTTGCCCAACCAAAATCCTCTGAAGGCAATTGGATCTGATTGCCACTGGAGGGTGAGGAGGCTGAATGCAGCCTTTCCAACCCTTTCCAAACAACATCTAAACCCTCTGGGGCCTTTGTGGTCACTTTGTGTCAAAACAAGTAGTGATGTTTAAAGGCCTTATATTGCTGGGGAGGCCCTGTGGGACATTATGAAGGCCTTTAAATGTTACTTTGCATTTTAATGTGTTGTCTCTTATGGGCCTTAGAAGGTCATTTCCAATTTTGCATCAATTTCTCTGTTTCTCAGCTGGGCTCTCAGCAATAGTGACCTAGCCAAGAAAATTGTTTTATCCAGTACAAAAAAGGAAACACATCCTACAATCCAGAGTATCTACGGGAGCACATAAGAGACATTACGTGCACCCGTAGCTGCTGCACCAGCTAGTGAAAACCCATGGGAAATTCATATTGCAATCCAGAGTATATTGTTCTTACACCGGAGCAAGGACTCCCCGTAGTTACTCTGGATTGCGCCCACATGGTGGCAGACTGGAGTCTGAGCAACAAGAAAAGAATGGGTAGAGAGGCTGCATGTAGTTATAATGTCACTGTTTTCCACATCCTGGTCACAGTGTATTGGCAGCCAAATATCTAAACAGTTAGCCTAAAAAGAAATAAATTTATCTGTATGGATCTACGGATAATATTGTTATTAATTATTTGATTTTTCAAATGGTTAGTGATACTATTCACTTCTTTTTTTACAGTTTTAAATGCATACTTTTGTTTCTTACATGTTTGTATCTTAATGCAAAAGAAGAAAAATAACAATTTATTATAACTGGTGTTATTCTATATAATGTACAATTTTTTAAGCTTTAATGCTATTTACTTATTCTTTAAAATTTGTCTTGCTTGGTGCACTTAGCCCTGCTCCCAACCTGCCCTCTTACTGACTTGCTGTACTACCCTTCATTCCTCATCTTGTATTTGTCTCAATGCCACCATTGCAGGTAAAAGAAACTTTGTCTACCATTGTCTGTTGTTTCCTCCATCTCACATGTCATCCAACAAATGGGTTGTAAATAATGTCATTTTCATTATTGTACAGGAATTGTCACAATCCTTTCCTAACTCGAGTCTCCTTTTATAGTTCTTTTCTTGCAAAAGAACTCTTTAAGAAGTGATAATCGTTTTCCTGTCTTCTAAATTTTCTCTGTTTTAAGCCTCAGTTTTATTCTGCTGTTAGTCTGTTTAGTTAGCAAGATTCTTGATGCGTGAAGCTGCTTATTCACTATGTACGTGAACTGTATATAGTATAATGAAGCTATGCCTTGGACTGATGCTAGTTGCTTTCCGTATATTTTGAAAGGAAATAGAGAACTAATTCCTTTGGGTTCCAACCTCTTGCACTGCATTTTGTAGACTGTAAGCTCTTTAGAGCAGGGTCCACTATTACCTGTTTTGTTTAGCAACACGTTATTTTTAAGTTCTGTTAAGCAGTGAGTTATAATTGTTGATTACACAATTTTCTGAGGGCCATCACTGAAAAAATGTTCTGAAAGATTTATTTAGGTGAGTTTCTTGGTGTTAATGTCACTTTTGTCATTGATAATATTAAAATGGAAGTGGTTTGTGAAGTTTTGTTATTGCTATCACATGATTTAAAAAAATCTTACAGCCTTTTAAATATGGAAAATGTAATGAAAAATAATTTGTAAATGAGACTTTACATAGGGTTTTGATTTATCTGAAATTTATGTGGCTATGGCTACAATCCTAAAGACACTATCTTGGGAGTAAGTCTTATTGAACACAGTGGGACTGATGTTTGAGTAGGCATGGTTAGGCTTGTGCTAGTACCATTCAGAAGCACTCTTAGGCTGGTGATTGTCCCTTGTGCTCACAAGGAAGTGTCGCAAAAGTGTTGTAAGCCATTTCTGCACCACTGCAGAAGTTAGTATGTTGGTGCACAGAGCTGCACTAGCCTCTAGAGCAGTGATTTTCAATCTTTTCCTTCTCCTGGCACACAAACTATGTGCTAAAATTGTCAAGGCACACCATAAAACTTTGGACAATTGACAAGGCATACTGTGCTGCTGGTGGGGGACTAAATTCCTCAATAACCCTATTAATAAATGATGTCTAATAAATAAATAAATAAATAAATAAATAAATAAATAAATAAATAAATAAATAAATAAATTTGCTAAACTCCCATGGCACATCTGTGGGACCACTCAGAACCCACCAGTGTGCCATGACACAGTGGTTGAAAATCACTTCTCTAGAGGCAAAATACAGACTCTGCAGCACTGAGTAGCACCTACCAATAAGTAGGTTTGTGCTGCCAGTAAGGTGACAGCATGGGTAACTAGAAAGGGCACAGAAGGAGCATTCTGTAGGAGCATTCTGGGATAGAGGGAAGTTGGATGGGGCAGTTGATCGACCAGGCACTTAGACTGGATTTTAATCCCCCTCCTAGGCAGCCCGGCCTTACACCAGGCTGCCTGGATCTGCATCACCTACTTAGGTGATGCAGATCTGAGTGTCTCGATAGGGGTAGCTGCTGCATGGTATGCAATAAGGGGAATGCATTACACTAACTCTGCTCTGGATGCAGTGCAAGTCAGTTGATCTGCTTGCGCTAGGGCAGGTTAGGATTGGGCTACACTAATTTTTTGTTGTTAAATTAGAAATACTGATGGTGAAAGGGAAATAAATTATGAAGCTGACACTTAGAAAACACAATGTTTTCTCATTTTTGTATGAAAACACAAAACTCAGGCAGAATGTCTAAATGAGCGAAAGTGACACAAGTGTAGGCAATATGGGAACAGCAAGAGTGGGAACAAAATAAATTATAGCAACAGTGCCAATTTTTTAATATGACTATTTCTTGGGGATTAAATGGTTTGTAGTAAGTGTGATAAAACTATGAGGGAATGGATGGAGGATTTAAGGGAAATAAGCAATCTGTGCATTTTTAATGAATATATTTCAGTTTTTATTCTTTTATATGTGAAATGTTGTTTGGCTTTTCATTACTGCCAAATAGTAATGAGCATTTCATCCCAACATGGTCGGGATATAGATTTTACTTAATTAATGTACCATTTCCAATATCAAAATCCCCATATATTGGATAACTGCATAATATACATGCTTGTGGGGATGTGATGTGATAATTGGCTAATGTATAATGAATTCATGGACCTTGGGTAAGATATTGCCTACAGAATTTTTAGAAGAGTTGTAATTAAATATGGTCAATTTGCAGGGATTTTCCAGCTGGATAGAGATATGAAAGTTAGTGTGGTGGTGGAATTTGCATCACTGATTTGATCGTAATGTAGTCTTTAATTCTGCCATTTAGATATTAGTTTGTTTTGCTTACTTTATGTGTTGATTGATTTCACTTTATTGCCTGCCTTTCTTCATTATAAAGGAGTTTGTCAACAGGGTTAAAGATACAATTTTAATACAAAAGTGAAAAACTATATTCTTCACTACAGCTACAGTGTATCACGAGCAGCCACAGATTGTATGAGTCAGTGACCAGTCCCATGATTGTTGTTGACCCTCTGATTATTGTGTTTCTGGTTCTTCTACATCATAGAGCCTGCCAATCATAATTATGTCAACTCTGTCTGGATTTAGCATTCATCAGCAACCTTATACTTGGTTTTTAGTGCTATCCACAGGAGTGGATATAAATGAGAAAGGAAACACGGTTAAACTCTTGTCTGTTAAACTTGGCTAAACTCTTAACTGTTGATAAGACCTTGTTTTGCATTTTTGTACAATAATACCTACGAAGGAAATATTCTGAACATAAAGAAACAAGCTGGAATGATAGGGTTATTTTTTAAGAGAAGGCTCAAAAGAAAGTAAATAACAAGTACCTAGCAAGTAAATAATAAGTACCCTTTGTACTTTTATAAGAATATCATGCAATCAAATGTTTAAAAGTCAGATGAAAGATGAAATAGGTTTAACAGGGTACAGTTGGGGGATTTGTTAGGATAATTGGTAAAGATAAAGGTGTCCCCTGCAGGTTGTACTGCCAGTTGTGTCCATCTCTAGGGAGTGGTGCTCATCCCTGTTTCCAGCGTTATTCAAAGATGCTTCCATGGTTATCTGGCCAGCATGACTATATGACAAGGCATACAGAACATTGTTACCTTCCCCCCCCCCCCCGAGGGGGTACCAATGGTATTTACCTACGTGCATTTACATGCTTTTGAACTGCTAGGTTGGAAGGAACTGTGCTAAGGATGGGAGGTCACCCTAACTTGCAGTACTTTAGTATTGACCTGCTGATCAGAATTCTGGTCAGATAGTGTTCTAACCTCAGCATTCTAACCACTGAGCCAGTGCGTCCCCATTAGGATAATAATAGATCACAAATTTAATACCATTGTATTAAATACTATAGACAGATAGATCGATAGATCGATAGATCGATCGATCGTGTATTCAAATCAAAAAGAGAGCTAACAATGAGGACCTGGGATTGCGGCAATGCCTCGCTCGTTGAGTGATTGCTTGTTAATTGAGCAAAGAGTTCTGATAAATCTTTGTCTTCCAAAACACTCGCAATTCAGGTCACTCATAATTTGAGGTACCACTGTATATAGTAATTGCATGAACTTAATCTAAAGAAACACACAGCCTAATCCTAATCGGGCTGGTCGTGCTGTAAAACTGCAGTCTTGGAAAAGCCTCTTCTGTATCCTGTGTAGTCAGAGGTCTCCTTATAAAATCTGTTCCTTTACTTCATGTTGAGTGTGACTAGCATCTCTGGACCTACTTGGAGCAATGCCAGCTAAGTTGCTGGTACAGAACCAAATAGGGTTTTAAGGCCTGGAAGAGGGGTTAGGATAAAGCAGAGACCTCCTGTGCCATCCTCACCCCCTCTCTTTACAAATCTTTACTTTTATTTATTTAAAATTGCATTTTAGAAAAGCGTGTATAATAAATGTAAGTTTCATTCTTTTTCCTGTATTATGCCTTGCCTTTTGAGTGTTCATTGGACTTTTAGGAAATAATTTGGTTGAAATAGATAGGGATTTATTCACATTAATTCTTATTTAGTTCACAGATTTCAAAGTATTGGTTTTTCATTTAATTCAAGTTCTTGTTTGTGAATAAGCAAATATTTTGTTTCACAATAGGAAAGAGGATATGTTTTCTTTGAATTTGTAGAGGATTTAAATCACTGAATACTGCTTTTTGTATTTTGTATATGTACCTAACGTATATATGCCAAATATGTCTTATTGTGATATTTATTGTGATATGAGAGGTTTAGTGCATGGTGAATGTTATTTAGGTGCAAAGTATTTAATAAAGTGGAATTCAGATTTGTAAAAAATGGTTCAGTTAAAGAATTCCTGTTTTTAACTTGCACAGCATCAGTTGAAAAACAAAATCATAAAGGTTGTATTTTTTCTTTGTTATATTATTCAGAATTTTTTATGGGTCACATGAACTAGATTATCTCTTATTCTTCATGTTTGTAGAATTGGATGATTGCTTCACTCTGTTGGAGAAGGCTAGCAGCTTTCTTTCTGAATATTAGAACACCTCAGTATTTCCCATTTATACAGACATTACCTATTCAAATATATGCTCTGTTTTGATTGTATTTAGATCAAGTGTGATTTTGCAAGCTGACCAAAATACCTAATCATCTGATTGGGAGGAAAAGATATAGGGTTGGATCCAGAGGACCATAAATGGAACAGGTCTCATCTAATGGGGCTTTCTCACCCCCATTTCCATAAAGCAAACTCCAGTTCTCACTGAAAAGGCGATTCTGAGGATGGAGGGAATCTTCCAAATAGTATATGATACGGAGTGTGGGAGATGTCAATGGAAGTTGAAATTAGTGAAAATTTTGCCCTCCCTTCAATGAACAAAGTGTATATGAGCTCTTTATAACCAATCCATAAAAATGACTTCAAATCAATGAAAAATTAATGTTAACAACAGTTTTCTTCTCCTAGTATTTGATTATTCAGTTAATCTATGTACTTCAAGAAAGATCTTCTTCGGCACTTCTACCTACCCATGCTTTTGTTCCCCAAGTGAATGTTTTAGTATGTTTTTTTGCCCCTGAAGTGCACTAGTTTGATTGATGTTTCTCATTTTTGCATAATTACAACCTTATTACCTTCAGAATAATGAGATAAAAATATGTCAGTGGCCACAAGGGTGGGAAAACATTTACATTCATTCCAATGATCTGAAAAAGGGTATGTGTTTCATGTAATTACTTTAAAAATTGATTCATATGCTAATTTCAACCCTGTTGAATTTTAAGATTTTTATGTCCTGAGTAGTGTTTTCTTTTCCTTAGGATGCAATCCTAACCCAGGCAGGCACAACTCAGAGGTCTTCCCATGATGATGTAGGGAGGCAAGCATATGTCTGTACACTGGCCTAACCCTACCCTAGGAGTGGCACAGAGGTGTCTTGTGGCACTTTTGTGATGTCACCAGGTCAGCACAGGACTTGTGCCTGGGCTTAGGCTGGCCTATCTGGAGATTAGGATTGCAGCCTCAATGTACTATTAAAAGTTGTAAAGGTAATCAACATTCCTTCATTGTAGTAGCTATTTGATTTTTGGTTCATTTCAACATGAAAAGCTTATATGTGTATACTAGTTACTTCTGCAAAAACCAGATTCTACACTATATAGTTGCAAAGTACCATTACCTTTTTCACTTAGGCCTCCAGACGTCTGATAGTGTGCAGAGATTTGGAGGGAGAGGAAATAAAAAAGGACAGAATGAATGAGTGGTGCATTTTGTTACAAGACTCCTTTTCTGGTGTTTACTGACTCTAAAACAAATGGGACTGCTACTTCCTCCCACCTAACATTATAATTTAAAAAAAAAAGCAGGCCTCCGTCGGTCTTGAAAGACTATGGTATCGTGCTCAGCGCTGCATACATTGCATGCGAAGCATGAAAGCCTGGGTTGGATTGTTATGGAGGATAGGCTGTTACCCAAGCAGCAAATCCCCCTCTCCACACCACTGAATTAGTCCAATGGAAAGGCAGAGCCAATATGATTGGAGCTCACCCTGTCTTGTGGGGCCGACCCGAGTGTCGAACCCTGGCCTGCTGGTTAACAGGCACAGTGTCTTAGCCACTTGCGCCACCCACAGCCCCACATTTTAATAGCTCTTTATTTATTTAATTTGCCACCTTATAATAGTACCTGAGTTTGCTGTTTGAGATAGCATCTCTGTTTTCATTATTTTAGAGCTGGCTTTGTTTTGACATGAATGTTTCAGTAACAGCTATAAAACCATTCTCAGTTTTTTTAAGAACATGTTGTTTCTACCATAAAATTTAAAAATGTCCCGGCGTGCCCATTGCATTTTACTTTTTCTCTTGCAGTTGTTTGCCATCTTGAGACAGTGACCAAACAAGAAGTTGGATTATATTCTGAATACAATATCCCTTATTTAGTTCAGTTTCAGGAGCCTTGCTCTTCAAGATATCCACCTTTGACAGTTTTACATTCTTTACATAATGAAGGTGGGATCTGTGCTTTGGTTTTACCTTGAGAGCTTTCTGAAGCATGCAGATATTGCACATCTGTAGTTATTTCCAGTTTCCATTAGGAAACTGGAAATGAAGTTTTTATGCCTTTTAAGGAATTTTGAAGTCCAGGAAAACTGGGGGAATGCACACGGCATTTGCAGGTTTCAGAAAACATTTTGCAATTGGAGTTCAGTTCCACTTGCCTTGGGAGAGTTCAGGTATGGCCAAGTATGGCTAAACATGGGTCCTGGGGACGTTTGTTAAACCAGTTCTGCAGATAAACAGCTTCCCGTATTCAGTACTGTCTTTAAAGATAGGCATATATTACTCTTTTTAAACTTTATATAACTCCACTTCATCTTGGTGTTAAAACTAAAATACAAACTGCATTACTAGATCAAGTTTATGCCTTTTTTAGTAAATGTACACATTTATTAGAGAATTTTTTCTCTAGCTGTTAGCAAAGTGTTCAAATTCTGTAGTTTTAATAAACATTATTACTGGCCTGGATAGTCATGTATATTCATCTCTTTCCTTTTTATATATTCTTTACAATGAGAGAGCCTATATTCCTTACAGTAAGCCAGGCTTCCTTTACAAAGAGGGTTGACTTTGTATTGCAACTGATGGGGTTACCAGCCAGCCAACATCCCTGAGCTACATGGAGCACTATCCTAACCATGTCTACTCAAAAGTAAACTCCATTGTGTTCAATGGGTCTTACTTCCGGGAAAGTGCCTTTAGGATTGTAGCCGTGGCCTCTGGAGATGGGTTCTGGTTCTTGCTTTTCCAAATTATAGCTGCCAGTTGCTGCCAGCTGCCAGTTAATAGCCTAATTAAAAGGTACTTTTTGAAAAGTTTGGGTAAACACAAAAACTTCTCAGTGGCCAAATAGGAGGGATTAAAAAAAGACCCAGCTTTGTAGTAATCATGTAGTTTCAGACTTCTCTGATGAGGAAGAAGGAAGAATTGTCAACAGTACAATTGTCAACAATACAATTACTACAGTACAAAGATCTGAGAAGGATAAGTTACACAAATGGCCATTCAAAATATGTTCTTGTCAGGATTAGTACCCAATAAAGTGTCTGGAAACTAGGTGACACCTTGTCTGTGGCAAGGCGGCATGAAGAAAACATTCTGCCTTCCCAAAGGCAGCAGAAGGATCCTCATTGTTGATATCATCACAGATCTTTTCAAGGAACATTTTATAGTGCTGTGTATACTGTTCCTACTCTTATCACGAGTCTTTGTCCCAAAATGGGCAACTACTAAACATAATTGCTGCAGTAATTAATGCAAGTTGCTTGCATTTGATAGCTTTCTTCTGTACATCCATCTTGGGCGTTTTGTCAGAAACAGTGTTTCAGAGTGGTATTTTAGTGATGTGTCAAGTGATATTGCTGCAGTGATAATTAGGATTAGACAGGGAGCTCATCATTAGGTGGGAACTGTGTTTGCAAAAACTTTAAAAATAGTTTGCAAAAACTTTACAAATTCTTTCCCATGATGTCTTTTTCTTAGGGTATGTACATTAAATCAACATATGATGGTCTCCATGTAATTACTGGAACAACTGAAAATGTAAGTATTGTTAATGAAGTTTGCTGAGGTCTGGAACCTTTTGACCTTGCCTTTAGATATGCAACCCCCTTTGCTTGTGTGTCTTGACTGCTAAGGTTCAAGAGCATGTTTGGGAGGGAGGAGGGATGCACGTGGGGTAAAAGCTTGAAAAGTGGAGTTTTAGACCAACAAGAAAGTTGTTTTCATCTTATTCTAGTAATGTGTATATGGCTCAAAGAAGGAAAATATATCTTGTTCTCATGTTGCTGTGAATTATAAATGTTTCTAATATACATAGGGTTTGTGCTGGAGTTTTGATACAGTGAAAACCATTTCCATCTTACCAAATTTAATTTTCTTCAGGAAATAAAATAAATGTACCTTTAAAGCTCATGAAAGTCTCATCTCAGTTGTTTTGTAATTTACCGTAGTTTCTGCAAAGGGTCAAGAGCATGTTTAGGGGGGAAGAGAGGTGCTCATCTGAGAGAGATCTTAAAAGGTGAAGTTTCATAGCTTTGTGATCTTGTTAGTGGTTCTGGAATTTTTCTCCCTTTTGTTTTGCTAATTTTGATTATCCTTTAGAATGATAAAGTAACTAAAATACAGGCATATACTCAGGCAACACAATCCAATTTTGCGCTGAAATAGGCAGGTTGGCATGCCTGTGCTGTGTTTTGGGACTACTACTGTGCTACCAGAGGGAAGGGAAAGCTTGTCGCCTTCCCCACAGTAGGACAACAGTAGTTCCAGTAGACTTCTGCTACTTCTGGAGGTGGAAGATGGGAGCAGCAAAAGGCTCCTTGGGAAGCAGGTGTCGGATCCAAACTCCATCTACCACCTTCTGTCCGCCCTTTCTCCTCTCACCCACCTGCCCCATATTGCCCCTCCTGCATACTCCCTGCCCTCCACAGACCATGTGCTGGCCTGCCAAGGCCAGTGAAAATTCCTTCTTCTGACACCTCGCCAAGGTGCTGGTCAGCGGAGTTAGGTGTCCTAACTCAGGTTCTGACCTAACCCTGAACTAGCCCTGTCCCTGGCAGTGCAAAAGTGTCTTAAAATACTTTTTCACAAGGCCAAAGAGCACTCAGTTATAACCACATTTCAAATTTCCGCCTGCTCTCTTTTGTTCAGTTTCATCCAACTTTCTGTGACATTCATCAACATGTTTATTTTTCTTTTTATTTAGATTTCACGCCCATTCACATGTGTTATATAGTTAATTTTTTTCACTGGCCAAAATAAATTTGCAAGCTACGTAAGGGAATGCTTTGACGTTCATCCACTTTTTATTTTCATCTATTCTCTGATCCAGAACCAGGCGAAAGGGCATGCTATAACTGAATGTATTCAGACCTCTGTGGATAGTTACAAAACCTAGTAACTTTTCATTGACTTAAGCCTCTCCAATAAAAGTTACTTGTCGTCTTAGGAGAGTGTATGGAGGAGACTCCATTAGCTGCGCTTCTTATTTCTTCTCTCAAGGTAAACCAAGTAGCTTCCCAAGTGCATATGCAACTTCTTTCAATTGTGAGCTATCACTATAGTTTGGGTTGGTTATCATTTCTCTGAACACTTGGACTGAATATTCCAGACTTGCATAAAAAATATTGGCTGGCTCTTGGTTCAGTGCAATGGAGCGGGAAGGCCACGTGCTGTAATAACATGCCTGTGACAAGGAAGCAACTCAGACTCCTCTGGTAAATCCCTAGAGATGCAGCTGCTGAAAGGGAGTGATGGGTTAATGCCTTCAGACTTCTGCTTTCACTAACTTTGGCTGCAATCCTAAAGACACTTTCCTGAGAGTAAGATCAGTCGAACACAATGGGGCTTACTTCTGAGTAGACATGGTTAGGATTGTGTTCTTTGTCTCACCGACAGAGACAGGTTGTTTGCTTCTTGATCTCTCTCTGGAAGGGGGAAGAGTTAGCACTGAACTGTACTGCTGCGGCAATTGCTTTAGTTGGAAAGGTCAGCCAGAAGCCAAGAGGCAGTGTGCAAAAAACACTTAGATTTCAGCCAGATCCCCAGGATTCAATGCACTATGCTGTCTGTCCCGTGCTTGCATGCAAAAAATGGGAAAACATTTTTTATAACTTGTTGGCCCTCAGAAATGTTAGTTTTAGAATACTTTGGATTTCAGATTTCCAGATGAGGGGTGTACCAGTGAAAGGAGAAAAGATAGAATTGGGTTGTTAATCAGATCAAATTGATATTTTTCTCAAATAAAGGGTTGCCCTGAACAATCTGGTTCCATATTTGTTTAAAAACAATTTTAAATGTTGTTTCAAAATTTTTATTAAAATGATGGATGATCAAAGCTTTGAAGGAGTTTTCTCCCTTCACTCACACACCTAATATCATATCTCTTCTAAACTGATCCTGCTGCAATACTTTTATGCATAATCTAAAAATCAAAATTGTTTTTTCTTCTGAACTATTGGGTTTGGGTTTTTTTGGAAATTTATGTAAATATAATTGAGTGATCAACTAAAACTTGCACAATTGCCAGTAATTTGAAGATTATATAAATCTGAATCTTTCTTTCTGTATTGTTCCTTTAGTGATTAATTACCCAACTGAGATTTGTATCTGGAAATTCAGAGTAATCAACTGTATAAAGTGTAATCTATAAAGCATTTGAAATTGAAGTTCAGCTCTTTTAAACTTCATAATTTTCATTTGAAGATGTTAGAATGTACTTTCCAGTTAGATCAAGGAGACTTACTGTACTAATGCTTGATTATAGCATTTGTATTTTTCATTGTAATATTTGTAGAAATCACCCAACTTTGAGAGAAAAATCTTTATAGAAAGAAATACTTTGTGATAATAATATTTGGATTGAAGTCCTGATGTTCTGACTTTCTGTGGATAGAAATTATAGTAGTGTATGTTTTTTATTCATATTTTTGGGAGTGATATGGAAAGTGATTGAGATGTCCAGAAGGTAGAAGGTGAATTTTTTCTCCTGCTATGGCTGCAATCCTAAATGCACTTTCCTGGGAGTAACAGCCATTAAACACATTGGGGCTTACTTCTGAGTGGACATGGATAGGATTGCACCTTAAGCCTTCCACTTGTTTTTAAATCACAGAATGCTCTAGTTTTAAGAATTGCCACATTCAGGGAACCATTCCCATATTGGGTGTTTTTTTTTTTGTTTTTTTGCTGAAGAACTCCTTTATACATGCCTTTGATTCTGGAAAAAGAATCACAACTATATAGCAAGTCACCCTGTTTCAGAGAGAGCCTTTACTGAAATGAGATCTTACCGAAGCCATCATAATCTTCCACTGGTTTTCTCCCTCTTGTTTTCTTTCAGGGCAATCTGATTAGGTACTTCTTTGCCACCCTTTGGAAAATCTGCTTGCCTCTCCATACCACCACAGGAATAGTGAAATGGATAAATTGTGCTGGCCTAAATTGGTTAGGATTGAGCCCTTTGTCTCTGTCTGGAGTCTTTTTTTCTTATATATGAAGGTGGCTTCTAAGATGTCAGAGGGAGATCAAGCAATGGGCAGGTGTTTGATATGGAGGATTTAGTAGCTGAATGAAAATTCTATTTGGTGCTTCCTTTTCTTCTGATCAGTGTGATTCTATGTATTATTCAGTGGTTTTCAGACTGTGATTCATGGCTACTCTAGAAGCCATGGAAACCAGTTATAGGAGCTGTTTAATATTAGTGAAAAATCTGCTGCCCTATATAATACAGCGGTAGCTTGGTTTATGAGCATAATTCATTCCGGGAGCATTGTTGTAATCCAAAACTCTTGTATATCAAAGTGAATTTTCCCATAAGAAGTAATGGAAACTCAAGATGATTTGTTCCACAACCCAAAATTATTCATATAAAAATGATTACTATACTGTATGTCGGGAATCAGGTCCTCCCCGAGCCCCCAACTGGCCCAAGGGGGATGGGGGAAGAGGATCCCCCACCAGATCCTGGACTTCTCGAGGGGCTTATCTCTTGCTGGTGGGCTCCTCTGGTTTCCTTCCACAACCCTCAGGATGCACTGGTGGGAGGGGAGAATTGCTTACTAGAGAATAAGGAATCGCCTGGCAGGGGAAGGTGACTGAGGTGAGCGCAAGCTGGGTGCACTCCGGGCTTGGGTGCTTAGAGTCCCTGCAGTCCAGGCAACCTGTAGGAGGGAGGCAGAGTGGCCTGAGGAGTGAGGGCCAGATGGAGAGAGCTCAGCCATTAGGCTGAGTAGCTGGAGTGTTTCAGCCCCTGGCTGCTCCACACGCGGGGCAGCCGGTCAGCCTCACAAGCTATCCATAGGCTAGGGAGCACATGAGGTGGCCAAAAAGAATGGGGATTGACAGGGTTATAGTTTGTGCCCCTGTTGGGCAGGGGTTCATTAGGGAGAAGTTCCAAGGGCAGAGGCAGCCCCATGGGATGGGACCCTGACACAAGGAAGGTATGGCTAGCGGGGGTGGAGGTCTTCAAGGATGTTAGAAGGGCTGGGAGGAGCCCTAAGGTTTGGCATGAGCCTTAAAAAGCAGCATGGCTGTGATGAGGGGGAGATGCCATACCAGATGATCCAAATCGGCAATGGGGTCTGTCAGTCTCCTGTCAGGCAGAGAGGAAGACCAGGGTGAAGCAAACCTCTCCCTCATGCTACTCTGAGGCTGCAGCTGCAAAGGGCAGTCCACTTGTGGTAGCAGGAGGACCAGCTAGAACCCCACACTGTAATATAATAAAAAAGGGGAAAAAAGCAAATTAACCTGCACTTACCCTACAATCCAGAGTAACTACGGGAGCATGTAAGAGACTTTTGCGTCGACATAGTTGTGGCACCACCTAGTGAAAACCTATAGAAAATTCATATTGCAATCCAGAGTAAATTGTTCTTACATCAGAGCAAGGACTCCCCATAGTTACTTTGGATTGTGTCTTTAGTCTCTCAGATCTCTCAGGCTGCAGTCTGCTCCCCTGACACAGGAGAGAGCTCCACTGATTATAATAGGGCTTACTTTAGAGTAGACATGCCTAGTCTCTCAAGCTCATTTCCATTGCACCCTCTACTTAGGAATGAGCCCCATTGACAGTAATAGGCTTCCTTCAGGGTAGACATGCATAGGCTGGTCTTTCAGAAGAATCAGAGTGGGTGCTGGCAAAGCACCAAAACCGGCCGTATTCTGAATGGACTATTTTTTGCTTGTTTATCAAGACATTGCTTGTATATCAAGTCAATGTTTATTAGAAAAGTTTGCTTGTGTTGCAAAACACTCTCAATCCAATTTACTCTAAATCCAAGGTCTTACTGTATATAGGATTGTCACTTAATGAGGAGCCTTAGCCCATGGTGCTGCAAGGCAAGGGAGCTGCCAGTCAGAGAATCTCGGAAAACACTAATGTCAGGGAAATGTAATGTCTGTTCCCAGGACCATTCTCCCTTTTGACAGCTCAATCAAGCTATCTCAAACTCTTCCCCTTCTCCATGTACGTATTAGGGTTCTCTGATTCGACACTTGAAATTATAATTTTATGTTTCCTTTGGAACTCTTGTATCTGTCTTTCGGAATTTTTCTTCTGGAATTTTTCTTCATGGTACTTTCATAAGGTCAACTCTGCCTTTCCTGTGACTTTGGTGCAAAATTGGGAATCACAGGTCTAAATGTATAATACAATTTTTTATGGATAACTACTGGATCCCTAGCACATTTTAAAAAAAAATTATCTAGGAACATCACTACTTTACCTGTGAGTTTCATGCTCATTGCGACACAAACTTATGGCAAGACCAGCAGAAACCTTTAGAAATCATCAAGCTCATTTGGTCCTAGAATGAACAGTATGAATATAGTACTCTGTAATGTTTTTATTACTTTTCAGAATTACATGAAAGTTATAAGGATGAAAGTCCTTCATAAAGGGACAAAATCATTAGCTACTTTGATTAAATTTAGCTGGCTATGTTCCATTATAGAGGACTCTCATCCCTGTTAATTTCATCCACTTCTGAATAGTAATAAAAACATTGCAGTGAATTGAATTTTGCTCATAGAAGGAGAGACTTTTCAAATCAGATTTGAAATTAAACAACCAGCTAAGTCATAAAGCAAATTGTTGAAATGTGCCAAAATTTCAAGGAATTGAAGGAAAGGAATCAGGCCAAGAAATGAAGCAATATTTGAAATGAATGATATGTTTTCCTCCTTTTTGGTGTTTCAGTGAAGGATTTGCTTGGGAATGTTCTCAGTTGGCAGAAGGTGCTGGACCTGTCACTTAAACGAATTGTGATTGTCCTGCAAAGAAGGGAAACATCCAAGCTTAAGTTGCATGGGTAGTAGTGGCTTAGTGATTTTACCCTATCTTTCCGTCTGCCTTTATTGCTTGATGGTTTTCTAGCTTGTCTGGATGTTTGTTTTAAAAAACAGTCTGGATTGGAATGGTGGGAGCAGGAAAAACATTTGTGTGCAGAATGATATATCAAAAATTATATAGTATAGAACTCCACATCCCAATTCTATGCATGGGTCTACTCAGAAGTAAGACCTATTGTGTTCTATGAGATTTACTCCCAGGATGTAAAGATTTACTTTTCTGGGAGTAAATCTCATAGAACACAGTGGGTCTTACTTCTGAGCAGACCCACGCATAGGATTGGGCTGTGGAGTTCACTTGCACAGGAGATATGCTGAGGATGAAAATGCATGACTCAATTTATCCAGGGCAGCCACTGCTTGCAAAGCAACAGCTGACCTGGCTTCCCTGGAAGTCCAGCCCTGCCGCCTCCCCTGCAGTGTTGGATGGGTGGTGAATGTCACTGAGCCTGCCCCCACCAGCAGATGATGGATGAATCCAGAATTCATTTGAACAGATTCTAGGGCTTTATTGCTTGCCCTTTAGAATAATATTTTTGCCTACCTTTTGGAACAAGACTTACTATTTGAAATGTTCACCTGCTGCTTTTTGAAAATCTCCTACTTACCTGAATTTGTTTCTAATATTTTCAAATCATGCATACTGAATTTTACTGGTTGCATACATATATTCGTAAATACAGGTGGGATCGCTTATCAATGATTTAGTATCCACATATGATCAAGCTGCTAACCTAATAACATGCCTTTAATTGTTTATAAGAAAGACATAAGTTTGTTTTGGGGGGGAGGGGAGAAGAGGAAAGAAGCTTCCTTAACATTGCATGGCAATCTAGCAGGCAGTCTATGGAGCTCACAATTTATTATGGGGTGTGTGCGCTCTTTCATAGCTATGCTTGTATTCATGCACTTGTTTTAATATTATTAGTTGAGAAGTTGTAATATGTTCTAGCATTTTTATTTTGTACTTTTAAAATTTCAGAGTAATAGAAAGTTTTAAATGATCTTTTAGATACTAAAAATTTGAATACAGAACTAACCTAGTTTGCATAGCTTAACACTCTTACTTTGCGGAAGGAGAGATGATAGCCAATAAGGACTGTATTCTTTATCATCTCTTTTATTTCAAATTCAGTCACCTGCAGACCGGTGTAAGAAAATCCATGCTGGAGATGAAGTGATTCAAGTTAACCACCAAACTGTGGTATGTATAATTGAATTCTGTATCACTTGAAGATGAAAATCTGCTAGTTAATCAGCACATATTAAAATTTTGTTATGTTTATAATATGTAGTAGTTTTTATACAAGGAATTAAAGATCAACTCAATTTTGTTACTTTTAAGTATGCTTAAAAGAGAGAAGAAAAAATCAAGGTGCATAAGACTGGCTTCTTCATCTAAGTAGTGGCCATAGTCCTGTTTATCCATAGGCTATGCTAGGCTTCAAAGGGGGAGTCTAAACATTTAGCTTTGTGGTTATTCCAGGCAGTATTTGAACTTTTTGTGTCTTCAGTTAGGCCAAGATTTTTTTCAGTATACATATTAGCTATCTGTTTTTTAAAATCTGAATATAGACACTAATTTAGATACCTCACTGTGGTTAAAGCTGAATGATTTAGAAACCAACTAACAATTAGATATTATTCGTCATTGTGCCCATCACATTTATCCAAAATTACTAGTAAACAATTGGAGAGGCTCTGTAATGTAAAAAAAAAAAAACGGAAAATATTTTGCATAGTAATTGTTTCTTACTGGTGTGTATTGAGGAAGGTCATAGGAGATTTTTGCATACATTTTTTTGTTTGACTTTTCATGAGATGAAAGGAAACAAGTGGTGGCAGGGATATATTGTGCAAGGTGATGAATCCCTTGCTCCTGATTTCCCCAGTGTTGTTAGGTGTAGTGTTGCCAAAGTGGTTACCACTGCATCCAATGAAGCTAGAAAAGCTGCCAGTGGTTTTGTTTGGGGAAAGGGACTTATTCCCTTCCCTCTTGAAAATCCCCAGGCCCCACTGTGGAGGGCCGTTTGAACCTGCACCAGCTATTTTTGTCAGTGCAGCCTTGAGAAGGCCTGTGTCAAGTTTTGCAGCTTGACATGGTGATGAGATCCATCAGAGGAGGTTTCAGTCAGTCTCATCCTTGTTCCTGGCCAGACCTTCCCTGTACCCTCCTCCCCTGCCATCCCCCCTCCCCACCCTGGAACACTCTAATCCAAGAAGCTGCACCATTTGGCAGTGCTATTTACTGCTGGTGACTCCTCATGGTATCCTCCCAGTGCTGAGGCCAGTGCCAGTGAGGCCAGTGCTGAGGCCAGTGCCAACTGTTCCTGACTCAGAACGAGTACTCCCCTTTCTTTGAGATTCTGCAAATGTGCTTTGTGGTACATTTGCAGTTCTCAGAAATGGCAGCACACATGTACCATCAGCCTTGGGGAGAGTAGCATTTGACCGTAAAGATCTAGATAGGAAATGGAGTAAAATGAATTGTCCCTCCCAACTACTTCTGTGGAAATATGAACTGTGCTTGGGAGAGAGGGAGAAGGAGTGCATAATTCTAGTTGAGATAAAGGTGAGGAGCAGGTTTGTATTATGGTTATCAAGTGTTAAACAGGAATAGCTTTATGTAAAATGTGCGCTGCCTAATCTTACTCTAAGTAACTCCCAGTCAGCCCTATGGGGCTACTCCGACTTCCATAAACTATTTAGTTTATGTAGCATAGCCTATGTAGGGCTAACTAGACAGAGAAGGGGGTTAGGATATGATGGAAAATGTCTTTGCCAGTCCTACTCACTTCCATACTTGATCTGCCCCATTGAAGCTTCTTCTCCCTCAAAATGCTCTCCCCTCTTGTCATCTTTCCTAAAGCAGGCCTCCGTCAGTCTTAAAAGACTATGGTATCATGCTCAGTACTGCATATGCTGCACACGAAGCATGAAAGCCTGGGTTAAATTGTTATGGAGGATAGGCTGTTACCCAAGCAGCAAATCCCCCCTCTCCACGCCACTGTATTAGTCCAATGGAAAGGCAGAGCCAATACGATTGGATCCAGCTGGCGTTGCAGAGCTGGGCTAAGGACAGGAGCTCACTCTGTCTTGTGGTGCCAACCCGGGTCTCGAACCCTGGCCTGCTGGTTAACAGGCACAGTGACTTAACCACTTGCACCACCCATAGCTCTACTTATCCTTTTGTTTTAATTGTTTTTATTAATTGTACTATTTATGTTTTTAATTATGTTTTATGTTAGCCACTTTGAGTCGGGCTACTGGCCCAAGAAAGGCGGAATATAAATTTTTAAAATAAATAAATAAATTATCCTGACAGCTAGGAGCTCCAAATGTGGAAGGGAAGTACTGCCTGCTGTTCCAGTGCTGCTTACTTGTGTGGTGTGATCTCTTATGGCAAATTGCAGTACTTTTGGCCAAAGATGCAGTTAGGATTGTGCTCTGAGAGTTAGATTATTGGATTGTGCTCTGAGAGTTGGATTCCTTGAATAATCCAATAATGCGAGATCAGATAATCTTATGTTGCAGATAGAGCCTGAATTTTTCTCTAGATATTTGTTACCATTTTGCTTCTGAGGATATTGAGGTGGCTTTAGTCTGTATGGCAAAGTATTTTTCATATTAAAATCAAGATGGAATTTAAATAGAAATACATGAAGGGAACAGTATGTAACTTGAATTCCAAAACAGATTTCGATATGTTACCTATATTCATAATACAAGTACTTCTGTGTTTTTCTAAGTCAGGCAGAAACTTTATGGAAAATTGTATGGGAAAGTAATTAAACACAATTTCTCTCAGTGCCACTGCGTTGATTAAAAATGCTTATTAGTGCGTCTGTATTAAAAGTATGCACATCTTTAAAATTTTGCAAGATCTAGTTAAAAATATCTCACAGTCTGTATATTTGTCCGTGGGCTTTTGGGGAAATTAGTCATAGATTATTAGTTGTGCCTACTGTATTTGTTTTATCTTCTTAAATTTGAAAGGATTCAAGGATTGCCTTCTTTCTAGAGCTATCACAGATCATGACTAATACAAGCAGAAGTATGAGAACTGCTATTACATTCTTCTGATTATTGCACTGGCACTTTTGGAAGAAAGTAGCAATTATTTTTATTCTGCTCATGATTCTATGACTTCACTCTATAACATATAGGTTTTAAAAAGTGAGTATAGATTTTGCGTCCTTATTTGTGGGGTCTGTTCCCAGACCCAGATAGTGGTCACCCTGATTGATGGAAGGCAGAGAGATTACTATAGGGGCAGCAGGGATAAAGCATTCTAGGGTAGGAGGAAGGGGGGAAAGACAGGGAGGAGATGCGGAGGGAAGTGAAAGGGGAATGGTACCCTGACTCTGACTGAAAAATGTCCACGTGGTGCCTTCTGGTGCTACACAAATATCCTGACACAAATATCCACTCAGAAGAAGGGAATAAATGCCTTCTTCTCCCAAGTAGCTACCAGCAGTAACCTGCAGCGTCAGTTTACCGCAGTAGTCCTGGCACCAAATTGGCTTTATGATTGGGCTGACTGAATGCAATCTTATCCATGTTTTCTCAGAAGCCCACAGACTTCAAGGGGGCTTACTCTCATATAAGTAGATGCAGGATTTCAGCTGTGATCACCTACCTTGAGCATATGGTGAATATATTGCCTTTATTAAAGATAGTGTAGTATGGTGTTCCTGGTCACAGATTTTTTTAAAGTTGCTTCTCATATATTTCTATGATATATTTCTTGGACGTGCACCCAAGATCTAGGTATGTAACAGGCTCAGCTCAGGCAGCAGAACATAGCAGAATGCCAAGATCAGTTGGGTGTTCCCAGGAAAGGAAGAGACAAGGACAAAAGTTTTACCACCAAGAGTCTATTTACATAATATTTACAGAGATAGTCTAGCAGCAACACAGCATAGCAAAACATCCACAATTCAGCTCTCCACAACCACCAACTCCACCAATACAGATTTCTTGAGCAACTCACACAGTGACTCACAGTGGTAGGCTATATATCTCCACTGGCCAATCAGAGACAGGTTCCCTCATAGTCTCATGACTGTTTTATGATTAAGTATAACAGGTATCAGCAAATCTCATGATGTATCTAAATTGCATTTACTTAGGCTGCAATCCTAATCTCCACTTAGGCCAGCATAAGCACTGGCACAAGTCCTTTGCTGAACTGTGGTTACCCCACTCCTAGGGGCATTTGGCCAGCACACAGGCATATGCCAACCTCCTCACACCACCAAAGGAAGATATGTTGGGTGAGTTAGGCCAGCCTAAAAATTGGTTAGGATTGTGCCTTTACATTATGACTCAGCACTTTACCTTAAAGGCTGTGGTGGCACAAGTGGTTAAGACACTGTCTGTTAACCAGCAGGCCAGGGTTTGAGACCTGGGTCCTACAAGACAAGGTGAATTCCCATCCTTAGCCCAGCTACTGCCAACCTAGCAGTTCGAAAGCATGCAAATACAAGTACAGTGATACCTCACATAACAAGTTTAATTCATTCCGGTAACAAGTTTAATTTGTTATTACAAGAAAAGAAGTTAAGGACATGCTGAAGGATTTTGGGACAGATGAATGAAATTGTCTAACACAGGGATTTTGGAGCATATCCTGGGATTCTCTTTTGAGAATCTGGCTACAATCCAGAGTTACTATGGGACCTTTTACTCTGACGTAGTTACAGTGCCATCTAAATGTGCCAC
Organism: Cryptoblepharus egeriae; assembly: GCA_030015325.1. Classification (NCBI taxonomy): domain Eukaryota; kingdom Metazoa; phylum Chordata; class Lepidosauria; order Squamata; family Scincidae; genus Cryptoblepharus; species Cryptoblepharus egeriae. The sequence continues at coordinate 37,727,187 of JAREYC010000005.1, forward strand.
ATTGTATATGGTAAATGTATAGAGCTAGAGTAAGTGCCTCTTACGTCTTCCCATAGTTACTCTGGATTGTAGACTCTGACTGGAACCGCCCTCCCAGAGCTGATGTCCTTATCCTGGAAGTGATGTAATGGCCACAATTGGCATCAAACAGGAAGCGACATTGCTGAGATGCCAGAATTCCTCCATTTCTACTTGAAACAAGTCCCATTGTGTTAAATGAGACTTACTCCAGGGGAAGTATGTTTTGCAGACTGACTTTCATTTGGGGGGGGGGATGGGCGCTACCATCTAGGAATCTGGCACTGTGGTGCCCAATTCCCAAGGCAACCATATTTGTGTTTTTCAAAGCTCTAAAGTCCTTTGTTGTGCATAACTCACTTTGAACAGTTCCTCAGGAGAAGGCACAGTGGAAGTTCTTGAATCTCCAATACCTTGTCTGCTTCCATTAACTCCAGGCATCTCCTGGGCTTTTGAATCCAAGGTGTCAGCCCTTACTTCTCCAAAAGGAGGCTTGAATTTAGTCACAACTGTAGGCCAAGGCACCTAGTCAGAAGCTCCTGCTTTTGGACTCACTCCTCCTATATCCAGGAGGGATGCAGTGATCCTGCTGGGTACTGGCGAAAGGCCAGGATATATCGCAAATACCTCAGTCTCATGAAGGTTATCTGATAGCTAAGTTTGTTTATCACAGGGAACCTCTTCTTGAACACTATTCAAGACTCCAGCTTCTTGATATTCTTCTAATGCTCCTTTATGCATCCTTTGCTGTATAGTGCTCCTTCCGCTGCTGAACCTCCAGCATCAACTGCTGACGTCGTGTTAGCTGGTACCCCAGAGAGGTGTAGCCCATCCATACATTATCTAAGACAGCATAATGTAGAGGCTCCTTTATGGGTAGACCACAAGATGATCTTTCAGTCTCCCCAGCTAAAACAGGAGTCCTTCCTAACAGGGCAAACGTTTCACAGTTCTCATCTCCAAGTAGAACCTGGTTGGCACCTCCAGCCAGCTCCTCTGTTCTTCCAATAACAGAAAGCTCAGGCAATCCCAATAACAAATCCTCCAGGGTTTCCATTCCAGCTAAAACTACTCTGATACCCGTACTAACAAAATAACAAACACTTACTGTGCTTGGAAACTTATCAATGCCAGTCAGTAACAATTTTAATTAAAATTTCCAATATATTATTGTACGCTGCCACCAGGGTGACCAGATGACTGGAAAAACCTGGATTTGTCCAGATTTTTAGCCTCCTGTCTGGGTGTCCTACATTTTGGCATCATTGTCCTACATTCTGGCTTCATTTTGAAACTTCATGATAGTGCACAGTACCCCAACATGCCACATGTCGTTGGATTCGTATTGAAGAGCAGAATCCAGTGGAAAAATCAGTTTTCAGATATCTCCTTCCTATCAAACGTTAGGGTCAAAAAACCAAAAATCAAAACTAAAAAATACATTTTTTGGCAATATTTTTCAGCAGGTAGAAATTTTGGCCTGGGATTAGGAATTTTGGCCTTGGGGTTCAGGAATTTTGGGTTTGGCATCTGGTCACCCTGGCTGTCACCATGTTACAAAACAAGGGGGGAAACCTTACCTTAAACATTAATAAGCCCCCCTTAATAATAGCCCCTTAACTTAGGAACCTCTAAACAAAGAATTAGTGAGGAGGTACTCTGGGTCCCTAATATCTTGGGAATAAGGAAAACAAATACTTGAATTGCAAGAAAAGGAATTATCTTTATTTCAACTGACTACTCCCCCCAAATATGTGCTTGCAAGCACTCATTAGACAGAGACCAAGAACAGTACAAGAAAAATAAGAAAGAAGTCTCACTTAAACCTCTTACCGACAGCAATTCACCTTGAGCCTTAACTGACTTCGACTCTCCAACTCCTCCCAGAATTCTTAAAGGGACTCTCTTTCCTCCCCAGGTGTAAATAATCACTCCAGAATATTGCCTTAATTACTGTCACCCTGACTTATACGTTCTTTTCCAGTAACAATCTATATAACAAGCTAAAATTTCTCTAGGATTCTGCCTCACATAACAAGTGTTGCTTCACTTAACAAGCACACTTGTTGGCAGTTGGGGCAGATGCACTGGCCGGCAGCCCTTTTAAAAAGCATCAGAGCGCCTAGCGTGCCTGCACATAATGAAAGCAACACTTCCGCACTGTTCCTCCTGTGGCCGGGCGTCTGCTGGGCAGAGGGAGAGAAGAGCAGTGGAGAAGAGGGGAGCAGGGGAGAGAGAGGCTCAGAATGAAGAGAAGGAGAAAGAGGGGAGCTTTGAAAGTGTCTTTGATTGCAGCCTCCTAACTATGTCTACCCAGAAGTTAGCCCCATTGTGTTAAATGGGGCTTATTCCCAAGAAAGTTTCTTTAGGATTGCAGCCTAAGTAGACTTCATGGGATCATGCACATTGAATGCATGTTTTGAATTCAATTCCAATGTTTTGTCATCATTTTTACATCCAGTTAATATTTTTATTTTTGGGGGTTGTAGAACTAATTGTCTGAGTTTCCATTATTTCCTATGGGAAAATCCACTTCACATAAAGAGCGTTTCACATAACAAGCATGCTTCCAGAACAAATAAAATTTATTATGTGAGGCACCACTGTACATATTTTAGCTTTTATTTTGTCATGCCATACATTTTTTCTTGGATGTCCTACATTTTGGGAGTCCATTTTTTGGTTATGATATATAGGGCGCAATCCACAGTAACTACGGGGAGTCCTTGCTCCGGTGTAAGAACACTTTGCTCTGGATTGAAATATGAATTTCCCATAGGTTTTCACTAGGTGGTACAGTAACCATGGGTGTACATAATGCCTCTTACGTGCTCCCGTAGTTACTCTGGATTGTAGGGATAGTCACCTTACCTGTGCCAGTTTCCAAGATGGCAGCGGACAGCTTCTGCTAACCACTTAGAATGAAGTTGTGTGTCCCAGTTTGAGAACCAGTGATTCAACAACTACAGGGTGCAACCTAGTCTGTTTACTAGTCTGACCCAGAAGCCAGCTGGGGAGTTTGTTAAATTTGTGTTTATTTTTAAAAATCAATTAAGGACTGTTTACATTTCATTTTATCAGTGTCTTTGACATTTCTTGTTTTGACTTTATAAAAATATACTAGCAAAAACATACCTGTGTTGTGGGATTAAAATTCCCCCCTACACCATCCCTCACTGCGCATCAACCCCCCCATGCACATCAACCCTCCATGCGCATCCACCTGGATGTGTAACATCCCCCATGTTCATCCACCCGATGTGCATCATCTCCCCATGTGCAACATCCCTCTTGCACATTGGACCCCCATGCGCATCAGTCCCCCGGCACATCTCCCCAGGTGCATCAACCCCCCCATGCGCATCGACCCTTCCCATGCAAATCATCCCCCATGTGCATCAACCCCCCATGCGCAGCATCCTCCTCAGCGCAACCCCTCCCTCCAAACAACATCCCCCCGCCAGTTCACCAGGCATTGAGCACCAAATTGGCTGGATGTTGGTCAGTCTCCCATTTTAAGTATTGGACAAAAACACGTTGACCCCTTTCAGCCCCTTATGGGTTGAAATTTTATGGTTCTATAGTTCCCAAATATAGTCAGTGAATCAGTGAGTCAGTGAATGACTTTTCATTTTTATATACTTTATATAGATAAATAGGTGGGTGAGTAGATAGGCTTGGCTTGATTTTTTTTTTTAGTTTGCAAGCTTTTTCATTTGAAGGATAAACTTAAGCAAATATTTTCAATTCTAGCTTTATTAATTGCTATATCGAATTGTGCCATACTGTACCATAAATTCTATAAACAAAAACAAAGTGTGAATGGAGGAAAAAAACCAGATCAAAGGTCAGAGTTGGGAGATTTTTTTTTTCTTTTCCTTGACAGAGCTTAGAAGAGAGGAGCAATAATTTTGAAATGTTGTTTGCATGGTAGGAGAATCTTTATTAAGCAGATGCCCAAAATCTTGAGTATCTTGATCCTACACATGGTTGGTTATTCAGAATAATAATGAAATCTCAATACAGTGGCACCTCATGTAACAAACGCATCACGTTAAGTATGTTCCACGTAACAACAAAAATTTCTCTAGGATTCTGCTTCACGTAACAAACTTCGCTTCACATAACAAAAACACTCACTGGCAGTTGGGGCAGATGCGCTGGCTGGCAGCCCTTTTAAAAAGCATCAGGGCTGCCTAGCGCACCTGCCCATAGCGAAAGCAACACCTCCGCGCTGTTCCTCCTGTGGCCAGGCATCCACTGGGCAGAGGGAGAGAAGAGCAGTGGAGAAGAGGGAAGCAGCTCAGGGCTAGCCGGAAGGGAGCAGGGGAGAGAGAGGCTCAGGATGAAGAGAAGGAGAAATTGAGGAGACACTTTGAAAGTGTCTTGGATTGCAGCCTCCTAACCATGTTAAATGGGGCTTACTTCCATGTTTAACTCCCATGTTAAATGTTTAACTCCCATGTTAAATGGGACTTACTCCCAGGAAAGTGTCTTAAGGATTGCAGTCAAAGTAAACTTCATAGGATCATGCACATTGAATGCATGTTTTGAATTCAATTCCAATGTTTTGTCATCATTTTTACATCCAGTTAATATTTTTATATGAATATTTTTGGGTTCTGGAACCAATTGTCTGAATTTCCATTATTTCCTATGGGAAAATCTGCTTCACGTAAAGAACGTTTCATGTAACAAACATGACTCCGGAACGATTTAAATTTGTTACCTGAGGCGCCACTGTAAATTCGTTGGAGCTTATTCCCATGTAAATATACACTGGATTGCAACAGCAAATGGGAATTCCTTACCAGGATTAGATTGCCCTTTATAAAAGTGGAACACAGTTCTGCTGTAGTTAATGGCCAAAAGGAGGTCTTTTTGGGTCCACTAGAAGAGAGTACCAGAAATTTTGCCAGCTATCTTTGGCAGTGACTGTAATGGTGAGGTGGGCAGGGGGAAAAATGGGGGAATTTCTGGTGGGGAGGGAGGCAGGCAGGCAGGAGACAGAATAAGAGAGATGGTAGATCTTAGGGTCATAATAACAATCCAGCTCTAATCCACCAGAAGGCCTGTTACGAAGTCTCTCAAGCATACACTGGCAAAATAGCTAGTGCAGACTTGAGAAGCCCCATTGCATGATATGGGACTCCCCTGAACTAAAATCCAGAGATTAATTTTACAGGCCATAGTATAACAATTGTTGCAATTATTTTGATATTCCTTGAGGGGCTTTAGACTTGAATTTTTCAAACTGCATTCCAGTCAAGGTGTCAAACTTCCACACTGCATGCCTCTCAAGGTTTGAGATGATAGGATTTTCCAAAGCGTCTTCTGATGTATTATAGGTTTCTGATGTTATTTTTTTTAAAGTAAAATTCTTGGCTAGGTGTGCACATGCTGCTATGAGGTATATAGTAATGGCTAGACAATATCCAAAGAGTTACTTAGATGCTTAGAAGTGCTTGCACTACCTTATTGGGATTTTTATCTCCGCCCCACCCAATTTCAACAATTAGCTCACTCTCCAGGTTGCAAACTAATAATGAAACTTCCCCTTTTACAAAAGCTATGTGGCATATGAATATAAGAAGAGCCCTGCTGGATCAGACAATAGATTAGGATTAGACCCATCTATTTTGATCAGGATTATGCCCAACTTGTTCAGAGTCCTGTATCTCATAGTGGCCCACCAGATTCTTCAGGAGAGCGCAAAGGACAGGAAGAGACCTGCATCCTGGTGCCATTACTTTGCATCTGGCATGCCTCATCGGGGCAGGGGGGGTTACATTCAGGAGAAACATCAGCCCCCTTTGGCCTATGGAATTAAATTCTTGGCCATTGTCACTTAGATTGTGACTATATCATTTTTAAACCAGGCACATTAGTAGCTCTCAAAATATTTTTCTATGAAGTCATCAATTTGAAGACCTCTACAGAAATTCTTAATAATATAATCAGAAGACCCTGACTCAAGGCTGGGATCCTAAGTAAAATTACTTGGAAATAAAAGTAACCCATAATATTTATTTCCAAATAAAGAAGTTTAGGACTGGAATATTAAGTGCATAAATCAAAGTGGGTGGATTGTACAAGATTTTTTAATTTATTTTTGAGCACTCAGATAGCCCATAGAATATTGAAGTTGTCAGTACCTTAATTCTAAGTTATAATGATACATTTAAGGCTCTTCCTACTCCATGAATTTTTTCACATCATGCCTAAGAGGAGGATTTGGCAGCTGTGGTTCTCTTCTCCCTAAACTTCTGTGTCTCTGTCATTCCAGGCTCTGCCTCTTACCAACTGTAACGTGAGTAATGCATCCTGAGTCAGAGGTAACACCCACGTACTGCTTGGCAGAGTCAAACATTTGGGTCAGTAAAGCTTATAGCGTAAGAGGACCTTTTGCTATTAGCATATATTCACAAAATTACTTTTTTAAAGTTGTAAATTAAGTTTGAGTTCTTTTTAAAATTAGCTGCTTTAGTAGAAAATGAATGAAAAACATAAAAGTAGGAGCCTTACTGATATGCAGGCTTGAGGAAGTACATCAAGGCTGAATTATAAAAAAAGTGTACCTTCAATAATACATCCTCCAGCACTGCTTTGGGGGATGTGACTCAAAGGATGGGAGTAAATGCATATTAAGGATTCTGTTTTCAGAATCTCTAAAGCCATTTAAAAGGCTTACTTTTATATTACTAAAGAGCACATAAGGTAATAAACCATGTGAATTGCATCTTATTGTTGCCTTCGTAATTATCAATTTACTCTTTTATCGAACATGCTAAATTTTGTACCGCATCTTAAAATATAATTCTTAAATTGGTATCAGTGCAGTACGTGCACGCTTTCAGAAGTGTAATAAAATTCATGCTTTCCTTGATAAAAGATAGAAAGGAATTAGTTATCTTAACATTATATTCCCCTTATGTATAACTACCAAAGGTATTTGCCTGTATAACCAACTGTTGATCATACACATGTGTAGAATAAATAGTATACATTAAAAAATAATGTATACTAAGTAATAGTATAACTGGCTAAGTAATAATGTAGGTATAACTGAAGACAAAATGAAGGAGTTAGATAAAAGTTAATATTTTGCTAAGCAAAACCTAGAAATGCTACCAGTCGCTAAAGGCTTTATTTTACACAGATTTATTTTTAGTTATTTCTGGTTCCTTGACACTAAAAAAATTTGATAAGTTTTCTCAACATGGGAAGAGGGTTGAGATTTGGCACATGCTGTTGCCAATCTGGATGCTCTCCCCGGGCTGAGCTGTCCACCTCCTTGTTTTGCATACCACTCCTTTCCATTCACCCCTTCCCATTCAGTTCCTTCTCTGTATCCATCCAAACCCCTACATGGGTTTACCTGCTCCTTCAAGTCTTTGAGGGTGCAATCCTAAATAATTTAGGCTTGCAGAACTTGCCCACCTCCCCATTCCCAGAGTGGCATGGGGAAGCTGATACATATCTTTGCACTGGCTTAACCTCCTCAGAAGTGGTACAGAAGTGCCTTTTGGCACCTTGCAACACCCACAGGCCTGCTCAGGACTTGTGCTAGACTAACCAGGGATTAAAGATTATGTTGTGAGACCGCTAGTGCATGTGAGGCAACTGTACTTCCCTGCCAGTAGGCCTTGCAACATATATTGGCAGCAGCAGCATTCCATAATTCAGCCTCTGCCAGCCAGGGTGAACAGATGCCAAACCCAAAATTCCTACCCCCCCCCCCCCAGCAAAAAATTCCTACCTACTCAAAAAAATTGCCAAAATGCATTTTTAAATATTTTTTGTTTTTCGGGTTTCTGGCCATAACTTTTGATAGGAAGGAGATCACTTAAAATCGATTTTTGTAGTGGATTCTGCTCTTCAATATGAATCCAACAACATATGACAAGATGTTGTTCTGTGCACCATTCCAAAATTCAAAAATGAAGCCAAAGTGTAGGACACCTAGACAGGAGGCTAAAAATCCAGACAAATCTGGGTTTTTTTCAGTCATATGGTCACCATACTGCCAGCACAATGTTAGGAATGTAGAGGAAGGAGTAATATTGCACCATTAATCTTATGGGAAATTGATTTGCATTGTGGATAATAATGGAATTGGCCAACGGGATAAAGAATTGTTTTTCTAGCCTTCTAGTAAGTACTGAAGACTTCCTTGTCCCATCTGGCCTTCCTTCTTAGTTTGAGTTTTTCTGGTTCTATTTTGTTTTCAATTTTTTTATTGTACTGCTCTTTATTAATTTTATTATTACACATTATATTTTATTATTTTGATATTTTACTGCTATTTTTTCTATTTTTATACTACCTTTAGTCTTTCATGTACTTGGTGGGAAAGGTGGGATCCAAATCATTTAAATAAAATACAGACATCCCCTGATATCCATGAGGATCTGTTCCAGACCCCCTTGCCCTGGTAGATACTGGGGGTCTGTAGGTACCATAGATACCCCCATCTCTCACAGACCCCAATGTAGCCAATGTACCATTTAAAACAGTGAGTAAAAATTATTTAAAAATTTAAAAATTGAGTAAATTTTTGCCCTAGCTAAGTGTTTATAATGATCTGATGGGCACAAGGGGGTGGGGCAACTCTCCGTTCTTTGTGATCCTCTGTGCACCCTATAAGCTCCTTTATGCAGCACTGAGAAAGAATGAAATGGCAGGAGATCTTCTTATTGACCTCAATGGTGTTTGCTGTAACCATTCAAGCTGCATTGTTCTCCTTAAGCATGTGGAATGGTCAAAGATAACTCAGGTTATAAGGAGGACTTCACTGTTGTGCATTCCTTCCTCCTTGCTACAAACAGTCTGTTTATACAAGAATGTATACTGGAAACATTTTTAAAGTAGTTTAAAGGATGCATGGGGAGGAGGCAGCAATGTTGCTCATCCCCTTTCATGCCCATTAAATAATTTTTAAAGGTAACTGGCACAGAAATCTGCTTATTTAACTCATTTCTGCCCCATCCACAGGTACACATTTAATCAATATATAATGTTGCATATATCAATGGCTTAAGCAAACTGATTTTTTACCTTGATAAATTTTAAAAAATGATTTAATGGGCTTCAGAGAGTGAGTCCTCATGGTTTCTCAAACATGGGAATGCCATGGGAATGTTGTGTAATTGGGATAACCCTTAGTTAAGTATTTTTCGTTTACATGAATTTTATTTAAAAATATTGAGCACTTCTAGGTTTGTTTTAATCTGCACAACGCATAGGCAGTTAAAACATTCAGAGTAGAGGACAAGAGCACGTTACAGGAGGTTTTGGTTCAAGAGACTCTTGTAAAAACCCAGGTGGGGTGCTTTGTATTTCATGAATTCCAGGAGTTTAGAATGCCTGCTGAACCTGCAAATGTTGGTTTACAAAAGGGCATTTTCTGTTACTAGCCCCCACCACTTCCAATATGGCATGATAATGGTTAAGACAGGATGGGTTTCCAGCAAAAAGTTAGATGGAATGTCTACTTTTTTTCAGGCAGTTCTCCACTTCAGGGCTGCATCTGACTTTGACTTTTACATGATAGTACTGGGTATAGTATTGGATACTATAATACTGGATAGTACTGGGTGTAGTAGTGATGAGCTGTAAAAAAAGCGGGCCTCCGTCAGTCTCGAGAGACTATGGTATCATAGTCGGCGCTGCATCATAGTCGGCGCTGCTCGGCGCTGCATATTCTGCATGCAAAGCATGAAAGCCTGGTTTAGATTGTTATGGAGGATAAGCTGTTACCCAAGCAGCAAATCCCCCCTCTCCACGCCACTGAATTAGTCCAATGGAAAGGCAGAGCCAATACGATTGGATCCAGCTGGCGTCGCAGAGCTAGGCTAAGGACAGGAACTCACCCTGTCTTATGGGGCCGACCCAGGTCTCGAACCCTGGCCTGCTTGTTAACAGGCACAGTGTCTTAACCACTTGTGCCACCCACAGGCGGTGATGAGTTGTAATGGCTCAGTGATTAAGTGTCAACCAGCAGGCCAGGGTTCGAGACTCAGATGCTACAAGATGGAGTGAGCTCCTTTGCCCAGCTCCTACCAACCTAGCAGTTTCAACATACCAGTTCAAAAGCATGGAAATGCAAGTAGATAAATAGGTACCACTTTGGTGGGAAGCTAACAGCGTTCTGTGAGCAGGCCACATGACCACGGAGGCATCTTCAGACAAAACTCGTTCTTTGGCTAAGAAACAGGATGAGCACTACTCTCTATAGTCGGTCCTGACTACCAGGGTAGCGTGTGACACATTTACCTTTACTGGACATCTAGGAAATAAAACATACAGCCCAATCCTCCCTCATTCCTTTTTCCTCTTGAGCTAGTATTAGTTACAGGTTTGGATCAGTTCCAAGGAGACCCATTGCAAAGGCTTATGAAGGGGTCAGTGGATTTAAAGCCCCTTTTACCTCTTAAGCCTCCTGATATACTCCTGCTGGATATAGCATGTTCTTTTTCAGTGTAGCGGCATCACTCTGGGGAGGGGACTGGCCTCTTGGAAGGCTAGAATGTAGAACCTTTATTTTGCTCTATATTAGCTCTATCAGGAACTTAGAGTATGGAAACAAATGCATTAAGATACTGAGGTGTGTTGTTGTTAACTATTTAGGATAATAGTTAATACAAAATTGTGTTTTGAAAAATAGTTTTTATAAGATTTACAGCGCAATCCAAACTTCCCACTTGGTCCAACACAAGTTGCTTATGCTGGCCCAGGGTGTTGTAAACATGCCATAAAGCATGTCTGCAATACCTGAAGAGCAGGGAAGGTTGTCACATGAAGGTGGGCTCCAAAGGTCAGTGAGTTGCACTGGCCAATCTGGGCTTGAATTTGGAAAGAGGGGCGGAGAGGAGGCAGATAAGTGAAACAGGCCAGGGGCATTCCCAGGGCCAGGCAGAGACTGGGAAGAAGGACTGGGACCTGGCAATTGGAACCAAGCTAGTCTGTTGAGATCTGCACCACCTCCTGTGGTGTAGTAAGGTTTAGTAAGATCTGAGTAAACCCATTGAGGTTGCTGCTGCTGTGTTACCTACGGTAAGGTATAAGGTTTTCCTGTGCCCTGTGGTAACACAGCTGCTGACTCAAACTTGTGCTGGATACAGCAGAGGCCAACTGGTCTGCTTGTTCCAGCTCTTCACTTAAAAGTTAATATGAAACCCCAACCACATACCACTCACAAATTACCACTTCTGCCTAGGCTAATACTTTTCAGTATTTTTCAGTGCAATAAATAGGATGTTTGGTCACTAAGTGCACAATCCAAAGTAATTATGGGAGCACATAAGAGACTTTACGTGAACCTGTAGCTACTGCACCACCTAGTGAAAACGTATGGAAAATTCATATTACAATCCAGAGTAACTTCTTCTTACTCCAGAGCAAGGACTCCCCATAGTTACTCTGGATTTCACCCTTAGTGGAAGAAGTTTCATTGTATGTGTTGTGTGCCTACGTTTTGTGTACCAAATACAGTGTTTTAGCACCAAATCGGAAGTCTGGGAAGCCTCTTTAAAAAAGACGGGTCCTTTTTGACTGGAGGTTACTTAGGCACAAAAAGTTCACCCTGGTGGAGTTAGCATGCTGCCATCCCAGCAGTCTTCATATCTGGTGTGGAAATTAGGGGACAACGGGGAAATAATTATAGTCAAGCATCTCAGCATTTGTGTTCTTTAGGGGTCAGAAAAGCATCCAGTGCATATCAGCCTTTTTCAGAACCTCAGTGAGAACTGTTGTCTATTAGCCATTATTAGCCACTTCAGGCTATAATATGCTGTAATTGAAAACATTTATTTTGACATATCTGACTAACGGTCCAATCCTAAACTGCCTGAGATGTCAGGAATACCACAGCATAAAAATAGCTGCTTTGATACCCCGACCTTCTGCAGGCTAGTGGTTCCTTGGGAGAAGGGGACTTTCATCCCCTTCCCCAAAGTAAGGGAAGTAGCCTTGCTATGGCACAAAATCATGGGTGTTAGTCTAGTGCGGGGAGGTCAGTTCAGGAACTGGCAGAGCTCCTTCCTTCACCATCAGGGTGACCAGATGCCCAAACCTCAAAAGGTGGACAAGGTCTTGGATTCCGCTCAGCCTGGCCTTTCCAGCCGGCAACGGCACATTTGCCTACTCACGAGTAAAGCCGCAATATTGGGCACTGTCACTTTCCCATAGAGCTCAATACATATTTTTTATTATTAGTTTTTTGGACATAACTTTTGATAGGAAGTAGATATTTCAAAACTGGTTTTTGTATTGGATTCTGCTCTTCAATACAACTCCATCTATTTATGACATGATGGGGTACTGCACACCCTTGCAGAGTTCCAAAATGAAGCAGAAATGGAGGACAATGAAGCCAAAATGGAGGACACCCAGATAGGAGACTTTAAAAGAGGACAAATTCGGAAATTTCAGGTCATATGATCACCCTGCTCACCATGCCACCTTCTCACTTCCCTTACACCTCTATTCAGTGCTCTATTGCGCGGTGGTTGGGCAACCACCGAATGGCAGAACATCAGCACTGGCAACTAAAGCAACACAACACAGCACCACTGACACACTGATGCTAGACCACTGACACACCACTAGGCTGGTGCTTTGGACGGCAAACATACTTTACAACACATACCAGCTGGACGGCACAGCAGTAAACCTTTAATATTGGGCTATAAGATGCCATAGTGAAGGTCATTCAAGGCTAGTATAATGTCATGATTTCTGGCTCTTGAGATGCATGCTTCAATACTGTATTTAAACACATACATCTAACTTGATTTTTGGAATAATTCACATTTCATACATTTATTTATTTATGGACAGTGAAAATTTTGAAAACATTTCATATGAATTGAAAAGCTATGAGGTATATAATAATAGTTCTAATAGTTTTTCTTATGCTTTTAAATACTTCTTTTTTCCTTTCATTTTCTTAATTTTGATAATTCTATACTTACAGTTAATCTTATAATGGCAACATACATGGAATAGTAAATGAAAGGGATAGTAGCATGCTTAGTTACAGAAAATAATGCATGAGATATGCAGCTAAACAATGTTAGTAATTTAAAATTATAGGCTAGTTGTCATTTCTTTTTCACTTTTAAGCCTTCTTTCTGGCTCCTTTGATGTTCGAGGGCTTAGCTATAATTAGTATAAAATTATTAAAAGATCACAAAAAATTAAAATAAGTGCCCCAGCAAGCTTAGCAACAGGATTGTATTTATAAGCTTAAATTCAAATAACCAATTGTAATGAATTCTGATCTTACTGATTTTTTGATGTAAACTGTTACTTTTAAAAAACTGAGCTTCTAAAATTTTGATAATTTTACTAATCATATTAAAAGGAGGAGATAACATTGTGAATATTGTACCTCAATTATATTGTAACAATTTTGCTGGTTACCAGGTGGGGTGGCAGTTGAAAAATTTGGTGAATGCACTACGAGAGGATCCGAGTGGTGTTATCTTAACTTTGAAAAAGCGACCTCAGAGCATGCTTACCTCAGCACCAGCTTTACTGAAAAATATGAGATGGAAGCCCCTTGCTCTGCAGGTAACAATGCTTAATCATAAATCATACACCATCATTTTAGCTGTAGATTATCTCAGTGCTGCTTTATCGTGCTTCATCTCAGCAGCATATGTAGATTCAATTTTGTATGCTTTGGAAAATGCTTTCTGTAATGATCTCTGGAAATTTATTCTGTTGGGAGTTCAATTGTCATTAAATCTCAAGCTTGTAAAATTAAGGCAGGCCAATGTTCCTTAAACAGGCCTATGTTCCTATGTTTGCAAGTTCCTCGTTCATAAAATTTCAGATATTCTGATCCAAGGAAATTAATAAAGTTTCTGTGCAGTGTGAAGCAGGAGAAAAAATATTATTAACGCTGATTCCTTAACAAAAATATGGTGGTTCAATCACATGCTTTTAAATTCTGGCTTTTCAAACTGACATTAATTTCTTGGGGTTTGGAGCAAGTGGTCCATGAGGGAGTGTGTAATGACAGTAGTGTGATCAAGTGCTGCTTGAAAAGAAACAAAGTCTAGGATTTCCGTTCCAGAAGCATGCACTCACATTATATTTCTTTCCATTTCAAGGCCTTCCCACCCACCAGAGATTTGGTAGTCACAGAGCAAGGTGGTGGTGTTAAAAGAAATCCAGTAGAAACTCAGTAAGTTAGGAATAGAAAGAAGGTGCTCAGTGCTGCTCCCTCGAGTAGAAATTATCTACCTTTAAAGCCTGTAATAGCAGCTTCTTCTTGTACTCTTCCTATATAACACAGACAGATACCTATTTGATATTATTTCTTCTCTTTATTGTATCCTGCCAAACACTGTGAGCAAAAAGCAGGTCCCTGCCACCTGCTCCAAGTTCCCGGTCAGTGTTCTCGTATAACTGTGCTCTCATTTGTATGAGAACTTTTGATTTCCACTTCCCTGAATAGACAGGGATAGATTTTGGTTATCAGAAGTTCTAAGGCATATACTACTGCATTCCCTATGTTAATGGGTAATAGTCTAGAAAACAAGTTTCAAAAAAAAGAGATTATGAGAGGCCAAAAGAAAAGCTAAAATAATATTTTAATATAAATTTATCCTAGTCCATAAATGTTCACAGGCAGCTATTTCTCAGTTTCTGAACAGATTATATGCACAGCCTAGAAGCCCAAAATAATGGGCTCTATTAAAGTCCTCCAAAATGGGAATCCCACATTCAGAGTTTTACAATAATTTCTTAGGCCCATATCTGTTCAGCTGAGCACTTTAGCATGCTCTTATCCCACATATCTATGGTACATAATTTGGTTTAGTCAAGATTCCTTAATATTTTACAGTATTTCATCTTTGTATCAAAAAATGTATCAAGATTGGTCTGGCTCTTCAACGTTTATAATATATGTTCATTTGTAAAATTCTATTCTTGAAACATTGTTGTGACAAATTAGTACTACATATTTCAATAAAGTTATTAGGGAATTGAATAATGTAAAGGCTGCTAAAATGATAAAATATGTTACTGTTATACAAATTGAAATTACCCTAATTCTGTTATTTACATGTATTTTTAAATGTCTGCAGGGTTATAAGAAATCTACTCATGTTAAATAGCACTGCTTTCCATTTAGAATGTGATTTAGAACAGTCACATTGTTTATGTATATTGAAACAAGACCATTGTAATAAGAGATACACTTTAATTATTTTTCATTGGCCTTCAGAAATGTACTGTATCCATTTTTGAAGTTAGATGTTGGGAGTACATACAGTCTTGCTATTAAAGATTCATGTTGAGAATTGCCCCCAAATCCAGAGTAACTACAGGAGCACATAAGAGACTTTACATGCACTCGTAGTTACTGCACCACCTAGTAAAAACCTATGGGAAATTCATATTGGAATCCAGAGTAAGTTGTTCTTACACCAGAGCAAGGGCTCCTCGTAGTTACTCTGGATTTTGCCCATAATTTTTAAGATGGGACTGTTTCAGAGGTTGAATGTCAATTTTAGATTAGAAATCTTGCATAACAAAAATTTTATAACACCTTTGTGGGCAATCAGGGCAATTTAAGTATAAGTATCTATAATTTTTTAAAAGTCAACAAAAGTCATAATGAAACCAATCACATAGAAACTCAGCAGACAAACAGCCAGAAAATTAAAATACCAGGAATTCCCTCATAAACAGCTACTATGTCAGGCCACAGTTCCATAGAAAGATCATTTTGCAATACTATGGTATGCCATAATGGAGGAAGCTAGAGTGGATGCAACCATAAAGAATCACATTACTGGCTCTCTACAAACTTCAGATTTGGTTATGACGGAACCCAGAGTCTTCCCCACTAATCTGAAAGGCAGTTGATCAAGTATATAAGACACCAGCTTTTTAGGGATGTAAATACCTAAATACCATTTAGGCAATAGCATGTTTATGATATTAGATAGCTTTTTCAGCATTTGTGAAAACATATAGGTTTTAATCTTGTATCAGTAGAATTTGCTACACTTTCACCAGCTCTTGTTAGACATATTACTATTTCTGTGCTAATGCACTTTCATAAATATACATGTGCATAATTGAAGTATATAAATACATCTTCATGGGTATCTGAAGAAAATATATACTGATTATGTAATCTGTGTAGGGTGAAATCAGTGGTGGGCTCCAGCAGGTTCGCACCTACTCTATAGAACCGGTTGTTAAGAGATAAGACATATAAAGTTTAAAAATAGCCATTTAAAAGTGGCTGCCAGATGGCCAGAGAACCGGTTCTTAATTTCTTTGAAGCCCATCACTGGGTGAAATGCTTTCATGTTGTAGCCACTTTACCTACACTTATAGTCAGTATATAATAGAATTGTGAATTATGGTTTTCCTGATGTAAAATTAGGAAAGTGGTTTTTTATTTTTGAAAATACAAAACAATTCAATTATCATCCATTAGTCTGGAGAATGTTCCCATCTTTTGGGAGGATCATATGTTTAGATAAATGGAGTAACACGCTGCATATCTACCCTCATAGAATTGATACCACACTTCATAGGTCAGAATTTTGGGGCCCAATCCTATCCAAATTTTCAGCACTGATGCAGCTGTGCCAGTGGGGCATGCACTGCATTCTGCAGTGGGAGAGTAGACACAGAAGACTCCTCAGCAACTGCATCAGTGCTAGAAAATTACATAGGATTGGGAGCATGGTCAACCAAACTTCAGATTATGGGACGACTCCTCATTGTAAAATATAACAATGTGACAAATTTAACTTAAATCATTTTAGATACCACAATTAAATATTGGTCCTATTGGAGATGGTGTCGTTGTTCATCAGCAAATGGTTTTGAAGTTGTTGTTTAATTGTCATATAGTTAGATACCTTTGTATATTCCTTGCTTACTCTGAGATAATGTGAGTTCAAGAAAAGTTCACCGTTAAATAGTTAGAGCACAATACATTTCATATTTTTGTGTGTTTTCTAAATGGAGGGGGGAGAAAAAACAAAAGAGTTTGAGAGACTTGGCCGAGTGAGAGATTGGTTCCTGGAAGCTAACAAATGAACCAACAACTATATAACTGCTGTCAACAACTATGACTCAGCTTATGATTCACTTTGTTTTTCTTTTAGTTCAATTTAACGGTTAAGCACTTTTAAACACAATCATCCTAAATAGTACTTTCAGACCTGTTGCGAGAAGACAAAAACATAGAGAAGACATTTTAATTTTTAGGATGCTGAAATGCAGACCTGTGATACATTGTCCAGAATAAGTATAACTATATTTTGCTTTCTCTACAGCAGTGATTCTCAAAGTAGAGGTCATGACCCCTTTGGGGGTTGTGATTTCATTTCAGGGGAGTCGCAAAGAGCTGAGTGCCATCATATTGGGCACCCTGTTTGGGTCCTGCATGACGATAAAGAGGAAGAAAAAATGTCCAGGTTGGGTATTCTCTCTCTCCTCTGCAACAAGAGAAGGGGAGATAAGTGGAGAGAGCACAACCAACATGGTGGTGCCCAACTCCTCTGGGCTGGCTACCACAGAACCTGCTTTGAGCCTAATGGAGCCTAACAGCTTTCTTTGTAGGTCCTGAATAATCACCATGTGACTTGTCCTCTAGTCACTCTCCGCTCATTATAGGATCCTCTCCGTAGGTCCCACAGCAAATGGGGTGACTGGAGGAGAATGTGCTTGTACTCCAAAACATTGCTGCCTGCTAAACAATCCATTGGGCAGCCTCTCTGTGTGGAGCACTCCTCCATAGGTCCTGCAGCAACTGGGGTGCCCAGAAAACAAGTCATTTGCTTTCTCCTCTGGCCACTCTCTGCTCACTGCAGGAGCAGTAAAGGAATGCCCCGCTCAGTGAAGCAGCCCTTTCATCCTGCAGCAAGTGAGGTATCAGAGAAGACAGCATGCATGTTCTCCTCCAGCTGCTCCACTCACTGCAGGAGTTGAGGAGGAGCGCTCTATTCAGGGAAGCTACTGCAAGCTCCTGTAGCAAGCACCTGGACACCAAATACCATTCCTCCTCCTTTCCTCCTCTTTCTCTACTGGGCACTGACCAAATATGCATGGGCCAGCAGCTGCCTGGTTCCTTTCCAGGATGGGGGAAGACTATTGGTGAGGGTGCTGAAGGTGGGGATCCTGATCTTTGTGGTACATTGGCCATAGTGGGAATTACTTCTGAGTAGGCATGCCTAGGACTGTAGTCTGCAGGCCTGCCTACACTCTCTTTGGAGCATAAAGGGACTTACTTCCAAGTAGACATGAAGAGGATGGGGAACAGACTGCAATCCATACTTTCCTGGATGTAATTTCTTTCCAATTTCCCACAATTTCCCATACTTTCCAATTTCCCACAATTGGAGTTACTTTCAAGTAGACATTGAGGAGCTCTGGCATCACAATAATGTCACTGTTTGATGTCATGTCTGTTCATGTCATCACTTCTAGTTGAGGACATTGCTTTTGGGGATGGGGGGGGGGGAGGTTCCAGACAGATTGGCATTCTCAGAAGGGTGCCCCAGGCTGAAATGTTAAAAAACTCTGCTCTACAGCATACTCTCAGATGAGTAGTTACCATTAATATCATCTTCTGAGAAATTTTCTTGCACAAGTTTCATTCAGTTCAGTATGGCTGGTGTAGTCTTAAATATAACTCATTAAAGGTTAGGTCATATAACTTACAGGGCAAATTAGGCTATGTGCATCAAGGGTTATGCAACCTGCTATTTGGGGGAACTCTGCTGCCCACTCACCACTGCAGCCACACCCCTTTATATTCTTAAATCAGACAGCAGCCTCTTGGGCCTCTAAAAGGTTGGAGAACTACTGGCGTAGAGTTTTGTCCTCAGTCTAGCCTTTTAATTTGTTGATAATGAATTATTAGGGCTGTGGGTGGCGCAAGTGGTTAAGACACTGTGCCTGTTAACCAGAGGGCCAGGGTTTGAGACCCAGGTCCCCACAAGACAAGGTGAGCTCCTGTCCTTAGCCCAGCTCTGTGACGCAGCTGGAACCAATCGTATCAGCTCTGCCGTTCCATTGGACTATTTCAGTGGCATGGAGAGTGGGGATTTGCTGCTTGGGTAACAGCCTATCCTCCATATCAATCTACCCAGGCCTTTGTGCTTCACATACAGCGTCGAGCATTATACCATAGTCTTTCGAGACTGATGGATGACAATGCAATGAGTTCTTACATTAGATTTTAAGTTTTAAAAATTTTCATGACTAACACTTAGAATTATTTTCTCTGAAAATTTCATCTATGGAGATATAATAGTTTGATTGTACAATGTCAAAGAAATTTTACATACTGTAATGTGTATTGTTCTTACAGTCATAACTTATTTTATCTATCTTCTGTTTGTCAGCTAAATTGAGATTAGTCCAGTTGGATTTTCTCATCTTTAAGGGATTGGCTTACAAAAAATGGAAGTATCTAATACCTCCAGGTTGGGGTGGGGGGCTCTTTGAGACCCGGAGAAGCTGCATGCTATCTATCTGGGCCTTGGAAACCCAGAAAGCACGTTAACCCTACAATCCAGAGTAACTACGGGAGCACATAAGAGACGTTATGTGTACCCATAGTTACTGCACCACCTAGTGAAAACCTATGGGAAATTCATATTGCAATCCAGAGCAAATTGTTCTTATACCGGAGCAAGGACTCCCCATAGTTACTCTGGATTGTGCCCTAAGGCTAAAATCTTGAACACACTTTCCTGGAGTTAAGACCTATTAATCACAATGGGGCTTACTTGTGAGTAGACATGGTTAGGGTTGTGCTGTTAGTCATTTCCAGGAGGTCACTGTGGGTCTAGCATCTGTAAAGAGTCAAATCTGTGGTTGTAAATCTGTGTATAAAGAGGCCCCGTGTGTATAAATCTGTGTATAATTTCAGAGCTCCAGTTATGCAGTTTATTTGTATTTCTGAAAAAGTATCCTTTTATGTCAAGATTCATGTTGACTATCCCTACAATCCAGAGTAACTACGGGAGCATGTAAGAGACATTACGTGTACCCTTAGTTACTGCACCACCTAGAGTAAACCTATGGGAAAGTCATATTGCAATCCAGAGCAAACTGTTCTTACACCGGAGCAAGGACTCCCCGTAGTTACTCTGGATTGCGCCCTATGTTGCTCTCTTCATTTTTTTCTGACACATCTGCTTTTTCTAATCTTTTTTATTTCTGTTATGGTGAAGTGTTATTTAAGCGAAGATGTAATTCTTCACTTGTAATTGCTTCTCAAGAAATATACAGGGGCTCACAAAGTAAATATTGTGTGAGGAAAAACTAGAAAATGGCATGATGGCTATTTTTGCTTTAGAGATCCTGCTTTAGGGAAGAATATGGGCAGTTCAGAGTTCAACAGGAGGGATGTTTCAGAAATGGAAGGGGGAGGATTTCAGCATCAGCATCTCCTCTCCTAGTCTCCAAATGCCTCCTGAGTCTCCTTGGACTTATGCCAGCAAAATAGCTATAGTATATCTGAGGAGACCATTGGCATCTAGGCAGGCTATGGGGGAGATATGTGAAAAAAATTTACTTACCTGTCCAGGGCCATCTGCATGTTCAGGTCCTATCCAGTCACCACCCTGCCAGAAGTAATCTTCATGATGTTTACGTTTTGGGAGTTGCTTCTTAGGAAAGATAATGTGAATATAGCACAACTCTCATCCACCTTGTGAAGAACAGCATTGGCTCCATTTATTGATTCTTCAGCTCCTTCTTCTACGACTCTGATCCTACAACAAAGAATAGTATGGGCAGTTCATAAATTTTCATAAATAAAAATTTATTTTTATTTACAGGTTTCCATAAATAAAAATGACCATGTCTCTCATTGTCTTCTCCATGGCATAACAGAGCTCACCAATATTTGATGACTTGTAAATAATGGAAACCATGTCTGCAGTTCTTATTTTGTCACATGTGTGAGACACTGCTACAAATTTTGGTGTAGTGGAAGGTTGTTAATTTCTTTTGTGGTTTCCTCCATCATGTGGGGAGGGGTAAAGGAAAAACATTGTGTTTCTGTGAATGTAGAGTGCAATACATTCCTGGAAGTATTCAGGTTTGAGGGATGATGGGTGTCTTTGTGCCCTACTTAAATGTGTGCCTCCAGTGGAGTAACTTGCTTTTAAAGCCCCAGTTGCAAAAATGGAAATAGCATACCTTGAGTCATTTGTTTCTGGAATCCTAAAATTTAATGCCTTTAAAAGTTCTGAAAAGTGTTATGTGCTGTTTTATATTGTTAAATCTGGGGAAAGTGAAATAAGAGGATTGAGTAGTCATTTGTAGCTATTAATTGTCTTCAGTGGGAACTTAAGCATCGTTTTGTGCAAATACTGTTGCTAGTTGAGAGAGGGAGTCAAGTTAACCCTGAGCAAGCAAACTATTCAACCCACACCATGCCCTTGCTCTGCTGACACTTTGCCCTTTACTCTAAGATGTCCTGTCAACAAAATGCTGTTGTCAAGCTTGGCAGTACAGCATTGTGCCCTGCTCTGTTAATATAACTTGAGGATAGGATTGCTTTGTTGAACACAGTTGGCTTTTCATATAAGTAACGGTGTTTTTAACTACAAAGAATCTGAGCATTTGATCCAAATGATGAAAAGGCAGGATACAAAAAGTGAATTAAATGTAAAAAAATGGAATTGAGTCATATATGATTTCTAAAAAGTCTTGTCAATATATATGCAACGGAAAAGTCACTGACTGACTCACTGACACATCAATGCCCAGCCAAAACCACCCAACGTAGAAGAGTGAAATTTGGGGAGGATGTTCCTTCCGTGATGGAGGCACCTACTAAGAAACAGTTTTGGGTCTGAAACCAGAAGGGTCTGAAAAGAGGTGCAATATGTATTCATCCCTGTACTTTACATTGAAGAATCACTGATTGATCATCTTGCCCCAACTGTTGGACCTAGAAGCATGAAATTGGGGAGGGTATTCCTTCCGTGACAGGAACACCTACCAAGAACCAATGTTTAAAAATTTATCCCCTAAAAGGGTGAAAAGGGGTACAAAGTGTTTTCATCCTATACTTAAAATTGAAGACTGATCAACACCCAGCCCCAAATTTTGCATCTGCCCAGAAGGGTTGCCCATGGTTGGGGGACGGTGCAAGGGGGTGTTGTATGAGGGGAGTGTTGCAGGGTGGTAAATGAAGGGTGGCGTTTGCACGAAGGGTGGCATTTGCATGGAGGTGGAGATTGCATGAGGGTGGTTGCACAGAGAGGCGGTTGCACAGGGTGTGCATTGCACTAGGGGGTGCAGGAGGTGTTATATGGGGGGTATGGTGCATGAGGGGATGTTGCACGGGGAAGGGGGATTAAGGATGTGCCTGGGCACACAAATATTCTTTAAATTTTACTCCCACAACATGGTACATGGTGCAAGTGGTTAAGACACTGTGCCAGTTAACCAGCAGGTCAGGGTTTGAGACCCGGGTCAGCCCCACAAGACAGGGTGAGCTCCTGTCCTTAGCCCAGCTCTGCGACGCCAGCTGGATCCAATCGTATTGGCTCTGCCTTTCCATTGGACTAATTCAGTGGCATGGAGAGGGGGGATTTGCTGCTTGGGCAACAGCCTATCCTCCATAACAATCCAACCCAGGCCTTTGTGCTTCACATGCAGCGTATGCAGCACCGAGCACGACCGTAGTCTTTCAAGACTGATGGAGGCCTGCAATATTTCTTTATTGCTGTATTTTTGAGCTGCAAGTTAGATGACATAAACCCATAAACAAATGCAGTTTACAAGAGCACTGAGTTCAGTAAATGATATGCAGTACTTTCAACAAGTTTGCACTTGAAAATTAATTACTCAGTAAAAGAAAATGTATTCAGCATATCATAGAATCATAGAGTTGAAAGGGACCCAGTGGATCATCTAGTCCAACTCCCTGCCTGAAGCAGAAAATTCTCATCTTGTGGGGACCTGGGTCTCGAACCCTGGCTTGCGGCTTAACAGGCACAGTATGTTAACCACTTGTGCCACCCCTGAGATGATGCATATAACAGCCTACAATGTAAATTAGCTAGTTGCACTAAAGATGCAGTCCTAGACTGACACAAGTCATTGGTTTTCCCATTCCCGTGATCACGTAGGGAGGCGAGTGCATGTCTGTTCATTGGCTTAACCTTCCCCCAGGAGTGGCACAGAAGGGTCTTATGGCAGGCCAAACTGGAGGTTAGGATTGCAACGTAAACACTACATGCTTGACTCATCCTAATGTAAATATAATCATTTTAATTCTATATAATTGCAGTTTGTAATTTAAAATATTTTAATAATAGTATCTTCAGCAGGCGTGTGTGTTTGATTCTTATCCTATCCTGATATTTAGACATCTTCCTTGCTTTTTTTAACAAAGTGAAATACTTACATGAATATTCAATGAAATACTCTTATTGAATCTTTTGGATCTGTTGCTACTGTTACCAGTGGTGTGTAAGATGCTTCGGTAGAGAAGAAAGACGATAAAAACTCAGATTTTTTGTTTGAAAGCCCTTCAAGACTGGAAAACTTAGACATACAGTAACACTCCGGCTCCATTCCAAACTCAGTTCATGGAGAGAATCGAAATACTGTTACTTCTTTGAATGTTGTCTTCAAAGCTATAATCTTCATAACCCATCGAAGAAGAAATGAGTTCTTAGCTGTCTGTGAAGGATCAGACAGCAGTAACAATGAAAGGGGTTTCTTGACTGCAGTTAACAGTGTAGAACTGCTCATATTTACATTCTGAAAACTATAGCAGACCTGTTGGGCAATGGAAATATTGGCAAGTTGTATTCAGTAAGTCTTTTGTCAAATTTGTCTTAATTTTTTTTCCTTCATCGCTGTTTTGGGATGTTCCAGCCTTAACCTACAAGCAGTAACTTCTGAGAAGAACTCCTGACTCTTCATAAAGAGGTTGCTCAAGCAACTATTTTTTCTGTATGTCAGCAGAATTCCTCAGATCTCTTAACTTTTCAGAAAACTGAATGGATCAGCTTTGTTTTATGATGTGGGAGCACAGATTTTATTTGAACAATTAAAGAAACCTTATTCATTGAAATTTTAATTCCTTACCTATCAGCAGTGATTTTTGAGAAGAACATTCAGGGTATGCTATTTGTAATACAATCAATAAAGGGCAACTTCAACATTTGTCCCATGTGGTAGTGAGTCTGCTTGTTCTGGATTAGACTCATTCAAATCATGGTGGATGTGACATTGAGGAAAACTGGCCAGTGGATGTTGCATTCCCACAAAGGTGTTACCCATTTATGTACTTGCTTTTTGCATGCTTTCAATCTGCCAGGTCGGCCGGATGAAATAACTTGTTCTTCTGCTCACATTCCAGCATCTTTGAAGTGATGCTGTCAACCTGAACCACAACAAAACAACTATAAACTGCTTTTCCATGTTAATTGAAAATGACTTGTGTGAGAGAAGTATCTATTACATTTTCCTCAGAATGTCAATACTAGTGGATCTGTTTGATTGCATGCCTAATAGAGCTTTGCTGCTTATACTGATAATTTGTTCTCCCATCCGAGTTATCAGAATTAACTTCATACTGCTCTGTTTGTGTATAATTGTGAATATATAATATTACGTATGAAAGATGCTCTAACCATTTCTATTTTTAGGCCTGATTTCTAGAATTGGGAGAAAGTTCCAAATTCTCATTCAGATTCAAATTCTACATTCATTTTTAATGTACATATTAATGTATATCTATTCCATTACTTCATGTGTCTTCCCATTACATTATACTGTACATTCAAATGACTCCTGCAAGATTATGCAGCATATAGTCAGACAAAATTGTTCTTTATTATAAATAAATGGCATTTCATAACTTATTAATTTTAGGTCTTGCAGAGGATTCATGTATGCTGCTTGTGTTCCTGATTTTGTTATTCAAAACCCCGACATCAGTGCACATCAGTGCATTGGGTCCTAATGACCTTCTGTTACAATCACACCATTGGTGTGATGACAACTGTAGCTACAAATCCTGATCTATTTTTAAATGTGTGTGTTTGTGGTAGGACAGACCAGAAAAATATTAAGTATTTTGGAGGGCTGGTTTTCTTAACATGGAATACTTGGCAATAATAACTATGGTATATGCTTACTATTTGACATCTCAAAATTTAGCAACAAAATCACCCTTGTTTTAGAATGAGAATAGCTAGCATTTCTCTCCCCAAAAGCAACTATGTTTGCAGTTTATTAGACTTGAGTCAAAATGTGGGTTTTAAAGGCTACAATCCTAAGCTCCAGTAAGGCTGGCATAAGCCCCGGCATAAGTCCTATTTTGACATGGGAGTGTCAGAAGTGCCATAAGATACTTCTGCCGCACTTATGGGGAGGTTAGGCCACTACACAGACATACACTGACCTCCCCACATCACCACGGAAAGATATGCCCTGTGGGTTAGGCTGGCCTAAATTGGTTATGATTGCACCCAATATGTAAGAATGCTGTGTATAATTTGGATCAATTTTGGCCAGATGATATTTTGAATTTGAAATGGGTACAAAAGGGTACAATCAGTTTCAGAAACAGAATTCAAATCTTTTTGGTGTTAAAGGTCATGTGGCCATTCTGGTAATGTGTATAGTGTCTTTGGTCACTGCATATTGTTAATTTTTAATAATAATTATTCAGATAATTTGGAAAAGCTAATATGCAAAATGTTGCATTTTTCAGTGCAAGTAGTATTTACCTTTAATATAATGTGCTAATAACATTACAAAAGAGAGATTCAGTAGCACTTAAATCTTATTTTCTTTTGTTTTAACCAGCCTCTTGTACCTAGAAGTCCTACAAGTAGTGTGGCAACACCATCTAGTACTATCAGCACACCTACAAAGAGAGACAGTTCAGCACTCCAGGACCTCTACATACCTCCTCCTCCAGCAGAGCCTTATATTCCCAGGTGAACTGCCACAATTGACCAAACTAATTGTTTCAAACTACCATCATAAGAATGCTAGTTTTCATGCCTAGGAGAAAAAAATTCAAACTATACTTCAGAATTAAAAAATTCGAACTGTAGAAAAGGTGTGTGGGAATTCTCCGTAAGTTACCCATCTTTATATTGGTTGTGCATCAAACAAGATTACTTTCAGCAGTAAAACTGCATGTGGTACCTTAGGAATTATGTTAGCTGGAATTTGACACAGGGCAATTCTGAAGTGATAAAGGTAAATTATGTAAATTATTATGTAATTATGTAATTATTATGTAATTATGTAAATTTCTTAATCCTGGGTACATGCATTCTGCTTTGTTAGATTGTGGTCTCCTGTTTTGGGGTCAAGCTGTTTTGTTTTTTCAGAGATTCGTTATGATCCAAGTCTTATGGGACAATCAGCCCAGTCCTATGCTGGTTCAGCCCAGAGTATGCAGTGGCATTGGCATAGCCCCCAGTGCATGCCAGCTGGGAACCAGAAAGTGCTTGAGAATAAATATTTTAATTACCTCTTCCTCCACTACCTTGTTTCCAGTGTGTCTATTAGGGTTTGTTCCAGCTCTTCGGCTGTCATAAATCCAAGATGCTCCAATGGTTCATGTTGAATCTGGGCTGGGAACACAGGATATTAGCAGTAGTGCCACTTCCAATATCTATCCCCAGCCTGCCCTTGACATACTTCTTGCCAGGCCCAATCACTGTCCTGATCCTCCCTTAGTATGTTTCCTCCATTGTCTTACCTGCTACTGCAGGGGCTCTGGAGGCTGTTGTCATGAGTCCACAGCCACCACCTGATTGTATTTTTGGTTGTGACCCCACCAGTGGCCTGATGCTTGTGCTTATGGAACTCAAGTCCTATAATCCATATTGAGTTGGGTCTTAAATTGAGATATAGTATATGCAATAATTGCAACCAAGATGTACCACAGATTTTGTCATTCTTCTCCTTTATACAAAGATCAAAATGCATCAATTTTCTTTTTATTCAAAGGGATGAAAAGGGGAATCTTCCATGTGATGATATCGGAAGACAT
This sequence comes from Cryptoblepharus egeriae, assembly GCA_030015325.1. Classification (NCBI taxonomy): domain Eukaryota; kingdom Metazoa; phylum Chordata; class Lepidosauria; order Squamata; family Scincidae; genus Cryptoblepharus; species Cryptoblepharus egeriae. The sequence goes on from JAREYC010000005.1 coordinate 37,754,245, forward strand.
CTTGTGGGAAAGCCAGTTCATAAGGGATCTGAATCTCCAAATTCATTTCTTGACCAAGAATATAGAAAGCGGTTTAATGTAGTAGAAGAAGATGCTGTATTATACTGTTATGAATATGAAAAAAGCCGAACAAGTAGCTCTGGAAGGAGAGAGAGCACTCCTACCTACGGTACTGCACTTACTCACTAGAAAAATCTAATCTTTCCTTATTTGTTTCAGCTTATCCATTTGTGACCCCAAATAAGCCAATTTGTGCCCATAAGAGGTCACCCATCATGTTTTGTAATGTATTCCATTGCATTCTGAATTATTTTACATTTCTTCATGGGACTAGTAAGGCAACTGTTCAACCCCTTCTCATAGGGACTCTCCATGGTTAGTTGCATTCTTCCCATTACAGGTTCTGGAACATGTAAGTTATATCTGCTTGACAGCTTTGAACTGGCAGACAACTAAGGATAAAAGCATGTTTTAATCAAAAAGTTTCTGAAAAAAAGAACCTGCTCTTTAATTTTGAAAAAATATGTATACTATAATGTGCAATGGATTTTTATGCTAAAATTTGATGATTGCTGGGGCTAAATGCTATAATGTTTGTGACAAACATTTTGATGTTTCTTGAAAAAAGAACAGTGTTGCCATATTTATCACAATAATTCATTACTTTAAAAGGCTAACAATGTTTCTATTTTTTTCATTCCTTCCGCTGGAATATAACTATTTCCATGATGGGACACATATCTAACCCAACACTTGCATGCTTTCCTCTTTATCCATGGACGCTCCCCCTGCATAAATGTAAATCACTGATATGGGAGATGCTATAAAAATAGAACTCCCCACATGCCCACATGTTCAAAAAGCTTGCCCTCCCCCAACCTTTACTTTGGCTGAGCTTGGTCAGCACAGCAGGCGTGCCCTTGCTACTATGGATTCAGCCTCCATGGGCTGGCAAACCTTTATGTGCCAGCATGGTATTCACCCACATTGGGGAAATGTGGTTTATTATTATTTTTATTTAAATGACTTACCCTACAATCCAGAGTAACTACAGGAGCACATAAGAGACATTACGTGTACCCGTAATTATTGCACCACCTAGTGAAAACCTATGGGAAATTCATATTGCAATCCAGAGCAAATTGTTCTTACACCAGAGCAAGGACTTCCCGTAGTTACTCTGGATTGCGCCCTTATAGTCTTCCTATCCTATGCCAAAGCAAATGCCCAGATGGCTTACAAAGCTTTTATCCTTTTTGTCCCTGTGAGGAAAGTAATTGTTCATGCCTGTTGCCTTTGTTTATGTGGTTTATGGCACATTTGTCATTGTCCCAGACTGGTGCAAGGGACTTGTACTAGGCCATCACAACTTTTAGCTTTAAATTCTGAAATTTAGGCAAAATCCCAAGTCTTCGCAGAAATTCTTATCCCTCTTTTCGCCATGATGGAAACAAGGTTATCCAGTGACACTGTTTGGGTTTGTCATCATTTTCTATTTCTACACAGAAGGAACTATGATTACTGGGTGGGGGGGGGGGGGAAGATGTTGAACTGTATATGCTTTTTTATAAGAAAGTTTGTTATAAATACTTGGAAGTCAAAGTGTGATTTGACCAACAAGATTTATTGTATCACAGGCAAACTAAGACCTATATCTATGCCAGTAGAATACAACTGGGTAGGGGATTATGAAGAACCCAGCAAAACAAAAAGAGATAGTAGAAGAGGTAAGTAGTTTCAGAATTACTTTATTACATTTACTATATTATTCATTATTATATGATGTATAAACCTGTCTTTCCATGTGGTGATGTCCAAAGTGGATGAAGACATATAAAAAGCACATGAAAATAAAATAATCATAAAATAGCTATTGCCAACAAACAGATTTAAATTGTTGCAGACAAACATAATCTAAATAGTGCTACACAACATCCTCTGCTAACCTGTGCTGGAACAGGCAAGCCAAATGGCCTGGCTACCATGCAACGTGAAGTAAGAGGATATTTTCCCCTTACCTTGTGTCATCAGCTAGCCACCCATATGGGGCTACTTGGGCCTTTGCCAGCAAAATTGTGGTGGAAATCCAAGCAGCCAGGTATAATCCTGGATAGGCTGGGATGGGGGTCTTAGAGTCCAGTATAATTTGTTGATCTGAGTAAATACAGTAATTCTCTAGATTAGTGGTTCTCAAACACTTCAGCCCCGAGCCCTCTTCTGAAAATGACAATCTGTCCGGGACCCGTGAAAATGATGCCATGCCATAAGTGACATAAAACAGGGACATCACTGTGATGCCACATCTCCTCCAGCTCTACTTCAGGGTGACCAGATGACTGGAAAAATCCGGATTTGTCTGGATTTTTAGCCTCCTGTCCGGGTGTCCTACATTTTGGCATCATTGTCCTACATTTTGGCTTCATTTTGAAACTTTGTGATAGTGTTCAGTACCCCATCATGCCATATGTCATTGGATTCATATTGAAGAGCAGAATCCAGTGCAAAAATCAGATTTGAGATATCTCCTTCCTATCAAACGTTATGGTCAAAAAACAAAAAAAATACATTTTTGGCAATTTTTTTCAGCGGGTAGGAATTTTGGCCCGGGGTTAGGAATTTTGGCCTTGGGGTTCAGGAATTTTGGGTTTGGCATCTGGTCGCCCTGGTCTACTCAGAAGTATCTTCCTTTGCATTCAATGAGATTTGTTCCCAGGGAAGCATCCTGAATAGCTCATTCCAAGATGGCAGTACTCATCTTTAAGTGACTCCCCAAAATGAAGTCACAATCCCCAAAGGGGTCCCAACCCCTCCTCCCCACTTTGAGAACTACTGCTCTCGATTGTGCTTTAAGTTAGGTTACTGGAATATTAAAGTCTGGTAAAATGGTTAGGTCTTAATTTCTCTTTTAAAAAATTAAATGCAACCTTCCCTTAATTAGTCCACATTATTAGTTACAAAACATGGGGTTAAAAACAATCTGTTCAAAGATTCTCATTGTTTAGTAGATTGTTCAAAGTTCTCATTATTGCACATGTCTTAAATTGGAAGTGAGAGACCAGTTGCTCGCCTCTTATAAACAGAATTTGCCTTAAAATAAATTTGGATCTGTTCCTTTTTTTCTTTTGTTTTCTGTTAAAATCTGTATGGTAGAAAATATTTCTTTTCCTAAATTTTAGATGCCCAAGTTGTTGATTTAAGTGAATTTAAATGTTGTATTTAAATAAACCTCCACTATTGGGGAGATTTACTCTTTTCAGAGATAGGATATCTGTGTGTCCATACCTGAGCACATTCAACTCTACTGTTGCCTGATCAGGGCTTTAAATTGCATCCTTGCTCACTAGATAAAGAGGTTCATTCTCTTGTATATTTAGCACAGAGACAGAAACTCTTCTCCCTACTACAGTGTCACTCCTAGTGGCTGTTTTCTGATGTTCTTCTGCATCTTTTAGATACTGAGTCCTTTTGGTACAGGGAGCTATTTAATTATTTAATTTTGTACATAAACTTTTTTTGAACTTTTTAGTTGAAAACTAGTATATAAATATTCTTGATGATATATTGGTGTCATCCAAATTCATATTTTATTCTTTTGAAAAATAGGAGAGTTTTACATTATAATCTCTATTTGTCTTAGATTTTAATGAAAAACCCAAACCAATTTTTTTTCCTAATCTTCTTCCCACCAACTTACCTGTCAACTGGCTCTGATAACAATGACAGATGCCCTTTCCAGGCATGTGCTAGGTTTTGATGATATCAAAACATCAGATTCCAAACAGTTATTAGTGTTGCTTCTTAATTTGTAGATACAGTTGCTTAACAGCAATTCATGTCAGCTCCATAAAAATTGTAGTTATGCTTTCAGAAAGATTTGTATAGTACAACTGGATGCTTAACTGATTTGCAATGTAACCTTTTTGTTTTCTATCTAGAAAATTCATTACTTCGATATATGAGCAATGAGAAAATTGCTCAAGAAGATTATATGTTTCAAAGAAACAGTAAAAAAGACACAGGAAAAAAATCCAAAAAGAAAGGAGACAAGAACAGTCCTAGTCATTATTCTCTTCTACCTAGTTTACAAATGGACTCATTAAGGCAAGACAGCATGAGCACACCTGGTCCTGAAACTTCCTTGTATCATGTAAGTGGAATGACAAGAAGTCTCACTATGTGCTTATGTTGCTTGTGGAGTGACTGATACATGGCTATTTGTAATCATGTAGTTCTAAAATGTTTTGGTTTCCTCTTGCTCCATTTTTACAATCATAACTTTATCTTTGAAAATTCTTATTTTAGTACTAAATGAGTTTAAAAGGTTCGACAGCTCACTGTGTTATTTATTTGTTGTACTGGAAAAATATAGGAAGCTGTCAGCCCAACCCTAAACTGACTGGAGCACCAGGATTGCTGTGGCTGGAAAAAGCTAAGAAAGCTCAAAGCTAAAGAGCTAAGAAGGCTCCCCCTTAAAAAAACAACAACTAAAAAGCTCAAAGCTAAAAATGCTAAAAACTGAAAAGTCTAAAAAAGTTTGCTAGTGTTTTGCTCTTCTCAAGGAATTAAAAATTGTGTTACCACCGAAAAATTCAAGTTCTTCCTCTGTACTAACTGGTGTTTTTAAAAGTGAGAAGAAAAAATAAGCTAAACAGCCCTAAAAAAAGGTACATGACCATCTCCAACCAAGCTATCCATCTGAATGTGTGGACCACATTGTAGATTATGTGGTCTTCAATCAACTAACAGGGCTTGAACTTTTTTAGCTTTCAACTTTTTATTTTTCGGGGGAAACGTTTTTAGCTTTTTAGTCTTGAGTTTTTTTAACTTTCAGTTTTTTAGCTTCTTAGTTTTTCTTAGCTTTTCGACCTTATAACTTCTCTTTTTAACCTTATACATGTGGCCTGACAGCCCCAAAATGAATTTTCCTTTTAGTGAAGAGCCTCTGTGTTGTGCCGCATTTCTGGGCTATTGGCCAGCCATCAAATTCATGTAGGCCAGAGAAGAAGATAGGAGGGGTGGGCGTAGGGTTGCCATAATTCTCTTCCACAAAATTGGGAGAGACAAACTTAACCAACATTATAGCTGTCAAACGTGTTTGGATGTGAAAATGATGTCATTAACTTGACATCAGGAAGTGACATCACACTGAAAGTGACACCATGTTGTGTCCCAGTAACTTTAACACCATCACAAAAAGATATGCCAGGTAAGTTAGATCAAGTTGGTTAGGATTGTTCCCTAAGTCTATGAAATTGCAGTGGTCAAAATGCAAGAGAGAAAAGCACAGGTATTTGGGTTTTGTTTGTCCAAGTTGAAGGGACTACACTTGGCAGCATGGCAGTTACTCATAAGTTAGTTACTCATAAGTTATGACATACAAAATGGACATATCTCTTGGTGTAAGAATTAGTCACAGGATACAAAGCTTCCATTTTTATGACATGGTTTACATAAGACTATTATTTTGTCTAAAGTTTGAGGTTCTTCTTGACTATTGTGGCATATGATGTGATTGGCATACCATAACCAAATTGTATTGTTGTTTTTTATTAGACATTTCAACAATCCTCTCTACAGCACAAGTCAAAAAAGAAGAACAAAGGTAAATATTACTTGAAATTAGTTCTACTAGAACTAGTGGAAAACAAACAAAAATTTAAACTTTCTAACAGTTTATGTTTAACCAGCAAAATGTACCTGCGCAATGGGAGGATGGAGTACGGGTAATATTTTACTCCTGCAACACAAGTATGTTTATGTTTAACTAGCGAAATGTACCTGTGTTGCAGGAGTAAAATACCGCCCATAATCCATCCCCCCATTGCGCAACACCACCCATTGCGCATCAACCTCCCAAGCGCATCATCTCCCATGCGCAACAGCTCCCTTCCATGCAACATCCCCCCACCCTGTGCATCTCTCACCCCATCGCAACCATGGGCCACCCCATTGGGCAGATGCAGAATTTAGGGCTGGGCATTGATCAATCTTCAATGTTAAGTAATGCATTTGCCAAATGCATTGCACCTCTTTTCAGCACCTTAGGGGTTAAATTTCTAGAAATAGGTTCTTGGTGGTTGCTCCTTCTCCATAACAATCCAACCCAGGGTTTCATGCTTCGCATGCAGCGTATGCAGCGCTGAGCACGATACCATAGTCTTTCAAGACTGATGGAGGCCTGGTTGCTCCTGTCACAGAAGGAATACACTCCCCAAATTTCATGCTTCTAGGCCTATTGGTTTTGGTTGGGCATTGATGAATGAATGAATGAGTGAGTGAGTCAGTCAGTGACTTTTAAGTTATTTATATCTATATATATAAAAATGAAGTCACTCATTCACCAACTCACTCACTCATCAACGCCCAACCAAAACCACTAGGCCTAAAAGCATGATGCGTTCTATCTGAGTGGCAAGCTACTTAGGCTTACATTATGGCTGATTGTTAATAGGACTGGGCAGAGCTCTGCCCTGACAGAAATGGGCCAATATGGAAATGTAGTGTGATTGACATGAGTCTTCTCTGAAACACAACTTTTTCACAGGTCTTGCACCGAGTAAAAGTAAAAGACGAATCTCTTGTAAAGATCTTGGCCGTGGAGACTGTGAGGGCTGGCTATGGAAAAAGAAAGATGCCAAGAGTTATTTTTCACAAAAATGGAAAAAGTACTGGTTTGTTTTGAAGGATACTTCTCTGTACTGGTATATCAATGAAGAGGTAAGAAATGTTCCTTGATTTTATTGTAAAAGGTTGTGACTGAGTCTGAATATTGCAACCACAATCCAAATGTATGAATCATATTAGCTTCCAGAACTGGCATATCTCATTCTAGCACTGTGACAACTGTCATGAAGTCCCCCCAAAAATGCAGGAGATAGAGACAACATAAACTTGATTGGAACTAAACAATTATTTTATTTTTGGTATTATAGTGTATTGGATTGCACACTGGGATTGTTTAGTTTTTTGTCTGGGCTGTTTGCCAATATATCACTATCAAACTATGGGCGCAATCCAGAGTAACTACAGAGAGTCCTTGCTCCAGAGTAAGAACAGGTTACCCTGGATTGCAATATGAATTTTCCATAGGTTTTCACTAGGTGGTGAAGTAACTACAGGTGCACGTAATGTCTCTTACGTGCTCCCATAGTTACTCTGGATTGTAGCCTACATCACGTTTCAGCTAAATCATCTTTTTGACCCAACTCACCTAATACTTTTAGCAATATTCAGTAAGTCAAATACCTTCTTACAGTGTTGTTTGAAACTTCGCATTTTACTTCACATATGGGATATAGCCCAAGAGACCTTTGGCTCACCATGTGGTTTAAATTTTTTAACAGACTTTTTAAAAGCACCCCCCTTTTCACCTTTCTGGCAAGATAATTAGTTTTTCAAAATTTTTGATCTGTAATATATGTGAAATGTTATGTGAGAAGAGATGGTAAACACAGTTCTTTCTTGCCATTTTTAAATTGGCTGGTCTTTTGCCCTTTGCCTTTAATTTTTATTTCATTTTCAAAGGATGAAAAAGCAGAAGGATTCATCAGTCTACCAGAATTTAAAATTGACAGAGCTAGTGAATGTCGCAAAAAGTAGTAAGTATATTAGAAGTTGTTATTTAATTGTGTCTTATTCTTTGTGACCCCATGGACTACAGCCTGCCAGGCCGCCCTATGCTCCATCAGCTATCGAAGTCTGAGCAAATTCATGTTCATTGCCTCAGTGACACTATTTAAAAATAAACTTTCCCTATTGTAAGAAATGTATCCCTGATTGATTTTTTTTTTTGCTAATTGAGTCTTTATGGAATTCCATTGCCAATGTATTAATAAAAGTGTCATTATCAGTTATTATACAAAACCATCAAAGTCAGTATTTTCTTCTAGTGTTTAGGAATCAAATTAAAGCATCTTCATTGACTGTCATCAATTTTTAAACAGATTTTAAACAATCTGATAAGCATTTTATGTTACCAGAATGAGCATTCCAGAAGTGTAAACAACTTTCTGGTTGTCACAAATGCAACAGCACAACAAATTTGGCCTGGTCACTACTTCAAATGCATGTAACAGGCAAAAACCTGTTGCTGATGTTGCTTGGTGGAGTGGGGTGGGAGGAGTTAGTAGCAGGACATAGGTTGAATCAGGACCAAAAAGGATGTAGTTACGGTGGTAGCTAATCCTAACTCCCTTTCTGGTCCCAATCTACCTTCACCCAACAACATGGACATTCACCAGCTGCCTCAATAGCATGGTCCAAGTTGACCCATGGAGGAAGTGGGGGCTTACCCTGGGACAAGGGAATAAGTGTTCCCTTTCCCCAAGGAGGCCTCAACATACCAAAATGTTGATATAGTGAATGCTGTAGTGGACACTGATATGTTGACATTGCTACCTTATTGTGCAGAAAGGTAGGTAGGATTGGGCTGTGTATTATAATAATAAATTTCATTGTTGCTCTGTGATAACAGTAATGTTTATTAGCTACCCTGTTCTTTAAATAAATACCTTGTTCCTTTTATATAGTAAATAAGATATACGTAATGAAATGAATCAACACCATTTTCATCTGGGCCTCCAGATATTAAGATCATGAATTGTAGTGCAGAAAAAGTCCAAGCTTTACATTGAGCTCAGTGTCTGTTTAGATTAATGGAGCCATGTACCACTGCAGCACCCTCGGGTCTAGAATGTAAATTTAATGCTCCAGTGGCTGACAGTAGTTATTTTTGTATTCGGTCAGGAGGGAAAGGACTTGTGCAGTTGCCCATTACTGTGAGTGATTTCATGATTATAAGTTCAACAGCATGTCAAAAATTTTACACATTAATTTTTTTAACTTTAGCAACTAAATTTTAAATTGAAAGTAATGCCAGAGGTATTGTAGTGTGTAAACTCAACTGGACTTTTCTTTTACATCAAATTTCGTCAATATTGTATTATTGTAGTCATAAACTTTTACAAAACTTTTGCCTGCCAGACACAGATCTCCCAGAGAATAAGAGCTTAGTCCCAAGATACCTCATCACTGGCACTGAGCTCCAGCACTGGGTGGAAATGTGCTATAAGGAGCCCTGATATCCTAAGAGGAATTAGTGCCGGTGTCATGCCAGGACCAGTCATCACTGACTGCCAGATTAACACTGCCTGAAGCGTAGTAGGAGCTCAGGTTGGCAGTAAGGTTAGGTGGGCAGGCAGAGAACGAGGCATTTTTAGCTAGGAGGTGGTTTGGAGGTACTGGGACATGACAGGTGGAACCAGCAGAGCCCTCTAGGCAGCAGGTTTGGTCTGGTGGTTGGGTGAAGGGCTGCTGAAGAATGCTAAGCAGGAAAAGACCTCTGTAACTTTTGGAGGGGAGACTGAGTGCACAATTTAGAGCAGTTACAGCAGTTCTTGCGTTGATGCACGTAAAATTTATTCTGGATTGTGCTATGAATTTCCCATAGGTTTCTATTAAGTGGTGTCGTAACTGTGTCGACACAAATTACTCTTGTGTCAACGCAAGAGCTGCAGTAACTGCTCTGGATTGTGCCCTGAAAGCGGATAAAAGCTGTCATAAGACAGCAGAGCCAGAGGTGTCACTATTGCCTGGAAGGCATTCCCTGATCTCTGATATTATGATCATCCTGTGGAAGGATTCCATCCATAAAAGTTCTATGACTGCCATAAAACAATGTAGATTAGGTTCCTTTGTGGTGCTCGCACAACTCCAGCAGGCCACTCCAACAATCCTCTCGCATCCACCCTCCAGCACAGGTACTGCTGTACTGCAGTCTCATGCTGCAGCTGTTACTGGTTGTCAGGGACTTCTGGGTTTCCTTATAAGTCAGGCACCACAGCTGTTCCTTGTTCAGTGTGATCTGAGGCAGGTGTCCTCATGAGCAAACCCTCCCCAGTTGCCACTCACTTGGTGCTCATCAGCCTCCTAGCCCTGTGGGTTTGGCCCTTATTTCTGCTCTGGATATAGCCTACTCGGGCCAGCCCAGCTGGACCATTCTCACTGGCCTCACTTCAGGATTGCTCCCTTAGATGGAAAATTTAATGATATAAAAATTATATATAAATGCAAATCTACTTGCTTTTGGAAGGGTCAGTATTGAATCTAAGACCATAAAACAACATGATGCGTTGTTCATATGTGTACTTCATATTTTAGCCACTATTTTATGTGTTTTTTCCTACAGTGCTTTCAAGGCCTGCCATCCTAAGATAAAAAGTTTTTACTTTGCTGCTGAACATCTAGATGACATGAACAGGTAGTGAAACTTAATCTGTATAAACAATCATTCTAGAATATGATGCTTAGTTCAAGATTCAAGTCAGAGATCAATGAATATACATTTGATATTTATGCACCCCAAGAATATTGTCTTGCATGATAAAAGGTACAAAAACAATGTTTTAATCCATTTTCATCAAGGCCTTTTTGTTCTCATTTCCTCCATCTCATTAATTACTTGCATACAATAAAAACCACATGTTTGAAAATAATGTAATTACAACATAGTCTATATATATAAGAGAAAAGTCACTGAATCACTCACTGACTGACTCATCAATGCCCAGCCAAAACTGCTGGGCCTAGAAGCATGAAAACGGTGTTCCTTCCATGACTGAGGGGTGCACTAAGAACCGGTTTTCAGAAATTCCAACCAGAAGGGGGTGAAAAGGGTTGCAACACATTTTCCTCCTTATACTTTCCATTGTGGAATCCCTGACTGAGGGATGCTCTGCCCCAACCCCCGGACCCAGAAGCATGAAATTTGGGGAGGGTGTTCCTTATGTCATATGAACACCCACCAAGAACCAATGTGGACAAATTTAACCCTTAAAGGGCTGAAAAGTGTTGCAATGTGCTTTTGTCCTATACTTAACATGGAAGACTGACCAACATCCAGCCAATTTGGTGCTTAGTGCCCGGTGCACAAGGGGGTGGATGTTGTTTGGAGGGAGGGGTTGCACTGAGGAAGATGTTGCGCATGGGGGGTTGATGCGCATGGGGGTAATGATGCGTAGGGGGGAATGATGCACATGATGGAATGATGCGCATGGGGAGATGATGTGCATGGGAGATGATGCGCATGGGGAAATGATGTGTATGGGAGAATGATGCGCATGGGGATCTTGCACATGGGGTGATGTTGTGCATGGCGATAGATGTGCATGGGGGTAGTTTCGCATGGTGGTAGAGGTGCATAGGGGGATGATGCGCATAGGGGATTGATGCATATGGGGAATGTTGCGCATGGGGATGTTGCACATGGGGGAATGATGTGCAAGGGGGGATGCTCATGGGGGTTGATGCGCACTGGTGATTGATGCACATGTGGGATGATGCACACGGAGGGATGATGCTCTTGGGGGATGTTGCGCATGGGGGATGATGCACATGGGGGTTGATGCGCACTGGTGATTGATGCACATGGGGGACTGATGCGCATGGGGTGGATACGCATGAGGGGGTTGATGTGCTGTGGGGGATGGCATACAGGGAATTTTACTCCTGCAACGCGGGTACGCTTTCGCTAGTTCCTAATAAAACTAACTGCTTCTCAACACGTTGCAGACTTTAGTCAGGATTATCTTTTTGCCCCAGTACCAAATCATCAAATCTATTTGCCCCACAAATCATCTATTTTCCCCAATACCCAGGTAAATCCGCACAATGGTAAAAGAAGCAGGCCGTCAATGTTTTAGTCACTGGTGTTTCAGTCATCCATAGCAATTCTTCTTCAAAAATGCTTATGTTTTATCTTTTTATGCCATGTGCATTTTCCCTGTTTACCAAATGTTTTATCACATACAGATGTAGGCTGCAGTTCTAGCTTAGGCTTACACAACTCATCAGTCTTCCTGCTTCTGTGGTGATGTAAGGAGGCAGGCGCCTAGGAGTGGTCCAGGAATGGTCCAGACGTGCCTTACAGCACTTTTGTGACACACCAGGCCAGCATGGGACTTGTGCTGGGGCTTAGGCCAGCCTAATTGGGGATTAGGATTGTAACCACAGGCACTCATACGTACATAAACAAGTTTACTTTTGTAATAGTGTTCAGTTACAATTTATAGTGAATGGCCTTGGGCCCAATCTTGTTCAGTGTTGCAAGCATGCCATTAAGGCATATCTGTTACACCTGGATAGGAGGGGCTGCTGATGCTTGGCCAGTGCTAGTCAGCACTGAGCCTTATCTTAACAACGTGGGCCAGCCAGTGCTCTTGCAGTGCTGGCCAGCAGTGAGTACTTTCAGGGCAGGAGAGTGGAATGTGGGGATTCTGGAGTGGGCAAAGGGTGGAGGGAAGGAGCCAGAACAGAAAGGTCCAGCACCACTTTATCCAATGCTCTGGAAAATCCTAATATGGATAGCCAGTGCAGACTGGAAGACACCCTTTGAAGGGCCTGCACAATTACCCAGGAAAAGGAGACAAATGTCCCTTCCACCAAAGAGATTCTGGCAACAGCTGCTGTAGCACCCATAGGAGCCGAGTAGCAATTTCAACATGCTATTTCTCTGGGCACTGGACACACAAATTTCTCAGTCTGACAATATGGTGCTCTAATGTCACAAATAAACTTAGTATTATTTTTATACTATTTTTGTTACATTTGTATACAATTTTACATGGACAGTTATTGTCCTTTTTATTTTGGGAAATATTTCCCGAGTTCCGTGAAGGAGGGAATACTGAACACTCCCTGGCACTGAAAAGAATTGTTTGTGTGTGTGTGTGTGCACAGGTGCATTTGGAGTGTTACATAGCTCATGTTCAGAGTAGTAACTACGATACGTTCCAGTTCACTCATAGCAATCCACCAAAGAGTCTTCCAAAGTGTACTTTTTGCTTGTTATTGCCTGTGGAAATTAAGAAACTTAAGGATGCAATCCAAAACTAGGCCAGCACAGCTCATTGGTCTTCCCCCTTCCCATGGTGATGTAGGGAGACAATCTCATGTCTTTGCACTGGCCTGACCCTCTCCTAGGAGTGGTGCAGAAGTGCCTTACAGCATTTTTGTGACACCCCCAGGCCAGCACAGGACTTGTGCTGGGGCTTACGCCGGCCTAACTGGGGATTAGGATTGCAGCCTAACTGGGGATTAGGATTAGGATTGCAGTGAAATGATCTGGCAGCAAAATTAGCTTTAGTTTATAACATGTAACTTATATGCCTTTTGACTCAGTATTTTTGAGAGTATAAAAGTTGTTATTGAAAATTATCATGATTGAATGTTAACTCCTCAAAGACTGAATTGTCTTATAAAATTGAATTAAATCACTTTTAGGAAGAAAGATACCCTTGTTTCAATCTTGCCATTTTTTAAACTCCAGAAAGGAAAAATATGCAACAATATCTTTTTTCAAAAGAGTAGTGGAAAATCTGAGCTAGGACTTAATTTGAGACAAGACTGTATCCTGGCACCTGTTTTCCATGCCGTTTCTTGGGTGTAGAATGCTGAATGTGAAATAGTAATAAAAAATAGTGCATGTCAGCATGTGCCAATAATTACATCTGGATGCTGGATAAGGACTTCTAAATCAGCCTTACCAGAAGTTCCTCTCATTTTAGAAATTCAATACTGTGACAGGATAACTCTGAATGGCAAACAAAACCATATTCCCTGCTAATTTACAATGTTGCATACGCTTTCATTGCCATAATGCAAGCAGCTTAAATTTAGCTTCATTTGTTTTCCATTGTATTGGCAATGCTGATAATGTGCTGATAAAGGCAGTGCTTGTTAATGTCAGAAATGTTTGTATCATCCACAATTATGACATTTTTCAGAATAAATTTTATCTCTTCTAGAATTCAAAATGCTTTCAAAATATAGTATTTCACAGTTTTTTTACTTTTATTTCACTTTTCCTCTTGTGATAAATGCAAAGTTCCTCATATCTGCATATTGTAACATATGATATGTGGGCTTTAATATTTTAAAGGGGCATAATTGAAGCTACTCGTATATTTAGAAAGTGAATGCTTTCCCCTGTAGATATGACAAGTAATGCTTTAAATGTATAGGCTAAAATTTGAAAGAGACGATATGTTCTCGAGAAATTAGAACAGCAGGAGCATATCACTGTGACACATCTATGAGCAACAGATTTAATGGAGCTTTGAATTTCTCACAGTGCTTCACTTTGAGGACTTTTTGCATTTTTGTACAAGGTTTTCCATTTGACTCTTTTTTTCAAAATATATTTCAGGAAAATTTTAAGCAATGGAAGTGTTGATGAAAACAAAATAGCTCTTTTTTATCTTAACATTGACTAGCAGCTTTATGCATTTGAATAAAAGGCCATCCACTCCTCATACACATTCAAAAAGCACAATCCTAACCAAGTCTACTCAAAAGTAAGCCATATTGTGTTCAATGGGTCTTACTCCCAGGAAAGTGTCTTTAGGATTGCTGCCAAGGACTCATAAATTACTGAAGTTGTGTCAGTGATGTTCTAAAAATATTTTTTTCAGGTGGTTAAACAGAATCAATATGCTTGCTGCTGGATATGCAGAGAGAGATAGGATCAAACAAGAACAAGGTACAGTACAGTTACTTTGTCTACTTCAGATTACCTGTCCATTTAAAGTGAACACTTGCTCTTATTCTCTGCATTCCAGAAAATTTCCTTTTCTTTTTTGAAAATTTCAGATGCAACATTTCTTGTTTTCATACATTTGCTTTTTCAGAGGGATACTGTATCAACATTATGAAGTTTCCAGTGTATTTATTGGCATCATAAGGAGAGTGGAAGAATTGTGCTCATGTTGTTGGGCTAAAACCTTTTCATATAATATATTGATTTAATTTTCTTACCCTTGAAAATAATTTGACTGGAAGCTGCATGCCTTGTACTACTGTTGTTGACTCATTGAAGATGGTAAAAATTCCTTTTCCACCCCTCCACCTCACACATACTTTTTGTTATACAAGAACACCTACCCCCCATTTATTGGATGCATAAGGAACTGGAGGACTGTACAAAAGTGAAAAGTGGAACCCAGTCTTTTTCAGCTTGCAAATACAAAATGGCCACCAAAAAGACAGAAATATCACTTGTAAAAGCCTTAAAAACAATATTTATTAACACATAGACCTATATCCTAAAGTGAAATTAAGCCCCTTGCTCCAGAGCAGTTAAGATAACTTTCCAATGAACGCTAGATATAAGTATACAGCTGTATAACATAAGATATACTTTTGTACACAGCTTTTATACTTTTTTGTACAAAAGTATATCTGTATTCCACTAAAAGTGGAATTCTGAAATCTGAGAACTCTTCAGAATTCACAGATACAGAAACAGAAGTCTCAGTTTCCATTGAAAACAATGGAGCAATGTGAAACAGAGCCCTCATATGGTCAGTCACATACTTTACATCTCTTTTGTTTCTCCAAAGAGGTAAGATCTCTTTAATAAGTTGTCCCCTGCAGATTATACTGTTAGTCTAGGATGTGGTGCTCATCCCCATTTCTAAGCCTTTAAAGCCAGAATTGTCCAGAGACACTTCCATGGTCACGGGGCCAGCATGACTGCTGAAGGCGCACATAATGCTGTTTTACATTTCCACTGAGGTGGTACCTGTTTTATCTACTTGTATTTACATGATTTCAAACTGCTGGTTTGGCAGGAGCTGGGCTAAGGGCGAGAGCTCACCCCTTCTTGTAGGACCTGGATCTTGAAACCTGGTCTGCTAGTTAACAGACACAGTGTTGTATCCACTTGTGCCACTACAGCCCTTTGTTGAAACACAAACTTCCAGGATATTTTAAGAGTGACGAGAGTTTGGATGATTTAAAAATTGACTGTCAGAAAATGGGGGAAATCTGTACTGAATAGCTTGTTTGAGAGAGGACAGTTTTATTGTGTAGGAAAGGAAAAGGATGCCCTTTTATTTCTTCCTTCCTGTAACTTCCCTGTATTTAATAAGGAGAGGCATTTTAAAACCTCTTAGCATATGTTTCCCTGGCCTTATTATCAACCCATCTCCATGCTGCTATAAGATCTTAGAGGCTTTTAGTGAGCTTATCTTTTCCATCTTCATTTCATTTTTTTCTTCAACTGACACTCAATTGCTATAACCTATGTGTAGCTTCTGGATACCACTAAGCATGCTTCAATTCTGTCAAGCTTTGTTATGGTTGTGGCATTTTCTTCTTCCTTTAGTTGGCAAATGAATACTTTTCTGTATACCTGAACACTGACATACCATATTGTCTATTAGTGACCCGCTTTCACTTCTTTAACTGAAAGTCTGGAGTCATTAAGTTTGGTATTATAAACAATAACAATGATTCTTTTAAAAACTGAATTTAAATACACATCTTCCATTTCACCGCTTGACTGATGGTGGCAAATTAATTGCTGAAGCAATGTTGTAGGTATCTGGTTTTTGCTATATCAATTAGTCACTTTGGCACAGTTTCTATTATTTTAAGCAATATTTCATCTTTTTAGATGAAGTTGTAAAATGATCTCATTTAACTCTCCTGGATGATTTCTTTCAAATAATTAAATATAAAATGTGTATTTGTCTTTATATTCTGATCCTTCTTAAATATTTGTTGTATCTAGATATGATCTAAAATAATATGATGCTAATATCTGGCTTTTGTGTATTATCTAGACTACTGGAGTGAGAGTGATAAGGAAGAAGTAGATACACCATCAACGCCCAAACAGGACAGCCCACCTCCACCATATGATACATACCCACGACCTCCTTCTGTAAGTGGCCATCTACAGTCAACTTGTTTAATTGGCACTTATCAAGATCTGATAAGGGGTTTTTTGTGAGGTTATTCTGAATCAGAGAGAAAAACAGGATATAAATTTTTAAAAATTAACAAATTACACATTGAGTTCCTAATGTGATCAATGTGAGCTGAAACAATACATAAAAGCAGATAAAAAAACTTGGCTGCAATCCTAAAGACACTTTCCTGGGAGTAAGACCTATTGAACAAAATGGGGCTTACTTTTGAGTTAGGATTGTGCCCATAGTGTGCCTTGACAATTTTAACACCTGGACAGCATTAGACATCATATTGGACAGGTGAATCAATTCAGCAGAGTGATGACCACACAGCATCCCCTTCTGTGATTCAGAAACCTTTCCCTCCCCCTGGTTGTTTACTTAGATGCATGCAAGATATTAAGACTGAGACCAGAATCAAACTTTAGAACAGGTTTGTTTATAGATCATGATGGCTCATATTTACAGCATCTGATTATCAACAGAGTTCCTATGACTTAATTTGGACCAGAGACTCTAATGCTGCCCCTGCTTGCATGTGAATTTGGTGGGGAGCCTGGTGGGGAGCCATGTGCTCACATCTCAAGAGAGGAAAAGAGGGAGAGAGAGGAAGAGGAAATAGGGCCTAAGCCCCACCTCCTGCAATGGTCATTGAGAGGGGACAGGTCAGTCAGGGCAGAGGGTGGTTTATTACCTCCTTCTGACACGTGAAGGTTGGTGTTGTCTTATTCCTTCCCAACTAATGTGGCATGAGATGAAAAAGGTTAAAAATCATGCTACAGTTATAAACTGCCTTGGGATACTAGGTTCAACCATTGCTGCCATACACTTTCAGGCAGTGCCTCTAGCCATCAAGAAGGTATCACCATCACGAAAAACCAATGTACTTCAGTTTTGTTCACCTTGAAATTTATGATCTAGAATGGGGTCTCCAAACTTTCAGCTTCAGGGCTTTAGGACCTTTAACAAATGTACATTGGAAGAAATTTCAGCAGATGTAGCTTTTCATCTCACAGATCACAAACTACACCTGCTGAGATTCCATCCTCTACATAATTGTTAAAGGTCCTGTGGCTGAGAGTTTGGAGACCCCTGATCAAGAAAAAGGAAGCTATGTTGAATGCAGGACATAATTCATAACTTTGATGTATTGCAATATGTTATTCTAAAATGGGTATTTATATTCATGTTGCAGATGAGCTGCGCAAGCCCTTATGTGGAGCCAAAGCATAGTCGGCTGTCATCCACTGAAACTTCCCAGTCACAGTCTTCACATGAGGAGTTCCGTCAGGAGCCAGTAGGTAGCACTACTGAATCTCCCATTCGCAAAACAGCCAGCCAGCGACGTTCTTGGCAGGATTTAATAGAGACCCCTCTGACAAGCTCAGGACTGCACTACCTTCAGACTTTACCCCTTGAGGATTCGGTTTTCTCTGACTTGGCTGTTATCTCTCCAGAACACAGGCGGCAGTCAACTCTTCCTATTCAAAAGTGTCACCTACAGGATCACTATGGCCCTTTTCCCTTAGTAGAGGGTGAAAGAATTCAAGTGCTAAATGGGAATGGGGGAAAACCCCGCAGTTATACTCTGCCTCGGGATAGTGGGTTCAACCATTGCTGCCATACACTTTCAGTCAGTGCCTCCAGCCATCAAGAAGAAGTGCCACAGAAAGAGGATGAAGGGGAAGAAAGAGGAAGAGGGGAAATACCATCAGAAAACCAAGAAGATGGAAGTAAGCACTTATTTTTTATTCTAATCTTGAAAAATTGCATAGAAGAGGTTTTCATGCAGGAAAGAAACAAAAAAGCATAATTACAGATCAGTGTTTTATTGTGGCATTATTTTTTTAGGTACATAGTGAAAAATTGTTTTATTAGCTCTTGACATAACAGCATTTAGGTTGAATTTCAGAGCTTCCGTTACAGCACTGAGCTATTGTACATTTTCTTTATTTTCTGTTTCTTTTCCTTTTTTTGGTCTCTTTCCTCACTGCTAGTACCCTGCGTACGTCTTGGATATTAGTTTCTTTCACAGTTGAGAATTTTTGTTTTACCTGTTTTTTTTTATTTCCTGAATCATTAGGAAGCAAATAACTCATTGGAAACATTATATATTTCTAAATGTAATTAAATTGTCTCTTAACTTTGAGATTAAGGGTACTGAGCTAGGAAACCCTTTGTTGTGACTATCAGGTATATTTTGGATCACATTTTTCACTGTCAAACCCTTATTTAGATGATTTTTCATAATAAATAAGGGTCTTACATGTTGCATTAGGATGTGGTCCTCTTAAGTAACAGAATATTCGGATGGCGCTTTTCTCCATGAGTCTGAGAGTTGTGTGTTATGATCCATCATAGTATTCCTATAAATGGGAACTCAATGTGAATTCCCAGAGACTCACTTAAGTGATGAAAATTCATGTTTTTGCTGACTTGGGAACTTGCTGACTTGCTGACTCACACACATGCAAAACTCGGAAGAGCACATGAGTCAGGCCACCCCCTCCAAAATAGTACTTTTCCCGCACATGCTTACTGAGATTCCCTATGTGGGGATGCTTCCTTACTGTTTTTGTAGTGTGAAGAACATGTGGGGCCATCATTGCAATCATGCAAGCAGCAGGGAGGTTCTAACAATGAGGCAGGGAAGAACTGATGTATCATTTTGCAGCTGAAGACAAGGGAGGTGGGAAAAACTTCTTCTGGTCTATTCTGAAAAGGAAGGCAGGAATCTGATCACTGGACAAAGGATCTAAATTCTAAAAGTTGCATTGGCTTAGGAAGGCAGGAGGAAGAGCTCAAGGGGTATCTGATCCTACAATTGGCTTGGAAAATCCCAGGGAGATGATGAAGCAGAGAAGGAGAGGTGTTGAACCTTCAAGGGGGTGGGTAGTTGTGCCTACCTAACAGCAAAGCAGAATAGTGCGATGGGAAAACACTAGGAAAGCAAATAGTCCCAAGGAATTACACAAGACAACAGTGTCTTCCAAGCACAGGTTTGTA
Organism: Cryptoblepharus egeriae; assembly: GCA_030015325.1. NCBI lineage: Eukaryota > Metazoa > Chordata > Lepidosauria > Squamata > Scincidae > Cryptoblepharus > Cryptoblepharus egeriae. The sequence goes on from JAREYC010000005.1 coordinate 37,774,002, forward strand.
TTGTTTGAATCAGCAGACAAAAAGAGTAATCACAAGGCACAGTCCATAGGTCAAGGGCTGCAGAGAGTCAAGAGCCAGTCCAAGTCCATATAACCATTACACAAACTGACAGCACTTCTCCAGGTAAATTCTCCAGCAGCAGCCACACCCCTAAGTGCAGTGCATCCCCTTACATACATTTATAGGTATATCAAATGACCATATAACCATTACACAAACCATTACACAAGTCCATATAACCATTACACAAACTGACAGCACTTCTCCAGGTAAATTCTCCAGCAACAGCCACACCCCTAAGTGCAGGGGTGTGCAGGGATATACCCCTTACATACATTTATAGGTATATCAAATGACCACAGTATACCAATGACTCATCATCTCATGATTCCAATTAGCTCCAGTAGGGGACAACACACAGATCTTCCACATTACCACTTTTCACAGAGAAGTTTGGCTGTCTATAATTTTTCTTGTCCAGATATCAGGACCTTTATATCATTCATGTTTAAAATTCTATACATCAGGTTCAAATAACTAACAGAAGGCAGCTCATAGCAGTCACTATAGAGGGAGGAGGGAGCCCCATTGAAAGACCAACTACAGTGGGACTACTTTTTGAGTAGAGCTGCCAAGGATTTGGTCATCCCAGTAAGCCTTGCAGCTGTTCTGTGTAATGTTCCTCCTCTCTCTTACAGCTTCTGTCACACTGTCTTGCAGTCCCTCTCACTGCCTCCTGCACTGTTTACAAATGGGCAGGATAGCAGAGGAGTGGTTAAAGAGACCACACACACACACACACACACACACACACACACACACACACACACACACACACACACACAGAGTCCAGCAGAAGTCCTCTTTGGTTTTTTCCTACAGAGCCAAAGAGAATGGTCTCTGGAGGTCCATGGAGCGAAGTATACTTCACTTCCAGAAGATTACGTGGCTCACCCAAAGGCCAGATGGAGGGGGCTTGCCACAGGCTGCACTGAGGTTCACTCATGCCTGGGTTTGGACACCCCTTTACTAAAGGATATAATTGGTTCTTCTCTGGCCTAACGTAAGAATTTATCAAAGTAGTTTAAAGATAAACCCTTAATCTCTAGAACCCTCTCCATATGTTATGAAGTGAGTAATATGTGGTGGGTTAATTGGAATTTGTTGGCATAATTGGAGCTTGGGCAACAGTGAAAACTGCAGGGAGATTTCCTAGCTAGAGTCACCAACTGGGATTCTATGGAGAAACTCTTCCTGCTTTCAGCATTTGGCTCTGTAAACAAGTGCTGAATGCAGATAGAGTCAATGAGTCATGAGAATGGTCATGGAGCATGATGTCTTAGGAAATTAATAGCTGGCATGTTCATGTTCATCCTCCATCTGTTCACCATCCACCCTGCATGGAACCATAATGTTGAAAGAATTAGCTTAGATTTCAAATGGTTTAAAAGGCTGACAGACAATTTTTAGTTGAAAATTGGGGAGGTTTCTGCACTTGGCGAAAATTAGGAAAGAAAATGAAATACTTTTGTTCACGTTTCACCAAATATCACAAGGGGGCTCATTGTTTCCTGGTATCCACTAGTGGTCTGTGTCTGCTGGTGCCCTGCAGTGCCCTCTGGAGGCCAGCCATGCCCGATGCCCACAATATCTTTAAATTTTACTCCCACAATGATGGGTAAATTCTGCTAGTGATAAATAATGGAGTACTACTACAGCAAACGCAAAATTGTGAATAAGAGGTACATAGCCCCAAATACTTGGACACTTAACCCAGATACTGTTTTGTTACTAACCTCCCTGAAGGTTCCTGGCTTCCATTGTTAGACGCTATTAGCTAGCATAAGTCCAAAGAGACTCGAGGCCGTTCAAACTAGAGAGAAGGGGTGTAGAATCTTGTTGTATGCTGTTGCCCCACATTGGTTTTATTTGTGTCTTGTTTTATGCTTTTGTAATTTTACACTGATTTCTGTAAGTTGCCTTGGGCCCCTTTGGGAGGAAAGGCAATGTAAAAATACTGTAAACAGATAAATAAATATACTCTCCTTACCCCAAATAAAGCCTCAGCCATCCCTACGGGATTTTTATAGCAACTATAAGACTGACACAAGTCTGGACACTCATGTATGGCTGCCTGCCCCAAGAATGGGAGTTAGAATGCAGCATGCATTACACCACTGATCTCACATCCTCCTGGCCCTCACTCCCCCTCAGTCAACTCTCCACCAAGGAATATCCTCCCAACCTGAGAAACTCCCTATTGCGCCTCATCCCCATGTTTCTTAATGCAAATGTAGCTGTGCAAGATCAAGATCTAGTGTTCTAAGCCAATGCTGTCCTCTATGCTGCCCCAGCCCACTGCCAAGTAGGCACAAATGTGTCTTATAGCTGTGACCCTCAACCTTTTTAGCTCAGGGACTGGTGGCATGTCAACCAGTAGCATAGTGGTGGGGGGCAAGGAGTATCAAGTGAATCCAAATGGGGGGTGGGTTAAAAGCTGCCTCTGGCCCCCCAACACTTCTTCGGTGCAGCTTCAGGGAGATGAAGTGAAGTACAGCTCTGTCTCCTTGCCAGCCCAGGTTCACCTCCACCCTCTTCTTGAAGTGCACACTCCAGTATTACTTGGTCCTGCTGCGTGCCTACTCACGGTTCAGCTCCTTGAAGGCTGAAGTGGCAGGAAGCAAAGGAGAAGCCATTGCCATTGCTGCTTTAAACTTCAGAGAGCTGTAGGTCTCTACAGAGTCCTGTAGCTGCCTCTCCACTTCCAAGTGGCCCAGTTCCTAACAGACCACAGACTGGTAGCAATCCCCAGCTTGGGGGTTGGGAACTCCTTCTTATTTGTGATACTCTGAGCCAGCACAGGAACTGCTGAACTGGATCAACACAAGGTTTGGATTAAGCACTGAATAAATACCGTTTCTTGAAAATTCAAATTAGGGCCTTTTTATTCTTCCACTGTATTCAAAGGAAGACACTAAATAATATTGCCATCATATCTTATATGTAAATGATACCTAATATAGCAGCATAACAGTAGCAGCTTTATGGTTGCTCTTTCCAACAAAGGGAAACATATAGCATTGTTGGTCCTCCTTTGGCTGATTATATATCAGCATAAGTGGTTGATTTGTTCACAGAGCTCTCTGTTTAATATAGACTTCAAAGATAAACATCAGTTGATTTTTCTGTGCTAGGGAAAAAAACTTATTTAGTATAGCTTATGTTCTGGCTACTTTATATCTTTACAGTCAGGCATGAGAAAGACCACTAATGTGGTATATTCCTCCCACTGGAACTCTTCAATCTAATAAATCTAATAATAACCATATATCCTATGGTATTTCGGATGGCCAGAGCTATAAATAATGATTGGTAATGTATGTTGTAAGAAATACACCTTATAAGAAAGTCCTGGTGAGTGGATGAATGTGCACTGCCTTTGGGACAAAAATCTTTTTTCTGTAACAGCAAGCATGTTTTATATGTCAACCTTTTTCTGTTTTTTTAAAAAATGTGTTCCTCCTACTACTTGAAATGGGATACCTGCATTTTAAGAGAGCTAGTGCACCAACTTTATTTATTCACATGGCAAAATACAGCAGCATAACAAGGAATTCACATATATAAAGATATGCACATAAGTGCACAAACTGAAAACAAAGTTAAACTTCGTAAAATATAAGATTTTCAAGGATTAATTTTCTGAAAACAGTGTCATTAAGAGTATCATTAGGATGGGATGTACAGAGCAGAGTCAGAGAGGCAAAGTTTCCTTGATAATTTTAAACAAAAACAACAATATCCTTGACTGCACATTCATACTTCTTTTTCTTCTGTCTCGGTTTTTTATGCTTGCTTGCAAGAGGAAAGAAAAAATGAGATCTCCTTATTGTTTTCTATAAGAGTTGCAGTTGTAAATTTGTTCTGTCCACCAGTCACAGTGGTGCTTCCATTATGAATTACTCCATTGTTCTTCATTATTGATTTCATCTCAGCATTACAATAAGTTAATGAATAGTGGATTTCGTTCCCTGAAGCATATGCTTTCAAGTGCTATTTCTCAAAGAAAGAGAGCCTGGCAAAGAAGCTTTTCGTCGCTTCTCAAAACCATATTACTCTTGTGTGCTTCAGCCTTATGTAATGATCACATTTCTGAAACAAATAGTTCATAAGAGTGTTTAGAAGCATAGAAGCAAGAAAGCTTCTGTGTTAGAAAATCTCTTACTTCTATGTCAAATGATCCTTAGATTTTAAAAAAGATTAAAAAACAATTTGAATATGTTCAGTAGGAGAAGTCAGGATTTTGATATACTTTTAATAAATATGCTATTCTGATACTACATGGGCAGCCCAATACTAACCTGTGCTGGTACAGTCAGCACAGGACAGGAGTCTGCTGGAGGTCACCACCATTAATGAATATTTTCCCCTTATTTTTCCCCTTATAAAGCCCTAGTCTGCCTTATAGGAGCGCTACTCAAACAGGAGGATCACAACCTCCCTATGTAATGGTGCGCCTGTTTCTAAAAGCAGTAGGACCATCTCATCAAGATTGATCTGCTGCAGAGGAATTGCAGGGGAATTGATTCCCCCCCCCCGATCCTGCTGGGCCTGGGATGGTTTGGGGAGTCTTGGGGGAGAGGAGAGTCTGCAGATTGTGCAGTGAAGTGAGATGATTGCTAAAAAACGTTAAAGTTTTAAGCAAGATTCAAGCCTCAAGCCACAATCATGCCAAAAACTTTCACTTTTTTAAGCTGGGGGGGCCTGCAAAGCAATCTGCAGACCCCCATGGGGCTCACCAGACCCTGCACAATCTGGAAAATCAACCCCCATTCCCCTGCAGGGGCATGATCCACAGGATCACATCACTGCCTCAGCTCCTCCCCTATAAAGACTCAGGGAGAGATTCTCCCTACGTTTGACTGCTACTTCCCTATACTCAGATCTCCACCAGCTATTTAACTAGTGCAAACCCAAGTGTCCCACATAAGGTTCTGAGTCCCAAGAATGGTGGTTAGGATTCTGTTTATTTTGTCACCATCAGTTCCCCAACCCAAATTTACCCTAACCAGATCCATATCTGCAAAGCTGGTGCTAGTCCAGCCAACTCCTGTGTCTGCAGAAATGTGCCTTGTCAGCACTCAATGGTAGATACTCCTTTTTTTGGAAAGGGTACAAACATGTCTACTTGAATTTGTACTAATCTAGCTCACATAAGATATGAGTTGACTGTACACTGCAGTGATTCTGTTTCTGTTTTCTAGCTGAAGGCACTCAACCATTTGGCTTTTCTCTCTCTTTCGGAATATCTTGTAGATTCTCTCTGGTCCACTATTTCAATTGCAAATTAATTTCCTGGTGAACCTGAATTAATACCCCCCCCCAAAAAAAAACTATAATCTGTTAGATGCAGATCTATAATCTATGGTTTTGATTCTTGAGCATTTCAACCCAGGGTCCCCTTTGGAGGATTACAATCTGCCTAGAGGTCATGCTATCAACTTAGAAGAGATGTCAAGGACAGAGGTGACATCAAATAGGAAGTGACATCACAGTGATGCCAGAGCATCTGCATGTGTACTTGTGTTCAGTGAGACTGAGGGTGCAATCCAAACCTAGGCCAGTACAACTCAGTGGTCTTCCCATTCCCATAGTGATGTAAGGAGGCAAGAGCATGTTTGTGCACTGACCCCCAGGAGTGGTGCAGAAATGTCTTATGGCACTTTTGTGACACCCTCAGGTCAGTACAAGAGATATAGCAGGGGTTTAGGCTGGCCTAACTAAAGGTTAGGATTGCAGCCCCAGTCATAGGAAAGTATAGATTGCAGCCTGAGTGCTCCACTTTGAAATGGCAACACCCAGTGTCAAATTCCAAGATGATGACATTTTTTCATGATTCAGCCCAGCTTTTCGTGATTCCTCTGAAATGAAGTCATTACGTGCCCAAGGGGATCCTAACCTTCCCACTTTGAGAACCACTAGTCTATGGTATACATGGTTGAATCAAACTAAACAGAAAAAATACAGTTTCTTATAACTGCCATAATTATTAAGTTACATTTGATCACTTGATAATTTAGCAAACATTATTCCATAAGTTATAAATGTAACATTGAAAAGATCTTGTTATTGTGTCAACTTTTGTAGGTTCCACATTATGTAACCTTCAGGACTGTTCATCAGAATTTGTTTCATGGCATGAAGAATTTTGCATAATTCAGAACTGTACATAGTACTTTTTTAGGGTTCTTACAGCAAGAAGGGACTGATTCTGAGAAGCAAGGTTCTGCTGCAACCCTACTCTAGCTACGCCACCACATCACACTCATCCTCCTTCTAGGGCTCCTGCTCTGCCTTCTCTTCCTCTAGCCTTCTCTTCCTCTGTTTTGCCAGTTCCTGCTGTGCCTCCTCTTCCTCCAGCAACGCAGCCTTCATCACACTGGAGCCCAGCTAGCAAGTTCCTAGCCATGTCTGCTCAGAAGGAGGAGGAGCCTTCTGTCAGAGGCAGCCTGAGATGGTTCTCTTTATAGTCAATGGGGCTTACTCCCGTGTAAGAGTGCTCCCTGCCTTCAGTTCCCTGATGATGATGCTGAGAAGGGACTGATGCTGAGATGTTCCCAGCAAGGGACGATCTCAGTTGGGGGCAGAAGAGAATAATCTCAGGCAACCTCCATTGGAACGAAGGCTGCCGGCTGGGGAGCGCCATTTAACTTTCACTTTCTTGGCACTTCCACCAGGACTCATTCCATGGAGACACTTCTCATGCAGTCTTCCCCTTGCTAGTTTTGCATGCCAACAGGGGTGGGGGCAAGTTGCATACCACTGTTCCCCCCAGCAGCCCCAAGTAAGATTGGGGCCGCAGAGGCAGGCAGAACTGATTTTGTGGTTTTTCACTTTTTGCAGGGGGTCGTGGAACCAAACCCTCACAAAATTTGTACTCAAATACAGGAATATACCTAAGGCTGCAATCCTAAAGACACTTTCCTAGAAGTAAGACCCATTGAACATAACAGTGCTTACTTTTGGGTAGACATGGTTAGGATTGTGCTCTAATACCATCTGCAATGGTGACAGGTATAAAGAGGCTGTAGATCAGTGGCAAAGCATATATTTTTTTCATGCAGCTGTGTTCAGGTTCAATGTCCAGTACCACCTAATAGTTCTGGAGGGAAACCTGAAGAGTCCTTGCAGGTCAAGGTAGTACAGACTGCAGTCAACATGGATTGACTCAGTATAAAGTAGTTTCACATATATTTATTTTTTACCACCAATGTATTGAGCTATAGCAACCATTTCAATAAATAGATCAGAGAACTTCTGACATACTTTTTTATGAGTTTTTACACTTTAACTATTCTAGGATAGAGGTTGCAAAGACAAATCTTACATTTCTGACAGCATTGTCAGTGAAGTAATGTGAGCTTAGCTATTTTTAAATCCATAACACATCTTAAAGTTGATGCCATACAGATTAGTGAATCAATCGATAACTCTAAAATATTAAAGTTGAGACAGTCTTAGAGATGCTGCTGGCAAATACTATATGCTCTTTACAAATATTTGGAGGTTATGAGTAGTGAACTAGAACTACAAATTCTAATTGTTTGGAATCTAGATATGCATACATAGACTCTGCATAATTAAATCCAGTGATATGTTGATGAATGACCAGGGCCAGTTATTATGGGATTAAATTAAATGATAACAAAGCCAGAATTGTGTCAGTTTAGAATATTTATTTATTTTATTTTTCACATCTTTATACTGCCCAGCCTTCAAAGAATTCACACACTCATGTGGAGCAGCTGATGAACTGAATAACAACAAATTAAAGCTGCAATTCTATATATACTTACCTGCGAGCTATAGTGAGATTTTGGGAAATAGTGGCTATAGTGAGACTTAGGGCACAGAGTAACTACGGGCAGGCCTTGCTCCAGTGTAAGAACAATTTGCTCTGGATTGCAATATGAATTTCTCATAGGTTTTCACTAGGTGGTGCAGTAACTATGGGTACACGTAACGTCTCTTATGTGCTCCCGTAGTAACTTTGGATTGTAGGGTTACTTGTGAGTAGATATGGATAAAATTGGGCTCTAAGAGGTAGAAATATCATTATCTCTATTCTATGATAATGATATCCTCTTCTCTCTAGTGCTTATGGTTTACCTTAGATTTAAATAATGAGTATCTGTTGTCTGTTGAAAATATTATGGAATTTTTTTGGGGCAGTCTGGTTTATGACGCTTCATTAAAGGAAGACGGCATAGGATGAAGACATAAACAAGTTCTAATTTTTTCCAACTTTATTGTTTTGAAACTGTCTGGAAATTCCTAAAACTAGTGACCTGCATATGGAAATTCTTACCACCAAATGTAAAACAAAAATGGAAAGCTTGAAAACTGCCCTTCTTGTTCCCAGTGTGCAGGGCTGAACACATTTTTAATAGTTTGAGGTAAGTCAGTGTTTTCCCCTGTCCTGTGTGACCTACTGCAAGGGAGGATAAGGCATCACAAGATTTAAGTTGCACAGCACAGGGAATTGTGGCAGGTGCAGCTTCTGTTGCAAGGGTGAGAAAAGCTACAACTGCTGAAATTTAACCCTTTTCCAGGCTATTAAGTGTAATAGAGCTCTGACCATCTTTGCATCTGTTTGCCCTCTCTCTTTCTGTTTATCTCATCAAGTCATCTTCTGTCACCCCTTTTCCCTAAAAAAAAACATCAAAAAAGAAAATGCTACCAGTCTTGCAGGTATAACTCGCCTTGGATCATGCGCAGCTTAATTTCTTGCAAATGCCTTGGTGGTAGCCAATGAGGAGAACATATATATTTTAAACTTGCAGAAAGAGCCTGTTGTTGCAGGTGTAAACCATCCCCTTCCACTCTGGTACACCATCCCCCATGCACCACCATTCCTCCCATTCACCTTTTCCCCATACACCATCCCACCATGTGCACCCCCCATGCAGCATTTCCCCCCTCCATGAACCCACCTCCAGGCACCGTTGCACCACTGGGGAATGGTTCTCAGTGCATGCTTACATCACAGAAAGAATACGTTCCCCAAATTTCATGCTATTATTTGCAGGGTTTGGGGCTGGGTGTTTATCAATCAGTCTTCAATGTTAAGCATAGGGGCAAAAACACATTGCCCCCCCCCTTTTCCCCTCCTTAGGGATTAAATTTCTGAAAATTGGTGTTCATGTCATGGAAGGAATACCTTCCCCAAATTTCACACTTCTAGGTCCAGGGATTGGAGCTGGGCATTGATCAGTCAGCAATTCTTCAATGTAAAGTATAGGGAGGAAAACGCATTATGCCTGTTTTCATTCCCTTCCAACTGAAATTTCCCATAATCTTTTGTTAGTGGTTTCCTGAATCATGGAAGGAACAACAGATTTCATGCTTCTAGGTCCAGCGATTTTAGCTGGGTGTTGATGAGTCAGTCATTGCGTCAAGTTAGTGACTGTTCAGTTTATATATCGAGTTTGAGAATAACACACACACACACCCCAGCCATGGGGGTGAGAAAATAAATTTTTGTCTAGTTAGTGACTTTGCGTCAAGTTAGTGACTTTCCAGTTTATAGAGAGAGAGAGAGTTTGAGAATAACACACACACCAGCCATAGGGATGAGAAAATAATTTTTTTTAAAATATAAATAATTCAAGTACTGTAGTTGTTTTGTCTAGGTTCGGTTATACATAGCAGGCATATTTTTCAGCAATTTCTCATTCCAATCCCTGTGTTAAGTTCCAAAACAACACAAAACAGGAAAAAATAGAAATTTTGCGCAACACCAATTATCCTTCAGATAACAACTACTTAAAGCAAAATTATAATTATGAAATGAATCTTGACTGTTCATAAGACTATTCACTGTTCAGATACTGAAGCTCAAATATTTTGGCCACATCATGAGAAGGGAGAGCTCCTTAGAAAAGATCCTGATGCTGGGAAAAACTGAAGGCAAAAGGAGAGGGGAGACAGAAGAGGATGAGGTGGTTAGATATTATCACTGAGGCAATGAATGTGAATTTGAACGGACCTTGGAAGGTAGCAGAGGATAAAGCGGCCTGGCATACTGCAGTCCATGGGGTCAGGAAGAGTCAGACACAACTTAACGACTAAACAACAACGATCAATATTATATTGATTTACATATTGTTTCTTTAACTTCTCACCCTGTCAAGCAAACAGAGCAATATCTCTTGTGATGCATTTTAATAAATGGTGTCCCTAACTGTCCCAGGATAAATTAATTTTCTTTAATAATTAAGCTTTTCTGTATCTTATACAGCTTGTAAAACAACACATACAATAAAATGAACTACTGTAAGATCATCTATGTCCCTCAAATTACACTCATATAAAAGATGCTGTTGCATTTGTTAAAGCACTTCAACTTACAAAACCATAACATTTCTATTGGAAGAAAACTGATTTCACTATCTACTTCTATGAAACAGTCTGTAAGATGTAACATTTGGTGAGATTCTGGTTGGAATATCCGAAAAAATTTCCTGATGGTGAGGGCGGTTCGGCAGTGGAACAGACTGCCAAGGGAGATGGTGGACTCTCCCTCACTGGGGATCTTCAGGCAGAGGCTCAACAAGCACCTGTCAGGGATGCTCTAGGGGGATTTCCTGCTGCAGACAGGGGGTTGGCCTAGATGACCTACTAGGTCCCTTCTAACTCTATGATTCTATGGTGAAAGGAAGGGAATGACACTTCCATCCACGACACTAGTTTTGTAGTTTAGCAATAGAGATATATGTGGCAACTCAGAGGCCACAAAAATTAGCATGCAATAATTTCAGAATGCAATATTTACTTCCATTCTCAGGGCAGAATTTATTTTTCACAAATTTTTCTCTACTGACCTTTTACCAAAGAACAAGGGAGTGGGAGAAGAAAGAGCTTCATTGTTATCTTGATACTGAAGTTTGAACTTTTTTATCCTTTAATTTTATCATGAAAAACATCCCTTGATTTGTCAATGTGTTGCTGTGGCAACTTTTGATTAGGTAGTGACAGTTGATGGGATTCAGGATTTATCGTTATTGAATTTAAAGGCAACATTCACCCTGCCAGTTTCTGCAGCGAGCTCTGAAATGTACTTCTTCCTGTCCTTCCCACTGACTTTCTCATCTCCAAGACGACAGCTTTCCTGCCCACACAACAGAGATTTTAAATCAGTAGTTTAAGATGAGATTGTTCAGAGCCTGGCAAATACTCTCTTTATACTACCATGTGTGCTTTGTTTAAGTGCTTTCCTTTTCCTTTCTTTACGAAAAGACAGGCTGCAATCCTAAGCCCCAGTTAAGCTGGCATATAGTCAGTCCAGGCATAAGTCCAGACATAAGGCACTTATGGGTTATGCGGCCAGTGCGTGCGTTGGCCTCCCCGTGGGAAGTTGTGCCAGTTGAGTTATGCTTGCCTAAATTGGTTAGGATTGCATCCATATTGAACTGAATTGACATTAAGCTAAATTCATACTTTCTGCTCCTTTCTATTCCTGCAGTTTTTAAGCTAAAACCTGAGGTTTATAAAGAATCAATTGAAAATACTGAATTAGTACATTGTATATTTTTCTGAAGTACATCATTGGAATAATTTTTATTGATTATTCAGTTTTAATACCAAAAGGAATTGAGGACTCTGTCTGGTTTGAGAACTCTATCCAATAACATCCCATGAAGAAAAACTTTTAATGTTAAGCATTAAAACAAATTTGGATGTTTTAAATATTGTACATTTGAGGACCAACAATATACTGAGGTAGCATTACCATGTCTGCAGCCTGTAGTCATAGATTTAAAAAACATGCTCTCTTCCCAACTCTCCATCATCTGTTCTCTAACTCAGTGGTTCTCTAGCATTTCAGCCCGGACCCCCTTCCAAGAATGACAGTCTGTCTGGGACCCTCTCCCCCCAGAAGTAATGTCATGACCAGAACTGACATCAAACAAGAAGGGACATCACTATACCAGATCTCTTCCATGTCTACTCAGAAGGAAGTCCATTGTGCTCAATGAGACATATTCCAAGGAGAGTATAGATGGCAGCCCAACAGTCTGTTTCCAAGATGGCTGTGCACAGTGCCAGATTCCAAGATGGTGGCACCTAGCTTTTTGTGACCCCCCTGAAATAGTTGCAAACCTCCCCAGGGGGTCTCGATCCCCACTTTGAGAACCTGTTCTCTAACTCTTGTTCTCTGACTACCCTAACTGAACTTCCTAAACTTGCCCCTTTATGGAATCTTACAGTCTTTCTGGTATGCACAGAAAGGTAAAGTAGCTTGATAACAGAAAGTCTTCCAACCATCCTGTTCCCCTTAATCCTTCTTCTATAACCTGAATAGGAAGGTTCATTACATTGAATTCTATACACAATTTCTAAAAATAGTTATAACAATAGTCATAACAATAATAGTCATAACAATAAACAAACCCTTATTTTAAAAAATTTGAAATAGGATTTCCTCTTAATCGGGAGCTCATGGAGGTCTTTTTTTGGGTGCTGTTTCTTGCAGTTTCAAAGGTTTTGCTCTTTTCTAGCAACAAGGGCTTGGGCTACCCTGAACAGATACTGATTGCAGGGTAAGATGAAATAAATAGCAACCAAAAATCTGAAATGCCACATTGGCAAATGCTGTAGCTCCTCTTCACCAACTAAAAAAATAGCTACTGCAGTCTGGCTTTCTATCTTAGTAAGTTCTTGTCCTATCACTTTGTACCCCGTCTTTCCTTACGCTATAAGAGATGCCCCCCAAACAACTATTTTCCTCAAACACAACTTGAGGCAGAGAAACATTTCAAGAAGATTGGTTGCCCGTGTGCAGCGTGCATGGTGAGGGGTGAGAGAGCATTTAAAGGTGCTGATCTACACTAGACATTGATTGGCAGAGAGTATCTGTCCACATCTGCAGTTATGGACATTGTAGCTTGGCACAGAGAAAGTCTGACCTGAATTAGTTCCAGAGGGAAGAGGAGATTAGCATTACCAGGTTTCACTTTAAAAAGAAAAAAAATCATGTATCAAAGACTGAAACTACAGCAATGCTGTAGGTTGTTTCTATCTTTAAGCAAGAGTGTAATGCCCTGGAGATTTCATGGCATTTTCATCATTTGACTCCTGTAATAAGAACCAATGTCCTAATGAAATCCCTGTACAATTCTGATTTCTTTAATTACATGGAGGAATGTCGAATGTTAAGTCTTTAGTATCCATATGTTTTCATAATAACTTTACATTGGAGGCTTTTTCTATCTACATGGTGACAGAGGTCTAAAATTAGTGTCCTACTAAATAGTTAGTAAGATCTTTTTTGTAAGAGCACTAGCACCAACTTAATTCTTTCAAACCTCTGAAACCAACAGTCATTCAACAGATATCCATCAAGTACATTGTTTTATTATTTATGCTGTATAATTTACATTGGTGCTAAATTAACAGCCACATATAGTATGATTTAATAGTAAATAAATGCCAGTTTGGGAAATAGATAGATGGATGAATATATGACTTTGGCTGCAATCCTAAACCACAGTTATGCTGACCTAAACCCCAGCACAAGTCCCATGCTGGCCTGGGGGTGTCAAAAAAGTGCTGTAAGGCACTTCTGTGCCACTCCTGCGCCACTCCTGTGCCACTCCTGGTTTGGGCCCATGCACAGACAGGTGCTTGCCTCCTTACTTCACCATGGATATGGGAATGAGTTGTGCCAGTCTAAATTAGGATTGTGCCCTTTAATCAGATCCTGTGAAGGAAAACCAGCAATGAAAGTCTTCTCTGCTGCTGTGGCCATGGATTTTCTACGGGTTCTCTTGTAGTGTAGTGCTGGTGTAGTCACTGAATGACTTTTAGCATGAAGCTATTGTTTTCATTTTCTTCAGCTGTTAGGTGAGATTTTTTTCCCCTTATCCCCTCATCCCTCTTTTGATCTTTTTTCAACTTCTGTGGGCTAATCTCTGGTGTTTTTTTAATGTTCTTTGAAGGGTTTGTTATACAGCACTGCCTTTTAAAAATGTTGTTGTTCTTAAATTGTTTGGATTTTTTTAAATTGTAAATTCTTCTCGTATAAGGAGACCTGATGTAATACAGTGGCTAAAAAACTGAACTGCTAATCAGAACTTCCTGAGTCTGAATCTTTCCTCATCCCTGAACTCACTGTGTGGCCTTGGGCAAGCTGCATACCAGTTACAATATGGAGATAAAAATAAGTCATTTTAGAGAACATGAAATCTTTAGGGGTCTGAGGCTGCTTGAGTTGTTGAAGCAGAGGTCACAAGCAAAGAAATACTAAGAGAAAAAAGCAGAAATATAGGGTGAGGCAAGCTTATGAAAGAACCAGAATTTTGTGCTGAACGAGATAGGAATAGCAAGCCAATGCAAGGTTGAAGAGAGGTGAAGGAGTATGCTGTAGTATTGTGTACACCATATAATGCAGCAGTAAGCAATTTAGGGCAAAATCCAGAGTAACTATGGGGAGTCCTTGCACCAATGTAAGAACAACTTACTCTGAATTCCAATATGAATTTCCCATAGGTTTTCACTACGTGGTGCAGTAACTTCGGGTGCACGTAAAGTCTCTTACGTGCTTCTGTAGTTACTCTGGATTTGGGGGTCATTTGGGCAGTAATGTTCTGGATAGAAATAAAATGTCCCAAAGGCTGACAATTAAGAATGGGAGAGAAGAAGATTCAAAAGTCATATCAGAGCATGACTCTCATATTTTGGTGAAAGGGACTGGTACAGAGAGGAGAGATGCAGCCCAACAACTTATTTGAATATGTGAACAAATCTGCAAAAGTAACAATAAAATCTTTCCTCTTTAATTTGAGTCAGTTCTTGCTATAAAAGACACAGATTGTCTACAACAATAATATCTGCAAAATAGCAGTAACAAAAGGGCATTAACAGCTGAATGAGCCTCTACGTAAAGATTTTCATAATGTGTCACGTGTTTTGTAGCCAAAGAAAATTAGTCGTGACTAAACCATATGGAAATTAATAGAACTTATACTAGTCATGACTAATGTTCTTTGGATTCAACCTCAAATTCTTTATTTCTTTTTGAGGGCACAGAACAACCATTGGAAAGAAAATTTATGAGGGCGTTCTCAATTATTAGAAATAGCTTTATTTGTTTTAAATCAGTATCACATTCTCAGTTTTTCTTGCTCTATTATTTGAGCTTAATGTCCTGAGGTGGTTCAGTTATGTGCCATAAATTGTGTCTTGCTTCACATGGGTAATGACTTGTGACTCCAGTGCATCAGAATCTTGACATTAGATCAGCATTCACCACACAGCAGCCCTTGGGATGCATCCAGTACAGCGCTGTTTCTCTCCCCACCGTAAACAGCACTTAGTAGTCTGCTGACTCACTAAAAGTCCCTCTGACTGCCACTTGTGTACAGTTGTGTCTGCCTGAAAATCTGGGCCCAATGTCTGCTGGGACAGTGGGCTACATATGGAATGGCTTAGAGCAGTGTTTCTTAAAGTGGGGGTCGAGGTCCCTTTGGGAGTTGCCTGGAGCTTTCCTGGGGGTCGCCTAAAGATCCCTGATGCAGGGGGCCAGGTAGGAAGACCTGGCAGAAGCGGTAGAGCTGCTGCGGCTGGAAGAAGCTGCTGAGAAGCAGATCAGAAGGAGCCTCTGAGCTGCTGTGAGACTGATGTGGAGCCTTGGGGGCGGGGAGGCACCTGACACACTCACCACAGATGTCAGCCTCCTCCTCCCCCCCCCCCCCCGCAGATCCTCAGTGCACCTGCCGGCTGAGAGTATTAAGCGTGCTGAGGTGTGAGCATGGTGCCTGAGCTCTGGCAGGTGGGCTGTCTGATGGGTGCCCGCTTGTGCACCGACCATTGTGCCCTGCTCCTTGTGCTCTACTCAAAAGTAAGCCCCCTCAATGTTGTTGTTGTTCATGATAAGTGAATAGGACTTACTCCCAGGAAAGTGCAAGGATTGCAGCCTTAGAGCCCAGTTCTATGCATGTCTACTCGGAAGTCAGTCCCATGATAGTGAATGGGACTTACTCCCAAGAAACAGTGGCTGGCTCTGCTGCCTAAGATCCCAATCCTATGGAGGTCTCCTCAGAAGTCAGTCCCATGATAATGAATGGGGCTACTCCCAGGAAAGTGCTAGGATTTCAGCCTTATAGCCAATTCTATGCATGTGTACTCAGAAGTCATTCCCATTGAGTTCAGTGAGGTTTACTCCCAGGAAAGTGTGCATAGCACTGCAGCAGTAGGACCAAAAATAATTTTATGGTTGGGGGTCCCCACAACATGAGGAACTTATAAAGGGGTCACAGCATTAGGAAGATTGAGAACCACTGGCTTAGAGAGTCATACAATAGCAGTTCTAGGGTCTTCTAGTCAGCTGTATAGCAGAACAGTAAGCACTGGTCCAGCTGGGGAGCATTTTCATCCTATGCAGAAAGTGCAAATTTGGTGACCATCTTGAGACCATCAGCCTGAGACCCACAGTTTTGTGGCCAGCATATGCTGTGCTATACAGCATAAACTGGGCAAAAGAGGAATTGGAGCCTTCCTGCTCTGGCCCTCTGCCCTTGCCCCTTTTCATTCTCCTCCTTCTCTCCCTCCTCCTTTACCTTGCTTACCTCCCCCTGGGTTGAGTCCTGTAAATGACCGGGAAGGTGAAATTCCACCCTCTCGTCCCAGAACTAATGTCCATGGCTCCTAATATCTCATGCAATAGCTCTCTGCAGGATGGATTATCTCTATGCCGTGTCCATGCTTGCCTGAAATCACACCACCCCAATTTACTTAAATCACTCTTCTTCCTTTCCATAAGAAGACTTGGTAGAACTTTATAAGATTAAAAATTTCATGAAGGACTGAATATAAAGATCATTTTACTATGTCTTATACTTTTATATTAATCACCCAGTGAAGTTTACAGACAGTAAGTTCATTATAGAAAAGAGTGATTTACAGTATAATAATAATTAAATTTAGGAAATAAACAGTTCAGTTCTTTCCGAGCCTTACACTGATCGGTCAGTGTATGTCCTGTACCAATGGCAGGAAAACCAATGAAACATTTGGTGAGCCATGATGTCAGTTTAAATAGTAGAGGCCATATACGGGTAACAGTGGTCTGCTGATCCTCCCCCATCTTTCGCTGTGGCCCATAAATCAGTGGCAAAAACAGTTTCAGGTTTGGGTCTAGGTGGGCAAACTGGGTGGACAGTAGGCCAAAATAGGGGCAATTCATGGGGAGGATATCTTATGGCAGTCATGCATAGAGAGATCCTACCCCCCTTTCCTAGCCTGGATCTACCTCCAGAAAACTCCTGATTCTAACAGCACGATCTTGAAAGGTGCTCAGGTCAATGCAAGTCCCAGCCTGCCTGTTTCAGTCCAAGTAAGGATTGTGCTATTATCCAGCTAAAGAGCAGGCATCGCTCTGAGGAGACCCACTGGAGACAAGGCAGCCCTCAGATAGGTTAGTATATTTTAAATTTTAAATGTGTATAGATTTCCTCCCTCCCACCCATAACATGCAGTGCGTGCTCTGTTAATGGTGCTGTATGGTCTAGGTCAGTGGTTCTCAATCTTCCTAATGCCATGACCCCTTTATAAGTTCCTCATGTTGTGGGGACCCCCAACCATAAAATTATTTTCGTTGTGACTTTATAACTGTAATTTTGCTACTGTTATGAATCGTAATGTAAATATCCGATATGCAGGCTGTATTTTCATTGTTACGAATGAAATGTGTGTTCTGTGTACACACTGAACACAATTGGATTTATTTCAGAGTAGGCATGCATAAGATTGGGCCCTGAGGCTAAAATCCTATCCACATTTGCATGGGATTAAAGGCCCCCCTGACTATAATGGGATTTATCTCAGAGTAGGCATGCATAGGATTGGGCCCTGAGGCTGTCAGTCAGCCTCAGTGTGCATGCAGCTACAGGCAAGCCTAACCTGGCCCCCTGCACCAGGGGTCTTTAGGCGACCCTCAGGAAAGTTCTAGGCGACCCCCAATGGGGTCCTGACCACCACTTTGAGAAATACTGGTCTAGGTTGACAGGGGATAAGATTGTGCCCTTAGCATGACAAAATGTTATGGCTTAAAAGGATCTATCTGGCTATAATGGGAGTTGAGGTGCTTGATTTGTTGGATCTCTTTTGTTCATTGTGTCTGAGGGAGAATGTATGTATTGGGTACAAATCCTAGCTTTAGCTTAATGTTCAGTGTGAACATTTTAGGTACAATAAAATTTCATTTCCACATGATTGCACTGGTTCTCTCGTAAACTAGACGTTCCTTTTCAGTATTATTTTCTAGAACAGAGATGATGAGTTAATGGTGGTGTGTGTGTGTGTGTTTTAAATCCATGTTGAGAATATTGAAATTCAATCCTGCTTGGTTTATCAACTTCCCTGTGTAGCCGTTTGTGATACATATCAAACAGGAAAGTCCTAACTGTTAATTATATTGCGAATAAATAAGTGTTCAATCTCACATTATTTATTTTGATTATAATTGTTGTAACATTTTTAATGCAAATTAGAAATTAAAAATTGCATGCTAATTACCTTTCTTCCATCACAGACTCAAAAACTTCTAAACTCTCATACCAGAACAATGCCATGAATTTTGTTTTCTTGCGCATGTGTGCATGCAGATTCAAAGAGCACTAATGAGCTAACATCACATGAAAAACTTGCCTTATCTGCTTTTATCTCTTTATCAAGATTGCATGATCATGTTTCTAATGTAGTACTAATATGAAATAGAAATAATGGCCCGTCGCAGTTCTTTCACCATATTGTATCACTGCTTTATCGTATTAGGCTAAAGCACTGCGAGAGTTGATAGAACCTCCCCATGCCATCTCGGATCCACTTCTCTTGGCACTGAAACGTTTGGACTCAGAGATTGATAAACTTTTGGTTAGAGAATTTAGATCGGAGAGAATTGGCACAACGGAGACTCATCTTCAGCTTCTTGCAAGCAACCTCTAATGTCCTGCATTCAAAAGTCAATCAGATTCTTCGTGAATAATTTTGATGTTCTTATTTATAGACTTTAAAAAGTAGACAACCAAAGCCTGGGTAAAGGGCCTCCAAGAAAGTCTTACAAGGGGCAAAGCTGTTGCCAGACCTAATGCTTTTATTTTGAAGAATGCATCCTTTCTACAGAGGGACTAGGCACTATATCAAACCCAGGCTACATGGAAAACTGTTGCAGAAAATACTTCCACCAACTTGAGAGAAACAGAAGGGAAAGAGGGTCATGGCAGGGGAAGGGCTATGATGATTCTCAGGTGTGTTCTGCAGTCTTCAAGGAAAGAAAGAGGGATCAGCTACGGTAACAATAAAATCCTATTTTTTGAAATGGACTTCAGTTACTTCCATCGAGACAAAGTGAAAAGAGAAAATATTATTAGTGTATTTCATATCAGTGAAGGAGGATAACTTGCTGTATAATACAACCATGAAATGTTTTCTATCAACCCCAAGTATGCACAGACTGTTCTGAAATAGCCCAGTCCGAATCATGTTTACTTGGAAGTAAATTTTGTTGATTTCAGTAAGGTTTAAGTTCATATTACACATGATGGTGGCAGATCCAATTATTTAAACCCAAGTCTGTCTCAAACTGTTGAATAATGAGGATGGGAGTCATAGTTTTAAAGCAAAAGGAGCATGCAGGTGTTGGGTGCTAAACTGTTCTTCCACCTGTGCTTGTCTCCCTGTCTGCCTCCCAAGGTGCCAAAAAACATTTTAAAAGAGATCAGGTAGAAAAAGTGCTTTGGGGGAGTGACCATGGAGAGGAAGGCTTTGGATAGAAAAGATTCAACTCATGATATCTGTGAATTTCTTTTCCTCTGAAAGTTGGGTTCCTATCTTTATACATGAAACAAGTGGGTCTATCACTGTGGAATTTAGCTTGAACCTTACTTTCCAGTTTGCTTAGGATTGCAGCAGAGTTTGTTGGTTGGTTTGTTAGATGGTACATAAATAGATGTGATGACAGTGAAGATGATGCCTCATACTGGAATGTTTGAAACTCTGCAGATAACTATTTTCAATTTCTCCTCTCCTTCTCAGACTTAATGTGTGTGATGTTGCCTTGCAGCACAGGCATAAACTATTCTCTGTAAATCAATCAAGATCCATAGGAGGTAGTTCTGAGGCCAGGCCTTTTCCTAAATGTCTCTCAAAGTAAATTCAGATATTGTCTATGATTATGTACTGGGTCTCCTATGGATCACTATTTGCCTGTATCTCTGTGATTGGATGTAGATTTTCTTTCTATTTTTGGCTAAGGGTGTACTGTACTGTCAATGCTAATTTCTTGATATTTCATACTATCCTTATGGAGAGAGAATTTTAAATTGTATTTTGAAATGTTTTATTTCTGTCAGGTCTGTGCATGGTATTGCAAGATGTTAATACCAATAAAATTATATAGAGTTATTTCTATACAAATGCATATATTTCCCTTTCTATAGAGAAGTGAGTTATATTTTTTCCGTGTGTATAATACACAGCATCTGCCTAGTAGCAGCACATACTAACAGCTTTAATATACATTTTAGGAAACATAAATAAAACCCTATATCCATTAGACAAGCCAGTGGGAAATTCATTGAAAGTATATATTTAAGGTGACTGGACTTGCTATACGTCTGTCTGAAATGTTGACTATAGCTTCCACAGCGCAATCCTGATTTGTGCTGGAATAGGCGGGCTAAAGTGCCTGCGCTGTATCCAGCCCAAGTTTAGATGCTGCTGTTGTGCTGCTGCTGAGACAGGGAGTTTTGTCCCTTTTCCAGAGGTAAGGCTGCAGCAGCCTCCATAGGTCTTCACAGATTGGCACCACCTTTGAAGGTGTTGCTACTCTGAGCAGACTAGAGCTATCAGGAACTGCCCTGGTCTACCCTGGGAGAGGAGCCAGGAACTGACTTATATCCTTGCTTTCCACTCTCATTCCCCGTACGACCTCTAACCACCTATCCCTCAACCTGGAACGTTCCTCCCGCCTCACCCTCCTTCTCCTGCCTCTACCCTGCCCTTCTGGGTTGCTGCGCTGGTACAGGGAGGCCAACAGAATGACCCTGTTCTGATGGCAGAGTTAGGCAGCAAACTGGGCAAGAGGCACTCTTAAGTGGACATTCCTCTTTTATTCAGCAGTGGGAGAGTAACTGGCCCTTCACACCCCCAGCAAAGTCTGTTCAAGTGGCTTCTGATGGTGTTCTTTTGAATTTTAAATTGTGAGCCCTTCTGGGACAGGGCCCCAGTAGGTATTCATTAGCTATCAATTTTTTCATTTTCTTTGTAAACTGCTTTGTGAGCTTTTTAGTTGAAATGCAGTATATAAATATTATTTATAGATTATAGATAGCTAGGTTGATGGACCTTGGTCACCTGACACCTCAGATTTATATGACTTTTGGGTCAATGCAACTACTTTTATAGTGTATTAATGATTATTGGCTAATACAGGGGACACATGTTTTTGCTATTTGGGCATCTGCGAAGATGGTCTTCCACATGTGCCAAACGAGACCCCAAGAATTCCAAGTTCAACCAGAACTGCACTCTGGATTGGCACTCCACAGAAATTGTGCATGTCCACTAGCAACCGGTACTGGCTTTTGAATGAAACCCAGAGGCCTTTACATGCAATTTCAAGTTTTCAGCAAAAACCAGAAGTTGCATTTAAAGCTCTCCATTTTCATGCCAAAACTTGCAGAAGCTCCGGACAGCTGTGCATGGCCTCCACAGGCTTCAGAAAACCTCCAGAAACAACCAGAGCAAAATTGTTTAGGGCTGCTATCTTGAAATGCACTTGGGCTAGACTATGTATCATTGGGCTGGCCCAATTCAAAGATAGGTCAACCCAGTTACACCAGAAAGGCATGGGCTGGCAAAAGTCAATTTAGGGTGGCCCAAGACAGAGGGATCTGGGAAGTGCCACCTGAACAGTTCAAGAGAGGCATGTTGAGGGCATGTTCAGCAAAGCCTACAACAATGCAGTTAGGCTGTATCCAGAGCCTGTTTTAAGGGCAGACATGACCCCTCACAGCTTTTCAGAGTTAGGCCACCTAAGGAGCAGGAATAAATCTGAGTGGACCCATAGGGGGGGTCCATGTTAAGCCAGAGTAAAATTGGAAGTGATGGCAAAAAATTCTGAGTCCTAAGCCAACCCCTGCCTTTCAACCTCAGGATACAACACAACTGCACCAGCCCATTCTCAGGATACCTCACAGCTACACCAACGCAGTGAACATGCCCTTGTGCTGCTACCTTTTCAGCAGCAGTTGGGCCAGCCACAGGCCTTCTAGCCCTGTGGATTTGGCCTAACTTGTCAGCTCAAGATATGGCCTACTTAGGCCAGTTTAGCTACTCCATTTTTTTGGCCTAAAGGATTGCATTGTAGGTTTGTGACTTTAAAGTCATTGCCTAAACTGTTCACATAGAAATCAATGGAATTTATATATCTTAAAATTGGTTGGATTGGGCTTTTTTGATCCTTGAGGTTTGTGTGTTGGATACAGATGCTGGCCTGCCATGTTTTTAGGTTAATTGTGTGTTCTGTCTAATTTAACACTCTTCTGTTTAGAACATGGACAGATAAGACAGATCTTAACTATTTATTTAAGATTTCTATGAAGAATTTTTCAGGGTAATCAAGCACTGCTTAGGGTATTACAGCAGTGATTTTCAGCCACTGTGCTGTGGCACACTGGTGTGCTGCGGATGGTCTGCAGATGTGCTGCGGATGGTCTGAAGATGTGCTGTGGGACTTTGAGTAGGCTCATTTATTAGCAGGGCAATTGGGGGATTTGAGCCCCCTACCAGAAGTATGATATGCCTTGTCAATGGTAAAAAAAATCTGATGATGTTCCTCAGTGGCATAGCTACGCAGCCCGGTGCAAAGCTCAAAATGTTGCTCAGAAGTTATATCACAACCAGAAGTGATGTTATCCCTGGATATTTTTAAAAAGAAAATTGGGGAAAACCTGCCTCCTCCTCCTCAGCAGTTCACCACCCATTGCTCTGCTAGTAGCACGGCTAAAACACCTACTTGCTGTCTGGAGTCGAAGATTTTTTTTCTCCCACCCCTGCAACAACAAAATCAAATTTAATTAAGTAAAAAAAAATGAAAATTGTATCCCATATTGGTTAGGGAAACTATGCTGGGGCAGAGGAATGGTTATTCTTTCCCTGCTAAATTTAAGAGGTGCTCCACTTGGAAGAGCTGGTATACCCAGTTAGCTTGCACGTGGAAATGAGAGCTTATTAATATTAACACCTTATTAGTTCCATAGAGTATCAGAATTATATCTCATTGATTCCCAGAGCAAACAATATCATGGGAAAGCTGAGTTTAAAAAATCCACTTTTTGATCCAGAGGCTTTTGTGTTTTCATTTCATAGAATCCTAGAGTTTGAAGGGATCCCATAGGTCATCTAGTCCAACGCTCTGCCTGTAGCAGGAAATCCTCCCAGAGCATCTCAGACAGGTGCTTGTCGAGTCTCTGCTTGAAGATCCCCAGTGAGGGAGAGTCCACCACCTCCCTTGGCAATCTATTTAAGCATCAAGTCAATGTGGCATGAGATGAAAAAGGTTGAAAATCACTAAAGCATAAAGATTTTACAGCCTGAAAAATTTTGCAGCCTGATTGTCCAGCTAGCTAAAACCTAGCTGGAATAAGCTAATAACTTTTATAGTGTTTCATTAAATTCTCTAATTAGATAGAAATAAAATGTTTTAGAAATGGGAAGCTAAAACCTGAAAGTAGAAGTTAAAATGTCTGGACAGCCATTTTTGGTGATGGCTCATTTGTTGTACTTTGCCAAAGGCTAGAATGAGCTAAGACATAGGCACCCTCATGCATTCAAATTTCAAAGCAGACTTTTGTCCCCTTTTGAAATAATGCATTGAATGGCCATTAATTTCACATAGCTTTGTCAAATTTCAGTGTATTACTTTAAAATAGTTTGTAAAATTACAGTTATTTTCATAATACAGACTGTATTTACGAGGAAATAAGAGGTTTGAAAGTATTATTTTACATTTCATAAGCGTATCTTTCTTTAGAACTAGGTACTGCCATTTTTCATTAAGCTTCCCTCTGGGGTTAGTAAGGACCTTCTTCTGATGATTCATAACAGCTTATTTTTCTTAGTTACACACTCTGGGTGCAATCCTAACCAATTTAGTCCAGCACAACTTACCCATTCCCTATTTCTGTGTGGTGTAGGGGGCAGGCGCATGTGGGACACTGCAGGAGTGGGGCACACTGCAGGAGTGGGGCAGAATTGCTCTACAACACTTTTGCAGCATCTTCAGCCCAGCATAGGACTTGTGCTGGGACTTATGCAGTGGTGGGATTCAAATAAATTAACAACAGGTTCTATGTCCTAATAACCTAAATTAAAAACAGGTTCTATGTTCCATTAGTAACTGGTTCTCAGAACCAGGCGCTTATTGGCAAAGGGTTCTCTAGAACCTGTGAGAACCCCCTGAAGCCCACCACTGGACTTATGCCAC
The DNA here is from genome assembly GCA_030015325.1 of Cryptoblepharus egeriae. Taxonomy (NCBI): domain Eukaryota; kingdom Metazoa; phylum Chordata; class Lepidosauria; order Squamata; family Scincidae; genus Cryptoblepharus; species Cryptoblepharus egeriae. The sequence continues at coordinate 37,798,549 of JAREYC010000005.1, forward strand.
CCTGACCGGGGGTTAGGATTGCAACCTGAAGAAGACTGATTTTGCAAAATCAAGCTGCAAATTTGCTGTAGATGTATTTCCATAATGTCCCTGTATACTGGACTATTCAAGCATGTGCCAGAACAAAAGGAAACACCCAACATGCAGCTTCTCTAGGATATTACTCCAGTCAAATGTGAAACTAATTACCTTGAATCCACTGATACAAAACCTGGCATCCACAAAGGTTCTTTCTAGGACCCTCCATGGATGCAGATTTTCACGTTAAAGCAATTTAAAGAGTAGGCAGCCCTTTAAAAATAGTCTGCTAAAAATAGCTCTTCATCTGCCTGAACCATGCAACAGAATGCAAAGCTATTGAAAATTATTACAGGTTGAACCACCCCATTCACAACAACCAATTTTCTCATTAAAGAGCCAACCTTATTTACTTTGAGACAAAGTCACATATAAATAAATCGCAAATAATCAGGATGTCCATATAGAATGGAAGACAGAGTGCCTGTACCTTTAAGCATTGCATAGAAGAGAGTACTGAGGCAGGTGCTGCTTTTTAAACCCATTCTATGATGAGCTAAACCTGCCTCAATTCCCTCTTCTATGCAGTACTTAAAGGTACAGGCACTCTATCCTCCATTTTATATGGTCACCCTGCATATAATTACGTTACACACTTTGAATTCTTTTGCACTTCAGGGGGACGAGGGTCTGCCTTCCAGAGGAACCAAAGCTTTTCCGAACCATGTTACCATCCTTAGAAAGGGATGTTTATCATTTAATTAAATGGTCTAACTTCTTTGGCCTTGAGATTAAACCACAATTGAAAAAAATCCGCTAATAATTAGGTTATACCTGTAGATCATATTTGGAGGAATGAATAGTCCTGACATATGTATTTAACTACTCTTGCCTAGCCTCTTTCTCTTGTATGTTGATATGTAATTTAAGCTGCATTGAAGAGCATCACTGCTGCATTTATTGCTTTCATGTAGAACATGTATCCACTAGGACAGGTAACTGTCATTGGTAAGGAAAAAAAACCAAGCTGTTATGGTAGTAGTACTGGAAGCAGAACAGTATCTCCATCAATGCTTAGAGGAGAAATGTTTGATGACCAACTATTCAGCATTTTTGTCAATTGAAGTAACATGTTATACTATTGGGATGTTAGTGTAAAGAATACAGAATGTGTGTTAATAACATAGAATGCAAACTTCTTGGCAGGATTCCTTTTCTTAAAATACAGGGAACGTTTATGGTGAAACTGCCATGCTTACTGTAGTTGCCCTGGTTGTAAAGGAATATAAAATAATATGTAATGGTAAAATATGTTCTCTCTTAACATGAGAGAACATTGTTTTGGGAAAAGCCATGTTCTGTATTTAAACATGGTCCCTGGCATAGAAGTAATTGACTTCAATCTGAGTTGTGAGTAATATAGCTACATCCAGTGAAATTTAACTTTTTGCACAGTCTTCTGTAATATGACTTACTGTTTCGTGCCAAAGATTTTTTTTCCATAAAAACTACTGCTTTCCAAACATTAAAGAAAATGAAATTGCCTTTCCTTTGAAAAGAAATGAAAAATAATCTGCTCCCTATCAAAGTTCTCTCCCTTCAAGGAATAAATAAATATCCTGATGGTATGGTATCTCTGAGGAAAATTTAAAATAGTCTGCCATCAAACTGCAGTGGTGTTCATTTAAAAGTTGTTCTAGTGTTCTGCTTAGAAAATTATAAACTGCTTTAATACAGGATTGAAACACACATGGAATTATTGATCTGATCTATTATGTCATCTTAAGACGTAGAGTAATTTTGATTAGAGAAGTTTATAAATGTTAGTCATCACCTACACTTATTTTGAAGTGTATTTGTTTTCTGCTAATTTTATGTTGATTTTATATTTATTTTTCCCTTTTCTTTGCACCTTTTGTCAATAGCTACCTATTATGACCTTCAGGTAAGGTGATCATTTGGATGTTTCTTTCCTTCTTTATAATGAAGGCTGTATGTAGGATGAATCAGCATGTGCCACCCCCAAACTGAAATCCTTTAACATATTAACTTAAAGAAGAACTGTTAACGAATCAACACTTTCTGATCTTTAACTGGTTGAGCAATTACAGTATTTCAAAAATTCCTATAATGTGTCTTGAAAATCCCATAAAATATCTCTGAAATTCGGTAACTAAATATTCAAAATCAAAGATCACCAGTTTGTAAATGGCAAGGTAAATGGCATCATTCATATTTTATCTTCATGAATTTTGAGAATTTGAAATCTAACTTGTTATATTTACACATCCAAAACAAGGAGGTTGGCATAAGAATAATAAGCCATATATATGGAGAAGACCAACCATAGCATCATTCTGTATCTTGTGTTATATAGTCCAGTGGTACTCAATGTGGGGGTTGGGACCCTTGAGGCATCACAGCCTTGGGTCAGGGGAGTCGTGAGAGGATGGGATAATCAGTCTTGGAATCTGGCAGTGGGCTTTCTTGGGAGTAAGTCTTACTCAGTGAGACCTTCTTCCAAATAGACATGGAGGAGCTCTTCGAACACTGTGATTTTACATTCCAATAAGATTGACAGGGTCCTGGACAGTTTTTTTAAGTTTGGAAAGGGGTCCCGAGCAGAAATGACCAAGTACAACTGATATAGTTAATCCTATCTATTACTTGTCCTGGTAAAGCACTTACTGTACTGTCTAAAAAGTACTGCCTAAAGCTCTTTGCAAGTGTGCCTATAAGCAGCACTGGCAGGAAGGCCAGAGTCTTCCTGCTGATGCAGAGAACTACATGTGTGGTAGCAGGTAAGTCTTGCACAGGGAGAAGGTGGAGAAGGGTTTAACAGGGCAGGGGAAGATGGCAACAGGAGCAAAGGTTGGATGGATCAGACCCAGGAAGGGGCTGACTGGCAATACCAAGTACCAGTCGTATCCTCTCTCTCTTCCCCTAATCCGCCAACGTGTATGCGTTCATGTACTCACAAGAGGGAGTACAAAATGTTAAAACTCAGGCCATTTGCTTGGACCAGCCATTTTAAGTATTTTTCTTAGTATTTTTCTTGGAATCATTTCAAAGGCGTATCAGGCATGTCTGTATGTAGAAGGGATCTGGGCCTTTGCTTAAGTACTTGAATAAGAGAAGTGCGATACTGAGGGCCCAATTCTGACCAATTTAGAGAGGCATATCTTCCCATGATGATGTGGGGAGAGTAGCGCATGCCTGTGCACTGGCCTAACCCCTCAAGCAGTGGGACAGAAGTGCCTCACATGACTTTTCTGATACATCTAGATCAGCACAGGACTTAAGCTGCAATTTAGGCCAGCCTTACTGGAGGTTATGGTTGCAGCCTGAATATACTCCTTTGAAGAATTGATTTAACACAGTTTGCAACAGAGCACAGGTCCCCCCTTTATATTCACAAGTTCAAAAACCATGAATCTCGACTTAAAAGTGGGTTACATGTCTTTAGGGAGCCTATAAGCCCACTGCAGTTGCTAAGGAGAACTCTTGTCCCATATGCTCTATTTTAAAAGAGACAGGTTTTAAAACGCACACACAATTTATCATGGTTTTTGTGCATCCATGGGGGCTCCTGGAATGGATCCCCATCATAGTTCTCAAAGGCAAATTGTAACTCTAAAATGAACTTAGTGGTCATTTTAATAATCTCCTGAAGACTGAATTTTTTTTCTTTGTAGATGAAAGTGGTACAGATGTTCTTCTGTAGCCATGATTGCTTCTTAATAAGAAACAAGTTCATCTGCTTTGGACTTCCTTATAGCTCACAAAGAATGTATTATAGATTTGCTGGCTTCTGTGATATTTTCCATTATATTCCATTGTATTTTGGGCTGCCCATTGTATTCCTGGGGCTTATCCAGTGGCTTATTAGTTTAAGGCACTGTGCCTGCCCATCTGAACATCGGTAGGTCAACTGTTTCAGACCTGAGTACTGTAAGACTGAGTGAGCTCCCATCTTTGGCCAGTTCCTGGTAACCCAGCAAATGCAAGTTGATAAATAGATATCACCTCAGTGGGAAGGTAACAGTGTTACCTCAGTGTTACCTGTGTACCTCAGTGTATACCCATACCAGCCATATACTATAATCACGGAAGTGTCTTTGGATGACACTGGCTCTTTGGCTTAGAAACGGGATGAGCACCACACTCTAGAGTCAGTCATGACTGGCAGAGCAACCTGTGGGGGATACCTTTATTGTATTCTTGGGTTCCTAGGAGTGTTTACCTGAGAGCGAGAGAGAGAGAGAGATTCCTAACTTTCATCAAAGGTTTGATTCAGTCCTGTTTAATGCCCCTATAAAAAATAGGGAGTGGAGAACAACTTCACAGCACTATGTAATGGAAGATCTCGGAGGTTCTAATTCTAGCCATACCGTTCAGAGGGAAGGTGGGATTCTTCAAACTTAATTTTGATGCATGGGTGAATACTGTACACCTGAAGATAAGGAAATTACCTCTGTATTACAGGTAATACAGAATACCTGTATTCTGTGGAATCATTGGTGTTATAGAGAATTAATATTGTATCATCCTGTATTATCTTCGTGTGTTATCTTCAAATACTGTACACAGGCCTGAAAGCAAAGTTCTTGATCTTAGACTGCAATCTTTACTTGCTTACCCGGGAGAAAGTCCTGTTGAACTCAGTTGAACTTACTTCTGAACAGACATGCATAGGATTGTTCTGTTATTGCAGTTGCCTCTCAGAATATTGAGAAATCCCATTCGTCTTGACACTTCCTAACTGAACATCTAAGATCCTCTTCTTATGACATGGTAGTAGTTTGAAACAAACTACAGGAGTACTTACCTACCTACACCTATCATGTTGTACCAAGAGTGGAAGTCCTTACTGATTTTATACTAGTTCAAGTATAGTTGTAGATTTAAATCATTGTGGATATTCACTAGATGTGGACATCATACTAGTGTTCTTTTTGTTTCCAGGAATAGTGCTACTACTGTAGGTAGGTTTTTCAAAATGTGCATTCCTATTATTGATTTTTATTAAGTACTGTATTAGGCTGCAATCCTAAGGACACTTTCCCAGGAGTAAAACCCATTGAAGACAACGGGGCTTACTTTTGAGTAGATATGGTTAGGATTGTGCTCTTACTGTTTCTATTATTATAAGCTGTCTTGTATGCATGTTATATTGAAAGGCAGGTTATACATTAATAGACTTGATTAATGTATATTAATAGACTCTTCACATTACCCCAACAATGGCCAAAGGATCAATAGGGCTGTCAGCTATAGGGCTCCCATATTACCAGAATAATGGAAAATATACCTAAAGCCTGCTTAAAGCCTATCAAATGTGAGGGAGGAGGAATGTCTGCTTTGTTCCTCTTCTCCCTGGATTCAGAAGCATGTTGAAGGGTTCGTATCAGTTCTTTTTCCCATTGCAGTCAGTTCTTGGACATAGTCTATGTGTCTGAAACTAAAATAGCGGAAGCCTGAAAACCTCTGTTCTGGATAGGATTGGACCCTTCTTAAGAAGTTAATGGTATAACTCTCAAATTGTGAATATGAAGGTATATCTCCTTATATCTCCCTAATCTCAGAAATTTTCACCTTATGTTTTGTTTCCTCAATTAATTTGGTTCAGAAAAGAAACAGTTCAGTCATGACTTAGAGCAGCTTTTCTCAACTTTTTCAGCTCACGGCACACCAAAAAGGCACTAAAATTATCAAGGCACACCAGCAGTTGTTAACCTACATTAATAAAATTATGTAATGATTATTGAATTACCTATTAAATTATTACATTGCAATTAATTTCTAATTAATAAAATTAATAAAACTAAGGCTGCAATCATATCTGCACTTTCCTGGGAGTAAGCCTTATAGACTATAATGAGAGTTGCTTCTGAGTAGACTTGCATAGGCTTGGGCTCAATCACCAGATGACAAATATATTTACAAGAAGCTTGGAAAGAGAACTGTATGAGTTTTCTGGAATGGTGGAAAAATGTTTTGAAGTAGGGTGATCAAATTGTTAGTGCCATACTAACAATTTTGTTTGGGGTGAGGATCACGAGGAGACATGATTGAAACAAGTGCAGGGTTCAAGCTGGGGTGGGGAAAGAGAAATAGAGACAGCTGATTCTGGACCTTGGGAAGATGGGGACAGTGAGGGGGAGGACCATAAGAGGGGTGTTTTAAGAAATTTGGGGGAATGTGCAGGGCTAGGCGTGGGGGAGAGAAGTGCCAATTTCCTACTCATATGTTCAGGAAAAGAGTGCAAGCAAGAGCCCAATCTATGTGCACTCAGAAATAAACCCCATTGACTGAGGAAGTGAGCCTGAGAGCCCAAGCCAATGCTTGTCTATTCAGAAATAAGCCCCATTATAGTCAATGGAGCTTACTCCCAGTAAAGTGTAGCTGAATTGTGCTCTAATACCCTTACTCGAAAAGCTGAAAAGTGCCTTGTCAGTGAAGGGAGAGTCCTTTGCAGCACTGCACGCAGTGTCAAGGTAAGGGGTTTCTCAAGGACCATCTTCAGCCAGACAGTTCTTGGGGTGGTGGCCTTGGCAGACACCCACTTAGCTTCCACTCTTCCTACTTACGTCCCGCCTCTTTGCTTGCTTGCTCTCACTCAATACCCAATCCCACATGTGTCTACTCAGAAGTAAGTTCCAGTATAGTCAATGGGACTTATTCCCAGGAAAGGGCAGATAGGATTGCAGCCCCACTTCAGTTCCTGCCCACTCAGAGCTCCTCCAGGCTTCTCTGCCTGCCCAGTCAGCCAGTATAAGCAGCAGTAGGAGTTTTGAAGCTGCTCCTTTTTTCTTGTGTTGCTGCGCAAGGATCCAAAGGGCCACTTTTCACATGCAGCTGCTGTCTATTGCCTCAGTCTCCGTGGCACACCTGATGCAGTCTTGCAGCACACCAGTGGAAAACCAGCTGATTGGCAAACTGGTTGAAAACTCCTTATTTAGAGTTTGAAACAGATACTCTGCCTTGATCGCTGTGTGTGCATGAATATATGCATGGAGTTCTCGCAGCTATGGGTCTTTTCTATTCATTTTTAAGAATGCAATGGCATGCCCAGAAAGTATACCACTGTGCATGCCTTGTGAGCAGGTAATTCTGCATTCATTGGAATTCAATGAAAACAATAGATTATAAGGTTCTTTTGTATTTTTCTTTATGCAACAACTATCACAGCTTCCTATGACACTCATACACACAGATCACATCTACATGTAACAATATATGCATTGCATGTATGAAAATAGTTATGCTGAGCAGATAATCTACATATACATATATGTACATATAAGCAGATAATCTACATTTGCCCTAAAATCCAGAGTCACTACGGGAGCACATAAGAGACATTACATGTACCCATAGTTATGGCACCACCTAGTGAAAACCTATGGGAAATTCATATTGCAATCCAGAGCAAATTGTTCTTACACTGGAGCAAGGATTCCCCGTAGTTACTCTGGATTGCGCCCATAATCTACATATATTTCCTTATAAAATTCTTATAAGGAAAGGATTTCAGTGCAGAAATTTTTTATAAGTTTTCAACAATTAAACATGCATGTGGTTAAGCAAGGGTTTTCTTACTGTCACTATGGGAAAACTATGACTACTGAGCACAGCACTTATTTGGCTGTAGGTGCTCCCTATATGTATGATTCTACCTATATGTATGTATCTATACGTATGATGCATCCCCAGGTTGGACAGACAAAACATAATGTCTGAAACTTTGGAAAACCACTACTGGTTGATTTTAGTGACCTAGCTAAACCAATGATCTGAATGAATATGAGGAACCTCATATAAAGTGGCTTCCTATGACCCCAGCATAATTTCAAATCACTGTTTTCAAATATTTGGTTTTAATCTATATAGTTAATTCTTTCTCTGTCTTGCAGCTGAAACTGTAGAAGAAAAGCCTGCAGATTCCTTGCAAGATTTGTACCGATCCTTGGAGTTAGCTAGTTTGAACCCTTTAGGAGACCGACAAATTTCTACCACAATGGAATACAAGAAAACTTTTATTAAAAGATCCAGTGATCCAGCAGTTAATGAAAAATTGCACCAGTTGCGAATTCTGAAAAGCACTTTAAAGGTGAGTTAATTATGGCAAATGTATAGTGCTCAAGAAAGTTACTGTGTAAATTAAATTGTAAAATGTCAAATAACTGTACAGTTAAGAGGGAGGGAGAGCTTCAGTATATAAAAACACCTGTATTGCTGCTCTAGTTTTCACCTCTTGATCCATAGGGACCTCATCAGCTTCTGGTCCATCTTCATGTAATGATTCATTATTTTGGAGATGTCACAGATCTGTCAAAATTGTGATATTCCTTTAAGTACTTCAGAACATTAAATTATTTTGTTGAGCTTTCTTGGTCTCCTATAAATTTCTTGAGGAGACATGCCTTTTAACAGTTTTGAGAATTCCCCACTTGACTAATAAAGTATGTATTTGAGCTCTGTGCTGACACTGTGATAGTTTTAGGAGACTATATGAGTGGGGTAAAACAACTGTAAGCTAGGAAATTTTGATCCTGCACCAATATGCTTCTGAAGCAAAATTTCCTAGTTTACAGTTGCTTTACCCCAATCATATATTTTCTGAAAACTATCACAGTCCAGTGTTTGCAGCCAAAAAAAAAAGAAAACCAAATTGTGTGCTCATGAGAGATTTCCCCATGTAATTAAGACTCAGGAAGATAAGAGTCCCTAATTACATGAAATATCTCTCCCTACCCTTATGGGTGCAAGAGACAGGACTTCAGGTTCCTATCAGTTTAGAGATAGGGCTTGCAGCATGTTGCCTCTTCACGGAGGAGACTGGAGGACAGAATGTCTCTACCTTTAAGCATTACATAGAAGAGGGAATTTAGGCAGGTTTAGTGCAAGGGTTTAAAAAGCAGCACCTGCCTAAATTGCCTCCTCTATGCATTGCTTAAAGGCACTCTGTCCTCCATTCTGTATGGTCACCCTTCCTGTGGCTCTACGCTCCACAGAAGGATATGAATGATAGTTATTGCATGGTTGGGCAGCTAGTAATCTCTTAGCATTGCCAAACACCAGCCACACCACATACAATTGGTAAAGAAAATTCCTTAAATTGTACTCTGCCCATTTACTGTATCCTGGTCCATGAATTCTCACAGCTTTCTGGTGCCTTTCCTTCTTTCCTCCCTCCCAATTCTCATGGCTGGAACTTTTCCATGGCTTTAAGAAGTTGTTCATCTCTACACCAAACTATTTTAGTTATTTGAAGCTCCAAATCTAAATGTTTGTCTAGTAAAGGGTAAACAGCTAGAAAGAACTATTGGGGTAGTTTTAATAAGAATCCTCCATTGAACAGATCTCCATTTAAGCAAGCCAGTGAACTGCTAAGAAATAAAATGTCTTCAGTTTCCAGAAATATGCTTTGTTCCTCTTGTATGAGCTGATTGTTTTGTTTTCTTCCAGGCCAGAGAAGAAGAGGTAGCCATCATAGACAAAGTTCTGGAAAATCCAGATCTGACATCTAAAGACTTTCAAGACTGGAAACAAATGTACCTTGACCTCTTCCTGGATGGTTCTCAGAATAACCTCCCAGAGGATCCTGTAAATGATTCTGATGAAATGGAGGCACTCCTAGACTCTTTAGCTCACACTCATTCCTACATTGAAACTCATGTATAAAAAAAATTCCAGTTGTTTCTAATTTTGTTTTTGCCCTTCCATGGCACTCCAGACCTTTATTCAAATCCACAGAGTAGCTTTTATATAAACCTAACAGGAAATCTATTTTAATGTTACTGAAATGAGTAAAGTACTATTTCCATGGTTATTGTATGATCAGAAACCTATATACTTTTATGCTGCTAATGCTCAGTTTATGTTCATGTTTACAAACTCTGACTACGATCTGAAGATGGAATATGCACACATTCAAGAGAATTGAGCACATTTTGAATGATATTGGTGGTAATAAGACATTCTGCTTAGACGTTCTCTTTAAACTAACAGAAGCATTCATGTTGCTTCTTTGGATCGTGGCCTTTGTCTTTAATAATTGAAAAAGTATTTTGAATGAGTATATTTTGGAGGATTACACTGATTTATCAAAAGAAGTTGGCATATGAACAGTGCTTTACTACTGAAGGTCAATCTGTTTCCTATTTTAATAGTCTATGTTGTAATGAGTTAAATTTTCAAAGTGAAACTTTTGTTTTGGCCAGTATGGCTATTTTATATTTGGTGGAATATTTTAGGTATTTTCATAAATTACAGAGAAAATATATGGTTGCGATTGGGATCACTTTTAACGAATAGTGTCAGGGAGTAAGAAAAAAATTGTCTTTTGTAAGTTTGGAAATCAAAAAGTCAAACATACAGTCCACTCTCTTAAAAGATATTAACAGAAAATCTCTAGCACAGAATTAATATAGTGGTAAAGGGCTCTTTTGGACTTGGTTTTGACACAGATTTTTTTTTCCTAAGTATACAACTGAGCTATATAGTATTGCTTCTTTGTCTCCTCTTCTGCAGAAAATGTGTACTGTTAACCAAAGGGTTCCATGCAGTAATTTTAAAAAGTCAAGAAATTTTAAAAATGTCTAATACATTAGTTCAAATAAGTTTATGCTTTAACAGGCCAATTTTAATCAACGTAATCCGAGATGATGCAGCATGGACCAGCTTACTTTTTGCTGCATCCTGTGGGGAAATTTCACATACTTCTAGACTCTTCAAGGTAATGGAAGGGTAAGCCCCAGCTGCCCCAATGTAGCAATTTGGACCTGCACCTGCTAAATCACTGGCACACATCTGTGCTGCCTCAGTGGATTAGACCCAGGAAGGTGAGACTGAATTCAGCAGTGGTCAGGGAACAGGAGTAAATTACCCCAAATCGGGTAAAAATGAAATTCCTGGGGGTAATGGAAGGTCATGCTGCCGAGGCACAGCCAGGCATGCATATGAATCTATATAGGGCACTGGGGAGCAGTTTCAGCCAGCCGTGGCTTTGCGTGGCTAAGTCTGAGCACTGCAGGCATCCATCTTGAAAAAAAAATGACTGCGCAGTCTTTCCCTGCCTAAAGGTTCTCATGGAGAGGCTTCTCCGTGGGTGGAGTGTCCTCTCCTGACCTCACCGGCACTTTCCCTTTCCCTTTCCTAACTAGAGGTGTGTGCCGGTGAGGTCAGGAGAGGACACTCCGCCCATGGAGTAGCCTCTCCAGGGGAACCGTTAGGCAGGGAGGCAGAGAAAGACTGCATGTGCAAACACAGTCATTCTTTCCAAGATGGATGCCCACAGTGCCTGCCCAGACGGCTGAACTCGGTCTAAGCTGCCCCTGCAGCCTGAGCCTCCCCAGCAGCCTCCCCAGCCAAGGTAAGCACCCATTCCCAGGTATCTACTCAGGAGTAAGTCCATTAATTCAATGGAGCTTACTCCTGATTTTTTAATGTAGGATATTCCACATTTTGTCCTACATTTTTTTAAAGTCCGGATTTTTTTGTATAGGTTCAATAAAATTTTGAAATAAAATAATTAATAATATATTATTTTCTCCCTTTCAAATCAAGGGGGTAATGTCGGCGTATCTAAATATATTTTGGGGTCAAAGTTAAAAAGTTCCCTGACCCCTGGAATACAGCATTCATGACTGCTGCTGATCTTGTCTATCTCATGGGCCTCATAATCCAATCCTGACCCCAATTGCTGCCTTTCCCTTCCATGTTCCTATCCTTCTGCTGCCAAGTGCATAACTTACCATGTCTGGTACGTCATGACTTGCACTGATGCCAGCCACGAATTTTTATGCTATGGTAGTGTGCTTTAAGTATGTGACAACAGGACAAGCAGAACACTTGCTCTGCCAGTATTAGAGGCACATAGGATTGGGTCACAAATCTACCACACTTTTAGAAATATGGTAATAGGAAGTTGGAAAGGCTCCTAGCTGGTTCCAGTATATAAATATGTAATCTTATGCAGATATTTTCACTCTCAAGTAGTTGTGAATAAAATTGTGGTCTAAAGTTTCTCATGTGCAGAAAGATATGAAAATACCCATGGCAACAGTCTTGAAAAGCATACATATTCACACACAATGAGTTCTTGAGCTCTTTTTCAGAGATCCCAAAACCTACTTTAAATATTTTCAAATTGTGAATATCAGTAAAGCTCCATGGAACGTTCGTGTATCTGGAGTCAAATACAAATGGATCAGGACTAATTGATGCCTGGTGAAGAGAGTGAACGCATGAACCACAGGTAACAAGACTATAAATAGTGTTGCTTTAGCATCAGCCTTTTTCTTCAGTATTAACACCATTCGTTCCTGAGAATCCAGACAATGTTTCCCTCAAAATACTTTATTTCCAGTTTTGTTTTTTTTTGCAGCATCATTCTTTTTCTTTTTAAATGCTGGTTTATAGTTTTTTTGGAACTTCTGATGTTTTAGTACAGTCTTTTCATGTATGCATGAATATCATGCCTTTGCTCTTTCTGATTTGGAAATATGGCTTGTGATATGTTTGGTAATAATGTTTAACCCTGCCCTCTCCATCTCCTGGAAGTTCATGAACCTTCAACTTAATTGTCTAATGGAAGAAGAGGTGTCCATTAATTCCAAAAGTCAATTAAATCTGAATACCCCATTAATCCATTAAACCCTGTATCTTAGAAAGCCCCCTTTGCTCTGTTACACTGGTCTCCCCCTGGAGGCATGCTAGGAATGGATGAAGAACTCCATTCCTTAAGTGCCCTGCTGGAGAAAGGAACTTCACCAGTGGACATCTCATAGGTACTGCTGGAAAATTGTACTTGGGGGGATATTTTGATTTACCTTCCCGTGGCAGCTGGAGCTACGAATTTCTTACTTATTCTCAAGCAAGACACATGAGGAATGGAAAGTTTAGAAGAAGTTAAACTAATTTCCTGAAGAACTCTATACTTCTACACCAGTCTCAGGAACAGAAAACATCTCCATTCCTACAGCACCCTTCTCAAATGGGGGGCGATGCGCAACCTGTGCCCCAGCAGATGCACTACCTGTGCCCTAACCATTACTTCTCTTAGAGATGGCTATTAGCACTGTTATTCCTCCCTCCACCAATACACACTGGGAATAGACAGCTCTGGCAGTTCCGTAAGAAGCCCTGAAGGTTGATAAGCCTGCCCCCAACATTTCCAGCCCTTACCTGCCTTACAGAACTCTTTTGGCAATGCTGAGGAAGATCCGTATGAGAGAGCTTATCAAATCTCCAGCACCTTGGAAATTGTCCATTATTTCTGAACTCCACTGCACTGAGGGCTGTTAAGAGTATTTCTGTCCTTGTTCAAAAATATCATCCCTCTGCTGGAGCTCCTTCAATTGAAACTGTGGCAAGCTGTGTTAAAGTTTTGAGGCAAAACCAGGTGAACCTGATAGAGTCTTTTCACCTCCTTCCCCCCAAAAATTACTGTGGAACTGCAGAAACAGAAAGTTAGAAAGCTTGACAATTTCAATTTAAAAATAAAATGAATAGTATACAGTCTAAATCCAGCACTGGAGTGCACTCACTGCTTCATTTGGCTTTCTTCATTGAGTAGTAGCAGTAGTGTTCAAGAATTCATATGGGGAATGGAGCATTTTTAGGGAATGCTGATCTTGAGATATTCATGTAATAGGTCCAATGGCTCAGAATGTGAGTCTATTAGAAGAGTTGAAGCATTTAAGATGAAAACATCTTCACCTGGCTAAGAAAATAAGTGGAACCAAGTTTGGGTATGTTTGTGCCCCTTATCTACATTGTGTATCTGTGCCATCCCAATACCTCCTAGTACCTAAGGAGGCATGCTAAATGCTGCTTTCCTTCCTCAGTGATATCCCAGCCTCCGCTCATTCGATTCTCCACTATTTTAGTTCCTTATTTATCTTCCTCTCTCTTCTTCTCTTCTTTTTCCAATCCAGTGAGTGGAAGAAGAGGTAGCAGAAGAGGCAACTAGTGAACATAGTTGGGCACCTCTCACTCATCCACTGCTTGAGGCAATGACCACGTTATCAGTTGGCCTCAAGAATGGTCCAGCCCTGTGTGTATGTGTTTGTGTATGTATGTGTTTTGATCATGACTGGAATGCCAATGTGGCTTCTTAATTGATTTTTTTCTGCACATGTGAGGATTTAATCAGAACAAGCAAAGCAGACAGGTCTTTTGAAAATTATTTGTTTTTGAGAAGTTGTACTTTCTTAACTATCTTCCAGATTCTAGCCTATTGGTTCAGTGAATGTACTTGTAAACTTTGAAGAAGACTAATATTTTATGTTCTTGGAATCGAGAAGGATCAGAAGATTTTTTTTTTCAACTGCATTTTAAATTGCAAGTGTCTTGCAAACTTTGCACAATTGTACAGGACAGTGGCCTTTTGCAGCTAATTTTAAGTAAATCTGTATTTGGTTGAACCTGAACAACAAATCATGCATTAAGATTTGTATGGAATTCCAGGTCTAGTGAAATATTTATATCATCTACGAGAACCTGTTTGTAAAAACAATTTATTGACTGCATGAATTGTTTGTTATAATTTGTGATATTTTGTATATTTCTCACATAAAAAATGATTGACCTAAAATCACTGATGGTATTTGCTCCAGTGTTTACTGTGGACCATTGCTGAGTATAATTTTTCCTTAAAAAGAAGAAATGATGTACTAGACCATACAGTCTGGAAAGGGTCCAATGAGTTAATGTTGCACCTTTACTTGTACTTAAATGAGCTGTAAAATACATCCAGGCTGGAGGAAGAGGCTTGTTTTTTTAATCCAACTCAAAGCAAATCTAAACCAGTATCAGGAAGTTAAAGTATCTCTCTTGATGATGATAAAGTATCATCACAAATATGATTAGTCATTCTGGTGTCTCAGCCTAGTAGTCTGGGTTACAACATTTGTTGTGGGGTTTCTGTGGAAGAGCAGGCAGCTGATCGTCACATAAAACTTGAGGCCTGAGTAGACACTTTCAAGCAGTGAATCAAGGTGCTTGTGGCATGGTACAGTGGGCCAAAATGGCCACCACTGTATGCCATGTGGGCAAAGAGGCAGCCAGACATCTCCCTGTTATAAGGTTTCCTTACAGTAACATTTTCTCTCTTCCCAGTGTCAGGCCCCAGCCTCTTTTCTGAGTCTGCTCTGAACCATGTCAGCCATGGTGCAGAACCGTGAAGACCTATGTAGGGCTTTCAGATGGGGGTTAGGATGCAGCAGAAGTTGCCTTAACCATGTTCACCCCCTACAGGGCCTGAGCTGCCCCTCCATGTTCTACATCACGCCAACACACCCCCTCCTTGTCTCCATTCTGCCCACTCTCCATCTCTCTGTTCTGCACATACTTCAGTCAGTGGGCTTTTCAGCATGTTTGTGATAGTGTATGTACCTTTCCTACTAGCAGAAGCTGGCTTAAGATAGGGCTGTAAGATTTCTAGGCAAGGTAGATACTTTATTGTCTTTGTACAAAAATATACAATGAAATTCAGAAGGTGTCACTGGACTGTAATTTTTCTGTGGTTTATTATTACAGGAAAGGTATAGGAATGGTGTGGAAATCAAGCCATAAGAGAACAATCTTTCTTGACTGAGTAGTGCAGGAAGCTGCCAACAGTCCGAGGTCTTATGAGACCAAGTCCCAGGAAGCTGGTAGGGGAGATGAGCTCTGCACAAAAGGGATTGAAATCTGGAAAAAAAGACTTGAGAGAAGCACATACCTGTATTCCTTTATTCTCATATAAGTAATATGAAACACATTTATCAGTTTGGTATAAAAGCTGCCCCAAAAGAGCCAGGCTCAAAGGTTAAGAAGACATTGAGTCTGAGTGATTAGTCAAGGGAGAGGGAAGTAATTTGGGTTAGAGTCGCTAGACAATATACTAATTCCACTGCATACTGTCACTTTACATAGTACACAAAAGCAGTAAAAGCTTAGATGCATATAGATAATAAGTTGGTTTATTCCTATATGTGTATATAGGAACACATGCTGTGAATGTATGATTGCATTTGGTTTCTCAGGGCTTTTATGCATACCTGGAAGATTTGAAGAGTCACAGATTCTCACACATAAACACAAGTTTACACAAGTAAAAGTAATCTCACAGAAGTTTATTTCTATTTTATTCAAATGTTTGCTGCATTTCTACAAATTCTACATACTTCTGTTTGCAGTACCACAGGACCATTGAAGCAGAACAAGATATAATAAAACCCTCAGTAAAATACACAGTAATCTACAAAAAGAAAAATCAAAAGCCTACATAGCTTGTTAGCAGTGATAAAAGAACTAGAAAAATTTCAGCCTTACCCCACAATACTTGCTGACATTTTTTTTATTTAAACGGCCCTCCTATGTTTCTCATGGTTTTTCTTACCCTTAGATAGCAAAAAAAAAAAGTGCTATGAAATATATACCAAGGAGCCTTTAGACTCGTGCCAGAAATTGTTGCATCTTTCAGGATTTTAAAATGGATCTACCCACCTGGCTTTCTGTCTTGGGTACAAATGCCAGCAATGTGAAATTGGCTATGAGACAGCTTACTAAACTGAACTGTTACTATGCAACTGTTATTCTGCTTACATATTTTTTGTGAAGACAACGTTACAGCTTTCAAGGAGAAATTTCAACCTCATAGTCTAGCTCAAAAGGAGTGCTGTCCTACTTACTCCAATGTAATATTTCCAAAGCATTTCTTTATGGTATGACGAGACTATAGAAACGCTGTAGTCTGAGTAAAATGGTAAAACAGATTGAGTTTTGAAATTAATATTTATGACACAGGCCTACGTATATGCTGTTGTAAAGATTAGATCTATTCTTGGCTGTATTTGGGGTGCGGAATTAAAAAACGACATCTGTTCTGCTTGATTGGCTCTAGTTCTGGGGGTACAGCTTAGCTACCTTATAGGCTAATTTCTTGGTTAAGCTTCCACAAAATATACTAAATTCATTCCATCATCTTTAGCCATGAAAAATAGGTTGTTGTTATGCGTGTGTGCGTGCGCACACTCGTGTGTGTTTTGGTAGGCTTGTGTAATTATGTATTATTTTTGTTCTTTGGATTCAAATACAGTAGCTTACCTGAATGGTTTTTTATGGATATGGCTTAGGGCTACAAAATTCAAAACTGCCTTACAGCCTAGTCTTGTCCCCTAGAACTGATGCCAGTACTACCTCACTTAACAGAATATGACTGCAATCCTAATCTCCACTTAGGTTGGCCTTCTAATCCTAATCTCCACTTAGGTTGGACACTTCTGCCCCTCTCCTGGGGGGGGGGGGGGTTAGGCCAATGCACAGACATATGGCGGCCTAGCCACACACCACAGAAAGATAGGCCAGGTGAATTAGGCCAGCCTAAATTTCTTAGAATATGTTTTGCAACTAATGGGAAGGATAAGACAGGAGGTAGGCTGCTAATCCCCAGTGGGTCACTTTGGACCTACACCAGCCATTTTGCTGGTGTAGATCTGAGTTCAGAAAAAGTACAGGGCAGTCTAGGAAAGATGAATAGGATCTGCACACACTGGTGTTTCTATTCCCTCATTCCTATTTTTTGTGCCCTGCCCTCCCAATCCACCCCAAAAATCCTCCTTCTTTCCATTCCTAATGAAGACACGCCTCCACCTCCAACTGACTGGCAGAGTCATTGTTGTACCCACCACAAAGCTGCCCCTTTATGGCAGTAGCCCCAAAGCATGCTACGGCAGCCCAACCTTCACACAGCTGGAAAGCATCCTTTGCTACCAGATATATATTCCAGTGGTACAGAGTGGCCATAGGACTGAGTCTTATTTTGTCAGAAATGAAAAAGAGGCTTACTTTGAGTTACATCTGACTTAGATCAGCATTCATTCTCAATTATTTGTGCAAACAAAACAACACTTTTTACACCTGCCTATGACCTTTACATATTTTGCCATACAATTTTACATCCTTGGTTGTCATACAATCTTAAGGTTTATTAAGGATTGCTAATCATTAATTTTTAGAAATCCTGAGAGTTTTACACATTGCTGAATGATTTATTTATTTAATACAGTATATTTATACCCCACTCTTTAGGATGATTCTCCCTTGTGACTCAAGTTTCAGTGAGGTGTAATCTCACACGTTGGTCTCTTGTGTTGTTGAATGTCCTTAGTTTCTACTAATTCAGAAAGCTGTAGCACTGCACACTGCAACCCATACCAAGGTAAGGAAGCTTTGCAGATTTCTTCCCAACAGTCATTGTCTATATCATAGCCCACCACATCCTGAGTTGGAATCTCCTGGGAATCTTGCCACTTCTTCCCTCCAATGAGGAGTGCAGTTTCCTCCACCACTGCCAAACCATAACTAAACCGATCATATACCAATGGTTTTAAACGTGTCCACTGATTATGGTCAGGGTCATATTTTTCTATTTCTGAAAATGGTTCATAGAGCCCTAAAAACGTAAAGATAGACTCTCTTATTGTGGCCATCTGGTGCCCAAATCGAGCAATGCTCATTGGGGATTGCTTTCTCCATTGCCCTTCCTGTGAATTCAAAGAATACAAATCTTTACTTGTGTTACTTTGATCCGAGTATTTCCCACCTGATATATAAATGATGTTCTTGCAGACAGTACCAGCATGACCATGTACTTTGCATGGCAAATCATGAACCTTTGTCCACCTGTCTTGGCTAATGTTGTACACTTCAACAGATGAATGCAATAATCCATTCTCACCTTGACCACCAATTGCAAAGATGGAGTTTTCTAGGATGCAACAAGAGAACCGACACCTCTTTTCCAGCATTCCTGCAGTTTGTATCCATTTGTTGAATCTAGGATCATAGCGATGAACTTTGTTGGAAATTATCAAAGACTGATTTTTAGGATCACTTTGCAAATCCTCAACTTCTCCTCCCAACACATATAGAAAGTTTCCAATTGTACACACACAGTGATTTTGTACTCTGTCCTGCACTTTTGTTAATGTTTTCCATTTATGATTATACACATCAAAAGCCACAACATCATTGATTGGTCCTTCACCTGCAACCTTGCCTCCAAGCAGGATAATCCATGTCTTCTGGTTTCTCAAGGTGCTGTATTTATCTTGTAGGAGAGGCTGTCTAAAGATGAATGAATGGTAGTTTATTGCTTTTATCATTAAGCATTTTATGGGGGCTGTTAGAGGCACTTCAGATTGAGTGTAGACCTTTCTCAGATCCTCCACCGGAATAAGACCGTACCGTATATGCTCCAAAAGACTAGTGGTGTGTGTGAGCCTCAATTTATCATACTTCAGCCACTTTAGCAGTAGATTTAGCATGTTGCATTCTTTCACCATGGGGACCTCAGAAGATTCCACTATTCCTTTCAGAGATCGGAAATTTAGCTCAAGTAGTCCAGCAAAATCCATGTCCAGAAGTTTCCAGATATTAAGAATGAGATATTTTTCGGTTGCAGCTAAAGCATCTGGAAGATAGTATCTTGCAGCCACATTAGCAGAAAAACAGCAGTTCTCTAGGGAAAGATTGTTACCCAAGTATTGGCTACACAAACCAATGGCCTCAGTCACTTGCAAGTAGGTGGCAGCTTCCAGAGTATCCTCCAGACTATCAAAAGACAAGGGCAACCAGGAGGTATAAATGAAATCCAGCACATGTTGCAGACCAGTGGCTGAGATGATTTGCAGGTGAATGATGGAAGCCTTTGATTCTTTAGTATAACTCTTGAACATGGCCCTGAAGTAATCGCTTGAACATGCAAGCAATGATTTGTGAGCAGGAAATTCATTTTCTTTCACCTTCAACAAAATATCACAAAGCAAGCCTTCAGCTCGGAGTGTCTGATATTGAGACAGCACACCACTACAATGTCCTTTGCAGTAGGACAGGAAGTAACTCATGGTGTAGAATAAAATGCTTTAAAGTACCTTTTTCCAATAAAAAGCAAAGTGCATCAGCTTCGTTGAATTTGTACACGGCAGGGAAAGTTCCAAAGAATAACCATTAACTTCTTCAGCCAATAACAGAAAAAAGACATTTAATAATTTCACATCCTTCTCCCACATAGCATCCTGCCAGTACTTTGTCTTATGCATTCATTCATAATGCTGAAATTAGTTAATGTCCTTCAGATACTGGTTTCTCTCACCTCCACTTCCTGCTTAAGGAGAGATGGTCCTCAGGAGATGAGAGTAATTGCTTGGCCCACATTGACTGACAGATGCAGGGGTCAGACAGCATTAAGTGACGTTTTGTGTCAACTCCGATGTGTCCTGTGGCCTTCCTTTCTCTTTTAAGCTGATTAAATAGATCATCTGTGACTGCCGATGCATCACGAAAGCCAGAGAGCTGATCTTCGCTGCAGCTTTTGCCCGCGCTCTGTATTTCAGTCTTAAGACAAGTTTAGCTCTTATTCCCCAGGGCCAAGAAGCCACGTATGGTGTTCTTGCTTGTAGGAAGTTGCAGCTGAAAATCAAATCAGCACCTACAGATTAGAGCTGGAGGACTTTGTTAGCGTACACATCTTTAGCTGTAAGTAGAAAGACAAGCAAAATACTAGGATTAGTCAGTGGTTTAGTTTGAAATGCATTTTGGAGCCCTTTGGTTTATATGATATCAGCATAACTCATAGTGACCAGAATAGCATGCAAACACTAGACCTCTTGTCATGGCTGGCCAAGTGTTGAACTGAGACGGGTGGGAGAATGAGAGAAGGACGGGGAGGGTAATGCAGTATTTCTACAAAGAGTGTGAGCCAAAGTATCTGACATTAAATGACCTGGATGGAAATCACGAGGGTAACACATTTCTTCAGAGGAGGGACACAAATAGAACTGAAATTATGTCATATAAAATGAGATCTGTTTGTTGTAGGATCTTGGCATAACTGCGTTTCAAGTCAATAATGGGTGAGCTTGAACTTCCTTGGACAGATTTCACAGGGTCAGTTTGAAATAGAAGATCATATGTAGCCAAATTAAGTACAAGTACATGGAGATTAGCAGTAATTGTCACCCGGGAATTGGAACATCCATTTCCCCTGAAGGGCTATTGGCAACCAGAGGTACTTGTGTACCCTGCAGGCTTGTTTCTGAACACCCTTGGATAGATATTATTGATATTTCTTTTTACAGCTTTCATTTCAGGTTTAAAAAAGTTGTGAGTACATGAATGTGAAGGCTGATACAATCCTGGACAAACCTGATTTGCAGGGCAACAAGACATTTGGAGAGAAACCCGTACTCTTCCTTTCTTGGTAAGTTTTAGTTTTGGTTAATGTGATGAGTTGACATTGACTAACCCTCCAATCCAGAGTAACTATGGGAGCAGGCCTCCGTCAGTCTTGGAAGACTATGGTATTGTGCTCGGCGCTGCATACGCTGCATGCAAAGCATGAAAGCCTGGGTTGGATTGTTATGGAGGATAGGCTGTTACCCAAGCAGCAAATCCCCCCTCTCCACGCCACTGAATTAGTCCAATGGAAAGGCAGAGCCACTATGATTGGATCCAGCTGCGTCGCAGAGCTAGGCTAAGGACAGGAGCTCACCCTGTCTTGTGGGGCCGACCCGGGAATCAAACTCTGGCCTGCTGGTTAACAGGCATAGCACCTTAACTGCTTGCGCCACCCACAGCCCAGCTATGGGAGCACATAAGATACATTTACGTTGACTTAGTTACTGCACCACGTAGTGAAAACCTATGGGAAATTCATATTGCAATCCAGAGTAAATTGCTCTTATGTCGGAGCAAGGACTCCCCGTAGTTACTCTGGATTGTGCTCTTAAGCTGCTTTCATCAGATACTTGAAACAGTATACAAAGTTTCTCAGTCAATTTATATAAGGTGGCTGTGTTTCTTCCAAATGGCTGTTTTCGTTTAAATGCATTTTTAAAGGGTTCTAACTGAAATGTCATGCATTGTTGTACCAATAAGCATTTACCACTTTTCTGATGTGATCTGTTTCCTGCTCCTTAACTGCAGTGATCTTGGCCCTAAGAAAAGTCAGGGTAAAACAGCTGTAGTTTTCTAGAGCATTTGTTTGTTCCAGACCAAATATTCAAAACAGTCACACGATATACTGTAGTTAGTGTTTGTCTGTACCAATTTAGATAGTATTTGAGGAACGTATTTGAATGCTTCTTCATTAAAAATTATGCACAAATACTAATACTTGGAGGGGGATAGCTATTACATAGCTTAGTTTTGTCCCAAAAGCTAGTTTTGTATTTCTCAGGATTTTTTTAAATAAACGGTAAGCTTTCACACATGCATTCCATCTCAATTCTCCTCCATCTCAAGGAATGGCTTTATCATGTGACACTCTGATAGTATGTTTTCCTTTCTTCACACATGACTGCAGCCTCCAGGGGTGATTTGCAAGTGTGAATGAACCATTACAGACTTTACACTACAGTCTACAAACACTCAAGTTAGAACTTCCACATCGTCTTGCACACAGTGCATTTCAGTATAATCATTTCTAGGGGGCACATGTGGGGCCCTAGGACCCAGGTACCACATTGGGGGGGGGGTGACAAACTGGGGGTGACCAAAATAACAAAAATCAAAATTAAAATTGCTAGAATCCTTTGCAGTAACCCCATCAGATCATACACTATTGAATGTGTATTTTCTTGCTGAATCTAATCAAAAAACAACTTTGAAATATATCCTTCATAAACATTATGACAAAACAATCTAATAAATAAATAATGCATGGAGACTTATGGAAAGTGAATCTCAGCCATATCACCGTTTTACTCAGGAGAAGGCAAATGTATCTTAGTCCATTGGAATGGGCAAACTGAGAGGAATTCAATGACCCTCGAATGATCCTGATCCAAAGAACACAGCCCCTACAAATTAACCCAGAAGGAAGGATAAACCCAGAAGGATAACTGCATTGAGCCCTATGGAAAGTGGGAAAGCCCTATGGAACTACACAACAGTGTTTACTCATTGGGAAGCAAAGGCACAGAGGAATGCAAGGCCACCAGAATGGTCCCAATCAACTGAAAGTGGAGTTCATCAAGTGCTCCAGAAGGCAACCACACCCCCAAAAATATAAAAGAAGTTTAATTAGTAAGGTGATTCTTAAATATGAAAATATTAATATCTAATTAATTGTATTATTTATAATAATTAATTAAATAATTTTGTCATATGGGGTGGCAAATTATTTGTGGGCCCCAGGTGTCAAATGACCTAGGTACACCATTGGTTTATAAACAGCTTCAAGGCTTTGCATCTCTATATGTCAAGTGATAAGAAGTGAAATGAAGTAAGGATGCTTCAGTCAAACATATATGCCTTGATTTTTTATGCTCCTCTTTCACAGACAGTGTCACAAATGGCTTTTCTCTCTGTCTCTCCTCATAAATATAAAAATATATTGTGCATCCAGAAGCCCATTCAAATGCAGGGGAAAGATGGCCCAAAATAATATTTAGAAAACTGAAATTTAGAAGCTGTGAAATATATTGAGAATTATTTGTGGATCACGGAAGTGCCTTGGTTCTTATACTCTGCTTCTGTCCCTAGTTCCAGAAGCATAAATGCATTGAAACCTATTTTTATTTATTTTTTATTTAATCAATTTATATCCCGCCTTTTCTTCCCTGCAAGGGGGAGCCCAAGGTGGCTGACATCAGGGAATAAAACATCATTAAAATAGATCATAAATAAAGATTAAAACACCATTAAAATATAATTAAAATACAATTAAATTGAATAAAAACATGCAGATTAAAAATATTTGTTAAAAACAGTAAAAACAATAAAAACAACTGTTCCCCCCACCTCTGCCCCATATAAAATGCTTTTTTAAAATAGAAGGTTTTAAGGCTCCGCCTGAAGCTCTGTACTGAGGGAGCTTTTCTCAGTTCAAAGGGGAAAACAACGGGAGTCATGGATTATATTCACAGCACAATCCTGACTTGTACTGGAACAAGCTGGCTGGCAGTCGTGTGCTGTATCAGACCACGGAAAGGGGAAACCTTTCTCCTTATCGTAGGGACAACCACTGCAGTACCATGGTGGCTATATGGATCTATACCACTTCAAATGGCGACACAAATCGAGCAGCCTAGGTCTGCCCCAGACTTCCTAGTAGGGGTTAGGAACAGGCTGCATGGCCCCATGTCCTGCTCCCTGAAGAACTGAAGTATTTTACAACACTTTTGTGACTCTCCCAGGTTGGCACAAGAGACTTGTGCCGATCCTATGTACAGTTAGGATTGTACAGTTACAATAGGATACAATAGGACTGTACAGATTGTGCCGATCCTATGTACAGTTAGGATCCTATGTGTCCTCAGTGTGATTAACATCTCCCAAGGTTGTAATTGTAAGCACACTTACCTAGTAGAAAGTCCTCATATCCGAGCAAACACATTTAGAATTGGGGCACAACAATTATCAAAGTTGGACCACAACTAACTTCTGGACCTCAGATGCTCTTTATTTCTAATGTCTGTGGTTGCGGGGTTCATTTCAGGCAAGTTCTAGCCATGATTCCTTATGGCTGACCCTGTCTAATCTGCAGCCACTAGAGTGACTTGCTGGAAGAGTTTGTATGAAAGACTCTTGGGATGCATCTGTGTGCAGCACAAAAGTGAAGACCTGTGGGCAGTTTATGTTCTGCTGGTGGGTGGAAAGTATTAAAGCATTTGTTTCCGGGGAGAAAATTGTACATAGAAGACATTGTGTGCTTTCCACAGAGAGACAAAGCAGTGCATTGAATTGTGAACCAACCAGCTCTGACAGTATCATTTTAAGCAAATCCCTTAACTCTGGCAGTTTCATTTCAACTACTGCAGCACATTCTCTCATCGCTCTTTCTCCTCCGTTATCTTTTTTTAACTTGTTCCATTTCCTCCACTGCCATCCTGATGACAGATTTAATTCAGGTTTTCATTACCACTTGAGTGGAGCGAATGTTTGTCACCCAACAAAAAGAGTTTGGCATATCTCTGCGTTTGTGTACAGAGAGGTCATATCCAAGAATTACTGCTGTTGAAACAGAAGCCAGTTTACAACATGTTTAAGTTTCCTGTTATGATTTTGTCTTGAACATAAATTCTACTCCTACCCATGACTACGCCATCCATAAGACGATTTAAAGCGGTCACCTAAGACAGTAGATTGGCAGAAAGCACCCATCTCTGTCTTCCTACTGGCTTCCTCTCCTTCTGCCACTCCCTAGACTGGAAAACAAAGCAGGGAACAGAGTAAGAGACAATGTGTAGGGGAGGAAAGAGCTAGTCTAGAACAGGGGTGCCCCAAACCTGGCTCTGGTGTCAAATATGGCCTTTGGCAAGCCACAATGTGGCCCTAGGCAAGATCCTTCTATTGGACTGTGGGCAAGTCAAATACAATACTTTATGTAAATTTATTCAGATTTGAAATGTACATCATTTTCAGTGATTTCAATGATAAATCAAAGTAAATGTGAATCTGACAGTGTCAGCGAGATGATGTGGCCCTCCTGCCAAAAAGTTTGGACACCCATGGTCTAGAACAGTGGTCTTCAAAGTGGGGGTTGCGACCCCCAGAGGGTCACAGAACCACCACAGGAGGGTCACAAAGGCTGAGGGACCACCATCTTGGTCCTGGAGACCCCAAAAAATCAACTTTGCAGTGGTGTGCACTACCCGATCATGTCATGTCATTGGATTCATTGTGAAGAGCTGTTTCCAATGCAACAATGCAACAATCAGTTTTGAAATAGCTCCTTCCTATTAAAAGCTATGGCCAAAAAACTGAAAAGCAAAAATAAGCATAGAAAATGTATTTGAAAATGAAAGTTATTTAAATCACGGCTTTACTTGTGAGTAGGCAAATATGCCATAGTCCAGTGGAAAGGGCAGGCTAAAATCAATCCAAGGACACCAGAAGGGTCCTAATCCAATGAGCATAGCCCAGAAGGAAATTCTCTCCTCATTGCACTGCTGCATTTACTCATGAGTAAGTAAACACTTTGGCTAGTGTGGAAGGTCAGTCTAAGGGGTGCAAGGCTTCCAGCATGGCCCTGATCTACAAATAATGGCTCTACAAAACTGGCTCTACAGATACAAATAATTTATTTATAAAAATAGTCCAAACCCCTCTTCCTCCTCTCCCTAAGCCTAATTTCCTGTCCTTATCCCTCTGGGGTTTTAATGCTTTTGCGGGGTGGGTGTTTAAGGCTGTTTTTATTTATTTATTTTTAATCAGATGTCCTCTTTCTCCAGGACACATCCTCTTTTTATCCATGTATTCTGGAAAAATCTTCAATGTCCTCCTTTTCCTTGTGAGCAGGCAGCCTTTAGCCTGCTTGGAATTAATAATATGTAATAAATTGTATATGTAATAATTTTAAATGTAAGATTCAGTAATATAGTGTTTAAATTAAGCACATGAAAGCAGTATACACAAGGGTTTTCAGCTTTTATTTTGTTATGGTCAACACTTTTCTTGGCTGGCCTCGTTTCGGGGGGGGGACATGCTTTTAAAAAGAAGGGGCCGCCAGGCTTGAGAAGGGGAGGGAGTGCAGCCAACCTCCCCATCACTCTGGCACTGCCTGAGCCCCGACAAGTGCCTTCTAAGTCCGCCTTCTCCCAGGAGCATGGGGTGTATGTGTGTGAGAGTGCATGGGTTGTGTTTGTGTGTATGTGCATGTGTGAGTGCATGTGTATGTGTATATTCATGTGTGTGTGAGTGCATGGGGTGGGTATGTGTGTTCATCCCATGAGTGCATGGGATGAAATGTGTGTGCATGTGTGTTTGTGTGTGTGTTTGAGAGCACATGTAGAGGCTGGGGGCAGTGGGATGTGAGAGAGTCTGGGGGCTTGGGTGGAGTTAGAGGTAAGAGAGGACCTGTGGACTGGGAACAGTGGGGTGGGAGAGAGCATGGGAACTTGGGGGCAGAGTGGCCATGTAGCCCCTTTTTTCCAGGACAGGTCCTTTTTTTGAGCCTTGTGTCTCGGATTGGGGTAGCAAATTTGACAGGGGGTCATGGGCAGATTTCAAAGGGCTGAAATGGCCAAAGACCATTGGTCTAGAACATTGCAGAAGGAGGAGCAGAGGCTGGCACATTATCAGCTAAAGGAGACAACATTTAGCGTCCACCTGAGACTTTAGATGGCCTTTAGTAAGCCCTTCTTTTGGGGGTCAAGATCTAGAAGAGTCAGTGCATACTTAACTATGGTATGGAATAGACTTTAAAGGGGAAACTGAGGTTACTGTCTGAGAACAAAGACTGTGATTTTTATAGGCAGTATGCCATTTATTTCAACATACTCTAAAATATGCCATTTGTTGCTATCTGTGTGAATTTGGCAGGCATAATCTTTTGGAAAAGTCAGCATATGCTGACTTTCTTTTGGAATAGGACTTGGAAAAGTCCAAATGTCTCTTGGAAAATCATCTTGGAAATATGTGGCTCCTGATGACCAGATTACAACCAATGGGATGAAACTACAGAGAAAGGAGGTTTAGGTCAGACATTAGGAAGAATTTACTGACTAACATCTGTCCAGTACTTGAAGACACTGCTTCAGGCAATTGTGGAGTTTCCTTTGCTGGAAGTTTTCAAGTAGTGCCTGGATCTCAAAAGTCCATTACAACTCTAATGTTCTACACTCTCCATCACCATCTATGTCCCTATACTTGAGAACACCAGGCTGTGGCTCTCTTTCTCTCCTTACCTGCCTACCTCTACCATTTGCTCTGTGTGTGTTTCAGGGTTATACTAAAATGCAGGGAGGAGGAAAGATTGGGAGGGAGAAGTGAGTTATTTTTAGTTACAGAACAATACCTTGGCAGGAAGTATCATGCTCTGCTTTAGAAGTTACAAAAGCTGCAGTACGCGCCAAGTTCATGCTCACTATGGAGAAGACTGAACTGAAAATTTCAGATGATGATGTTATATTGATTTCATTTATACATATGTAGGCTTGAGCACTTTGTAGAGCAGGGATGTCCAACCTTTTAACTTCAGGGCTCTTGGACCTTTAACAATAATTTAAAAGAGGGAATTTCAGCAGGTCCAGCTTGTGATCAGTGAGATCAAAGTCTACTCCTGCTGAACTTCCCTCCTCTATACAATTGTTAAAGGTCCAACAGCGGACCTCTTGGTCCTGGAAAGGACCTCTAGAACCCTGGAGAAGCACTGCTAAATGTGTGCAGTGACGTCACTACAGTTTGTGTCATCTGTTGCAGGAGACCAGTCGTTCACCCTCATGATGGATCTCTTCCCATCATGAAGAAATCATGAATTCTCTGCTCAAGTGGATGTGGTGATGCCCCATCCCTGCTGCTTTGTAGCAATGACTTCAGATAGAATAGAGATATTTAAACATGGTTTGTTATACTGTGTTCTGCATGAATTCATGTATCAAAATGGTATAACATAATGCTATTATTTGAAAATAACAAGATTTAAAAAATGTTGGCCAGTGATGTTGTCGGCCTCCACATGTTTCACCCAGTGCAACCTGCGCCCTTCCGGCAATGTCACTGAATTGGTGCAGACAGTAGAAGGACCAATGATGTGATTCCATAGAAAGCGTTTTTAAAGAATCCTTATGGACATCACTCTTAATATGTGAGGCACCTGTCTTGTTTTCCTAACATCAATTGCCTCCTATTTAGAAAGGAGTAATTGGCACACATTTTGCCTGGTGAAAATGGACCCTGGGTATGTTAAAGGGCAACTCTCGAGGGCTGCATACTCGGGATATGATGTGATGTCTTATCTCATAGACTAGTTTGAATTTAACACTCCTAACTACCCTGGGTACTATCCAATGCACAGTTTAAAGCCTTTGCAGCCTGGATTCAGGCTCCTTGATAGGTGATCTTCGCACATGTATCCTGCTGCACACAAATCCCTGGTAGCAATGACCACCAAATTATTAATGAATCCAAGATGACTTTTTCTGTTACAGTCCCAAGACCTTGCACCTGTCTCCTTTAAGAAAACTTCCAGATATGGGATCTCTGCCATTGATTTGTCTATGTTGATTTTGAAAATTGCTTCAACTGATTAGCTCTTGTTGATAGAAGTTAAAGCTGGAGCTGAAACTTTGAATTAATTGTCCTTGTTGTTTCTTATTTATTTGATTGCTTTGGTATTGTGTTCTGATTAGGTTGTTGGCCACATATATGAAAGGCAAGTTAAAATGTTGTAAATCTTTTTAAAATAGTAAAACTCAGAAAATAAAGCTCTTTAAAATTTTTCATCAGTTAGGCATGCACTGTATTTTGTCTGTGCTGGATTGTGGCATCTCTATTCTTTATAACCAAAGGCAGTGGAAGTGTCACCCCTTTCTCTCATTCTAATCTGTTCCTTCTACTATAATAATTAGGAGTTCATAAATAGTATTGATGATTCTTGCAAATAAATTCTTGAGTCTGTCTCTGTGGCAGTACCTTTGCCCCCTACCCTCAAGGAGCAACTCAGTGACAAAAGAATTAGTGACTAAGACTTAGAACTTCTTCCATTTTTACTCTGCCTTATCATGGGCCTCAACAGGTCTACTCATATTTATGCCTGCTCCTGCATTGGCCTAAGTCAGAGGAGCTGGGAGGGGTATGTTTGCCCTGGAAACAAGCCCTGGATATGGCCTAACTGTGTGTTTTAGGTCATGCTCCACATACCCCTCAACATGCCCCTGCTGAGCTACCAAGGCTAGCACTGCTAGGCCAGTGCAAGTCCATCTGTCTTGGACCAGCCTAAGTGGACTTACACTGGCCAAGGCCTTTTCTGGTGCAAGTAGGCTGGCCTATCTGGTATTAGGCCCAGGGTGACCATACAGATGTAGCGGACAGAATGCCTCTACCTTTAACCATTGCATAGAAGAAATAATTGAGGCAGGTGTAGCTCTTCATAGAAGGGTTCAAAATGCAGCATCTGCCTAAATTCCCTCTTCTATGCAATGGTTAAAGGTAGAGGCACTTTGTCCTCCATTCTATATGGTCACCCTGATTAGGCCGGCCCAAGTGCCAGATAGGCTGGCCTAAGTGCACTTCAGAATTGCACCCATAGTTAGCTAAATCAAACTTTTAGAAAAGATTACCATAAAAAGGAATGACTTCTCCCACACAGCATATTTCCACAAAGGAACCCTAGGATGTCTTCTAAGGCTTGCTAATTGCATCCTCTAATAAAAGGAAAGGAAGCATTAACACCTGCAAGAGGCTTCAAGTTACCATTTCTATTTTCCTTCCATTCCTTTCTTTAACCAAATAGCAATATTTGTGAAATTGCCATTGAAGTATTTGAACAGATCCTGTGTCCTGAATACATTATTATATAGACTATAGGCAATAGCTCAGAGGGTGGAAGTAGGGAGCAAGCGATAAGAAAACATGTATTGGGACATGTTTGCACGAGGACACAAAGAAGGAGGTTGTAGGTGTGCACATTCAAAGTTTAAATTTTTCCTTTTTCAAAACCTGGAACAATCATGAACTTCTGCATGCTCTTTGTTAAATCTTGAAAGAATCTCCACAAAGTAGGTGTTTGGGAGAAACACAAAAGTATGCCTTTTTACTAGGCCATGAGGTATATTGGCTGTTAGTAACACTCAATACAGGTTGACAACCTCTGTTATGGAAAGCTCAGATGTAATTCCTTTTTTGATCAATTCTGGCTACTCTGTAAACATCAGGCTACACTAAGGTTGCAGTAGAGTCCTTGAGAAGAATGAGAATAGTATGATCCCAGCACAATTTAGAGGCTGAGTCACTGGCGTATCATTTGGCATGTGGGCAGCTTCCAGAACTCCCAGGTCACATGTGCTTGTGTAGCTGTATGACATTTAGGAGAGTTAAATGACCTCAAGAGAGATTATTTGCTAGGCCAAACCTAGCTAAAAAGAAAGGGAACAGCATAGTTCCATTTATCCTATGTAACCTTGAGCATTAAAAAAAGATGCACGGATGAATAGGTATGCAACAGCAGAATAGCCAGACTGAAATGGCTGAGTTTCCAAAATGGAGACGTTTCACATTATACAAATATGTAGAAGATCTTGAATGATCTCATGAAAACATCAAAATCCAAATGAGGAATCCACACCCAAAGAACCAAACACACCCTGGTTCAAATTTGTATTCTTGAGATTTTATATAAAGTCATAAGCTTTAAACTGCATGATTTAACAGTTAGTTTAAAAATTCAGCCAGGTATATAGTCAAAGATTTATAATACTGCGTTAACTTGCTCTCTTACTCTTGTAATTTAAGGTCTATGTGAGCCAAGATTTTGGTGAGTTGGAATCTTTTGGAAAAAATGGAAATAAATATGGAAATGCAGTACTTTATTAACATTTCCTAGGTGTAAAACAAAAAGAGAATTGAATGAAACCAATGCCTGGATGGAATATTATTCCAACAGAGATTTCACAAGGTTATGTTTATTCATTCTGTTAATTCAATAGGAGACATTTAGGCTAAAATATTTTCCTGAGAATAAGGCCCCCTGAATGCAATGGGATGCACTTTTGAGAAGATATGTATAGGATTGCGCTGTTAACCCCAACTGTCCTGTTGAACTCAATAGGACTTGAAAGACTCCACATTGGTTGGATAATGCCACTGTAAGGTTAACTTCATGCATGTATGTGCATTGCTATGGCACCAATATGCTATGACCTCAATTATCAGTAGCAAAGGGAAAACATGAATACCTCTTTTCTGGAAAAAAAAATCATTTATTTCAATTCTTTTTTAAAATTTACTAAATGTTCTCTATTGCATAATCAAACTCACTTCCTGGATATGTACATATATGCTTCTCTACTGTGATGTCATCCATATGCTTCATAGATAAGAAATTTGACATAAATGTACAAAGGTTGTTTTCTTTAAGTGGATAATTGTATTTAGGTGCATAGTCTTCATATAAATATATAAACTATTTCAAAGATATGTCTTCATTACAATCCATGTAGCTTTTCCATATGTGATCTTGGCAGACCTGCAAAAGAAAATTCAAATAAGCTATATTTGCATATTTTGAGAAAATATGGGGAAATTCTAAATGTCAACATATGATACGCTGATGCACAGAGACAAAAATCACGATTCACATTAATGCTCAGGCATTAATTTTGCCAAGATTGAACAGTCACCAAATCTATACTACATCCTCCCAGTGGAGAATGTAGTTTTAGACATCAGTCTGAAATCAAAGCGGAGGCTGTACAAAGGCAATTGCAATCCCAACCAATGTTCCAGTAAGGGAAGTGCAACTCTGACGTAAGGGAATGAACATTTCCTGACCTTGAGGAGGTCTCTGTGACTAACACCTGATTGCAGGATGCAGTACATGCCCCTCTTGTACAGCTATGTCACTACTGGAAAGTTGATTAGGATTAGGATTTGGGTCCAAGATATACTGATGTCACTGTGGATTCCAAAGACCTTCTTCAACACTCATTGCTACTTTCCTCTTGATATTAGTATCTCTCTTGCTAATTTCTGAATCCATCTTTTCATCTGTTTAAGCTATGCTTTCCATAGCCCTACCATACTGCATTGGTTGGAAGAACCAAGCCTATTCCCTGCCCTACCCTGCATAGCCTGAGAGCCACCAAATCAAATGCAGCATACTAGCCACATTCATCAGTAACCTGATGCTGCTTGCTGGAGACAGCAAAAACCAATATGTGTCAAATTCCTGGTACATGGCGGGTATGTACATGTTGAGTCACAGGTTGAATAGGTTGGACTAGATGACCTATTAGGTCCCTTCCAACTCTATGATTCTATGGTTCTATTCTATGAGCCTGCCGTATTCTTCTGGCTTCTGAATATGAGTAATGAATGAGCATTGATGTCAAGTTGCATGTTTCTGTTTGGACTGATTCACATAGGCACCCATGAGACGTACAAAGGAAGATCTGCTTTGGTAATGAATTAAACATTTGTGCTTTGAATAGCTGGTATTGGGAGCTGATCTGATATGTACTCATGAACTTCCATATAAAGAGGTCTTTATAGCTGATCAGATGACAGGAATTTCCCTGACAGAACTGGAAATGAGGCCCTGGAACAGAAAATCAGGAATTTGGGGGCCTTTCCAGCCATTTCCTGGGATTTTAGGCCTGTTTTAGGCCATTTTAGGCTTTGGAGAGAAAAGGGGGAGGAAGAATTAAATTTTTTTGAAGCTAGGTTGCCAACTGACCAGAGAGACCCCAGCCTTTCCTGCTCCTGTGCTTTTGTTGGTAGATCCACCAATATCTATTTTGCATTAAAAAGCCATGTACTTCACAACAAGGGCTTGAGTTGTTCAGGTTTGGGGCCTTTCATCCAGCTGTTGTCAAAGCAGAGGTCATAAGGCTGGGTGCAGGACTGGGAGTTGGCAACCTTTTCAGGGTAGGGATGGTGGGATAACTCCTGGCTTCTTAGGTTTTAAGCCTCCAAGCCCAGCTGTGTCCACTCAAAAGCATTATAGTCAGTGAAGCTTATATTGTGTAAGAGGGCAAAGGAAAAGAGGCCAAAGACCAAGCCTGCAAAAGGATGGCTACTTGGATCACTTAAACATCTGCCTTTTTGGTTGGTGTCTGATCTATTGCAAAGAGATCTGTGCAAAAATTAAGTACAGGAATGCAATACAAGTGTTTTTATCTTTATTTTAACATGTCCTACATTTGTCCTATGGGCTGTGGGTGGCGCAAGCGGTTAAAGCGCTGTGCCTGTTAATCAGCAGGCCAGGGTTTGATTCCCGGGTTGGCCCCACAAGACAGGGTGAGCTCCTGTCCTTAGCCCAGCTCTGCGACGCCAGCTGGATCCAATCGTATTGGCTCTGCCTTTCCATTGGACTAATTCAGTGGCGTGGAGAGGGGGGATTTGCTGCTTGGGTAACAGCCTATCCTCCATAACAATCCAACCCAGACTTTTGTGCTTCGCATGCAGCGTATGCAGCGCCAAGCACGATACCATAGTCTACCAAGACTGATGGAGGCCTGCTCTTTTTAAAACATTTGTCCTACATTTTTTACCGCTACATTTTTAAAACATTTGTCCTACATTCTGGCTTGGAAGGCAGAAATTTTGGGGAACTTGGGGGGATTTTGGGTTTGGCATCTGATCACCCTGGTCTGGTGGATCACTTTGTAGTCCTCAGTCCCTTGCAACTCATACTTCAAGGTCGCTATATGCACAAGGTGGTCTAAAAAAGAAACAAGTGTTCTATTAAACTTCTGCAGTTTGCTTGAGGGATTCAGAGTGCACAAAGGTACCTGCGTTCCAGTCTGAATAATTATACTCCGCCTACACAAATTCTCCCTGCAGTTTCATTTGGAAATGTTCTTTAGCTGTTCCTCTCCTAAGCATATCCTAAGCATATGTTATGAGCACAGCTGAATACAGAGAAGTGAGAGCTGGGCAGATGTGGGTGGATAAAATGACACCCATAGCAGCAAGAGCAAACCTTGTCCTCAGTTTTACGTGCGTGGTTCCTACGACCTCAAGATTGTACTGCAACTATTCAGAACAGGATGTGCCTCACAGCTGGCACATGATTTCGATACAACGTAAAAGATGTCAGTGTAAAACACCATTTTACACAAGTAGGCACAGACAGGAGAAATCTAAGCATAAATGTTAAGATTTTAAGTTGCAATCCTGTTTATTCACAGGCTTAAGTCAGAATGCTTGATGAATCAAGAATCTTAATCAAGTAAACGAGTTAGTCCTAACTAAAACCAAAAATAAGATGAATCCAAGCCTGTTCTACCAAGTTATTTTTGCTGTAGCCTGCCAGCAATAACAACCCCACCCCCAGTAAGATTTGTCATCCCTTCACAATGCTTTGTTCAATTTAAGTTCTTATATTTAAAACTTATCATTATCAGGACCCATCTAGCTCTACAAATCTTAAAATAAAAAAACTACCAGTTCAAGCCCGTTTTATTTTTTATGAAGAGGAGCTGCCTTTGGAGCATTTGTTGAGCTTCACTTTCATGAGATCGGGGCCATTCTGGTGGCCGTCCATTCTTTTTGCCTCACCTGACCATGACCCAGCCATGTTTGCTTACTTGCAAATAAATGCAAACATGTACTGTAGCTTAGAGCACAATCCCAACCATGTCTACTCAAAGTAAACCCCATTGTGTTCAGTGGGTCTTACTCTCAGGAAAGTGTCTTTAGGATTGCAGCCTTACCCCCAAATCCAGAGTAACTATGGGAACATGCAAGATACTTTACGTGCACCCGTAGTTACTGCACCACCCAGTAAAAACCTATGGGAAATTCATACTGGAATCCAGAGTAAGTTGTTCTTACACCAGAGCAAGGACTCCCCATAGTTACTCTGGATTTTGCCCATAGTGTTGCTTTCCATTGGGCTTAATACATTCTTCAGCTGGGGTGGGGAGGACTTTCTTCTCATGTGTTTTTGGGGTTGCTGCTTTCATCAGATTGGGACCATCCTGGTGTTGTTGGATTTCTCTCAGCCTGCACTTTCCAATGGACTGAGGCAGGTTTGCCTACTTGTAAGTAAACACATAATGTGGCTCAGTTTCACTTTCCATAGGGCTCCCTACATTTTCCTTCCCAGCTATCAGAGCTTTGCAACACACTGAGAAACCCTGCACTGCAGTCATGAGCACCCTGCCTGCAGAGTAATATGAACAGCACACACATATCACTTGCAGAAGTTATATGCAGTTGAATAATGAATACGCACATCCAGTCTTGGAAAAATGCTTCCTGCGGTCACACTGTAAATTGGGACTCTCCTCCTCATCTAAATCTATAGATGAGTATATAACGATGATTCTGTTGACGCTTGTATGTGGTGGATTGCAGCCAATGTCTATCGTGAAAATATATTCCTGCTAACACTCTTGTAACTTTAATTGGTAAGATGCCATTTTGAATTAGGAAATTGTTTATGACTCCAAATTTCTTCCAGATTTCATTTGTTCCAAACAGAAACAGATTGCAGTGAATGATCACTCTTTTGTTTATTTTAATGATGAATGCCATGTTCCTATTGATTTTTAGTGAACTGGCACACGCTGAATAATCTTCATGTTCAATAAGCTTATTAAGGCCCGTTATTCCAAACTGACCATCCTTGGTTAATCCTGGTCTCATTATCCACTTCAGCAACATTCCCTTTTTGCATTGCTTCACTTCACCAATTCTAGGCTCC
Organism: Cryptoblepharus egeriae; assembly: GCA_030015325.1. NCBI lineage: Eukaryota > Metazoa > Chordata > Lepidosauria > Squamata > Scincidae > Cryptoblepharus > Cryptoblepharus egeriae. Next base: position 37,834,712 of record JAREYC010000005.1, read on the forward strand.
AACAGCTGTAAAATTGAAATTCTGACAGAGATCAATGAAAGGCTGGGAACGGAAGAAACAGTATGCAGAATGGCACATTAATAACCTTGGCATGTTAGATACCCATGTCAAGGCTGCTGTCGTTCTCCCAGCAACAGTCAAATCATTTCCATTCTCTGACAACTCAATAACCAACAAATACTATGTTGTATGTAATCTCCCTGCAGTTGTGGGGTCCTTTTCAAATTCCTGCTTGGGTCATTCCTCAATAAGAGTTTTGTTATTGATTTGCGAGAATGGAAAAATTTTGCAAATCCTACTGAAATGGCTGATTGCTGGATTATAGCGCCTGCAATGCTATTCATGGACTTTTCTGATGCTCCACAAATCTCTGATGCATTCTGTTGTTCTGGGTATCCCAGCCTGGAAATCTGTCATGTCGTACAACCCTATCAGCTTTTAGGAAAGTATTACATCTCCAAATAAATTAATTAGCTAGCAGGAGCTTTAAAAGAAAACAAGATCACTCTCAAACAGAGCAGAATTTTCTGGTAATTGCTGAAACATTCCATTAAAAAAAAAATGAAGTATACTGGTATCTGATGGTATACTGGTATTTTTAAGTGTATGTAAATTTGAATTTGGACTCAAATCTTGTTTGTCACTTTTCAGGATCCATGCATAATGGAAGTACCAACACTAAAAACATGGGGCAAAAGCTACATGCATGACTCCATGTTGTTAACAACTGGTATCAGTTTTATATACACAAAGGGAATCACATCATACACATTAACAGCAAACCTTACCCGAAACATGTCACTTGTTTTGTTGCCAAAAATGGAACCACCCAGAAAGTACATAGCAAGTTCTATGTACTCGCCAGGCTCTCGTATTTGGAGTTTTGTTCTTTGAAAACTAACACCCCGCCACCAACACCATGGGACAAATTTACCACCCCCCCCCCACAAAATGGTAGAGAACGACTGTGTGTATATGTGTGTGGCTCACACTCTGTTCTGTTGCTGCATCCCATCTGCTTTCAGTCAGCGAGCAGGAGGAAGATGCACGCTCTGTTCCTGTAAAAAAACAACATCTAGCATTTAAAGAGCTGGGAAAGAAATGAAGGTATACGCAGCATCCAAACCCTGCTTTGGAAAGCCTTTGGAGACTGGCTACAAGTTCAGAAAATCTACAAGCTTTGTCTGCCTTGCCTGCAAGAAAGGGAGGCAGAAGGGAAGCACTGCCTCCCTTGACCACTGCCTGGCCTATGGTTGTTCTGGCCACTGGCAAGGCTCCAGATGGTGGGAAAGGGAAGCACTCCTCCAAACAACTCCGCTCCCTGGGAGGGAGCCAGGTTATGGTCTCAGCGCCCCTCTCCAGCGAGGGAGTGCCTATGCTGCCAGCAAGGAGTCTCAGAGCCCAAAGTTATGCATGTACTCAGAAGTAAGCCCATTATAGTCAATGGAGCTTACTCCTGTGTAAAGTGGCAAAGGAAAGGAAGCTGAAAAACCAAGCCTGTTATGCCTACCTTGAAGTAAGTCCTTTTATAGTCAATGGAGCTTACTCCTATGTAAAAGAGCAAAGTAAAGGAGCCTGAAAGACCAAGTCTGTGCATGCCTACTCAGAAGTCCTATTATAGTCAATGGACCTTACTCCCAAGAAAGTATGGATAGGATTTTAGCCTCACTTTCCTGGGAGTAAGTCTCATTGAATACAGTGGGGCTTACTTCAGAGTAGACATACCTTACAATCCAGAGTAACTATGGGAAGAGGTACTTACTCTAGATTGTTCTATGCATTTCCAATAGGTAGCACCATAACTACATCGGTGTAAAAGGTCCCATAGTTACTCTGGATTGTAGCCATCCAGATGGCTCTGATCCTGTCAAATTTGCCTTGATATGTCAGCAACGGCACTTCCAGTCATGACGTCACTTCTGGTGGTGACATCACATTCACACCAACAAGTTTAATAAGTGTCATGTTCCAGTTTGGTGGAACAAAATTATGGCAACCCTACCTCCAAACTCCTAGGACCTACCTAGACCCTACCTCCAGACTCCAAAATAAAGGAACCGATGGAGTAACGTCCACAAGATTTAAGATTTTGTTTCTCAAGCATTTCAGCCTCAGACTCCCTTCTGAAAATGACAGTCTGTCCAGGACTCCTCAGAATTGATGTCATGTGCCATCACTGGGATGCCAAAGCCTCTCAATGTCTACTCAGAAGTAAGTCCCATTGTGTTCAATGAAATTTACTGCCAGGAAAGCAGCCTGAATGCCCATTCCAAGATGGTGGCAGTAAGATTCCAGAAAGGCAGCATCCAGCTTTTCACAACCCCCTTGAATGAAATGAAGTCATGGACCCTCAAAGGATCCCAACCAACGTCCACTTTGAGAACCACTGGTTTATGGATTCAAATGCAACATTGTGTAAGAATAACTGGTTCAATTCATTGCTACAGTCTTTATTCTGCCACTTCCAAATCCTTGGCTTTGCAACCTCACTCACTCACTCACTCACTCACTCTGATATTACTGGCAGTACCTTCGAGCTCGGGCTCTTTAAATATTTCTAGCAGAGGAGCAGCAATGGTGTGCCATGTGTGCCCAGAGATGCATGAAATGCTTCCCACTCGACAGGAATCTAAGCAGAGATCATGTGATGTTTACTCCTCAGCTATACCCATTTATAGACACATTGCTCGCCACTGTCCCAGTTATTATATGTGCCCCCATTATTATTATTATTATTATTATTATTATTATTATTATTATTATTATTATTATTATTCATTCATTTCACAATTGCGAGTGTTTGGAACCGGCTCTATTGTAATTCGGGTTCTATCCGAAGAACTAAATGATGATGATGATGATGATTACTTTAAAAATAAAAAGGGTCCATAGGCCTTAATGCAGTTTGGAGAAAGGCAGAATATTGGGTAGCTGCACAATTATAGCCCTCTGGGTATCAAGCAAAATCCAGTGCTTCTGTATGTGTTTCAGGGAGTGTGCAAAAAAAGGATACAAGATAAGAGCAAAACAAAATAGGAAAAAGAGTGGTTTCTTTAGAAACTGAGAATGTTCTCTGAGCATTTAAATAAAGGCAAGCAAATGAATCATTTCAACAGAGGAAAATCTTTAGAGGCTGCAGATAGTACTGGCATGAAATGTTCAGCATTACGAATCAGGACACAGATGATTATTAAAAACATACATATTTTAGGTCATGCCCCCGGATGGGAGGTTAGTTTGCTGAATCCTGAGAAACAATAAACCTGATGTTCTACAACGTTAAAGAGATGGAGCTGTAAATGTGTTTGTTATGATTTTGTGTTTTCTTTGCAGGAAAGAGCATGGAGAGTCACATCAAACAGCAACAAGAAGGGCAGGGGGGGGGGATTTTATTATCTTACTCTGTTTCTTGCTAGAGATCCAGTGCTGATCCCCACCACCCCCATGGTTGCTCTAGAGAGAAAAAAGCTTCCAGTGGAAGCTTTTATTGCATTAAAAATAGCACAGGAATGACACAGTTGGGTAGATGCATAGTGCTAAATTCCCTTTGCCCCACTGTTGTGCCATTTTGTCTCATGCTATTTTCTTAGTTTTCGTCATGCTATTTTCTTGTTGATAACAACAACAATAACGATGTGACTATAACATGCATTTAAAGCCACATTTGGTTTGATTTTTAGAAACGGCCCAATTTCAGGGTGCAGGTTTGCCATGAGTTTTTAGTCTTAATGTAAACAACGCTCATGCAAGATTGCAACAATTTCTGCTTAGGAGGCAAAAATATTGTTTTCCGGTTTGGGAGGAATAAAGTTGAAGTTTAGGAAAGGGCACTTTGCTTTGCTTACTGCTTGAAATGGAATGGGGGGGATGTTCTCATACCGCTGGTGCACATTGGTGCCGGGCTTTGGAACACTCCTTTTGGCACGTTTGTAACAATCAGCGCCTCTCATCCTCATACTGCCAGTGCTGCAGAACTCAAGATTAACCTCGTAAGCACTGAATCTGTTTCAATCTAAATTACTGTATTTCTTATTGCCTCCCTAGGAAGAGCGAGAGGCAGCAGTCAAAGTGGGCAAAGAAAGAAAAGGGGGAAAAGCCATAAGCGATGTCATGCTTATAAAATGAAAAATGGAATATTTGGTCACATTTCTGGGTTCAGATCTGTTCTTACTGATCAACAATCGCTGGTTGCTAATACAAGTTTAATTCTCCATGCAACATTTAAGTGGATTGTGCAAATACAGAGATGATGGTTTCTGATCGGTTGAAATTTGAGACAGGTTCAGGGTGTTCCATTTCCAGAGCCGCCACAAAGCACTTGCAATTATGAATCCTCCGGCTTTCTTTTGAGTCCCGTCTGTTTCTAAGCAACAGAAGTATGTAGACCAGCGCTGACATTGTTGCTGCCGCAGAACTACCCTCTCCTGTATTATATAAAAACCAGGGCAAGGATGAGCCGTGAAAAGCAAACAAGGGAAAAGGTCTTCCAGGATCATTTGGAAAAAGATTCAAGTTGAGAACAATCTATTGCACAGGTGCTGCATCTTCTGGAGGAATACAGCCAGGGCTCGGTGGGTACAGAAACAGTAGTCCCAGCCAACTGGAAAAGACTGGCCAGCACTGAATGTTTCCCCCTCTCTGCTCCAAATCTATATTCCTTCCTAGCTGATCAGTCCAGTTCAGCCCTGAGCACTCTAACAACATAGTTAGCAAACTAGCTGAAATACTCCATTGATCTCAGGCTAAGCCAGGGGTGTCCAAACTCTTTGGCAGGAGGGCCACATCATCCCTCTGACACTGTGTTGGGTGCTGAAAAGATGATTTGCACTTCAAATGTGAATAGGTTTACATAAATTTACATTTAGGAGTGTATTAGAGACATACAGAGGACTGTAAGGTTTGTCCATGGTCTGGATGGAGGAGTATTGCCGCAGGCCGCCTTGAGGCTCACCACAGGCCACATCTGGCCCTTGAAAAGTAGCCTTTTCAATTGGTGATTGAGTTGGTGATGGATCTCACTGCTGGCATTGGGAAGCTGGGACAAACTGCTCATAGGTCTAAAGCTTGATAGGTATAAAGTAACCCAGAAGAATTTCACAGTGACATCATTCCTTGGAACATGTAGACAATCTAGCCTGCTCTGCAGATGGTGGGGAACAGCACAGATGAAGCTCAGGCACGACATGGCTTGCAGAGATTGGCTTCAACAAACTGAACGCATCAAGCCTCCAAAAATAAAATCCTCATGTAGAACATGTCCTAAAACCTACCAGCATAAACCTGGACTCCAGAAGTTTACTCATGCCAAAAAATCTTAAACAGCTTTAGGAATAATGGAACTCCTGAAAAGAAATAGGAATCCACTTATTAAGGTAGCACACAAATTGGCATTTTAAATTATGGTAATGACTTTGATACAGCTCACAGAAGACTTCACAGAAGTCTCGGCACACTTCTAATATTTCTTGGAAGTAGTAATGATTACTTCACAGAAGTCCTACTCATTTCAGCAGAAATCCCAATAACTGTAGCCTTGGTATGATCACATTGTAATGTTTCTATCTTCCCAAAAAATGGTCTGAGATTCTGAAATATCGTCATACAGATTTCAGAGAAATAATCTTATAAAATCCCAGTCCTATTCAGCTTCCCAGCACAGACACAGCCATGCCAACATGCGCTTGCATGTGCTGCATCCTGCAATGGGAATGTGGGAGTCATAGAGTTCTCCTCAAGGTAAAGTGTAGCAGGGTCATCCCCCAAGCCCACACCGGCCACAACCAGTCCAAGCAGCAAAGGTCCAGTATCAGAAGGGGACACCAGCTTTGATTAAGGGGGTTGGAGAGATCCATGTTTCACTAGGGGACCCATGAATGCAAAACATCTGATCGGATTAAATCACAAAGCGGTATACAAAGAAAATGGTTAATGGTCCCTGTCCCAAAAAGGGTCACAATTTAAACAGATACAAAACACCAGTAGAAGCTGCTAGATCAGACATTGCTAGGGTGAGGAGAGCCAGTCCTTCCCCTGCTGAATAAAAAAGGAGCATTGATTTGAATGAGCTCCTCTTGCCCAGTTAGCAGGAGTTAACTGGGATATATCCCACTTATATGGGAATATATCCATTTATACGGGATATATTTTTCCCTCATCTTCAACTTCTGAAAGAAAAATCAGTTTATTTTTCTCATTAATACTCTCATCCTAAACATAATACAAGCCCATAGGAAACTCCTTGAGAGATCGCTACAAAGATCACTATGGAATGATGCTTTTAATAGAGGCTGGGTATAATAAGGTCAGGTTGTCTATGTGAAGGTTTCATGTCCTTCAAGTATAAGAACAGGGAATAGTGGGAATGAGCCACTTGATTAACTGTAATCCATCTTGGATTATTGCCTAAGGCAAAACGTGTGGAGTAAAAATGCACTAATTAAATGAACGATAAATACCACACTAAATAAATGAATATGCTCTACAATATTGAACCCGGGTTGGCTCTACCTCCTCCACTGATGCTGCCTATAACTTGGTGTTACATGTGAGAACACTTTACTACGGGCTGTATGTCTTGATCTACATTGCACTCTGCCAACTGCATGCTGAAAATCTTACTAGCTCTTGTAGGAAAAAAATGTTTAATTTTTGTGTTTTTTTTTAACTTTTATTTTAATCAGAATGTATATACCGTAATGTGTATTTAATCAGAATGTATATACCGTGGTGAGAACTGTGAAACCTAGAATAACACTTAACAACAAAAAGAGATCATGTGTACGTCTGCTTCTGCTATTCAGTACAAAGAGCTTCATTAAGGATTCTATGCAAATGAAGGCATCTTCAAGGAATAAAGGAATGCATCTCAACACCTTTCTGACTTCAGACTGTTCCTCACCTCCCTTTCTTTCAAACTAACCTTTCCTGAGCTCTATATAGTTCTCGGCAGGATCAGATTTCAGAAATTGTTCTAATGCTATTAGGTTTTCAATGAGAGCTCAACAATTCTGTGCCTGGCTCTTCATGGTGCTGATTATTCTGTGAGAAGAGCTGATGAGTATGTCAACTCGCACGGATGTCACTTGAGAATAAAGGTAAGTTTACATGTTGAGAAGCCAGTCGTGCACTGGCTGGCTTCCCAGTGCCAATTATGGGATGTGTTATATCAATAAACACTGGGCAAAACGGCTATTGAGTTGCTGGCAGGTGATTCTTCTGAAAGTCCTACTTTAAGATGGAATTGACCTTGGGGTGCCTTCGTTTCTAGCTTTCCAGTGTGAGTTACAATGGAAAGCATCGATTATAGACAGAGTGATAGAATCTATATCTGATAATCAGCACCAAACTAGGAAGTTATATATGACTTGGAACCCCACTGCCATTGGAACCTGACGTTGGAACCCCAACATTTATTTTCTTTTTCAGAAAGCAGCTACAGGGGGTTCAAATTAAATGAGAAAGGACAAGGGAAGTGGACGGAAGAGGGGTTACATCTGTCTTTCAAATCTGTCTCTCATTCCTCACCTCAGGAGGAATAAGGTTTCTCACCTTATGAGAAACTTAGACTTCATATAGACTGCAGAAGTCACAGTTGATTCATTTGTATATGAAGGGATTTTAATTGTGTACATGCCAGCCCTCTTCCCATATTCCCATATTCCCCGTTTCATTCACTTCGGCTGCAATCCTAACCTCCATATAGACCTGGCATAAGCCCTTGCAAAAGTCCTATGCTAATACAGGGTTGTTACAAAAGTGCTGTAAGGCACATCTGCCCCACTTGTGGGGTGGTTAGACCATTGCATAGGCATATGCTGACTTTCCAACCCTACCATAGAAAGCTTTGCCGTGTGAGTTAAGCCAGCTTAAGTTTTTTAGGATTGTGCTCACCATTGATTTCTGAGCATGTTTGCACAGGGCTGAGCTACATGTGCTCTTACAAGATTCACAGTGCAATCCTAACCCCTGGTTAATGAGGCACAAGTCTTGTGCTGGCCTGGAGGTGTCGCAACAATCCTAACCAAGTTAGAGCAGCACAACTCATCCATCTACCTGTTCCGATAGTGGTGTGTGGAGGCTGGCGCGTGTCTTGGACTGGCCTAGTCCCCTTACCTCCTGAGTGGTACAGAACTGCCTTACGGCACTTTTGCAAACTCCCAGGCTAGCACAGGACTTGTGTTGGGACTTGCAGCATCCTAACCAAGGGTTAGTTTAGCACTGTAATTCTATGATGATTCAGTGATCTGTTCATAAAGGATTTTATCCAAACTCGAGGCCATGTTTTCACATGCTATCAGGACTGTGTTGGAAGCAACTATCAGAAGAGACCTTGGAGTTGGGTTATACATCTTTTATAATCCTTCTTATCTTGGAAGAGCCAACAGCTAGGCTGCATGGATGAGGAGGTCATTTTTGAATCTGAGAAAACACTGCTTTGAGTGTCCTTCCAGCCAGTCAGTCTGGCAGTGTGTCACACAGGACAGGTGCCTATAGGGCTTGAGCTATCCTGGCTTGAGGCCCAAAAGCTCCTGCTTGACACGCTGCAAAGAACAGAGATGTTCTGTTTGGCAACATGAAGACGGATATCACTGCAGAGTTGTTGCACCACACTGAATTGACAATTTATGTATATATTGGTTTTTTTTTTAATTTACAACTTAAATGATACATCCATTTCCAGGAGTGATATATAGAGCCTGGTCCCACTATAGCCCAGTTATCATAATGAAAGCTTATGCAATCCATAGGATTCAGTTTCCAAATGATGATTATTTAACTTCAAAAGGCATTGTCAGTAGTATCGCTCTAGCTATAGCAACATTTAAAACCACTGCTGCAAGCAAAAGTCACCAGGCTAACCGGGTTGGGTAAGTTATGGCAGCAATAATTGGCTAGGATTGTGCCCTGAATTGGCTAAAAAATGGAGGAGGGAGGTCACAAAACCCTATGAAGGAAATATGTTCCTGGTTCTCAGGGAAACTTACCCTACAATCCAGAGTAACTACGAGAGCACGTAAGAGACATTACATGTACCCGTAGTTCCTGCACCATCTAATGAAAACCTATGGAAAATTCATACTGCAACCCACAGCAAATTGTTCTTACGCCGGAGCAAGGACTCCCCGTAGTTACTCTGGATTGTGCCCTTATAAGGTCAAATCAAAGAACAAAGTTGAATAAAATGTTTTACTCAGATGCCTAAATGAGAAAATGAGTAGATAAATTTCTGCATACTAATTCTTTAGGAGTGAAAGATGAGCCAAAATGAGGCCGTTATTGGGAAATGGAACACAAAAATGGTTTAAACTTCACAATCTGAACAAGAGTCATAATGAAAATCGTATTCAAAAGTGCTTGGCACAGATAGATTTCAATTAGAAAAACTGCTTCAAAGTTTTTATTCCTTATTTAATAACTGGCACTTGAGTGCCTCCTTGAGGAGCCAATGAAGCCTGCAAATTTCTGTTATTTCTGCAACTAAATTCAGCTGTGTATGTAAAGGAAGACTGTACTCAGTACTGCATCAAATAGATAGAAACTTGACATGATGATTCTGCAGGTTATCTTAGTGATCGCTCAACTTGACGTTTCATGGATAAGACCTTCTAGAGGCCCTGCTAACATAACAGCCCATTTAGTTCTGCATCTTGTTTCCAACAGTGGCCCACTAGATACCTTGAAGAATCCAGTAAGAAGGAGAGAAGACCTCTCTTCCACCATGGATTTTCTGCAAACTATAGTCAGGATTCTGCCCATGAACTTATAACAATTGGGGAGAATGAATATTTATGAGGAAGTGGAGCAATATCATGACAGCTGACACCCATATAGGTTATTTGAATAGGTTCCACATGCATACAAGAGAAAAGGAACATCTTCATTTGTGCTGAAATCCAGTTTTTTCATGCACTGATCCAACCAAACTTCAGAGAAATGTCAACCCATTCAGATCCTGTCACCACAGCTTTGCATTTCTCCCCAATTCCGCCCAACCATTTGCTCCAATTGTCATCTGAAAATGGCAGTTCCAAAAGAGATGCCCGTGAAGGAGATGCACATTTAGAAACATGGAGGTGGTTTCACGGAGCAAAGCTGCCATCCAAAACGTAAGTAAGAGAAACTAAAGTTGCGCTGAACTCAAAATAACTTATTTCTGAGAAATGTCTGAGGTACCACATAGGTATAAAATGTGCCCAGTAAGATGTGCCCATCAGTCCAGTATGTGTTACCTGGAAGAGAGTCACATCAAGTGCACTGGGTGCTGGTTTCAAGTGAGTATGCATGCGAATGTCAACTTGAAAAAGACAAAATAAATGTATTCAGTAAAATTATTTTATGATTAATGTTTTTGGTATTGTTTTAATTTAATTTAATTGGTATGCATTGGTTTTATTTTGAAACCAAAGCAGCCTTATTCAAAGGCTGCTTTGAATGTTGGAGAAATACTGTATTCACTTAAATATAATGCTCAACTTTTTCAGCCTAATTCAGTCTCCAAAATCAGGGCACAAATTAGATTTGAGTAAATATGGTATTTTGATTATTAAGTTTTGGGTGTGCAGTAGATTTGATGGTGCGTTACAGTTGAGTAAAACAGTATTTACATTTATAAATTTATATAAATACTAGCGAAATGTAAACACAAAATTCCCAAGTACGCCATCACCCCATTTGCATCACCCCCATGTGCAATAGCCCCATGTGCATCTACACCCATGCGCATCACTGACCCATGAGCATCATCCCCCATGTGCAACATACCCCTCGTGTGTAACACCTCCCCCCGGCACAGCACCCCCTTGCCCATCATCCTCCAAAAGTGCATCATCCCCATGCGCAGAACACATACCCATGTGCACCAACCCCCCTATGTGCACCAACCCCCCATGAGCACCCTCCCCCTGCGCAACACACACACCCATGTGCAACAAGGTCTCCTCAAGGTAAAGTGTAGCAGAGTAGCAGAAAATATTCTTCAGAATATTTTGGGGGTTGTGGAACCAATCGTCTGAGTTTCCATTATTTCCTATGGGAAAATCTGCTTCACTTAAAGAGCTTTTCACTTAAAGAGCATGCCTCTGGAATGAATTAAGCTCTTTCTGTGAGGCACCACTGTACATTATTTAATTAAATGCTTCATATATTTTATGTCTTGTTGCCTGCATTTTTCTTCCTTGTGTGTCTCTAAATACTGGTAAGAGTGTGTGTGTGTTCGAAATTATTTATTTTGACACTGTGTGATGCAGATAATGTCTTTACTAGAAACCATGTCAACACCATTTGACTTTAAAGAAAAGATCTGCTTGCAGTTTGGAATGGTATCAGTTGCTATATACTGTATTTACTTGAATATAATGCGCCATCGAATATAATGCACACCCTATACTTATAATCAAAATACTGTATTTACTCAATTCTAATTAACATCGAATATAATGTGCACCCTGATTTTTGAGACTGAATTTGGCTGAAAAGGTGAGCATTATATTTGAGTAAATAAAGTATTCTCTTTTCACATGGAATTGATGTGCAGTTGCTTTCAGGGATGTTTTTTCTACCGTGTTGTGCTGTGTACAATAAAAGCTCTTTTCAACGTCACTCTTTTCGGGCCAGGATTTTCAAAGATAAGCGGTTCAGATGCAGACAACCCCCATCTCCGGTATGTTTATCTGGAAACTACGAAAAGTGCGTCCCCCGTGCCAAGTGCACTTACTGACATTGCTATTGTTTGTATACACAAATAGTTCTTCAGGGCAAGGCCAAGCTAGGAGTAATCACATTTGGGAACAAATTCTCCACAAAGGCAACAATCGTGAACATAACAAAAGCTTGAAGCCTGAACATCACTAAAAGCTTCAGGCCTTTTTTGACTTCATATCAAGCAATTCATGGAGTTTAAAAGTTAACATTGGTTTTCCCAAAGAAGAGAAGCAATAATGACTGTGGCTATGTCTACGTGAGTTGACTTCCCTAGTTGATCACACTCCATCAGGGACGGGGATTCCCTCTGGTGAAGAGACAGGTCCCTCTCAATACTTTGGTTACCGCAGATGAAATTCTTTTCAGTCCCCAAAAATTATTTTGGATTTTAAAAAATCTGTTTCTAGTAAAAATAGAATGGTAAAAACTGAACATGATGGAGGTATTGAGCAGGTGTTACTTTGCTTATTGCATATGAAGGTATCCACTACTAAACTTTTGGCCTCTTTCTGCATTATCTTGAAAAACAAACAAGGAACAAGTTGCAGGCAGCATATGACATCCTCACATGTCTATTGCAAAAATATGATGGTGATTATGGTTGTTATTATTGTTATTACACATTGATATGATCTCATTCTTCCGTATGTTCACGGCTGGGTACACAGTTCTTTCCTCTCCTTTTGTCTTTACAGCAACCCAGTAATAAAAAGTGTTGGGGTGAGAAACATTCATCCAGGAAGCTTCATGGCAGAGCAGGAATTTGATTCCAAGTTTTCCTATCTAGATCTATCATTCTTAACTCCTATGCCATATTATGACAGTCCTATTTATAGGCATTTACACAACTCTGTTCCTATGTACTCTAGAATTAGTTTGAACAGTGTATGAACTTGCTGGAAAAGTTAGAAGTCAAAGTGGGGGAGGGTATATCTAAACTATTGTTTCCTTCTAAAATGCAGCTATATGTGATATTAAATAGAGTTAAGGATATAATGTTTTAATGTCTCTGACATCTAATCCATGAATATGATGAAATGGACTGTACTCCACTATAACCTATTCTGGAATGTATTCTTCTTTAAGGTGCTATATGATTCTGCTGTTTTTGTTGAGATACTCCTCTCATCAAAAACATTATGAAGTTATGTAGACTTCTAGTTTTGTAGTTATGTAGACTTCTAATGAATTAGGCTTCAAAGAATTTCAGCTTGATCCTGGCTTTTCTTTCTGAGAATCTTTCGACATTCAAATCAACTAGATTATTAATTATCTTGACCCTTATCAAGTCTTTTCAGATTATTTTTAAGTAGGGTAACCCCGAAATTGCCCAGTTTTATATTCTCTGACTCAAAAGATGCAGGAAACAGTAAGAACAGAACATCTATTGCAACACAGGAAGCACCAATATTACCGTATTTCCTGGTTTATAAGACGCACTTTTTTTTCTTCCCAAGGGGGGGGGGAGAAAATGTCTGTGCGTCTGATAGAGTGATAGGGCTAATCCTAGAGCACCTTACCCCATCATGTCATATGTCGTTGGATTCGTATTGAAGAGCAGAATCCAATGCAACCATCAGTTTTGAGATATCTCCTTCCTATCAAAAGTTATGATTGTTATGTTATATCATAACATATAAGTTATGATAAAAAAGTAAAAATAAAAAATATAAAAACAAAAAAAATACATTTTTTGGCAACTTTTTAAGCGGTTAGGAATTTTGCCCTGGGGGAGTAGGAATTTTGGCCTTGGGGTTCAGGAATTTTGGGTATGGCATCTGGTCACCCTGGCACAGTTACAATCCTAAGCAACCTTCCCTGGCTTGGAGACTTGCTCCAAAGTAGACATGCACAAGACCTGGTCCCTTCTGCTCCATGCCTGTGCCTCCCTCACTCTTACCTATCTATCTAGATCCCCTCACCTTTCCCTACCTACCCCCCAGAAGAACCCCCCACCAACTTACCTGCCTTCCTGGACCATTTGCAATGAGATTTGTGCAAAATGTTGATGTCTGATCATTTGCAATGAGATTTGTGCAAAAGTCACAAATCACTGACACTAGAGATGATGAGTTTTTGGGGTTTCCAGAAAATTAGAAGAGTGCTTGAAGCTTAAAGTCTTTCCTCATTTGTTAATGACAGTGATAATGGTTCTTAATACCACTGTTGACTTTATATGGTTGAAATATTATTCTGCTATAGTTTATTAAATATATTAGTACACCATTTGGTTCAGAATACTTTCTTTCTTGTTATGCTCCTCTAAACTTTGGTGCGTCCCATGTAATAAGCCAGGAAATACGGTAGATTTTAAAATCTGATACTGGCAGAATGTTACACTGACCAAACAGGCTGAAATGTAAAATAAAGAGGCAGAAAATGAAATTAAAAATGAAAATAAGGCCTATATCCTAAAGTGAAATTAAGCCCCTTCCTCCGGAGCAGCTAAGATGACTTTCCATAAGATAATACTAGAGAGTGACATAACTGCGTGTACCCATAACTGCTCTGGATTTAGCCCTAAGTTGGATGCTGTAAAAATAAACTTAATTATGATTTCATACAGGAGAATCTAATAGAATAGAAAAATAATTTATTGCAAAGATTCTAGGTTCATGCTAAGTAAATGGAGTATAATGGTGGTTATGGAATATAGAGCCAGGAGAAAAAAAATAAGCGATTCAGTTCTGAAACAAAGAAGTGGAAACAGGACACTTCCTTGGTCATATAGAAAACTGGATACTTTCTTATTACAGTTATAGGCATAAGATATTGAAAACCTCTTACGCAAGTCCAGATAAAATATCCCAGATACATCCAAATAACATTATCAATGGTTTAAAAGACATTTTCACATGTGACCTAATTTGATTCTCATTCAAGCCTTAATTCAGATACTATGAGACATTACTTTTCAGAATGTGAAGGTTGTTAAACAAGTTCACTCTATTCTGTTCATTTTTCATAATCGGTCTATTGCCAAATCATCTAGTTTCCAAATGGCAAGAATCCAGCCCTTCTTCTCTACACTCAGTTAAAAGTCTTTTTTAGACTGTGTCCCTCTGAGCGTGTATCTTAACTTGAATGGTCACCATTTCTGGTGAAGAATGATGGATTTTTCTAATTTCTGATAGAATCCCTGGTCCTTTGCATGCCTGCATTGAAATGTCAGTTTTAATATTACTTGAGTCAGTGTGATATGTCTTAGCTGTTATTTCAAAGTTAAAAACAAGATATAACAACAATGCAAACAATTTAGTGAGTAGGTGGTTAGACACCAAATGGGAGCTCTCAGGTGCAATCTAATGAAGAAGTGAAGGCTGAAGCTTTGCTCATTATGTAATTATTTATCAACAGGAGTCCGAAGTTAACTGCCCAAGCTCCAAGTGATTATGCCCACATCTTAGGGGGCAGTCTTGCAGCTCCTTAGGGGATCTAGAACCTTTCATAACAACACGACACTCAGATTTTCTAAGGAAAAAAGCTCTATTCAAAGAACAACATTACATAATAGGTTTCGAGAGCAAACATGGATTGCTCTGAAGTACTGGGCTGTGAACACATAATTAGGTAGCCTCCTATCAAGTGACACGACAACGAAGGGTATGATGGGAGACAAAGTGTGTGAGAAATAAATTAACTTGATTACTGGATTGGAGCGGTGATATTTCAGATCACTTTGTCAGCCTGGTTTTTATGCAGCTATATCCAATCTAACGGAGACATGAACAGGGAGAGTGGAGGGGGGGGGGAGAGAAGCAGTATGGGAGAGAAGCAGTATGGGAGAGAAGCAGTATGGTTCCTTGGGAACAATTAGGCTTCTACTTTAGTGAAAGTACTCAGAAGACTCTCTGTGCTGAAAAGTGGGTTTGATTTGTAAGGTTAATTGCTTGCACTATTTAATATTACCTGTTCTTGATAGTGCCTCAAGCATAGCTCGGTGGCTCACAGAGATCATACAGTGCTTGTGTACTGAGTATTAGTAGAATGTATAATAATCTCTGTTAGAGATTCTATAATAACATTAATGATGTTCTTCTCAAAGTTTCTCAGCCATAGTGCTTTCTTTTATTTCTTTGTCATCTCTCTCTCTCTCTCTCTCTCTCTCTCTCTCTCTCTCTCTCTCTCTCTCTCTCAAAAGACAGATCTTTAATTGCAACAATGGGAGCTTTTATGTCAATGAAGGCTGATCCAGTGATAACCTGGACTATGTACTTTGTACTATGTACTATGACTATGTACGTAAGGTCTACCTTGACACCTATGAGGCATCTTGAATGAACCCTTGCAGAGGAGCAGCAACTGATGGGACAAAGCGCAGCAGTGCATCCCTGCTGTTGGGGATTGAAGATGTGTGCCAGAGAAGGCAAGGAGCACTAAAGAGAGTGTGTGACAAGCAAAGCCAGGCTAGCTCAATGAGCTGACTAAAAAACTTTCCTCATTCATAACATGAATGTGCTGAAAAGTGCAATCAAAAAATTGAGCCAGGGACACGCTAGATTTTTGTACAAAAGTGGCAAGGTTATTTTAAGAACATGAGAATAGCCCCGCTGAATCAGTCAAGGGGTCCATCAAATCCAGCTTCCTGTATCTTACAGTGGTCCACCAGATGCCTCAGAGAGCACTGAAGACAAGACACTTGTATCCTGTTGCCATTCCTTTGCATCTGGAATTCAGAAGGTAGGCAACCCTACTTCAAAAGTTGTACTGGCAGAATCAATAGGGCATTTTAAATACTGTTATTAGACTATCAAACACAGCAGGTTTATTCTGCCTCACTTTCCAATGAAGCTTTTATTATTTCAAAAGGGTGGTGTGGTGATGTGTATCACATGAAAGTTACAGGTTGGCCACAAAGTCCTTATGCGGGCTTGAATGACTTCAATCCCAAATCCACACAATGTCATGGACAGGATCTGGTCCAGGAACTGGAACCGGTCAGGAAATGGAACCAATGACCAGCATTGATCAACTCTGAATATGATCCGTACCCAACATGGTGTCTGTTAGGATTCACTGTTTAAGTGGGGTCTTGTAGCTACCCCTCAGTGTGACTGTGGTACTCCTCAACAGAACATTCATCACATTGTGTCCTAGTGCCATCTAGAGCTTACACCAGCCCAATGTCTGATTTTTTCCAATATAGACCACCCTGTCCTTGAGTAGATGGGTGGACTGGACATTTAACATTTGATTTCTCACAAGTCCATGTATTTGCCATACACTAAATAAAATAAATCCAGTTAGTTTCTGGCTTCAGGACATTGACCTGGACAGTATCCTCTACTCACCATTTCTATGATTGCTCAGCCCTTGGGACATATTTCAGCTCACTCTTTACATTCTGGATCTCTGACAGATTCACAGCAGGGCCTGGTAGTTTCTTGGCTCCTGGCAACAGCTTCTTTTCCTCCTCTGGGGGAGTTTGAAGACTCTACATGAAAAACAAGCACCTCAAAATAATACATGGGAAGTACAAGAGCTATGGGAAGGCAGCGCATGCTATATTTCTTTTAATAAGTTCACTCTGTGTGGCGTACAATTCACTGGAGGGAGACCAGCTCATAGACTGTTGAAATAACAAGTACCAAGTACATCTGGTTATTGGTCCATCTTCTGACGTCTGCTCATTCATGGTTTTTGTGATATAAACATAATAAACAAGATAAAATGAGTTTGTTTCTCCTCTCTGCAGCCTTTTTGGAAGATAAGTTGGGAAATGAGAATACTGTACCTTTTCCTAATTATTTGGGATTCTTCCTCCTCCTCCCCCCACTCTTTGAACAGCAATGAAAGACATACCTTTTCCATATTCAACTTCAGAGCTAGTTCTTGACTTTTCTCTCAACCATTTTCAATTGTAACTGCATTTCAAATTGTGTTCATATGCTTTCCTCTTTTGTTCAGTTTCATCCCAACTTTCATAAAATTCTTCAGTGTTCTTGTTTTTATTTTTATTTTATTCCTGTTTATTCAGGTTTTGCATGCATTTGCATACAGTATGTTGTATAGTTAGTTACTTAACTTTTACCCTGATCCAAAAAAAAATTGCAACCTAAATAAGGCTATACATTAACAGTCATCCATTTTTAATTTTGTTCCATGCTCGGGTCCCTAACCAGATGAATGTATACGATATTGCTGTATTGACTTTAAGGCTGTTCCCTCCCACTTGGACTACAAGAGGCATGTTGAACTAGTAACTACAGAAGTTGTACTGGAATAAATCTAGTGTTGATACTGGTAAGCCAGTGAGGGCACCCTCAGACTTCCCCTCACAATGCTACTTTGAAATCTCTACAAACAAAGCAGGCCCCCATCAGTCTTGAAAGACTATGGTATCATGCTCAGCGCTGCATATGCTGCATGCGAAGCACGAAAGCCTGGGTTGGATTGTTATGAAGGATAGGCTGTTAACCAAGCAGCAAATCCCCCCTCTCCACACCACTGAATGAGTCCAATGGAAAGGAAAGGCCAATACGATTGGATCCAGCTGGCGTTGCAGAGCTGGGCTAAGGACAGGAGCTCACCCTGTCTTGTGGGGCCGACCCGGGTCTCGAACCCTGGCCTGCTGGTTAACAGGCACAGTGTCTTAGCCACTTGCGCCACCCACAGCCACATGTCTAGTGAAATCAAACAAGGGTGAAATACTGTGGCCCTAGTTTGGAGAAGGGAAAGAATTTTGTTAATTTTAAAGAGGTTCCCATTCAAAATTTGTCTTCTTGAAGTCTAAAAATTAAAATGAGAGGTTTAAACTTAGAGGGAATTTCAACATGAACATGAATTGATATAGGTCATGTCATCTGAAAGAATCGTGACAGTGTGTTGCCTTCTATGGGGTAGCTGTGCTATATTTAAATTGTTCACTGCAATCAAAGGAAAGTTTATTGGAGTCAAAATGGATTTAAAATGTTAAATAGAGTGGCAAAGCACAGCTATCAAGCTGGTTGGTGTATAATGCTAAAGGCAACACTGGAATAACAGCATACCTTTTTCTAAAAGTGTTCCTTCTAAAAGCAAAAGGAAAGTGTTCTTTCTCCTTAAATATTACCCTCTTGGCAATACAAGTCCAATTTTGTTATACACAGATTTTTAATATATAGATTTGACTCAACATGAATGGCCACTTCAAATCACAATTTAAAAAACTGCTTTTCTACTGCTGTAGAAAGATCATCATGCAATCAATCATTATATTTTTCAGTCGTAGATTGAAACCTCTGCATTTATTGAGGTTAGGTACTGCATCTTATTCAGTTAGGTACAATAAAGGGGCATGAAAACTGGAAATAAGTCTTTAACCCTATTTTTCCATTATTTTCTTTATCCACAGATTTTTTTTTTATTCACAGGAGGTTCCAAAATGGAACACTAGTAGATAATGAAGGATACCTGCACAAAATTTTAAAGCCATGACTCAATGGGAGGAAAAACGTAAGTGTAAAATAATTCAACAGTATCACGTATAAGTGAACTGGTTGAAATTACTCACTGTGATATGGTGCCATGTTGTAATGAGAGAGGTGGAATCGTGGGATTGTGTGGTGGCTGGGCCATGATCTGGAAAGGTTCTATTCCAGAACTTATTTTTAATTTACTATTTCATTTCAGAAGTAACTATTTAATTTCAGAAGTGTGGTGACCATGGCTCAAATTTTCCTTCACTTGGTGTCAGGCAGCTGAAATTAGAATTTGGCTTGAAGCTTGCAGAAGCAATTAGATGGTGGTGGTAAATGACTTTATGCTAGCGTATCTCTAGCTGAACAGATTGTGTTCTCATATGAAATGTTCACACCTCCTACACAATTTCCTTGCTTCTTGCCTTTTCACTTTAATTCCCATCTACTTCCAAAGATCTATCTACATTTTAACAAAGATCTATCAAGATTTTAACTGAAATCTACATGTATACTTCAAGTACTTTTTTTAAAAAAGTATGTATTTGGAGGTTCACAGTAGGCCTCAGTGTCTTTTTGGTAACTAAATTGTGGAATCTGGAGATTTTCCAAAAATGTACCCCTACCCTAACTATATTACAACCTCAGTCTGGCTATGAAAGGGTGAATTCCCATCCCAGCATAATGCATGGAAGAAAGCCTTGAACGTGCATGAGGGGGGTTGCCTTGCTACCCTTTCTAAGTGATTGGAAGATGTGGACGCAGTGGTTTTCAAAGTGGAGGTCAGGACTTTGTTTCAGGGAGGTTGTGTAAACTTGGCACCACCATATTAGGACCAGGCACTAGATGCTGCCATCTTGGAATGGGGCACTCAGGCTGCAATTCATACTTTCCTGGGAGTAAGTCTCATCAAACACAATGGGAGTAGAAATGGAAGAGCTCTGGCATCACAGTGATGTTACTTCTTGATCAATGTCACTTCCAGCCATGACATCATTTGATGGCATCACTTCTGAAGAAGGTCTGCACTGGTCAAGCTTGGTCAGTATTGGGGTTGGGGGAGTATGAGGAGGGCTACCGCGAGGCAGGCAGGTGAGAGTGGGAGGAAGTGCTAGAATATAGCAATTATTATAGATCCTAGTCCTGTTCCTGGGCTGTCCAAGGCAGCCCCAGATGGCTTTGGATCTGCTGCAAATATCCCCAGGATAAGGGAATTTTTTTTTCTTGCCTCAGGTTGAGCCTCAGGTAGCTCCAAACATGCACTGGATACAGCATAGTCCTCCAGGCTTGCCTGATTCAACACAAGTTAGGATTGTACTGTTATAAGTTTCTCAGGACAATGTTCTATGATCACGGTGACCAGATGCCAAACCCAAAATTCCTGAACCCCAAGGGCAAAAGTCCTACCCGCTTAAAAAAATTGCCATTTTTTTTTTGTTTTTATACTTTTTCAGTTTTTTGGCCATAACTCTTGATAGAGATGAGATATCTCAAAACTGATTTTTGCAGTGGATTCTGCTCTTCAATATGAATCCAATGACATATGTCATGATGGTGTACTGCGCACCATCGCAAAGTTGGTGTTGTAAAAAATGAAGCCAAAATGTAGGACAATGAAGCCAAAATGTAGGACACCCGGACAGGAGGCTAAAAATGCGGATATATCCAGGTTTTTCTGGTCACATGGTCATCCTGGTTCTATCTCCTTGCATAACACAGTGAAGAGGCTTTTTATCTTATTCTTCAGTGTCTAATAGAGTGACTTGGGGACTAGCTAAATGGGTTTGGGTTGGGGGGGAGAGATTTGATCCATGGACCATGAATTGGATTTCTCAAGATCCTAAAATTTAATCATGCAATCTCTAAACACTTAAACAGTTAAATTCAAGTGAAGGCCCCATTTGCATTTATCACATAACAAATTTAATTCGTTCTGGAAGCATGTTTGTTACATGAAGTATTCTTTGTGTGAAGCAGATTTTCCCATAGGAAATAATGGAAACTCAGACAATTGGTTCCACAACCCCAAAAAATATTCATATAAAAATATTATCTCTATATAAAAATGATGACAAAATACTGTAATTGAAGTCTACTTAGGATGCAATCCTAAATAAATTTTCCTGGGAGTAAGACCCATTGAACACAATGGGGCTTACTTCTGGGTAGACATGGTTAGGAGGCTGCAATCAAAGACACATTCCTGGGAGTAAGACCCATTGAACACAATGGGGCTTACTTCTCGGTAGACATGGTTAGGAGGCTGCAATCAAAGACACTTTCCTGGGAGTAAGACCCATTGAACACAATGGGGCTTATTTCTGGGTAGACATGGTTAGGAGGCTGCAATCAAAGACACATTCCTGGGAGTAAGACCCATTGAACACAATGGGGCTTACTTCTCGGTAGACATGGTTAGGAGGCTGCAATCAAAGACACTTTCCTGGGAGTAAGATCCATTGAACACAATGGGGCTTACTTCTGGGTAGACATGGTTAGGAGGCTGCAATCAAAGACACTTTCCTGGGAGGCTTAACTGGGCTGCTGCTAGATGTTCAAGATGGCCAGTGGGGGCACTTGGAGGCAGTTAGGGGCAGCCACCTCTGGTACCCCCATGCAATTACCCCCAAGTTGGGGCAGTTAGAGGCAGCAGTGCTGGCTGGCAGCCCTTTTAAACAGCCTCTGTTCGGAGCATCAGGGCTGCATAGTGCGCGTGCCCATTAGGCACCAGAGGGGTTTGTTATGTGAAGCAGATTTGTTATTGGAAGCAGGATTCCTTGGAAATTTAGGTTTGTTATGTGGAACCTACTTCATATGGGGCATTTGTTATGAGAGGTACCACTGTATTACAGTTTTTGAAAAGGTAATAATGAGTCAACATTTAATGAAAGCTTTGAATAACCAGGCAATTTTTTGCGATAACCACATTTATCCTGTGATGATTGCAATTATCTGAATGTTTCTGTTGAAAAAAGTGAAATGTTATGCTAGGGAGAATATACTTCATCAGAATTAAGGGAGAGTAAAGGTGCTTTCTCTGCCATATATTCGCTACCAGATTCCTAATTAAATTGATTTACATACATTCATGCTGTGAAAGGTCAGACAGTAAATATTTTCCCATTCTCATAATTATAACTTGCAGTTGCTCCATATTTATTGTGAGGACTTTAGGGCTCAATCCTATCCAACTTTCCAACATTGATGTAGCTGTGCCAAAGCAGTGTGCACTGTATCCTGCAATGGTGGCGCAGTCATGGAGGCCTCTGCAAGGGGAGGGAACATTTGTTCTCTCTCCTTGGAGGGCTGCATTGCAGTTGCATTGGTGCTGGAAAACTGAACAGGATTGGGTCCTTCATCTATCTGTGAATAAGCAATCAATGGATAGCCAGGGACTCTAGGAAAAGTTTGGCCCTGCAATGTCCTTTGATAATTCACTTTCTTTCCAACGTTTAGACTGCAATACATAGCAGAGATTGGAAACAGAAACACCCTACAATTCAGAGTAACTATGGGAAGACGTAAGAGGCACTTATTCTGGATTGTTCTATGCATTTCCCACAGGTTTCCCATAGGTGGCACCCTAACTACTTCAGTATAAAAGGTACCATAGTTACTCTGGATTGTAGCCAACGTTTGGCGTCAGTTCAGAACTTTGGAATTACACAGAAAGTAACAGGGTTCAGAGGTTTAGTTGAGCATAGCCTTGTGTATGGCTTGTATTTCTGTCACCAGAAGTCTCCTATGCACCCTCATTCAATAGAAGCAAAACTGCACTGTGGTCTCCAGGAAAGTGAGAACCTCATAACAGTATAGTATTTACATGAATCAAACTTATTAATTGTACTCAGATAATGCGTAGGAATTTTTGTGTTTTTGTAGCAAATTGTGTTCAGCTGTCAGGAACCGATAATGACTAGTCATTGTATGGTGTCCTCAACACAAATTATTCTGCTTATGAAAGTATAGATTGCTTTTACCTCCTCAGGTTCAGTAAATTCTTTTCTTTTAGGCGGTTGTCCTCCCCCAGGTAAAAGTGCTCCCATTGGGATGTTGATATTAGCCTGAAAATAAAAAAAGTTATATCAATATATCATCAGACTATACAGTGGTCATGCCACTGAAATAGATAGGAACCTGCCTGTGATTTGAAATCAGCTGCTGAAGTCCTGTTCTGTGACCTACGTGCAGCGAGCAGTTATTCCGCTGCTAGGAACCATGGGCAAGACCATTTGGGTGGTTGCACGAAGATTATAGAACATCTTGTCCAGGAAAATCAGACTAAAATTTCACCATTTTTACATGGAGGCCTAAAGCTTTTTTGTTCTGAGCAGCTGTTGAACTGCTGCCAACATTTAATGTTCATGTTTGATTGGGTCTATAATTTTATTGGTGTTGTGAATTTGTCTTATAGTAGCAAAATATAAATAGAATAAATAAAATTTTGTTGGGACTTTCTTTAGCATAATCATTAAGTGAAATGTTAGCAGTCTGAACCTAGTCTCCAGATTTATTTCAGTACAAGTCTCACCGTATTTACTTTTTTTAGAAATGCCACTGAATCCTAATCATATCCTCTAGTGTGGTGGTTCTCGAACATTTCAGCCTAGGACACCCTCATGGGAACAACAATCTGACGGGGGACCCACCAGACATGATGTCATGGCTGGAAGTGACATCAAAGAGAAAATGACATTGCGGTGTCAGAGCAGCTCCATGTCTACTCAGAAGTCGGACCCATTGTACTCAATGAAACGTCCCCTGAGGAAAGCAGCCTGAGTGGGTTTCCAAGGTGGTGGGGCCCAGTGGACAGATTCCAAGAATGTGCACCTAGCTTTCTGTGACACCCTTGAAATAAAATCATTTGAGGACCACTGATCTAGTAAGGGTTCATATTACTTCTATCTCTTACAACAGTGTCTCAAACTTTTTAACACCAGGTACCACTTTTTAGAATGGCAATCTGTTGGGTCCCTCCAAAAATGATATCATTGACCTGGAAGTGATACCATGGCTGAAAGTGACATCATGAAGTGAGAAAATTGTAACAACTCCCACATGATCAAATTAAATCAATTAATTAAAAATTTAAAAAATGTATTTAAATAAAGAAAAATCCTCCTAACCCTCTCAAGCAGTTGCTGATCTGTTTTTAAATTTTTTCCCCAAATATCCCATAGTTTTAAATGAATGCTTATTAGCTACAGTAGAAAGCAGCAGAAGCATGTTTTATTTGAGAGAGTGGTTATATTAAACCAAGACTTATCATTCCAAGAACTCATTACAGCGTGTTTCAAGCTCATGCACCCCTTCTGTATCTGTGTGAGGGAAAAGCATTTAAAGCATTTGGTTGTAGTCAGTAACAAACCATAGTTTCCTACTTTGTCCAAATATGTGAAACTGTGGTTATGCAAATCATATGAACGCAAATCAAAATAGGATTGGCACCATTTGTGCCAGGCCCTAAAGCAATATTCTGTTGTAATTTCAGTTGGAGACAACCTTACTGGTCCTACTTCTCTCCTCCCTGCTTCTGTATTTTATTTTACACTCCCATTCAGTTGCATGATTCTTTTTCTCTTCTCCGCTGCTTTTCTTTTTCTTTGTCATCTCTTCTGGCCTCTTTCTCTGTCTCTCACTGTGAACAACTGCAGCGTATTGGGGAAGGGGATGAAGGCAAACATTTTGTATGGGAACCCTAACTTTGAAGAGACTGAGAGCCCAGTCCCATCCAGTTTTGCAGTGCTGAATCATCTGCATCCTGGAAATTTTTCTTTTGTGGAGATATTGCAAGTTAAATGAATCTGTATGCATCATGAATGTCAAATTCTATATTTAGAACTCATGTTTTGTTTGGAAAAAAATACAGTTCGGTAAAAGGCAATGTACAATTGTGATAAAAACAGTTCTGAATTGTTAATTGGGAACCCTTGAAAACTCCCATTTATCAGCAATATAATGAGACGGCAAACTAAATTAAGTTCATGGAGCTGTGTAAAATTTGGTACTCAGTGCAGTAAAATCATGTATTTCAGTGCTTTTAATAAAGTTGATTTATAACTGCATGCTAATTTATTCCTATTAAAATGTAGATTCCATATGTTTACAGAACACAGAGCAGATTAAACAGATTAGAAATGTTCAAGAAAATGTACTGTTAACACATGACTGCATAATCTGACTACTAGCAGAATGAATCTGCTGCTGTGGTTGTAAAATTTCCAGAATATTTTTGGGCTCCGGACATGGTTGGGCACCAGCAGACACTACTGGGCACCACGCAACAGCAGGCACTGGGCACAAAAGAGCACCAGGGGACAGGGGCAGGCTGTAGCGGGCACTGGTAGGGACTGGTCATCCCTATCAGGCCCCATTGGGCAGTGGGCATTACCAGGCACTGCCCCTTTTCCCCTCCTTCTGGTTGGAATTTCCAAAAATTGGTTCTTAGTGGGTGTCTCCATCATGAAAGGAACACCCTCCCCAAATTTCAGGTTTCAAGGTCTGGCAGTTTTGGCTGGGCCTCTGAATGAGTGAGTGACTACGTGGCAGCATCAAGTCTATTGAAGATAAAATATTGAAATGAGTAGGACCTACCTAAAATTCATTTGTGTCCCACCTAGTGGTTCTCCCTCCATAGTTTTAGAAACACTGCAGTAGAATGTATGTGGGTATGTGATTCCTACTTTCTGTGATTCAGAAAGCTGGAAATGGAAAGTTTACAGGGTAGAGGAGGAAACTGTGCAGCTCCATAAGTGGATCTTGTTTAATGCTTGTATAACCAATCTACATAAATTATGGCTGGATGAAACAAATATCCAAATACAGTCCAGATCCTTAGATACAATTTCATTATGCAAGGTTCTTGAGTAAGCTGGTTTCATTCTCATGAATAAGATCATGATAATATAACAAATGCCATGATATTCAAATGCACTATCTGGAGAAATAAAGGTCCTTCATTCCCTTTCTTTCCCACCTTTTATTTAGATCAACAACAGTGCCTACTTAATGTGAATATTGTTAAACTTTTTTTAAGTCTCTTGTATGGATCATTCAGAAAATATCAGTCCTTTATGCCAAAAAAGTGAGTTCTGATATAATGGACTGCTCATTAGCTTCAAGGTACAGTTGGCCTGCATCTTATAGGTGAACTACACCTTCATCGAAGGTTAGCCAAGATCATGTTTAGTCAGATCTGAAATCTACCTTAAAGCCAAAACTAACTCTTTAGAAACTAACAATACAGTTAAAGAGACACACACGGGAATTGAGGGAACAGTAGCTTCATTCTTTCACTTTAGGCTGGCTCTAGGGCATAAACAGAACAAGGGAAATGGTGAGCAGAGATGCCTATACTATTTAAACTGTTGTTCTTTGTACTTGATAGGAAGCTACATGTATATACAGAGTGGGCCCTCGGTATCCATGAATGGCTTTCTGAACACCTCAGAATGTCTCCCAGATATTTTAAAAGGCACCTCTGGTCATGTCCAAGAAGCATCTGAAGGCCTCCAATCATGAGCTCAGCAAACCAGTTCAGATAGTGTAGTGTTCTGTTTTGTTTTTCTTTTCCAGTGGTATTCTGAACACAGATATTCCCAAAAACAAAATGCTCATGAACTTTCAAGAAGAATGCTCATGGAGCATTCATAAACATAACTTCTATGATTCTTTATCTTTATCAAAAGTCATCTAAGGAAGTGTCTCACCACAGGTTCTGTTTTCACAAAATAACTGCATTATGGGTTGAATTGTTTCCTCTAGTCTGCAGATTCTAAACCCACTGCAGATCTAATCTTCCATGAGTCCCTGAATTGCTGTATTATAATAGTGGGACAACATTTTCTCTTGGTCTTCACCCCCTCATTCAGTCATCCAGAGTCTTATAAATCTCTATTATCTTCCTCCTTAGTAGCAATCAGAGATCAGAATTGCACAGCCAGTATACAAGAACACCCAACCTTCCCACTAATGATATCACAAACATTGGTGTCACCTGGTCTAATAACTCATGGTGTCACTTCCGTTAACTTTATTCAATATCCTATAGAGCAGAACAGGTTACCCAACCAATCAGAAACTGACAAAAAATGGCCAACTTAATGATATGCAACTAGTATTAGTTCTGATACACGAAAAGGGAGCTGACTTATAACAACACCTTATTGATTCAATTCTGTGTCATATCAGCACCTTGTTAGCTCTCAGAACACTCAGGTTCTTTGAGTAAAACAACAGGAATTGGTGCCACCTTCATGCCCTTCTTGTGAACTTCCAAAAGCATATGATCAACTGCTGTTGGAAACAGAATGCCAAGTGTGATGGATCTTAATCTGACCTAGCTAGGCAATTCTTGAGTTCTTATATTCACTGTTACTGAGATGGTATTTACTGATAATTCCAGGTCGAAAGCAATACGGTTGTAGGCCATGGCTTGACCAACCGTCACCTTCTCACACTCTGGGAGCCCTTTTGGCTGCAGATTCGGTCAGACCATCATTTGGAATATGGTAAATGGAAGTCCAGATCAACTTAATGTAGATATACTCAGACTCACTGGTCGGTTTTGAGTTAAGGAAATCCACTTTTGGTGGCATGAGGCAGTTGTGGTTTTTCATTTCTGGTTATTGGTCTATAGTTTTATTGTAACCTGGAAATTTATTGGTTTCTGGTTATTGGTCTATAGTCCTCTATAGTTAGAGGACATATTTTAATACAATTAGTTTTATTGAATTTTCTGTAATTAACTAAGGGCACAATCCTAACCAGTTCACAATCCTAACCAGTTTGGTCCAGCTTAACTCACCCAACATATCTTCCCGGGGTGGTGTGGGGATGTCAGCATATGCCTGTGTACTGACTTAACCCCGCCCCCGCCCCCAGAATCATGGTCAGAAATGCCTTATGGCATTTTTGTGACACCCCCAGGTCAACACAAGAATTATGCCTGCCTAAGTGGAAGTCAGGATTGCAACCTAAAAACCATATTTTCCACACTTTGGGTCTGTAGTGGTATCACCTCCCTCTGCTCCCCACAAGGGATTGACATTCTGCTGTAAATTACACATCAAATGATAAATAACATGATAGTATTTTTCCTACAAATTGAAATTGTAGCCATTTTGGTCACTAGTTGTGTCACCTCTCGGAGAGTGGCACTCGAGGTCTTTCGGCTTCCCATTTTTTACATCAGTCCTTGCAGATCTTCATTAACTGAAATTGATTCTATCCTTTTAGTGATCGTGTTATTTCTAATAGTTCTAGAGGATGTAGCACTAGTTATTCTGTGCAAATTGCTTGTTTTCGTTGCAAATGTTGGGATGTATCCAAACAACTATGAGTTTAAAGTTTTGAAAAGGTGATTGCAACCCCATCCCTACTGCAACACTCTTCCGGAAAATTTGTTTCTAGAGAAGAGCATTGCAAGGGGATTTTAGGGAGCCAGGTAAATCCATTAAATAAAACAGTCCTTGCTTTATTCCAGATAACAGAATCTTATCCACTAGAAATTCTGCAAGTTATTTGTTTGTGTTTAGGCACATACCGAAAAATGTAATTCATTTCATTTTGATGCAATAAACAATCATATAAAAACATGTTGAACTCTGAATAAAACACTTTAGCTTGCATGGTTATCTTATTTAAAATAATTTCCAGTTAGCACTGAAGTACCAATTAAGCCAACAATTTCTCCAAATCAAAGAGCTCTTATTTATTAGTAGTATTATAAGTACTGGGTCTTACCTGAATACTTCTGACATTTGAAGCTGGCTGTTTTGACATTTTTAAAGGAGCAACTTGTTCCTGCAAGCAAAATGTAAAAAAAAAAACACTATTATGGGGCTACAGTGACATTCCAAAAGCAATGCTTGATTAACTACAATTGAGCCCATGCTACTTCTTGGCAGGTATTTATGTATCCGTCCAGATTGTCTTTCAGTCTCAGTTTCAGAGTTATTTCGATACATCCACAGAATACCCAAGGAAGTGAGTCCATCTGAGCTTCCCTGGTGAATTTTTCATAGGCCCAAAGAATAAGATCACTTTCACAACACAATAGTAAATGAGATGTGAACTGCTCCATCCAATCAGCATATATTCAGGGGAGAGCTACATTCCCCCCCCCCCCCGCTTCAAGTTACAAACACGAATCAAGAAATCCTTGTGTTTGGAACCTGGAAATAATTGACAAAAATGTAATTTGTTTGGTATAAAAATATCCAAAACATTTTAAACCCCCTTCAAAATACAACCAATGGTACTATAGATTCTTAAGAGTAAAGGGTCACAACAGCCTGAAATTATTAATCAGTCGACTTAAAGTCTTGATAAAGTGCTCGGAGAAGAGGTAATGACTTTGAATCACCAGTGACATTTCACACAGTTAGCAACCTTTTCCATTTTGTCTTGTCCAACCATGTCATCCTATGAGCACCCTTTTTCCAAGCAGTTCCCATCCCGAATGTGCAACAACTTCAATGCAGTCTTTAACTCTGGCCTAAAATAAGTTCCTGTGTTCAGTGAGACCCAAATCCTTGCAGAGATGAGCCTGATACAGCTGTGCAGGCTTACTTTTAACAGAGGTGATCTTTTTTGCCTGTCCGTTTGTGCTGACCTCATTACTGCCAAAGAAATCAGGGCAACAGAACGCTGATGGGTAAAAATAGACAACCTCCTTCAGCTGCCTTCCTCCCTCTTTAGTATGCTATTGAGTATGAAGTTCTTTTAAACAGCAGTGCTTCAGTACAACTGAAAAAATACTGGATTTTAAATAACAAGAATAAACTGTAAAGGCTCTTCCAGCTTGGATCCCATGAATGCTGTGATGGCTTAATTAATCTTGGTGATTCTTAAGAAAGAGTAAAGCCCTGAGCACCAACATTTATACTTTTTGTTGTATAAATGCTGCACAAATATACAGTAGCTGTCAGCTGGACTGGTTCTGTCCTAATGTTTAGAAGTTCAGAGAAGTAAATGAGTTTGTAAAAGGGTTAACGTGCAAATTCTCCACGCACACCTCCCATGTAGCAAAATGCATATAGGGATATAAAACTCAGCCAATTATTTTCCTGCTTTCCTAAGCATTCAGCTAATGAAATCACTGATGTCTATGTTTAAATAAAAACTCTAATGAAGTGCCTGAGAAACTCTTTACAGTCAAACTTTCAAGCTCATGCAGCCTTGCCTGATGCCTTACCTTTAAAGGTCTGCAATGGCCATCAAATATTGAAGGCGATGCCTCTCCTATTTGCAGGGGAGGTAGCTAACATTGCATGTCATTTGCAATGTTCCTATGATTTCCAAACAGGCAGAAGAGATCAGAAGAATTAAAAAGGCATAGAAAGACACTGTTCTCTGCCTCATCTAAAAATAATCTCAGAGAGGGGTGCAGCTGTTTGCACTGAATGACCACTTCTTTAACAGGGTTGCAATCCTAACTACACTTTCCTGCGAGTAAGTACTACTGAACACAATGGGACTTACTTCTGAGCAGACATGCTTAGGATTGCACTGTAAGTTGGTACTTACAATCTTTTATAACCCTCCCCTAAATATGGTCTAAATGGAATGAACTATGTACAGTTCTCTCTCTCGCTCTCTCTCTCTCACACACACACCAGTGTATGCCCAAAAGTAGCACAAATGTTATAAACAGAAACTGTACAGTCACCATTTAAAAGTCCTAGATAAGAATGACACCTGGGAAAGCAGCCAAGCTTGTTCAAGCAGCAGCCGAAGAAACTCCATATTGAAACTTGGCAGCTCGTGTTGGAGTTAAATTGTGAGGTTTTCCCTGTTGCTGATGCTGCGACCAACTTAACTGTTCACATTATAGAAAGTGTCCATACATATTTCTGATATCATATCATATTTGATGCACTGGAGACACTAAACACTTTGAAGCAAACAACCACAATAAAAGGGAAACAGCAGACAGTATAACACACACACATTATTCAAAGTGTGGTTAACACACACACACTATTCAAAGTATGGTTCTGTCATATATGTCTGCTGTCATATAGCATGGATCATGATGCCAAGTTTCAGAGCAACATTTTAAGTTTCAAATAATTTCTAAATTCCCCAAATTATAAAGCAACTG
Organism: Cryptoblepharus egeriae; assembly: GCA_030015325.1. Lineage (NCBI taxonomy): Eukaryota > Metazoa > Chordata > Lepidosauria > Squamata > Scincidae > Cryptoblepharus > Cryptoblepharus egeriae. Next base: position 37,865,915 of record JAREYC010000005.1, read on the forward strand.
TACTGATTTCGTGCACAAGATCCTAAAAGCAAAAGAATTTATTAGCCCCTTATTATAGAATTTATTATAATTTATTAGCCCCTTAGCCAAACATGAGAGTCCAGTCCAAATCAAACTTTCACTCTTTAAACAGTATCTCCTCATCTTACTTTCAATTATGTACCTGATTATATCAAAAAAGTTCCCGTGCGTCAGGTGAGCGAATGCATGCACTTCCTTTCAAAGCTGACTGAGGCACTTTCTCTAGTCAGCTGAAATTTTGTCAGTGATCCTTTAGACGTAGATGAAGCAGATGCAACCCTTTGTGCCGGTTGTGTGTCTACTGACAGCACTTCCCAGGCTGGAGTAGCACTGGGTGTAGAAGCCAAGTGTAAAAGAGAATTCCTGTCATAGCTTACAGTTGTTCTTCCTAAATATAGCTTTAGATTCGCCCTGTAACTTCTTTTCCTCTTGGTAAAAATCAGGGCTCAAGTGTCAAGAAGTGTCAGTGAACTCACCTTCAGGTCATATTTTGCTGTCACTTTCTCAGTGTGGAAGTCTTTAAAAATACTTTGTATAACTTTTCCACATGGTATGCTTCAGGCAGAGAATCAGACAAGCTGCACTGCCTATGTGTTTCAATGCAAAGCAATCCTCAGGCTACTTATTCCACTACAGTCCCAAGGAAACAAGTGGGTAAAGATAGCTGGAAGGCTGGAAACTTAGGCACCAGTTCTTTAGAGGTGCATTTTCAAAAAACATTTTAAAGTGGGGTTTGATAGCATAAACATTTTATAGGACTGAGCAATTGGTTCAAAGGTATAGGGCAGCAGTTTTCAGCCACTGTGCCACGGCACACTAATGGCTTACCATGAATAGTCTGCAGGTTGTCACGGGAGAATCATTTATGATTAATAGGACCACCATTCGTAGGCCTTCCTTTGCTAGAAACACAGTGTCAATGGTGAAAAAACTGATGGAGTGTGCCTTGATAAATTTAGTACCATGAGAAAGGTTGAAAATAACAAGTCTAGGGGTTATCTTCTTTGGGCTTTGTTCTACCAACTGGTTTCAGCCCAGGAAGGTTGAGAATCCAACCAATGTGCTTGCCTTGGTAAATGTCTCCTCATTCATACATTTGTGGATATGTGAACTGCTTTTATCCTGAAAGCAGTATAATGTGTAAATATTCTTAAATGTTAAACAGATGTACCTAGTTATTCAAATGCTCAAAAGGAATTGGCTGCTTCATCAGACAGATACAATAATAATCCAGAAGTTTAAAAGTGTGGGACCAAATGTAGGTGAAAAGGTACGTCTCAGAGTTCTGATTACAGTTCTCTTGGAATACAGATGCAGTCAAACATCCTAGGAATCCCATCACTAAGGCTGCCTCCCAGCAGAGATCACAACTTTTACAAGGATACAGTTTGGCTAGCACACATGATGACCTGATGACCTGGGCACTGGCCAATTTCCCCAGTAAATGATCTCAACAAGAATAGAGCCCATCCCAGAACAGTAATAATTTCAGCTTAGAATGACTGCTACATGTATCGTTACACTTCCAGCTATCATCCAGGGACTATGACACAAACCGCTGTCTAGCCAAGCCTTATAAAATCTCATTTCCATCCAGCAGAGACCAGAAGGCAAATGGCCACCAACATCTGAAAATACAGAAATTCTTGAATCAGATTTCTCATCTACAGAATAATCCTACATACCTCGATTCTTGAGTCACTTGTGTCTAACTCTAGGGAACTTACTCCCATGAAAGCATATATAGGATTGCACCCCTCTTTGTGTTCAAATACAAATCAAAACATTAGAATGCAGTTGATTTTTAAGGACATAGGCAAACCTGTGAATGCTTTCTTTTTAGGAGTTCTCCTTGGATTCTATCTAGTGGGACACTTGGAGATATAGGAACTATATCTAGATGGACATCTGGAACTAGATGGACATCTGGCCTGATCTAGCAGGCTCTTCTGATGTTCTCAGTGGATACACTTTTAGTAAACAAGCACAGGACTGGTTAGTAGCATAAATGTTTGTAACCACTGGGATGAAGAATTGTGGGAAAGGCTGTATGAGTGATTCTCATACAGAGAATTCTCATACAGATAAATGTTCAATAGATAACTGGAAATGAAAAAATTTTGCCAGATAAAAACTATATGTGTTCGTTGACATATACAACATTAATTCCCATATATTTAATTAATTTGGATGTTGTACTTGGTGGTTTGATACCGTGTAGCAAGAATACAATGCATTATATAAAGATATGAACAAGAGCTGCCTTGAATCCTTGAGAATAAGGCGGGATACCAATAAAGTAATAATAATAATATGAACATGACTTCTTTTTAAGAGAAATCAACACAAGTCTTGTTCAAGCCCACTGAAATCTTCAACATGGATCGGGCTACGATTTGAACCTCATGGGTGAAGTAATGTATGACATGGCAAGTGATGTCATTGGGAGTAAGCCCCATTGACAACTTACTTATGAGTAGACCTTCATAGGATTCTGTTCTGTCCCTGGGAAAGCATGTCCCAGCTTTCTCTTGTTTTGTTCCACCCGGTCCTATGGAGCCCATGATTAATGGAGCACATGATTTTCAACTAATCTCTTCCACAGGGAGCCCTGCAGCACATCATAGGGTTCATCACATTCCTGGACGCTGGCAGCACCTAAATCAATGGTGGGCTCCAGCAGGTTTGCACCTACTCCATAGAACCAGTTGTCAACGAGAGACAGGACATACAAAGTTTAAAAATAGCCATTTAAAAGTGGCTGCCAGATGGGCATAGAAGCGGTTGTTAATTTCTTTGAATCACATCAAAGAAATTTCGCTCTCCTCTTTCCCTGCAGGGACCCAACTGTGGGGCATCATTGCCTCAACTCTCAGAGACCTACTTAAGAAATAAATCTCTGAAAAGTTTGAGAACCACCATGTCAACTAACCAAAAATTAAACTACGGTAATTCTAATTAATCTAGGATAGTTGCAGCAATGGCTGTTAACTGTGATTGCAAAAGGGATTCAAAGGCACCATGCTACTGTGTACCAAAATAGTACCAAAATACTAGTGCTGTACTTAACAACAAGGTATAGCCATCCTTTTGCCTCTTTTGTAATCTCTGGGAGTATCTGACTAAGGAAACAAGATGTTTGATTACAGTGGAATCCATTCGGCGCTTCTGTACTTAATCTTCACAGTTGATTGAAAAGGTCAACAGATGCTGCTTGAGTGGTCGTTTGCAGTATCCACAAAAATATATGACGGTGCTGTACTTCAATTTATTCTTTCTTTAAATAACCCTGTAGCAACTTTTGTCTCATGACATACTTTAATGAAGTGTCTCCGACACAGGAAATTCTAGCCAGATTATCACTATTTGTAATAACACCATATATTTTAATGTTCTTAAACAACTTAAAGAATGCATATAACAGCCATTGTTTTCAGTAATTTTCTATATTCCTTGACCATATATTTACCTCTGTTTTGTTAATCTTCCTTTTGAAAGTATAAAGGAATCATAAATTTAGAGCACAATCCTAACCATGTCTACCCAAAAGTGAGCCCCATTGTGTTCAATGAGTGTTATTCCCAGGAAAGTGTCTTTAGGATTGCAGCGTTAGTTGTGGAACATACGCATGCACATATCATCAAGTGTTTTGTACAGTTAAATGTTTACAGGGCACCCTTGCAGCCCAGTTCTCTCTGTGTGGTCAGTGACATTTGTTCCTTAGAAATATACTTATGTGGCTATAACAGCACAAACACATGGAGACCTGCAGCTAAATATTAGCTTACTATCTAGCTCCCTGAAGCCAGATGACTTAAAACACTCTCAACCATTATTTTGCAGCTGCCATTGCCTCTGCAATAATGATGATTGGGCCCTCAATGCCACCCCCCCCCTCACTGTACTACTTCACATGGTCCATAATTGCCAGTTATTTTGGAGTTGGGAGGCCAGATACGATGCTGCAAAGAATAAGAGGGTCAAGTTGCACGGGACAGCTTTTTCAAGTGTGGAAAAGCATGCTTTGGGGCCTCCTACAACTTTCTGTTGTGTTACACTCCCGGGCTCAATGTTGGGTGGCAGGTATTCCAAGGGTCCCGAGAGTACCACCTCAGGTAACACTAGTGATATACTCATATCACTGGTCGAGAAACATGAAGATATGTTTCATGTAGATATGAAGCCCTGCCAATCAGCTCAGAGGAGCAATCAAGATTGGAATGACTTTGGGCTAATAGTGTCAACAAGAGAATGGAGGAGAGATAAGAAATCCCTCTTGGATTCCCTCCTTTGATTGACTTGCTCAGCTTACGAAAGAAGTAAGTGGTTCACCCATCAGGGCATCGCCTGTGTGCCAAACTGCTGTCTTAAAATAGAAAATGTTGCTTTAAAAACAAGATATTTTTCTATTACAAGTCAGAAATAATACTGTTTTAATAAGATAATACAATATTTCATAATCATCAATAATCTTATTATATTATTTGATTTATTATTAGTCAAATAATAGCATAGCAAGTCAATTATTATAAGTTGAATGTACTGCCTATTACAAATCAATTATTTTCTACATTGTGCTGGTTCCAGATGCAGAATGTCAATTTGCAGCCCACAACAAATGAGGGACGAGGTAGAGACTTGAGGCATGTTCTCTCTTTTACCCAGCGAGACAGTTCAGATGTAGGTCTTTGTTGTCTTATGTGTTTCTTGAAGCACCTGGTTGTTTTGAGTGTTTCTTCGGCAAGGTGCGCCTTTGAGCACAATCCTAACCATGTCTACTCAAAAGTAAGCTCCATTGTGTTCAATGGGTTTCACTCCTAGGAAAGTGTCTTTAGGATTTAAGTCTGTGTCCTGATCCAGTGGAGCTACTCTTATGTTTCTTTTGGGGACAATAGTATTAGTATCAAAAAAAGTGGCACTTCATAGGATTTTTCAAATTCACAGTGCTTTCCAATGTTCCACAGCAGCAGGCAGAAGTTTAACTGATGGACAAGAAGGGTCAGAGAGGCTCCCATTCACTGCAGGGGTTTAGAATAATCCTCCAGCCATTTCCCAACAAAATCCTTATTGCGTAGTGGGTTTCAGTAGGCAAGAAGCAGACCAGCATAGCGACAACTGCATTTATTGATTTGGAAATGAGGAACAGTAGGCAAATGCCTGCAATTTATACTCTAGGCCAAGGGTCTCCAAACCCAAGCCCAGGGGCCAGATGCGGCCCTTGGCAAGCCTCAATGTGGCCCCTGACAAGACCCTCTGTCTGGTTCTCGCACAAGCCTTGTAATCCACTCCAATACATTATTATATGTAAATTTGTTCAAATTTAAAATGTAAATTAGTTTTCCAGCCCCCAACACAGTGTCAGAGAGATGATGTGGTCCTCCTGCCAAAAACTTTGAAGGCCCACAGGGCCTTAACCAATCATAATACTTGAAAAAGCCTGGCCAGATATGAATGTTCTACGTTTACCTCCAAAACAATTGAAAGTAACCGTAAGAGTCATCTAAAGGTTAGCTTCATTTTGCAGGGCTTAACACAACTACAGTATATACTTTCAATACATAACACCCTTCCCCCCAAGGATAGTTCTTACCCTCAATACATTCAATATTTATACTCTTTGAGGTAGGCTGGGGACCGCCAGCAATGTTACTGGAGAGTCCTATTTAAGTGGAGTATTGTCCATCTCCAATTGGACAGAGTCTTGATGGCCGTTTTTGGTCATCCATGAATGGCGGCAGCTCTTTTTCTCAGCAGGCGGCCATGGGTGGTGTAGGCACACTTGGAGGAAAACAGTTCCCTAGTGGGTTTGATAATGCCTCGGGATCCTTATGCAGGACTGGCACGGCCTGCCAATGCCGTAACTGATCAATGTGGTGTCTGACTGTACGATCACTCTCCAGAATAATCTCATTCATTCAACATATGTTCCACTCTTTCAACCTCTCTGTTGTTCTAAGGCCAAAATTGCCCTTCTCCATGTTGTAGTTCATGCTCTAATCCCATTCCTGAAGGAGTTGATGAGAATCAATTTGCAGAAATCTTTGTGTGGCAGCAGAATTTTGCAACATAAAACAAATTTTGCAATTTGCTAGCTAGAAAAGTATTGGAATAAAAAATTATAAACTAAAAAGATTAGGGCTGCAATCCTAAAGACACTTTCCTGGCAGTAAGACCCATTGAACACAATGGGGTTTAGTTTTGAGTAGACATGGTTAGGATTGTTCACTAGGTTCCACTCTACAATGATTTTCACTTTTGGATGGTGCTCTGGTCCCTAACCTGTCCAGTGTGGGGGATGCCTGTATTATCCTTTTGGGAAAGGGACCAGATACAATGAAGAACAGCATGCCTATATGGTATCTTTAACTGTTGAATTTGGGCAGCTGCAGCTTTTTAAACCCTTCCAGGTTGAGCTGCATCTTCCCAAATTCCCTCTTTATACAACAGTTAAAGGTAGAGTCTTTCTGTCCCTCTTTCTGTCCCTCTTTGTATCCTTGTTGCAAGACATGCTGGGCTCATAAATCGAGCACTCGCTTATGTCTTTAAAACCTTGCAGGTAGATATTCACTAAGTGAAGACTTTTTGCACTCCTTTATCTTCACCTGTTGAATTTCAACATGTGACAAAACTTAAAATCATGTTGTGAGGGAAGAAATCATATCACTGGTTGAGATGTTATTTTATATATTTAATATTTCATTGTGTATATGTGTGTGTGTATATATATACGGAGGATAGGCTCTTACCCAAGCAGCAAATCCCCCCCTCTCCACGCCACTGAATTAGTCCAATGGAAAGGCAGAGCCAATACGATTGGATCCAGCTGGTGTCGCAGAGCTGGGCTAAGGACAGGAGCTCACCCTGTCCTTGTGGGGCCGACCCGGGTCTCGAACCCTGGCCTGCTGGTTAACAGGCACAGCGTCTTAACCAGTGATGGGCTAGAAAAAAATTAACAACCAGTTCTCTGCCCATCTGGCAGCCACTTTTAAATGGCTATTTTTAAACTTTATATGTCCTGTCTCTCATTAACAACCGGTTCTATAGAGTAGGTGCGAACCTGCTGGAGCCCACCACTGGTCTTAACCGCTTGCACCACCCACAGCCCAGATTGGAGCACTAGGGGCTGTGACACCCAAGTTGGAAGAATGGCTCCAACAGATTCGAGGAAGTACATCAGAACACTCGATCCGGAAAAGTGCATTGCTAGGAACAGCTAAGATATTGCGCAGAACCCTCAAACTCCCAGGTAGAGGACCCGAGATTGAGGATAACATACATACACCACCCATGGAGGGTGAGAAAACAATGTTATATGTTATATATAGTTTCCAAACAAATAGTTTATATATATAAATATATAAACATACATATACCATGCATGGAGGGTGAGAAAACAATGTTATATGTTTTATATATATAAATAGTTTCCAAACAAATAGTTTATATATTTATATATATAAATAGTTTATATATATATACATACACCACCCATGGAGGGTGAGAAAACAATGTTATATATATATATGTGTGTGTGTGTGTGTATGTGTGTGTGTGTGTGTGTGTGTATATATATATATATAGTTTCCAAACAAATTTCAGGGTGACCCAACCTCAAAAGTCAACCAGGCACACCAAAAATGCAGGACGTCCAAGAAAAAATTTTTATTTTATTTTTATTTTGTCATTTATTTTTATTTTGTTATTTTATTTTGCATGACAGAAAAAGAGCTGAAAACATCCACATATTGATTTCATGTGATTCATAAGCACTGCATTGCTTATTAAATATAAAAGTTTGGTGTGTATAATTATTGTATGCAGAGTATCAGTTGATAGAAGGCTCTGTGCTGCTTGATCAAAGGGGGAAAAGGACATTAAGAGCACAACCATGTCTACTCAAAAGTAAGCCTCATGGTGTTCAATGGGTCTTACTCCCAGGAAAGTGTCTTTGGGATTGCAGCCTAAAGCTCTTTTCCAGGACATGAGGCTCAAAGGGGGTTCTATTTCCCTCCCACCAACAACTTCTGGGAACCAAAGTCTCTCGGAACCTTCGGGGCACAGCCCTGCGTTACACACGGTCGTTTTATTTTGTGGCACGCGGTCCGTTCCTCTCTTTTCCCCTCTGGTGCAACCCCTGGAAGTGTCCGGTCGGAAAATATGGCCGCGCATGTTGGTTCCGAGCGACTTTGGTTCCGGAAGGCCCAGTTGCTGCAGGCGCAGCCGCCTCCATAGGGGAGCGGAGGGCTCCGGGGCTGCCGCCCGCCGAGATGATCCCGATGCCGGTGGTGGTCTGCGTGCTGGGGGGCTGGTGCGCCCTCTACTTGGCCGACACCGCGCTGAAGGTGAGGGGGGGCCGTTCCTTCCCTCCTCCGTCGCCGCAGGAGGAAGGGGCTCCTCGGAGCAGGAGGCTGGCGGGGGTGGGGGGCGCTCGGGGGCGGGCTGGGGCTGCAACCCTCGGAGCCTCGAAGGCCATCGACCCACAGCCCTCCCCACGGGAGAGACACGCCTGCCCCACAGAAGGGCTCCCCTCTCTCCATACAGGCAACAGGAGCCTCTTTGCACTTTCCCCTATAGGTGCATATGGAACAGACCCCACATATACCTTCCCCTCATGCACTTTCCATGGTATATATACCTGTACAAGAGGACCCTATGTACATTTCCACCTGTGGATGCACATGGAGGAGACCCCACATATACTTTCCCCTGCATGCATTTTCCACAGTGTATATACATATACAAGAAGACCCTATGAACATTTTCACCTATAGATGCATATGGAGGGGACCCCACATATACCTTCCCCTATACAAGAGAGTCCCTATGTATACTTTTCCCTATAGAGTGGTGCCCTGGTTTTCAATCATAATTTGTTCTTTGTAATTCAAAATGCTTACATATCAAAGCAAATTTTCCCATAAGAAATTATGGAAACTCAGACAATTCGTATCACAACCAAAAAAATTCATATAAAAATGATTACAATACTGTCATATAATACAAAATAATAAAGAAAGTACAAAATATAATCAGAAATAAAATAAATTAATCTGCACTTGGCTCTCAGGCTGCAGTCTTCCCCCTTATACAGGAGTCAGCCCCACTGATTATAACAGGACTTTGTAGGAGACATGCAAGGCTAGGTGCACAAGTCTAACCATGTCTCTGAAGTAAGCCCCATTGTGTTCCATGGGTCTTACTCCCAAGAAAGTGTCTTTAGGATTGCAGCCTTGGTCTCTCAGGCTCCTTTCCATTGCCCCCCCCCCTTACACAGGAGTGAGCCCCACTGATTATAATAGGGCTTACTTCAGAGTAGACATGCATAGGGTTGTCTCAGGAAAGGCTGAGCAGGTGCTGGTGGTGTGCCAAAACCAGCTGTATTCTGGCCAGAACTTTTTTTTTTTGCTTGTCTTGCAAACACTGTCTTGCAAACAAGGTTTTACTTTTTATGCATATGATAAGAGACCGTTTCCCCTACATATAAAAAGGTAAAGGTGTCCCCCGCAGGTTGTCCTGCTAGTCGTGACCAACTCTAGAGAGCGGTTCTCATCCTGTTTCTAGAGCCATAAAGCCAGCATTGTCTGAAGATGTCCTAATGTGCACAAAACACTGTTACCTTCCCACCAAGGTGGTACTTCTTTATCTACTTGCATTTACATGCTTTCCTCTATGTATACACATATATATAAAAGACCCTACATATATTTTCCCCATATAAGCATATAAAATACCTTACGTATTTTCCCCCTGTATATACAAGAGACCCTACCTATCGTTTTCCCTTAAATATTGTTTTCCTATCCATGCATCCCCCACTTATTGGCTGGATTAGGGACCAGAGCACCATCCAAAAGTGAAAACTGTTGGAAAGTGGAATTCAGTCTTTTTCGGGTTGCAAATCCAAAATGGCCATTAAAAAAGACATAAATATTACTTGCAAAAACCTAAATAATACAGATTTATTAACATATGCCAAAATACATTATAAATTACTGTAAAATGAACAAAGGCATATGTGGGCAATGAGTATCTTATGTGTTTGAATAGTTATTAACTGAAGAAAGTTAATAAGGAAATGCCATGATCACCATGTCACATGCACATCAGGGAAGACAATTTTAGCCTTTAGACCAGCACAGTGAGGTTGAAAGAGTGAAGTATGCATTGAATGAATGACTTCTGGCTATAACTGAAAGGTGTTGAAAAAGCTGAACCATCAGAAAAAGACCCTATGGGTGCAGTCCAGAGTAACTATGGGGAGTCCTTGCTCCGGTGTAAGAACAATTTGCTCTGGATTGCAGTATGAATTCCCTATAGGTTTTTACTAGGTGGTGCAGTAACTACGGGTACACGTAATGTCTCTTACGTGCTCCCGTTGTTACTCTGGATTGTAGGGTATGTATACTTTCCCTACATATTCATGCATACACACGTGTATGGAAGAGAACCTAAGTATACTTTTCCCTATATACATACAAACAAGAAACCTTATATATACCTTTCCCTTACATATCTTTTTCCTGTATATGCATATACAAAGGACCTTATGTATACTTTTCCCTTCTTATACTGTATATTCCCCTATTTATGCATAAAGAAGTTGCCCTATGTTATTTTCTATGTATAATATATATATATATATATATATATATATATATATATATATATATATATATATGTTTACAAGAGATGCTACATATATTTTCCCCTATACAGCGGTACCTCTCATTACAAGAGCCTGATGTAAAGTATGTTCCACATGAGTCTAAATTTCCAAGAAATCCTGCTTCACGTAACAAATCCGCTTCACGTAACAAACCCCTCTGGCGCCAAATGGGCACATGCGCTCTGCAGCTCTGACGCTCTGCATGAAGGCTGTTTAAAAGGCCAGCGCTGCTGCCTCTAACCCCCCAAGTGCTCACCCGGCTACCTTGAACGTCTAGCAGCAGCCCAAGTAAGCCTCCCAGAAAAGTGTCTTTGATTACAGCCTCCTAACCAATGTCTACCCAGAAGTAAGCCCCATTGTGTTAAATGGGTCTTGCTCCCAGGAAAGTGTCTTTGATTGCAGCCTCCTAGCCATGTCTACCCAGAAGTCAGCCCGGTTGTGTTAAATGGTTCTTACTCCTAGGAAAGTGTCTTTAGGATTGCAGCCTAGGTAGACTTCAATTCCAGTTTTTTGTCATCATTTTTACATCCAGTTAATATTTTTATATGAATATTTTTTGGGTTGTGGAACCAATTGTCTGAGTTTCCATTATTTCCTATGGGAAAATCCGCTTCACATAAAGAACACTTCACATAACAGGCATGCTTCTGGAACAAATTAAACTTGTTATGTGAGGCACCACTGTATATGCATATACAAGAAACCCTACATATTTTTTCCTATGTATGCATATACTGTATGCATAGTCATTCACATGTTACTGTAGTAATCTATTTGTTATTTCCGTTGAACTGTCTTGTCCATATTACCCTTCCTTAAGTGCACTTCAGCAAAACTAGTGGTGTATAAAGTTATTTAGCTGTGGTTGTGCATGTTCAGCGCATGTTGCCCAATTAAAAGAACAATGTACAGATGTATGTATAAGGAAAAAATTCAAAGTGGTATGAAATATGAGAAAAGCAGTAGAAAGACAAATGAAACAAAAGAAAATGTGAAGATCTACACGGAAATGGTTTGGAGTCATAAGCCTACACTGAAATCTTCTTGAAATGTTACACTAATACTTCCATTCTCTATTACAGTCCTCTTCCTCTCTGAAGGCATCGTATGAAGATTGGCTCACATCCTATGGACTTACCATCTCTCCATTTCACATGCGATGGCAAACTGCTCTTTTCAACCGTCTGTTTTACAATTGGGGAAGATGGAAACCTAGAGTTCTTTATCTATGGTATTGTTTCATGATTATACTGAAGGCTTCTATGGAACAATTACAGGAAATTCTTTTATGTTGTACTAGACAGATTACAGGATTTGTTGTTTTTGGACTGATTTCTTATATGATAGTGGCTACAATCTTGAAGACACTTTCCTGGGAGTAAGACCCATTGAATACAATGGAGCTTACCTTTGAGTAGACATAGTTAGGATTGTGCTCATTGTAGAAGTAATAGAGCAATCTTTTGTTTTAGTCTTGAATAGCCTTTTGGTGTGTAACCTGTCACGTGATGAATGTATGCCCCTGGTGTGAGGGATGTAAGTATTGTGAAGGGATGCTATTGTTCAAATATACCAGTGGTTTCCAACTTTTGATCATTGAAGCAAGAAATGGAATTATCACGGATCTCATACAGCCCCAACCATCCACTGCACAAATAAAAATACAGTTGAATTTGGTAGCCCATGGGGTGTGAAAGAGGAAGTGCTGGCTGTAGACAGTCCATTCTTTGCCCTCTTTGGTGGTCTGTGGGGAACTGTCTCACCAAGCAATCACTACTCCCTTGACACTTGTCAGTGGCAGAGAATGGACTTCCTACAGCCAACATTTCAGTGGTCTGTGGGGAGCACTCACTAAATGAGAAGCTGGAAGTGATAGAACACACTTAACCTTTTTTGTCTTAACTCTTGGCAGACTACATTTGGTCCATGGACCACAGATTGGGAACCAGTGAATTTGCTGTCTAGGCTTGTCTTGTTGGCCTTGGAAGGGTATCAATATCTGATACTACAGATAGCATAGACTCCTCAGTTTCCCGGGCATCCTCTCGTGAAGCTCTCTCCCCAGCTGAAGAGTTCTTAATATCAAACTGGTATTACTAATAACATCATTTCTAACTTGCTTTCAGGTTTAATGCAGGGATGGTGTTTGGCATAGCAGCTATGTTTGGTTCAGTCATTCTTCTTGGAAAGACATTGATGCAGACCCTCTCACAGATGCTAACTGAAGCCCCTGGAGCGCAGAATGATCAGATGTTGCAGGTGGTGGTGAGTATTACCGGTATTTTTTTATTTACAGTTTACACACTGGAACATAATAGTTATCCAATTTTTTTTGGAAAAAGCATAGGCCTATCCTGTGTGAATCTCTCATCTGTGTATTTATGTTTTTAAATTTGATTCAATACATTTCTAAACTAATTATTACATCTATTAGAACATATTAAGATTAGATTAATAGCATAACAAGCCAAGCACCCAAAAAAACCCAATGGTTTTGCAGGAACTAAAGGCCAAATGGGAAATGTGTCTTCTACAAGCTTGCAAAGAGGGAGAACTATGCAACTCTGTAGGGAAGTAATTTCATAGTTTTGGAGCAACCAAGGTAAAGATTCTGCTCTTATTTATTTAAATAAATTTCTGTTCCCATCTTCCAAAAAAGTGACTTGCCTAGAAACCTAAAATACATAAGGAAATGAATGTAAGATATAAGAAGAGCTCTGCTGGATTAGGTCAAGGGGCCATCTTGTCCAGCTTCCTGTACTGCACAGTGGCTCACAAAATGCTTTGTATGTCTCGGGAAGCACTGAATTCAACAAGGCAAGTGCTCCCGGAAACACCTGAGACATCTTGACAAGTACATGTACCCTATTGCCAATCCTATACATCTGGCCTTCAGAGATAGCCTCCTCCTAAAATCAGGAGCTTGCATGCATCCATCATGACCTAGAACCTTTGATGGACCTTTCCCTCCATAAATCTGTCCTATACCATTTTAAATGCATCTTGGGCAGGAGCCATTACAAGGAAACATGTATGAAAACCATTGCAGCAACTACATGAAAAGCTCCAATAAGAATTAGATATTTCAAAATAATTCTGTCATAAACATTGAAAGGTAAAATAGATTAATATCTCTTGATTAAACTCCCTTATATGTTTTTGGAGGAGGAAATCTGAGGTGTGTGTGGCTTTTGGGGGACTTGGCGTGGCCCAAGGCTGTCAGAAAGAGCTGCTGCATGTATGTTGGGAATCTTACATACATGTTCAGAAGATGCGAAGGGATCTGTCTTTGTACCCTTCTTTATCGTCCATCTTATGTCTCTGGAAACAGGTGCCTGGTGTCAATCTTCCCATCAGCCAGCTGTCCTATTTCTTCACCGCCATCCTCATCAGTGGTGTCATACATGAAGTTGGCCATGGGGTGGCAGCTATCCGGTAATGCAATCTTCTTTTTCCCCTCCAGCATGCCAAGAATACTTTATTTGCCAGAGGATTTAATTACAGGTGAATAGGGTTGTATGTAGACTAACACAGAGAGTTCACATTAGTTTTAAAAAATTAACAAGGGGAAAAACTTTGGTTCTGGAAATCAAACACGAATGTCCACAATTATCTTCCTTGTATTTTTCCTTGTTTTACTGTGCTATTTGCTGCTTAGCATATGAAGTTCAGTTTCTGACTTAAATTGTTTGCTTTGAAAATGGAACATGCAGAGTTCTCTATCTTTTCAGTATTGAGGCTGCTTTGTCTATTGTTTTCTGCCTGCACTGCTGAAAATATGCTTTCCAGAGCACTGCTTATTAGAAGTACTGGTTTTTTTGAAGTATAACACTGGAGGAGGCTATAATGGGAGCAATATGAACTGGGCATGATTCTATCTTTTGGCTCTGAACAAATGAGGGGGTTGAGATCACATTAATAATGTGAGTTGGCACAAGCTTCCTTTGCCCTAATCACCTCTGCAAGCTTTAGTAGAGGGAAGGGCAATTGCTCCTGTAGGCCTTAAATATCACAGATGCTTTCTGAAATCAGAAAGCAGGTTAGCAGCCAGAGAAGGTTGCCATAGACTGAATGGTGATGAATATATACTAAGCCTCTTGGTTTCCAGGGATTTTGAAGAGCAGTCAGCCAGAAATCACAGAGAAAAGTGAATGTCTGACCTAGAAACACACATGACCTGGCAAACCAAAGCTTAGGGCTTAGCTGGCCATCTGGAAACAGGTGTGCAGTGCTTAAGCCTTATGGGACTCATATAGTAGGCCAGCCACAAATGATGCTGTAACACTGAAAAAAATTGGTGTAAGTATTACTGTTAAATAATTCATTCTAGGTTTGTAACATATCAAAGCAAACAAACACACTCCATTCCTAATATTTTATTTTCTTCTGTTTTAGAGAGCAAGTTCGGTTTAATGGCTTTGGAATGTTTATGTTTATTGTTTACCCGGGAGCATTTGTTGATCTCTTCACCACCCACTTGCAACTTATTTCTCCAATCCAGCAGCTAAGAATATTCTGTGCAGGTAAATTAATTTATATTCTTATGTAAGAACTTATTTGGTGATGCATGTTGTTTTTATTTAAAAGATTTTTGCTCCATGCTCCAAGTGGTGTTTTGAAAACATTTCAGTATGACAGACTGAATGTGCAAGTGCAAAGATAATTAAGAATATCCTTCTGCAGTCATTACTGTATCCTCTATCTGGAAAACAAATGTTCTGTGTTTTGGATGAAAGTATAACTTTTATGGAAGTGTATTTGAACTAGGCTGAGGATGAAGTGGTTAGATTGTGTCACTGAGGCAATGAAAATGAATTTGGACAGACTTTGGAAGCTAGTGGAGTGGCCGGGAGGGTTGCAATCCATGGGTCATGAAGAGTCAAACACGACTTAATGACAACAACAACATTTGAACTAGGAAAAAAACAGTGGAATTTGGGCTTTCATGCAATTTATGAACCTTCTGCTTGAGTTGTGGTAACCACCATTCAGAAGCCTGTCTGTTTTTACCCTCCAAATCCTGAATGACTTTTTTTGCAATTGTGTGTTCAGTTACATTTCATGCTGTGAGGGTGGCTTAAGTTTATGTTGCTGATTGGCTGTCTTATAAAAAAGAACGGAAAGATCCTGGTACACTCGGGTTGACTTTTGTTCTTTCATAATGTTGCAAGTATTAAGAATATTTAAACAAAATAAAGTTCTTGAAGTGACTTTCATAGAAAAGGAACAAAAAATGGTTTCATGTTCTTAAAAAAAAGACATAAGGGAGATACCAGCTACAGCCAGTGAATGAGATACTGTCAGAATGAACAGGAACAGATACTCTCCTCTAACAGAACTACTCTGTTGCCATTAAACCCACAACGATAGCTTGAGGTTTTGTTGCTTGGTGTATCCCACACCCTCGAATACCCTTGGTTGGTGTATCCCACACCCTCTAACCTTTAAGAAGGGGAAAAAAGAAGACCCGGGAAATTATAGACCAGTCAGTTTGACTTCAATCCCTGGCAAGATATTAGAACAAATCATAAAACACACAATTTGTGCACATCTAGACAAGTACTCGGTGATCAAAAGAACCCAGCATGGATTTACCAAGAATAAATCTTGCCAGACAAATCTGATCTCCTTTTTTGATTGGGTTACAAGCTTACTGGACAGTGGCAATGCTGTGGATGTCATTTATCTTGACTTCAGTAAAGCATTTGACAAGGTCGCACAAGACATTTTAACTGGGAAGTTGGAAAAATATGGGCTCAACAAGGCAATTGTTAGGTGAATCTCAACTGGCTCGATGGCCGCACTCAAAGGCTTTTAGTAAATGGGTCTGTATTAACCTGGAGATCGGTTTCAAGTGGGGTACCCCAAGGCTCTGTCTTGGGCCCAGTCCTCTTTAACATTTTTATCAATGTCTTGGAGGAAGGGGTACGGGGGAGCCTGATCAAATTTGCAGATGACACCAAGCTGGGAGGAGTAGCAAACACATCAGAAGACAGGAGAAACCTCCAGGAGGATCTGGATAAACTGGAATCCTGGGCTGTAACAAATAGAATGAATTTCAACAGGGAGAAGTGCAAGGTTCTGCACTTAGGAAATAAAAACCAAAAATACAGGTATAAAATGGGGAATACTTGGCTTGGCAGCACAACATGTGAGCGGGATCTTGGAGTCGCCGTGGATCACAAGCTGAACATGAGTCAGCAGTGTGATGTGTCTGCAAAGAAAGCAAATGCCATTTTAGGCTGCATTAAGAGGACTGTAGCTTCCAAGTCACGAGAAGTTATAGTTCCTCTTTATTCAGCATTGGTCAGACCTCACCTTGAGTACTGTGTTCAGTTCTGGGCACCTCACTTTAAGAAAGATGGAGCCAAACTGGAGCAAGTACACAGGAGGGCAACAAGAATGATCAGTGGGATGGAAGGGAAGCCCTATGAGGAAAGGTTGGGGGAACTTGGGATATTCAGCCTGGAGAAGAGGAGGCTGAGAGGAGACATGATTGCCCTCTTCAGGTACCTGAAGGGCTGTCATAGGGAGGAAGGGGCTCATTTGTTCATAGCTGTTTCTGAAAGCAGAACTAGAACCAATGGGTACAAACTGCAAGAGAGGAGATTCCGGTTGGATATCCGGAAAAAATTCCTGACGGTTTGGGCGGTTCGGCAGTGGAACAGATTGCCAAGGGGGGTGGTGGACTCTCCCTCACTAGGGATCTTTAAGCAGAGGCTCGACGAGCACCTGTCCTGGTGCTAATTTGTCAAGGCACTCCATCAGTTTTTGGACAATTGACAAGACACACCATGCTGCTTGTGTGGGTTCTCAGATATGCATTAATGACCTAAATGACTCTATTACTATATGATATTTAATAAATAATTTTGCCAAACTCCCACAGTTCAGTTGTGGACCACTTGTGTCACACCAGTGTGCCATGGCACTCTGGTTGAAAAATCATTGCTCTAATCTGAACACATTGAGGGATGGTGTAGCAGAAAACTGTTTATTGCTAGATACCAAAACAAGGCATCTTCCTTAATCTACTTTTTGAAATGGCTGTTTTACCCAGCTTCATGATCCTCCCTGCTCTGGTAGAGGAAAGGAGATCCAGGGTTCCTCATAGATCTCAAAACATCCTTGTCTTTACTACAGCAAAGCTGATCTGACATCAGTTGTTTTAGAGGTGTTTATCACTTTTATTTTCAGCCACCCTTATATCTTTGGCATCTTTGAAGCTAAGAAAACTATCTGCTGTGAACAATGCCTTTTCTGTAATTGTGCTGCAGTTACAATATCTTAGAATAACAAGAACAATGGAGTAATAAGGAAGTAGGAGGAATGCAATCTGCCTTGCTAATTGAAATAGAGTGCTAAAAGCAAAGTTGTGTGTTGTGATAGTTCAAATGGAAAATGAAATCTCTCAGTCATCCATTTAATTTGGCTATTCTTATGAATGATGAACATGAGTGTTTTCGCTGAATTTATGTGCTGATTTAGTTTAAACCAGATGTGGTTTTAAACACTCTGAGAAGTATTTTTTAATTATTATGATTAAAGCCAGCCAGTAATGGAAACGTAGACAAATTTTTAGGTTTGCAATTATGAATCGGCTAATTTGTTTTACTAGTTTCTTTGTGACAACAGAATCTCACAAGAAAATCCTAATAAATAAAAATGGTAGCTGATGCACAAGGGTGATGCAAAAATATGTACTGATCAAGATAGGATTTCTCAAAAGAGGAACAAGGACACACCAGAGTAATATGTGTATTTCCCTGTATTGACTATGTCCAGTTTATATGTAGGAGAAAGTGGGGTCTTTTATTTTCCTTCTAGATTACTGCTTTTGCTTGTATAATTAAACTTGCAAGAAAAGCTATTAAATTACTGCAAAGCTATTTTGTTATAGCAATTTTGGCACAATTCCATGAGAGCAAGCTGTGTTGAAATAGATAGTAAGAATACTTGGCATTTATGCAGTACATTTTGAGCTATCAAAGCAATTTATATAAGTTACAGGGTGATTGAAAAGTAACTCCCTATTTTAAAATACTTATAAATTACAATATAGGTAGTTACTTTTCAATCATCCTGTATTTGAACCACTATACTGTGTGTGTGTGTGTGTGTGTGGTTCAGCATTGAAAGAATTTACAGTAAATAGGTGATGCTAAAATGAAACATTTTAAAAGTTCATTCCATCCTGAAAAAAATATTTTCTTATGACCTTCTTGTGTAAAATACTGTATTGGTAAATCAAAAACCTCCATTTCAGGGGTAAATCAGAAGATTTCATTCAAGTTATGCTCAAGGTGCAGTCCTGACACCAAATTAGGCCAACACAGGTACCATGCTGGCCTGGGGGTATCATAAAAGTGCCACAAGGCACTTCTGTGCCACTATTGGGGTTAGGCCAATGCCCAGACATGAGCCAGCCTCCACACACCACAACGGGAACAGGTAGATGGATGACTTGCACTGACCTAGATTGGTTCGGATGGTTCCTTCAGACTCCAACTTCTTCATCATGAAAAGCTGCACCTGTTGTTAGAACAATCCTGATATTTTGTATTGCAGGCTAGATTGGTTCCCATTTCTTTTTATTATTCTTGGGTACTGCTATCCTGTGCCAGATTTCCTAAGAACTATGTTTTATTCACCAGGGTAGGACTCACATTTTCATCTTTGACTTAATGTTATTGTTCCCTGCATAGGCAATACATGTTTAATCAAAAGTAAATCACACAGAATTATGGTAAATCTCACTATGTCCAGTAGAGCTTATTCTCAGATATGCATGTATGATTGCAGCCTAAATAAATTAAGCAATAAAATTTTGTTTATACTTTTCTTCTCTGTGTCAATGATCAACCTCTTATTTTTTTTCCTTGTAGGAGTCTGGCACAACTTTGTTCTTGGAGTTATCAGTCTTGTGATCCTTCTCTTCTTGCCAGTTATTCTTTTTCCATGTTATTACACTGGTGTTGGGGCACTTGTCACTAAAATTGCAGAGGTAAGAGTGCTGAATGATCCGTGCTTACAAAGAATAGCCCATAACCCATCAAACTTAGCAGTCTCTTACTTAGCTTCCAAAGCAATCTATGGCAGCTCTACTTGGAGATGTACTTTTATAAGATGCAGGCTGAAGTCTATCATCAATCACTGTTGTATGGGTATAATTGCTACTGTGGTTTCCCTGTAAGGAAAAAGTATGTGATGTAACAATCCTCAATATAATCTAAATGCTATTTCTATTTCTTTTTTTGTTATGTACTATACCTCCATTGAGCTAGATTCGGTCCCTACCTGAAATTCTGAAAGGGACCAGAATTATGCTTCCCCAGAACGCCTTTAAAAGGCATGAAAATATCATTTAGGTGTCATTTTTGCCTCTTTAAACCATTCTGAAGCCTGCAGAGGCTGTGGGAGGACATGCAAGAATGGGAGGACATCCAAGAACAGGGTCCAAGAACAGATCTTCCCAGGATACAGAAGTCCCACCTGATTATGCATGTTGATTAAAAAGCCACTACGGCTGCAATCCTATCTTCTAGTTAGGCCACTCTAAACCTGGCATAAGTCTGGTGCTGACCTGGTGGTGTCACAAAAGTGCCATAAGACACTTCTGTGGCACTCCTGGGGGGTGGGGAGAGTTAGACCGCTGCACAGACATGCACTTGCCTCCCTACATCTCCACGGAAATGGGAAGACCAATGAGTTGGGCCGGCATAGGCAAGGCCGGCCTATGTGTCAGCTACTCAGAGGCTCAGCTACTCAGCTGAAAAATTTACATTGTGGAAAAATATTTGCTATGCTGTAGAATACATGTTACGGCAGGATAGATTTTCATTATTTTTAAATATGTGTTGGCAGTCTATTCATTCATCCTGCCTCTTCATCAAAGAGTTCATTTCTGAACCCCTGACTTAGCTCATAAGACATTTGGAGGAGGTACTTTAACCCATTAAAGGCGTGGATTAGACTGTTAACGAAAAAGCTGAAGTAGCATACGTCTGTGTCTTATAGCTGAGATCATTGGATTGGAATTATTTACTTGTTAGAACAGCAGTTCTGAACCTTGGTATATCTGCATATACTGCAGATACTTTGACCAAATATAGAAGATGGTGATCCAGATTAGTGCGAGAAAATTTAAGCTGATGCAAATCTTCTACAATATCAAATGTGGATTTGAGAAGCACCAAATACAAAATCTGATTTTTCCATACAGTTGGACATTTAAATAGAACCTAGGCACGCATCTAGACTAGACTTGTTCTTTGCAAAAATATACTTTAAGTGGCAGCCAAGACATTAGGGCTGCAAACCTTAACACACTCTCCTGGGATTAGGCCCCATTGGATACAATAGGCCTTACTTCTGCGTAGACAGGGTTAGGATTGCACTGAAAGTTTATTAAGTAAACTTCTTCTATAATTTAGCTCTAATATCAATCATAAATGTGGCTACAATATTCTTATGTCTTCCAGATTGGAAGTAAAATAAGGTTATACAAGTGAATATCTTATTGGAATGCTTGTTCCTTATTGAAATACTTATTGCTTATCTGCCTCTTTAAGAACCTAGTGAGATTATTTTGTGAGACAAATGACTATCTAAATTTGTTTCCTGAGGCTTTTCCCAGAATCTTGCCAGTAGGAAACTGACATTGCCTATTTGGCTTCATAGATCATTGGGTGTGAAATGCCCCATCTTTTTTAGATGCATTTTGTTTTTTGCTTCATATGTAAAAGTATATTGAGGCTTTCTCTTCAAGAAATCCAAGTTGTATCTGTATTGCCTGCTTTGATAGTAACAGGTTTTCTGGTGCATTGTAATCACTCTGGCCAGGAAGTGACACGTCACTTCAATGTGGGCCATATCACTTAATGCATATTTCTGGGTGCTTTTTAATTTTTTTCAAGTTATACCACTTTCCTCTCTTCTTTGGTCTGGTTACTTTATGGTTGTACTAGACTCCACGTTGTTTTCAGAAAGTGTGGCAAGAGTCTAGGGAATAATCTTACTATTGGAATTGACAATAATTGTTGAGGATAGGATACAGGCAAATTTTTCACCTTGATATTTTCCTTATTTCTAGGACTCTCCTGCTAATGGGCCAAGAGGCCTTTTTATTGGTGATCTTGTCACCAGTCTGCAAGATTGCTCAGTTCGTAGTGTAGAGGACTGGAATACCTGCCTTGCAGAGATCTCTCGGAAACCACAAACTGGCTACTGCATAAAACCAACAATTCCTCAGCAGCTAAGCTTTCCATCAAGAGGTATAGCTGTTTTTACATGGTAGATGTTGTTGCTCATTATACTTCTATATTTTTTTCTAAAAATAATCTATTTGTGAACATTTTAGTTGGTATTAATTACTGTATCACAACTCTTTTCAAATCTGGTGATTATGTGGTTTTTTAAAAATCCTCTCTAATTTAAAAAAAAAATCAGTACTGGATTTTCACTTGATCTCAATGGAGAATTTGGCTAATGGAATATACTGTAATTTGATTATCTTTCTAGGACATTCAGTAACTTCAATTGTTCCACTAGTAAATACAGTGGGACCTCGCTTAACAAGTGAGCCACATAACAAACAAAAATTTCTCTAGGATTCTGCCTCACATAACAAGTGTTGCTTCACTTAACAAGCACACTTGATAGCAGTTGGGGCGGATGCGCTGACCGGTAGCCCTTTTAAAAAGTGTCAGGGCTGCCTAGCACGCCTGCCCATAGCGAAAGCAACACTTCCGTGCTGTTCCTCCTGTGGCCGGGCTTCCACTGGGCAGAGGAAGAGAACAGCAGTGGAGAAGAGGGAAGCATCTCAGGGCTAGCCAGAAGGGAGCAGGGGAGAGAGAGGCTCAGGATGAAGAGAAGGAGAAAGTGGGGAGACACTTTGAAAGTGTCTTTGCTTATAGAAGAAAGTGTCTTTGATTGCAGCCTCTTAACCATGTCAACCCAGAAGTAAGCCCTATTGTGTTAAATGGGGCTTACCCCCAGGAAAGTGTCTTTAGGATTGCAGCCTAAGTAGACTTCATAGGATCATGCACATTGAATGCATGGTTTGAATTCAATTCCAGTGTTTTGTCATCATTTTTACATACAGTTAATATTTTTATATGAATATTTTTTGGGTTGTGGAACCAGTCGTCTGAGTTTTCATTATTTCCTATGGGAAAATCCACTTCACATAAAGAGCATTTCACATAACAAGCATGCTTCCAGAAGGAATTAAACTTGTAATGTGAGGCACCACTGTAATCCATTAATTCAGTTTCTGGATCAAAACATGCTTTGTTAAATGCAAGTGCTTCCCTGTTTTATTTTTGTTCTTTTTTTAACCAATAGCTAGAGGTATGAGTTTTCAATGATAATGAAATGAAAGCACAAAACGCTACTTTCTGCACTTAATTTTTGTAAAAAAACAAAAGAAAACACAAAAAGCTTAACATCTGCCAAAAATTCTAATATTTTAACATTCTAGTCTAATTCTAGACTAAAAAATTTTAATATTCTAATATTCCAGTCTAATTAACTGTGGCTGCATTTTCAGACACTATACCACTATTGGTGTAATCCTACAACTCATTGGTCTTCCCATTCCCATGGTGATGTGGGGAGGCAAACACTTGTCTGTGCAGTGGCCTAGTTCCCCCCAGGAGTGGGCTAGAAATTTCTTATGTAATACCTCTGTTAGGAATGTGAGTCCCTGCAGGATTAGCAGGGCTAAGCAGAGTAGTTGTGCAGAGGATGAGAGGGCAGCAGCACAAAGTAAACACACAGCTGTTTATAGTTCAAGATAACTATATTGTTCAAAAGACAGGCAGAAGATAAGTCAAGTAACACAGTCCAAGGTCAAAGCAGTAGATCAGTCATATACATACATCCAGTTGCAGGGTTATTCCAATCTCAGTAATCCAGTTAAACAGTCCACAAGTCAGTCCACAGATACAGTCCAGTCTTTCAGAGTATCAAACAGTAATAATACTCCTCCTCAGTAACCCACACTTTGCAATAATCTCATACACACTTAAATATAGTGAAACACCAATCAGTTAGAGATATTGCAGTCATGTGACCAGTGACTCAGCACCTCCAGTTCTGCTGAATCATGCTGTAAGAGCAGTTACAGATTGCATCGGCTAGATTGCATCAGCCTTCTGCAGTATTGCATCAGCCTTGAATCAACTTGCCTGATCAAACATGTTTCATTATTAGATTCAAACCCTAACATTCTCCTCCTTTGGACAGGTAAGTTGTTCCTTTACAGTTTAAGATAATATGCATCGTTTTATACAGTTTTCATATACATATTCCATACAGTTCACAATGCTCATTGTGCTTAGCAATGTTTTGTGCCTTTGTAAAATGGTCAGCAATATTATTTTCTGTAGCACAGTATTCTAAACATATTAACCCATTTTTCACACTTTCTCTCACATTGTGGTATCTTATATCTGTATCTTGATCTAGATTTCACAGCAGAAGAGTTAGCCATGGATATAGCTGACTGACTGTCTTCATGTACAGTAATTGGATAGTCAATATTTATTTCTAGATCTTTTAACAGTTGTTTGTACCATATTAGCTCATTACATAGGTAAGACAAACAAGAAAATTCAGATTCTGTAGTTGAAACTGCCAAATGTTTCTGTCTCAGTGATTTCCATCCTATAATTGCATTAGCAAGAAATATAGCTATTCCCGAAGTAGATTGTCAGGTAGTAGGATCAGAGGCAAAACTTGCATCAGCATATGCACTCAATTTCAGTTCTCCTTTTGGTACAAGATACAAAGAATGATTCATAGTTCCTCTTAGATACCTTAACACTCTTTTAGCTGCTTGCCAATGTTTCTGAGTTGGCTTCGAGCAGTGTCGAGCTAGCTGATTCACACTTTAACAAATATCAGGTCTTGTCCAGTTTCCAATGTAAGTTAAACTTCCTGTTAAAGACCTGTATATATCTGGATCAAACAGTGGACTTGGAGAGTCATCATTGTTGTATTCCATTCATAACCAGATTGTTTTAAACCATACAGAGGTTTTTTCAGTAACCAGCAATCTTTTCCAGTATTTGCAGTTACACCTGGGGGATTTTGCATATAAATTACATGCCTTAAAGGAGCATTCAAGTAAGCAGTTTCTATATCACAATGAGTTACAATATATTTATGTTTTGCAGCCCATAGAAGTGCAACCCTTAGCGATTCAGAGCGTAAACATGGTGAAAACGTTTCATCATAACAAGCAGAGGTTTGTGAAAACCCTTGAGCAACAAGTCTAGCCTTGCATTTAGTTACACCATTTACTCCTTTTTTCAGTTTAAACACCCATCTGCAGCCAATAGCATGCTCACCAGGAGGCAGTACAGCATCCTCATAGACTTGCAGGTTCTTTAAAGAATCAAGCTCATTGTTAACAGCTGTTTCCCAAGCATTTTTGTCTTCTGGTGACATGGATTGCAGATCATTATAAGATCTTGGCTCTACTGATACTTGACAAATTGCACCAGGACTATAGCGATCTGGAGCTTTTCGTTCTCTGGTGGAGCGTCTCAGTGGTATAGGCTCCTGTTGTACAGAGTCTATTGGACTTAGCCCCTCTTTTGTTTCTTGCTCCTCCTCTCCCAAGACCCGACAGTGAGGTAAAGCAGAACTTTCAGTCTGGGTTTTTGTAGCCAATTTGTTGCTAGGCAATGAGATAGGAGATTCAGAATTTCTTTTTCCAGAAATGTCAAAGTCTAAGGAATAATGAGGCACAAATTCATGTTGTAGCCTTTCCCATCCACTTTGCTCTAGGAATTTTGCACTAGCACTTTTCCAAATTTGAGTTGAACCAGGAGTACCAAATCGATAGGATTTATGGTTTGATTCATAACCCAAGAAATAAAGTTTTCTGGCTCTATGACCCCCTTTTCTCCTATTTTGGGCTGGAATATGAACCCAAGCAGGACAACCAAAAGTATGCAAATAATCTAAGTTTGGTTGTTTACAATGCCAGCGCGTAAAGGGTATTTCCATTGTGGAAGAGTGTGCGAGAACATTCAGTAAATGGTTAGCGCACATAAAACTTTCACCCCAAAAATTATTAGGGAGACCACTGTCATTCAGCATTGTTCTTGCCATTGCTTGCAGAGTCTGACCCCTTCTCTCAACAAATGTGTTGAGGCCGATATGGGGCAGAACGTTTGTGGGAGATGCCTGCCTTTGCCAAAATATTCTGCAATTTTTGATTGCAAAATTCTAGACCATTGTCAGTAATTAGGCATTTTACCTTTTTATTGGTTTTTCGCTCTGCAAATTTAATCCAGTTGGCAATCTGCTGAAAAGTTTCATCTTTTGATTTTAGCAGATAACAGAAACCATATCTGGAATAATGGTCCTCTATTTCCAGGACATATTTAGCTCCTCCCAAACTGGGTTTAAAAGGACCGAGTAAATCGGCGAACACGATTTGGAGCACGTCAGTAGTTTTAAATTCACTGCCGCGTTTGGCTGGAGCAGCTTTTGTTTTCTCTCCCTTGCAAGCCTCACAGTCCAGATATTTGCTGCAAGGTTTCAGTTTCATTCCTTTTGACAATTCTACAGTCTTTTTTAAAATTTTGAAATTAGCATGACCAAGGCGCCTGTGCAGCAAATGAATACAGTTATCATGGGGTATCTTGTTGTCATACACAGACTGAGCAGTTACATGGTTCAGTACAAATAGCCCATTTTGCAGTATAGCAATTGCAAAATTACCATCCCTTCCTTGGATAAGGCATTGGTCCTCTTCGAAAGATACTTTGAATCCTTCTTTTACCAGAGCACCCACAGACAGGAGATTGTATTTTAGTGTAGGCACACAAATCATATTTAAGGATTTAGCTAAACAAGGGAGATATACAGTTCCTTCCCCAGTCACATTTACACATAGCCCATCAGCCAAAGATTCTTTTTGAGTACTTACAGGCTCAAATGATGCAAAGATTTCCTTGCGCTTTGCAATGGAGTGAGAGGCACCACTGTCTACAACCCAGACATCGGAGCCCAGACCATCTGTGCCTGTTAGAGCCAGATGAGCCCCAGTATGGGTTTCAGCAGCACCAAACTTTTTTCCTTTCTTTGATTTGCAGTGGCGTGCAATATGCCCAGTGGCACCACATTTCAGGCATTTCTTAACAGTGTAGGCTCTTGCCGCTTGTCCTGTGCAGTCCTCAGTTGGCTGTTCTCTGTCACGTCGAGTAGTGGAGGTCTGGCGGGAATCACGAAGCAGTGCAGTGTCTTTGCGCCGTCTGGCTTCGTCTAGCAGGCTGCTGGTAATACCTGCCATCGTTATCTCAGTGCGTGGCAATACCTCCACGTTGGTGATGAAGTTGTCATAGCTTTCGTCCAGCGATGAAAGTACAATGTACGCCTGCTGGAGTTCAGTAAATATCAGCTCCTGCTCCTGCAGCTCATAGAGGGTGTGCTTCATAAACTCAAGATGAGCAAGCATGTCCCCTCCGGGAGCGAGCCGTGCTCGAAATAGCTTGCGTGTCAGGTGTATTTGAGCACCTGCACTATCACAAACATAGTTTTTAGAATGTCCCAGCACTCTTTTGCAGACTCAATCCCTCTGATGTGGACCAATTGGTGATCCTCCAGAGTTAAGCCAATGAAACACAATGCCTTTTCATTGTCATGGTGGTACTTAGATATTTCTTCAGCATCATCTTCCTCATCTAAGTCCTCCAATTTAGGTGGGTTGGACACGACTTGCCAAAGCCCCTCCTTTCTTAGGAGTAAGCGCACCTTTTGCGCCCAAGTGGCATAGTTTGTCCCATGTAGACAGGTAATAGGGAATCCACCCAGTGATAGCAGACTTGATTCCATTTTATGACCTGGACAGTGGATTTTCTCCAGGAATCAAACGTCTGGAAAATTGCCTTCAAATGTCAGTATAGCCACCAGCAACTCCAGCAAAGTTCACCTGTAGCACACTGCCTGCTCTGCCAGCCACTGGGCCCATAACCAGTGTTAGGAATGTGAGTCCCTGCAGGATTAGCAGGGCTAAGCAGAGTAGTTGTGCAGAGGATGAGAGGGCAGCAGCATAAAGTAAATACACAGCTGTTTATAGTTCAAGATAACTATATTGTTCAAAAGATAGGCAGAAGATAAGTCAAGTAACACAGTCCAAGGTCAAAGCAGTAGATCAGTCATATACATACATCCAGTTGCAGGGTTATTCCAATCTCAGTAATCCAGTTAAACAGTCCACAAGTCAGTCCACAGATACAGTCCAGTCTTTCAGAGTATCAAACAGTAATAATACTCCTCCTCAGTAACCCACACTTTGCAATAATCTCATACACACTTAAATATAGTGAAACACCAATCAGTTAGAGATATTGCAGTCATGTGACCAGTGACTCAGCACTTCCAATTCTGCTGAATCATGCTGTAAGAGCAGTTACAGATTGCATCAGCTAGATTGCATCAGCCTTGAATCAACTTGCCTGACCAAACATGTTTCATTATTAGATTCAAACCCTAACAACCTCCAGTCAGCACAGGACTTATACTGGGGCTTAGGCCAGCCTAACTGGAGGGTAGGATTGCAGTCTATATCACCTAACTAGTATACTTTAAAATCTGTTATAATTTGTAATTTTACAAAAATGCTCACTAGGGATCAACATGTAACACGGTTTTTGGCACTTTTTCACTGTGGAAAGTATATTTTATAACTGTTAGGAAAACCTCAGTCAGTAGCACTGAACAGTATGAATCAGAGTGAAGCTGTGGCAGAAGCTCAATGGGTTTCAGCAAGTTTACTACTGCTGCAGTTCCAGTTCTAAATACATGCTCCCCACCCTGTATTTTAATGAGAAAAAGCTTCAGTTGCAAGCCAATTGAAGTTTCTTCCCCACCTGTATTAAAATCAGTGTGTGGCAGGATCAGAACCATCGTGGGGACAAAGTGCAGTCTTCCTGTTTTAGAAACCCATGTCCTAGCATGGTTTGTTTAAAAAGGAAACTTAATAGGCCAGCTCAGGCATATAATGTGTGATTTGGTTTCTTAAGCATTGTTCTAACAGATTGTATTTTTTCAGTGTCTGTCTGTTTATAACCCATGTCTGCTTAAGCTGGATAGAAGCAGACACAGCCATTAAACTGATAAGCATAGGTCACAAAGACCTATGAATGTGCTTAGCTGATATCTTCAGCTATGTTCTTCTCCATGACAGCTAAAACAGTAGCCTGTGCTTGGAAGTAAAACAAATGCTTACTGTGGTTATCCTCGCTGCTGTGGAAAGATTGTGTGATCTTGCAGGACTGTTTTTCAACTCAGTAGGACTTTAAAATGCTTGAGGGATGTCACAGAAATGGATATTTTTGGCCCTTCCTCATCCATGATACAACAGGGAGGAGGACATGCAGCAGATCATAACGGCAGCTGTTGTTTCAGCAGTGAGGCTGAAATTGGGTCCCAGTGGGGGGGCTCAAACTATGCTCCTTGAAATACTCATCTGTATGGCTATTATATTGTATAAATATGTTGCCAACTTCTGGATCTCCAAGATGCAGCAGAACATGAGATATGCTGCAGATTCCAAGTGCCAGACACCCTGTCCCCAATAAGACTATTGCTGCCTGTAATTGTATGAAGGCAAAAAATGAAAACTTTATTATATTAGGCTTCTCTTTTAACTTCTTTTAGGTTAAGAGTCTTCAGCCAAAAATTAGTGGATAACACTTAAAAGAAACAATCATCTTTAACTATAAGCATATAGCTGTGTGTTGCTTAATAGTGGGGATGTATTCCCCCACATCCAGGTGACACAAGACATTAAAACCTCCAAATCCAAGGGGAGCATTGCCTCCTGAGGGGTTTCTGAACACTGCAGGGATACTGCAGGGTTTCCTTGAGCCTCAGAATGCCTTGTATTAATGTGGAAAAGGTTACTTCTGGTTTCCTGTTAATTTTTTAAATTTTTTTACTGAAAAGGCCATGCTGAACATTGCAAATGCATCATGTGGATGTATGTTGCCTCTTCAGTGACCAAAGGCAAGGCGAGCACAGCTCTCCTCAGAGGAGGAAGAGGAGATAGTGATTGGCAATGGGCCATTTGGACAGTCACAAATGCAGCCTTTTGCTGGTCGGAAGTCACTTAGCAACATTTGCCTGTAATACCATCCTACTTTGAGGAAACTCTATGTTAAAACTGTGTGCTTGAGGGTGCAATCCTAACCAGTTTAGGCCAGCAGAACTCATTCTTCTCTCTGTTCCCATAATGTGGGGAGGCTGGTGCACTTTTGTGACACTTTTGGACTTGTGCCGGAACTTGGGCCAGCCTAACCAGGGGTTAAGATTGCACTGATAGTTTATCCTTAATGAGGACTCAAGTAAAATCAGATGCAACAACAGTGGATATTACACACACTATTCACAGTTTTCCCCAGGCATGTTCTCATTGTCTTGTGGTTCTTAGACTGCAATCATGTGTAGTTATATGCAAACTTACATGAATCTGGTGACTGGCCTAGCTAAGACCTCATTGATCACAGTGGGATTTGCTTCTGAAATCAAGGTTTGTGCGCTTCTGTTAAAAAAAAAACATACTGTAATTTGATGTCCCACTTTTGCTTTTTAGAAATGCCCATGGTAGCCTAAAATAATTAATAACAATACAGAAAACAGAGCCTTGAGGAAGCACAAATAAGAAGAGTCTAATTTATCTTATTTTGTATTTGTTTTTCATGGAAGTTTGCTTAAACATCAAGATGATAGTTTGAACAGTCTTCCTTAGGCACATTTTCTGTTACATTGAAATAGACCATGGTATGTAAGCTGTGATAAAGGGAAAGCGTGGGGTTGCATGTGGTTGAATCTTTTTAAAAACACAAATCCAGCAAACTGTGATCTCTGAAACGGAATAATTTAATTTTTTTTAGGTTTTAAAAGACTTGATGGTACCATTGAATGTTGTAGCAACAACAGCCTCACAGATGTCTGTTTTTCATACAGTAATAATTTGAAAAGTCATCTGGTAAGTTGGTTATGCCCACAGTCACACTTGTACAGCACAAGCATGTTTGTTTGAAACCAGTATTTTTAGGGAACTTAATATGTAATTATTGGTCTGTAGCTTAGAATAAATGACAATGGCTGCAATCCTAACCTGTAGTCCTGTGCTGACCTGGAGATGTCACACAACTGCTGTAAGGCATTTCTGTACCACTCCTGGGGGTGGATTAAGCCAGTGAATAGACATGCGCTTGCCTCCCTACATCACCATGGGAATAGGAAAACAAATTAGTTTTCCTATTAGTTAGGATTGCACCCAACATCACACATGCACTCAAGCAGAATAATGGGAGTGCTGTTTTACTATTTTGCATTCCAGTGCTACCTTGGTTTACAAGCATAATTCATTCTGAAACCATAATAAATAAATAAATTCTTTATTGTCATTGCACATTTATGCACAATGTACACATACAACGAGATTCACAGAAACACCCAGGAACCAGACCCTACACACACACACACACACACACACACACTACAATCCCCAAACACACCCCACCTGCCAAAAAGTTTCCCCCTAAAACACATAAGCATGCTTGAAAACCAAAACGCTTGTATATCAAAATCAATTTTCCCATAAGAAATAATGGCAACTCAGATGATTTGTTCCACAACCCAAAAATATTCATATAAAAATGATTACAATACTGTCATATATTACAAAAAATAATAAATATAAAGGAAAATAAATTAAATTATTTTAATTTAATAAAACAAATTAACCTGCACTTAATCTCTCAGGTCTCTCAGGCTGCAGTCTACTCCCTTATATAGGAGTTAGCCCCACTGATTATAGTAGAGCTTAATTTAGAGTAGATATACAGGGCTGCAGTCCTAACTTTCCTGGGAATAAGACCCATTAAACACATTGAGTAGGCATGGTTAGGATATCCTGGCGGAGCACTGAAACAGGCTGTATCCCCGCCAAGAGTTTTTCTGCTTGTTTATCAAAGCATTGATTGTATATCAAGTCAAAAATTATTAGAAATGTTTGCATATCTTACAAAACACTCTCAAGCCAAGATTTTACTGTAATTTGTTGAAATGCAACTTGCTGCTTTGCAAATATACAAGTATTTTTTAGTGTTTATTTAAAACTTGATGTCCAGTATGCCTGTCTGCCAGCACGGAAAGCTATAGAAAACAGTCAGCTTTGCCGAACAAACATGGATTGCCAGAAGGACTTTGTTCCAAGATTATGTGCAACTCCTTCTTTGGAAAATCAAACAAGGCTGATCCGGGTAAAGCATCCACCTCAAATCGATATGTTGTTCGTAGGGCACCCATTGCATCTCCAATATACAGGTTTGTATGATTGCACATATATAACCGTAAATTGCATATTCATTAAGTTTGAAAGGTTCTTGGCAGCTAGGGTTGCCACATGCCCCAGAAAATCAGGACTACACTGGCTTTCAGGGATTGCTCCCACTTAGTGGCAAGTTTGACAGGTCCTGTTCCAGTTTTGTGAAAGAGAATTATGGTAATCCTATTGGCAGCAACGAACAGTCTGATACTGGCAAAGTGAATTTTGCCATAGCCACATCCCTTGGCATTTATAAATCAGGCAGCCTCTAAGAGGTCTCTGAGGCCTCTAAAATATTTAAGAACCACTGAAAGAACTTATTCATGTTCTTTCTCATTTTACCTGTTTTAATCTTGAGTCTTGGTAATATTTGCCTTAAACTGAACGCAATTATGACAGAAACTGGTATTAAAATCTTAAATTATTTTCACAGCTTCTCTTGATCTTAAAGCCACATCTCAATCATTGGAGATGCTTGTTTATCAGTATTTCCACACATTCAGCAATGAAAATCTTGATCACTCCTCCTTGCATTCATTCTTTTTATAATCCTATTGTAATCTTAGACTTCTGAACTTCCTTGGTCTTAGACCTGCATTTAGTAGCATAACACAATGTACAGTTAAAATGGAATCTTGTGTCCTGTTTTGTGTCTTCAACATCAAAATTGCTTCTGTGGTTTTTGGACAGTACTCTTATCTGTACTGTCTGTTCTCAAAGACTATAAATGCTCAATTGTAAAGTAACCATAAGCAAATCATGTGTTTCAACCAAATATTCTCACAAAAGCATGCACTATTAGGAGTAAATGAATGAGCCAAAGGGGAGATTGCTAGAGGGAAATACGTCCTTGCTCATTCTTCATTGTACTCTTTAGAAATAGTGTGAAAAAAATGAAGTGAACATTCTGTGTTTGCTGTGATGCTAAAAAAAATCATGTTGTATTGTGTCATTATTTTTTCATAACAAGCTTATAATGCTCTTTTTGTTTCAGTGAGCCTCAGCAGTTTTGTACCTCGACACAGCTTTCTCAGTATGGACCTGCCTGTGGTAATAGAAACATTTTGCAAGTATCCTTTGATATTTGATATGGGCTTCAGAGGGTGTTGAAGGAACTTTGAGTTTTTTTAAAAGAGCCTGGTCTTCAGAATCACAACCATAAAGCATTTGGTTGACATTTCAAATAGAACTTCAGGTAATTATTAAGAATATTAACATACCGCTATTGAACAAAAAAGTTCACAATACAATTTACAGAGAAAGTTACAAGTTTACAAGCTGTCTATCCAACTCTAAATAATTTTTGATTGAGTAAATGGATTCTTTTTAATTTTTTTTGCAATTTCTTTTAAATTGACAAACTGTTCAAACTTCAGAACATATGCCCATTCTTAAAGGAAGTTTGATGGAACTTGCAGCACAACCCTATGCATGTTTATTCAGAAGCATGTTCAGTTTTTTTTCAAGGGGAATTTCATCCCAGGTAAGTGTGCATAGGATTTCAGAGTTTCAGAACTGAAACTTATTACTCATGGTTTAGAATTAGAAGACTCCATGGGCCCCAGAAAACCTCCTAAAGACTCTGGGAAGTCTTAGAAGGTCACTTCTGGTTTTGCATCATAGCCAGAACTGACATTTTATGGCCCTAAAAAGCCCTTCAAGAGCTGGGAAAATCCTTCAGTGCTTTTCAAAGGCCTTTTTTAAAAACACAAAACCAGCATTGACCTTCAAACCACCCAATCCAGAGTAACTACGGGAGCACATAAGAGAATTATGTGCACCCATAGTTACTGCACCACCTAGTGAAAACCTATGGGCAATACATATTGCAATCCAGAATAAGTTGTTCTTACACCGGAGCAAGGACTCCCCGTAGTTACTCTGGATTTTGCCCTTAGTCTTTCCAGAGGCCATAAAAGGCTTTCTGAAGTCCATAGAGGCATCCACCGGCTACAGAAGACTTTGCAGTAGTGAGCAGAACCAACTCCAGTTGACTTTTAAGAGCTTTTAAGGGATGACTAACCATGGATTTTTTAACCATGGTTTTGTATCCATAGTTGATCCAGAAAAAAGATCCTTTGCAGCTACTTAGGCAACACACCTATTTCCATCTATGAGTTTAACAAAAAGTGTGCCTTTTAGACCAGTGTTCTAAACGTTTAGGGAGATTACCTCCCTAAGTAAATATTTGTGGGGGAAAGGCTAGGACAGGAATGCAATCCCCAGGAATATGACCCCCCTTCTTTTGAGTACCACTGCTAGACCTTAGTCTGATGAAAAGGAGAGTGTGATGTAAGCCAAATCTTCAAAAGTGAGTGAAAACAGGAGACATTTGTAAAAAGCAGCAGAGCACAAGTTATTAAAAGGAAGAGTGATGAAATTTAAAGATAGAGTAGGAATTTTTAAAAGTTTTTGTTGGTTCCAGTGTCAGATTTAATACTAGTATGGATTGTAAAAGAAACTTATGTTGTTGGAATTGTGTGACCTGTTTTCGAAGGTTAGGCTCTAACAATTTAAAGCACATAATTTATTAAAAGAATGGGTTTGGGCATACTCCTTAACTAATTTGAACTAGATATTTGATTTCACTTTCTGGGGCTTTGGCTGTAATTAATGCAGTCCCCTGCTTTGCTTTGGATGGTCAATGGATATTAAACTCTTTCCTGGAAGCTACACTTAGTACACTGATAGTTGAAAAACAAAAAAGGGAACTTGTTGGGTTTTTAGTTTTGCTTGGCGGCAGTGCACTTTTGGCTGCCAATGTTGCACTAGGACTTTGGGTTGTAACAGCGCGGTAGCACATTAGCTAATTTTGCCATTTGATCATTTATGAACCTACTTCAGGACAGGTACACTGAAAATGAAATTTGTTATCTTGTAAAATATGGCGTGGAAAAGATACCCCTTTGAATGAAATTGTATTTGAGTGAAAATGTTTACCATGGGAGCTGTTCTCAAGATTCATTGCAAATATTTGTGAGCTGAAAGGATAGCTTCTTTTTGTCATTATCACTCCAAACAACTGCATTTAACAAGGAGAAATGGGGCTCAACTTTCCATGCCAGCACTAATGTTTTCCATATTAGAGGTGCAAAGGGATTGCTGTGTGTTTTTCATGAGGTGAACTGTCCAGAGTGCATTTTACCATTGCCCAGCCAGCAATTATTTTATAATCATACAATTTGGATTCAGATATTACCTCCCATTTTTATTTCGGAAAAAGAATACATTCCACATGTGTGTTGAATGTAATAAAAATTACATCCACCTTCAGTTCCTTATTAAACTACATACTAATATTTGTGTTTCTTTCAGTTTTTCATATTTGATGGAGATAATGCTGTGTAACTGTGACCAAATACTGTTGTGATTAGTATTCCATTTTGCTGCATAGCTCTTACTGAATGAGCATCACTAGACATTTCATATTTGAAGGGGTATAAAAAACGAACATTTTGAAGGGATATAAAAATGAACAAGACAATCTAGAAAAAACTGTATATACAGTAGGTCTGAAAAGTACATAAAAAAACTTTTGTTTTAATGGGTTTTAAAAATCATCAGACAAATGGCGACCATCATTGGCAAAACATCACTGACAACATTACTGGAAGTTCTCCATCACTCTCCAGATCATCAAAGGTGGAATGGCACCAATTTCCAAACTGATCCTTTCCTTCAAATCCTCCAGAGATTGAGGATGTGTTTGGAAACCTTATTCCCAAAGGGATTCCTGAAGGAAAAGGTTTTTTCTGTTTCATTTCCGAAAAGAAACGTGGGAGATCTTCATGCTCCATCCTGTCTATTGATTAGAACATTGAAGTGACTGTTGAACGTTCTTCTAGATCTGTGGAGCTGCTCATGAATAAGCAGTTTCCTCATGGCAGGAAGGATGTTTTTAAAGGCATCATCAGTATTAATACAATTAATACTTTTGCATGTGAAATGTTTGAGAAAGAAATATTGGGGGGACTCCCCATTTTGCAGCATTTGTGGTCAGTGCATGCAATGAAGCTTTCTTTTTTCATGATGAAATGATGTGGGTATGGATTTTACAATGCTTGGGTGTAAAATTTTATTTCCCTACAAGAGTAGTAGTAGTCCTTCTCCTTTCTGGATTGCATCTAAAACCAGGTTGCTGGGGAAAGCCTTGAATTGAACCCATCTCATGAAGGCACACTGGATGTTATTAGTGCTGAGAATATAGGGGTTGGGCTGGTCCAAAAACCTCTGATCGTTGTGGACCCTCTACCAGTGTCCAACCTGGTCTTGTTCTGATACCTTTGATCACATCCAAAATGTGATCAATTTTTACTGTCTCTGTTTTAAACAGAATTGCTATTTTGACTACTTGTTTTTCGTTCTGCTTGCTTATTGACTTATATTTGTATTTTCAGTTTATATGATGTCTTAATCATGATTACCCCTGGCTATTTTATAGCTGGTGTTAATCTCAGAAACATAAAGGGTATGCTTATGTGTGTTGATAATGGATTGTGAACTGCTTCAGTGCCTTCTGGCAATAAATGCAGATTTTAAATGCAAATGTAAAACTAAAAATGGAACATGAGCTACTGCTAATTTATACTTCATTGTAAAAAAAATCTGTATCAGATGGAAAAAGTACTGTTTGATATTCAGAGAGACTGTATATAATTTAGATTAATATTAGATCATTGCACCCTATGTCACCCGTCCTAATAGTAAGATTTTAAATGAGCATCTAGTATTAAAATATTTGATAGAGTGAGGTGATATGATAATGCTGATGTAACTATATGATTAAATCCCTTCACTGCAGTAATTATTCCTGTGTAGCTGGAAACATGCTTTTTAATACATGATTGGGTGAACAGAAATCTTATGCTACTGAATCATCACTATATCTCACAGCTGTCTGCTTGCTGGGCTTTTTATTTGTCAAGAAGTGTCGAATCCTGTCTTTTGCACATCAATCAACAATATTTATTTACAACTTTTCAATGAAAAGTTCACAAAGTGGTTTATAGAAAAAATGAAATAACTGTCCCAAAAGGGTACACAATCTAAAAAGATGTAAAAGAACACCTGCGGAAGCCATTACAAAAAGACATTGCTGGCGTGAGGAGGGCCAGTTA
Source organism: Cryptoblepharus egeriae (assembly GCA_030015325.1). Taxonomy (NCBI): domain Eukaryota; kingdom Metazoa; phylum Chordata; class Lepidosauria; order Squamata; family Scincidae; genus Cryptoblepharus; species Cryptoblepharus egeriae. The sequence continues at coordinate 37,903,074 of JAREYC010000005.1, forward strand.
TTCTTTCTCTGCTAAAAAAAGAGGAACACCCACTGGAAAGAGTGCTTCTTGCCCAGTTAGCAGGGGTAAATCACATCTGATTACCAAAACTACAGTACAATAGAGTTGGACCCTGAATGGATGGAAACAAAACCAAAATTGCTAAATTTCATTTCTTTAAATATACATTGTAAATTTACCAACCTGAAAAACTTAAATGCTATCAAAATACATGTACATTTTCTATTTATACAACTAAATCTTCAAATTATAACCACAATATGAGAACCAGTATGCAGTTCTATGAAATTGGATTAAATTATTAAGTAATTAAATCAGTTTAGTGGGATTTATTCCCAGGGAAATATGCATAGAATTGCATTTCGCCAGCTCAATCCTGCCTTGCGGCAATGGCTGCCACTGTATCCTGTGGAGCCAAGGAGGCAGCTGGAGGTTTGCTAGAAGTAAGGGAACACTCCTTATGGGTCTACTCAGATTAGAACCAACTCTATAACTGGTACAGATTTGAGTAGGCCAGAATAGGGTTTTCAGGTGCAGAATGAGTAAAATAATCTGATGGCATCCTCCCTCACTTTTCTCTGCACTTTCCTGGGAGTAAGTCTTATTAAAAACAATGGAATTGTCTTCTGAGTTGTCATGCATGTGGTTGCACTGTAAGAATACTGAAATTTTTTGAAGAATGTCTGGTAAGTGTGCCAAGAGTGCAATTTCAGAACCACTGAGGCAGGTATTGGTGATGTGTGCATCACAACAATTGGCTTTTCTGTGGGCCTGGACATTTACAACTTGGCTATTATAAAGTTATCAGTTTACTTGACTGGAGGAATAAACTGTTTTTGATTTATATAGTTTTACAGACAAAAAACCACTTTGAAATGATATCTCTGACTTTGCCAATCTCAGTTATTTGACCTTGTCATTCATTTAAAAGAAACTATGTCTGCTGCTGACAGAATGTAATTGTTCTCCTGGCCATAAGCAGTAACTAGCTATCCAACAGAGTTTCAATAATTAACTAGTTTCACTAAGGCTGCAATCCTAAAGACACTTTCCTGGGAGTAAGACCCATTGAACACAATGGGGTTTACTTTTGAGTAGACATGGTTAGGATTGTGCTCTAAGCAGTTGACATACTTTGAATTATGTAGGGTTTAAAACTACTTTTCTGGCTTTGGAACTGGGTGCTTTCAAATGCATCATGAAGACAGGGGTGGCTAGTACCAGAAAAGAATTAATACTCCATTGAAAATTATCACTACATTGTGCACAGCATACCTATGAAAAAAAATTAACTATGAACCAATTTTCTGTAATGTAAATCTAACTTAGGGGCTGCAGTTGGCTTAGTGGTTAAAGGCACTATACCTGTCAATCTGAAGATTGGTTTGAGACCCAAATTTGAGACCCAAGTACACAAGACAGGATAAGCTCCCATTCTTAGCCCAGCTTCTGCCAACCTAGTAGTTCAAAAGCATGTAAACACAAGTAGATAAATAGGTACCACCTTGGTGGGAAGTTAACAGCATTCTATGTGCATGTGAGCCACATGTCCTCAGAGGCTTCTTTGGAAAACACTGGTTCTATTGCTCTAGAAATGGGATGGCACTGCACCCTAGAGTTGGTAACAACTAGTAGAGCAGCCAGTGGGGGACATCTTTACCATTAGGTCTAACTTGCTCTGGTTAGAAATTACTTTTGTCCCCTGTGCGTATTTGGTAGAGAGTTTGTGAACATTGCTGGTGAGGTTCTATTGTAAGGGTGTCTAAGATGAATCTACCCCAGTACTTGCTAACCTGTGCAAGATGGATTTCCCAAGAATATGTTCATTGATCTTCCTAACACACTGCTGAAATCCATTGGAAAAAAATTCCTTTTTGGGAGAAAAATAAAAACATTTTTATTATTAGTGTTGAAGGATATTTTGACCAGATTTTGAAATGGAATTAATTTGACATTTGATTTTAATTTTCTTCCAATTCCAATAGGCTGGGTTACAATTACAGTTATGCCAAAAGCTAATGCTTTACTCTTGCAGAACAGTGAAGGTGATGCTAATTCCTAAAATGTACGGTACTTAAATTTTGTCCTATTGTCATTTTCACCACCAAACACCCACCCGAGACAGTTCCTGAAGAACAAATAATAACCATTACTTATTTCAGAATATGCTTAGAGTTTCTCTGAGCTCATCTGAAAGTGTTTGCTCAGTTAAGTGGCCAATTCTTTGCCCCTTGGTTACACAGGGTGATTCAAAATGAGTGGGACAAAAAGTATATAGGTATGTTTTCTTTTTGTTCCATTCATTTTAAATCACCCTGTACATCTTGCTAGAGGTTTGAGATGAGTCCATGAGATGAGAGGTTTGAGTACAGCTTTTGTAATGTTTCTGATGGTTGGGATGCTGAGAGAGAGAGAGAAATCTACAACCACACCCTCCCCAAAAAAACAACAGAGCATCAGGGCAACTTATGATGATATTCATTAAAATACCATTAAAATACAGAGAGGAGATAACAGTTTAAAAAAATAGAAGCAAGCACGAATTTATATATATATGCCATGTCATAACTTTTGCAACGTTTCTCCACTGGGTAACTTGTCACTGTTTATGGCAGTTATTTTGATTCTCTTTTTATTACTAGTCCTAGTTCAAGCCTTCATTTTGATAGCAAAGGGAGATCAGTAACCTTTATGGGTTTGTATATGAATTAATTTTGATGGTGGATGACAAATGATGGGACAAGGACACCGTATGAAAATATTTTGACCAATCCTTTCCTTTAACTAGTGCACTCTTTCTCAAACACGGAAAATACCCTATTGGCTCCACATAAATATATCAGTTTTATTTTTACTGAATCAGACCATTGATCTGGTTAAGTAGGATCATATCCAACTGCTCTCAGTGGCAATAGGCAGAGGTCTTTCTCATATGCATTGCCCACCTGGACTTTCTTTACAATAGTTTAAACAGTTATACAAATTGACTTCTCCAGATAATACATGGTTGATCTTTCTTGAGTTGTAAAAGTAAATTCTCTAGAGCAGGGTTGTCAAAACTCATTTCATACAGAGGGCTGAAGTTAGCATTAAAGGTGTTTCCTGAGGGCTGGAGTCCAAACTTTTACAATTTTACTCAGAAGTAAGCAGTGATGGGATTCAAAGATAATAACTGGTTCTCTGCCCATCTGGCAGCCACTTTTAAATGGCTATTTTTAAACTTTATATGTCCTATTTCTCATTAACAACCGGTTCTATAGAGTAGGTGCGAACCTGCTGGAGCCCACCACTGCCTGAAAGGCTCTTGCAGGCCAGATTAAAGGGTGAGGCAGGCCAAATTTGGCCACCAGCCTTGTGTTTGACACCTCTGCTCTAAAGTAGAGCAAGTCTGCGGCCCCCTAGTGCAGGCCCGCAGTGCCTTGGCCACCCGGCCCCATGGCACTGAGCCTCGTACCAGAGGCAGGAGCCCTCAAAGCACTCAGCACTGACCTGATCCATTTTCTCTCTGGCTGCGAGGTGAGCCAGACGGTGCCCATCTTGCCTCGCAGCTGGGGAGAAACTGTACAAGCTACCTGTTACCAGGGGTCTCCAAGCATTCAACCTCAGGCCTCCTGGACCTTAACAGTTAGATAGAGGAGAGAATTTCAGCAGGTGTAGCTTGTGATCTGTGAGATGAAAAGTTACACCTGTTGAAATTTCCTGCAATACACAATTGTTAAAGGTCCTGGAGTCCTGAAGGTGAAAGCTTGGAAACCCCTGGTCTAGACAAATTATATAAACTGGTAGCGACCCATTGACTGACTAAAGGTTTATAGTCCTTAACTATATGGATTGACTTAAAGGTTTATAGATCCTTAACTATGCGGATCAACTGTTGGCAGTATCTATGTGGAAAAAATTTCCTTGAATGGAAATAAAGCTAATATTCGATGCAAACCTCAATATTTGTCTGTCTTATCAATGTACATGCCATTCTAACAGAGAGGGAACAAAAAAGTCAGGTTTATGCCTGAAGGAGCTTACAGCCTAAATGTTGACAGCAGAGAAGATAATAGGAAGAGCAGGAAGGATTAACAAAGGTCAACAACAAATGAGGAATGAAACAAATGAGGTGAAAAGGTAAGAGGATGAAGCAATGCAGAGGGGTTGGTAGGAAAATAACACCAAGCTCAGTCTGCGTTCAGATTTTTATTTTTGTCCACAGACCATTTGCAGCATCTTTCTCTGCACCGTCAGCTATTATAAACAGACATCTTGATTCAATGGCAGGTTTAATATGGAAAGCATTGGGGGGGGGGGGGGGGACTATTTTTCAACACTAATTACAAGGACTGAAAGGTTAAGACAAATCTGCTGAAATCTAGCTCTGTTGAAGAGCTGTGACTATTTATTTGTTTATTTATATCCTGCCTTTCTTCCTAAAGGAGGGATACCCAAGGCTGCTATCCTAGTGAAGAGCTATTTATGTGATTAGTCTTGGCCCAGTTTTCCTGTATTTGAGTGAGGTTGTATGTTTCTCTTAAAGTCTGGCCTAGAACCCTATGCTGCTGACAATTTGGTAGTTATGTTGTTTGTTGTCAGATGACCAGAGATCCAAAAGAAGGACTTGGATAATCCCCAGTGGCATCCATGTGAAGAGTGTGTGAGTATGCAAAAGATAAAGGAAGAAGCAGTTGTGTGCTGAGTTTAAGCAGAATAGGAGAGAGCTGTGAGTTGGCATTGCTATAAATTGAAGTGCCTCAGGATGCAGTTGTTCTCTTTGAGAACCTAATACACAATTAATGGATTTACTGGCAATCCATGGCATATGTTTCCAAAATGTTGTGTGTATATTTTATAAATAACTCACATCAGTGCACTTCCTTATACAATTGGAGCTATGCTCTGGAGCAGAGTCTCTGGGTTTTTCATCACATAGGGGAATGGAAAACTTAAACAAAAGGCATAGGGACTGTGAATCAAAGTATGTATTAGAGACAAGGAGAACTTCTCTTTTAGGTTCAATATTATAACTGCTTTAAAACATCAATAGCCCCTCTTTCATACAGAACCTATTTTCATTTATACTTTTTTCAGAATAACCAGAGATCAAATTCATCCAATGTATAACACTCAAAGTACACACGTATGATTGTGTAACCAGCCCTCAACATCAATAAAACTTTGTGTATAAAATGGTTTGGCTGTACAGTCTGTGATGTAAATCGTAGGTCTGTCTGGATGTTCTCTAGGGGGAATGAGGGTGTTTGGGAAAATAACTGACTAAAGGCTGATAGTGAAAGATTAATGTCTTGACAGAGAATAAATTGACTTGTATGTTTGGGAAGGGAAATGCTGTAGTTGGAACAACTATTATTGCGGAAATGTGAAAAGTTGAGTCCTTGCAGGACTGGAACCCTGATAGGTATGAGAGAGTGAAATTGTCATTTAAGAATTACTGTGGACACTTGTGAGAGAAGTAAAAGAAATAAATATGAAAGGTGTACAGGAAAGTTTTTTTTATTAGGGAGGTTCTGCTAGCTGGAACAACTGGCTCTATTACAATGCAAATCTTTTAAGTCCTAAGTTTGTAGTACAGTATAAATTTAGTATTAAGACTACAATTCAGTACAATCCTAACCAGTTTTCCAATTCTGTACCAGTGGGACATATGGTGCAACCTGCAGTTGGGGGGCAGTCATGAAGGCCTCCTCAGGACAAGGCAGAATTTGTTCTCTTGCTTTGGCTTGATTTAGCTGAGGTCTGTGGTTTAAAAAGTTTTCAGTAGTCAGCATTTCAGTCATTCTACTGCAGTCGAATTAAATAGAGCTGGAACATTGGTTAGGATTGTGCCCTAAGACCCAATGGACACAGAGGGGCTTGTTTCTCAGCAGGCATACTAGGATTGTGCTGTAAAGTCTGGTTCCTTTTAAAAGTCAATGTATTAAAAAATGGAACACTACTCACCCCAAGAAATAGTCCTTGAAATTAGAATGCAAAGCGTTCCTGTTCTGAATGTTTTATCCAGCAATTCCTCAATTAGTAGTACCTGAGGGCATTTCTACTGCGAAGCTAGTGGACACTTGGAAACTTCCATGAAATATCAACATCGTATGCTTATCTATAGCACACACAGGTCTTGTGGTTTCTTTACTACCTGGCCAGTTTCAAAACCACTCTGTTGTGTTGGCACCTCGAGTCAAACCATATTTCCTCAGCTACCTCTCCTTGCCAGCATCTGTCAATCCTGCTCCTTCACTTGCAAGAGTGCCTTGCCAATAGACTGCTGATATTCCCACACCTACAGAGTGCTGCTTTCAGCAACTTTCCCTTACATGTGAAAAATTGCACTACTACACTCCGTAATTAAACCAGAAGTTCAATATTTAGAATCAATTATAAAACTGCACTCAAAAAGTAGGCAGGGAAAGAACATGACAAGGCCTTTTGTTACTTTGTGAGTAGAAGAAACTGGGCGCCTGATATTCTGTTGATTTGGTTAAAATATTCAAAACTGCTGAGAATCCTCTTTTTGTAGTTGTTTGCTTAGGGAATCTGATATTGATACTGGGAGCATTCAGTCCCTGAGTCAGATAATATCAGAAGGCTTTTCCCACATGAGAAAATGGAAAGCTTCCCTCTGATTCACTGGAGAGTCTCCAAGCAACTCAGGACAGAGAGTCCCTTGCACTTTCTACCTTTTGCAGTGAGAGCCTTTGGATGTTCAGTAACTTTTGCTATTAAATGCTACAACTTTTGACAGATCAAATACCGCTTTGTGGTCAGAATTGAAGAAACCTTACATAAAACATGCACATTGTCAAATAATTTCTTCCGTTTGTGGATTCTGAGAGCAGAACCCAAAATAATGTGATATGTGAATAAACGGTGATGTTCTCTTTGGTTCATTCTGAAACTACCAAGAAAAGTGGCTAGCATGTGCACTGCTTTCAGTTCATTAGCTACTGTATATATGATCTGCTTCAGTGAATTCATGCTTTGGCAAACAGTACATTGATGGCAGTTGCAGCCAAGAAATTAAAAGATGCCTTCTTCTGGGGAGGAAAGCTAGACAACTTAATTAAAGGTTGAGATGTCACCTTGCTGACAAAGATCTGTCTAGTTGAAGCAATGGTTTTCCCTGTGGTAATAGTATGGCTGTGAGAGCTGAATCAAAAAGAAGGCTGACCTCCAAAGAATAGATGCCTTTCAATTATGAGGATGGAGAGGACTCTTGAGGGTCTCCTGGACTGCAAGATCAAATCAGTCCATCCTCCAGGAAATCAACCCTGACTGTTCACTGGAAGGACAAATACTGAAGCTGAAGTTCAGATATTCTGGCCACATCATGAGAATGGAGGACTCCTTAGAAAAGAGCCTGGGAAAAACTGTGAAGGCATAAGAAGAAGGGGACGGCAGAGGATGATGAGGTAGTGTCACTGAGGAAAGGAATATGAATTTGAACAACCTTAGGAAGCTAGTGGAGGATAGGATGGCCTGGCGTTCTGCAGTCCACCGGTCACAAAGAGTCAGACATTAAACAACAACAGACTGTGACAAGCCTCTCGAGGGAAAAAGATCCAGGGGCCATTCCTATCCAACCTTCCAGCACTGATAATGTCTCAACTGGCCATACATTTCTATATAGGTTAAAAAAAACTCTTAGATGAGTGAATATTTTGATTTGTATGTCTCTTGAATGCCAACATATATTACTCACTACAAGAAGTGCCAAATATGTATTTTGAAGAGAGACTTAAACAGAAACAAATGAAGCTGCATGACCTTGTCTACAATGTAGTTGTAAAAATATTTATTAGCCTCATTTTAATATCCCTAAACCTGTAAAACCAAGTTGCCTTGGGGCCTGCTTGTGCACTTCCTGCAGGCTGCAATCTTAAACACACTTTCCTGGGAGTAAGAACCATTGAACATAGTGGGTCTTACTTCTGAGTAGACTTAGTTAGGATTGTGCTATAAGCCTGTAAAATCAAGTTGCCTTGGGGCTTGGTTGTGGACCATTTAAGTTAATGGAAGTCTGCTCATTCATTTTCACTGCAATAGAATTACTGATACACTGACTACTGAAAACTTTTATGCCATTGACTTCAGCTAATTAACCCAAATATCCTGGTAAATTTTCCATATAGGTATCCAGGTATTTTCCTGGTATCTTTTCCGTGCAGGTTTCTTGTATGGAGTACAAGTGTTAACTGCACATTGTGTTGCTTTGTGTGTACATGGTAATTTGCCCCGATTAACTATTCTCGATCCCTGTAGGTAGAAAATAGCCACATTTGTGGATGTTTTGATATGCAGTGCTATATATCCTCCTTTAAAATGAAAATATTGGTGCCTCATATCATGCATCAATGTTAAAAATAATTCAGACTCCACAAATAGGAGGTTTGTGGAAAGTTTGATCTGCACAAAGAACTGCTTTGTGAATATTCAAGCTTCTCTGTTCATTATAGGGATGGGTACGTCCCTTCAAAGGGATGGACACTACAGTAAATAAGGATACTATAAGATGCAAAGAATTTTACATACACCTAAGGAAATACCTGTTTGCTTTGACTGTGTACCTTTGTGGCTTTTAAATAAATTACAGATAAGTAGAACTTCTTTTAGGCTGCAATCCTAAACACACTTACCTGGGAGTAAGACCCACTGAACATAATGGAACTTCCTTTTGAGTAGACACAGTTGGATTGAGAAGTAAAGTGCCTTGTGGCAGACTTCTCTTGCCTGAGTAGGAAGGAATTTAAGGTCTGATAAGATCCGGTTTGATCAAGAGTGTTGAAGTGACTCCACAGACCCAACAGCATGCATGAATGGCTTATACAGATTAACAATATTTCTGGCTCAGTGCAAGTTGACCTCCTGCAGCTTACCCAAGTACAAGGAAATAAATATCCACACTCTGAGGAGACCTCCAGCAGCAAAAAATACCTGACTCTTGATCAAACCAGATCTTTTCCGATCACAACTTCAATCTTAGCTTAGGCAAGGATAGTGTGCCACCGTGCTTTAGGGTAGTTGAAGGCTTCTTGGAGATTAAGGCTGGAGATTGGGCTGTGGATTAATCACGGATGCACTTAGTTGTTTTGTGGTTGGGTTCCACAGTTAATAATCAATCCATTAATAATTCTAGGTAATCGGTAAGAAACTACATTGGGATGGAAATGGTGTTCATAGTACCCACAGGCCATCCTTGCATCCTGAATCATATGGATACTCTGCAGGAAATCTTCCCCCAAACACTGAGCTTCACCTTGGAGTGGCTACTGAAAGCAGTGACCTTTCAGCTCACTGATAAGAGCACAATCCTAACCATGTCTAATTTAAAGTAAGCCCTATTGTGTTCAATGGTTCTTACTCACAGGAAAGTGTCTTTAGGATTGTAGCCATCGTGTATTTAACATGTGGGGTGGATCCACATGTTATACAGGTGAGGATACAGAATGAAGGACAGAGTGCCTGTACCTTTAAGCATTGTATAGAAGAGGTAATTTAGCCAGGTGTTGCTTTTTAAACCCTTCTATTATCAGCTACACCTGCTGTGCTGTTAACCAGCAGGCCAGGGTTTGAGACCGGGTCCCCATAAGACAGGGCGAGCTCTTGTCCTTAGCCCAACTCTGCAATGCAGCTGGAATCAATCATATTGGCTCTGCCTTTCCGTTTGACTATTTCTGTGGCATGGAGAGGGGATGTTTGCTGCTTGGCTAACAGCCTATCCTCCATATTAATCTACCCAAGCCTTCATGCTTTTGTCAGCAGGATACCATGATCTTTCAAGAATGATGGATGCCAACTAACAATGCTTAAAGGTATAGGCTCTCTGTCCTCCATTCTGTATTGTCACCGTGGATGGATCATTTTTATACATTTTCCTTTCTTCCATTATACTAAAATTTGTCATCTTCTCTTCCTGCCTCAAATTCTGTTCTTAACACAAAGCTTGTTAAGAGATTCACATAACCTGAAATGTTTAATACTGTATTTTAATTTCATCCAACAGCCTGAAAACAAAGCAGCTAATCATAAAACATTCAGCAACTGCAGGGGTGAGGCACTATCTAAAATCCTTGTCAATTCATTATAGCAGGTGTGGGCAAGCAGCAGGTGCAGCTTGTCATCTATCTAGAGTATTTATATACCCTTTTCAACTGAAAAGTTCACAGAGCTGTTTACAAGATAATGAAAAAATTAATAGCTAAATTAGCTATTAATTTTTTTCATTTTCTTGTAAACCACTTGTGAAATTTTGAGTTGAAAAGCGGTATATAAATACTATAGATAATAGCTAATGGCTCCATCCCAAAAGGGCTCACAATCTAAAATGTAGGGCCACCTGAACAGACATTGCTGGGATGTGTAGGGCCAGTTGCCCTCCCCCTGCTAAATAAAAGAGGAACACCCACTTGAAAGAGTGTCTCTCGCCCAGTTAGCGGGGGTAAATTTATGTGAGACTATTGTAAATGTATATATGTAAATATTTTAAATATGTAAATGTTAAATATGTAAAATATTTCTAAAATGTAAATACCGGTATGTAAATTGGCATCCATTAGTCTTGAAAGACTAATATGTAAATATCTGTGAGACAATTGACTGTAATGGGACTTAATGTCTGAGTAGATATGCCTAGGATTGGGCAGTGAGTCCAAAATGCACCCCATAATTTCTGGCCATAAGCACTTCCATAAGCACTTGGTGACCATAAGCACTTCCAAATGGCTGTGCAAATGGTTGCAGGTCAAAGGAGCTGTGAGGACTCATTATGCCTGCAATCCTATCCACACTTTCCTGCACTGCAAGCCCAATTGATTGTAATGGTTATTTCTTCTGAACAGGCATGCACAATTTCCTGGGAGTAAGGCCCATTAAACAGGATGAGATTTACTTCTGAGTAGCTATGGTTAGATTATGCTGCAAGGCATTTTGTTGTATATAGAAATGGGAGCTTTGCAAACATTTCTTAGATATGCCTATTCAGAAGTAAGCCCTAGTATTGCAGGGCGACCATATCATCAACTGAAAAGGCCCCCAAAATGTAGGACACCCATGAAAAATATAGGATAGGAGAAATTAAAAGCTAAAACACTCATATATATTGCTTTCACGTGGTTAATTTAAACACCGTGAGCACAATCTTAACCATGTCTAGTCAAAAGTAAGGGAACACATGAACCCATGTGTTCAATGGATCTTACTCCCAGGAAAGTTTTTTTAGGATTGCAGCCTGAGTTAGTTATTAAACCATTAGTTATTAGTTAGATATTAACTATTACATATATTGTAATTTATTACAAATGATTTATGAATTAAAAGGCTACATGCTGCCTGCTCACAAGGAAAAGGACAATGAAATTTTTTTCCAGGACATAAGGCTTTTTAAAAGGACATGTCCTGGAAAAAGGGGACTTATGGTCACCCTACATTCTAGTAAATGGGGCTTACAGTAAGTGTAAGTGTGGATAGGGTTGTAGCTTTGGAGCCCAATCTTAGGAGTGTCCCTCAGAGATAAATCCCATGACAGTCAACAGGGCTTACTCCCAGGTAAGTGTGGATAGGTTTGCAGCCTCAGAGCCCCATCCTATGTGTCTCCTGAGAAGTAACCCCAGGATAGTCAACAGGGCTTACTCCCAGGTAAATGTGGATAGGGTTGCAGCCTCAGAGCCCCATCCTATGTGTCTCCTCAGAAGTAACCCCAGGATAGTCAACAGGACTTACTCCCAGGTAAGTGTGGATAGGGTTGCAGCCTCAGAGCCCCATCCTATGTGTCTCCTCAGAAGTAACCCCAGGATAGTCAACAGGGCTTACTCCCAGGTAAGTGTGGATAGGTTTGCAGCCTCAGAGTGCGGTGTTACAGAGCTGAGGAGGGAAGGGGCCGAGCAGTGGCTGCTGCCTGCCTTCCACCCAGCGACCCACCCCGCCTCTCCTCCTCCTCCTCGGGGAGCGAGGCCGCTGGTCCCTCCTCCACCCCACAGGGCTCGGCCTCGACCTCGCTTCGGCGCAGAGAGCGGAGCCTGTCGGTCGGTGGGTCGGTCGGCCGGTGAGACTCGCAGCAGAGCAGCGGCCGCCTCCACCAGGCATGGCACAGGGCTCTCTCTCACTATGGCGGCACCAGCAGCAGCAGCAGCAGCAAGACACAGCACCCTCGACTTCATGCTCGGCGCCACAGGTGAGGGGTGGGCGGGCAGGGCCTGGGCCGCTGGGGCTCCCCTGGGACCCCAACCACACTCCCCAGGGCTGGGCTGCAGGACGGCGGGAGGCAGCCTCCGCACCGCCATGCTCTCTCTGCAGGCCCTGCGCTGCTGCTCCGCTCTTCACTGCTCTGCACCCTTTGCCTGCAGCCTCAGCACCCCCGGGGCATGGGGTCCCCCACAGCCACCCCTGCCCTCCTTCAGGCCTGCCCCCTCCACGGGTAACCCTGGCTCAGCTCCACGCAGCACCCACAACCCCTCAGTTCCAGCCACACAGGCTTCTCCTGCCTCCCCCCAGCATGTGCCTGCACCCCCTAACCCTCCACCTCCATCCACTGCATGCAGCAGGCACTTCATCTGCTCCCAGCACCAGAAAACAGACCAGCAAAGGCCTCCCAGCCCCTCTCCCTGCAGGGACACAGGCCTCCTCTGCACCCTAAAAGTCCTGGGATAGGCTTCTGTCCTTTGGGCAAGGAACCATGTACTGTACTGTATATAGTCCCTTTATATTCCTTCTCCAATAAACACAAGCGTATCTCTCAAAAGATGCCTCTATTTACTTATTATTTCTGTCTTATCTTACTATCTTTCATGCATCTATTTACTTACTATTTCTTTTATAATATCATCTTTTATATAGGAGCACAAATTATATAGATATAAGATACAGTTATATATCTGTATTTCAATAATTATGGCCACAATCCTAAAGACACTTTTCCTGGGAGTAAGACCTACCAAGCACAATGAGGCTTACTTTTGAGTAGACATGGTTAGGATTGTGCTCTATATCTCTAAAGTGGAGCACCCATTATATATATTAACTAGTTGTGGGAGTAAAATTCCCCATATACCATTCTCATTCCCCTCCCCCGTATGCTATCCCCCATGCATATCATTCCCTCCATGCGCATCATCACCATACATATCCACCCAATGCCCAGCAATCCCCCACGCACATCCACCCCCACACGCATCATTCCCTCCCATGTGCATCCACCCCATGCAAATCCACCCAATGCCCAGAAATCCCCCATGTTCATCCCTCCCACATGCAACATCCCCCCATGCGATGCGCTCCCATGCACATTACCCATTCACATCCACCCCATGTGCATCATCCCCCATGTGGAACAATCTCCATGCACATCTACCCCATGCTCAACAATCCCCTATGTGCACCACCTCCCCATCTGCAACACTCCCTATCCGCAACACCCCCATGAGCAACCACCCCATGCACAACAGTCCCCCATGTGCAACAACCCCCATGCACAGCATCATCCCCAGTGCAACCCCTCCCTTCGAACAACATCCCCCACTTCAGCAGGTACCGAGCGCCAAATTGGCTGGATGTTGGTCAGCCAATACATAACATGGTTCCATGTTATGTATAGGACAAAAATATGTTGCACCCTTTTCAGCCCCTTTAGGTTAAATTTCTCAGCATTGGTTCTTGGTGGATGTTGGTGTCACAGAAGGAAGACCCTCCCCAAATTTCATACTTCTAGGTCTGGGGGTTGGGGCAGAACACCCCTCAGTCACTGATTCCTCAATGCAAAGTATAGGGAGGAAAATGTGTTGCGCCCCTTTTCACCCCCTTCCAGTTGGAATTTCCAAAAACTGGTTCTTAGTGCACCCCTCAGTCACGGAAGGAACACCCACCCCAAATTTCACACTTCTAGGCCCACCAGTTTTGGCAAGGTGTTGGTCAGTCAGTCAGTCAATGAGTCAGTGACTTTTCTTTTTTATATACCGTATATCAAAGATAGTAGATGATTCTCCAATTTAGAGATTGGTCTCTCTGTCTATCTATAATGAGTACTTATCTTTAGCATGGGGAACATACTGTAACTTGCCTTCTTCACCCCATCAGTGTCTTTTCTTTTGGCTGTCCATTTGCACTTTTTTGCAGCTTTTTACATTTTGAGCTCTTTATGGACAGGGAGCCATAAATTATTTGATTTCTCCCCCCCCCCCCCCACTGTAAACCACTACGTGAACTTTTAGTTGAAAAGCAGCATACTAATAGCAATACTATGCCCAATAATGAATACAGTGGTGCCTTGTAAGACAAATTTAATTTGTTCCAGAAGCATGTTTGTCTTACAAAGTGGCCTTCTTATAAAGCAGATTTTCCCAAAGGAAATAATGGAAACTCAAGACAATTCGTTCCACAACCCAAAAATATTAACTGTATGATAAAATGATGACAAAACACTGAATTCAAAACATTGTAATATAATACGGAATGCAATTACTGTAATAAAACACTGTAATATACTATAAAACAGAGAAGAAAAACCTTTATGGTCAAGGATGACTAAAAGTCACTGGTGTCTTTTTGAGCAATTTTAACAAGGGACTTCTGTGTATATGTTTCCACGTTTGCAGCAGGAGCAGCACCAAAGGCTTCTGCCTGATGCAAAAGGAGCAAGATCCTATGCTATCTACTCAGAAGCAAGTCCCATTGTATCCACTGGGGCTTACTCACAGGAAAGTGGGGTCCAGACAAGGAAGGTGGTGGGGGGAAGAGGGGTAGTTGTAGTGGGATCCAGGCAGGGAGGAGATTTCCTGGGGGGAAGGGGTTTCCTTCAGGGGGTTTCAGGAGTGGTCCAGGAGAGGGTTTCTCCTGCTGGCTGCAGGAGGCTGAGACATGCAGCTTCGTGCTCAGACATGCTGGCTGGGGAGGCTCAGAAGACGCGGCTGCCTTTTTGCCCCTCTGCTGACTGGATGCGGGTACTGCATGCAAGTGGAGATGTCCCACTGCAGCTAACCCAAGCCCAGCCAATGGGCATTCGTCTTAAAAAGTACAGTTCATTTTACAAGGCAGAATCCCATAGAAATTTTAATTAGTTTTACAAAGCTTTCGTCTTCCAGGGCATTAGGTCTTACAAGGTACCACTGTATTTGTGTATTGAATATGAATATGTTGCTATGGAAAATCTATGTGTGGGTGGTGGGGAGAGAAGAAAATGGAGTTAAAGAGATATTGGAGAGGAATACATTTTAATAATGATGATCTTCTAGGAAGTGCTTTTACATTTGTGGACTGGTGTCACTCGTGTGAATTACACCCCTGAGCGTGCAATCCTAATCTCTAGTTAGGCACCTAAGTCCTGTGCTGACCAGAGGATGTCACAAAAATGCAGTCACTTCTGTGCCAAACCTGGGGAAAGTCAGGCCAGTGCACGTACATGCGCTTGCCACCCTACATCATCACAGGAAGACCAATGAGTTGTGCTGGCCTAGGTTAGGAGTGCACCCTAAGTGAAATGGAAAGAAAAAGAAATCAGGAATGTTTGTTGTTTTCCCCCCTTTCTTGAAGTGTTAGAAGATGGCATTAGCTGCAGAATCACTCTTGTGCTTTTGATTTATTTAATGCTGGTCTGTTTTCTGAAAGGAGGAAGGGCTAAATTATTAAAGACTTGGCAGCCCAATCCTATGCTGCTTGGAGCACCAGGACGGCTGGGGCACAGATGGCTGCCATCTAAGCACGTAAGATTCTGGTGAAGGGAAGTAGCCCCACAGTGTGGCTACTCGGTTCTGGGGTAACCCTTTGGTTGCAGTAGAATCAGGAACCACTGGATCTTGTGAAGCTGAACTTCTCTGGTTTTGTCCTGCTGTGCTCTCTTGTCCATGCACTGTCCTTCCCCAACCTGAAATACCTCCTCCCCTCCATGCTCTCACTCACTTCTCTGGTCGAGGTGATTACTGAGCTGCAGAGCACCTGTGCTCTACCTGCACTAGTGCAACACTGGCTGGTGCTGAATAAGCTCCAGCATTGGACTGGAGCTGGGATCTGCAAGCATGCTTAGTTTATGGCATATTTATGACACCCTTCATGGGGAGAGCACTGTTGGAATGAGCTCAGGATTGTGATATTAATTTATAGGTTTTTTAAAAATGAAATAACTATTATTTATTTATTTTGCAGGGAACAGAGTGGGGTGGAATATTTCAATTTATTTCCCTGAGTAATTCCAAGAATTAATAAAATTAATATGATAAAATTAATATGAAAAAATTAATATGATAAAATTAATATGAAAAATCTATGGGATGGAAAAAGAAGAAAATGGAATTAACAGGATTATTGGGAGGGATGTACTTTAATAATGATAATCTTGCAAAAAAACCCAAACACAAATATATTACACCAATCCCTTTGAGATTCCTGTTAGCAGAAGCTGAGACAGCCTATAGCGAAGGTCAGGTTTTTGCCTCCACTCTTTTCCAGGAACAGCAAGTTATGTTTTTCTGAGGATGTGTAGGTGCTCATTTGGAACATACTGGGAAAGTGAAACTAGTCGTGGTTCCTTTCACGTAAGCACAATGGCTTTTCTTCTGGGTTTACTCTCTGGTACTAAGTACCAGCATTTTTTTCCCATCTCCTTTTCCCCATAAGCTAATTAGGCATATGGGGATGATCTATGATGAGTACCAGCACCAATTTTTTCCCCAGAATAAAGCACTGAATAGATGTACCCATTTATTAGCACCCAGCACAAGATGCATGCAATTTTCATGTAGGTTTTTTTTTTAAAATGAAAGTTTTTTTTCACATAGGAACTGTGTAACATTTTAATATTTTGGAAAATGTTCCTCTTCTAAGTCTGCAATCCTAAACACACTTTCCTGTGTGTAGGCCCCATTGAATACAGTAGGACTTGCTTTTGAGTAGACATGCTTAGGATTGCGTTGTAACTGTTCTTAATGCATTAGATAGCTTTCAAACTGGATTTTATAAATGATGACATGGTAAATACCTATCATTAGCAAGAAATATTGCTAAATAACAGGGAAATAGGAGCTTCCAACTTTCTGTCACAATGCTAAAAGAAGCCTGATACTGTAGTCCCTACAGCACTTTTTCTCCCTTTATTCACAGCCTCACTCCCTTTATTCACACCCACAAGACAGGGTGATCTTCTATCCTTAGCCCAGCTGGAACCAATTGTATCGGCTCTGCCATTCCATTGGACTATTTTAGTGGTGTGGAGAGGGGGGATTTGCTGCTTGGGTAACAGCCTATCCTCCATATCAATCTACCCAGGCCTTCATGCTTTGGATAGAGCTTACGATTTCTGGAGGAAATGAATGTTGTGAACGGTTGGAGCATTCAAGGGAGCAAGAGGTTTAAGGGAGGACTATTTGCAAGCAGTTATCTAGAGTCAAGTCACTTATGAATGAAATTGCTTCTGTATAAAGTAGTGGTTTATACCAGGAAAGTTTCTTTAGGATTGCAACATCTGTTATTCCTTCACAAATCAACACCACTTCAGGGTTCTGTAGCATGAGGGCATTTTAATGGAGGTATGTTTGGGATGCACTGGGTGTCTTCCAGATGCTCAATCTAGCATTTTCCTTCACTTTCTGTTTTCCTTTTCCATTACCGCAAACAGTACCAAAGAAACGTTGTAGTTCTGTGTTGTCAAGACTTTTTCTTTGAACAGCAGTGCGATCCTTCATGTTAAACTTCTTTTGAAACTGCAGAGGTCCAGAGCAGTTTATTAAGCAACAAGCCAGATTAAGCTTTATGACTACATTTAGCTGCAGTAAATAAAATTCAGTTTCCAAAACCTGGACAGCTTGTTAAACAAGCTTCCTCTTAGTTCTGTCTATATATAGTAATGGAGTAGAAAACAAGATCTTTCCTGTGACTGTTATTCACAGATATATTTAGAAAAAAACTTCTAAAATTAGTATTGTGGAAGACCATTCTATTGTGCCAAAGCCCATTGTTTCAGTAAGCATTCTTCTAGTAGGCATTCTTGCCTGGGACAGATTAGCTCAGTGGTACTTGGACATTTCAGCCTGGGACCCCTCTCAAACTTAAAAATCTGTCTGGGATCCCCTGGCAAACTTACAAGGATGCCAGACCTCCTCCATGTCTGCTCAAAAGTAAGTCCCATTATGTTAAATGATACTAGTCCTGGGAAGCCCATTGCCAGATTCCAAGATGGTTGATCCCACCCTCTCGCAACCCCCCTGACTTGAGTTGTGCCCCCCCAAATCCTAACCCTCACTTTGAATACCAGTGGTCTAGCTAGTTGAAGGAGGAGAGGGTAATCTTATGAACAAATGTTGCTGCTCAGTCGTTAAGCTGCGTCTGACAATCTTGATCCCATGGACAACAGCACATGAGGCCCCCATCCTCCCAAAGTTTGTCCAAATTCAGTTTCATTGCTTCGGTGACACTATCGACAGTCTCATCCACTACTATCCACTTCTTTTGCTTTCAATTTTTCCCAACATCAGGGTCTTTTCTAAAGGGTCCTCCCGTCTCGTGAGATGGCCAAAATATCTGAGTTTCAGCTTCCATATCTGTCCTTCCAGGGCATAGTCAGGGGTGATTTCCTGTAGAATTGACTGATTTGATCTCATTGCTCTCTAGCAGGGTGACCAGATGCCACACCTCAAAATGTAGCACAAGGGTCCCCAAAAGTCCGTATTTTCAGCGTCTCTATCCCTGCCCGCACTGTTTTTTTCATCAAGCATGCGCACAGCCTCTGCCTCTCCGAAATCGCCCGGTCTCTCCACTGTTGCTTGCTGCGAGCGGTCTGCGGTGGGATGCTTCGCCGCCGCAGACCACGCTCGGTCTGAGAAGAGACTGGCGATCTCGGAGAGGCAGAGGCTGTGCGCATGCGCACAGCCTTTGCTTGATGAAAAAAACAGTGCAGGCAGGGATAGAGACGCTGTGCGCATGCATGCTGGGTGCTCGGACGGCCGCGGTAGGCCCGCGCCGGTCCGAGCATTTAATTTTGTGGTCGCAAAGCAGCACATACACCCCATCCCCGGACAAGCCCCCCTCCTGCCCAGACAGGCCGGACATGTCCTCCAATTCCGGACCTGTCTGGACAATTCCAGGCGTCTGGACGCCCTGCTCTCTAGACTGCGCCAAAGAAGGGCAGCAGGCACAAAGCACTTACCAGCTAGGAGAACAAACATAATTGATAACCCTTCTCAAAACACTTTATTGACTAGTTTTTGACATCAATTTGTGTATTATCAGATTTGGATAAGTGATTAAAAGCCAAAATCAGCTCCGTAAAAATGCTGAAAGATAATGTGGAAAGTGATCCATCACCAAGAATTTCTCAGGACAATTCCAACAATGAAGTCTAATAATAATATTATTCCATTGGTTTTCAATCTCCAGATTGGGCCATTTATTTATTTACAGTTAAAATATATAAATTTGAATTAACAGCAACTCTTTTAATTACATCTATATATATATAAAAGGCATCATCATCATCATCGACTCATCAACACTCAGCCAAAACCGCCGGGCCTATAAGCGTGAAATTTGACAAGGGTGTTCCTTCCATGATGGAGGGATCCACTAAGAACCAGTTTTTGGAAATTCCAACCAGAAGGGGGTAAAAAGGGGCGTAATGCGTTTTATAAAACTAATCTTCATTGTCATTACTGACTCATCAACGCCCTGCCAAAACTTCCAGGCACAGAAGCGTGAAATTTGGGGAGGGTGTTCCTAATGTGATGGAGGGAGTCACTAAGAGCCAGTTTTCAGAAATTTCAACTGGAAGGGGGTGAAATGGGGTGCAATGTGTTTTCTTCCCTATACTTTGAATTGAAGAATTGATGACTCATCAACATTCCGCCCCAACCCTGGAGCTAGAAGCATGAAATTTGGGGAGGGAGTTTCTTCTGTCACATGAAGTTTCTTCTGTCACATGAAGGAGTTTCTTCTGTCACACCAAGAATCGATGTGGAGAAATTTAACCCTTAAGGGGCTGAAAAGGGGTGCAACGTGTTTCTGTCCTATACTTAACATGGAAGACTGACCAGTATCCAGCCAATTTGGTGTTCCATGCCTGGTGCACTGGGTGTGATATTGTTCGGAGGAAGAGGTTGCACTGGGGAGGATGCTGCGCATGGGGGGGTTGCGCATGGGAAGATGCACATGGGGATTGATGCGCTTGGGGGGATGATGCGCTTGGGGGTTGATGCTGCAATTGGGGGTTGATGCACGTGGGAGGATGTTGCGCATGGAGGTTTGATGCACATGTGGGGAAGTCGCGTAGGGGACTGATGCGCATAGGGGACATGATGCGCATGGGGAAATGATGTGCATGCGGGTTGTTGTGCAAGGGGAGATGATGCACATGGGTGGTGTTGCGCATGGGGAGTTGATGCGCATGGGGGGTGTGCATGGGGAGTTGATGCAAATGGGGGACTGATGCGCATGGGGAGTTGATGCACATGAGGGTGGATACGCATGGGGGATGAACATGGTGAATGTTGCGCATTCATGGTGGATGCTGTGGATGGGGGGATTTGCGCATGGGTAGTTGATGAGCATGGGGGGATGATATACATAGGGGAGATGATGCGTGTGAACATGGGGGATGTTGCACATGGGGGTGGATGCACATGCGGGTTGATGTGCATGGGGAATTGATGCACAGTGGGGGGGATGGCATACAGGGGAATTTTACTCCCGCAACGCGGGTACACTTTTCGCTAGTTTTACTAATATGAAGGGTACAGTTTTTAGAAATGGATTGCCAAATGTTCTGCAATTTTAAAAAAGGTTGAGAAGTGCTGGTCTAGATTATTTTATTGGTGTAAAGGGAAATAGTCTTCCTTGGCTTTGTAAACACAATGGCCTGTGTTAGAAATACTTATCTTGGGGTGAGATATTTATCCATAATCTAATGCAAGTTACCCCAGTTACCCCAGCTACCCCAGCTACCCCAGCCTTCTTTGCAGTACAAGGAATTGCAAACATGCATATCACAGGTACATGTATAGATAGAAAACTAACAAACGCATGTGTAGAAGTGGCTTACAAACTTGCAGTTTAAAACAAAACAAAGTCCTAAACATTACTGGAGCTAGCAGAGAAATATTTCTTTACTCATATAAAAAACATGAGATTCTGAACTGTTTACATACTACAGTATATGAAAATAGTACTGAGGGTCTCATGATCACGATCCTCCTGTTTTGAATTCCACTGCTGTAAAGAACAGTGGCAGTGTCTAGCCGAGCACAGAGAACAATAGAGATGGGAAAGAATGTAAAGGATAAGTTTGGAGTCCCAAAGTCCAGAAAAGGTGAGAAATCTTTTCTGTAATAGGGATGATGAGAAACGACTGTGGTACTGTAGTTGCTACTGGCACCTTGGAATGGATGTGTGGAAAAAAAATTGAAGGAAGTCTGTTTCCCCACTTTTCTTTATGTCATAGAACACTGACAAAGTGCTAAAATTGTCAAGGCACACCATTACTTTTTTTTAATGACCTGGTACACTGTACCTCTGGTTGGAAGGTCACAACCTCCAATGTCCCAATGTCCCTAATAAATGATCTTCTACATAGCCCATGGATATACCAAATGAGTGACCATTTACAACAACCATTTGCAAATGCCTTTTTTAAATTTTTGACTATTCCAGAGAATTTGATGAATAAGGACTGTTCCCTTTCCAATGAACCAGGTGTCTGTTTCTAAGAACTAAGAAATAGATTTTTTTCTTAGAACCAATTTTAGAAATTCAAATCCCAAGGGATGGAAAGGGGTCAATGTGTTCTGTTCCTATACTTAACATTGAAGAATTGCTGACTCAATGTCCAGCCCAAACTCCTGGCCCTAGAAGCAAGAAATTTGGGGCACATATTCCTTCTGTCACATGAGCACCCATTAAGAACTAATTTTTAGAAATTCAAACCCTGTTATGAAAAGGGGTACAATTCAAACCCTAAGATTATGAAAAGGGGTAGAAAAGGGGTACAATCCCTATACATTTCTTAACAAAGACTGGCTTTAACTGACTCATCAAAGCCCAGCCCAAATCCCTGGGGAACATATTCCTTTTGTGATGTAAGGACCTACTAAAAACCAGTTTGGAGCCCAGTGTTGCCATTGACCATTGCTTAGAGATGCCTGGTGCCACCTAACGCCCAGTAGGGATGCCTGCCCTGTGGTGCCCACTGGTGCCCACTGCCTGGCAGAGATGCTTGGAGTTTGGTGGTGCCAAGTAGGGATTCCAGATGCCTGATGGTGACCACTGGGCCTAGTGCCTGTCTCCTGCCACTTCTGGTACATGCTGGTGCCTGTCAATGCCTGCAGGTACTTCCTGTCTGCTGGTGGCCGCCAATATTCAGTGCCACAAATAATTCAGTTCAGCTAGTTATAAAGATAAGCATGTTTCTGTTCATTAATTTTGTATGGGCTGGAGGCAAAATTGTATGAAAAATCTTGAAACAGGATTTTTGTATAGTTTTTCTGCCTTAAGTGATAGGAAGAATACTTCATTTGATGTTTTTGTCCCTGTGAGAGAGGATGTGGACTAAAAAGTAATGTAATCCCATAGTACGATGGGAAAATGCCTGGCAGGATATTGTTTCCCAAGGTCCTGGTCACACAATTCTATGCTCACAATGATAGCTGTGTGAGCATCATAGCATTAGATTAAGTGATTAATGTGATGCCTGGATCTTCACTAACCAACATTGTTTTCTTTCACTTTCTAGCTGACTGTAATGCAATTTTTAAAGGTCTACAGTCCATCTTCCAAGAGCAGGGAATGACAGAGACTATTCATAACTGGGAAGATCATGGATACTTAGCAACATATGTCAGTAAAAATGGCAGGTGAGTTGAATTTTTGATTTATTGTGAAAGATATTAATGATTACTGTTTAATTACAAAGTAAGTTGCTAGACTGTGGGCCTAATCCCATCCAAATGTCCAGCACCAATGCAGTCACAATACAGCCTCAAGGTATGGGAACAAAGATGGCATTACTTTGGGAAAGACTCCATGACTACACCACAGGATGCAGTACATGTCCTGTTGGTACGGTTGCATCAATGTTAGAAAGTTGGACAGGATTGGGTGTTCACAGTTAAAAGTGATAAAATGACTCTAACATCAAAACTCTTTATTATGCTTTCTAGAATTCAAAAATTTTAGCTTCTGATACCTTCATTAAAGTGTTATAAAAGTGAACTTGGACCCAGCTGAAATTCATTAAGGCATTCTAGTCTCCTATTACCAATATTTATACATGTCTTGCTTACTGAAATCAATGATTTTTTTGTAGCCAAAAGCAGTTATCTATAATTTTTTCTTCCCTTGCAACTATAAAGGGCATCAACTATGGCAGTGGTACTCAAAGTTGGGGTTGGGACCCCTTTGAGGTATTTTGACCTGGGTCAGGGGGTCGCCAGGGGTGGGGATCCACCATCTTGTAATTTAGCACTGGACTTTCCTGGGAGTAAGTGTCATTTAACACAATGGGACTTATTTCCAAGTAGACATGGAGGAGCTCTAGCGTTACATCTGGTAGGTTTGACAGAGGGTCCTGGACAGATTTTTAAGTTTGAAAGGGATTCCCAGGCTGAAATGCCAGAATACCATTGAACTATGTTTAGCTTGTGTATCATTAGGTAGTACTGTGGAAATGGAAAATGGGGTGTTTTTTTCCTGCTCACACAACACTAGAACTAGATCTACCAGAGTGGCAGGAGAATTAGAACAGCAGGCTTTACTTTTCACCTGCCATTTTCATATGGGCTATATGAAGATTTGAATGGGAGATTTCAGTGTTGCTAACACTGAAAAATAATTCATTTCTTGTTTTTGACATTGCATTTTTTCTTAGTGTATTCAGTAAAAAAACCCCTTGTTTCAAAAACTTATTCTTGCTTTCCAGTTTTGCCAATCTCAGAATTTATCCTCATGGTTTGGTGTTGGTTGATGTGCAGAGTTACAATGATATGAAGGCAGGAGAAGAAACTGAACAGGTATGTGTATTATTCTATTTTGTCTGTATATTGAAAAACTGACTCATGGACTCACTGATTCACCGACTTATCAATGCCGGGCCAAAACGACCAGACATAGAGGTGTGAAATTTGGAGAAGGAATTTCTTCTGTGATGTAGGCACCCACTAAGAACCCATTTTTAGAAATTTAAACTGGAAGGGGGTAAAAAGAAGCACAATTTTTTTGTCTCTATACTTAACATTGAAGAATTGCTGACTTATCATTGCCTGGCCCAAAACTCTGGAACTAGAAGCATGAAATTTGGGAAGAATATTCCTTGTGGTACATGAGCACCCACTAAGAACCATTTTTTAGAAATTCAAACCCTAAGAGGGTGAAAAGTGTACAATAAATTTGTCCCTAAATGTTGAAGATTGACTGCTCAATACCCAGCACCAACTCCTAGAGCTAGGAGCATGAAGTTTGGACATTCCTTCTATGAAACCACTAAGAACCGATTTGGTGCCCAGTTTTGGACGCTGCTGCTTGGTGCCTACTGGTACCTGGCAAGGATAACTGCTCAGTTGGAATGTCTGGTGTCCAGTGGTGATTGCTGGTGCCTGCTGCCCAGTGGTGTCATACTACCTGCTAAGATTGGCCATATGTTTGCATTAGGACAGGAAAACTGGTTACTTTTGCCATTCATTGATAGTTTTAAAGATACAGAATCTAAAGGGGTTCAATAAATAACTAGTTAAAACTCCTAAGGTCCAGTATCACATTTTTTGTGGGGGAGGGGTGTCTAGGATTTTTTTGGTCCCTTGCTTTTGTTTCTGTAACCCTACGTCTTTATGTTATCAGAAATACCTGAATTTTCAGATCCCTTATAGGAAATGTAACTCCTATCGGATGCTCAGTCTACTCATTATTTTTTTATGTGTGTGGTTTTTGTGTTTGCTTTGTCCTGCAGTTTCTAAACAAGGTAGAAGAAAAAGTGAAAGACTTATTTCACAGGAATGTCAAAAGGGTAAAACGGTAAGGGACTTAGCATTTCTGATCTGATCCTAAATGTTCTTAAATAGATTCATGTGAAATACAGAAATGCTTTATGACAGAACAGTCATAATATGACAGAACAGTCATATTATGGAGACATAAAATCAGTTATTCTAGCTCATTAGTTATTTCCTTTTCCTTCCTTTTTTATGGTTGTAGTTCAGCTGACTAAGGCTGCAATCCTAAGCCCCAGTTAGGCTGCCATAAGCCCCTGCGGGTGCCGCAAAAGTGCTGTAAGACCTTCTGCCCTACCCCTGGAAGGGTTAGAACAGTGCACGGGCACACACTGACCTCCCCACACCATCACAGGAAGATATGCCAGATGAGTTATGCCTATCTAAATTGGTTAGGATTGTGCCCTAAATGATTGTCTTTAGAGTTCTTGAGGAATCACATAGTTACATGTCACACTGGTACATCTGTGCTAGACGTGGAAATTTGGATGGGATTGTGTCCTCGGAAACTTATTGACAGTTGCGAGGAGGTAGGGAAAAACCAGTTTGCTAGCCATAGCCCTAAAGTAGTGCTATCAGTAGCAGTTTCTAGAGACTATGGAGGTGTTTTGTCCAAGATCTTTCATTCCTGTTTCCCAACCTAACTCTCCCTTCCCTGTTAACAGGAGGCTGGCTGTGTAAAGGAGGCAAGTAGCCCTGACTGAGGTGGAGGAGGAAGCTATCTTTTGCCTCACAGATCACTGAACATAATTGTTTTTCTAAAATCTTATCTGCTCTGATTTGAATAGTTTACTCTTACACCATATCAAAAACAAACATTTATGTGCAAGTCTCAAATTGTACCTTCAACTGTTTCTGACCAATACTGCCCTCTAGCGTGTCTCCGAATATTTCACTATTTCATGGTTTCAGAATAATGGAGGGCATGACTTGCTATTTTTCCCCTTGCACTCTGCAGAATCTGTAAAACACTTTTAATTTTAATTTTAATTTCTGTCCTTTCTTCTTTGAGAAGGCATGCAAGATAATTTACAAAACATGCATAACATTAAAAACATAGTCTCAATTCTTTGGCAACCTTGCTATGTGACAATGTATTTTTAGTTGTAAAAAACCAAAACTTCTGTGTACATGTACCTGCTTGGAAAATCAGTGAATCTAAATATTCCTTTCATCATCTTACTACAAGTTGGGCATTCCTTATCCAAAGTGCTTGGTACCAGAAACATTTTGATATTGGAGTTTTCCGTATTTAAGAATACATGGGGATCAGGTCCAATTCTAAACATAGAATTTATTTATGTTGCATGTACCCCTTACACACATACCCTGTAGGTAATTTTCTACAATATTTTAAATAATTATGTGCATATAACAATGTTTGTGCATGAGAAACACAGTTTGTGATTTTATTTCTTTAGGCAAAAAATAAAATTTGTTTGCACTCAGAAGTTTCATATTTTGAAATTCTCATATTTCAGATAAGGGATGTCCAACCTTTATAGCCATACATTTGACTGAGACATAGGCTGCAATCCTAAAGACACTTTCCTGGGAGTAAGACCCATTGTACACCGTGGGGCTTACTTTTGAGTAGACATGGTTAGTATTGTGCCCATAATCAGTATCCTTCAACAGTCACAGATGGCATCTAGAGTTATTTCTCCAGGGCTGCTCTGGATGTTACCCACTACATTTTTGTATTTTGTTATTTTATTATCAGGTTACCAGCCATTGTAAGAGGAGGTGCCATAGATAGATACTGGCCTACAGCGGATGGGCGACTGGTGGAATATGACATAGATGAAGTTGTTTATGATGAAGATTCAGCTTATCAGAATATCAAAATTTTACACTCGAAACAATTTGGAAATATTCTTATCCTCAGTGGAGATGTTAGTGAGTACTGCTATCCTTATTACACAGTAGATTGTCACTAGCTACAGCGTAAGCCAAAACAATTTTTGATCCAACTAGCCAAACTAGAACAAGTAGGTGTGTGAACTTTCCTTTTTTACTCACCAAGGCAAGCATCAAAACCAGGAGTTGTGACAAATTGTGCATAGCATGAAGCAGTGGGAGATGCAAATTGTGATCTGATTGTTGTCAACTATTGAAGTTTTTACAGGATCTATTTGAGCAACTTATTTCATACTAGTTCATTTATCTTAGAATTTCTAATGCAATTAATGTTAGTGAAAGAGAGAGGCTATGCTGAACACTGCAATCCCAACCTTGTTGGAAAGAGCCCAATCCTGAGCTCGTCCAATTGACTTCTGTTGGTGATGAATGCTGCAAACGCACTGTAAAGCACATTTGCTATCTTCAGTGCCAGATAGCAGAGAGGTGAGTTGGAGGAGGTGAGGAGGAGGAAGTCCAGGGTCAAGGGAGGGCAGGAAATGTGGTGAGTGGGGGAAGCATGCAGGACAGGGAGCGGAGCAGGAGGATGGCAGGACCAGTGGAGACTAGTGGCCTGAAATGGAGGCTCTTGATTGCACAAAACCCAAAGGTTTCTGAAGAATCGAGTATCTACCCTATGAGCTATTTTCCTTACCTGGGGGTGAAAATCCTTGCCCAAGGAGCTGCTAGCAGTTGCCTAATAGTGCTCAGAGTACAGTGGGAGCTGTTTCAGTGCTGTGGCACTCCAGGTGTTCCAAGCAGCTTGAAATTGTTCTGTAAATTTCTTTAAAATAATAAAAAGTCATTGTGTATTCTATAAATTAAAATTTATCAGGTATAATTTTATATTTATATTGTTTTTTAAAAATTGGTAAAACAATAACTTCTCTATGTATAATGCTATATACATTTATAGTAACATATCCAGTATACTGGATGGGTATTATTGAGGGGATTTTGTAATAATTTTTTAAATTTCTCTTTAAAGATCTGGCAGAAAGCGACCTGGCATATACGCAGGCTATAATGGGCAGTGGGAAGGAAGACTACACTGACAAAGAAGTCCTCATTCTTGGAGGTGGTGATGGGGGAATATTATACGAAATAGTCAAACTGAAACCAAAGATGGTCACCATGGTAGAGATATCCTTTTATTAAGTGACTAATAAAAACAATTATTTTATTTCCACCCGGCCCATTTTATGTTTGGATCTCAGTGTACATGGTTAATTTCTGCTGTGACCTCTGAAAACCAGCGACTTTAAATTTTGAGTTGTCTAGTGGAAACACAGAATTCAAACCTGGCCCACGTGCAGGGTTTAATATCACAAAGGTTCATGCAATCACTGCCTTACTAACTAACAGTTTTTTGAAAGAATTTAGCTGATGATTTAAAATTTTCTTTTTTAAGTAATTGATTTCATGTGTCTTAAGAACGTAAGAAGAGCCTTTGCTGGATAAGGCCAAAGGCCCATCCTGTATCTCACAGCAGCCCACCAAGGTAGCCCACTCAGGTAGCACACAAGACCTGTATCTAGGTGCCCTCCCCTGCAGCTGTCATTTTGATGCCTTCTTCCCTTGCATTAGATCAGTACCAGTTGTCTATTGTGAAAATGGAACTTTACAAAAGAGCTGATTAAAAACCCTAACAAAATAAGCTATTAACTTCTTAACTAGCATCAAAAACATTGACCAAATGGTGATTGACGGGTGTCGAAAATATATGCGCAAAACATGTGGAGATGTCTTGGACAAACTGCAAGGAGACTGCTATCAGGTAACTCTGTAAAGCAAGCAATTTTTGTGAAACTTTTTCATCAATGAAAAGTATGTGTCTCAAAGAAGTGTTTGTGAAATAAATTTGTTTCTATGCAGGGTTTTATATTTAATCTGACAGTTTTGAATGCCTCTATTGCATTCAACCAATATTGATAATATGATGTAAAATTTATATATAAGTTCAAAGATAGGATAAGCAAGAAACATAGGCTGAAATCCTAGCTCCCATTAGGCTGGCATAAGCCCCAGCATTAGTCGTGTGTTGACCTGGGGATGCTACAAAAGTGCCATAAATCACTTCTGCTTCACTCGTGGGGGTGGGGGTTAGGCCAGTGCACAGGAATACACTGATCACCCCACACCCCACATGAAGACATACCGGCTGAGTTCGTTCAGCCTAAATTGGTTAGGATTGTGTCCATAGGATGTGAAAGCAGTTCTATTTTTTTATGACTTGTATTTAAACTGAAGAATTACTTTAATCAACATATATTAAAGCATTCAAGCTGAGAGCCAATGGCAAAGAAACAATAGTGAGTTCTTACTGTCAATAATAGAGTAAATTCATCAGATATTTAATTGTGCTATCTGTATAGCTTAGTGAAGAGTAACCTTGTATTAAAAGAGTAAATGTGTTTTAGTGAAGCAGAGTGAAGCAGAGTTCACTTTTCTAGTACAATGAATACTGTTTTTTCCCCTCGCAAACTCTAATTGGAATGCTATAATAACCCCTAAATATTAAAATAACATATTTGAGGAGCTGTTGCTGTAAGTTTTCTTACTTTTGTTAGGTTCTAATAGAAGACTGTATTCCAGTACTGAAGAGATATGCCAAAGAAGAAAAGATGTTTGATTATGTAATTAATGATTTAACCGCTGTTCCAATCTCCACATCACCAGAAGAAGGTTAATAAGGTTCACTTACATAATTTCTTTAAGGGAAACCTTGCTTGCAACTGAAGGATTTAAATTAAAAACCTTGCTTTCAGTTGAGTGACTGCTGGCTGTGGGGAGAGGGAAAGCTGGAGGATGCAGTATAGTGAGTCTTACATGGACTTCAGTTTCTGATAATGGTTTGAGCAGTATGCCAGATTATGGCAGGGAAAACAACATTACAGTGCCCCATCCCAACCACTTCATGCACAAATGTTGTTTGTGCTAGGACAGATTGTGGCCTTAGTTGTAAAAAGTTGTTAAGACTATCCATGCCCTTCAGTTTTACAGGGGGTTGTATACAGGGGTTTGTATAAATCATGTACAAAAAAATCCTTAAGGGTGCATTCTAATTGCAGTTTAGGATTGTGCAACTCCCTTGAGCCAGCCCTGGAATGTAGTGAAAGTACTGTAGAGCACTGTTGTGTCACTGCAAGGGGAGATAGGCCTGGGCACAGTTGTGTGTCAGTCTTTTTGTTGTGTGTCAGCGATTTTATTTGGTGCAGATCTGAGTAACCCCATTGGGATTGCAGTGGCTCTCCCCAGGGTTTAGTTTGAAGTTTCCCTTTGCCTCGGACTGACACATCAGCAGCCCAGAACTTTTGCACAGGCACATCGGCTTGCCTGTTCCAGTGCAAGTTATGACTGTGTTGTACCATTACAAATGTTACATGTTCCCATCACTTATCTACTTATACTTGTATTTAATTTTCTAATTAAACACTTTGTGCTTCAAATTTAGATTCTACATGGGAGTTTCTGCGGATGATTCTGGACATTTCGATGAAAGTCTTGAAACCTGATGGAAAATATTTCACACAGGTTTGTCAGGTGAAAGTAATCATTCTTCTGTGTCTCGATTAAATCGATTGACTTGTTCTCATGCTGCTTTTATCCTTGGGTTGAGATTGGGAGGCTCTTGAGCTCTAACTGCTTCATCTTTATTCTCTTCCTATAGACAGAAATGAACCAGTGCAAGTCTCTGTGTATTACAATAAAGAATCTTCCTGAACTTGAGGGAATTCAAACCTTGGCTATGTTTATCACCTTCTGCCTGTGTAAAGGGGAAGGGGAAGAAAGCCTGAGGTGGCCTCCTGACACCATTCTGAAAAGTCAGTTCTGGCAGTATAAGGCTTCTGTAGAATTGTGTTGTGAATTGGGTAATATTTGTTGTTTTGGACCTGAAATTGACAGTCAATGGTGCATATGTTGTAAAAAAGTGCAAGTAATTAAATATGCCTCCTTGCTGGCATGCATTATCCATGCAGGAACAAAAACTGCACTGCTTTATTTCTGCTGAAGTGTACTTTGAAGTTTATTTCACTATGTAAATATTAATAGTATGGTGACAATATATCATTCAGGTCATTCGTGTATTATACTTTTTGACCACTAGATAGAGCTTGATGACTAAAAATCTTAGCTCATTCAAATGGTCCTCAGATATATGTATCGGGAATAATGGAAGAGGTAAGATAAATTGCTAGTTTGCTTTAAAACATTTTAAAATAATTTTTCTTTTAGGGGGTTCAATATACAGTGGCACCTCATGTAACAAATTTAATTTGTTCCGGAGGCATGGTTGTTATGTGAAACGTTCTTTACGTGAAGCGGATTTTCCCATAGGAAATAATGGAAACTCAGACAATTGGTTCCACAACCCAAAAAAATATTCATATAAAAATATTAACTGTATGTAAAAATGATGACAAAACATTGTAATTGAAGTCTACTTAAGCTGCAAATCCTAAAGATACTTTCTTGGGAGTAAGACCCATTTAACACAACGGGGCTTTCTTCTGGGTAGACATGGTTAGGAGGTTGCAATCAAAGACACTTTCCTGGGAGTCCTTCGGGGTACATCGGGGTAGACATGGTTAGGAGTCTTCAATCAAAGACACTTTCCTGGGAGGCTTACCTGGGCTGCTGTTGGAGGTTCAAGGTGGCTGGTGGGGGGACTTGGGGGTAGTTAGGGACAGCTGCTTCTGGCACCCCCAGGCAACTGCCCCAAGTTGGGAGCAGTTAGAGGCAGCAGCACTGGCTGGGTAGCCCTTTTAAACAGCCTCTGTGTGGAGCGTCAGGGCTGCATAGCTCACGTGCCCATTAGGTGCCAGAGGGGTTTGCTTGTTATGTGAAGCAGATTTGTTATGTGAAGCAGGATTCCTTGGAAATTTAGAGATGTTACATGGAACATACTTTATGTGAGGCGCTTGTTATGTGAGGTGCCACTGTACATCCATTTTTTAAAAAGTGCTTATGCCTTTATGAAAATCACAATTATGCATGACCTACAGCAGAGCCTCTATTTGTGGGATTCCAGTTCTGGAACCATCATGGATAATGAAATTTGTGGTTTTTGAAGTTCACCTTTTGCTCTGAATGTGATTATAGCCATGTGTCCTTCGTGTCTGGAGCTATTCTGATTCTCAAAGGTCAAATGTGTCCTATCCATGCTCAGAATGCCTCCAGATAGAACTGGATCAAGGAGGGCTCAGAATACTGTTGATTTTGTATACCTTGTTGTCAAAAATCCTTTACAAAGTTGTAAAACTTTGCCAGTGGCTTAAGGCCCTCATAGGATTGGTTAGTGTATGCACACTGCACTGTATTTTATAGGAAAGGTGGATCAATGGCAGGAAAATTAGGCCTGTTGAATTTCTTATAAAGAACCATAAAGCATATATTCTCTGTGTGTCTGAAAGTTTAAAGATGAAGGCTTCAATCCTAAACACAGTTTTCTGGAAGTAGGCGCCATTGAATACAATAAGACTTCTGAGTAGAGAGTCTTAGGATTGCAGAGGGATGTAGTATTGCGTTGTGAAGTATTTCTTTGTTTTTATTTCTTTACATTGGATAGGGAAGCTTCATGAGCTAGAAGAAAATGTAATGCTGAATTCTCTAAGCTAGCGTTTGCCAGACTGCAGCCTACAGGCTGCATCTGGTGCAATGCTGAAGCCTCCCCCAATGAGCCACGCTTACCGTTCCATCATAACATTATAAAAAAACCCACTCAATTGCTGCAACACAACACTCCAGTCTCATCTTCCTTGAAATACAGGTGCAAAACCACAGAGGACAGTAGTTGCAGACACAACTGTCTAAATTGGTGGTCTTCAAAGTGGGGGTCAGACCACCCCGGAGGGGTCGTGATCTCAGGTCGGGGGGGAGGGGTTGCGAGACTGTGGGATCCACTATCTTGGAATCTGGGCATAAGTCTCATTGAACACAATAGGATTTAATTCTGAGTAGGCGTAGAGGAGATTCCCAGTAAGTTCAGACAGGCGTTCCTGAACAGATATTTAAATTTGTAAAGGGGCCCTGGATTGAAATGCCAGAATACCACAGATCTAAATGTCACATTGTAGTAATCAGATGGACTCTTTTCAGGCATTGTACTGGAGCAACTAAGAGCTGGTCCAAATAGGGACCACTTTTTCTATGTACAACTGTCACAAGTTTGACGACCACTGTTCTTGACAGAAGTGTTTTCTTTATTTGCTATCATGATTTGCTTGCCACGTTGTCTGCTATGATTGTTATTTGTCAATTATGAAGGGTGCTGAGGGCTGGAATACTAAGGATGACATTCTTCAAAACTAGACTGCAGATTACACTCGTTACATAGGTGTTGATCATGCCATTAAACTATGTCAGTACTAGTGGGAAGTACCAGAAATTACCTAGCGCTGTTTTCTATTTGTGATTTCTAAATTGCACACAGGTTTTTTTTATGTACTACCCCATTCAATTTCATGCTGACAAAATAACATGCTTGGTGGAACTAAAATTCAGTGGAAACTAAATAACCACTGCAAGATTGTGGATAATAATAGATTACTAAACAAGTTTTGTATGGTCAATATCATTACCTTTTTCATTAACCCCTCCCTTGCCATTTCTTTTTGCCTGTACAACTTCAAAAACATTTCATTTGTAAATTGTTTCCCCGACTGTTCGTTTAATGATCAAGAACAATTTGGCGGTGAAAGTAAACAATGAAATTATAAAGTATTTATAATTTCTGTCTATTGTTTATCTTATACACCTTGCTCCCAAGCTATCAAGATAGATGATGGTATTGTATTCAGTATTTCTATAATATTTTGTAGTGCCTTTGTTTTATTGCTCTGCCTTTGGCTTCTGTGTAACTTAATAGTGACCATTTATGCATAAATTTGTCTCTTTTTTTTTTGGTCTGCTGTTCTTACCCTCATTTGCAAGGAGAGCTTATCCATGATTCATGTGTCCCAGATTTTATTAATCCAGTCTTCTTCCTTAGAACATTTTGCTGCTTTCCAATGTCGTGAAATATTTAATTTTGACATTTAAATATTTCTTACACAACATGGATCCACTTTGAGCTGTTGTGGTTTATTTAAGGGGTCTCCAGATTTTTTTTAGTACAAGGACCATATCGTGTATTTTACACATTTTCATAGGACGAAAAATATCAGTTTTACAAAATAAATGAATGGATGAATAAGTTTTACTTTTATCATTTTTGTAATCAGACCAATATGATTCAGAAAAAATGTGACAGTTACAAAGATGCAATGCCATTCCTAAACTGAGAAATTGTATGTCATGAGTAAAAAAGTCAAATGTTAGCAAAAAAATTAGCAATACAATTTTTTTTCTTTCTATCTAAAATATTGTGGAGGGTCAGATATGGTCCCTGGACTGTCGTTGGAAACCCCTGGTCTATTTCATTAGCTTGGGCCATTCTCTACAGCTTGCAATCTAGTTAGGATGCAACCAATATTCAGGTCGCATTTTGTTCCTTCCTATCTTGCAGGGAAATTGTGTCAATCTGACTGAAGCCTTGACTCTCTATGAAGAACAGCTTGGCAGACTATACTGTCCTGTGGAGTTCTCAAAGGAGGTTGTGTGCGTCCCCTCATACATGGAACTGTATCCTTGTTTAATATGAAATCACATCTCCTAATAATTTGTTCATTCAGGCCAGAATAAGGCCTCATTCAGGTAATAATAATTTGTTACCATTCAGGCCAGAATAATTGATACAGCAACAGAACTGGCTACTCAAACAGTTCAAAAGTTAAGTAAGTAAGTTCTAATAATGTAAAGAGGATTCTGCTAGCTTTTGTTTCTCTACCTTTTATTTGATTATCTCCTTTTTCCTGCCACTTTCTCACTCAATTCTTCATCAGTACTTAGTCTCCTCTTATATCCTTCCTTTCTCTAACCCTCTCTTCTCCCTGACAGCACTTCCCATTGTGGACAAGTAGCCTATAGCCAGTGCTGTATGCTGTAAAATGCCGGATGCTGTAAAACAAGCAGATAATAAAAACAAACAACTTCAAGGGAGTTTGGAACCTTGTAAGTTGTGACAGGGCTGGGAAGGGAGTGCCTAGTGATTAGAGTGCTGTAGGGACCCTGGGGAGCATTTTTATATGTTTGAGGGGCTCAGGATGGTCCCTTTGCCGATCTGAGCTCAGTTCCAGTATGCGCTCATGAAAAAATCTTCAGTAGGAGTTCAGAGCAGCCACATGGAGGCTTGCAGATTGGGTTGCAAGCCTCCAGGACCCTTCATGGCACCTCCAGGAGTCCCCAGTATATTAAAATGACACATCTCTGCACCACTTAAGGGGAAATGGCCCATTTCCAGTTCCATTAGTAGGTTGTGTCCCATCACTTTGGGAAAAACTGCTAGAAAAAATTAGTAATGTCCCAGTGGAAGCCCCAGGAATGTTCCACCAAATTGTCATGAAGTTAACAGCACAATCTGATATATGACTGCTCAGAAACAAGGTCCATAACATTAAGTGAAAACTCTAAGTCGCAGTGTGTCTGTTATTAACATTCTTACATTCTCTACATACATGACAAAGAATGATAAAATTTCTGAGAAATAATGCATGTGTACTAGTGAAAACGTACCTGTGTTGGCGGGAGTAAAATTCCCCTGTACGCCAATCCCCCCACTGCGCATTAGCTCCCCATGCGCAGCATTCTCCCAAGTGCAACCCCTCCCCCAGTGTACCAGGTACTGAGCACCAAATTGGCTGCATGATGGTCAGTCTTCCATGTTAATTATAGGGCAGAAACATGTTGCACCCCTTTTCAGCCCCTTAAAGGTTAAATTTCACAACATTGATTCTTGGTGGGTGTTCCTTTCACAGAAGGAACACCCACCCCAAATTTCACACTTCTAGGCCCAGCAGTTTTGGCTGGGCGTTGATGAGTCAGTCAGTCTCATTGACAGTGACTTTTCTCTATACATCTATACAGTATTTATATACTGCTTTTCAACTAAAAAGTTCACAAAGCGGTTTACAAAGAAAATGAAAAAAAATAATAATAGCTAATTAAAGCTAATGGGTGCCTGTCCCAAAAGGGCTCACAATCTAAAATGCAAATAAATAACACCAGCAGAAGCCACTTGAACAGACATTTCTGGGGTGAGTAGGGCCAATTACTCTCCCCCTGCTAAATAAAAGAGGAACACCCACTTGAAAGAGTGTCTCTTGCTCAGTTAGCCTCTTGCTTTTCTCTTTTATATATATAGAAGTTTGTTGTTTTTCTTGGCAACAGTCCTTGTGATAATATACATGATACATCTTGGATTCCTTGACATAATTTTTTTCCCCAGATGGGTATTTTATACTATTTGGAAGAAGAAGACTGACGCTTGAAGTTTAGTGCTGTGTTAAGTGTGTTGGCTTGCCACATGCCACATCTTGGCATCTTGAATCTTTAAATTATATGCTGTAGATGATCCTGAAACTTAGTCATGCTATCGATTTGTGAATTCTTTAAATGTTTCTTATTATTTTAATTTAAAAGCAAATGGAAAATGTATATTTTGATGAGCTAGGGTATTATTTTTTGAAAGTCCACTTAGATGAACTAGCAGCAAAACTATAGCTGCTGAATGCACTGATCCTTTACAATGTGATCGTTTTTATTTTTATTTTTTAGTCTTTTGAATACTGGTTTTTAAAAAAATCAGCATTTCATTGTGGTCCTGTAGGTTTTTTTTCCATTCAGTTATTAACCAATTTGTTTTCACAGTGGTTTTCGTAGACTTTTTTTGGTTTTTAAAATGATCAATGTGCTTCCATTAGAAGAAATAAGGGCAAACTTATTTTTTTAAAGATACCCTCAGGCTCGGTGAAATATTGTCAGACAGCCATATGATGACATTTCTATATAATTTTCTTATGATGTACCTTTATTTTTTATGTGACCCTCATGTGCCAAGATCTAGCATTTAATTTTCAGGACAGTTGTCCTCATGGGGTTAGTGTCAGATCAACTGTGAGGATCTGTTCATTGCACCAAAACGATAGGGAAAAAGTAACCTTGTGGAGACTTTACTTCATCAATATTAACATGAAGTAGACCCAGTCCTTAGTTATAAAGGGAAAGAAGCTAACTTGAGATTTTGTTTTTCTGCATCAGATTTCTTCTATTCTATGGACAAGATAAAAAAGAAATTCTCTATATTCCAAGTAAGGAAAGATTTATGAGTGGGGTTGCTGGTATTTTGCCATTGACCTACATAAGTGGCTTGTGAATGATCATTTTCCAAGGTATTTAGTCCTGTTATAGTATGAACTGTAGAAGCAGATAAAACAAATACCATTAGCACTATAAACTTTAAAACTGTGGCTTGTCCTGATTCCTTACCCCTCCAAGTTTAATATGAGAAGTTAAGATGTGTAATGGGAATTATTTCTGTGAGTTCCACACCCCTCTAGCTTTTGAGTTAACGCTACTGAACTGTGAATGGTCATTTAAAAGGGAAAATTCGCCTAGTGATTAGGACACAGTGTGCTTGGAGTGTCTTCTTTACCGTTCCTCAAAATGGCTGGGAATTGAGTTGAGAACACAGGTCAAGTGTCATTCATTTCAATATGATTTCTGTAAAAGTAGCTGGTAGATTGAATTCCAGAGATTCTTTTGCATTTTTTTTGTATTTACTCCACTGAGTTGAGCCCAACCACCAAGGATGCAATGAATTTGTGACCCCAAGATCACTAGCCCGTACACTGTATTTGCATATGCATGTTGAAATAGTTATTAGATTGGTTGCTTTTGTATTCCCTTCTCCCTCATCTGCTTCTGCACATGGTGTAAAATTATATTTTTGTAAAATCTTTCTATGTATTGATTGATCACTCACTGTTATTTTTGCTATAAGCAAACCCTTTAGAAACCCTTCAAAAATTTCCCCTTAGGTTGCTTGGGAGGGGAATGGACCATCCCTGCATGGGTGTTTAAGGTCTTGAAAGAAAAAAAAGTTTTCTTTCCTGATAGAAACCCCTGCATTTATTCCGTAGGATCTCATTGTTATCTTACAATACCAGAAAGAATTGAATCTAGACAGTGCACCCTAGATCAATAAATAGAATCACGAGGTACATTCTCTTACTCTCTTGCTTTATTGTGAAAAACCAGACCTGTTTTGCACAATATTCTTTCTCCAGGGCAATTTTCTATATATATTGAGAAGGGAAGGCATAGTTCATGAAGGGATTCCACAATGAGGCACATCATTGCTTGAAATTCACAGAGTCCTGTCACAATAAAGTGTATATGCAGCATTTTGGGACTCTTGTAATGCTAAAAAAATGAACATAACAAAACAAGTTTGCTTACAACTCCTCATTGTGTTGGTAAACTGAGGCTACATAAATGAATCTCTGTAGACTTAATGTATTGTTAAAATGTAAGTCTCTTTGGTAAAAAGTTTATCTTTGGTAAAAAGTTTCATTCAGGCCAACACAGTTTTCCTGTTGGCTGGAAAGGAACCATGAATTTATGTTCATTTGTTGCTCTTCCCACTTTGTGGTCATAATTTATATAAATGCTCTGTGGTCGTAATTTATATAAATGTTCTGTATAACTTAAGGCAAAGAGCTTCCATTCTATCTGGTGGTGATTATGAGTAAACTTGCTGACCCACCCTATTCCTTCCTCACCATTAGAAAAAAAGCACACAACTATGCCCAGATATTTCACTCTGCTTTTGAATAGATGATAGTAGTTTGGCTAGCATCTTTTGTTACTTACCTTCACAAACTGATGATATAAAGGCACAAAATCAAACATAGTAGACAGAAAATGGATACAATTATTTTTCCAGAAACAAAAAAATATACACATGAGCTGTTTGTCAGATATTGTTCCCTATTGAAATATAGGGGAAATATTGGGGAATACCCAGTGCTTCTGACTTCCAAATAACATTAATTTTGTTGGGTAAGTCGAAGAAATTTTTCACATACTATACTGAAAGCAACAAAATAATTTTAAATCTGTCATATCTAGATGGCAGCATTCAGTCAGTAGCCATAATAGAAATACGAACTAAAAAATAATAATTCTGCAGGTGGTTTGTAATTAAAGCCAACATGATTTCCTAGTTTTTACTCAAAATGTCCAGCATGATTTAAGGTAGTTATAAATAAAGACTTTCTGCAGAACTGCCTTCAGAAAAATGTAAACATGCTATGACTCCCAAGAATGGAGTTGGAAATTTTTTCTCCCATAGTTACTATCTACAGTGAAGCTGAATGCACTGAAATAGATGAGATTATTTGGCAAGTGAACTATATACATGCATCATACAGTTAGCAAAAGGGAAACATGGGATATTAAGGTTTTAAGTTTTTTTGTGTAGAGTGTCATTATAACATAGATGTGCATCCTAAAGGCAAACTAGTATAAACTGTCTCTCCCCACTCCTTTTTACCATTACTGCTTGAATAGATTTGGAGGAAATGTTAAAATAAAGTGTTGTCACTTGTTATTTATAATACAGTTATTGCTTATAGTGTACATTGTGAATGTTGCTTTTCTTTTTGGTTTGTAAAAACTTTGAAAAGAAACCAGTGACAGATTAACAAATTATAATTTTATACATAAAACTGAGTGGAAAATAGTTGTGAGTGCCTCGGTACACATGCAAGTCAGTCTGAAAGGTGGTTGGCATGATGTGTCTCTTAATTTGTTTGCACTAAATGCTGCTTCCATCTGTAGTGAAAGATAACTATTTTTTTCAAAAGAGATTGATTACTAATCTGCCTTTACTGAAAGAAAACTGCTGGTGTTGTATTAACTGCACAGGGATGGTGCATATATTCAAATAAAGGTATGCTGTTAATGACTTGTGCTGACTGGTTAAATTCACTTTGGGTTATAGGCTTCAGAAACTGAAAACATGTTGGTGTTTTTACAATACCCAGATGCAAGTGATGTGCTAACGTTAGTAAGATGGTAAGATCCACAGAATGCAATGTACGTCGCTCTGAGCAGAATCCATGCATAATTGCACTTCTTTTGTTATTCATTTTCCATTTTAGCATATGCTTTATTAATCCACAGAAGGCAATTCTAATACAGTTTAAAAGAAAATTATAAACTAGGTTTAAAAGCTGTCATGTGATACAGGAGCAGTAGACCAAAGCTGCAAGATGGTATTGCAATTGCAGTATACCAGCCTGATGGTTTCCTCTCCGACTGATCTATGTGATCAATTTTACCTGTGTCAAAAAGCTACCAAATCTATATTGTAAAAGTCTAATCCTTACTGATTTATCCTTTTTTGTGGCAATATCTATCAGGTGGTGTTCAGCCTCTAGGAAATAGCTCCCTTTGGAGTGGACTTTGGAAGAACATTTGGGCATCAGCAAATCCTTCTAAAGTGTGTTCCTTTGGATTTGATTGCCTTGGAAGAAACAACACACATGATTTGTAAAATAAAATTGGCAAATTTGAAGTTCATTCCATTGAATGAAACTTGTTTTCCCAACATCTAAAATATGTCTGGTTGGCATGTATTCTGTTTCTTTATTCTGTACATACACATTTTTTCCATTATCATGTACTACAGCAAGAAATTAGACCACAATCCTATACATATTTTCATACGATTAAGGTTGCAATCCTGAAGTGCACTGGGCTAGCCTATCACGGGGCTGGCCCAGTTCCAAGCTAGGCAGCCCAGTTACACCAGAAAGGCTTGGGCTGGTGTAAATCAATTTAGGCTGGCCCAAGACAGATGGACCTGGGCCAGCCTAGGCAGTTCAGGAAAGGCATGTTGAGGACATATCCAGCATAGCCTTGTGCACATAGGCTGTTTCCAGGGTAGAAATGCCCGCTTCCAGCTCTTCAAAATTAGACCATCTCAGGAGCAGGAATCTGAGTAGACCAGACCCACAGGGGTCCATGATAAGCCAGAGTAAAATTGTAAGTGATAGCAAAAAGTAGGCCTACCCTTGCCTCACAACCTCAGGATAGAGCACAACTACACCAACCCACTTCAGGATATGGCATATCCCCCACAGCCCAGTCAGAATTCTGCCCCTTTAGCAGCAGCTAAGCCAGCCACAGGACTCCTAGCCCTATGGATTTGGCCTGTCACTTAGGGCACAATCCAGAGCAAGTTCAGCCTGCTCTGCCCTAACTGTTCTCTCCTAACTATTCTGTATCCAGAGCAGAAAGTTATGCTGCATCCAGAGAGTCAGGAAGCCTGGGCTGCCCTAACTGCTCCAGAGCATGTTAAGTAATTGACACAGGGGGAGGATTTGCTCCTGAGGAGACCCCCCTCATATCACACTGAACAAGGAACAGCTGTGGTGCCTACAGTGATGACACAACTCTGCATCACCCGGTGCAGAAGTCTGTCCATCACCCCTGGGAGGTGCGCACTCCCCTACCTGGACTGTGCAGTTGCCAAAATTGGCGCCTGCGCAGTTTCTGAAGTTGTTTCTACTGCACAGGCATCATCTCTGACACTTGTGCAGTACTTTTCTGAAGACTTTCGGCTTCAGAGGAGACTGCAGGCATCAGAGTTGGTGCCTGTGCAGTACTCTTTCTGAAGCCATTTGGCTGCCACTCCGCCTCCTGAGCAAGGCCGAATGGCTGCACATAGGCACGGACTTACTCCACGCTAAGGAAGTCTTCTCTGAAGCCGTTTGGCATGCTCAGTGTGTTTCTGTGCAGTGCACCTCAGCTGGCTGTTTGGGCCAGCTCCGAGGACAAGTGGCAGCTTCTGGCTGCTGCTCCGCCTATCAAAGGACTGTCAAACTCCTCCGGCACATCATCCCATACAAAATGTGTCACCCAATGCAGCCCACACCAGCCGCACCAGTCTGGTGACGCCACTGGGTGCCTGCCTTATAAGGAGTCCCTGATGAGATGCCAGTACATTCTACAGTGAATACAAGGGGCTTCTTGGAGTGGCCTGCTGTATCCTGAGGTTTGTGGGCAGCCGTAGTTTGTTCCATATCCTGAGGTTGAGAGGCAGGGGTTGCAGCTAGGCTGGCCAAGAACTCAGATTTTTGGTCAGCACTGCCATTCTTACTCGGGCCTTATCATGGACCCCTATGGGTCTACTCATTACTATACCTGCTCCTGAGGTGGTATAACTCTGAGGGCTGGAAGAGGGCATTTCTGCCTTGGAAACAGGCTTTGGATACAGAGTAACTGCTCTGCCCTAGGCAATGCTAAACATGCCCTCAACTTGCCTCTCCTGAGCTGCTTAGGCTGCCCCAGTTAGGGCAGAGCAGGTCCACCTCTCTTAGGGCACCCTATCTTGCCTTGCTCTGCCCTAAGCCTCTTCCAGAGTAACTGGGGTGGAGCATCTGTCCATGCACAGAATTTAAAGCCCCCATCTTCTATCTATATAAAACTGAAAAGTCACTCACTCATCAATGCCCAGCCAAAACCATTGTACCTAGAACCTAAATTTCAGAAATTTAACCCTTAAGGGAGTGTAAAGGAGTGCAACACATTTTTGGCATATACTGAACATTGAAGACTTATAAACACCCAGCCCCATATTCTGCACCTGCCTGATAGGAGTGCCCCTGGTCAAGGGAGGATGATGCAGGGAGGGTGTGTGTTGCACAGGGGAGTGTTGTGGGGAGGGGGTTGCACATGGGGGGGGGGAGTTTGCACAGGAGAATGTTGCATGAGGGGGTCAAGGATATGCCCAGGCACACAAATATTCTGGACATTTTCCTCGCATAACACGGGTGCATTAGTATATAAATTCAGCTTTTACCCTTAACATGAACAAGTTACTCAAGGTATAGGTTTA
This sequence comes from Cryptoblepharus egeriae, assembly GCA_030015325.1. Classification (NCBI taxonomy): domain Eukaryota; kingdom Metazoa; phylum Chordata; class Lepidosauria; order Squamata; family Scincidae; genus Cryptoblepharus; species Cryptoblepharus egeriae. The sequence continues at coordinate 37,945,698 of JAREYC010000005.1, forward strand.
TTCAAATTTTCCATAGGGCTTGGATTTTAAAAAGGGAAAAAAATGTTAAGAAAATGGAGCACAATCCTAACCATGTCTACTCAAAAGTAAGCTCCATTGTTTTCAATGGTCTCACTCCCAAGAAAGTGTCTTTAGGATTGAAGCCATAATAGGTTATTATTTTCTACAAGCTACGGTTTGTGTGTGTGTGATTTATTTCAGATAGAAATGTTTAGGGAAGTGTCAGGGAAGGACTGCCTGGAACATAGCAATTAGGTTTCCCAGGATAATTATATTTAGTTCTTTAATGTTCAGTTCTTGAGGATTTTGTGTTTTAAGGAAGGCAAACATTTAGTCTCATTCCATCCTGTGGGGCTTTGCGTGGTGTTTTTCCTTTAACCTTGCCTCTTAGAACTTCAGCGCTGAAATTCCTTTTAAGTCCTGCACTCATTCAGACAAAAGGATATCTGCATATAATTTTATTTTCATACATTTCAGTAAATAATACAACATAAGAAATATCTAGAAATATTCAAGTGAATGCAAGCCTAATCCAGACGGAAAGTACCACTAGATGTGCATGTGTGCATGTAGAAAATCGGTAGAGGCCAATAGCATAGCTCAAATAGCATAGCATCGAAGGATGTCTGCCTGGCGGCTTGGATCACATTCCAGAGGGGATGTGCATGGGGAGCAGCACACCCAATCCATCTGGTATGAGAGCTGCGGATGTAGGAGCGCTCCTGTATAGAGAAATGTGAACTTGAAATATTATAGGATATAACAGAGTAAGAACCTTTTGGATAGGAGGTATGAATGTCTGGATTGTTAAAAAAAAGGCTGGTCTACCTTACTGGCCTAAGTAATACGGTAAGCAAATTAATGAGTCCACCAAGGAGATTATATTGCATCTTAGGAATGTTCTCCGTACAGAAATAGTAGATTTTTGGGGAAAGTAGTGAAGATATGTAAAATGCACTATTTAAATAAATCATATGTATACTTTGGGGCTCACGTAGATATAACTTGAGATCTGTGGTTAGAATCGTTTGAACTATGCCTTACTTTTTGAGCAGCACGGAGCTACAAATTTGATAAAAATGGAAATAGTACTGACACTGAGGACATTTTCTCTTTCAAATCCCCCCCCCCCAAAAAAACCCTGCTAAAATGTTGTTCTATCCACAAGGAGGACAGAATGAAAATGTTCATGTTTATTTCTTGGGGGACTGCAGCAAGAATCTTAAAAAAATGGTCCTTCAAGAGTGGAAGCACCTTCCCTTCATGCAATAGCAGTGTAGCATTCAAATGGCTGTGTTTAAATTTCTGAAATACAGTGTATGTCAAAAGGTGAAGAAAGCAACAAAATGTTACTACCAACCCACTAAAAGGTAGTGTAAGTTGCTGGTTTTATTTTAGTACCTTCAGTCTCAGTCTTCAAAATTCTCTCTAGGATCCAGATTTATATCTGATGCACCATTGCTCTAGAATCTCAACTTCCACTCACATTTTTGTTTAACCACAACTTAAATGTCAACAAATTTAGAATATTTCATGTTAGATGTTCAAAGGAGAATTAAGGATTGATTAGTAATTTATGGGCGTAATCCAGAGGAACTACAAGGAGTCCTTGCTCCGATGTAAGAACAATTTGCTCTGGCCTGCAATATGAATTTTTCATAGGTTTTCAGTAGGTGGTGCAATAACTACAGGTACATGTAATGTCTCTTATGTGCTCCTGTAGTTACTCTGGATTGTAGAGTATATATCTTTGCACCATTATTTGAATTGACATTTTCCAAAAGTAAGTGGCATACTAATCACAGTAACCATGAACTGTCTAAATTCTTTAAAATCGGTTCACTTTCTGCCTCAGTTTTGCTACCCAAACTTTAAGCAAGATTTATTTCTTGCCTGGGGACCACAAGCTTGCAAATGGATGACAACTTCTGACTGAAGAGCAGGAGAAGAATGCAATGCTGAGCTCCAAAGAGAAAATAACGTTCTTAATTTTCTGCTCAAATGCTCAAAAATTCATAAGAATATTGGCTTCCAGCCATTAGAGGAAAAAGCCTCTAATTATAGGGGACTCACGGGGGGGGGGGGGGCGTCAACCTACAGAAATGCTTATCAATGTATGTGACATCAAGTAATCGCTTGCCTATTTGACAGAGCCATTTTAGCTCAAATGACACACACACACACACATCTCATCACTGCAAACGAAATCTAATTTCCATGGTGGCCATGTGTACAGTTTCAACATGAGTTACATGTTGTTGACTGTAGTACATTTATTTGTGTATCAGCTCTGGTGGAGCCTCATATCAGACGCAAATGCGTACTCACATTTTTACCAACAATTTTTTATGACTTCATAGAATCATAGAGTTCTTTTTCTCACATTTCAAAAATTCACAATCATGAAGATAATCGTCTGGGTTGTTGTTTTTTCTAAGGAAACGGACTGTAGGTAAGGGTAGATTTGTGCTTTGCCTCCCAAAAGTTCCAGGTGACTTCCTGACATTTCCAGATAGGGCTAAGAAAGTCACCTTTCCGAAACCTTGGACTAACCCTACAATCCAGAGTAATTATGGAAGCACGTAAGAGACATTACGTGTACCCGTAGTTACGGCACCATCTTGTGAAAACCTATGGGAAATTCATATTGCAATCCAGAGTAAATTGTACTTACACCAGAGCAAGGACTCCCTGTAGTTACGATGGATTGCGCCCTTAGGCTACAATCCAGAGTAACTACGGGAGCACATGAGAGACATTACACGCACCCGTAGTTACTGCACCACCTAGTGAAAACCTATGGGAAATTCATATTGCAATCCAGAGTAACTTGTTACTCTGGATTGCACCCTTAGACTAGTTCTTTGCACTAGAGAGTTTTGCAAATGGCAATCTGTGTGCTTCCAGACTGGTGGCAGAGATGGTATAAAAGTTCCACATACAGTGCCAGAGAGGTCCACTGATATGTCAGCAGCACAGGCATAATGGGACAGAATGGGAGCAAGAGCATGTCAAAGGTGGTGCAGATAATTTGCACCAGATGCTATCCCCTCTAGAGCGAATCAACATACCCTCTATATCTGTTGTAGTTCAGAGGAAACCCATAGGTAATGAAGTGTTTACAGATAAGTGAAAATATTTTCCTTTTCCCCTCCCAAGCATCCAGTCAGTTCCCACCACCAGCCTAAGAGAGCCTGGCAAAAGCTGTTTTGGCACAGCTGCAAGCTATGACTAGGAAAAGCAAGAGTTTGGAACCCAGAATATATTATGCAGAGGCGTACCTAGGCAAAATGGTGCCCGTAGCAAGGACTGAAATTTTGCCCCAGCAGAACACATGAAACCCACCTTTTAGCTAATGTTACAAGTCAATCATATCGAACTATTATAATATCAAACTACAAGTGAAGCCTTTCAACTTACCATTAAACCTTGATGAGTTTGCAAAAACTATTTGCAGATATCAACCTTGGAGATATCTCCCTTGGAGATATCAACCCTTTCAGGTCCACAACCTGGTCAATGGGCCTTACCTTCAAGCCAGGGTGACCAGATCCTAAAATGAAAATGTAGGACAAGGTCACCAAAAGGTCCAGATTTTCAACTGAAAATCCGGACCTTTTTTAAATATAGGACAAAAAGTAGGATGTGTTTAAATCGTTTAAACTATAATTAAATCATTAAATTTAAAACATTTAAACAATCACTATTAGTGATTGGAGATATCTTTGCAACTAAGTAATTTGAGTTTAATTGACATTTTCCAAACTTGAGTGGCATACTTATCATAATTCCAATGAACTGTAAGAACCAAGAACTTTTTTGATACCTTTCTAAAAAGACATGAAATATTGTGCAGAAAGAGGGTATTGCTCTAAGCAGGAATTTCTTTGACTGCAACATTAATCGTCTCCTTGTGTTCCAACGTTCTTAAAAGAGGCAATTCACAAATGCTCCTAGAAACCTTTGAAAAAGCTGTCAGAAATTACCTTATCACAGTGGCAGATTGAGGGCATTCATGTTTCATTAATAACTTCTGTGTCTTTCAACCTGTGGAGTCTCCAGAATTTCCAGAAAATAAGCCTGGAACAGTGATGCTGTCCTAAACCAGAAGAATATTTTACGTACCACTCTTTAGTGCTTGGGAATCGGCTCTTCAGTGTTTGTCCTACAATACAGAGGAACCCAATACCTCAGTACTGGGAATATCAATTCAAAATGTTATTGTTTGACTGGCCGATTTAAAGTCTGCTCCCTCCCAAAAAATTAAATCTTGCAACTTGTATTGAGCTTTTCACATAGAAGCAGTAGTACAAAGTTCTTGGGTAAAGAAATTCAAATGGAATCCAAATTTGGAATTTTGCAATATGTTGTGCATCAAATCATAAATACAATATGTTTTTTTTAAAATAGCTTGCACAAGATATCATACATAAAATGGTTCTGCCAATTTTTCCACAGCATTGAAACTACAGACGGAATAGTGCAAAGTATTACTCGTGCTCTCCTTAAGATATAAGCTACTGTTCTTGTAGCACAAAACAAAACAAATAATGCTTTTAAGTGAATGGTTTTAAATAATGGTGTCCATAAAAAGCAAGAAATTTATATGAGCGAGTTTGTATTTCTGCCAGCTCAGAGGTGATGTCTGCATCTTTCTAAAGTTTTTATATCTGAGCACCATTAGAACACCATGTCGACTCAAAACTAAGCCCCATTGTTTTCAATGGGTCTTACTCCCAGGAAAGTGTCTTTAGGATTGCAGCTTTCATTATTTGATTTCCTCTGTAAACTGCTTTGTGAACTTTTTGTTGAAAAGTGGTATATAATACTGTTGTCATTGATCACAGGAAATAGTATAAGGCCACTCAATAGCAGAGAATGTGCCCACAAACACAATTGTACACTCTTTAGAACCAACTACCAATTTCATGAAAGATGCAAATACAAAGCAGTTTCACTGGAGTTCTGCAAATAGGAAACCCAATTAAAAATTGGGGCAGTTCAAGGTACTTAGATTTGTGCTGGTAAATACATAAAGGGCCAGAGCAGAGAGGTGAAACAAGAATTATTGTTGCAATGGGATTAAAAGTTGTCTAAAATCCAAGGTCACTTGTGAAATGTGAGAACTATAACACTGTAAAGAGAATTGGATAAGAATTATTCCAAGGATGCGTTTTAAAAGCATGTTTTCAGCAGGAGAGTTGCGGAATAGAAGATGGCAGTGTCAGGTCTTGGCACAAACAGGCTTCAGTTTGAGCCAAGGTTGAACTCCAGAGCTTGCGTTTGGTGCCAAGATTCAGTCCTTGGACTGTAAGAGTATGAAATAAAGAGCAAAGTGCGTCGAGTATGTACTTGAGTACATGCATGAGTAGATCTCTCACCACTGAGCAACCACAGTTTCCTGTCACACGTTTGGGTTTAAGGGACATAAAGAGAAACATTCGATCAGGGGATAACAAGAAGATTAAGACCTTTTACTTTTTCTCTTGAATGTAGTCACTGAGAATGAGTTGGAATTTTCTGGCTGTAGCCAAGATGTTTCTGTTAGCATAGAACATTATTACGTAAATGTAGTAGATATTTATCATGGTCTGTTTGAATCACAAAATCATGATTTAAAGATTGAATTTTTTTAAAATGTGGAATTCCTCTGTTTGTAGCATGTTTGAATGTCCAACACTTCTACCCTGCATGCCCGTTGCTCATCCTTTTTCCTCTGCCCATAAGTGTGCTATGTTTGGACAAGGCTTAAAAAAGCACTACCGACACTGAAATATAACTTGCCCATCTCAGTGGTGTTTTTTTGAAAGCCATACTGTAGGTTGTTTTAATAACTGCTTTGCTCTGCACTTAAGGATGACTCTGATTTTTGGCACATGGTGTTGTATACAAACCACCCCTTTTTTTTGAAAGGCAGCTATAAGATATCTCATGAACTCCTTGCAAGCTTGAAAAAGGGATTTGCTTTTGAAGAGGATGTCTTTCCTCAATGAAGACAAATGAAACAGCCAGGCTGAAAAAAGAAGTATGGTCAGTTTGATAATTAGATTTCTTAAATAGGGGCAAGAATAGACTCCCGGTTGTAGTGCCTGCAACATTTTGTCACAAGTCCAGATTTTAATTGGAAGGGATTGCTGTTTTCTTTTTGTTGTGTTTTTTTAAAACTTGCTTGAAGTCGGAATAGCTAAACCATCTGTTCGGGCAATGTTGTGAAATGTTTATGTCCCGAACTGCTGATAAAAGAGGTCTGCAGCAAGAGGTATAAATTAAGTTGTCATTGTGTGTCTCTCCAAGTTCTGGTCAGAGGAGAAACTTAATACTGCATTTTATGTGGTTCCCCACCCCGAACTTTGAGAAGATTGAGAGACTTGGAAATGGGTCCTGACAGCAATTTTTCCTTATAATAAATAAAAGCCATTTGAATAGGGCAGTCATGGATGGGACTTCTCTGTAGCCAAACAGTGACAGAACTGCATGCAGTAGGAAAGAACTGCAGACCTTCATTCAGACAGCTTTGCAAATCCATCCTGATGGAAGGAGAGGCGGCAGGGAGCTCAATGCCAGCCAACAAGAAACCAGCCAGCAAAATTACCCGAGTCGCCCTTGGTGTGTTTGTGAGTAGCACGGTCGTGCTTGGCGTGGCGCTTTTCCTAGGTAAGTGTCAATATTCAGGGGCTTGCATGGATGGGGCTTTTGTAAGGTTCCTCAAAACACTTGCTGGCACAGAATGGCTCTTTATATATTTGGATTATTATTATGTGAATCACACTTAACACTATTTTCCCCAATGAGAACTCTTAAGGAGTGGCAGAGGATTTTGCAGCCAGGGCAGTGGCATAGCTAGTAGGGGTTCAGGGGTGGCAACAGCACTGGGCAGCAAGCTGAGCTTGACACCTGTGGCCAACATTGTAGGTATGAGCTTGACACCTGTGGCTTTTGTAGGTATGGATAAAACCATCTTCTGTATCATTGGAAAAGTATTTTAATGCAGAATGCAGTGAAACAAGTTGCATAGGAATACCTCTTTTCTCTCAAAGGTTTTGGCCAATTAACCAATTTTATTGATTTAGAGTGCAATCCTAAGCATGTCGACTCAGAAGTAAGTCCCATTGTGTTCAATAGTATTTGTTTCCAGGAAAGTGGTAAAGATTGCAGCCTTACCCTACAATCCAGAGTAACTACGGGAGCACGTAAGAGACATTACGTGTACCCGTAGTTACTGCACCATCTAATGAAAACCTATGGGAAATTCATACTGCAATCCACAGCAAATTGTTCTTACACCGGAGCAAGGACTCCCCGTAGTTACTCTGGATTGTGCCCTTAATTTATTAAATTTTAATTTTGTAGTGGGGAGGGGGCCTACAAAATGTTCTTTGACTTTGTGTACCATACACCTTAGTTTAACCACTGCCTAAAGGACTGAAAGGTCCTCAGGCTCCCACCTCACACGTCAGGGATTCACTGAAGGGTGCAGCACAAGGTAATGTTCCCTGTTGTCTTGTTTTAATGTGTCCCAGTTTATTGTCTGGAAAGAGACAGGCTTCTTTGCCATCTAGTTTTAGTAATGAAAATACTTTGAAGCCACCTTACAACTGCAAGTCTCTCTGCTGGCTAACATGATATATTAAGAAGAATCTAAAATCATATTAAAGCACCCTTTTAAGAAAAAAATTAATTTAATTTTTAAGCACCCCTTTAAGAAAAATTAATTTGCCTGAGGTAAATTAACGTGGTGGCAACATTAATTAGAGCACCACTAACAGGAAAAAGAGGCAACCCACAAGCTCTCTGTGAGGCTGGGCCATCCCTTGGCATACAATTTGCACCAGATGCTATATAGGCTGATTGTGAAAATGAAGCATCTGAATAAAAATGGCCAGTGTCTCTAGTTGTCAGAGATTGATTCGGAATGCATAGGTTTGGCAAGTTCATTGGTGTCACTCAGGGCACATTCCTAACCTATTTAGGCCAGCATAACTCACCTGACATAACTCCCTTTGGTGGTGTGGGGAGGCTGGCATATGTCAGTGCGCTGGCCTAACCCCCCTCCCCCCCGGGAGTGGGGCAGAGCACATGTGGCCTTCCCACGCCACCATAACACAGCAAGTTATGTCCGGTGAGTTATGCCGGCCTAAATGGGTTAAGATTGCACTGTTGTTGAGGGAGTCTTTCCATCAAATGTACTCATTAAAGCTATAACAAAGGAGAGAAATGTTTCTTTCCCAATATCAGCATGTTGTTGCACACAAATTGTGATGAAATATTGGCAGTGAATTCCATGCTCTATCTATGCACTGTACTAAAGATATCTCTATTGAGGTTTTGCAGGTCATTTGTCAAAACTCTCATGGGTAAGCATTGAGTTATGCTCAAGCAATTCACATGCGTGTCAGCCCCACTTCTCAACTAGCTCCCCTACCCTGTCATAAAAGCTGCTGCTGAGGTTTGGGAACCCCTTGGCAGTAGCATGGGATGAAATAAATGTGGGCCTGCAAGGGCAAGAAGGAGACCCAAAAGCCATTAAGGAAACTGCTAGCAGAAATCCTTTTCGGCAGGAAAGCTTGGTAAAAGTTTAATACGGTGAAGGCAGTTGGGAATCTTCCTATGAATCCTTGGCACCATCATTAAACTCTTATTCCAAGAACTATTTGATAATCAAACTGATATAAATTTAGGTGCCGTCCTAACCTGGGCTGGCACAACTCATCAATCTTCCTGTTCCTATGTTGATGTTGGGAGGCAAGTGCATTTCTGCACTAGGCTAAACTTCTCCAGAAGTTTTATGACTCCCCCAGGTCAGCACAGGATTTATGCATGGGTTTAGGCTGGCCTACTGGAGTCCTAATCTCTGCAGATGTAGGACTACTTGGCATGTTGTGAAACCAGCCCTCCTGCCTTCTCTCGGCTCTGTACAGCTCCAAATGGAGAAGGCACAAGGGGTGGGGATGGCAGCACAGATGTGGAGGGTATTATTCTCCTCTGTGATAAAACCCAGGCCTGGATGCCACTGGGTCCTGGTAACAACTATTCAAAATCACCTCCTCCCACAATATATCAAGGGCCCAATCCTATCCAAATTTTCAGATCCAATGCAGTCATGCCAATAAGGTGTGTAACCTGGGATGGGAGAAAAGTCACAGAGACCTTCTGAAGAAGTAAGGGAATATTTGTTCCTTTACCTTGGAGCTGTATTGGGCCAGCATCAGCGCTAGAATACTGGACAGGCTCAGGCACTTAACCTTGTCAATGAACATTGAAAAGGATTAAGTACTGTTTCCCTTCCTGCACTTGAAATTACCATCACTTCCAGCTAGTTTTCAACTTTCAATTGCCAGTTTATGCTTTGTTACTTTTATTTCTTTTCTACTTTCAAAACAATCCATGTCTAAGACCTCAGTGCATAAAACAGTAGTTCAAACAAATATGTTGCTGATGTTAAAAAAGAATTCATTAAAAATAATAATAATTAAAACCCTGTCTGCTCTTGGTTGTGGCATACTTGGCAAAATAGAAGGATCTTTCAACAGTTTCAGAAATTAAAACGAGGATATTCCGCACATGATTTATTTAGGGCAAAATCCAGAGTACGGGGAGTCCTTGCTCCAGTGTAAGAACAACTTACTCTGGATTCCAATATGAATTTCCCATAGGTTTTCACTAGGTGGTGCATTAACTACGGGTGCACATAATGTCTTTTACGTGCTCCCGTTATTACTCTGGATTTGGGGGTTAGTTTGGAAATCTCTCCCCCATGCGTATGGTGTGTAATTGACCTACAGCAGATGAGAGCAATGGCAGGCCCAGTTTGAGTCCAAATTCTACCTGAAGAAGGTTGCACATTTCCAAAACTCACTCATGCCGCCCACCAACTAAGTTGTTGCTTCTTGCCTAAATCTGGCTGCTTAGAAAAGCCGCTCGGTTTGGCACAAGAAACTGCAGTCCATCCCTTTACTCCAGATTTCTGTCTCCCATCTTCTATCAAACACCGAATGAGGATAACTAATCGGCATCCTCCATTTGCCCAGTTTTGAGAAGATGCAAAACGTATAATTTATACTTCCCTCTTTTTGGCAGAAGGTTGTACAGGTTCGTGGGCAAAAAGAGTGTTAATTCCCAGAGGGTATAAGGACAACTATCTAAAGGACACTCAAATCCTTTGTCATTTGAATTATATACTGTAGATGTAATTTTATTTTTATGCTGTGCTTTCATGTCCTAACAGATCATGAGACATGGCAACCAAGTGTGGTTTAGGCAGGGTGACCAGATGCCCAAACCTCAAGGAGGACAAGGACTTAGTTTCCTCTCAGCCTGGCCTTTCTGGCAGATAATGGCACATTTGCCTACTCATGAGTAAAGCCACAATACTGGGCACTTTCACTTTTCCATCGCTCTCAATGCATATTATTTTTAGTTTTTTGGCCATAACCTTTGATAGGCAGGAGATATTTCAAAAAGCAATGCATTGTATTCTGTTCTTTAATATGAATCCAATGACATATGACATGATGGGTACAGCTCAGCATTGCATTGTTCCAAAATGAAGCCAACATGGAGGACAATGAAGCCCTTTTGGAGGACACCCAGACAGGAGTCTACAAAAGAGGACAAATCCAGAAATTTCTTGTTATATGATCACCCTCGGTTTAGGAGATCCAGAAATTCATCAGGTTCTAAAAGAAGTTATGCCTTTCTCTCTGTCACAGCCCTTCAAATATTTCAATAAGTAAATATTTAGCACTTTGGGAGTAAAACATTTCTATACATGCAAAAATTTTTCTCTTAACTTACTTTAGGTGCAATCCTAACCTAACCAGCATAATTCATCGGTCTTCCCACTGTGGTGTAAGGAAGAAAACACATGTGTGTGCTCTGGCCTTACCCTCCTCCAGGAGTGACACATTATGGCACTTTTAGACACCCCCAAATCAGCACAGGAGTTATGCTGGGGATTAGGCCAGCCTAACAGGAGATTAGGAGTGCAGCTTTCGTTTTTGTACCACTTTCAAACTATAGTTTTTATTTCATACAGTTTTACAGTTATTCACAGTAAGTCTACAGAGATCATTATTACTTTTCCAGAATGAACAATTTGGAATACTTAATACTTCGGTGCTGACCAACATAATAAGCCACAATGTTTTCCATCTACACCGCTCACCATCCTCCATAGTCTCTTTTGTTCCTATGTCTATTTTTTTCTAGCTTTGCCTACGATCCCCAAGAATGCTCTGAGAACAGACTTGTGGTATATATGGGGGTGCTGCTTCTTTTTTTTTAACATGGCAAATTTGCTTACCCACGAGTAAATGCAGCTGTGTGGATCAATTCCATTTTCCATAGGGCTCAATGCAATCACCAGAGACATCCTTCTGGGTTGATTGGGGGGCGGGGGCTGCATTCATTGCATCAGGACTGTTCTGGAGGCGTTGGATTCCTCTCAGGCTGCCATTTCTAAGGCATGTTTGCCTACTTATAAGTAAAGGCATGATATAGCTCAGTTTTACTTTCCATTAGGCTCCAAGCATTTTTTTAGTTTTTTGGCCATAACTTTTGAGAGGAAGGACATATTTCAAAGCTGTTTCTTGCATTCGATTCTGCTGGAAAATACACAACCAATGGTCCATGACTTGATGGGCCATTCCAAATGACTGTTGATAGATTCCAAATCTATCAATTACACAGAGTGATGACATCAAATCAGGTGGCAAAATAAGGTCATATTTTTGAATGGTTCCCATTGTTGCGCCACTGCTTGCATGTAGTAAATACGAATAATACATTACAGAGCATGTGCTTCGTGTGCAAAAGGTCACAGACAGTTCCAGCAAACTCAGAGAAAACCTCTTGATGTCACTCAATGTCAGGTCACAGTGATTTGCTATCAAATCAGATGCCAGTCATTCATCCTGCAACAGTTAATCCGTGATGTTTTCTCTTTTTGCAGCTAGCCGAGGGCTTATAAAATTGCAACCAAACCAGGAGTATTGCTTGACCTCAGAATGCATTGAAGCTGGTAAGTGAACAATTTTCTTTCTTGCTTTACATTAAAATACCAATGCAATTACTCATGCTTCTTCTAGCAAGCAAGCTTAGGAAGTTTAAATATACTATAAACAACACCAAGAGTCAGCAACTAAGCTTTTTATCTGAAATCTGGAATTATGCTACCTCCCTAAGAGTATAGTTTTGCTGGGTGAGTCCAAAGGTGAATCAAAGGCGCAAGCAGGAGAGAAAGACAGACTACTGTTCCATCGTTGCTTCCCTGCAACTGAGATTGCAATCCAAACTCCAGTTAGGCTGGCATAAACCCCAGCACAATTCCTCTGCTGAACTTCTGCCCCACTCTGGGGAGAGCGGGTGGTATTAGGTCTGTGTCCTCTATGAACTTGTAAAATTCCCCTTTAAAACCATCCAACCTGGTGGCCACCACCACATTCCATGGCAACACACTTCACAAATTATGTGCTGTATGAAGATTTTATCCATCGTAAGTCACCAATCAGTTTCAAATACAAGGAAAAGACTTACAGTACTCCCAGTTGATATTTTCTAAGCATGACAGAGCAAAAGAAAGTCATGAACTTAAGTGTTGATGTTAATAAAAGTGATTTGCTGCTACTTTAATGCAGTCTTTTAGTTCAGCCACTTGGAAAAGGGTTCCTCTAAAAAAGATAATAGAAACTGTATGTTACATTGTGACTGTATGAACAGTCTCTAAAGATATAATAAAAGTAGTATCTAAAAGCGTGGTTATATAGTCCAACGGTATTGCAATTTCTGGAAAAGCTCTGGAAGTAAATAGGGCTTCTATGTACCACAGGGTACAATGGGCAGAAGCCATGTGGGGGGGGGGGGGAGAGTAAACTGCAAGAGAGGAGGTAAAAAATTGGGAGTGGACAACACACTCCAAGAGTTTTGAGGCAAATGGAAGAAGTAAAATCAGCTAGTAGTTAATAGGTGAGGGGATATTTTATAATGGGGGAGCTAGTATTTGAACACAGCAGGGAAGGAAACAGTGGAGATGGATGGTTTTTTAGAGGAAATAACAGTGGGAAGATGGTACTTAGGAGTTAGGAGAGAATCAGAATGCCTCTTGTACAATCATATATATTCAGGTATATTATGAAACACTAAAAATCTTTTTGAACCATCTCCCCAGCCGCAGCTATCAAAAGCAAACTAAACACATCTGTGGATCCCTGCGATGATTTTTTCCGCTTTGCCTGCGAAGGATGGATCGAAAACAATCCAGTTCCTGAAGATTCTTCAAGTTATGGAATCTACCCTTGGCTGAGGCATAATGTCGATCTCAAGTTGAAAGGTAGGTGGCTGAAAATGTCTGGAAAGTGTGGCTGAACTCTCCAACCTGCTTCATATGCATTTTGTTGTGCTGAATGTTAAAAAGCAGCTTCACACTCTGTATTGCCATTGCTTAAATGGAATGATAGGAAAGAAATGAAACCCTATTGTTATATTGTGTCATAACCCACTTGGGAAATTTTGGATACTTAGAGCACAATCCTAACCATGTCTACTCAAAGGAACCCCCACTGTGTTCAATGGATCTTACTCCCAGGAAAGTGTCTTTAAGATTGCAGCCTTAACACATTCAATTTCTGCCTCCCAGCAGCCTCAAAAATTGTTGTGGGAGGAAGGGTCAGGATCTGACAGTTATGCTGGATCCTGGCCCTTTATGCTGTCCATCTTTAAATCAATGGTGTTAAGCAACACATTGTTATTTGGTGTTAAGCAAATGCTACCACTGCCAGCTCCATTGTGCTGCTGGGTTGCTAGGTTCTGAAAAGGGAATGGCTTGCTAAGGCCATATATTAAAAATTGTTGATTTAGGCTGCAATCCTAAAGACACTTTCCTGGGAGTAAGGCCCATTGAACATAATGGGGCTTACTTCTGAGCAGACATGGTTAGGATTGTGCTCTTAGGCTATATTCACATTGGGGAAGTCCCAATTCAATACTCAGTCTCTTAGCTTCTGCTACACTACACCAGTTTGCAGAATCCAGTGTTTCAGAAAATGGTGCTTTGATGAAGCATTTGTATTTATTTTTTGGCTCAATGTATGTAGCTCTTGTTTCAATGTTCTGAGAAAGTTATGCATTTCTAACTGTGGTCAGGGTGTACTTAAATCCCTAAACTGTTCCCAGATAATCTGTTGTGCGTGCATGTTCATGAATGTTCATTGACCTGTTTGCTTCAATGGTGGATAACAACTGAGAGTTTTGTGCTTCCTCAGCAGTCTGGTTAAACAGAGGCGCTTAGGTGTGTGGTTCATCTTAAATTATCCATTGCCAGGAGAACTGTTTTGGGGAATGTTTATCTGTCTGGAGAAAAACATAGCCTGTGGTGGAAATGTGTAGGAGGGAGATAGTTTAATCTGAATGTTTTTTCTTTGCGTTGGATACTTTGTTTGGATAACTGAAAAATGGCCTCAGCAGGGTGTCATACAGACCCACACAGTCAACCATTCTTCTAATTTTGGAACACCAATAACAAGCTTCTATAAGGAGCATGAAATCTAACCACCATAAACAAGACTGGGCAGTTACTAATGCCACTTGTATAGTAGAAAACTCTTAGCCTCACATATTGCGAATGCACCACCAGCAATTTCAAGTGTCTTCCACTTTAAAGTCCGATCATACCATTAGATCAAGGGCTTTAAACTGGTGTGACTGAGGACCAAATCAGATGTTTGATGGGGCAATCATCAACAAGCCTAGCCCCATCTTGTATATTATGCATGCATTTGTGTGTCTGCCCTGTCCCACTGGATCCTATTTTCATGTAATGGAGCAGATAGGAAAGGGACAGAACATTGAAATTTCTCTCCAATGATCAAGTGTTTCATTGGAAGAGTAGAGCTTCCTTATTTTATACACAAAGGATAATGTATAAATAAAATATATGTGCCTGCCCCATCACAGCTAGTTTGGCCCTGAAATGTGGAGCTGTAATACAACCTTTTTCTTAACCTAATTACAGAATTTCAGTATTCCACTGAGACCCTCTTATGTAAATCTGTCCATCTCAGTGTATTACATTGCTCTATAAACGGTTGTATGTATGAAGATTTAGGCTACAAACAGGTTATAAACAGTTTTCTGTATGATTATTTAGGTTACAATCATAAGAATATGTGGCAGGGGACGGGGATCAGCAGGGAGCTGTGTTCCCAGTTGTACTGTCCCTGTGCAGAAGCAAGATCTCTGAATCAAACCCAAAATTTTGAACTTTAATCCTCTAGACATCAGAGGCTATACTGTCCAACTTTCCAGCACTAATGCAGTTGCAGTGTAGCCCAAAGTGAAGGAACAAATCCCTTATCTTGAGAAGGCCTCTCTGGTGCAGGATTCTGCACATGACCTATTGGCATGACTGATTTGGTGCTGAAACGTTTTATAGGACTGGGTCCTGAATTCATTCCCAGCATACCAGCTGAAGATAAAGGTCAGGTGGTGTGTGAACTGGCCCTAAAAGTGAATTGGAAAGGACAACCAAGTTAATGCAATTCAGGAGAGTCTTGGCAAGCTGCCACACCTCAGTCTCTTCCCCAAAACTACAGCTGGTTAGCAGCTGCCTAAATGGTTGGCATGCCTAGATGGTTTTGATCTGATGTACGCAGGCCCCAAAACCACTTGAGAAGGAGATCCTCTAAGATGATTTAATATAATAAATGTATTGAGTCTTATGGAAACAGAAAGGGAACAGAACATACAGGCCAGGTGAATAGTTCCAGTTCAGTGAACATATAGCTTAACAAATGGTCGAGAAGGCAACTCCACCATAATAAAAAGGATAAAACCAGAAGCCTGAGATCTTGGTAAGAGTTGCTTTTTTTAGTAAGATGGTAAGATGTTGATTTTTTAAAGTCTCATAAAGTTAAGTATTATTTTTAAAAAATGGGTGCAAGTGTGACAATGTTTGTGAACCACTGGATTAGAATAATAAAATTGTTCTGTTACAGTGCATAAATATTTTTAGTCTAAAGTGTCCATGAGATGACTGTTGGGCTAAATAAATAACATGATGTGGAGTTCTTTGTGAATTACAGTTACCCTCTACTTTTTTTCTAACTTCAGACCTAGAAAAGATTTGGTTCACTGGTAAAAGATATTGGTGAATGTTTTAGTAATGCTCCAGTTGAAGTAAAAATATAGAAATTTACCGCAACATTTTGAGAACAGTTACAAGATTTCCACATTCTGCTAAAAGCAGATTCCGAATGAAGAAAAGGACATTGTGTTAGGATTGGTTGCAATGTGTATGCAGTCTGTTTATCTGAAATGTGTTTTTGGAATCAGTTGGTGGGAAAGAGGTGTCTGATGATGGCCGCAGTGGGAGCAGGCAACACCCATGGAATGCTAAATGGACATGTCGGTTGAACCTTTTGGGTATTTAAAGACAAAGGTCAAGAAAACATTTTGGCTCTTTGTTTATTTGAATTATGTAACAAAGAAAACCAAAACTCCCCCTTCCCAGGCCTTGTAAGCACTATTCTGAAAGCTGGGATCCAAATGTCAGAATGTACTCTATATGGAAAGGTAGTATCCAAAGTTGTGCAGTTCACATTTTAAAAGGTTAATTATAATGTTATATTGTTGCCTGCTTCCCACTTCCTGGACCATTGAGACAGTCCAGGAGCAGAATGACCTTGGTTTCTTTTCCTTCAGAATAGACTTTTGTAAATACATGCTTGAGAGCCCAATCCCTATCTATTCAGAAGTAAATCCCATTATAGTCAATGAAGCTTACTCCCACGAAAGTGTGTTTAGGATTATATAGAACATAGAGTTGGAAGGGACCCAGTGGATCATCTAGTCCAACCCCCTGCCTGTAACAGGAAATCCTCGTCTTGGGGGGACCCGGGTCTTGAACCCTGG
This sequence comes from Cryptoblepharus egeriae, assembly GCA_030015325.1. Taxonomy (NCBI): domain Eukaryota; kingdom Metazoa; phylum Chordata; class Lepidosauria; order Squamata; family Scincidae; genus Cryptoblepharus; species Cryptoblepharus egeriae. Next base: position 37,962,603 of record JAREYC010000005.1, read on the forward strand.
CCTCCTGGTTAACAGGCATAGTGTCTTAACCACTTGCACCACCAGAAGACTGGATTGCAGTCCAACATATTACCAGACCCATGTGTTGCCACCAGCCACACATACAATGCAACCCTAAGTATGTCTACTCAGAAGTAAGCCTCAATAGTACTTAGAAAAAAATGTTGTTTAGATTCCAGCCATAATGTCACTCCTGTGCTCCAGCCCTGCAGTCCTTCTCCAACTGATGCTGTAAGTAAACAGCAGAAGTAAACAGAAAAATGATTGTATATGTGCGTTTATTATTTTATTTACGGTATATATACCTCTCCTTTCCCATGCTAAATCAAATACCCAAGGTGGCTTACAAAGCTTTAATTCCTCCTCCTGCTGTCCTCACAACAATCCTGTGAGGTAGGTGAGGCTGACTGTGTGTGTGTGGCCCAATGTCACCCAGGAAGCTTCATGGCCAAGGAGGAATTTGAACCTGGATCTTCAAGGTCTCAGTTCCACTCCCTAACCATCTTATTTTTGGCATGTACCTGGCTACAGGTATCAGGAAGAGAGAGGGAAGGTGCAAAGGTGCACATCTGATGATGTGGTCAGGCTGAAAAGGAAAAGGATGTAGATCTTAAAATATCATTCTGCTTGGGCCTTTAATGCAGAGAGAGAGAGAGAGAGAGAGAGAGAGAGAGAGAGAGAGAGAGAGAGAGAGAGGACGATTTTTCATATGAAGAGAGTACCAGATAAAAGATCATTACAGTTATTATAGTCATTATAGTATTGATAATTTCCTTCTTATCAGTGTATGTTAGCAGTAGCCAAATCTGCTTAATGTAAGAACCATGTAAGGTAAGCTGTTTGAGAACTGGAATAGTTTAGAAATGTTTAAATTCTTAAATATATTTATTCCAGTTCTCGAACATCTGAAGATTATCTTATTTAAAGATAAACTTACTTCCTTTGAACATTAAACTTATGCTGTAAGCTAGTGAACTCTCAGTTTATACTGGGTAAATAATTAAAAGCTTGAAACTTAAAAAAATTACTTTTTATATTAATTATGACGCTCAGCCAACGTATTTTCATGAACCACATGTTATATGTCAAACAGCAGCATGTAGTTCATATGCCACGGTTTGGTACATCTTGCTAACTTTGCTATCTGAAATTCTAGAGGATTTGGGTTGCAGATATTCCTCCACTATTTAGTGAAAGTGGTACTTTTTATGAACCTTAAAAATAATCTTGCACAACTATACAGCGTCTTATTTGTCTTATTAAGTAGTCATTAATTTCTTAATTTCTCCTCTTTGCTAACTTGTGGAACAAAGACTATGGAACTGTTTTCCATTTGACTGCTCAGGAAGCCATAAATTTCTGTTCACATTCTTAAATCTCAGTATTAGATTGTTTAGAATGGCAGTAATACTTCGCAAATGTGTACTTTAAGGCCTGTTCAGCTAATTTATGACAGTGGAACATTTAATCCCCATACTGGTTCTTGGCTTCATCACTGTATAGTGTTTCTTGTCAGAGAAGCTGACTGCAAACATCACAGTGATTCTGCTACTGTTTTTAAAGGAACATGCTTCTAGGTTAAAAAACGAAGATTAACAGTTTTATTACAGCGAACAATATACTGTGGATGCTCAGAAATTTGTCAGTAAATCAAGTGTAAGTCATCCCCTGCCTTATCTGAGACACTAACTTGTAAGTAAGAGCACAATCTTGAGGAAGTCTACTCAGAAGTAACTCCTATTTTGTTCAAAGTGGCTTACTCTCAGGAAAGTGTGGATAGGATTGCAGCCTAAGTGTGTATAATATTGCTGACAGATGCTGCAGAAATGAGCTGACGGTAGCTGTCCAAACAAAAACCCCTATGTAAAGCATGGAATTCATTAAATGGTTTAATTTTCCACATTTTATTTTTATTTTATTTTTCTAAACCTTGTTGGACTGGATGGTGGAGCAGTCCAGGAACTGTGTAGGCTTTTAAAGTTAGACAGATGAGCTGTCTGTAATGGCTATGTAGGAAACCAGGGATGAGTAAAGGAGATCATTATGGTTCCTGAGATGGGTTTTTATGGCAGCACATCAGATGAACCACAAGACTGCCACAGAGTCCTGTTGGTCAGGAGAGGAGCACCACCTTGTTGCTTGGAGAGTTCATGCTTCTGGATCAGACAGTTTTATATAGCTCTGTGGTTGCACGTATTACAAAATATTTATGGAGGATTTATACTGGCCTTGTGGATGCTGGCCTTGTGTTCCAGCTCCTGTTTTCATCAACATGATTCATTGGGATCCTTGAGCCCAAAAAGGTATAAACTTTGTACAAAATATCATGCAAAGGAACACCTGTGTTTGCACCATGATTGGGCCTGCTCTGCATAATTTCTCTAGTTCTAATTACTGTTGGAGAAAATAAAACAATTGGTTAAGCATAACAAGAAGAGAATGTGAATAAGGGAGAATGTGAATAGCACATCACTCAAGCCATGATGCTTTGCAAACATAAGCTTTCAAGTTCAATTGCTGGGACTCCAGTTAAGAGTTTTTAGGTAACCAGACTGGGAAGGACTTTTGCCTGAGACCATGCAGAGTTCCTGTTAGACTGAGCAGCAGGAGTGATGCAATTGATGCATTGTGCACCGGTTGATGCGTCACATGGAGTTTGACCCTCTCAGTGTGTCACCCCTGCCAAGGTTGTGCCGTACCACACAGAGTGCTCCTTTGAGGGAGGAGCGAACAGCTCCTCCCTCAGAGCTCTGATGTCACTGCGCATGCACATGCACCATCCAGGGGGGCTGATGCCCTATCCTGGAGGGACGATGCACTTCCCAGGGTCATGCTCAGCATGAAGCAGCCTTTATGTGGAATTTATTTATTATTTTATTTTATTTACACATTCAATGCTTTTCAGGACAGAATTTGAAAATTCTTCAAAAGATTTTATGACAATAATACTCTAACTACATTCACTTACCTCGAAGCGTTCACTTGGATTATTGCTATTCACACAGTTTAATTCTTGTGCAACTGTTTATTGTCTCCTGGAACATCCTACCAATTTCTGCTGATTTATGATTAAATGTTCATGGAATCGCCATGGACATGCATATTAATTAAATCCTCATTAACTGCACATTAGTGCATTTTGATTGATGATTGCCATAAGTGCCAGATGTATTAATTATAGTGACCCAATTATTTCAAAATATCAAAAGATTATTGAAAGTATACTCTCCACTCCTAAGAGGGGCAGGGTAGCTGTTGTTCATTTTATGGAAAATTAAGTGCAGATGACTTTCTTTAGTATTTGTGGTCTGTATGGAGCATTGCAGCATATTTGGAATTTTTAAAAAAGCAGGCCTCTTTTATGAGGCTGTATAATATATCAGGATTGGCCCATGATCTCCCAACAGATGAAGAGGTAAACTGAATGCCATTTCCTTTACCCAGAAGTCAGCCACCTAGACTCCTACTCTAGCTTCTTCAATGTGAATGTCTCTAGAATGTCTCTACTACTTTCCTCTAGTCCATACTTTCAAAGTGTCCTTCTTCCATCAAGTGGATGCTAACTGACCAGCAAAAAGGTTTGTTTGAAGGGCAAGCTGTTACTTTGTTGTTCTGAAGGCTAGCCTTTACTGGGGCTAATGCCTGTAAGCACCATTGCCTGTAATGAGACTTAAATCTGAGTAGACACTCATAGGATTGGGCCCTACATTGGCCTGCTTGTCATATTACATCAAGGCTAGCCTCGAACATTTTCCAAGAGCAAGGTATTGAAGAAAGCTGTTGTTATTCAGAAGTCTCTCATTTTGGTTTTAAATCCTAAAAATAACAATGAATTATGCTTAAGATTTATCTGTTTAAGATTTCTATCCCTGTGCCCAGTGGTGCATGCTGGTGCTCACTGTCCGCAGGTGCCTTCTTCCCACTGCGTAGTGGTTGCTGGTGCCCACTGGTGCATGTCTTTGTCCACTGCTGCCTGCCACTGCCCCCAGGTACACTGTCCATGGTGCCCACTGGTGCCTGTTGCTCAGTGCCAGTGCACAGTGGGCACAGAAGTGCCCATCTGTGCCCAGCCATGGCAAGGGCCCACAGATATTCTTGAAATTTTACTCCTGCAACAATGGGTAAATTCTCCTAGTGTTAGAATAAAAGTTCTCTATCTAATTTTAGAGGTTGGTGGTTTTATTTTTATTTCCAGCCAGGGCAGTATATACTTAGCATTTTGTCTGTTCTGAAATACTCCAGATGTCAGTCTTCAGTGTTTTCTATGCCTGTTCTTGGCACTTCCAGGAAAGTAGAAACTCAATATAAGAACTATCATCCTTCCTGGAACGCACTCATATAAAGTTGTGACACTATAATTAAGGTTTCTGTGTTTGTCAAGTCAGATATCCGGAGATAAAAACCACAACTATGGCTTTGAGAGTTTTTGAAAACGAAGTTTGTCACTTTGACTAGCCACTGCTGAACACAATACGAACAGTATAAGTGCAATTGAATTGTCCTTAAGGGCATAACTCTAGAAAATGGTAGATGTGTGATGGTGACATCTGAAAGTTCTCCATGCTACAATACACTTTAAAAACTTAACCTAAGGTAAAACTAGAAGTGAGTGCCAAAGCTATTTTAAGAGATGTGATTACAACTAGAAGCACCTTTAGAGGAAAGGAGTAATTAAACTCTAATTTTGATTGATACTACAGTTAAGTATGTCTATTCATTTCCCACATGCCTTTTTTGTTGCTAAAAATTTCTTCTGAATCGGGTCCCTCCACCCCTCAAATTTTGCTGCAAGCTTCAGGATGGGGGGGGGGGTACCTAAGAAAAAGGCTTGATTTTCTCTTCTTATGTACCACAGTCCTGATCCAGCCCCAGCACTCCCTTTTGGCAACCCCTATTCAGTACTGGCAACCCATGGTGGTTCTTTTCTGGAAAGAAGGGATGCTTCATCCATTTTATTTTCACATTGTTATCCAGACTAGCAGTATGTCTGAGAGTTGGGATTAAAATAAAATAAATAAAATGGTGACTTAAAGTACTGTATTCTTTAAGATCATACTAGAATCTTCAGAAGGCTTTTTGCATTCTTTGGAGTGCCATACAGGGTTTTGCCTTCCTGTGGAAAGGGTCCAACAGGCAGGTGTTATGATGTGGTGAGCAGAGTTGGCAGCGGCAGGAGCATGGGATCTGCAGCTTTTTGCCCCTTCCTTCACTCCAGGCCTGCCACTGATACATTCTGAAAACACACTGAACAAACAATTGGTAACTGTTTCTATTGCTGTTAGTAGAAAAGTGTTGATCTCTTTGGATGTCACTATGATGATAAATGGTCTCATTTAGTGCATCTAAGAAGAGGAGAAACCCAATGAGATAATTTAATAGTAAATGCTAATGTTTTGTCATTTACTAGCATGCATTTTACGGTCACTATAGATTTTAAAAAATCTATTTTTATAACAGTGCTTTTTTTTAAAAAAAGGAAAGAAATATTAATAAAGACTGGAGGTGAGGCAGATTGATTGTAGACTATCATATTCTTTTGTCTGTATATCTTAAGGAAGTATGATCATTAAATACATTTACTCTAGCAGCATATAAGGTATGAAAGCTATTGACCTAAACAACTTCACTTACGAGTAAATACTGGGGTCGTACCAAACAGTCTATAATTCAATATTCTGTTCCAAAATACCGCAGTTTATTTAACTCAGCTGAAATATGATTAAAACAAACATTTATCATGCTGAAATTTTGCCTTGTTTCAGATCTATTCATCAGGCTTTTGTTCTCTTGGCTGCTGCAACTTTTTCCATTCACTGTTCTCAAGCCTGCTTTGAGACACTGCTGTTCTGTTGGGTGTGGCAACCCCCTTGATTTTGTTCACAGCATCATAATTATGCAGTGGTCTAATTCAACCCAAATAAGCTGCATTCAGGCTTAATCAGATGTGTGTCCCAGTGACCCCTAATTTTGCCCTCTCTGTTCCCATTTCCTTTGCACGCAGTACAAGAAAACATGAAGAGGATTTGCAGTTTGTGACCAACTGCACTTTCCCATTTCATCCCAGATCAGGAAACTGTGGTTTGTAACAGGACCAGCTGGGATCAGCATGTACACTTGAGGCTAGGTACAATGCATTCTCATACTAACAAACCATGATGTATTGTTATGATTGAATGCGGCCTATTTGATGTAATGACATCATACATGGTCAGAAATAAAATCACATTGGGTTGCTAAAGCCAATAGGATTAAATAGCACTGCACAAACCAAGAATTTGAGATGGAGAAGAAAGTGGCCCAAGAGGAACATCACTGTAAATGCATTTGTAAAATATGCCACCCAAAATAAGACTTTTTTTACACAAAAAGAGACAAGCTACATCCTAAAGACATTTCCCTGGGAGTAAGACCCACTGAACACAATGGAGCTTACTTTTGAGTAGACATGATTAGGTTGTGTTCTTAAAATGAATCCAATAGTTTCTTGTTCACCCCCAGACACAAGAAACAACAACAATTTTTTTCCTCTTGATAAGGATTTGTTAAGGGCAAAGTTGTTTTCAGCTCAGAATTATGGTAAGTGAAATCTATTTTCATTAGAATTACATTTTATTAGAATTTTTTTAAAATTTGTGCAGGATAATAGATTTAACTACACAACAGGTTTTTCTCTCCATGTGATTTAAAATGAGACAGTAAATAGGAAATAAATTCAGATAAAAACCAGAATGAAACTGTGCCTGTCTGTAGGCTGGAAAACAGCAGAAGCTAGAAATAGCAATTAAAATTAAAGGTAACACTTAACCACAAGTATATAGTTAGACAGTTTTAAAATAGTTTTCTTTTTTATAAGAAGCTGCAGGAGTTCATAGTTTTCAGTGTAGGTTATATTTCAGTTTTACAGAAGATGATTGGTGTTTACTATTTCGATAGGAAGTGGAGGAAGTTTTATCCATTGCAGAGTTGATCCTAAGTGTACTAAGAGGCTGACTACACATGACTTGCGAGCACTTGTTACTGAACCTTGTCCTTTTATTTCATTTTATTTAACAGCTGCCTTGGGTGTTGACAGTTTGGAATGAAGAGGAGGGATGCTCAACTTATTTCTCATCACTACTTCTCTATTCCAAATTTCATGAGAAAAAATAATTTGAAACAAAGAAACTATAGGTATAGAAAGGGTAAAGCATCACACGCACAAGCACACACATAACTACTTCATTCCAACTTCAGAATTACAGGTGGCTGAAATAATTTGCATTGCTGATAAGAATAATAAGGGATTTTGTTTTGCTACACACATTACTACTATTACTACCCATGAATAGACAGTATTTGTAATCAGGAGTACTGGAAAAACTGTAGCTAAGTGAACTAGAAAACCAAATTTTGGTTTTCATTTCATCTTTTTTAGAAAATGACTAGTAAAAAGCGTACCCGCGTTGCGGGAGTAACTTCCCCATACAACATCCCCCCATGGCGCATCAACAACCCATGTGCAACCTACCCCCATGCACAACATTCCCCCGTGCGCAACATTCCCCCGTGCACAACATTCCGCCTGTGCGCATCATCCCCCATGTGCAACTTCTCCCCACGTGCAACTTCTCCCCGTGCGCAACTTTTCCCCGTGCGCAACATTTCCCTGTGCGCAACTTCCCTCCGTGTGCAACTTCCCTTTGTGTGCAACTTCCCTCCGTGCGCAACTTCCCCCTGTGCAACTTTCACCCATGCGCAACTTTCCCCCATGCGCTTCATCCCCCCATGCGCTTCATCCCCCCATGTGCATCATCTCCCATGCGCAACTTCCCTCCTTGCGCAACTTTCCCCCATGCGCAACTTTCGCAACTTTCCCCATGCGCAACTTTCCCCTCATGCGCAACTTTCCCCTCATGCGCAACTTTCCCCTCATGCGCAACTTTCCCCCATGCGCAACTTTCCCCTCATGCGCAACTTTCCCCTGTGCGCAACTTCCCCTGTGCGCATCATCCACCATGCGCAACTTCCCCCCATGCGCAACTTCCCCCCATGCGCAACTTCCCCCATGCGCAACTCCCCTCATGCTCCTTTCTCCATGTGCAACTTTCTCCCATGCGCAGCTTCCCCTCACGCGCAACTTTCCCCCATGCGCAACTTTCCCCCATGCACAACTTTCCCCCATGCGCAACTTCCCCCCATGCGCAACTTCTCCCCATGCGCAACTTCCCCTCATGCGCAACTTCTCCCCATGTGCAACTTCCCCTCATGCGCAACTTCTCCCCATGTGCAGCATCCTCACCAGTGCAACCTCTTCCTCCGAACAACATTCCCAGTGCACCAGGCACTGTTCACCAAACTGGCTGGATGTTGTTCAGTCTCCCATGTTAAGTATGGGACAGAAACAGGTTGCCCCCTTTTCAGCCCCTGAAGGGTTAAATGTCTCCAGATGGTTCTTGGTGGGTGTTCAGGTGACAGAAGGAACTCCCAGAATTCCATGCTTCAGGCCCAGCAGTTGGGGCGGAATGTTGATGAGTCAGCAATTCTCAATGCAAAGTATAGGGAGGAAAAGGCCCCTTTTCACCCCCTTCCGGTTGGAATTTCTGAAAACTGGTTCTTAGTGCACCCCTCCGTCACGGAAGGAACACCCACCCCAAATTTCACACTTCTAGGCCCAGCAGTTTTGGCAGGGCGGTGATGAGTCAGTCAGTCAGTCAGTCAGTCAGTGAGTGAGTCAGTGACTTTTCTCTTTTATATATATAGATTATGAACTCAGTTGTACCTTTTAAACATGTTGCAGATTTCTCTTTTAAGGGTGGTCACAGAGAGGTTAAAAAAGTAGATGGCCAGATATTGTTATCAATTACATTTATAGCCTGGCCTTTTGCCATTGAGCTCACAACATTCCCCTTCCATTCTCAGAAAAATCTTATAAAGTAGATATAGATATTTGCTGGTTGCCCAGCAAAATACAGACATTGGAATCTGGACCTTGTTGCTCTAATTCTCTATTCTCATTTTCCCACAAAGAATCTCAAACTGACCTACAACCTCTGTGATTTTAGGGCTCATTATGTGCTTTAGATTTCTGTAACATCAATACTTCAATCCTATACACACTTTCCGGGGAGAAAGTCCCACAGAACACAATGGGACTTCCTTCTGAGTAGACACTCATAGGATTTTCCTTAGTTTGTATTGAATCATATCTGCTTAGATTTTGTACTTTGAATTGAAAGTTGCTTAACTGTGATTCTGTCATGCCCCTGACATGAGTCAGAGCATGATTTGACATGCTGAATGAGGCCAAAATAAAGACAACAGCGATGTAAGCCTCTTTGCCTTTTTTAAGCCTCCTGGGCAGAAGCCATTGAGTTATAGACACTAAAGCAACTGACAGACTTTGGAAGGCTTACAAGAGTGTATGAACACCTTGAGCTTGCTCTGGAGTGCACAGATGACACTTGCTTAATGAGGCAAGTTATGGCATTCCACTACCTTGCAGCAGAGCGAACAACTGGCTTTAGCACCTGCTGTTTCCATTTTATATTTTGAGTGAGATGTAAATCTGTTTCTGAGACAATCCGACTACTCCACCAGAGTGTATCTTGGTGATAATTAGGCCAAGAGAATTCCCTGTAGGACTATGAAATGGTTGAACATGAAGGTGGTGATGAAAGACATCTAGCATTATAGTTAAGATTGTCATAATTCTCTTCCACAAAATAAGGACAAGACCCTCTGTCACACTTTCCAGTATGTGAACCACCCCCCCCCCCCATTGGCACTGTCCCTGGTTTTTGGGAGGTCATATAACAACCCTAATTATAGTTGACATTTAAGGTTTTGTTTACAATGCATCTTTCCTTTGAATTAGATGTTTCTCTCTTTTTAAAATCCTTTTGTCTTCTTGGTTTGTTTCTATAATGGAATCTATAATCTGGAGGATGGTGGTGCATATATTATTGAGTGTTTTTCCCCAAGATTTTGTAGGTATATACAGTAGGTTTAACCTATGGTTAAAGTGAGGTTAACTGTCAAACATTGGCATCCGGTTGTGGAGATCCTGGGGCAGAGTCTTGCACTGGACACCCACATACTGGCATCTCCACCTACTTCCTGATGGTAATTAGCTGTTGCTATTAATGCCTCTAGGTCCTGGACTTGAGGGTTCAGCTGTTGGTTTTATTAAGTGGGGTCTGATGGACCCGGAACCTCACCCATTGCCTGACCTTGCTAAATTCTGATGTCACTCGTCTGAACAGTTTTGGAAAAACAACAAAAATCTGTACTTGTGGTAATAGTGGTCCTCCAAAGAAGGCTGGTAAACCACATCCCCAACATATGTATTTGGAACCCCTGTCCCTGTTCTCCCCATGGAGAACGTTCAGAGATGAACTCTTCAGATAAATGCTATTCATAAGGAAAGCAGGGCAGAGGACAGTGCTACAAACACAAGGATGTGGCTCTTAGTTCTTGTTAATTCTAAAACAGTGGTTACAGATATTATAATTTATAAGTTCTTGACTGCCACAATCACAAATTAAACTTGTTTTGTATAAGAAGAGCACAAAAAGGAAGCACATGTGCAGGACAAAACCAAAACATCTAGTGGCTAACAAAAATAGGTCTCTTGCAACATAGGGTGCAATCCTAACTATCTACTCAGAAGTAAGTCCCATTATGTTCAATGGGGCTTACTTCCAGGAAAGTGTGTTCAGGATTGCAGCCTAAGCCTCTCTTTTCCTTCATCTAAGAGTTATTTGGGTGGTTGGTGGGTTCTGCTGACTGCTGCCACCATCAAGGTAAGGAAAGCCAGCTAGAGAAATGTTGGAAGCCAAGGAAATCAGCACAGAAATTTCCATATGCATGGGAGGGCTTCAGGATGCAGATTGTCTTGTGTGCTCCTAGAGGCACCTGTTAGGCTACTGTGAGATTCAGAAAGTTGGACTAGATGGGCCTTTGGCTTGATCCAGTGGAGCTCTTCATATGTTCCTATGTTTATGCCAACAAACTCAGAAGATATTTAGAAAAATATTTTAGATATTTAGTAAAATAGGAGAATACAGGAGGCGTTTCATGCTCATGCAACCCAAGGTAATCTGTTCTAGAGTCAGGAGGTCATCTGAAGAATGTTTTACTGATCTCTCCTTTCTACACTTACACGCAAACATATGCATATAAAGTAGCATATAGGAAGTACACAGGGTATAAGCTAAATTAAAAGGTAGGTAAATTAAATAGGAGCTCTGGAGAGAGCAGACGCAGGTACAAAGAACAACCTGAATCCAAGTAGCAAGAGCCAGTGATAACACTCCAGGCCTCCAGGACTGCATATGAGAGTTCCAAAGAAGGAAAAAACAACGCTGTGTTCTGCAAACACAGATTTAGCTTTGCCAGCCTTGCCTTTCCGCGGAGAGGCCATCAATTATGGTTAATTACAGAAAATCTGATATGCTTCCGCTGGAAATAATAGTATTTTGTGGTTTTGGCCTAGAATGAAAAAAGTTGTATTTAAATGTTCTTTCAGTATCTATGCAAAAATGCACATTTGTTTGTTTTTCTTCCAAAAATGATGGATTTCCCCTTTGTCTTGTTTTATTGGTGTTGTCCACATTCTTAGAGTGTTTTCCTAGTGCGATTTAAATCTCTTCTGAGGAACTTTCTTGCTATTTATCTGACTGTTTTTAACTCAGGAGAGAAGTATTTGTAATGATAATGAATATTCTGTCCAATTAGGCTTTATTACTGCATGCAGACACATTCCAGCAATAACTGTTTGTGGGAAACCTCCATTAATCTTAGGGAATGTCCTTCAAAGTTTGGTCTTTCAGGGTATCAAGGTCCACTGCTTGATGGACTGCAATTTACTTATTACTGAAGGTTTCACTCTGCTCAGTGTGTGTGTGTTAATCTGACCATGACAATTTAGAGAGAGGGGGTGTCTCATAATGAATTTCAAGCCTAGCCCAGCTTATATATATAAGCCCAGCCCAGTATATATATATATATACTGTTGATTGACTGTTTGACTGATTGTTCCAGCACAAGTTAAAATTGTGCTGTGTAAGGTGTCCTACACTGCAGAGGAGCCAAAGCCTAATCTAAAATCTCCTCTAGTCTAGAATGAATTATTGTTGTTTCCAGACACAAAATGTGATTGTGTGGAGTCCTATCAGAATAAGAGTTTCAGATCCATTATTGTTTGCAGAATAACAAAGAATTTGCACTACCTTTCCTGAGCCTTAGAGTCAGTGAGGATGAAGATTCATATTGCAATTTTAACCCCTGGCTTAATGCTCTGTAGAAATTGGATCCATTTGGAAAGTAGCAGCATCTAGTTTTGTGCTGTTCTGTTGCATGATATCAATAAGCATCCTGAACAGCTGAGATAAATGTTCTCTCCTCCTTTCATTCTATAGCTCTCCTTGAGAAACCTCTTAGCAAAAGGCGGGACAGTGAAGCAGTTCAGAAGGCCAAGATACTGTATTCGTCATGTATGAACGAGTGTAAGTAATTCACTTTTTTGCAGGGTTGTGGGCTGCACTCTGGATGGACAACAACTGCATCCTGATGGCCACTGTTTCAATGGCCACTATTGTACTGTGTTTCCGTGAGAATTCATATGACACCTTGCTTTTCTTCCAGATAAGATTGAGAAGGCTGATGCAAAGCCACTCTTAAGCATGTTGAAACATTCTCCTTTCCGCTGGCCTGTGCTAGAATCAAACATCGGCCCTGAAGGACTGTGGTCAGAGAGGAAGTTCAGCATGCTCCAGACCATGGCTACTCTTCGTGGCCAGTATAGCAGTTCTGTTTTCCTTCGAATGTATGTGGCTTCTGATGACTACAACTCAAACCAACACATCATTAAGGTATGGTTAAGGCAGCCATGCAGGAGGATGAAAGTTTTCACTAGCTGTTTTGTAATTAGCACATTTAACTAGCACATTTGTAACTAGCACATTTAATAAATCATCATCTTAAGTCCTTTTCTATGGTAGGCATGGATGAGGAATTTTGTTGCATACTTGCATAGGGCCAGGATGATCCTTAGGTGTATCATATAGTCCGTCATGCACCAATTTGGAGAGTACATGTACCTCCCCAACTCTTATGAAACTGTACCTCCTGTGAGATCAACAGAGAGGGCCTTGTATATCCAGCCTTTGGCAGAGGTGTGATTGGAAGGGCCTTCTCTGCCGTGGCACCATGTCTTGGAACTCCTTGCTCCTGACCTTATCTCTTTCACTGTTCTAAAAAGCAATTCAAAACATTTTTATTCGGTTTAGCCTTTAGAACCCAAATTTATATTGAAATTTATAATGCCATCTCTTCATCATGATGTTTCAATTTCCCCCAGGATGCTGCATGCCATCTAATGTGGTAGAGTTTTTCTTTTTTTGTTTTAAATACAAATTTAATTAATTTGTGATTTTTATTATATTTTATTCTATTTTGTTGTGAGTCTCCTCACGTGCTTCTCTGACAGGAGGAAAAGCAGGATATTTCAAGTAAAAATAAAACTAAATAAAATATTTAAAATATTCATTAAAAATAAAATGAATACATTTTGAGAACTTACCCTACAATCCAGAGTAACTACGGGAGCACATAAGAGACCTTATGTGTACCCGTTGTTACTGCATGACCAAGTGAAAACCTATGGGAAATTCATATTGCAATCGAGAGCAAATTGTTCTTACACCAGAGCAAGGACTCCCCATAGTTACTCTGGATTGCACCCAAAGTTTTTTGTAGATTTCATAAACTCCTTTATATCTAATGACTCTTCAGTGGCTTTTCAAGAAAGCAAAACCCAGTATTCAGTTTAACCCAATTTGCTGCCTGAAAATGTTGATTTAAAGAAATTGCAATATATCAATTTTAAAAATTATGTATATTTTCTGGTTTTTAAAAATTTTTTCAGCTCTGTATTTGGGAACACAGTACATATGGCACACTTAGTACAATGTAGGTGTGATATTAATAATACATTATTTATGCATTTTTAATAGTTAGACCAAGCGTCGCTATCTCTATCGGCACGAGAAGACTATCTGGAGAACACCACAGAAGCTAAAAATGTGAGTGCGATTAACTTTGATACTGTTTCTAAATGGAAACCTATTTGTGTAGGTGGAACATTTTTACTTGATGTCCCCTTATTGACCACTATTTTTATACCATTGTTAACTTTGTGTAAAAGTTGATATTTCAACCGCTTCATCTACCTTCATATAGCTTCTTTTTCACTCTCTGCCTTCTGTCCCATCCTAACTGCTCATGTTTTATTTGGACCACTAATGTCATCCCACTCTTGTCCTTTACGTTCTGACCCAAGTGGTTTTTAATCCATGTGCCATGGCACATTGTTTGCCACAAATGATTCGCAGGTGTGCTGTGGGAATTTGGCAGAGGGACATTTATTCATAGGGCTGTTGTGGGATATGAGTCCAATAGTGAGGTGTATCTTCTCAATTGTTAAAAATAACAACAAATACTGGTGTGCTTTGACAATTTTAGTACTGTACCTTATCCATGTGCTATGAGATGAAGAAGGTTGAAAACTGCATCTATCTGAAAAGGGACTATGTAATATCTATACAAAGGTCACCTAGCACAATGTCATAAATGATCTGTAGTAGAAGTAGAATACTGTAACCCAGGTTCTCATATCCATGTCTAGCACTATCCACAGGACCATGCTGACACATGTTGTTACAATATGCCCACCAAGCTGGTGAATACAGCAGCTTTCCATGCCCACTTGGCATGAATTGTATTTCAGGGAGTGGCTAGTTATTATTTTGGAAAACTACATAAAGGGAATGAAGGACACTGTCCTCTTTTTATGTCTCAAAAATTCAAGTAACATTATCTTGCACTGAAAATTGAATTTTTGGATGTATTTCTAGTAAGGAAGAAAAAATCAAGTTGTGTTCTTCAAATGACTTCATACCTTCTCAGGTCATTTCGGTGCTGGCCCAGTCACCAACTGTCAGCAATGTAAATGACTTCAAAAAGATGAGACTTGTGCATTTTGGACAACACTTGGTATTTGGATAACACTTGGTTATAAGTTATAAGTGAAACAGGGATTCTAAATTTATGTTAGTGCCAGGATTCTGGGCATAGTGTTTAGATCAGATTAACTAACATCTGGCATGCTAATTAAAAATGAAAAATAATAACTGCTATCTTGATAAAAACATGATCATTTAATATGCAATTTGTATGCTGCTCAGAATACAAGCAAAGAGTAGGGTAGCAGATCTGGAATTTTATACTTGTTTAGAGTAGCAAAACACCTAGGGCCAGCCTCAAACCTTCTCACTTTTGTTATAAAAATGATTTGATTCTTGTTTCTCTGCAGAACAGAAATGCACTATTACAATTCATGATTGATACAGCAGTCCTTTTGGGTGCCAATGCTTCCCGTGCAGAGTTGGACATGAAGTCAGTGCTAAAGCTGGAAATCAAAATAGCTGAGGTTAGTATCTAATGCTATGATCCTTAGCCATCTGAGGCTGTAATTAAGGTACCTGAACTTAAGCCCCAGTGAAAAAAATTGGATCTACTTCTAAGTATACAACCATAGGAGTGAGCTGTAAATGTGCTGTCACTCCAGTCAGTATCATTCATGTTTATTATTGCCTTTATTGCTTCAACCCATTGGTCCTTGCCATTAGTATCAAAACAGGTTAGAAAGCAAAACATGTTTGCCTGTATTGAATCTTCCATATTTCCTAGGGAAATTCCTTTTGCACCCTTTCTCTTGGTTCTCCAGGGCTCTCATTGCTCATGCTTCCTGTAGCATCATGAAGCTTACTGGACACATGTGACTTTCCCATCTTATTGAGTTCAATGCTTTATTTTATTTTTCCTCTTCTTTTCTATACACACCATTGTGGAGCACTGACTAGAGCCATGAAGAATGCTCATTTATATTGTAAGATGGCCTGGAAAACTTTTTTTTAAAAAGAATTTATATTTAGAATCTTTAGCCTAAATTCAAGAACTGCAGAAAGGATGGTGATATTCCTAGGGACAAGTGGTACTCATTAAATCCCCTTGCCTGCACAACTGAACTTAAATTTCCAACTGAACTTAAATTTCCGAACAAAAGGGGAAGATGAATGCACTCCAGCATTTGATGCACATTTAAGAATCCTAATAAAGACTCTCTAAAGAATGTCAACCTTTCCGTACATATGATAGTATAAGTCACAGCGCTGTGGGCCATTTTTGTACCTGGTTTGATGGTGTTAACTTGAAGGAAGATGGATATAAAGGTAGATAGGATGTGTAATTTTAGTGTAGCTTTGGAATGGAAGGAAAATGTGCAGAAGGGATGGGGAAACACATATGGCTGCAGTTTTTATTTAAGGGATTATTATACTAGATCAGAGTTGAATCTTGGTTTGGATAAAGATGAATTTAATGGTATTTTCTATAGGGTACATGGAGCAAAATCTATTTCAGAATACGGAAGCATGGAAAAAGAAAATGAGCTAAAAGAAATGAGTCTAAAAGTTTTATTTTCTTGAAAGCAGCTGGTAATTTATTGTATGTATGGCTTGTTGCTTTGGACAGATAATTTTAAACAGATCTTTGGGTAGTTGTTAATTCAGAATTGATTTCTTAGGAAAAGTAATATCTGTTTATGTTTATATTGTGCAGATAATGATTCCCCATGAGAATCGAACCAGTGAAAATATGTATAACAAAATGAACATATCGGAACTTAGCACCATGATCCCCCAGGTTGGTTTGAGTTAATTGGAAAATTACTGTACTAATGCCTGATTGGACTATGTAATTACCTTTTTAAGATGAAAGGTGCTTCAGATATGCAGAAGTTGGCAGTATAAATGAAATTAGCAGAAGCAGGTGTTCACTATTATTATTTTAAATGCAGCTGCAATTTTATTTGACTTTCAAAATATTTGTGGTGTTGTGTGGTGATTTTGAACTTTGAAATGAGGCAGACATTTTAGTCATTCAGGTAATGTTAGGTAATTTCTTATGATTTGAGTTTTTTGGTCTATAAGGACCAATAACTAAGCTTTTATTTGTTTTTCAGTTTGACTGGCTGGGATATATCAAGAAAGTGATTGACACCAAGCTTTATCCTCACCTCAAGGACATAGATGCTTCAGAAAACGTGATTGTCCGGGTGCCCCAGTATTTCAAAGATTTTTTCAGGATAATGGAAAGTGAAAGGAAAAAGTAAGGATTTCCAATTTGCTGTGTGTATGTGACTGGTCCCAAAATAATTCCTCTACCATTTTCAGGCATTTGGTGCACTTTGAGACGGCTCACTCACCCCATAACAGGATGAATACTCACTATTATATCTATTATTGGTTCATATTCAACCATGTTGTGTGAGTGGCAGACTAGTGTAGGGACAGTCTAATTTCTAAGAAACAGGAAAGGTACAAGTTAAAAATTCAAACCTTCAATTCGCGAGTTAAGTGGATAGAAGATTTGGGAGTGATGTTAGATCACTTTGAGAGCTACTAATTCCAGTTGCCCCTGAATTACTAAGGAACTCATAGTTAGGGATTCCAGGAATCAGAAGCTGTAATTACAAAGCCTTTCATTCTCAGGAACAACCAGTGTATCTTAAGAAGCCCAGTATATTATTGCTTTACTTTTATCAGTGTATGTAGAATAGAATTTGCACAAGCACCATCATCCTGATCTGTGTTTCTTGGCAAAGTTCATTACTACTTTAACAAAAACATAGCAATTGTAGCGTGCTTAAATAGTTAGGGATTCTTACCTACATGTATACTGATAACAATCCCGTTAGGCTGGCCAGTATTATTATTATCAGACCATAAACCACGAGTGGACAAACATTTGGCAGGAGGGTCCCATCATCTCTCCACATCACACTGTGTTAGGGGCTGGGAGAAAAAAGAGAATTAATTGACATTTTAAATTTGAATAATTTTACATAAAAGAATACATTAAGAGAAGGCACTTGTATTAATGAATGAATGAATTTCACTGAGTGTATTTATACTACCCATGAGAACTATTAATATTGGCATGTAGAACCACATGAGAACTTTTGCTACACACCTATTGTAAAGTGAAAGCATACAGATTAATGTTGCAATCTTAGACACTTTATTGGGAGTAAGACCCATTGAACATAATGGAGCTTACTTTTGAGTAGACATGGTGAGGATTGTGCTTTAGGTTAGAAACATATGGATATGTAAGTTGTAGAGGCAACTGGAGAGAGGATTAAAATAATGCCCAAGAAAAAGCAAAAACATATGAAGGCATGGACTGATACACATGGGACAATTATGGATGTCACGACCAGCAGTCACAGATCAGAGAAGGCTTCAACTCAAGCTATGAGAAGGCTTCAGCTCAAGCTATGCCAAGTTGGGATTCATGTTCTTCTTCTAGTCTAGCAGTAGTCCTAGGGTTAGAAATAGGACTAGACCTGTCTGTATGAGGCTTCCTTACATAAGCACTATTCAGCAGACATAAACCCATGAGAAACCAAGTTTATTTGCACATTTTTTCCTCATCTGTTAAGATCAGATTTTCCATAAAATACCAGCTCTATTCTAGAATCAATGGATTTGTCAACTTCTGCCCTTTGCAAGAACTACTATCAGAGTGAGGGCATTTTTAACAACCCTAAGTAGCATTCTTGGGGAGGGACTCTGCCCAAGAACTCCTCTTGCAACCACATCACTTCAGCTGGTAGCAGAGGATTAAAGTTGCAGTTCTATCCATACTTCCATGGGGGGAAGCCCAATTCACTATAATGGGACATACGTCTAAGTAGACATGCAGGGGATTGGGCTTTAGACCTATTAAATCTTGTCCCACCAAGCTGCATGCTCAAATGATTGGAAAGGTGGGGTGTGTGGTGGAAGGTAGTGAGTACTTGGCATTAGGCATCACTACAGTGGGCCAGCTATAAGTTCTCCTCTTCTTCCATAACAGCTGCTAAGGCTAAAATTGGAGGCAATGTAGGAAACTCATGGCCTATGGCAGCCCTTTGATCAAGCCAACTGAAGCAGTTGCCTCAGTTAGTGGTTTGGTGAAAGGGGGGCACCCATCTCTGTCTGCCTACTTGCCTCCACTGTTCCTCCTTCTTCTCCATGGACTGGAAAAGGGAGAAGGAACAGAGAGGAAGAGAACTTATGTATCTAAGCTGACCAAAATTGGCTCCTGGGGCTTAAATGTCCCCTTTTTCTCTTACCCCAAGGTGATCTCCAACAGCCTAAACTCCCCCACAGCAGAAGTTATAGTAGAAGTTATGATAGCTTTGCCTTATGGGGGATTAGACAGGATTGGGCTGTGAAACTTTCTGAACTTCAGCCATAACACTGTGGAGAGAGCCCAGTTAATTGGAACTGATCTTTTGAATCAAGCCACAAAATTTTAATTATCTGTCAGTCTGACCAATTGGTTAATGCTGCAGTGCTAAATTTTGTAAAAAATTATTATAATACAGCAA
Organism: Cryptoblepharus egeriae; assembly: GCA_030015325.1. NCBI lineage: Eukaryota > Metazoa > Chordata > Lepidosauria > Squamata > Scincidae > Cryptoblepharus > Cryptoblepharus egeriae. The sequence continues at coordinate 37,982,080 of JAREYC010000005.1, forward strand.
GCTATCAAAGTTATTTTAGCACTGTGTTTTTGTTCTATTATGCCAAATAATGTCAGCTTGCTTGCAAAATTTTTATGGTGATGCGTCACCGGGCATCTTTTATTACATAGAAATATCTAATCCAGGCAAAATGTTTTGGAGTAAGAAGTACTACTTTATTGCTAAGCTGAGTCAGACAGTGGTACAAGATCAAGCTGTGCAGATATTTCAGGTGAACAACCAAAATACCATCTGATTCAATGTCATACAACATTGTCAGCTCAATCCTGGCAGTGTTGCAAAACTGCCATAAGGAACTTCTGTGCCATTCTAGGAGAGAGGGAGTTAGACCAGTGCACAGACATATGCTGGTTTCCCCAAACCACCAAAGGAATGGGGAGATGGGTGAGATGTGCTGGTCACAATTGGTTAGGATTGTGCCCTGATATAAGCATGTAGGATCTCTCTCTCTCTCTCTCTCTCTCACACACACACACACACACACACACAGAGAGAGAGAGAGAGAGAGAGAGAGAGAGAGAGAGAGAGAGAGAGAGAAGTTTTTTCTCTTTACTACCACACTCCTTGAAGTGATCTTCTCAGTGAAGTCTTCCAAGTCCTGTTGTATAAACCAGCTGTGCCAACATTAACAAAGCAGATAAGAAAACAATAAGCAATAGATATTAATCAATGTTTTCTGCATTCACTTAAAAGGTTTGTAGATTTTTGTGTCTTCAAGAACACAACTTGCATTTAATGAGAATCCCTCTTTATAATTCAGGAATGTAAAGAATGTTAGGAGTCTATTACTTAATTTCACATGTTTTAGTCCAGAATTATTTCAGCAATATTTCAGTAGTGCAATAAAGCAAAATTTCTGAGAGATTTCAGCTGCAATCTATATTCACTTTTCTGGGAGTAAGCCCCATTCAATCTAATAGGACTTACTTCTGAGTAGACATGCCTAGGATTGCACCATTCATGTGTTATATTTCATGTCTGTAATAAAGGACTTGGTAAAGCTCAGCAGAGATATCAACACTGCATTTAACAAGATGCCATTTCACAGATTTTGTTGTTATATTATTCCTGCTGTAATGTTACTGCAGCCTTTTAAAAATGAATAATTGAAAAAAATCTGCTTGTTCAAAAGCGTTAATGCCAGATTCTATTCTAAGCTGTACAGAACAATCCTTCATTTGAAATGGACGATCCTATCATTCAGTTAGGCAGCAAATGACTGTTATCATGCAGTCTCTTCTGTCTAATAGGATTCTGTCAGTTTGGTCGTTGCTCTTTAGTTTTCAAGATGAAGCTGCTACCATACTGATGTGCAATGCTAGTGCTGATCTGAAATAAAAAAATCTATTCACATATTAATTTATAGTATTGGTTGGTTGTACATTGTGACACATCGGTTTAACTACCTGTCTTCTTTGACAGGACCATTGCCAACTATCTGGTATGGAGAATGGTTTATTCAAGAATATTTAACCTTAGCCGACGCTTCCAATATAGGTGGCTGGAATTTTCAAGGGTAAGTGTGAAATTCTGACAGCAGTTTGTCCTTTGTATTCACAGAACCACTGTCAACAGCTGATAGGAAGGATTCCATAAACTGCTGTAACCAGGAGTGATGCAATGGTGTGCGTCACCCAGTGAAGGGGGTGAGCACATTACTCCTAGCACTGCACGTGACCGCCTGGATGCGCGCATCCTTCTCCCAAGGACTGTGCATGCGCCAACCTTGGCACCTGTGCACTTCACTTCTGAAGCTGGTTGATTTCAGAGGAGATGATTCCTCTGCTCTAAGGAGAAGGGATGTCAAACTCCTCTGATGCCTTACCCCAGTGTGCACTCTGGTACACAGCGCACCAGTCTCACCACTGTGGCAAGGCCCCTGGCTGTAACAAAAATATATAAACATAAAAAATCAAGCCTCCCTGTTGTGCAGAAAATTTAACAAGTGTGAACTGGAAAATATTTTTTCTGACTCCAAGAAATATGAAATCCTGCCCCTGGATTTGCTTTTTGCTCCATGGGATGGACACAGAAACAACAAACAACACAGATAAAAACACAAATAGGCAAGTAACCCTCCAACCCTCCCACTTGATATTTGAGCTTTTTCCCTCTTCTTGCATTTTCCATGAGTGGGACAGAACTATTAAAAATATTTGCCTTTATCATGTGCTGCTCAGTCAGAACGTTCTTTAGCTGGATTTGAGCTGGATTTTTCCACCATTCATACGTAATCTAGTGCTGAGCAGAAGATAGATCATTACTCCATCTGCTTCCTTCTAGCCTATTCCTGGTGGACTATCAAGTATCCACTGCTTGCTGACCCCCCCCCCCCCAATACTGTATGATTATTTCTTGGGTAAACTCCATCCAAGAACTGAACCAGGCCCGGAAATTGTTCCCCAGAGAAATCAAGCTACATTAGTTACTATGAGAGGTTTTCTTAACTTCCTAAATCTGATTCTGATTTGATTTGTTATTGGTGGGATTTTAGAGGGCAAGTTGAAAAAGGGAGAAATATGTTTGAGGAAATATGAGGAAATATGAAAAGAAGGCAGATTGTTCATTCTAAGAATCTATATTGTGATTATGTGTCTAAGCTATGATGTCAATGGTAGCTTCTAGATGGATTGGCAAGGATAGAGCGGAATCATAATAGAAGGGATAACTGCACATATCTGTGGCAGTTGTTTTGTTCAGCAGAATTTGCCGTGATTACTGGATTTTTGTAAAGAGACACATGACATATCAATCTTAAATCTAAACAGGTAATCCAGGGGACATCCTCCTTAGTGCCACAATGGGATAAATGTGTCAATTTTGTGGAAAGTGCTCTTCCTTACGTTGTTGGCAGAATGTTTGTAGATCTTCATTTTCAAGAAGACAAGAGGAAAATGGTTAAGTATTCATATATTTGTGTCTTTGGAATACGTATATTCTTCCCAAATAGTTGCCAATCATGGGATGAATGCACAAGATTAGACATGAGTCATATCAGGAATAAGAGCCAGATCACTTCTGGAAACTATTTCAGGGCAGCAAAGAACATATAAAGAACGTATCTAAAATGCCTTATCTGTGGCCAGGTTGTGTTATGTAGTGCCATGATAAATCAGTGCAGTAGGCAGTATCAGCAGGTAGCAGTAATCACAGCAGGGAAGCAGAGCCCAAAGACCATATCAGATTCAAAGTCAAGACATTCAACCTGTCCTGAGTACCCTGTAAAATGAGACCTAAGAGAAAGAAATGGTTTGGAGCACAGGCACGACAAGCCATCTACTCATGATGCTGAAGAGCCATGACTTGATCACCTGATGTCTTTGATTTGATTACCCAAAGCAAATTCTTTCTCTGAACAATCCTAAGTTGATCATAATGTATCCTGCACTGCATTCAGTGCAAATTCAGGGCTGTTGCCATGGGTCAAGGTTCAACTTTTCCCTTACCCCCAGCCCTGATGGGTCTACTCAGATGTGCGCAACCTCTGGAGGTGGTGCAGAGCCAAACAGCTTGAGGTGGCTCTGCACTTCTCCAGGATTGAGGTTGGGATCAGGGATATTTGCTAGGTCTCAGTCCTGTCTCCCACTTGCTATTCGCTCAGCCCTGGGAACACCTTCTGCCCATCCTCCCTCCGCTCCACGATTGCCAGGATCTTGCCTCCTTTGCAGAGATTTGGATCTGGCCTCTGTGGGATAGTACACTTTTTGCTGATGCACTAAGTGCATCAGTGAAGCTTGCTCTTGTGGAGGCAAAAAATGTGCTTTACGGCACGTTTGCTGCGGGCCAGCGCCAGCCCAGAGCACAATAAGGATTGCTCCTTTAATTGCATACAGAAAAATATAGTGGCACAGAAATCAATTGCATACATACAGCCTTGTTCAGATGATAAAAAACTAGACTTTTAGTCAACTTATTAATTCCTGTTTACTGAGAAGCATGTTCCTGAGAAGCATGTTCTACTAGGCTGCATGTTTACTGAGAAGCATGTTCCACTAGGTTGTGTAGTGGGAAAGAACGTAGTCTTGGACTACAACTTTATACACTTACTTGGTAGTAAATCCCATTGAAATCCATTGAATTTACACTGAAGTGAATGCGGACAAGGATTGGGTTGGAAACTGGATACCAGATTAAGGGCGAAATCCAGAGTAACTATGGGGAGTCCTTGCTCCGGTGTAAGAACAATTTACTCTGGATTGCAGTATGAATTTCCCATAGGTTTTCACTAGGTGGTACAGTAACCATGGGTACATGTAATGTGACTTACGTGCTCACGTAGTTACTCTGGATTTGGCTGTAAGTCCCTTTTTCAGATGTGATATTTTGTGTTCAGTCTTTCTCTTTCAGTAGTGTGTAGTGACAAGTAACATCCTTTTCCCCTTCACTAGTGTATGGTCTAAGTGATGCAAATAATTCATCATGGGAAGTATGGTGTTTTCAGATTTATTCATTGATGAGCTCATGCCCTAGTTGTCTTCCTGTCTCTTTTTCACCAAAGAAATATTATTTGTATCTAAATATAGCGCAGTTTTTTGACCTACAGTCTAGGCAGCATTTCATATGGCTATGCCTGAACAATTTTGATAACTCTGGTGATATGAATAGATTTCTCCTCCCACCCCTACTGCTACAGCTTGTGCATAAAAACCAAAATATACACCAGGGTCCAATTGTAGAGCTAGAATATGAACTGCCAACCTCCAAGTACAGAGAGTTCACCTCATTAGCTCACTAAGTTAATTGAAACAGTACTCTGCCATCAATATTCTCTAAGTTACCTTATTCCCTGAGATGCCATTTACTCCCAGCTGGTGAATGCTTGGTCATATTTAATTCTGTCTGTCCCAGCTTCCATATTTTACTAAAATTATATTATATTAAAAGGATAGTCATGAATAATAAAAAGAGCTTTTATAATTCTCTTAGGTTATTTAGGTAAGGACATTCCCCCTTAGGTCAATATAAACATTTTCAATCAGGAAGATGGTTTGCCAGCTACTTATTCTATGGTTACATAGCTGGGTATTTTTATGGGCCTCTTTTCATATTTTTCTTTAATGTTTAGGGTACAGTCTACCTGTGGTACATTTTCACAATCCCCCTTGGACTGAAGTATGTGGGTGTTACATGAATTATTCAGTCCTGCTCTATCCTAGTTTGATGTCTTAAGCCACACTTGGTTTTTTTCTGATTTTTGAATACAGTTGGGCTCCATACTCATAGATCTCTGTCAGTGCATTCATTTATCCTTATCAGGTCTGAGGAACCCCCTCTGGACACTTCCTTGGTGCATATGACCCCTCCGGAAGTGAGGAGAGCCATACTCCCCTTGCCTCTGGAGGGCCCTCTGAGTCTTGCAGAGGCTGCACACATCTGTTTGAGGCTCAGACTGACAGTGCAATCCCTAAGCGTATCCACTCAGATGTAAGTCCCATTGTATTCAATAGTACTTACTCCCAGGAAAGTGTGGTTAAGATTGCACCCTGAGCTGCAATAAAAAACCTGCAACTTCCTGTTTTTTCATAATACATTTTAAATGCCTTATAAGGTATTTGGAAGTCAGGAAAAGGATGTTGGTTAAAGCAACAGAGTTTCAATCCTAAGCGTGCTTACTTGGAAGTGAGCTTCATAAGACACAGTAGGAATTAAGTAGTTATGCATTGGATTGATGACAGATAATAAATGGAAAGTGAAGAAATTGATCACTCATAGGGTACATTGCCCATCTAGTTATAGGCTCCAATCTAGCTCTAGCTTTGTATAGATCTAGCTTTGTATATACTGTGGTGCCTCACATAAACAGCTTAATTTGTTCCGGAGGCAAGCTCTTTAAGTGAAACACTCTTTAAGTGAAGCAGATTTTCCCATCGGAATTAATGCAAACTCAAGACGATTGGTTACACAACCCCCAAAATATTCATATAAAAATATTAACTGGATGTAAAAATGATGACAAAACACTGGAATTGAATTCAAAACATGCATTCATTGTGCATGATCCTATGACGTCTACTTAGGCTCCAATCCTAAAGACACTTTCCTGAGAGTAAGCCCCACTTAACACAATGGGGCTTACTTCCGAGTAGACATGGTTAGGAGGTTAGGATGGTTAGGAAAGTCAAAGACACTTTCCTGGGAGGCTTACCTGGGCTGCTGCTGGAGGTTCAAGATGGCCGGTGGGGGCACTTGGGGGCAGTTAGGATCAGCTGCCTCTGGCATCCCCAGGCAACTGCCCCCAAGTTGGGGGCAGTTAGAGGCAGCAGCACTGGCTAGCAGCCCTTTTAAAGAGCCTCCATGTGGTGAGTCAGGGCTGCATGGCACATGTGCCCATAGTGCACTTGCTTGTTAAGTGAAGCGGAACTTGTTATGTAAAGCAAGATTTCTTGGAAATTTATACTTGTTATGTGAAACACTTGTTATGTGAGGCACTTGTTATGAGAAGTACTACTGTACTGTATAGCAGTTTGAAATGGGTTCATTGGAAACCAGAACAAAATTGTGAAAATTGTATTGGCTTTTCTTTCCTTTGCAAAAACTTTCCTTTGATTTCAAAGTTTTTGATGCAAAAAAACCTTTCCTTTCAATTCAAATCTCCTTTTTTGGATTGGAGCAATTAGGGTATAATATGTTTAATTATAATTACTATAATTAATTATAATTAATATAATTATAATATATAATTAGGGTATAATAATGGAGTGGGTATAATGTGTTTCACAAATCCTTACTGGGAAAAACCTGTGCTGCAGATGGCAGAGTTGACTGAAGGGATTCGTTGGGCCTTTATGGATATGTTGGAAAATGAAAACACCTGGATGGATCTTGAAACCAAAAGAAAAGCAACTGAAAAGGTAAGGGAATCCTAATGCATGCTTTTATATGAGTTGGTTTACTTTGCAGCAATGATCTATTTGAAAAGATGAAATATATTTGTATTCTGCTGCTGCAACATTCTTCTAACTCCTTTTTCATTTTTGTGGCATTGTATTTAATCTTCATTGTGATTTGTTTGTGTAGTAAGAATTTCAGTGGCTTCTTGAATTTTGCTCTTACCACAAGCTTACTTTCAGGCCAGTCCTATGATTGGGCAGCACTGGTGCTGGGTGCCACAAAAGCACTGTAAATCACTTTTTGACATCCAGTGAGTAAGCAGTGCCAGTGGGAAGACCTGTGCCATCCTATGGGCACTGCGTTCTGCCTGACAGCCAGTGGGGGAGGTAACTGTTGCACTGGGTGATGGAGCAGAAGGGGGAGAATTGCAGGAAGGCATTTGGGGGATGTGGAGGGCAGGGAGGCAGGTGATTCAGGGTCAAGAGTGAGGTGGGGATGGTGGTGCAGGCTTCTGCTACATCCTATAATTCAGAGCCTGTTCAGAGCCTGAAAGCCCTATCTGAAGCAACAGTTCTGCACCAGGCAAATGGCTGCCAGAGATCTGAATACCCCATTGAGAAAGTTGGTGTGCAACGCAGATAAGTACACTGGGTAAATGTTCCCTTACTCTGAGGGGACCTACCTACTCAAATCTGTTGGAAACAGCATGGGCCCAGCAGCCCTGCTGCACCTGCATTAGATATGACTGAGCTGCCCATTTCAAAGAGATTACTAGAAGGCTGTTCTGTTTTTGTTTAGGTTGTTGAAGTTACAAGATTTTCTTTTTCTTTTGTGATTCTCTTGAAGGCTTGCATCTTTTTAAATTCACCTTTTGTACACATGTATGTCAATGTTCTAAAATATGTTTGATATATTTTGTTACTTGTTTAGGTGTTTTGAACTTATTTTCAGGGGTTGCCTTTTTGTTTTTTTTGTTGGGAATCAAATTCTCAGTACTGGTGAGCTGAATACAGCTTCTGTTTAATCCAATTTCCCAGAACATGACAGTAATAGTTACTATTAATTAAGGTAATGTATATAGCACCTTACAGGGTTTGAAGCTCAAAATGACTGCCAAAAGTGTATTTACATTTAGGAGGGAACAAAGTGTTTTTCTGTTGCCTTCTGCTCTCTGAAAGTAAAGCCAAAACAGCATTCAGAACTATGAAGTTTATTTATATTTAGTCAGAAATTATACAGTGCTTGACGATGAGGCCATGTAAATGTAGTAGCCTCTAGTGCTGCCATCAAATGGTTTAGCTCTACAGCAATATTTTTCTACTAGTCATATTGGTAACACTAGTTTTTGAGGTGGTTCCTGATGGTACTTGTATGCAAAACCAGGGAAGCAATACAGCAATATCAGTTTGGTGGGAAGAGCTCCAGAAGCATGCTTTTCTATACCTGAAAAAGCTGCCCACCTTAATCCTCTGACTGGATTTCTGCAATTCATCTGGCCTCCTAACCCAAAGATGATGTCATTGCCAGTTACTTCTGGTGGTACTTTGAATAAGTGGACCATGTGAAGTGGTACAGTGGAGGACAAACCTCTAGAGGGAGATAGGAAGAGTTACCTCTTCCCCTGCCACTCATTCCCTATACATACTGTGATCTGCTGCTGTGTAATTTTTGTAATTTCAGTTCTTTCCCATGTGCAGAGTGTTGTGCATAGGGTAGACTGTTGCAATATATTGTACAAGGGTGGCAGGTGAGACATTGGAATTCTTTGAAAAGTGCCACCTCCACCACTGCCATCTATACCTCCATCAACAGGGCTGTGATCATGCAAACACTCACAACCGATGCACTCCAGCCAGAGTTCAGAGCATGTGGGGTGCAAATGTTTGTGTGATTACAGCACTGGTGGGAGTGGCAGCATTTTAAAAAAACCTAGTGTGGCAGTTCTGCTTTACCTGTTTTCCCTGTGCCACATTTTGCTGGTCAAGTGTGCAGAGGATCCAATCAGGCTGAGTATAAGCATTGTGGGAATGAAGATGTGATAAATGAGCACATCAAGATTTGAATTTTTCCTCCCAATTGCTGTCTGAGTAATTTATTACAGCTAGCGAAAGCATACCTGCGTTGTGGGAGTAAAATTCCCCCCGTATGCCATCCCCCACTGCGCATTGTCCCTCCATGCGCACCCCCCCATGTGCAACATCCCAGTGTATCATCCTCCCAAGCACAATACCCCTGCACAACACCCCCCATGCACGCCATCCCCCATGCCATCCCTCCATGCACGCCATCCCCCCATGCCATCCCCCATGCGCGCCATCCACCTATGCACACCGTCCACCCATGTACACCATATGCAACACCCCCACGTTCATCATCCTCCCATGCGCAACTCCCCCATACAACAAACCCTATCCCCCTCGTACGCATCCTCCCCATGTGCACCCTCTCCCCATGCGCGCCAACCCCCCACGTACACCATCAGCTGGATGTTGATATGCCTGTCTTCAATATTAAGTATAGGACAAAAACATGTTGCACCCCTTTTCAGCCCCTTAAGGGTTAAATTTCGCAATGCTAGTTCTTGGTGGGTGTTTATGTCACAGAAAGAACTCCCTCCCCAAATTTCATGCTTGAAATGTTTGCACTCTATTTAAGTCATAATATTTTCAGTGCTTTGTGTGGCATTAGAGAACAACAGGTATTTGACCAGTTCATAGATTCCAAAGGATTCTTGGAATGATGTTATTGTAATCTTCCATTTGTGCTCTCAGGGGAATCTCATCCAAATGCCAAGCAGCATATAGATTGGCACTTAGAAAAAGAGAAAGGAAAAAGACAAAAGTGCACAAAGGGAAAAGGGAAGAAATGGCCTCTTCACTTTATTTGCAGAAGGGATTGGGTAGCGTCTTATTGGCAAATGCCCTCTGAGATTATTCTTCTGCAGCAGTTGTGGCTGAGTCATCTTCACCTGCTGTGCTCACATGAAAACATGCAGCATTTCATTTCTCTCTCTCTTTTTTCAAAGTAAACTTCAAAGCTTTCAGACAATGCAGATTAGGAAATGGCTTGAGTTACCTGGAATGACTCTGAGCATATCTCATGTTGAAATTGTGGGTCAAGCTTCCTTTTTCAGATCCTTTTTCTACAACAGAGATGGGCAGAATGAGTCCAATTTTAAGGGGAAAGTCAGATCAATTGGCAATAGATATGGGTGTGCCAGTATGTTGAATCATCAAACACTGTTCAGTGATAGCAGTTGGCCATATTTCTCTTTTCTGTTTGTAAATAAAAGAGTAAAACAATTGCATGGACATCCAATAGAGGATGGACTTTAAACTTAGGGTGCAATTCAAAAGACACTTTTCTGGGAGTAAGACCCATTGAATACAGTGGGGCTTACATTTGAGTAGACAAGGTTAGGATTGTGCTCTTAATTAGCCCATAGATGTATCAGGCCAGGGTCTTAAAAAAAGGGAATGGAGTTTAGTCTTTGCGGTAGCATGAATACAAATGGATGTGTTCGTAAGCATGCTCTAGATCAGTGGTTCTCAAACTTTTCAGCATGTGATCCACTTTTGAGAAGAGAACCCACCAGAAGTGATGTAATCAACCTGGAATTGATGTTGTGATCAGAAGTGACATTATCAAACAGGAAGAGCCTTTATTGGGATAAAATCAAAAGTGATGTCATCGAGCAGAAGCGAAATTGCCCTTTAATACAGCCCTTTAAATTGCCCTTTAATTGCCCTCTAACACATGGTGAAGGCACTAGTGTTGACTTGTATTAATGGGAGAATATCTGATGGCATTTTATTGGATGACTAGCAAAAAGCGTAACCGTGTTGCGGGAGTAACTTCCCCATACAACATCCCACACGGCGCATCAACAACCCATGCGCATCATCCTCCATGCGCAACTTTCCCCATGTGCATCATCCCCAACGCGCAACTTCTCCCCACGTGCAACTTTCGCCGTGCGCAACTTCTCCCCACATGCAACGTCCCCCCGTGCACAACGTCACCCCATGCGCAACTTCCCCCATGCGCAACGTCCCTCCATGCACAACGTCCCTCCATGCGCAACTTCTGCCATGCGCATCGTCCCCCCATGCGAATAATCTCCCAGGCGCAACTTCCCCCCATGCGCAACTTCCCCCCATGCGCAACTTCCCCCCATGCGCAACTTCCCCCCAGGCGCAACTTCCCTCCATGCGCATCATCCCCCCATGCGCAACTTCCCCCATGCGCAACTTCCCCCATGCGCAACTTCCCCCATGCGCAACTTCCCCCATGCACATCATCCCCCATGCGCAACTTCCCCCATGCACATCATCCCCCATACGCAACTTTCCTACATGCGCACCATCCCCCATGTGCAACTTCCCCCCATGTGCATCATCTCCCATGAGCAACTTCCCCCCATGCACAACTTTCCTACATGCGCAACTTCCCCCATGCGCAACTTCCCCCATATGCAACTTTCCTACATGCACATCATCCCCCATGTGCAACTTTCCTACATGCGCAACTTCCTCCATGCGCAACTTCCCCCATGTGCAACTTTCCTACATGCACATCATCCCCCCCTGCACAGCTTCCCCCATGCGCAGCATCCTCTCCAGTGCAACCTCTTCCTCCTAACAACATCCCCCCGTTCACCAGGTACTGAGCACCAAATTGGCTGGATGTTGTTCAGTCTCCCATGTTAAGTATAGGACAAAAACACGTTGCCCCCTTTTCAGCCCCTGAAGGGTTAAATTTCTCCAGATGGTTCTTGGTGGGTGTTCAGGTGACAGAAGGAACTCCCAGAATTCCATGCTTCAGGCCCAGCAGTTGGGGCGAAATGTTGCTGAGTCAGCAATTCTCAATGCAAAGTATAGGGAGGAAAACGCGTTGCGCCCCTTTTCACCCCCTTCTGGTTGGAATTTCCGAAAACCGGTTCTTAGTGCACCCCTCAGTCACGGAAGGAACACCCACCCCAAATTTCACGCTTATAGGCCCACCGTTTTTGGCAGGGCGGTGATGAGTGAGTCAGTCAGTGAGTGAGTCAGTCTGTGAGTCAGTCAGTGAGTGACTTTTCTCTTTTATATATCTAGATTATTAAGCTAATTTCCAATAACAAAATGTAAGAAAAGGACCCATTTAAAGCCCTGATTCAACCAAATAATATTCTGCACTGGGTGAATGAATTAAAGAAATTTGTGATTTGCAGGAGTACATGTTGGACCTTGGCACGCATGAGGGTTTTGCTCCAGGAAACTTTGGTGGACACCAGTTTTTTGAGTTAAACAAAAGCAATTGTTTACCATAATAACAAGGAAGGCAATGAATTGCTTTCCCTTTCCCCAGTCTTCAGCATGAAGGTAGACACTTTTCTTCCCCTTGGAACAGAATAGAAAGCAACTGGGAAGTGATTATTATTTTGTATTCATTCCCAGAGATGTAGAGAGAAGCGTCTAGCTCCCAGCTGAAACAAAACCAAAGCTGAACCCTTTTTCAACCCTGGAGAGGAAGAATAATTGCTTGCCATGTTATCATGGTAAGCAGGCTGTTCTTAAGCCTTTAACTGCTGCTTAAAGGATGTTTATCTTTTAATCTAATGGGTCAACTTCATTTGCAATGACATAAAATAAATATCGCAGTGAGATAAAATAGTGGGTTAAAAATAGCTGTTCATTAGGTGGTATCTGTATTTGAAAGGGGGGGGAATTGGGGTGAGTGAATCATTCAGGTGATCTGCACCTGCACCTGTGAAGAGGGCTAAAAGAATTACAGTGATGGCCATAGTGAATGTTCTTGCAGCAACCCCAATTCTCCCATCCCATTTCACATACTCCTGTCCTGCAGATCACCAATTTCTCACCCCAGAAGCAGTTCTAAAGCACGCTGGTGGGAGGCCCTTGAGCCAAGTCCTTGGTCATTACAGGAGCCTCTGATGGGGAGAGCAGAAAAAAGTCATAATGGTGCTAGTTGCTTGACTGAGCAAGGCACGCACCACTGAAATATCCCACATTATGAAAGGGGTTCAGACATCAGGTGGTTTTTCTCCTGGGGGCCCAGAGGCCTTTGGGCAGTGCCCTTATTGGTCAACTCTCAACAGTGTCCTGGCTCTTAATGCCTTCACACTCTTCAGTGTGATTTTTTCACCTTGCTTAGCCTTCTGGATCTGGCATCTTGCAAATCAATATACCCGTATATACTCGAGTATAAGCCGACCCAAGTATAAGCCGAGGCACCTAATTTTACCACAGAAATCCACTTCTTTGCCCATCTTATAAGTATAAGCCGAGTATAAGCCGAGGGGGGCTTTTTCAGCATTAAAAAATGTGCTGAAAAACTAGGCTTATATGCGAGTATTTACAGTACTTGGAATGCTCTTGCTGACTGTAGATGAGCTTGGATCAGATGTCAGTGGTATAACCAACAAAGTCATTTATACAACATTAATCAGCTTATTTTAAACTTCAAAAGAGTCTCTGTGCTGGCAAAAGCTTTTGGTGCTGTGCTTTCATTTGGGTTGAGGCATCACTCAGTATATTTAGACCTAGTTCCATGTCTACTGAACCAGATCTTGACGGCAGACACGGACCAGTTTGTTTTCCTGATTACATCCTGACAGGTACATGGAGTATTTATTTTACAGACCTCTGATTCTTTTCGTGACTACTATATTTATACAGAATATGTCTTCCACTTCTCTCTCTCTTTTTTCAGTGCACTGAAAGATTTTTCCCCTTCATGGTATCCAATAAAGCTTTGATGTTTTCCCTTCCTTAGGAAAAAAGTAACAATAAGATAGTTAACAAGGATTGCTTCAAGTGAAAACACACTTAATGCTTTCAGGTGGAACTTGATCTATCAAACAGATTCTAAAAGGCTTGAGATCTGATTTTCTAGTTAATGTGCAGTTCTCGTGCAGTTCTCTGGATGGCACTCAGGTGCTTCTGTTGTCTGTAGATAGCTCACCACTGCGCTTTTTGTCTTACAGTTTTTGTTTTTTCTTCAAGTCTTTTTCAATACCGTATTGCACATTCATCACAGGTGTAAGGAAACTGCACATATTTATCTTTTTGGTCTAAGGATATTTCAGTCTAAGGATATACAGAGGAGGTAACGAGTCAGCTTGGGCTGAAATTAATCTATAATGCAAATGGCAAAGACCAGACTTCTGATTTTCCTTGATCTCATTCACATGTGGCAAAATAGCATGAGAGAGACTCAGATATGCTCAGCCTAGCCTTACACATGAATGAACCTTTAAGGGCATCTTCATACATGAGAAACTGTCACAAATTGTAACCAGAAGAGAGGGTTATTGTGAAAAAAGTTTTAGCAATGTGACACGGTTCATATTACCAGTATATCACTGAAACCCTTTTTTGGAATGACTCTTTCACCAGCCGCAATCTGTCACTTTCATACAGCTCCACCTCCAAGGATGTCACCCATATTTTTAATGCTATCTGTTACACACAAATAATGTCTCTTTATTGACAACCAGACTGTTTACAGAAAAAATGAGCAACAAGAAACATGTCCAAATGTTCCCAAAAGAGCCTCTCAGAAATTTTTCATTTTTAGACACTTATTTATATCAAACAAGAGGGACTGGGCAGAGAAGATTGCAGAAGGAGGGAATGACTGAAGAAAACAACACAAAATGTCCCTATTGGCATCAAGTAACGACAGATTAAATTACAGTGCTAGAGAAGCGAACGTATGAGTGTGATAAAACATTTCAGGCTCTTCCATTGTCACGACTTTAGTTGCTTCTTGTGTGTGACACACTTTGTGAATGATTATGAGGCTTAAACAGATTTTTGGTTTCAAAAGCAGTGGTGTGAAAATCAAAGCTACAATGGTTGCAATCCCAACCACACTTTCCTGGGAGTAAGTACTATTGAACCCAATGGGACTTACTTCTGAGTTAACATGCTTAGGATTGCAATGGCTAAAATGAGTATTCGATCAGTTGAAAATGTTTTCTTGCAGATTCTGTCTGGTGTTGACAGCATTTACATATGACTGAAACAGTGGCTCAGTGGTGCCTTTTGGTGCCATACATGTAGACAGTCTGAGATATAGTTTGTGATTTTATCACATGGTATAACTTCCTGTTTATTTAGAAGTTCCTATTTTGGGGTGAGGTTGTTTTTCTACCAGTTGTCTGACATGCTCTGTAGCACATTACTTTGGCTGGTCATGAACACACTTCATCAATAATTCTCATCCTGGATCAGCTCTGAGTCACCCCGTAGGCTAGTAGAAAAGCCGATGAATGTGGAAAACACACTTTTGAAAAGGGCTTTCCTTTGACTCACATGAGAGGAATAGATAACAGGCTGCTCTATCAGTGGACCTATATTGAATGTTGTGTTCTGTAATAATTGTTCTGGGCGAAAAAAAAAGGCGGAGATAACCCAAGACTGAGATTATCTTAATGCGCTATTTAACGTGGGTCCTTTTATAAAATGGTAATTTACTGCTCTTTCCCCTGATATGTTCATTCACTGGCAGATTATCTTTGTGAGAAGAAAATGATGCTGTGTTTTTGCGGCCTGGGCACCGTCAAATTCATTTTTTTACTTATTCCCCCTTTGGCTGATTGATTTATACCCCTCCTTTCCCATTCTAAAGCAAATACCCAGCACAGCTTACAAAGCTTTTATCCTTTTTGTCTTTACATCAACTCTGTGGGGTAGGTGAGAATGACTGACTGGTCCAAGGTCACTCAGGAAGCTTCATGGCTGAGGGGAAATTTGAGCCTGGATCTTTCACATGTTAATCCAGCTCTCTAACCACCATGCCATTCTGGCTCTTGAAATATGTTTATAATCATAGACATATTTGTCTATGGCTTCAATCCTAAACTCCACTTAGGCTAGCCTAAGCCCTGGCATAAGTCCTGTGCTGACCTAGGGGTGTCACAAAAGTGCTGTAAGACACTTCTGCGCTACTCCCGGGGAGGATTAAGCCATTGCACAGACATTGCACTTGCCTCCCTACATCATCATGGAAATAGGAAGACTGATGGGTTGTGTCCATATAAGTTAGGATTGGAGCATATGTCTATGAAAAATAGTCTATGGCTACAATTCAGAGTAACTACAGGACCTTTTACACAATGTAGTTACAGTGCTTCTTGGTGTCCTATGGGAAACCTATGGGAAATGCATAGAGCAATCCAGATTAAGAGCCTCTTATGACTTCCTATAGTTACTCTGGATTGTAGGGTTAGTCTAGAAGAAATGTTTGCTGAACTTGGAAAGGAGTGCGACAGAAAGATTCATGGACTATGTTGAAGGTTTGCTCACTTTTTATACACATGGGACTTGTGGAATGGGACCACAAATGAACATGTAGGCTTCCTCAATGTGGTCACTTCCAGTGTGTTTAGAATAACAAAAAGGAACATAGATAATAAAATATTCTGAGATTCTCAAAAAGTTTCAACAATAATACATATGATCTGCTCTTTTAAAATTATAAGATATCTAAGGGATATATAATAAATTTGAAAAATACAATACTGTATGCCTAATATTGACTTGGAAACAAGTCCTATTGATTTCAATGCATCATATTTCCAAATATTTCATAGTGTTTTAGAATTGCCTCACGCTTCACATAGCAAATGTGAAATGGACCAAGGTTCTTTAGATTAACTTGAAAAAGCAAGGATCCAAAAGTTCAGAGGCAGAGGAAATGATAAAACGCAGTGGGATTCTGGAGCAGCAAGTGAGGTAGGACAGGAGTTTGTCACCTTCTCTGGGGGATGAGAATTTCAGACTTGGAAAGGCCAGCTAATTTCACATTGCATGATTCTTGCTGGACTGTCAGGTGATGATTTTTCTTCCTGCTCTTATCAGTAAGTGCAGCAGTTATATCTATAGCAATTGATAGGTTTAAAGCCCCAGTATCTCCAGCCTCAAGCCTCATGGTCCAATATGAATTTCCCCAGCTCTGCACACATGCTTTTTACATAGTCATTTATCTGATTAAAATCATGCCTAGTTTGGGCCCTAGTTCAAATTTAATGTACGGTAATTAACCATTCCCGAAAATTTAAGCTACCGTAAATCCCTGATATTTACCGTAAATCCCTGATATTGGAGGATGCCAATGAAATCCCTGAAATAATATTTCAAATAAAGCAAGTCCTAACTCAGTGATTTTCAATCAGTGTGCCGTGGCACACTGGTGTGCCATGGATAGTCCTCAGGTGTGCCATGGGAATTTGGAGATTGACATTCATTAATAGGAATATTAGGGGATTTGAGCAGTCTGGTGTGCCTTGTCAAAACAAGTGATGGTGTGCCTTGACAATTTCAGTGCCTTGTTAAGTGTGCCGTGAAAAAGGTTGAAAATCACTGTTCTTACTGATGCAACTTCTGTTCTCTTTTTGTCTCTAGAGCTTTGGTAAATTTTTAGGTCCCATATTTATCTAAAATGCAAGAGGAGACTCTGCTGATATTGCCTTTCATTTAACAACACCCCAGCTCTTCAGGAGCATCCCGCTGCAGCTCATGTAGTGAAAGTTGTGTTGGCCTGAAATCCTAGTCACACTAAGCCTGCAATCCTGAAGTGCACTTGGGCTAGTCTTTCTATCATTGGACTGGCCCATTTCCAAGATATGCCAGACCAGTTACACCAGAAAGGCTTGGTCCGGTGTAAGTCAACATAGGCTGGCCCAAGACAGATGGACCTGGGTCAGCCTAGCTGTGCCAGCCTGGGCAGTTCAGGAGAGGCATGTTGAGGGCATGTTAAGAATGGCCTGGAACAGTACAGTTAGGCTGTATCCATAGCCTGTGTCCAGGGCAGATATGCCCTCTCACAGCTCCTCAGTGTTAGGCCACCTAAGGAGCAGGAATAAATCTGAGTAGACCCATAGGGGTCCATGATAAGTCAGAGTAAAATTGGAAGTAATGGCAAAAAATGGCCACTCAATCTCAGGACACAGCACAACTACACCAGTTCACCTCAGGAAATGGCACCACTACACCAGCCCAGTGAGCATGCTGCCCTTGTGCTGCTGCCTCTTCAGCAGCAGTTAGGCCAACTAGAGTCCTTCTTGACCTGTGGATTTGGCCTGTCGGCTCAGAATGTGGTCTACTTATAATTGCATTGTTTGTCTCATTGAACACAGTGGGACCTACTTCTAAGTAGACATGTCAACAGTGATCAGCTCATGCTCTAAGCCTCTCCCGTTGCAGCCAGAAACACAGTCCTAGTCACTCATCAACCTTTGAGGGAAATGTAATGTAGCTGTTTCAGTAGCATGTGATCTGGTGTGCCAAGGTTGGAGAAGGTGGTTTCGTCCTGCAAAAACCCAATTCTTCCCTTGGTTTTGATGTTTAAATCCACTTTTGTGGAGGACGGGAATGTGTGGGTGTCCTCCCTTCCACTTGCCACATTTGTTCATGTTCTAATACCCACTTAGCCGTCTGCTTAGCTTGTTCCTTCTATCATTAGTTATGGAATGGTGAAGCAAAGCATTTCCATGCTGTGGGAGGAAAACAAGCATATTTGATACAAGCAAATAGCAATGGGAAACAGTGGAAAGACTTGCCTATGAGAACAGACCAGCCTAGTCTTTTCCGTGGTGGTGGTGGTGGTGGAAACAGCAACAGAAGAAGAGAGGGTAAAGGCTTTCCTCCCCCCTTTCTCTCTCTCCCAGGGGGACCATATGCCCTGTTTTTCCAGGACGTGTCTTCTTTTTTTAAGCTTTGTGTCCCAGAAAAACATCATTGTCTTTCTTTCCCTTGTGAGCAGACATGTAGCCTTCTTGAAATTCATAAATTATATGCAATTAATTATATAGAATAGTTTTAAATAAGCAATATAGAGTTTAAATTATTCACATGAAAGCAATATATATGCGTGTTTTTAGCTTTTATATTGTCGGGTTCAACTCTTCTAGGGTGTCATACATTTTGGAGGGAACTTGTCCTCTTTTTCTGTGATTGTGATTTTCTCTTTTGTGATTTTGATTTTTTTTATGATTGTGATTTTTCTCTTTCTCTCTTTTTCTGATTTTTCTGTGATTCTGGTCACCCTGCTCTCCCATTTTTTAATGTGATGTAGGAGCAAAGTGGCTGTCATGCCTACTGGATGTATGGAAATGCAGGAGTTTCCCTGCCACTGCTTCCCTCTCCTATAGTTTACCATTGTTGTCAGAAAGCAAGATGAAACCTTTCATTCAAATCAACCCAGCTGGTATGGCATCCATTCTATTTCTGCCTCATACTGAAAATGGGAGGAACAGGAAAAAGGGGGAATATACCTTCTCTCTTAGAAAGCTTAAAAGAATTATTGGAACTTGGGAAGTTTGTCTCCTTTGAGAGGATTTTTTCAAGCGCTAACCATTCTTTTCCAAACACAAGTTGTCCTGCATCACTTCTCTTAGCTCTTTAATTCTGTAAATGCTTCCTAAGATTTTTCAACATGATAACTGCATGGCAGTGTCATACCTGTGGTCTACTTAGAAAGATAAAGGCATCCCCCATTCACTAGTCATGACCAACCCTCCATGGTAATATGTCTGGCATGACTAAATGCCAGATGTGCATGGATGTCTTCTCACTGAAGTGGTACCTATTAATCTACTTGCAAGTACTGGGCAAGTAACAGGAGTTCATTTCGTCTTGCATTACTTGGGTCTCAGCCAGTGGTGGGATTCAAATAAATTAACATCAGGTTCTATGTCCTAATAACCTAAATTAACAACAGGTTCTATGTCCATAGAACAACAGGTTCTATGTCCCATTAGTAACCGGTTCTCAGAACCAGGTACTCATTCGCAAAGGGTTCTATAGAACCTGTGAGAACCCCCTGAAGCCCACCACTTGTCTTGACCTTCCAGCCTTTAGGTTGACAAGCACAGCATCTTTAATCATTGGGACACTGCAGCCCATATGGTCTACTTAGTATGGCCTCATTATCCTGGTGTATGATGCTCTAATTTTACAAACATGGTTTATTGGATAAGGGTTTGATTTTAATGATACCAGGTGGGCCACAAAAAGGTAGCCCAACTGTGCCATACTATTGCTGGAGGTGGGCTACTTTTTCGTGGCCCACCTGGTAGTTTTAGGTTATTCATTGGTCACCTCCAAATCCTGCCACACATCTTTGTAGGTGAAAAATATCCCAAGTTCTTGCTTATATCATCTGTCATTTTGAATCAATACAGGCAACAAACCGTTGGGAGTTCCATGCTTTCATGGGAATAATGGAATAATTTGTGAAGTGTGCACAACAAATCTTGAGTGAACACCTTTCCATATTGATTTGAACAGCTTCTTGGAAAATGCCATTTTGTAGACATGAGGACATTTTTCAGCCTCAAGATGATGGATATGAAAGTGTGTTTGGTTTATGTCTTGAATTATCTCATCTTTCCAGGCTGTCCTTAAGGACATACATGAGCAAAGGGTGTTGAGTGGGTAGAACAAAATGGAACAGATAGGAAGTGTTTGGGAACCAAGGGAAGGTGTAGGATGAGTGGCTTGGCAGGGTGGTTGAGACTTGAAGTGCCTCACTTTTTAGAAGTTCCAGCTAACCTAGAAAAAAAAACCAATTTGCAAAAATGTGGGTTGAGCACATGTGAAATGCTCTCTTTTGCCAGTGCCTCTGCCAGAATCTAATTGCCATAACATGTTTGGTTATCTCTTATTGTTTGATGTTAGGTGATTTGCTGCTGTCAGCTTCTCCCTCGTTACCTTGCTTCTGCCAGTGATCAGTCACTTGTACAGGGATGTCAGTTCCATTAATAACCTGAGCACTGCACAGAAAGATTGTGGAAAACTGGTGAAGAGAAAGGAAATTGTATTTAACCCCAGGCTCCCAGCTGTCATTTTATTTCTCCAACGTGGTGTAACTTTATAAGGCTAACAGAGATGGAAACACTTGTGGCTGTTCTCACATTCATTGTGGAAAAGAAGGAGAGATAGACATGGACAATGCATGTGAGTGTACATAGGTGAAGCTATGTAGATGAAGCTTAATTTGCAGTCAGATTACATGCAAGCTTCTCCTTGCAATGCAAGAATATACAACATTCCTAATTAAGGTTATGTATACAGAATGTTTACAGTGATTAGTGCATGTAAGAGTAAATGAACTGTCCTCTGGCTTTTTTCATTCATTTTCTGATAACTGCTAGCATCATTCTTAACAATCTGATTGAGCTGTTGAATGCAATCTCTTGTTTAAAGAATGCCTTTAAGCATTAACTTATATACAACTTATATACAACTTAAGCATTAACTTATATACAAGAGAAAAAACCTCCAACAGTCTCTAACAGCCATAGCACCTTGCCTGCCCTGCCAGACATTTGAAGTAGCAGTCTAGTAAAGTAACATTAAATGAGTCTGGTTCTTTGAATACCATTTCACAAGGAGGTATCAGCTACCTCTAGCTCTTAGACACACAATCACAACCTTAGATTGGCTTTGCCAGCCATATTGAGCTATGGCACAATAGATGCACAGTGGATATGGCATAATACGAGATGGATAATTGTAGATGCAGTACATGCTGCCCATCTTCTACTTGAGAAGCACTGATAGAAGCAAAAGTCACTTCATGTCTCCTTCATTGAGCTTGAAAAGGCATTTGACGGTGTGCCGCACAACGTCATCTGGCTTACATTGCATAGTTGAGGTGTGCCAGAAGAGCTAGTTTGATTTGTGAAGTTCCTGTACAGGGACTGAAGAACTGTGTGCAGCCTGTTGCTGGAATTTTGAATGGCTTCTGCATTACCATCAGTGGAACGCGTCATCACTTGTGAACTTCCAAAGTCAATGCCACAGATGCTCCTTAATGCAGATGACATTCTTCTGGAGTCCGAAAGCAAGGTAGACCTCCAACAGCAAGTGGCGAAGGCAGGCATGTTGTCCCACTTGTGCTGTGACCCCAACCCCTGCTGTGGCTGTTTCCACCAGCCTATCCTATCCTCCATTCTTCCACCTATCCTATCCTCCTATCCTAACCTTCATTCTGTTCTTCCTTACTCAATCCAGCTCCACAACAGTTTGCTGGAAAATTCCCTATGTTCCTATCAATCTCCCCTCCTCCATGCATTTCTTCTCTATTCCCTTTACTATTTTTGAAAGAGTGGGAGCTGCAGGCGCAGCACTAACATTTTGTCTAGTAGGGAATAGGCTGACAACTCACCCCACCACCAAAGGCCCATGGGGGACACTTGAGCTTTACCTGGTAACCAATTATGCCATTTCTCTTATGAATCTCCTGATACAGAAAACAGTTTTGAAATATAGCACCCTAAAGTTTCAATTCACAGATCCAACTTGAATGGAGTTCTGAATTAGATATACAGAATGGAGTTCCTTATCTACTGCCATGTTCCTCTCATATTTTGAACTGCAAGAGCAGTGGAAATATAAGGGCTTCTGTTTTAGCAGATGGTATTCAGATAGCCAACTATTCATGAAAAATGAAAACACAGATGTGTTCATAAAAAGTAAATTTATTGTTGTAATTAAATGGCCCATTTCATTGCTACGAAAGAAAGACTCTTGCTTTCGAAACAAACTTTATTCTAATTTTTTCATCTCTTTTTTTAAAAAAAGAACTCTAATATTTTAAAAGTCCTTAAAAAGAAGGAAGGGTTTTATATATAATATGTGTGTGTGTGTATATATATATGTGTGTGTGTGTGTATGTATGTGTATGTATGTATGTATATGTATATATGTATGTGTGTGTGTGTGTATGTGTATGTATATATGTATATGTATGTATGTATATACAAATATGAATATTTGTGAAAATGAATATTTCATTTCATTTATGTGGATTATCTAAAAATGTCATAGCAGATTCAGGTTTTTGATATAAATAGATATATGTGCTTCCTCGTAAAATGGTCATAATAAAATGTAATGTAGTATAGCATGCGTTTAGATAAGGGCATTTTTGTTCTGATTTGAACATAACACCAATTTATTGTGAGTAAAGGGATCCTTTTTTCAAGCAACATATTTTTAAGAAGACTTGGAGTAAAAAATACAAATATAAATATTGACCAGTTACTAAGCAAGACATGATGGAAGCCATGCCTAAATAGGACTGCTTCCATTTTAAAATTTAATGAAATATCAGTCTTGGAGATGGAGGAAGTGTTGCTTGGATTGGGAGTCAAATATATTTTAATAAAGCTTCCATATTGTAGCAATGGGTAGTCAGAAGATTTCTTGGCCCCTAAAAACATGTGGAGGGAAGGTTTGGAAGAATAGTAGGAGTACTCATCCTCCCTCTTCTCCTCCACCAACATAAACAGAGCATTCATGAGTAAAGTAATACAATAGTATCTGTTTGTGACTGACTTGAACTAGAGAGGTGGGTAAATCAGAAATAGGGCAAGTGGCCCATTTGAGATGGGTTCTGTAGCCTCTCCTGATCCTGCTTTGCAGTGATGTTCACACATGGACATCCTTGCTCACGACAGCTTTACAGTACTTCATACCAAGTCTGTCCCTTGGTCCATTTAGCCCAGTGTCATCTACTGGAAGCCACTTTTTCAGACAGAAATCTTTCCCATCCCTGCTGCCCTGAGCAATGCTGCAGGTGGAATTCAGGAACTTCTGAAATAGGATGTGGTTCAACATTGAGCCACTACAATTATTTGTTCAGATAAAGAAAAACAGGGTTTTTTTTGGGGGGGGGGGAGGCATAATATTCAATGGGAAGATAGTACAGGAAAGTGTTCACACATTGTGGTTCTGTCTGATAGGAATAGGAACCACTGCAGTTGTTTTATTTTTGAAATAAGAGTAGTTTCTGGTTGGAAACACTGTACTCAATAGTGTATTTGTCTACACATCTTGTTTGTCTCTCCCCTTTCCTGATCCCCCAGGAAGTACCATGGGGCAGCTGATTTGTAAAACAGGAGAATGAGCATCTTCTGCATTATTTCTAGTATGGCTTTCATGGCTTACAAGTTATTACACTTACAATCTGAAGTTATCCAGAATCAGTTTGATTTGTACAATTTCTTATTATGCATTGTAAACTTTTACACAAAGATCTGAAAGGAAGTTCAGTTGTTAATAAAATAGTTAAAATTATTCTAACGTATTCACATTTCTCTGATGGCACAGTACTGAATGTGCATTGATGGAAATAAGCAATTCAGAAACAAAGGCAAGAACAAAACCTTGTACCTTCTAGCTCATCCTGCACCAATCAGTATTATGTTCCCCAGAAGAACCATAAATGGTCTTTTATAATGCAGAAAAGTTTGACGTGATTTTAATTTTGGAGCAAGTATGAAATGAGTGAAATAATTGTCAAACAGCAAATTGCTCTTAGGGGGCTTTCTGTACTCTTGTTCCAGATGAATAACAGGTTTTAAAATAGAAGTTAAATATTAGCTTCACACTGCAGAAAAGGCTATGCAAAGAAATGAGGAATCCAGGGGAAATTAATACTTTGTTGGAAAGTCTTGGTCTTCTACCTTGTGTAAATAATCAAAGTAAAGATGCTATCTTAAACTATCCAGGTCTTTCTTGCTTCTATCCCTCTCTGTGATATTTTAAGACTCAGTAATCCTAGAGTGGCCTTTGGCTAGAATATCAATTCGAATCCTAAAGGATTTTCAGAGACCTGCTTGGCTTCCAAAGAATTTGGTAGCACAAGAAGTCAATAGGTTGCATAAAACTCTTCATGTAACTTAAGTAATTGGGTACTGGAAAAACTCAGTGGGCCGTTCTCAAAAATGTGAGGAATCTTTCCCTCCCATCTCTTTTTCTATGTGAAATCAAAGCTGGACAACCTGTGTGGTCATCTTTACCTTACTCTGATGTGAGGATGATGGCATATAAATCCCAAGCTTCAGAGAAAGGAACCTTTAGGATAGCTATGATGTGTGAATTATTTGACAAAAAGATGATTTTATCTATGCTGGAGGAGCACTGTTTTTGGATGTTTGTGTTTTGCAAATGGTATATGTTGTGGTAGATTTTTGAAGTGCAGGAGCTAATCATAACTAGGGTTGCCATGAACATCTCTCCCTGGACTGGGCAGGACAAGAGGACAAAGTCCCAGATTCCTCTCAATCTCGTCCTGCCTGGAGATTGAGGGTCCCTCATCTCAGTGCCAGCCTGATGCTGCCCTCCTGCATGTGCACAGAGGCCCCTCACCACAGCATCAGGCTGACAGTGAGATGAGGGACCACCTCCTGTGCAGACCTCAGCATCAGGCTGACAAGGTGAGGGACCCTGAGCATGTGCTAGGCTGGCACATGTGCAGGATGCGGTCCCTCATCTCATGCCAGCCTGACGCTGAGATGAAGGATTGCCTCCTGCACGCGTGTGCCAGTCTGGCGCATAACCAGAGGTTCCCCAGCTCAGCTTTGGATCATGATCCTGGAACCCGTGTATCACCTGGTTTTCCAGGTGATGTGGCAACCTTAATCATGACACCCCATTGATGCCTCTAAAGATTGTACAGTGACAATTCTCTCTTACATCATAGTCATATTCAAGTTCCCAGCATAGATGTAGCTGCAGTGCAGCCCTGAAGTAAGGAAACAAATATTTCTTTTGAGGAGGCCCGCATGACTCCCCCAAACCAGATGCAGCATATGCTGTTTTGGCTGAGCTGCAGAAGCATGATACAATTAGGCCCAAAGGCAGCAACGGAGCATTCCTGCTGATGTTATCACTTCCCTTGCTACTGGAGCTATGCTCCTGCTCATGGCTATGCCCCTGCTCCTCCCTGATAACACCCCAAGGAACATCATTACAGCCAAGCAAATAAAGAATAACATTAACTCTTGAAAGGCAATGCACATAATGTGAACTTTAAAAAAAAGGTTATCAGAATTTAAATGGTACTTGTCTTGTTTTGTTTTAAAATGTCTTTGGGGTCTGATCAACTTTTTGCACTGATTGCTGTGCTCATAAATCATCTGCAGTACTGGACCAGTTAATTCCTACAGTTAAAAACCTCTGAAGAATTAATCAAGTTGTAGACTGAATTGTGTTAACAGGCTTATTTATATGGATGCATCACAGGGCTAGAAGGCTGCTGAGCACCAAGTAAGTGGCACCTGAGGAGAGTTTGCTCCCAAGGAGACCTGCCTCTGATCACATTGAACAGGGAAACAGCTGTAGTGCCTGCCTTAAAAGGAGGCCCAGAAGTCCCTGACAACCAGTAATAGCTGCAGCATGAGACTACAGTACAGCAGTACTGGTAGTGGAGGGTGGATGCAGGGGGATTGTTGGAGTGGCCTGCTGGAGTTGTGCTGTATCCTGAGGTTGGTGGGCCGTTGTAGTTGTGCCGTATCCTGTTGAGAGGCAGGGGCTGCAGTTAGGCTGGACAAGGACTCAAAATTTTTGCCAACACTTCCATTTTTACTTTGACTTATCATGGACCCCTATGGGTCTACTCAGATTTATTCCTGCTCCTGAGGTGGTCTAACTCTGAGGAGCTGGGAAGGGGCATTTCTTCCCTGAAAACTGGCTGTGGATACAGCCTAATTGCACTGTTCTAGGCAATACTCAACATACCCTCAACACGCCCCAGCAGAGCTGCCTAGGCTAGACCTGCTAGACTAGCCCAGGTCCATTTGTCTTGTGCTGGTGTAAGTTGACTTATGCCGGCCTAAGTTGACTTACTCTCGTCCAGATTTTTTCTGGTGCAGGTAGGCTGCCAAACGGTGGTGGGATTCAAATACATTAACAACAGGTTCTATGTCCTAATAACCTAAATTAACAACAGGTTCTATGTCTCATTAGTAACTGGTTCTCAGAGCCAAGAGCTCATTAGCAAAGAGTTCTATGGAGTGAGTCAGATGAGCAGGGGGACACTTGTACCAAACAATTCTGTACCAAATAGCAACAATCCTCTATCAAACAGCAGGATGAACAAAATAGATGATGTGGCAAGCCTCTTTTCCTTCCCTTTATACCACTGAAAAACTATCCCAAAGAACATTTACCACATGGAAAACTAAATGCAACTATTCACTTTAGTTATCATTTGCTTCATTTTCTTTTTTCTTCTGCACAGCATTTGTCTCTCATTGTTTGTTGGTCGCTGGGGACCTTTGCATGACAGTAGGATCTTTCTTGCTTAACAGTTCATCTGTTCCAGCTGCTATTTCCCCACCTGTATTCTTCAGTTTGTGACATCTTAATTACCTTGGTAGCAATTAATGCTGATGTCACAGCAGAAGATTTTAATTTCAGGTGGGAAATAGAAACCAAGGAGCAGAGGAAAGATCAAATTTTGGAAACTTTTTTTTTTGCTATAAAAATACAGATAAAAAACCCCACAGTAAACCACTTCGCTCCTAAACAAGAGTAACGAGTTCAGACAGGAATAGCGAGATTAATGCTTTTTGGTATGACCCTGAACTTCCATACAGACTTCCTTACGGGGCCAAGAAATGTGGATCCCAGCGGCTCTGTGCTGGCTCCTACAATCTCTCAGCTCCAGCCTAGTTTATGTTTATCTTGTGTCTCTGTTCCAGCCTGATGCCTAGCGCAGCCCTGTGATTACATTCTTTGTGCAGCCTGGGTCCTAGGAATGTTTTCATCTGGTACAGTGTAAATGATGTTTGGTTAAGCCAGGGTACTAGGCATATAAATGATTGCTTTGATAGAGCTATTATGCAGAATACTTTATAGGGCTGTTCCAACACTTCATCTTGTGGACAATTTGCAGGTGGCTTTATTTATTTGGCCATATTGTTTGCCATATGCTCTTGTTGAGATCCGGCTATATAATTTATTTCAGGAAGGAATTTCCCCTTTCCCAAACTGGGTTGCCTGCTAACTGGAGAAAATGTGGCAAGGATGGCACATGTTGGGATTCTTTTTCCTCTTTGTCACATATGTGTTTGTGCTCTCTGGCTATGTATTATAAGAATTATATCTCCCAGGAAACTCTTATTATGGTATGCCAGGTTGATTTTCAAGTTCTCATGACACATACCTGTCAGGATCATCAGAGCCATAGAAGATAGGAATGGGAAGAAGCCATACCCTCTCAGCAAGAGATTGCAAAAAGTGATAGCGACATCCTTTACAACCTCTTCAACTTATTCATTGTTATTCTTTTCCTCCCAGTACATTGTAGTTTTTGGCTCCACCCCCTTTACACACCTTTGTGGAGCCAATATCCTTATCCAGGGGTGTTCAAGCCCCATTCCAGGAGGCCAGATGCAGCCCCAGGTGAGCCTCAAGGCAACCTGCAGCAAAACCCTCAATCTGGTACATGGGGAAGCCTTTTATTCCTTCAGATCTGTCTCGAATACGTTCTTATATGTAAATTTCTTCATATTTGAAATGTAAATAATTTCTCCTGTCCCTGACACAGTGTCTGGGAGATGATGTAGCCCTCCTACCAAAATGTTTGGACATCCCTCCAAACATCTACAGGACACATCGAGGCCTTGGTACCAACATTCTACAATATTCATAGATAATAGATGTGCAGCGGGGCCTGGGGTTGCTGTTGAAGTCACACTCGCTCCCCATCATGCATACAGAAGAATGGCAATGAATTCATAGGGTTCCTGATTTTGAAATAAATGACAAGCATGCAGCTAAGATCATATCATGATGTGGCCATTTGGGATGATCGGTCTGATCAGTTCTGCTCATCATGTGATGTGAAGAAAAGTGCATGTACACATGACCCTCTTTCTCTCTTGTTGGGTGTGCTTCATGTCTGAACCTTCCATCACTATTTATGTTTGAAAAACATGTTTTTTACATTACTCAGAAATGTGTCTCTTGAGTTCAGTAAAATTTGGGCTGTAATCGTTTCTTTCTCACCAGAAATAAACACCTTCACTGATATCAAATAATTTAAATAGTATATTATATACTATACTGTGGGTGGCACAAGTGGCTAAGACACCGTGGCTGTTAACCTGCAGACCTGGGTCAGCCCCACAAGACAGGGTGAGCTCCTGTCCTTAGCCCAGCTCTGCAACGCCAGCTGGATCCAATCGTATTGGCTCTGCCTTTCCATTGGACTAATTCAGTGGCGTGGAGAGGGGGGATTTGCTGCTTGGGTAACAGCCTATCCTCCATAACAATCCAACCCAGGCTTTTGTGTTTTGCATGCAGCGTATGCAGCGCTGAGCGCGATACCATAGTCTTCCAAGACTGACGAAGGCCTGCTTTTTATTTAGATTATGTGCAAGAATCAGTATGAATAAACCACAACACACACATGATTAAGCAGCAGTGGGACAATGTAGCAGGTGGGTGGAGGTGTGTGCCATCTGGACCATGAGTTAAATGAGCATCATAATCATCTGCTTATATTTCTTCCTAAAGGCAAAAGCGGTTTTGGCGAAAGTGGGCTATCCTGAGTTCATAATGAATGACACATATATTACTGAAGACATCAAAACAGTAAGTCTTGCTCTTGCTGTTCTTGTTCTTGTTTGTGACGTTCTAATTATTTGCTGTCTCTTTGGAACATGGAACCATTTTATTTATTGTTGTTCTTATACTTTTTTTGGGACAAATCATTGTGACTGCTGTACATAGAACAAGCACAACAAGCAAAAAAAAAATAATTAGGTCCATGTTCCTTATAGACTCACAATATAGGTTGTATTAATTATCAGATTTAAGAGAATGGAAAATACCACAGGAACATATTTTTAATTCTAAAATCCAAAAAACCATTCTTGATAAAAAAGAGCCTTACAACCACTATTTTGTTTGGTGATCTGTATAATCTGTCAACATGCCGTGGAAGAATGCCCCTCATCCTGCTATGTGTGCTGTCTATGTTGTCCATGTTTCTATTTGGTCTTTCTCCTAGTTCATACTTTGTGATAAGACTCTTTTGGTAGTGTAAGGAATGAGTTCTTCATATAGAAGTAGGTAGATGGTCCTCCCCTTTATCATGAATCTTAAAGAATGTGTGAGGCAAGAAAAACACAGTGACTGCTTTTCTTTTTCTGTCAAACCTTTCTCTTTTCCTCCTTTCTATGTTCCCTGAGGCCTATTCTCTTGCATACTTGTTTCTTGCTCCCTAATTCATGCATTATTAATAGCTAGCCTTAACTGCCAAAAGCGCAATACAATACAAAAAAGATTACCGGTATAGTATTTCTATGCAAGTGCAGTCTAGGGAGCTAAACCAAAGCATATCAAGAATTAAAAAATTATTTTAATATTGTTGGCTACAAAAATAAATTTGAACATGTGTAACCAGGACAATTTGAGTGCTGTAAGGTTTGTAAATTTGGGTGGGCCACTGAGGGCACAATCCAGAGTTAAGGCAGTGAAGACAGCCCTAGCTAGGCTGCTTCAACTATTCTGTGTCCAGAGCAGAGTGTTATGCTGCATCCAGAGAGTCAGGAAGCCTGGGCTGCCCTAGCTGCTCCAGAGCATGCTCAGTGGGCATCAATTCAGTGACAGCTGGGGAGGGCTTGCTCCTGAGGAGACCCCTCTCAGTTCACACTGAACAAGGAACAGCTATGGTGCCTGCCTTATAATGAAGCCCAGAAGTCCCTGACAACAGTAACAGCTGCAGCATGAGAATGCAATACAGCAGTACCTCCAGTGGAGGGTGGATGCTTGGAGTGCCCTCTTCCAGCTCCTCAAAAGTTATACCACCTGAGGAGCAGATTTCTGGTGTTGCATCACTGAGAACCATGTAGACATAGCTGAGACACTTGAACCTCACTACCCATGTCTGTCCATATCTGAGTGAGGTGTGTTAAGTCAGCATTAATAGAACTGGAATTCTGCATTCAGTTCAGTGAGTTGCTAGCATAATCACTAAGGGAATCCTAGTTGAGAGACCAGAGGGCAGATACTTGCAATCCTAAAATGCCTATCATTTCCTTTTCTCTTGCCTGTCAGTTTTCCACTGCTAAATCTCTTGGTCCCCCATATACTCCATATGATGACATTCTTTACAGTATAGTTTAAAAATTTAAATCCTGCCTTTTCTTATGCCAAAGCAAGCCACTAACACACTCCTTTGCTCCCATCCATTTGTGACCCAAACACAAACCACAGCCCATGGCTGAATATGCAATGAGTTTAAAAGTGAAAGATGTTTAATTTGTATAAATACCATTCACAGCAGGTAGCCATCCCTGGCTGGTTTTATCTGGACACAGAGCTGTAATCATGCATGAGTGCGTATATGCACAGAGTATAGAGCACCCTGTTAATTATTCCTCAGGTAGCCAAAGGCAAAGAAGTCAATGTATTAAAATAAACATGTTGTATCTTTGATGAAAATTTAGGTTGCAATGTTGTTTGATTGGGTTTTGATTTGAAATTTGCTCTCAAAGGAGTTATGATTCCAGGCTATATCGTCCAAGGCATAAATGGCTCACATTGACATATCTAATTCCCACTGGAAGTAAAGGGATATTAACTTCCTAAGTGCTGCATTTCAGCTCTCAAAATCTATGCCTTCAGCTATAACAGTTTCCCTTGCGTTGCACATTTCTGGAGTTCAGCTTAATCTTCCACATTATTTACATGAGTCTTTTGTTAAGCATCACATCTCTGGAGAATAAAGTATTTTCAATTGAAATTGAGGATGATGAGTAATTACTGTGAGCCTTAGTTAATACATAAAGGGAAATCTTAAACATGTCTTATAGTTCTACTTGTTTGGCAATATATGCAATATCTGTCTGTAACACAAAGCAGTGATCACTGTCAACTGTGTCATTAGAACAAATTTAATGGCAACTGCAATCCATTTACTGAGTCATAACCCTACTGCTAAATTGCCAAATACTTCAGTGAGAAAATTTTTTGTTCCCAATGCACCACACACTGCCTAAGCTGAGGTAATAGATTTGACTGTGGTGGTTCAAGCAGGCTGGGAACTGTTAATGTCACCCTTTTATTGCTTTATGTTCACATCCTATCAAATCACTGTAGTGTGAAACTTGACAGCAAGAGATATTTAAAGCCAGACAAGACATCATCTACAAATCTAGAAAGAAGCCTGCTGTTGCGAATGGTGACTTCAGGTCTAGTGTCCTTCCAGAGTGGTCAGGCAAATAAAACTAGAAGTCACTTGGAATACATTGAAGGAAAGAAAAAAAGCATAGTTGAAGCAATAAATAAATGAAGCAATAGCATTGCTATTAGTAATAACAATTGTTAATAAGCAAAAACATTGTTATTGCCCACAGCCACATGCACTTTGCATGGAGGTAAGCATCCATGCAGTGGCTGGTATGGTGAGAAGTGCTTCATGTGGACCACCTGCTTTCCCCTGAGTCTGATTGGCCCCAAATTGGTGGTGGTGGTTGTGTCAAGTTGGTGGTGATGTATGTGTCAACATGTCACCATCATCTGCTTCTGGGTGCTGTGCTTTGTGCAGGTGCCAGAATCCAGAAGCTTGCTGCTGCCACTTGTGTCCATACAAGAGGTGGAAACTTCTTGGCCTTGGATTATGTAACTTCACTAGCTGGCCATTCAGCCATGGTCTTTTGCTGCTCTCTTCCTCTTCTTTTCTTCCTATTGCTATTCCTATAGCTTTAATCTCCTCCTTTCCCCCTAAAACCTTCCAGTTTTCAAGTCCATCTTTCTCTAGGTCACTTTCTCTAGGTCACTTTCTCTAGGTCACTGAGAATTTCAGCCCAGAACCCTTATCTGAGAATGCCAATTGGTCTGGGATGCCCTCAAAATAATGTCATCAACCTGGAAGTGACATCAAATAGGAAGTGACATCACTGTGATGCCAGAGCTCATGTCTACTTGGAAGTAAGACCCACTGTGTTCAGTGAGATTTACTTCCAGGAAAGTATGAATGCCCTCAGTGTCCCATTCCAGGATGGTGGTGCCCAGGATTTTGTGTACCTGCTGAAATGAAGTTACAGTACCCCAAGGGTGTCCCAACCCTCACTTTGAGAACCACAGCTCTAGGTAATATGATGTCCCTATATCCTTTCTCTCCTTTCTCATTCCCCTTTTGTGCCATACCCTTTTCCTTTTATGAATTAACTCTTTCTCTTTCTAACAGGAAATTGGTGGCAACTGGCCAAGTGTGCCCACTAGTATCAGCACCAAGACAACACAGGAGCACTCAGGTCATAGCAGAGTACACATATTTTTGAGGATCTAGGGAGCAGGCACAACCTGGTCACAGGTCCAGTTCAAGGCACCAAATCACTTTCCAAACCAGCAGAGCTTCCAGCTCTCTCTCTTCTTCCTACCCAACACCATGAGTGGTACATTCCGCTGGTTTACATTCCAGCTATCCCAACTGTCCTCCAATCACCAGCCGTCTACCATCACTCACAAGTGATTCCAATCAGGTCTCTGTGTTACACATTCTACACAGGTGTGCAGCATTACACACTCAGTGCCTAGAGATCAGTTATCTTGTACCCAGAATCTGCCAAATGAAAACCCAGATTACTAACGCAAAAGCTGTTTGTTGCACCTTTCACCCTCATCTATCTCCCTCTTCATTCTCCTCTGAAGCACTGAGCTGTGCCAGCAGCTGAGAGAGTTTCCTGAGAAAGGCTTGAGAAAGGATCCCAGCCTGAGATAGTTTTGCCCCATGTGTGCATGTAAATCATGTTTAAAAGCACAGATTTACAGTATCCAAGCCATTATGCATCTCATGGGTCATAAAAGAGCATCTGCTTTAGAAAAGGTTACTATTGAAGAGTGTGGGGGTGGTTTAATTTTTTATTTATTTATTTGTTCTGGAGTTGCCTGGGGACTGTGGAAGTCCTATTAAGCTGCTGATTATTTTCAAACAAGCCACTACAGTAATTAGATGTTAATAACTTTCCCTTCCTACCAGCCTGATCTGAGTGTGAACCAGTGACCTAGAGGTGGATCCAATTACTAGTTCCCTGAGCCACCCACACTGTCAGCAGTCATATTTTGCAACACTCTCCACTATGCAATAAAATATTTATTAGCCCTTGAAGGGTATAATTTGAAAATAAATAAATAAACAGTGCTGCTATGAGTATTAAAACTGCAGGGGAAGATCAATTTTTTTAAAAAAGTTTTTGCTTGTAAACCTCTCATGTTTGAATGTATACTTTGGCTTAGTTTATCCTTGTCTGTTGTCAGAATTATTAACTCTTTGCTTATGGATGCCTGAAGCAGGAATTTAAAGTCAAGCCTGGTATGAAATGCAGCTGGGATGCTAAGTGAGGCTGCTTCGTGGTATCACATCACCCCAGTGCTTTGTGAATTGCATTGCTTATCATGCAATTTCAAGCCATAGTTCAAGCTTATGAATTGGAATGAACCATAGTAAAGATTATGATATTTAATTTGAATGAATGGTTTGAGACCCAGTTTCTTTAGAATCTTTTGCTCTCTTCTGTATGCTCAGAGCTGGCCCTTCCTGAGGACAACTTGGTAGAGAGTGCCATCTCTTTCCGACAACTTTCCTTTGGAGGTGGGCATCTGGGATACTACAGTTTTTCTTCCCCGTTGGATTTTTCAACTATATTTTCATAATTCTTATGTTCTGTTCCCAGATGAAATTTTCTGAAACTGACTATTTCGGCAACGTACTTCAGACCCGCAAAAACGCAGCACAATCTGATTTCTTTTGGCTGAGACGTGAAGTTCCCAAATCAGAGTAAGTTAGGCCCAAATGTATTAGGGAAGACATGACCTGATGCCTCAGTTTTTGCAACTAAAATCAAGGAGCGCAAACAATTAGGTCACAATCCAGGTAAAGTCAAACACTGTAAGCCCCATTGACTTCAGTACAAAAGTTAAACATTAAAATAAATGAGACTTAGGGCACAATCCGGAGTGAGGGCAATGAGGAGTGCCTTAGCTGGGCTGCTCCAACTATTCTGAATCCAGAGCAGAAAGTTATGCTGGATCCAGAGACTCAGGAAGCCTGGGCTCCCCTAGCTGCTCCAGAGCATGCTAAGTAGGCACCAAGTAAGTGACACCTGAGGAGGGCTTGCTCCTTAGGAAACCCCCCTCAGATCACACTGAACAAGGAACAGCTGTGGTGCCTGCCTTCTAAGGAGAAGGGCCTGACAACCAGTAAAAACTGCAGCATGAGAATGTTGTGCAGCAGTGACAGGTGGATGCAAGGGGCTTTTTGGAGTGGCCTGCTGTATCCACAGGTTAGTGGGCTGCCGTAATTGTTCCATATCCTGAAGTTGAGAAGCAGGGGTCGCAGAAATGCTGGCCAAGAACTCAGATTTTTGATCAACACTACCATTCTTACTCTGTCTTATCATGGATCCCTATGGGTCTACTCACTGCCATACCTGCTCCTGAGGTGGTATAACTCTGAAGAGCTGGAAGAGGGAATTTTTGCTCTGGAAACGGACTCTGGATACAGAGTAACTGCTTAGGTGATGCTAAACATGCCCTCAACATTCTTCTCCTGAACAGCCCAGGCTGGCCCAGCTAGCCTGTGTTGCCGTAGGCGGCCCAAATCTTTTCCTGAATAACTAGGGTGGCTCATCTTGTAGTTGGGCCAGCCCAGTGATAGATAGGGCAGCCCAAATGCATTTCTGGATTGTGCCCTTAAAGTGGTTAGCTTTGGCTGGATTGGAAGTTTAATGTTTTGTTTCTCTTTTGTTTTCTCTCTCAATACCACCTGTAATTGAATTGTAATTAAAATTGGATTTCTGTTGGCAGCTGTGGTAGTTTGGAATGCTACAACATTCTTGTGCATAAAATTTTCCATTAAAAAGAAGCTTAGCTGGTAAGAGATAATATAAGTAACACAGTAGTAGCTGCTGTCAATAGGAGTTGTATATGATCTTAATGGATAATGACTTCTGTTGGATAGTTTTAAAGGTTAAACAAATGCTATATTTCCCTAAATCTAGAGCCTGCCTCATCCAAATACTTGATGTGTAGCTCCAGATGTGCATTAGCTGGAACTGCTAGATTGGCAGGAGCTGTGCAAGTAACCGGAGCTCACTCTGCCGTGCAGTATTTGGATCTTGAACCACCGGCTGCCATCTTTCGGATGACAAGCACAGATGACAAGCATTTTCACTGAGAAAATGCAGCCCTGCCCTTTACCTGGAAGGCAACTCTTAAAAAAGATTTTATGGCACTTCCCAACAGTTAGCAGTCTTAGATTCTGATCAGTCTTCAAAATGATATAGTTTGCCATTAGAGGATATGCATATCTTGTTCATGAGTAATATGAGGTGAACCTGTATCTGTATCAGTGCAATCCTAACCCCTAATTAGGCTGACACAAGTTCTGGCACAAGTCCTGTGCTGCATTCCACCATAGAAATGCGGAGATGGGTGAGTTGTGCCTGGCTTAAATTGGTTGGGATTGTGCCCTGTATTCATACACATAGAAAAGTGCTGGGTAATCTCCATCCTGTTGTCATTAATTGTTTTTTAAAACCAAAACAATCAATGGATGCCACTGTGGTATGAGGTTCCATGTCTTGGTATGTGGTATGAGGTTCCATGAATTTATGGTGGGGACGGGCTTTAGGGATTTGCTCTATTTGGGCTGAGAACACATATCCATGAAGAGAATCCATCAGAACAGGGTGAACCCTGAACTCCCCGGTACTAGCCTGCTACCACATATCTTTCCCAATTACTCAATGAGGAATTTGGAAGGAGCCACTGCCTGCTGTTGCTCACCACCAGTAAGCTTGGTGGGGAGGCAAGGGAAGGACTTTATCCTGGATCTTTGACAACCTGCCAAAGGCAGTAAGTATCAGATTCAGGCTGCAATCCTAAGCCACAGTTGGTCCGACATAAGTCTAGGCAGAAGTCCTGCGCTGGCCTGGAGGTGTCAAAAAAGTGCCTCAAGACACTTCTGCGTCACTCTTGATGGGTGGACCACCACAGGAACGGGGAGACAGGTGAGTTATTCTGGCCTAAATTGGTTAGGATTGCACCTTTATTTGACTTGAACTTCAGAACAAAAATTGTGCCCCACCTGATAGGATTCTATCAGGTGGATTCTAGACTTTGCTTCCAATACAATGAGGGGTCGAAGAGAACAGTCTCCTGTCACTACGCACTAAGCACAAATATGTGGTACACCTTCACTCCATGTGAAGGCTAGCTGAACTATCAGCTAGTAATGACATCTTTGACTTCTTTTGGGTATGGGTAGGATGAATTTAGGTATCTTCTCAACTTCTCAATACTAATAACATTTGGTGAGTAAAGGGGCCATGCCCCTCATAAAAATAATATATTAATTTGGATTCCTGCCTGTTTTATCTCTGATGGTCTTCAAAAGTTTAAGCAATTGTAGTGGTAGTGTTGTAATTCTTATGCAGGCATTTTTGATCAACCTGAATTGATCATTTTGAGACTCATTGGTATTATAGATCAGCAAAACCCATTCTTTTTAGCTCACCATGAGTTTCCAGAGTGGTGAAAAAAAAAATTTAGTCCTTTGTGAAAAGAAGAGATAAACACCCTTGATCTGTCATTCTTGTGGAAGTGCCTGTTAGCTGCACTAATATACCCTGAAGTGGTTCTTAGGCAGATGGAAAATGTCACCAAAAATGAAATTGGCAGATAATCCCAAAAATATATAACATAAGGGCTGTCCCCTGTGAATTGTGCCCCATCATTGGCATACTTTAAACTGAAGGGAATTATTTCCTAAGTCAGCATGAAGTGGAAGGCTATTGAGCTGGTTTCAATTTTTTTTCCTTCAACGATTGCTTAGCATCATCCTTTCCTCACAAACTTCATATTAATGTGGCTTATATCTCTTTCTAGGAAAAAGACAAATGATAGGCCAGTCAGGAATGGGAAGGTAACAGATACACTTCCCATGGGAACTCACTCTTTTAGCAAGCGGATGCCATGGAGTGATTTATAACTTTTCAGTTCTCAAAGACTTTGCATATTTTGCAGGGCATTAATGATAGTGTCATTAATGATAATGTGGCCTTTTTTGCCACACCAGATGCTGTCTTAGGACCTCCAACCAGAGCACAATCCCATAGTCTTTCAAGACTGAAGGATGCCAATGATGAATGATAGACAAACAAATAACCCCCAAATCCAGAGTAAATCCAGCACGTAAGAGACTTTATGTGCACCCATAGTTACTGCACCACCAAGTGCAAACCTATGGGAAATTCATATTGGAATCCAGAGTAAGTTGTTCTTACACCAGATCAAGGACTCTCCGTAGTTACTCTGGATTTTACCCTAAGTCTAACAGTCCCAGAGCCAGGTTGCTGGGGGATCTAGAAAAGCTCTGAAGTGTACCCCAGCAGCTATTTTGAAGCCATTGCCATAAGTTGGATGTCTGAATAATAATAAATATTTTTATGTTGCTTCTCGACCTTAATTTCTGGGATGAGAGGGAATATAACTGAAATTTATTCAAAACAGTGGCAGACAACCAAGTCAGTAACTTTAAAAACAGCTGGTAGTAAACAAAATACAAACATCAGTAAACAGCATGCTGACAGTACAAGCAAGATAAGCAGCAAATGGCAATGCAATTCATAAGCCATCAAAAATTAAAATGTTTTGAACAACATTAAAAATTCTTTTGATAGGCCTGACACAGTGTTAAAAGCTTAAGCATATAGCAGCATTTCAACTTGAAAATAAAATGGAATGTAAACGGTGGACCTGGAATAGTGGATTGCAAGCATGGTTCAAGCCGAAGCACTAGCTAAAACAGCATACAAATTCTGGCGCTCTGCCATTTCTGCTGCCTCTTTGCTTGCACTTAGGAAAGCAGCCAGATATAGGCAGGAAGAGGGATTTGAGGCTACAGTGGTGCCTCACATAACAAGTTTAATTTGTTCCGGTAGCATGCTTGTTACGTGAAAAGCTCTTCGTATGAAATGAATTTTCCCATAGGAAACAATGGAAACACACATGATTGGTTCCAGAACCCCCCAAAATAGTTATATAAAAATATTAACTGGATGTAAAAATGATGACAAAACACTGGAATTGAATTCAAAACATGCATTCAATGTGCATGATCCTATGAAGTCTACTTAGGCTGCAATCCTAAAGACACTTTCCTGGGAATAAGTCCTGTTGAACACAATGGGGCTTACTTCTGGGTAGACATGGTTAGGTGGCTGCTATCCAAGACACATTCAAAGTGTCTCCCCACTTTCTCCTTCTCTTCATCCTGAGCCCATCTGTCCCTTGCTCCCTTCTGGCTAGCCCTGAGCTGCTTCTCTCTTCTCCACTGCTGTTCGCTCCCTCTGCCCAGTGGAAGCTCGGCTGCAGGAGGAACAGCGCGGAAGTGTTGCTTTCACTATAGGCAGGTGCGCTAGGCAGCCCTGATGCTTTTTAAAAGGGCTGCCGGCCAGCATGTCTGCCCCAACTGCCAA
The DNA here is from genome assembly GCA_030015325.1 of Cryptoblepharus egeriae. Lineage (NCBI taxonomy): Eukaryota > Metazoa > Chordata > Lepidosauria > Squamata > Scincidae > Cryptoblepharus > Cryptoblepharus egeriae. The sequence goes on from JAREYC010000005.1 coordinate 38,021,204, forward strand.
CAAGTGTGCTTGTTCCGTGAAGCACAGTTTGTTATGTGAAGCAGAATCCTAGAGAAATTTTTACTTCTTATGTGGATCACTTGTTAAGCGAGGCACTTGTTAATGTGCCACTGTATATGCCCCTTGACCTTTACTTTAATTAAAGGGCACAGAGGAAGGAGGCAGGAACCTGAGATGTGATAAGATAGCGGGCTCGCAATCACTGTGGTCCCTTTTCTATAGTGTAAATTATCCAGTCCAAAACAGGTGCCGTGTGGCAAGAAATTCCACAGATTAATTACACGCTGGGTAAAGAAATTTTTTTTCTAACTCTCCTGACATGCAATGTCGTTTGTGGTAAGACAAAAGATGTGGTAACAATCCTAAAAGTATAAGCTCACTGCGATGGGTTTTCTTGCAAAGAGTTTCTGCAGTAACCAAGCCATTATATGTGATTAAACTGGTGTTGTAAGTAAAGCTACATAACTTGCAATTATATTACTATAGAAGAACAAAAGTTAAATATAGTTTGGCCACCTGTACTGTTGTGTACTGAATATGTCTTGCTGTCTAATTTTGGATGTACTGCAAAAGAATTTCCCCTCCTAATTTTCTCTTTCTATTTTAAAAACTCAATGTTGAATTCTACAGTAAAATGCTCAGTGTATAACAGTCTAATTAGGGCTGCACAGATAAATCTCTTTATATAAGATACTTGCTTTCTATTAAGCTAGGAATTTAACATAATTTGTCAGCAATCTATGTTTAAAAATCTGTCCATGCAAAATTATTCTGGGATGTTTTCCAACTCTAATTACATAGGGAAGCAAGCATGAAAAATCAGAATCCAACTCCATGTATTGATATCAGAGTATAGCAAAGGACTGCAACTAAGGCTGCAATCTTATATGCACTTAACTGAGAGAAGCACCATTAAATTTAGTGGGACTGAATTTTGAGTAGACAAGCATAAGATTGAACTTTAATGGCCAAATCCTATACTCATCATTTACTGGCGGGGCTTCTCTTCTACTGGCGCTGCCATAAAGGAGTCAGTGCCAGTTGTAAAAGGCACTCTTGACAAAACAGTGAGCTTCTGGAGCACCAGTATTTTGTTTGATTTCCATTCGACCATATTAATATAAAGTCTGCAACAAATTTTATTTGTATTTCTAAGGCTGTAGTCCTAACCTCCAGGTAGGTCAGCCTAATCCCTGGCATGAATCCTGTACTGACCTGCGGATGTCATAAAAGTGCCATAAAACATTTATATGCCATGCCTGGGAGAATGTTAGGCCAGTGCATGTGCTTGCCTCCCTATATCACAATGGGAATGGGAAGACCAATGCATTGTGGCCACCTAGATTAGGATTGCACCCGGTGGTGGACTTCAGGGGGTTTTCACAGTTTCTGTAGAACCCTTTGCTAATGAGCACCTGGTTCTGAGAACCAGTTACTAACGGGACATAGAACCTGTTGTTAATTTAGGTTATTAGAACATAGAACCTGTTGTTAATTTATTTGAATCCCACCACTGATTGCACCCTAAGATTCTACAGATTTCAGTTGTGAACTTGGGGTCTTGCACAAATTATTTCCATTTTTTGTAGAATATTTTTATTCAAATAATAAAATAAAAGTTATATTTGGATGTTACAGCAATAACAAAGCCACAAGTTCAGTCACTTAAATTTTCTAACATATCCAACTAGTCACTGTTAGCAATGTTTATTTTCAACATAGGGCAAAATCCAGAATAACTATGGGGAGTCCTTGCTCCAGTGTAAGAACAAGTTACTCGGGATTCCAATATGAATTTCCCATAGGTTTTCACTAGGTGGTGAAGTCTCTTACGTGCTCCCATAGTTACTCTAGATTTGAGGGATAGTCTTATTGTTACCTAATTTTTTTTTAATATTCTGAATACAACTTCCATTACTTAGGCTACAATCCAGAGTAACTACGGGACCTTTTACACCAAAGTAGTTACGGTGTCACCTATAGGAAATCTATGGGAAATGTACAGTGCAATCCAGAGTAAGTGCCTCTTACATCTTCCCGTAGTTACTCTGGATTGTAGGGTTAGGATTGCAATCCTAACCACACTTTCCTGGGAATAAGTACTATTGAACACTATGGGACTAACTTTTGAGTAGACATGCTTAGGATTGCACTGTTACTTACTTAGGCTGCAATCCTAAAAACAATTTCCTGGGCGTGAGACTGATTGATCACAATGGGGCTTCCTTTTGAGTAGCATGGTTAGGATTGCACTGTTACTTATTGCACAAAATATTTCCAATGGTGGCCCACTTTGAGATTTGCCAGACCAAATAGGTTGGTGCATCTCTGAAACATGAGTTCTGACTGTGGAGTGCCAAGATAAAGATTGGGCCATAAAGGAATGTTGCCAATGGAATGTTATTGTAGATACACTGAACAGCACCCAGCTGGTGGCAACTTGTCTATAAAGTTTCCTTGATTTTGTCCCAGTTCTTTGTATCAATAGGTTAATATATAATAGGGTGCACTCTAATTTCTTTTCTGCTCCCTTCGGTTTTTTCATATTTGCAGATATGGGATGAGCAGAAGGAGAAGCTGTGGTTTGGACAGGTTTAGGGTCAAGAAAGGCAAGAGGGTAGGTGGTCAGCAGGTGGTAAAAATGGGCAAGGACCTCTGTAATAATTTGTGTCTGATGGCCACCTCACTATACCTCATTAGCAAGTGTCAAGCAAATGTCAAGAACGATACCTCATTAGCAAGAGTGAAGCATGCAGTCATGCAAGAAAAGTGGATCATGTGGAAATGGACCAAGAAAAAAAATAGCTACCTGATAGCAAAGTCTTTATCATGTCTATTTGGAAGTAAGTTTCATTATGTTCAATGGTGCTTACTCTTAGGTAAATGTGTATAGCACTGCAGCCAATTTCAGTTCATGTGAATGTTTGTTGCTTGGCAAATTCAAGTATTAAAAGTGATTATTTGGGGGAAGTGGGAGCACAGTTTTTGTCTTTTTCTTAAACTTGGTGAAAATGTTGTGTTTGAAGAAGCTGGGCAGAATGCTTCAAGACTGTTGAAGTCATTCTGAATGAAAAGTCAGAGGTTGCGACCATGGTCAAGACTTGAAATGTGCAGTGGCATTTTGAATTTCCCAAAAAGTCCAGTATTTCAACTGTGTCCCTGCAGGTCATTGCAAAAGTCATTCGGTTTGTCCTGCGTAAGGGCACCTTTTTACAAGCGGCTGTGCCGCTGCATTTCCAATTAGTTTATTTGGCTGCTGCCATAAATGACTCTGAAATTGGAATTCAGTCAACCCTGCTAAGTGTTTTCTCCTGGCTCCTCAGCATGGATGTCAGTCATCCTCTGGCATCTATTATCTTACAAAAATATATCTACCATTTTATCATTTTATGTGAAAGCCTTTTTTCTGGCCTGGGGAGGGGCAAAAGAGAAGGAGGTGATATGTGCCCATTTCCCCCCAAGAAACACTGTGGAGCGAATGGTAATTTTCCATAGATAATGATGGATATTTGAGATTGTCATATGGCACTGTTCTGGGAGGATTTCATGGATTAATTCCCAGCTCTCCTATTATTTGAGAACATAAAGAAAAGGGAAGGCTTGAAATAATGAATATACACTGCCATTTTAAAAATCAGAAAAAAGGAAAAAAACATAAAACTGAAATGGTCATCAAAGGCATTAATTAAAAAAATTACAAAACTGGTATAATTAAGGAAACTGGATATATTATATTTTGGTGCCATTTCATAGTATGCTTAAGAAATAAAGGGGATAGGTTTTTGCTGTGATCTGGAAGTTTTAGCTAAGAGGGGTGGGTTATGTGAGATATATATTTAAGTCCTTGGTACCTAAACCTTAAACTGGTGCTGGCCCACTATGACCCTCAAAATGTTGGCTATTTGAGAAGTATGTGTCCTTCAGAAAATTCTGAATAGAGTTTGCCATATGCCTCTTGGCAGTGCCACAAGCAGGTGGGTTGCCATCAGGTTGGAATATAATTAGTTGTTGTGTGATGCTTCGCAGATGGAATTTAGCAGCACTCATCTTTGCTATGCCATGGGAATAAGAAACATTCTTTTTTGATATGCTGGATCAGCATCACTTTTTTCTCTATGGGGAATATGAAGCTGATAAGAAACGTATACATTCTGAGAGGCAGGAACATGTGGCGAGAAACAAAGAGGGGCTAATAAAGAAGTAGGAAAATGGCGTAAAAAGTCCAGGAGTGTTGTGCTGGCATCAATGGAAAGAGAATATTGGCCTCATAGTGAATATGGTCTTTGATCCATCTAGTTCAGAGTTGTAAATAGTGGTTAACAGTAACTTCTCCAGGGTTACAGAAGGAATTTGTCTGTGATCTACCTGGAGATGCTGGGGTTGAACAAGGAGCCATCTGCATGCAAACATGTATTTTAGCACTGGGCATTGCTATTCTTTTTTGAAGGTTATGGGTTGATGAATCCAAAAATACAACCATGAATCTGGGGAGGGATGGAGATAAAATCTTCATATTGACTGGAACTCACCATTCAAAATTTTGTCAAGCCATGAGTCACAAATCTTTTGTAACTACATGTCAGTCAGAATATTGTCAATAACAAGTGGTTTTGATCAGTACTGCGAATGGGAACTTGACAATTATAGAAACACCTTGGCTTGCCTTTACATAAATGATTGTTACTTCTTAGCTGGACTTTTTGCATAGATGGCATTGTATTGTTCATAAATCCACAGAAATTAACCTGCTGTTATTTCAACAGGTGGTTTACGAGTCCAACTACTGTCAATGCCTTTTATAGCTCATCTACAAATCAGATCAGTAAGTACCTACCTTTTTATATACTTGCATGGGAGAAAAAAACAACATTCTTCTCCAATTGGAAGTGGCATCCTTTTCTAGTACTTTACATTTCCTTACCTGCATTGCCATTGCTTTTTCTCACATAGCATTATCCAGCAGAAGCCTGGCCTAATAAGAAAAATATCACAACCTGGTACAATTGTGAGTCAAAGGACAGATTCATACATGAACATTGCAAGACACTAGACTGGTAACATTACATACAGGCAATATGTGGATGGCTATTTTCCCCTATTGGACAGCTGCCTAGGGATGGATGTCATAGCTATAGGAAATAATAATAATGTCTGAACTTTCCATGACATGGTTCATGTAGGTACCATATATTTCCACTGCAGCACACAATCTAATAATTTAGAAGTGGTGTCCATTCATTTATCAAGTTTGTTAAATTTATCAAGTTTATCAAGCCCCAACTATTTCTTACAGAGGCCAGGTATGCTTTCCTTGGAAGATGAGACATGGCTGTAGCTAGGGGGATTTTATTTTTAAAATGAAGCGGAAGAATTCAAGAGTTCTGATGGAAAGAATTATGTCGTTCTGCATTTATCAGTTAATGTGATTGTCTTAGAGTGTTTTATAGCATTCTGAGAATTTACACAGTCCATTTTCATCATTGATTGCGGAGTCCTTTAGAATCTCCGAATAACATAATCTGCTAATAGGAGACTTGTTGTTTGGGTGCAATAAGTAATTTCAAAAGAGTATCAATGGTCATTGCATCTAATTTGATATTGAAACTATCATTTAAATCATTTAAATTTTGCTCAAGTTATGTGTTATAAGATAGATCCAGTAAGAAGAGCAGGATGAGTAGTACTACTTCCTAATAAGTAAGTATAACCAAAGCTGCAATCCTAAAGACACTTTCCTGGGAGTAAGACCCACTGAACACAATGGGACTTACGTTTGAGTAGACATGTTTAGGATTGTGCTCTAAGTGTAAGGTCAAGCCAGGATGGCGTAGTTAGTAATTAGGGAGTTGGACCGAGACCTGGAAGTTCCAGGTTCAAATCCTCCCACAGCCATGAAGCTTCCTGGGTGACCTTGTGGCAGTCACTCACTCTCAGCCTCACCTACCTCACAAGCTTGTTGTAAGCCACAAGTCTTGCAAGTCACCTTGGGGATTTGCTTTGGCATCGGAAAGGTGGTGTATAAATCAAATCAATCAAACTGCAAGAAAGGAGTTTCCGGCTGGATATCAGGAAAAAATTCCTGACTGTGAGGGCAGTTCGGCAGTGGAACAGATTGCCAAGGGAGGTGGTGGACTTTCCCTCACCGGGGATCTTCAAGCAGAGGATCAACGAGCACCAGTCACAGATGCTCTAGGAGGATTTCCTGCTGCAGGCGGGGGGTTGGACTAGATGACCTACTGGGTTCCTTCCAACGCTAGGATTCTATGATTCTATGATTAATCAATCAATAAATAATGTATGCAGGTACATGCCACAGAGCTGTGCTTTCACCCCGAACACCCCAACTCTCCTGGCTGAATAATAACATTTGCTGAGGAGGAAAGGATGTGGATGTGTGGAATATGTGGAGAGTGGAAGGTTTAACTCGCTCCGCTTCTCTTTCTGAAGTGGTCATTTGCTTCTGAAGTAGTGATTTCCTCATTTCCAGTTATTTTCAGCTAGATTTGGCAAATAGATTCCCATACTCATGCTAGTACCAGGCAAGTTGGAAGAATATCTTCCAACTTGGGTCCCTCTGGGAGTAAGGCAGGGTAGAAATAAAGATGATGATGATGATTTTATTTGGTTCTTATTTTGCACCATTTTTTCAGCCCTTTGTTAAAGAAATTATTTTGATTTCTCCCTTTTCTATGTCTTATCCCTTTCCCTGTCAGTTTCCCTTTCACTTTTTGAAGGTCATTCAAGAGTGATTTGGCTGGTTTCTTTAGTTGATTCAGGAACATATCACAAAACTGTTCATACTAAATTTACCACCAAGTTCTTATACATATATAGATTCACATTATGAAAAGTATTTTCATTCTATCCCTCATTACTCTCCCCTCAAATATTCTGTTTTAACTCCTTTTTCATCTCGGCATGAATCAGATCCCAGAATTGCTTCTCTGTAGCACATTAAACAAAGCTGTACTGAAAAGTCAGGTTCTTGATGTAGGATTTCACACTCAGCTGTGGCTAACAGTATCACGAAGCCAAGAGCTGTCAAACGGAACCAATCAGTCATGGACTTACAAGTAACTGAACTCTGTATGTCTCCTAAGGACCTTTCTGTATTAGCTGTGTTTGACCTTGGGATCTTGCTGCTTGCTTTTATAAGTAGTCTTCAAGAATCAACATATTCATGTGCCACAAACAGTTCTAGTTTGAAGATGGTCTAGGTCAGCAATTTTCACATGGTGTGCTGTGGCACATTGTTGTGCTGTGAATGATTTGAATGTTGTGCCATAGGAGTTTGGGGGAGCATTATTTATTACTGGAGCCATTGGGGCACGTGAGTCCTTTTGCATTGCAGTATGCCTAACAATGATGAAATGCCTTGAAATGTCAGAATGCCAGAACCACAGGAGGGTACCTGGGTGCAGGTCACTTGTCTTGTGTGCTCCTTGAAGCATTTGGTGGGCCACTGTGAAATATAGGAAGCTGTACTAGATTGGCTGTTGGCCTGATGCAGTGGTGCTTTTCTTATGTTCTTAATAGAAATTTTAATGCCTTTGTCAATGTGCTGTCAGATGAAAAATGTTGAAAATTGCTGATCTAGGGAGGACAGGCAGTAGCTAGGCGGGCAGTATGGGTGTTGGCCCCCCCTGAGCCGCCGCCTAACCTTCCTAGCATTTTTCACAGACTGTCCTGATTTTTTCAGCCTCTTATCCTTCAAATGTAAGTCCTCAGTTTTGGTTTTTATTCCCTGAGTGTTCATCCCTCCCTACAGGCAGTCTGGTCCAATCAGGTCAGGGTAAGGTTTAGGGGCCATCAGCAATCCCCTTTTACATTACAAAGGGGAGAACTCAGCCTGCTGGCTGCTCTGTCATTCCAAGGAGGGTCAAGGAAGATCATGCCAGCCTCCTGCAAGTTCCTAGACTATTTCTGGTCTTCTGGCATCAGTTGGTGTCAGTTAAAGAGTATTCTATTCTGGATCATGCAAATCAATTATTATAAAACTTTTTATGTTGAGGGTGGAGTGGGGTGGGGAGAAATTATTCTCTTTGGAGAAAACCTGAATGGGTTTCCACTTTCAGATGTATTTTTAAATTTAATGCTTGCTTGGAAGGACAGGGGAATCCTTATTTGTTGAGGGACCACATGGGATCATCTGAGGCTTTTTCTTGGCCTTGTGGGTTAATTGAATGCAGGACTTTTATGCTGGGGTGTGTGTGAAAAATCCTTAAATAGAGGGAACCACATAGAATCATCTGGGGCCTTTTGCTGGCTTTTGTACTTTTGTAGGGATACAGGCCTATGAATTGTGAAGTTGCATGTTATTTCTATGTAAAATACATATTGTACTATATACAGAGATTCATTTATTATATGCAAATTATTGTTATATTGTATATATATACATCAAGTACAGATACTTGACATAATTGCCCTTTGCCCACAATTATTGTGTTCCTCCCCACTTCTGCAATCCTGGCTACGGCCTAGTTCTTTTATATATATATATATATATGCCAGAGTGCAAAACGATCAGGGTTCAAATCCCCATACAGCCACTTGGGTTCAACCTTGGTCTAGAAACCTCATACTCCAGTAAGGGGTCCTTGGGCAAGACCCCCTAATCCCTTAACAGCCTACCTCAAAAATAACATGAGAGTAAAATGAACAAAGAGAGTCGTGCCGGCTTGGATGTTGCCCGGATTAACAAGGTCCGCATCAGATGTTGAGGGACCAGGACAATCTGATGACAAGTGGGCTACTGGAACAAACCATAAATGGACAAGAAAAGAGAATTGGAATTAATGGAATGCTACTACAACAGCAGACTTAATGAAAGGGGATGCATGGAACATATGGAAAGACTATGGGTGGAGAAAAGACCTACATCCTACTAACCAAGAAACAACTAGGCACTCAGCGCTATAACACAGTAAAGAGAAAGCTACTGTCAAACCTTGAGATTAAAAAACTGCACCTAACATCACAGATACAAGGAAAGAGCATGAAAAGATAGAAAAGTATCAGGGTTTGAAGGAGGAATTAGAAAGGATGTGGAAAGTGAAGGTGAATGTGATCCCAATATTGATTGGAGCACTAGGGGCTGTGACACCCAAGCTGGAAGAATGGCTCCAACAGATTCCAGGAAGTACATCAGAAGACTCGATCCAGAAAAGCGCATTACTAGGAACAGCTAAGATACTGCGCAGAACCCTCAAACTCCCAGGCCTCTGGTAGAGGACCCAAGATTGAGGATAACATACATGCACAATATATATATATATAATTCAAAGTTTCAGGCAGTGGCTAATTCAGTCAGGTGGTCCTTCTGATGAGCATTGACTTTTGGCATTTTGGCACAGTCTCTCATCTGGCCATTCTGATACCAACTCTGATCATGGACAGATACCCAGCCATGCACAGGTCATGATTTATCGACATAATCTGCCTTGCATCAATGTTGTGACAATAAAATTAAAACTTAATTATGCTGCCCTGAGCTTGGAGGAAGGGTGGGTTATCAGAAGGACCAATAATGGATAAAATAAGAACCATCATCTCAGAAGGAAACAGAAGGCTTCACTTTGATTGTTACCATGATCAAGTTGCTTGTTTGGTCAATAAAGTGAGGTGTAAACTCGAGGCAGTGAATATAAACAACTTGCATGGACCTCATTGTTATGTTTCACAAGTTATAAACATTAACTTTCTCTCCCATTTCTTTGGGTACAACTATAGATGTAAGGACATGGAAAAACTGTAGAATGCAGAACAAAACAATGAGCTTCTCCTTTTTCTGGTTCCATTATAAATGTGTGAAGTGAACTCAGGTCCTACCCAAAGTGAGCTCCATGTGCTTTTAGGGTGCAATCCTAACCTTGGCTGCCACAACTCATTGGTCTTCCCATTCCCATTGTGATATAGGGAGTAAGATACATGGCTGTGCACTGGCCTAACCCTCCCTCAGGAGTGGCGCAGAAGTGCCATATGGTACTTTTGTTATACCCACCATAGTACTTGAGGTGGGGCTTATGCTGGACTAACTGGGGATAAGGACTGCAGCCTAGTAACTTCTACTGTAACACTCATCTGTGGTTGAGAACTGGAAGTTCTACCAGTTGTTTTATGCTAAATATATTTGACAGTCTTACTATGAAACCTGGTTTGAAATTCAGAATTACAATTAAATAATAATCCATAGAGAGGAAAATGTGGGAAATCTCATACTTTGGGAGATTGCATTCACAGTATCTTTGGGAAAGATACTTTGGGAACAGTATCTTTGGAAAACTGCACACACTTACTCCGTCAAGTTTTATCTATAAATATCAGTATCTATATCAGTATCTTGATATGGCCTACAGCATGGGATTTAGAAATGCCCAAAATGTTTTGGCATGTATAGTATTGCATTTCCTTTTATTACTGTTTGAGAAAATGTTACTTTTCATTTTAGGGTTTTTCAGAAAAAAAATTATGCAGCAGATGTATTGCTGTCTTAAAATAGTGAACTAACACGATAATTTTTTCTCAGAATGATCCTACATGTGTAATTGATATTGAGCACAATTAGTAAAGCCTTACTGATGCTATTTATTCAAGATATCAAGCCTAAGATCTGTCTTCAGAGGCTTGCCTATTTATAACTATTAAATATAGCTTTGAATGAGTGTATGTAAAAATGCATATTTTTAATAATGTTTCTGAATATCCATATCAATTGCAGTTTCAGGACTGTAGAAGGAAAAATCCATTTTCTTTGAGACAAGTAAATGTTGACAAATACAGGCTGCAGCGTCTCTAATGGAGAATATTTTCCATTTGATTCTGGTCTTTTCTACAGGAGGTTTATTTTAAAAAGGGTTTTGTGAAGAATCCTGCTAATCAGAAGTTTATTGATGAGAAAGCATTTTTAAAATATCCCACCAGGTTCCTGGAGGCTAATGGGCAAAGTTATTTGGAATGTACTTGCTCAAGCAGGCTTGCTAATTAAAAGATTCAAGCTGTTCCCATTTTCCTAATCACCAATGCATCTGTAATCTTTATAGTGCTCCTCTACTTTGCCTTTTCTACTTAAGTGTTCATCTTTCAGTATGTGTACATGTGCAGAGAAAGAAGCCTGGTTCCTTTCCTCTGTCAAGGGATCTGATAACCCTTTCATAATGTTGCTTCTAAAAAAAGTCTTGTTTCCACATTTGTGCATATTTATTTAATTTTAAATGGTTCTATTTTGTGAATCTTGATTTGATCTTTAATGCCACTATAGTGCTCTCTAAGCACATAATCAATGGTATATCTACTGCTAATAATAGGAAGGGAAGACCGTGCAGAGGTTTGGAATCAATTGACTAAAAAATAACTTGAAACAAAAAATATGATTCCTTAAGGCGCAATCCTGACTTAGACCACAAAGACTGGCCCAGCTGTGCTGGCCTAAGGTAAACCAGATCCTGAGCTGACAGTTTGACCAAATCCACAAGGCTAGGAGGCCTATAGGCTGAAGAGACAGCAGCACAAGGGCAGCATGCTGACTGGCTGTGGGATTTGTGCCATATCATTAGGTGGGCTTTTTGTATCCTGAGGCTGTGAGGCTGGCCTAGAACTTAGAACTTTTCCTTTTGCTTCCATTTTTACTCTGGCTTATCATGGACCCCTATGGGTCTACTTAGATTTATGTCTGCTGCTGAGGTGGACTGCTCAGAGGAGCTGTGATGGAGCTGTGTCTACTCTGGAAACAGGCTCTGGCCTCACTGCACTGTTCTAGGTTAGGGTTTCTCAAACCCTAGGCTGGGGACCGCTGGAGGTCATTGGCAGCTGCCTTACCGGTCTGCGAGAGGAGGGCTCTAAGTGCATCTTCCCCTCCTCACAGCAGGAAAGTCTGTCAGAGGATTGCAGCCTCAGAGACCAATCCTATGCCTGTCTACTCAGAAATAAGTCCCATTGTAGTCAGTGGAGCTTACTCCCAGGAAAGCGCAGATAAGATTGCACCCTCAGAGTCCAATCCAATGCCTGTTACTCAGAAATAAGTCCCATTATAGTCAATGAGGCTTACTCTCCAATAAGAGTGACTAGGATGGCTTTCTGTATTTTCAATGCATCCTGTGCTGAAAAAGGTTGAAAATTCCTGCTCTGAGTAGACATGCATTGAGACATTGGGCTCTCACCTGTAATCCTACCCAGAGTAACCTAGCAGTAGCTCAATTTATTATAATGGGATTTACAGCTGGAGGCCTTTTCTGGTGAAGCTAGGCTGGTGTTTCTGGCATTAGGCTGTCCCAAGTGCCAGATAGGTTGGCCTAAGTGCACTTCAGGATTGTAGTCTTAGGATCAAACTACACAAACAAATGTAGTGTGTGATTTAAGGGGTTTGCCCCCAAACCAATGCACTCAGAAAAGGGACAACATATATAAATGGAACGTAATATGAAGTATCTCCATAGATTCATGTGCCCAAAGAGAAATGTTTCCAATAATAATGAATTATTATTCATAATTCATATGAATTATGGAAGATAACTTCATGGTCCAGAAGGTGGAGGAAACAACAAGGGGAGGAGCCATCCTTGACCTGATCTTAACTAATTGTGATGAACTGATAGACCAGGTCAACGTGGCGGGAACTTTAGGGGAAAGCGATCATGAGCTGCTGGAATTTAGAATAATGTGGGAAATAAAAAGAGTGCAGAGTGAAACGTATACATTGGATTTCAGGAAAGCTGATTTCAACAGGCTTAGAGGAGTCATAGGCGGATCCCATGGGTTGATGATCTAATGGGGAAAGGGGCCCAAGATGGGTGGGAGCTCCTTAAGAGGCAGCTTCTACCAGCACAGTCAGAAACAATTCCCATGAAAAAGAAAGGGGGGAAAAACCTGAAAAAACCAGGTTGGCTCCACAAGCAACTTGGGGATCAGCTGAAGTTAAAGAAAGAGAAGTATAGGGAGTGGAAGACTGGAAAGATCACCAGGGAGGAGTACAGGCAGATAGCCCGGTCTTGTAAGGAGGTGGTCAGGAATGCTAAAGCTCAGTATGAGCTGAGGCTGGCCAGGGGAGTCAAAGATAACAAAAAGAGCTTCTTTAGATATGCCCAGAGGAAGAGAGACGAGGGGGTGGGGCTGCTCCTGGACAAAGATGGACAGCAGGTGTCTGGAAATCAGGAGAAGGCAGAGCTGTTCAACTCCTACTTTGTGTCTGTCTATTCTCGGAAGGAGGGCTGTGCAAATGGGGGTGCGGGATCATTGGATGATGTGGGGATGTGCTTGCATCCCCAAAGAGGTAATGAAAACACGGATGGTGCAGAACAGCAGATTAAGATTGATAGAGAACTGGTTCGAAACCACTTAACTGGCCTAAATGAATTCAAGTCATTTGGACCAGATGAGCTGCATCCTCGAGTTCTTAAGGAACTGGCAGATGTCCTTGCAGAGCCTCTGTCGATCATCTTTGAGAAATCCTTGAGGAGTGGAGAAGTGCCACTGGACTGGAAGAGGGCAAATGTAGTCCCAATCTTTAAGAAGGGGATAAAAGAAGACCCGGGAAATTATAGACCAGTCATTTTGACTTCAATCCCGGGCAAGATATTAGAGCAAATCATAAAACACACAATTTGTGCACATCTAGACAAGTACTCGGTGATCAAAACAACCCAGCATGGATTTACCAAGAATAAATCTTGCCAGACAAATCTGATCTCCTTTTTTGATCGGGTTACAAGCTTACTGGACAGTGGCAATGCTGTGGATGTCATTTATCTTGACTTCAGCAAAGCATTTGACAAAGTCCCACATGACATTTTAATTAGGAAGTTGGAAAAATATGGGCTAGACAGGGCAATTGTTAGGTGGATCTGCAACTGGCTCAATGGCCGCACTCAAAGGGTTTTAGTAAATGGGTCTGCATCAACCTGGAGATCAGTTTCAAGTGGGGTCCCCCAAGGCTCTGTCTTGGGCCCAGTCCTCTTTAACATTTTCATCAATGACTTGGAGGAAGGGGTATGGGGGAGCCTGATCAAATTTGCAGATGACACCAAACTGGGAGGAGTAGCAAACACATCAGAAGACAGGAGAAACCTCCAGGAGGATCTGGATAAACAAGAATACTGGGCTGTAACAAATAGAATGAATTTCAACAGGGAGAAGTGCAAGGTTCTGCACTTAGGAAATAAAAACCAAAAATACAGGTATAAAATGGGGAATACTTGGCTTGGCAGCACAACATGTGAGCGGGATCTTGGAGTCGCCGTGGATCACAAGCTGAACATGAGTCAGCAGTGTGATGTGTCTGCAAAGAAGACAAATGCCACTTTAGGCTGCATTAAGAGGTCTGTAGCTTCCAAGTCGCGAGAAGTTCTGGTTCCTCTTTATTCTGCATTGGTGAGACCTCATCTTGAGTACTGTGTTCAGTTCTGGGCACCTCACTTTAAGAAAGATGCAGCCAAACTGGAGCAAGTCCAGAGGAGAGCAACAAGAATGATCAGTGGGATGGAAGGGAAGCCCTATGAGGAAAGGTTGGAGGAACTTGGTATATTCAACCTTGAGAAGAGGAGGCTGAGAGGAGACATGATTGCCCTCTTCAGGTACCTGAAGGGGTGTCATAGGGAGGAAGGGGCTCATTTGTTCATAGCTGCTTCTGAAAGCAGAACTAGAACCAATGGGTACAAACTGCAAGAAAGGAGATTCCGGTTGGATATCCAGAAAAAATTCCTGACGGTTCAGGCGGTTCGGCAGTGGAACAGATTGCCAAGGGAGGTGGTGGACTCTCCCTCACTGGGGATCTTTAAGCAGAGGCTTGACGAGTACCTGTCGGGGATGCTCTAGGGGGATTTCCTGCTGCAGGCAGGGGGTTGGACTAGATGACCTACTAGGTCCCTTCCAACTCTATGATTCTATTAATTGCTACAAATTGGAAACTATTGTATATAATAGAACAATCCCAACTAACACATAGGCTGGCAGAAGTCCCTTTAATTTGCCTAGGGATGTTATAAAAATGCCAAGAGTTTCTCCTTTGCCACCCTATGCACTTAGGCTGGCATACGACTCTGCAGAGATGGCACAGAGGGAGAGATCTGCAGTTATGCCAATTTAAGCCTTGTCTCCCAGACAGCCAGGAAGAGTCTCTGCCTATTCCCATCTGCTCAAACATAAACCACCTCTGGAGGTGGCCTGAGTAGACCCACTGGGGCTGCTATAGCCCCACCTTGGGGAAGGCAGCCACCCCTTCCCAGCAGCAGAAGTTTCAATACTTGCACTGGATCCAGCGCAGGCTAGGAAAGCCTTGTTGATCCAATGCAAGTTAGAACTGTGCTGCCCATGTGCTCCAGATGAATTGCTGAAACATGTTGGGCCTAAAGAGTTATAATTTTATAATGAAAGGGGTCTGTGAACCACCTTGAGCTCCTTGGAAGGACAAGAAAAATATGTAATATATAAATATATTTTGATTTAAATGGCCATTTAGAAGATTCATTGCTTTTCTATAGTGGGTACCTGAGTGAGTTTGAGGAATGTATGTGTAACATTTTTTGAGAATCCAGATTCCTTTACTATTCTTTAAAATGTCATCAATGAAATCCCCAAGCACATTTCTGACTTTTCTTCATGCTTGCGTCAAATTTCAGTCCTTAATTTGTAACTTTTATATTTACTTGCTAATCATTAATGTTAATGTTTATTTTTCAGAATGTACTATTGCTAATTATATTTGATGCATTATTTTCACAAGGTATAAAGCATGTTATTTCACTGGTAGATATTTAAACAAAATTAAATTTTAATGAGTTTGATGAGGTAAGTAATCAATAAACTAATCAATCTTAAATGTGACCTTCATTAAAACATCCAGCTAATTGCACTTAAGTCAAAATTAATTTGGCAACTCTCAACAGTTAAATGACATTTGAAGACCTATTAACAGAAACAAATCTCTGGATTTGATTTGCACACCAGCTGCATCCACTTTTTCAATCTAACTATCTATCTACCGTATTTATATACCGCTTTTCATACTGGCTAGCATGCATGCATATGGGGGCAATGCACATATATGTACACAGAAAGAATTAAGATATATTTTGCTGTATCATTTTTTCTAAGTTATTCTTTTTTATTTTTTTTCAATTCAGTAATCTATATACTATTACTGAACTCTTTGGAGCATGCCGGCACATACTGGTGATATCCACAGATGGGAGACTACTCCATGGAATACAATTAGCATGCAATTTTGCTGGAAGATTGTCATTAATTAGCAGAAAAGATTTAAAATTGAAAAATTCAGCCAAGCATGCATCCTGTGGAGTTTTGGAATCATAGTTGCTGACATGATGTGTGCTTATGCGCTGGGCCAACTGTCCTGCTTCTTACCCATTGTGCAGGCGAAAAGCATTCTCTGAGTGCCTCCTAAAAGTGACTGTAGGTTCATCATCCAGAATGAAGGCAGGGAAGTGGCTTGAGGATGGGTGCTTCACTCACCCTTTATTCTAGCACCCCTCAGTAGCCATTAAGAATTTGAATCTTGACCTCATCATGCACTGTTCCACCTCTACAAGGTCCAGGCTTTTCTTGGTGTGCTGTTGCTGATTGATTCCTTCCCCATTTCAACTGTGCTACAAATTTGTACTGTCATGATGCACATTTTCTGATAGTGGGGAGAGGATTGCAAATATCTGCAGTGTCCAAAGATGGCTACAGGGAAAACAACAAGAATGGAGATAGGTCAATCCACCTCTCTGCACTTTCCCTACAAATGGAAAAATTTAGCTCACATTCCACAATTGGAATGATGGGGACAGTGTTTATTTGCCAACGTGCAAACCTGGATATAGAAGACAGTTATAAGCAATGCTTTTTTTCTAGAAATAAAGATGGGGATACTCACCATGAAGATGTTATTTGTAATCATAGGCGTGTCTACTCAGGTACAGAGATGCTGGTACTCAGTATTGGTGAGTACCTCCTCAAAAAAGCCCTTGTTATAAACAAATGCCCTTCTGCCACCACCTTCATTTTAATCTGGGCATCCATACCATTACTTTAATTATACTTTAATTAGAGATCTAACAGTCTATAGCTCTGATGTTCCCTGGAGCTTTGCAGAGCTATTGCCTCATTGGAAATGCATCAGTTCTTTACTGTTTATGTGGTACTACTTTGTTCCACCTGCTTAGCTTTTCTTGGTTGATGAAAAATAGATGTTGGTTGTGTCGCATATGCTAAAGGTCCATGTCTAACTGTGGCCCCGAAGGAAGTCAAAATTGAAAATTTTAGTGACCACAAACAGTTGTATTCCCTTAAAGGCATAGAATACTCACTTTTATATTAGGGCAGCTCAGGAACTATATAATTGGAAACTACTTAAGCTGCTGCTTATTTAAAACAGAGATATATTTTTCTGGTAAATTGTCTCCAAAGACTGGAAGAGATGCAGTGATTGTAAATGACATCTTATTTGATCCCAGATATTGTTATTAATATTGTATAGTATTATATATAACCATTATAGCTGTGGGTGGCGCAAGTGGGTGGCGCAAATAAGGGCTGTGGGTGGCACAAGTGGTTAAGATACTGTGCCTGTGCCAGGGTTCGAGACCCAGGTCAGCCCCACAAGACAGGGTGAGCTCCTGTCCTTAGCCCAGCTCTGCGATGCCAGCTGGATCCAATTGTATTGGCTCTGCTTTTCCATTGGACTAATTCAGTGGCGTGGAGAGGGGGGATTTGCTGCTTGAGTAACAGCCTATCCTCCATAACAATCCAACCCAGGCTTTCATGCTTCACATGCAGTGTATGCAGCGCTGAGCACAATACCTTAGTCTTTCAAGACTGATGGAGGCCTGCTATAGCACAAGAAAAAAATTGGGTTTCTGCCTCATGGTACCCAAAACCTAAAAGTACATACAGAGACAGTAATAGAGGAAAGCAGGGATGGATCTGCTCTCATGGCACCCCAGGGCAAATGTCAGCTATGGCACTCCCATGTGAAGTCATCCCCTGCAACTCACCTGCAGTGTAAAAGAGCTCCAGTCCCAATCAGGGAAGCCTTCTGAGGCTTCTTTGTGGTCTTCAAACTGTGCTTCTCACACACTGGAAGCAAAGTTTCCAACTGAACAAGGAGCTTTGATAAAGTTTCCTGCATGGTTTGAGGCATGCAGTTCTAGAGATGGATGGGATATGTGTTTGGGCATTTGCCCCTTTCAGTGTATGGTAGTTTTGCTGCTAGATGAAGGAGAAGCAATGTAAGCAGGAAAATAATATGCAGTCATTGTGTACTCCTGACACTGGTGCTGGAACCAGGACGCTGGGAGCAAACCAGCATTAGCAACCCTTTTGTGCATCTTGCCCACATCCAGTGGTGGTGTATTGGATGATATCACTACCATTCCTATGGATGATTTAGGAATTGGCCCAGCCAGGTGGGATCCTGATTAGTGCCTGACCTGATTGACTCCTATCATTCCTATTAGAACAATTTTAATTGTTCCAGAGGCATGTTTGTTACATGAAATGTTCTTTCTGTGAAGCAAATTGTCCTATAGGAAATAATGGAAACTCAGACAATTGGTTCCACAACCCAAAAAAAATTCATATAAAAATATTAAATGGATGTAAAAATGATGACAAAACACTGGAATTGAATTGAAAACATGCATTCAATGTGCATGATCTTATGAAGTCTACTTAGGCTGCAATCCTAAAGACACTTTCCCGGAAGTAAGCCTCATTTAACACAATGGGGCTTACTTCTGGATAGACATGGTTAGGAGGCTGCAATCAAAGACACTTTCATTTATAAACACTTTCAAAGTATCTCCCCACTTTCTCCTTCTCTTCATCCTGAGCTCTCTCTCCCTTTCTCTCTTCTGGCTAGTCCTGAGCTGCTTCCTTCTTCTCCACTGCTCTTCTCTCCCTCTGCCCAGTGGATGCCCAGCCACAGGAGGAACAGCGCGGAAGTGTTGCTTTTGCTATGGGCAGGCGTGCTAGGCAGCCCTGACACTTTTTAAAAGCAGAGATGGGCCTAGCCTGCCCCAAGATCTGGTTCGCCGGAAGTTGGGGGCGGGCCCGGGCCCCAACCCCGCCACACTGCGCATGCGCCAGGCTTGGCGCATGCGCAGTGCGTCTCAAGCCTCGTTTTACGAGACGCAGTGCGCTTGCGTCAAACTGGACGCAAGTTCACTGCATCTGGCGGCCGCTGGCGAACTGGTCCCTGCGGTTCTTGCCAGCCGCCGCTGCGACCAGCTCACCAGCCGCCACCTGGTGGGAAGATCCGATTCGGGCAAATAGGCCCAAACCGGCATCTGCCCACCAGTGTTTAAAAGGGTTGCCGGCAGCATGTCTGCCCCAACTGCAACGAATGTGCTTGTTAAGAGAAGCACTGTTTGTTACATGAAGCAGAATCCTAGAGAAATTTTTGTTTGTTACGTGGAACATACTTTATGTGAGGCGTTCTTTACGTAAGGCGCCACTGCACTTATAATATTGCAGACATTGTATCAGGAGTTTGCTAGGTGGCAACCAGCAGGGCTCGACTGCTTATCAGAGTGCCTGGCCCCTTAACTCCAATGTACCATCAAGGTATTCTGGAAAACCCAGTGCAGAATTTCACCCCAATGCCCCTGGCAAACTGGTGCCAACATTAATGAAAATCCTAAAACTCATCATAATAAAAGCTCACTGCTAACCCATGATTCTCCAAAATCCTCAAAAGGGTTTGTATTGTGAAGGAAAGCATCAGAAAATAGTATCGTCTTTCTGGGTCTCATTTTATTTTTTTCCAGTTTCAGGGAGTGGGTGTTATTAAGCTGAGTAACGTTTAACAATCTACCTTGCAGACATGAAAGCTCATAGTTTAAATTGTGCTATCAGGATACGATTTTTTAAAAATGAGGCCTTATTTCCCACACTTTTGTAATTAATTTGTTTTTACAGCATGGAAATGAGCTTCTCTGGTAATTCAGCAGAACTGCAGTCCCCAGAAATAAGTTCTTATCATTCAAATATCTCATATATCAGTGCTCAAACAGGTTGCAGTGGTGACAGGGGAACAACCACCAACTGCAGCAGATGGGAAGGCCAAGGAAACATACTGGCTGTCGCCACGCTTGATATGAGTTGCTTTTACTATGTCCCTTTAAAAGATACTCTAAGGGAAATTCTGAATGCCTGCTTATCAAATACAAGGATGCCCATACTTTTTAGAATTGTTTCACAATTATAATCTAAGTACAGTAATTCCTTTTGGAAGGGATTTTACTGAGTAGATTGTGGAGGCAATACTAGGTGGGCTCTGGAAAAACAAGTGTGAAGAAGGATGTAGAAACTGCAGTGAACTATAACATCCCCTGCCACTGACAAAGGTAACTTCTTGTTATAAACCAAGCCTGTATAGGGTTTACTTTCATTTAATCTCCCAAGGAGTGGCACTTCTGCGAAGTAGGCTTTCACTGGTAGCATTTCCTGAAAGCAAAGTTCAAGCTACATACTTTTTCCTTGAGCTTTTTAATTGGATTTGTAACATACGGTGATGCGGTCACATGATTGCCTCACCATGTTATGTAGTCCAATACATAACTCAATCCATATTTGTCATGTCTGCCTCATCATAGACAGATTTAAAAGTATTGTAAATATGATGAAGTTAAAAGCTGGGAACATGATAAATAATAATGCCATTGTGTGGCCATCAGTGATGGGAAAAGTAGAGTGAGACTTGACTCAAGTGAGGTCTAGAGTCAACGCCCTTTGAATTGACTTGAAATGGGTCATGAGACACTGTCCAAGTCACCAAGTCACCCCTTTGCTACTGGATAGGACTTGTTGAGTCCCCCCGCCTAAAAACTGTGCTGCAGCTTCATGCAGAGAAAGGTTGCTGCCAGCCAATGCATGTTTGGAGGTCCCCTTATATTATAACTCTCTCTATTGTCCACACCCAAGTGTCATGGATTGAATGTATTATTCTTATTTTTCTCTTTTCATTACTCAGGATTCTCAACTCAATTTATAGGAAACAGGAAACAAAAATTAACCATTTAGTCTCCATAGTATTTTTCAGAGTCTTCTGTGCACACATCTCATGAATCATCAAGGCAGCTCTAAACATGCATTTTTGTGACTCAAGTCAGAAGCACCTGACCAGAGTTCCCACATTGATGGCCATGGATATACTCTTCAACTCCGTTATATCTCATTTTAGTCATTGTGGTATCAGTGGGATGTGTACTGGTAGCCTTATTGACATCATGCAACACATAGCGACTGAAGCAATGCAAAAATTTAAAATATTGGAGACTTTCAAATTTTACATAATGCTTAGGAGCATCAATAATGCCTTGGCATGCCTACTAGTACCTTATCCTTTTCTGATGTGATATTACCACCTCTAACCAGCTGTGAATTTTCTCAATTATACTGTATAGTGGGAACTGTAAAAACTGTGTTGAATAACTATCCTAGGTGTACATAAAAATGAATACACTGTTTATGGTATGAGCTGTATGCAGTGTAATTACTATATAATTAGTTCATAAATCATCCAGTCATCCTTAAGGCTCATAACTGACAAGGGAAGCAGATTTGTATAGTAGGGTGACCGACTTCCAAAATGTATTCCAAAAGTCACTCACCACAAGTTAGTAAACCACTCACTTAAGAATTAGGTCCACTAATACTTTTTAATTGTTACCCATCTCGTTCTCACACAGAACAGCAGTGTTTTGATAAACCTGTTTAAGTTTATATTTTTTCCACCTACCTTTGATGATCATTTTAAAAAGCGCCCTATGTTCCTGCCTTGTTTCATCTATTCTGATAGCAATTTGATTAGCCCTGCTGACCTTGAAAGGGAAAAGAAATGGACACTCTACTTTCTTGAAATCTCTTAGAAAAACCCTGGCTTCATTATTCAGCTAAACTGAACGTATTATTATTCTTTTTCCTTTTCATTACTACAGGATTCCCAGCAGGAGAACTCCAGAAACCATTCTTTTGGGGGACCGAATATCCCAGGTAAGAGGAAGCAATCTTAGAATGCACAAACTGGATGGGTTATGAGACAGAGCAGAAACAAAACTTAATAATTTGATATAGCAGGTTGACATTCTTGTATGTAGAAATGCTTGAGAATCTGACAACTGAAAACCCTGGAGGCGCATGCTGTTTATGCGATGATACTGTTTTTTGCATTAAAAATGCAGAATATGTGCAGCTGCAACCTTGTGAGATCGTCTTTAACTGATGCCAGCGGACAGGCTGTCTAGGTTAAACATGTCCATAAGCATACTTGAAAAATTCATAAATGTGTTTGGAGGATTTAAAAAAAAACATTTTCAGTTTAACATGGTGTAAAATTCAGTGCATTTATGAATACTGGATACTAGCAAACACCACTCATGTGCCCACAATCCTCACCTATGTCAGTTTGAGCAGAATGCAAGTCACAAGTTTGCATTCGTTTTACATTAGCAAAAGGACCATTCAGCCTAAAATTCCTACCAAGTGTGAATAATATTACCAGGGAAATGTTACCTCCGTGGGATGTGAGGCAAGAGCAAATCCCCATTGAAAGTTTGTTTTATATTAACACAATCGGTTTTTTCTTTCAGTATGGTTGTCACATGTCCTGGAAAACTGGGACTATCCCGGTTTTTGGAGCTTGCGTTCACACACTGGCACGTTTGTCAGGGGATCCTGTCC
The DNA here is from genome assembly GCA_030015325.1 of Cryptoblepharus egeriae. Lineage (NCBI taxonomy): Eukaryota > Metazoa > Chordata > Lepidosauria > Squamata > Scincidae > Cryptoblepharus > Cryptoblepharus egeriae. The sequence continues at coordinate 38,043,881 of JAREYC010000005.1, forward strand.
CAGTTTTTGTGGAAGAGAATTATGGCAACCCTATCTTTTAGAGAGTCATGGCTGTGCCTCAAAGTCCATTCAGATCAATAGATTGTGTATCCCATGATTGTTTCTGTGTGCACACAATTAGGCTTATGAGCCTTTGGCACAGGATTAGGCCCAAGAGTCTCTGAGGTGGTTATAAAAGTGTGAGGCCGGTCACTTCTGCAGTGAAACTTTTATTCAACAAATTCTGCTGCCAATTATGCAAAAGAAACTGGATCAATCTTTATTCCTCAAAATGTTCTCTGTGAATTCAGATTTCAATCCTGTGCACACGTACCTGGAATTACTCCTATTGAATTCTATGTAATTTACTTCTAAGTTGACAAAAGTAGACATAGGTTGGTGTTTGAGACTCTGCAATGCATCTGTTTGTGAGAGCACTGCTTGAGAAAGTGACTCCACATCCAGAATCCTTCCCTTTATTACCCGCTAGATTTTCTGGATTTCCCTAATTGTCATGTTTTCCATTCTGAAAAGCAGCTCCTAATACATTATGCTTATAAGGAGTCTTTCACAAGCACTGGGGCAAGAACTCACAGAACAGCACTAAACATTTTCTCCTTCCGCTTATGGCTTTTTTGGGCTCAATCTTATGGCCACTAGTGCCGTGTTTGTGCCGTGTTTATGGCCACACGCCACTAGTGCCGTGTTTGAGCTCCAGCATTGGCATGAGTGTTACAAACCTATCAAAGGTACATCCATGATACCTGGTGAGTGTTGGCGCTGGCCCAGTGCCATTTGCTGCTGAGCTCAATGCTGGAAGGACATTGCCCAGAGGACAGTAAGAATTCTGGGCAGCAGTGAGGGCCTTGGGATGGGGAGAGAGTGAAATGAGAAAGAACTGGGGTGGAAGGGGGTGAGACTGATGGAGCCCTACTTTGCCAGTTCCTATCTGTAAGGCTGTGTAAGGCTGTAGAGGCTGACATAGCGGTTGTCATGTCTGCACTAGAAAAATACCTGTTGCAGATTTGAGAAGCACCAGTGTAGGACTTGGGGATTTCCTTAAAAGAAAGGAATACAGTCAAACTTTGGACTGAGAGTAACTTGGATTGAGAGTGTTTTGTAAGACAAGCAAACATTTCTAATAAATTTTTAACTTGATATACAAGTGATGTTTTGATAAGTGAAAAAATAGTCCTGGCCGGGCTACAGCGATACTACTTTCTATAGTTGTATGTACAATTTAGTTGTATATACAGTATGTACATTGTATGTACAATATGTACAGTTGTATGTACGATATTGAGTTGTAATTGTTAGTTGAATGTTGAATTTAGTCGTTTTGCTGTGTTGAATTTAGTTTTGTTGAGTTCTGTTGATATTTTGCAAGTAATAGATACTATAATAATTTTGTTTCATGAGACCTTGAAATGTTTTTGTCATTCTACCCATGCAGCCACTGCCAAAAGTATCACTGCTCCAATATAATATAGATGGATTATTTATACAGTCAAATCCCATGGGTGTTTTGTGGTTGTTTCAGTAATTCTCGGTTTTTTACCTATGGAGAAAATCAGACTGTGTTTTGTTTTCTAGGCCATACTCCTACATACAATCAAAAATTTGAGCAGCCTTAATATTGTATTCTATATCTGATGCCACACCTGTCTAAAATACAATATAAAATAATATGCTTGTCACAGAATGGGATGTTTCCATTGCTGAAATGTATAATTTCAACCTCAGGACTATAATGGAATTTTGCGCTAAAAAAAATCCAAAGGAAACATTTTATGACATACAAATTACCTTTTATGGAAGGCATAATGCGAAGAAAATAGTGCAATGAATACTATGAATCAAATCATATGGTAGGTTTAAGACATAAACAAGCAATTAACTTGTTGCAGATAATTAAATCCAGAAAAATACCTGAAGCCCTGAGACTTTCCCTATAATGGAGTGCTGTTGCCAACATTGCTCCCTGCTCCCCCCGACAGTCTGTATCTCTCTCTCTCTCTCTTCTCCCCCAGGGCACATGCAAGTGCACACAAGGTTTGCCTGGCCCAGAGTTAAGAACAAATTGGAGGAATTTGTACAACTAGAGAGAACAGGATTGCTTGATTGCTTGAGTGGTTTATGCTATGTTCTTCTAGCAAGGCACAGAGGATTAACTGAACCCCTATCAGAGAGATACCCGAAGGGACCAAGCATAGGGCAAGGTGTGGGCAACAGTCAAGCTTGGATCGTAGGATGGAGAGACATTCTGGAGATTTGAAAAGACAGTCCAGGTGGCCTGGCCACTTGGTAGATAAACTTCATTTAGTACTCAAAGATATGTGTTGGCACCCAAGATTATGCCGAGATGGGAAGCCCATATTCTCAAGACATAGAGGAAAATAATACATGGATGTCCCACAGTGCTGTAGCTTCCATTTAAATTACTGCCCTTTGTTTAGCATGATCTTGATTAGAAAGAGCTAGGCCTAATCCCCTCCAGGACAAACCCCTGGCTGACCTTCTGGTATGTCTGCTAAGGAACAAAGATGGAGTTAACGGATACTGCACGTTGTGGCTATTGTTGTCATTAATGGTATTTATAACAGTATTTATACAGCATTGGCTTTTCAACAAAAAAGTCCACAAAGCAATTTACAGAGAAAATCAAATAAACACCGACATGTTACTGCCAATACTTTTAAAAACATAGGTAACATGAGCACATGGGGTGGGGACAGTCATGTGCAAAAACCCTTATTGTGCCCACTGGCATAGCCATATAATTTGGCAGGGAAAGAAAAACAGATGAAGGTAGAGAAGTGCTTTAAAAAAGTGCTTAAAACAAAAAAAGGGGTTTAAGTTGGGATTAACTAAAGTAATTCACACTAGAATAGTGACCCTAACCAATTTAGGTCAGCATATGTCCCTGTGATGGTGTGGGGAGGTGGCACATGCTCTGCCCCATCTTGGGGGATTAGGCCAGTGGACAGCAAGGCACCAGCCTCACCATACCACAGTGGGTTATGCCAGGTGAGTTATACCAACCGAAGTTGGTTAGGATTGTGCACTATTCTAGACAGGAATACAGGCATCCCCCTGTTTATCTGACAGTTTAGGAACTGGAGCTGTGGTGAAAAGCAGAAATGGTTGAAAAGTGAAACTTGGTCTTTTTTTAGTTTGCCAATGTCATTTGTAATGCTTTTTTAGCTAGCAAATGCCCTTTTTATCTTGCAAATTTATGCTGTCACACAAAGATTTCTGCAGATGGATTCTCGTTAACTCTGTCCAGAATACAAACAGACCAGGTGCTAAAGTGACTAGCAGCCCAATCCAGAGCAACTAATCTGTCCACATAAGAGCCCTTAGGTTGCCCTATCTAACACTAGGTTGGAGCAACTGCAAGATGCTCCAGCCCAGTTACTCTGAAGGAGGCTTAGGGCAGAGCAAGGCAACACAGGGTGCCCTAAGAGAGGTGGACCTGCTCTGCCCTAACTGGGGCAGCCTAAGCAGCTCAGGAGAGGCAAGTTGAGGGCATGTTTAGCATTGCCTAGGGCAGAGCAGTTACTCTGTATCCAAAGCCTGTTTCCAAGGCAGAAATGCCCTCTTCCAGCCCTCAGAGTTATACCACCTCAGGAGCAGGTATAGTAATGAGTAGACCCATAGGGGTCCATGATAAGGCCCGAGTAAGAATGGCAGTGTTGACCAAAAATCTGAGTTCTTGGCCATCCTAGCTGCAACCCCTGCCTCTCAACCTCAGGATATGGAACAAACTACGGCTGCCCACAAACCTCAGGATACAGCAGGCCACTCCAAGAAGCCCCTTGTATTCACTGTAGAATGTACTGGCATCTCATCAGGGACTCCTTATAAGGCAGGCACCCAGTGGCGTCACCAGACTGGTGCAGCTGGTGTGGGCTGCATTGGGGATGCGCTCCGTATGGGGTGATGTGCCGGAGGAGTTTGACTGTCCTTTGGGAGGCCCCGGGCGTCAGCACACCCATTCAGGCCTGCTCCAAGGTGGAGAATCAGCCAGAAGCTGCCACTTGTCTGAGGAGCTGGCCTGAACGGCCATCTGAGATGCACTGCGCAGAAACACACTGAGCATGCCGAACAGCTTCAGAGGAGACTTCCTTAGAGCAGAGAAAGTCAGCGCCTCTGCACAGCCATTCGGCCTCACTCAGGAGGCGGAGCGGCAGCCGAATGGCTTCAGAAAGAGTACTGCACAGGCACCAACTCTGACGCCTGCACAGTCTCCCCCGAAGCCAGAAGGCTTCAGAAAAGTACTGCGCAGGTGTCAGAGATGGTGCCTGCGCAGTACTCTTTCTGAAGCCAGTTGGCTTCAGAAACAACTGCGCGGGCGCCAACTTTGGTGACTGTGCAGTCCAGGTGGGGGGGGGGGGCGCATCCCAGGGATGACGCACAGACTTCCGCACCAGGTGATGTGCAGAGTCATGTCACCACTGTAGGCACCACAGCTATTCCTTGTTCAGTGTGATCTGAGGGGTGTCTCCTCAGGAGCAAGTCTTCCCCTTGTGTCAATTACTTAGCATGCTCTGGAGCAGTTAGGGCAGCCCAGGCTTCCTGACTCTCTGGATTCAGCATAACTTTCTGCTCTGGATACAGAATAGTTAGGAGAGTGCAGTTAGGTCAGAGCAGGCTGAATTTGCTCTGGATTGCAGCCTAGGTGTATTCTTTCTCAAACACACACACACACACACACATATACAGTATATAAAAAAATTTGATTCACCATGTCATAGGCAAATCAACAAGGGGAAGGACTATTTTAGCCTTTGAAACAGCAGAGAGGGGGTGAAAGCAGAAAATGTGTTGAATGAATGACTTCTGAGTATAACTAAAAGGTATTGAAAGAGCGGGTTGTCAGAAAACGAACTGTGAGAAACAGGATATCAGTATTCTGTGGCTAATGTTCACATCCAATTGAGTCCCAAAGAAAGGAGGAGGAAAGGAAGGATAGAGCAACTTCTTAGAAGAGGTGAAGCAGAGAGGGAAATATTGGGGAAGAAGGAAGCTGAGATGTCTTCTCAGAGGAACTGAGCAGGAGGAACTGAGTGATTTGGAGAACGGAAAAGGAGGGAGAAAAAAAGAAGGAAAGTGGGGAGTTCTGTGGGAGAGAAAGTTTCAGTCCTCTACAAAAGGAGGGGAGGTAAAGGTAGCATGAACTTAAAGTTACAGCATGACTCTAGGAACAGGCTGCAAATAACGTCCATCTATTTTTATTTTTTTTTGGCAGAGCTTGTCTCATAACCAGTAAACCAAGCCTTAAGGAAGGATATCTCCCAGTTTTCATGTGGTTATTAATTCCTGTTCAGAGGAACAGGTTCAGAATCCTGTTCAGAGTCCCTGGTGGAAAGAAATTGTTTAGATTGTAGAGAAGGGAGATAAGTTGCATGTCAGAGGAAGAGATGAGTTTTTAATCAGGTACAGTATTTAAATAAACAAACATAAGAAGCCACAGAGATGGTGATGCCATAAGAAAAAAAGAATTGCAGTGACAAGATAACAGCAAGGCAGAGAAGGATATACTGTAATCAGAGAATGAAAGTGTAATTTGGAGTCCATGGAAAACAAGGGTGACAGTAAAGAGGATACAGTGATGAGGCAGAGTGAAAAAACAGATAATACAATAGCAAAGAAGAAGCCCATATTTGGGGGAAAAATTGGTTCCTTCTCTATATGTTCCATTTGTGGTGAAGTGCAACACGTATAAAATATTTCAACACACACACACACTCTTTAGTCCTATTGAAATGGTAAGCCTGAGAGCAATGCTGAGTCTTTTTTTAGTATGATATATAGCATCTAATTATTGCCCTAGAAATAAATAAATAAAGTAATAAATTTCAACAAAACCGCTCATTAGATGTAATCAGCATATTCATACTGGATGCTTCCATTTCCTACTCTGGCAGCCTTGACTGTAAATAGAATATGTATTTTATTTATAACCTGCTTCATACGGGTGCTGAAGGTACGTACCCTCCCATCTGTAATTTTTCTACACTGCTGCCACTGTGAAAAGAAATGGTACCAACTCCTTTTGAGAAGTCAATTGGTTCCCATTTCTTTCTTTCTTTCTTTCTTTCTTTCTTTCTTTCTTTCTTTCTTTCTTTCTTTCTTTCTTTCTTTCTTTCTTTCTTTCTTAAAATGTGAGGTTTATCTTTTGATTGGGAATTCAGAGGGTCATTTATTACAAAGGTTATTATGAACAGATATTTTGCAGTTGTTGAAAATGTTCAGTATCTATATGAGGTGGTGGTTGCACATTTAGCCAGAGACCAGATTCTAAGGGTGGTGTTGCTACTTCTGCCTTTCCACCTTTGGTAGGTCTATGAACATATGAACATTTTTCTTCTTCCTTCCGTTTTCCAAGGAGATCCTTCAATAATGAGCTATTGTTCGTTTCTTAGGTCTTTGCTTTTAATATCAGACATTTCCTGATAACATTACTTCAAACAGTTTGTTTCCCTGTTCCTTCTTTAATCAATTTAAACAAAACATTTTTGAGCTTAAATGTTGGATATAAAAATTAGTGGCAGTTTGCTCCACTGTCTATTCTATCTGATGTAAAGTTCACAGAAATGTGTACATTTTGAAGGAGTATGCTCCATTTCATTACAGGTCTTTAAGCTATGGTGCCATTGGCGTCATTGTTGGGCATGAGTTCACCCATGGATTTGACAGTAATGGTGAGTAATGGTGATGCTCAGAGAACTTCTTTCTGGTTCTATTGAATAAAATAGGCAGTCAACTGGCAGTCAAATGTTGCCTCTTTTGGCTTGATATGACTTAAGACTAGAGCGTCTCTAAGGATGTTGAAAAAACAAAATGCTGTCTTAAGTATACCTAATTCACCCATTGCCAGAAAGTTCTATATTTCTGTTTATCTGATTGTACTACAATACTTATAGATAATACCTGTATGAATTTTCATTTTCTGATATCTTTTCAGTGATTGTACAGGTTTAACCTCATTATCAACATTTTATTTTGTGAACTATTTTGTTTCAACACAAATTAGGTTGTGTTTAATTTAAATTAAAAGATAAACATCCCTTAGATAGCAGCTAATGGCTTAAAAGCAGCCTGCTAACTATCATAACATGGCAGGCAGTTAAACTTGCCTGAGAAAGTGTCATAAAGCGTTCAGTCTGGTTTCAGGTTTTAGCTGGAAGGGAGACCCCCCCCCCGCTCCCCTTGTGTGATTATCACATCACACAAAGTGATAATCACTTCTGAATTGCTATGTAAGGGGAAGCTTCTACCTCTGAGCTGAAACCAAGCTGTTTAAGCCACTTGAAAGGGAAATTGATTAATTTTGATTCATTGCCTGCTGTTTTATCATAGTAAACAATTGCTTTTATATACTGCAAAAATTGGTATCCACACAATGGGTTCCTGGAACCATACAATGCAAATGGAGGGTCTACCTATAATTCAGAGTGACATTAAGCTTTTTCATAGATTTTTATCTATCTATCTACAGTATTTATATACCGCTTTTCAACTAAAAAGTTCACAAAGCGGTTTACAAGAAAACAAAAAAAAATTAATAGCCAATGGGTCCCTGTCCCAAAAGGACTCACAGTCTAAAATGCAAAAAGAACACCAGCAGAAGCCACTTGAACAGACATTGCTGGGGTGTGCAGGGCCAGTTACTCTCCCCCTGCTAAATTAAGAACACCCACTTGAAAGAGTGCCCCTTGCCCAGTTAACAGGGGGTTTTTATCCCTGTTAACAGGGGTTAACAGGGGTTTTATCAATGGAAAGTGTGATTTTTTTAAAAAAGCTTGTGTGTATTATTTTAAGAAATGTGCATTTTTATTTGATTAGTCCTTTTCTTCATATTCATTATTATATACGACTTTAAGATATATTTTTCTTTAAAAACCCACAGGCCGTAAATATGACAAGAATGGAAATTTGGATCCCTGGTGGTCTGCAGAATCTGAAGAAAATTTTAAAGAGAAATCCAAATGCATGATCAACCAGTACAACAACTACTATTGGAAGAGAGCTGGTTTGAATGTGAGTGGTCAGTGACAATCTGTTTTAATCTTGAATTAATTGTTCCAATAGCAAGGAATCAGTAAGCAACAGGCAGAGAAATTTATTTAATTAATCATATTATTTTGTCCAATCAGGTAAAAGGAAAGAGGACTTTGGCAGAAAACATTGCAGATAATGGAGGTTTGCGAGAGGCTTACAGGGTAGGCAACTATTTTGCTTCTGTCTTCACAAAGACACACTGAAAGCACAATGTTGGGGAAGAAGGGCTGATTAAATTTGCATTGATTTGAATGCACTACTGCCTCTCACCAGGCCTACAGGAAATGGATTAAAGAAAAGAGGAATGGAGAAGAGGAGGCCTTATTACCAGGCATTGCTTTTAGCCATGATCAGCTTTTCTTCCTGAGTTATGCTCACGTGAGTAGTATAATAAGCAGAATTTCAGAATGCACACATAGATTTACAGTAGTTATTTACGGCTTAGCAAATAGATAATTTTTATTTGTTTCTTTAAGGGATTTATACCCTGCCTTTCCCCATAACAACACAAATGCTCAAAGTGGCTTACAAAGCTTTAGTTCTTCTCCTCCTGCTCTCACAACAACCCAGTGAGGTAAATCAGGCTGATAGTGAGTGAGTGAACGAAGGTCACTCAGGACCTTGGCTTCGTGGCCACAGAGGGGTTTAAACCTGGATCTTCCAGGTCTCTGTCCAACTCCCTACCCTCTACATCATCCATTATCAATTTGGACCATTTCTTTAGCCTCACTTTTTTTCTGGAGTGTGGGGGGTGGGTGGCAGTGTAGTTTTTATCTCTTTTCCTTTTTTCTGCCACTCTTTGTCCTAAATGACAAGTTACAGCATCCAGATGTCTGCTGAGATTGCAAATGAATGAATCTTTCCAACCTTGAAACCACTGACTCATATTCGGTTTCACTTTTTTTTCCTACCGCTTCCCTCAATAGATCTGCAGATTCCCCTAGTTTTTGAGCTGGCTGCTGCATTTCAAGCATATCTGTTAGCAGTCATCCTGATACAAAGTTAGTGGTTGTCAATATCATTGATTTTTTTAAATCCTTAGTGTTCATTTCAAACAGTGGGGGCAATTCCTGTCTTTTGTCAAGAGCTTCCCCTGGGCTATGTCTCTGTTAAATTTAAAAAAATTTCTCTCTATGATGAGCCATTGCTTTTCTGTACCTCTACTTTTAATATTCCATAAATTCGTAGTGTTTGTGCCTGCTTGCAAGAAGTATTCTGAAAAATATACCTGGGAAGTCACAGTGAAGAATAGATTAGTGCGGTAGATACCTGTTTCCACAGCCACAAAGTATATTACAGCAGTAGGATAAGCATCTGTAATAATGCCATAGTAATGGCGTCAGCAACAGCAGATGAATGAGGGAGTGTATAGATCAGACATCTGGACAGCATGGACGGGGACTGCTCCATTCCTGATGCCATAACGTACATCCTTGAGAAGAGCAGTTGACTCAACAGTTTCCAACCACTCTAGAAAGTATGGTAGCCAGCTGGTCTCTCCTTTCATCTTTGTTCAGCATTACCAGATGCAACAGCCCTAGTAGAAGCTTTCTTTTGGAGACTCCTTCTTCAACCAGTACTAGAATGTTGGTTTTCCAAATATATCTCTAACCACCTAAATGAAAATGGAAAGTTGTTTCTGAATATTGAAATGAAAATGGAAAGTCTTATTGAAATGCTTTTCTGCTGAACAGAGAGGCCGTGCTTTCCTGTCTTTTAGACTTTGTGGTGGTATGAAGAGCATGTCATACTTGTATGGTTTCTGTCCCTATCCAGTTAGATAATTGACAGAATGTCCTATCCACTTCTTTGTATCCTTTTTCTATTCTTATTTTTTCACCTTACCATTTAAAATGCCATTACTGTAAGCAGGCCTTCATCAGTCTTGAAAGACTATGGTATCGTGCTCAGCGCTGCATACGCTGCATGCAAAACACAAAAGCCTGGGTTGGATTGTTATGGAGGATAGGCTGTTACCCAAGCAGCAAATCCCCCCTCTCCACGCCACTGAATTAGTCCAATGGAAAGGCATAGCCAATACGATTGGATCCAGCTGGCGTCGCAGAGCTGGGCTAAGGACAGGAGCTCACCCTGTCTTGTGGGGCCGACCCAGGTCTCGAACCCTGGCCTGCTGGTTAACAGGCACAGCGTCTTAACTGCTTGCACCACCCACAGCCACACCCACATTACTGTAAACTGGTTATACTTATTCATTGTTCACATTTTTTTCTATGAGCATTTTACTTCAGTTCACAGGGCAAGCTTTTTAAAGTTTTGTGCTGCTTTCTTGCTGGATGAGCCAACCCATTTCTGATTGACCTCTAGTCTGCTGAGTAGAAGAACTTTTCATACCAAATTCAGCTTCCCTTTCTTTCCTTTACTTGGACATGAGAGGTTTGAGTACAGAGTTGCAATTAAATCTGAAAAGCTTTCAGTTGATGAATCATAAAATCCTAGAATTGAAAGGGACCTAGTAGGTCATCTAGTCCAATCCCCTGCCTGCAGCAGGAAGTCCTCCTACATCATCCCCGACAGGTGCTTGTTGAGCCTCTGCTTGAAGACCCCCAGTGAGGGAGAGTCCACCACCTCCCTTGGCAATCTGTTCCACTGCTGAACCGCCCGAACCACACAGCCACAGCTGTCCTGGATTTAACACGTCAAATATGGAATTCAGGCCCACCCTGGTATCTGCAGATTTGAAGTTATCAGCAGTTTCAGTTATCCATGCATTTTGGGGGCACCTTTTAAAAGATAAAGTGAAGGCTAATGTTAAAAAATAGTGTGTTTACTTTAGTCAGGGGTGTCCAAACTTTCACGTTTCGGGCTCTCAGACCATTAACAGTTGTGTAGGAGAGGAAATTTCAGCAAGTGCTCCTTGTGATCTGGGAGTAGACAAGCTGCACCTGTTGAAATTATGCCTTCTACACAATTGTTAAAGTTCCAAGAGCCCTGAAGTTGAAAGTTTGGACATCCTGCTTTAGAGCAGCCAAACGGCTGTATTTTTCAGGGCACAGGCAGCCTTCCAAATTGCTTGCAGGCTTTTCCTGGTCATTGGAGGCTCCTCCATTTTCCTAGTCACCCTAGAATTCATCATGACCAGAAGAGAATGTATTGCAATGCATCCCTAGATGACCAGGAAAAGGCTGCATGAAGCACAGAAAGAACCCTAAAGCTCTGATAACCTAGTTGGTACACTGCTGTAAGATAAACGGTTTCTTTTAACATTATCTTTCATTTTTTCTGTCTTTTAAAGAGCATCTCAGTATACGCATGTTGTGGGGGGAGGGATCCATAAATGAATAGGGGGGAGGGATACAGAAAAGTATACTGGGGACACCAGTATATTTTAGGAGTAAATGTACCTGTCAGTGCATTGACATATTTATTTGTTTATTGTAGGTGAGATGCAATTCCTTTAGACCAGAAGGTGCAAGAGAGCAAATCTACACTGGAGCTCACAGCCCTCCTCAGTTCAGGTATTTTAAATTGTTTTCTCCTCATTTATAGAAATGTGCATTTATACAATGCACACACATTGTGGGCATACAGAACTAATTATACTTTTGGATCCCTTCCCCTGGTAGTCTAATATGTATTGAAAAATATTTCATGTAAGAGAAATTCCTCTTTTCCCTAACAGCAACCCTGCAAACTTAGGTCAACTCCACTGCCAAACTGCTAGCTCCATCCCAGTGAAGCTCCTTTATCTGTAGGCCACAAGGACCTTGTTCTGTTTCCCTACAAAGCTCACCTTAGAAATGACTGCATCACTTCACTGCATTGCTTTTTTCACTTGAAATGTGATAGGTGTCTCCTTTCACCTTTCTTATCTATACTCAAAGGGTGAATTCCCAGCCTCAAAGAGGCACATGATGGAAAAGGTTAAAGTGGAGAAATAATGCCATTTGGGGACTAGAAAATGCTATTTCGAATAAGATATCATTCTTCCATAAGAATAGTTTGTCACTGAAGCAGCACAATTCAATTATGGCATTAAAAACACACTGAAAAAGATTTTTTTTAAATGGGGAACACAAACAAGGTGGTGCAAAACTTGAAAAGTACCAAACTGAGATAAAAGGCCAGCTCTAATAAGAAAATAGAGCTAAATTAAGGTAAAATACCTCACAATTATGTTCATACTGGTGGTACCTTAAAAGTAGTGACTCAGGAAAAAGACCAGGATAAAATTATGGGCACTCCAGTCCTGTAGTGATCCCTGTTTAATATGCCGCCGCATACAATGAGTAAGCTGGATATCAGAATGCCTAAGAAGTTGGGATGAGAAATAATACTGAGAGGATTATAATGATATTAGACAAATTAATAGCATGCCCTCATCAAGAATATTGCATGTGGTGTTGGTCACCTCATCTCCAAATGCAGTTGTGGATTGAAGGAAGTCAGACAAGGGATAAGAAGTGTGTGTATAAAGAGCAGTGCAAAAGTGGATCGACAAGCTAAGTATTATTTACTGTAAGAAGCTGATTCATCAAAGGGGATTAAAAAAGTATACATAATAAGGAACACTACTATGGGGACATCCTCTTCTTGGGATTAGAAGGTGTTAAGAGATGCTTCTCTTGCTGCTATGGCCCTTTCTTATTGCATTTATGAAATAACCACTTTTCCTCCAGCTCTAGAATTTTGTTTGATAAGAGATGAAAATGCTGGTTCTTCAGCAGAGCTTGCAATGCCAATGGCACAGGGAGGCTTTCAAGATGACATCTGTGTCCTGCATCACAAAACAGTTCCAAACCACTTGCCTAGCATTTCTTCCCTCAAAGCTTGGTTCAGCAATATTGAACTTAGCCAAGCACCAAACTACACACACAGCTGCTTCCAGTTTAAAGAGACATGTTTAATCCTGAAAAAGGATTTTCCAAAGCTACCCCAGGAGGACCACAGGAGAGTCTTTCCAAATGACCTTAGAATGTCAGCATGTCTCCAAAGAGGGAGGAAATCCTTCAGATGTGATCCACTGAAACCTTTAAAGCAGTGATCTTTGGCCATTTTGTCCTGGGTCCCCCTTTCAAACTTTTGAATCTGTCTAGGACTTCCCATCAAACTTGCTATCCCCAATCCAGGACACAATGCTAAAAAAAGAACATGTCTTGGAAAAAACAGGATATACGGTTACCCTGCTCTCCCAAGACCCCAGGCTTTCTCCCTCCTCCACTGTGCCCAACCTCCAGACCTTTCTTACCCCCTCCCTCCACTATCCTCAATCCCCACATGTGCTCTCACATATACACATAAACACACACCTTTCATCCCATGCACTCACTCACTTTCTTCCCATGCACCCACAACACACATAAACACACACTCACATACACACATACACACACCATGCACTCATTCACAGACATATGCACACAACACACACTCACAACACTCACACATATAAACACACATACACACCATGCATTCATAGACATACACAAACACACACACATACACCATGCATTCACTCACTCAGTCACAGAGAGAGAGCACTCACTCCCAACACTGTGTTTGCTGTGTCTACTCAAAAGTAAGCCCCATCGTGTTCAATGGGTCTTACTCCTAGGAAAGTGTCCTTAGGACTGCAGTCTCGCTTACACACATAAACATAGGTCTGGTGCAAGCTGACCAGATGACAGGTGACAGAACTGGAAATGAAGCTCTGGGACCAGAAATCCGGGTAGAGGCCTCTCAGTCAGGAATTTGGGGGCTTTTGGCAGCCTCTCCAGCCATTTCCTGGGATTTTAGGCCTTTGATGAGGCTGCTGGTTAAAGGAGGTGGAAAGAGAGAGAGAGGAAAGGAATTGTAGTTTTTCCCCTCCTCCCCATGCTAAAGCACCTTTTCAAGCCATCAGTGGAAGAACTATATCTCCCAGCACGCATTGTGCAAGTTTCTCCAAGTAGTTAACCAAACGGCTAGGAAAATGGCTATACTTAGCAGTGGCTCCCAATCCATGCAGAGAAAAAGATCTGGGGGAGGAATCTCTGTTTGCTGCTTGCTGCAAAGGAATGAAGGAGGGAACTGCGCTGAGGCTGCTGGAGAGGAGAGCAGAGCAGAAGAAGGAGACAGCCTTGCAAGTGGAGCCTCTGCTGCTCTGAAATTTTGCAGTGAGTTTGGCTTGGAGGGAAAGGAGGAGGAAGAATTAATTTTTTTTTTAAAGCAGGGTTGCCAACTGTCCAGAGCAACCCCAGCCTCCCCTGCTCCTATGCCTGTGTAGATGGTTCCACCAATATATACTTTGCACAAAAAAGCATGTAATTCATAACAGGGCTTGAGTTGTTCAGGTTTTGGACTGTTCATCCAGCTGTTGTCAAAGCAGAGGAGCAGGGGCTGGGTGTAAAGTTGGTGGGATAACTCCTGGCTTCTTAAGTTTTAAGCCTCCAAGCCCAGTTGTGTCCACTCTAAAGCATTATAGTCAGTGGAGCTTATATTGTGTAAGGGGACAAAGGAAAGGAGGCTGAAAGACCCTGAGAAAGGATAGCTACTTGGATCACTTAAACATCTGCCTTTTTGGTTGGGGTCTGATCTATTGCAATGAGATTTGTGCAAAAATTAAGTACAGGAATGCAATACAAGTGTTATTAGCTTTATTTTAATGTCCTACATTTGTCCTTCATTTTTGGGTGTCCTACATTTTTTAACTCGGTATGAATTTTGGTTTGGAGGACAGGCATTTTGGGGAACTTGGGGGAGGGAATTTTGGGTTGGGCATCTGGTCACCCTGCCTGACCCCTCCCCAGGACTGGTGCAAAGCATGTGCCATCCTCCCCACACCACCACAGGAAGTTATGCCAGGTGAATTCTGCCAGCCTAAACTGGTTAGGATTGCACCCTATATTTATCTTTTCTAGTGTTGAATTCAATTGTTTCTGTGTTGCCTTCTTTTTTGTATGGTTGAAGAGAGCCAGTGCTTTTTTGATGTATTAGTGACTGTGACAAAATGAACTATATTGATGTCAGGTCTTTTAGAGAGCATAGAAGTGTTTCTATGGGATGTTGGGTACTAAGCCTTCATCCTCTTTTCCTACTGCAACTAATCTTAAGTGCAATAATACCATTCATAACCCTGCTTCTTTTAGTGCTGATTCATTAGTGCTTTTTGTCCTAGCATAATTGATAGCTGTTCTAGGCAGCGGGAGCAGGGCATTGCAGGAAGTGTAGGAGTCAATCAGCACCATTTCCCAGCTTTATCTTTAACACTATAGCCAGAAGTATGGGAGAAAGCAACACACAAGTGCTGTTTCACAGAGTGCTCAACTTTCCAGAATGGGCTCCTTGTTAATGACAGGTATTACTGTATGTGAAACACAGGGCAAAATCTGGGGTAACTATGGGGAGTCCTTGCTCTGGTGTAAGATAAACTTACTCTGGATTCCAATATGAATTTCCCATAGGTTTTCACTAGGTGCTGTAGTAACTACAGGTGCATGTAAAGTCTCTTATGTGCTCCCGTAGTTACTCTGGATTTGGGGGACAATGATTTTCAACCTTTTTCATTACACAGCACACTAACAAGGCGCACCTTCAGTTGTTTTTACCACTGACAAGGCACACCAGGCTGTTCAAATCCCCTAATTTTCCTATTAATAAACTCCCATGGCACACCTGAGGGCTATCCATGGCACACCAGTGTGTCACGGCATACTAGTTTTAAATCACTGGTGTAACATAATGTGTAATGGATGCTTTGTTTACTCTGTGCTTTGTGTACTCTTGCCTCCATCCTCTTCCCTGCCTCTGTTATCTCTGATGTGACTGTTACCTAGATTTGAAAGATAGGGACAGAGATCTGTCTTTTTTGCTCTTTGTAAAATGCCACGTACATTGATGGCACCTTATAAATAAATGAACAAATACGTTATAGTCAGGATGGTAATTGTTTATATCAGGCCCACACACAGCAACTGACTTTTGTTAAGGAACAAAGAAATAACTACAGCCAGAAAAAAGAAGACAGGAAAAGAAACCGAACAAAAGTAGTTCATCGGATGTATAGAAGATAGCAACCCACAAGCCTTTATACCGGTGGTTTCAAACAGGGACATTGCAATGTTCTGCATGAGAGCCCTGCAATCTAGAAATAGGCCATGATAGCTATTTCACTTTTTCCAAGCTGCAGGGAGCCGAACAATACATTCTGTGGGGTTTCTTGCACCCACTGGACCCCAACTGTGGATAAGGTCTGTTTAAAAGAGGCATACGGCCCCTGCAAAGAGATTTTTCTCCTGACAAGTTTGACAACACCTGCTTTATACCAACAACCAGCTCCCCCTACTGGTGGCGATGTCTCTTTTTTTTTAACAAAAGGCAGGGGAGGTTTGGGGAGGCATGGGGGTCATCCTTTTACACTGTGCCATATTTGTGTTATAAAAAATTTAAACCATCAGGAAGCTGTTGTGCCACATGTTTTTCTGTGCTCCGACACAACATTAGTAGCACAAGATGTCCAAATACCAAAACTAAAGGAATTTTTTAAAAAAATCCCCGCATTGAGAAGAATCTGTAATATAAAGTAATACAAATAAAGTATCTTTGCCTCTGCAGAGTTATTGGTGCTATGAGCAATTTTGAGGCGTTCCAGAAAGCTTTCAGCTGTCCAGAAAACACGACCATGAATCGAGGCGCCAGTTCCTGTCGGCTATGGTAGCTCCTCTTCTGGAATCCTGCACTGAAATCGCTCTTTCATTTCCATGCTTCCAAACTGTTGATGGTCCAGCTGCATCTGAGACAGAGTTGGACCACTGTGGATCAGATTTGTTTTTAGTGTGCCTTGTCATCTGGGTGGGTGACCCACGCAGATCTAACATTTAACTGCTTGTTCAAGATATAGAGACTATTTAAAACATAGAACATAAAAAGAACAGATCTTCTAGGGCAGTGGTTCTCAACCTTCCCAGTGTCATGACCCTTTAAAACAGTTTCTCATGTTGTGGGGACCCCCAGCCATAAAATTATTTTTGTTGCTAATTCATAACTGTAATTTTGCTACTGTTATGAATTGTAATGTAAATATCTGATATGCAGGATGCATTTTCATTATTACAAATTGAACATAATTAAAGCATAGTGATTAATCACAAAATAATATTTAATTATATATTGTGAAATATTTATTTCTAATTACAAATAAAAAGATGCAAAATACCTTGCAAGGCCCCCTACACCAGGGATCTTTAGGTGACCCCCATGAAAGGGTCAGACGACCCCCAAAGGGGTCCCAACCCCCAGTTTGAGAAACACTGTTCTAGGGGTTGGTTTGTTCCTTAAGGATTATTTTAACAACAAATTCTAGTCTATGATTTACAGCCTGAACCCTTTGTATGTTTACTCAGAAGTATGTTTCACTGTATTCAGTGGGTCTTTCCCAGTGGTAAGTACCATTATGAGATTATGGGCTTAGATGAGTAAGATTTAAATGCTATATTATTGCTTTCCAGAACACAGGAGCAGAGGAACAGTCTTTTGTTCAGAGGCCAACCATGCTCATTTGAAGTTAGTCAATCAATGCACAAATCCCAAAAACAAATACACACATCCCAAATACACAGCTAGATTTGCCCCACTCCACTTACTCCCTACACTTGACTGTGTATCATGTTTTCTTCCTTGAATACATATGAATTGATCCGCAACTGAGGGTGCAGTCCTAACCAATTTAATCCAGCATAACCCACCTGGCATAACTTCCTGTGGTGCTGTGAGAAGACAAGTGCATGCCTGCCCTGGCCTGACCAATCAGGAATGGGGCTGAAGTTCCTTACAACGCTTTTGAGACACCCCCAGGCCAGCCCAGGACTTGTGCTGGGGCTTATACCAGCCTAATGGGGCTAGAATTGCACCCTCAGAGGCAAAAACTGCCTCTAAGAATCAATGTTTTATGTCTGGTTTTGTTGCTAATTTCTTGTCTCCATCTTTGGATATAGATTAAGCTTACCATTTAAGCCACTTTAGATGAGCTATGCTTTGTAGATGGAGCTGGGAACACAGCAAAATCAGACTTATCTGCAGTGGGAATTAACTGCAATTTTAAAAAAAGAAAGTCAAATCTGACAGTGTATACAATCCTTTTCCATACTCAAATGTCCCTTTTGGGGATACTGGTGATCATTTGTGATTCTGATTAAATCAAAGTGATTCCAATTAAATCAAATGACTGAAATTTAGAAGTCTGATTCAACCAGTCTGATTCAATATGTGACTGAAGAGCAAAGCCCTAGGCCCGATCTGATATACTTTAGGATCACATTACACAACCTTTAGGATCCTTGATTGTTCTCATTCCTGTCCAAGTTATATGTAAAGACAGTAGCATTTGTGCTTTGTCCTGTCACTGTATTTACATATCAAACAGCCGATGGACCTTCTCAGGGATTGGTTGTTGCTTTAATGATAAGTAAATATGGAATCGGGATAGACCAGGTAGACCAAAACATTTACACGTCTAGACTAGTGTGGATGCACTATGGAAGCAGCAGCCCTCATACTGCTAAAGGTACATGTAAAGGAGTGTGTGTGTGTGAGTGTGTGTGTGTGTGTGTCTGTATCTGTGTATACATGTGTGTTTGTATGCATGTTTTAGTTTGACCTTCACTTGCCCAGCAAATATTTTTATTACATATACTGCACACCTGTTTCAGGAATAAACACTTCCATATTAATGCAAATGTTTTCAGAACTGTATACATTTTTGCACACTTATTTTTGTGAGGATGGAAGTGAATCCTAATTTGTTTTAAATATAAGAAATTTTATAAAGTATATCATTTAATAAAAGCTTTTGAGATTACTTTGACTCAGTGTTGCAAAGAAGTTCTCATTATTTGTATTGTTTCTAATCTGTTTGTATAACAATCAGGTTAAGTACACAGCATTACATTTCAATGCTGTGGCATCCAACTGCCTCTGAATCTATTATGGTTCATTGTGAAAAAAAATGGTGCTGATTTCCAAGCCACCTATCATACGTTTTCATGTGGTCTCACACAGAGTGCCATGTTCAGATTTCAGAGATAGTATGGAGGAGCAATATAGTGGTATACAGCTGTTTTCATCTACACTTCTAAAGCTTTTAAATATTCCAAAATGATTCCTTCATCAGTGGTTCCCTCATTTCTTCATATCCTACTTCATCCTACACATATTCAGAGATTTGCAGACAACTCCAGCAGTACAGAGCTGTCATCTTCTTCTGTACCTCTAAATATTTTAAATATTGCAAAATGATCCATTGACCACTGGTTCCCTCATTCCATAGGTCTTGCCTTTATTTCCGAGATATATATAATCTCACAGCCAAATTTACAGTGCACATTTTAATAGGGTGTTTTTGATTGTAGAATAGATTTCAATGCAAGAGATTTTGAAACTTGCCATTGGTAAAATACATATAAACCTACTTGTGTTTTCTGAATCTAAAACGTACTTTAGCAACTGCTGCATATGCTTTGGGGAACATTGGCTTATCTGCTGGAGTTGGAACCAGCCTCTCTAATCAGACCATTTAATCCAATTTGAAATATGAAAGTTTTGAGATTCCCTGGTGATTATTTCAACCACAGCACGTCTTATTAAATATTTTATCAAAGCTAACAGTTAAAAAGAAGTCAGATAATATGTCACACTAACCTGTGTTCTCAGGAATAGATGATTATGTGATATTAATTAGTCTACAGTAGTTGGAATAGCTAGATACAGAATTGTGCATGGAATTTTAGCTGATACAGAATAATGCTGTTGTGTGGTTGTCTTCTGGGTCAGAATCCTTGTCTGGGCTGTTGTGCATATCCTAGCACTTTAGCGTTCAAGCTAGCCCCATATACAATTGGTGATGTGCACAACCATGCTGTATGCAGGTCTTGGCCCATCCACTTCCTTCCATGTTAGTTTTGATAATCCTGTGGTACAGGGATGGTTCATCTGTGCACTGCTAAGATACGTTAAGATGCAGTGTGTATTAAGGGGCAGTTTGGATAACACTCCTACATGCATTTATAAAGCTAGTCTGGAAAAAAGCAGATGCCAGGGTGTTCAGTGTGCGCATGTACACTACTAAACATTTGGGCTGGTCCAGGCATCCACTGTCCCTTCTCTGATATATGGCTGCTTGCTGTGCTAGCTAAGTTGAAACAGTGGCATAATTTACAACAGTACAGATGGAATGTCGATATCCACTAATTTTTTTATCTAACAGGCATCCGTCAGTCTTGAAAGACTAAGGTATCGTGCTCGGCGCTGCATATGCTGCATGTGAAGCATGAAAGCCTGGGTTAGATTGTTATGGAGGATAGGCTGTTACCCAAGCAGCAACTCCCCCCTCTCCACGCCACTGAATTAGTCCAATGGAAAGGCAGAGCCCATACGATTGGATCCAGCTGGCATCGCAGAGCTGGGCTAAGGACAGGAGCTCACCCTGTCTTGTGGGGCCTACCCCGGGTCTCGAACCCTGGCCTGCTGGTGAACTGGCACAGTGTCTTAGCTGCTTGTGCCACCCACAGCCTCAATTTTTTAATCTACTGATTTGAATATTGAGGTCCACCTTTAAATGCCGTGTTACGAGGAACCATATTCCAATTTCTCACCTTTGTGCTGTTAAATAATAATTTCATTCCTCTAGATTCTGTTATTTATCCCATCTGCAGACACCCAAGTATCCAAGGACCCAGTGTGGGGACCCTGATAGAGTTGCATTGGTGTGAACTGCTTCTTGGGAAGTCTGCCTGCCTGCCTGCCCGTCGTCCGTCTGTCTGTCTTATATGAAACAGCCTTTTATTCCATTGTTCATTGTTCATCTCACAGGATATTATGTCCCCTGATTGATAAACTACCTCCAGACGGTTCCCCACGCTGCAGCCCTGTCTGTGATGGCAGACATTGAATCGGAAACCTTTTTGCATACAAAGCACATGCTCTACCAGTCTACCAAATCACAGTCAACACCAACTGCAGCATATACATGAGTTCCTCACATAGCTGGAGAAAAAGGGCAGGTTGGGCACATGGCAGGCACAGTGCAAGGATGGGCAGTGACTCACCCTGTATCATCCTCCAGTTGTTCCTGCCCACCCAAGCATGCACATCTGATGTACCTTAATAGTTATTATGTGACTTTTTTCTCACAGACTTTGTCCCCTGCAGCTGCTGGATTAAAGCCACAACTGTGGGTGTGCACGGTCTGACGTTATGCGCAACCTGTAGATGTAGCTTGATCGTTCAGCGAGAGCAAAATGCCTCCCCTTTGCAGAGGTTGTCCACGCATGTATCCATGGAAACTGGTTGATCAAGCAAAGGGCCTGAAGATCTGAGCCACACGCAACTCCTTCTTCCAAAGAAAAACCTTTTGATGTCGACATCAACACACGTGGCGAAGGAACTATCTCCAGGATCTTTCAAAGTTCCCATCTAACAATGAATCGCTACTGAAAACTGAAGCAGTTCTGCTGACTTCGGGAAAAGAAAATTGTATTTAAGGCAGCCGGTGATGCCAAGAGAATATAGACAATCCTAACTTGTGTTGGAACAGGGTTGGCCTGTGTTGTATCCAGTGTGGGTTTGGAGCTCCTGCCATGCGGAAAGGGGAAACTTTTCCCTCTTTCTTTGGGTAATGCGCCAAGAGCCCCAGTGGGTCTACTTGAATCTGTGCCACTTCTGTAGGTGGCGCAGAGCTGAGCAGTCTGAGGCCTGGATCTGACAAAACTGCAGGGTCCCAGCCCTGCCTCCCATCCCCAGAAACCCCCTCCGTCTGCTCCCCCTTGTCGCCGGAACACCTTCCTCCCTGCCTTCCACCACCCTTCCAGTTCCAATTTGCACCTATGAAGCTTTGATGCTCCCTGGAAGGGAGGGTTTTTTGGGGAATCATACCATCAAGGACAGCGGAGAACAGGTAAAAATCTGTTCAAAATACATTGAGAAACAATGTACAGCAATGCACTCTGCAGGAAATGAGTTCTACAGCTTTTCTTCTCCTTGCTTCTTGGGAAGCAATGTTTTGAAAATGCTCAAGTGAAGCATTTGTGAAGTGTTGCGAAGTGAAGTGTTTTGAAAATGTTCAAGTGATATTGATGGTTGCATCATAATATCCATCTAGATTCAGTACACAAATTACTCAATACACAGATAACTACTTGCATGTTGGGGCATATGAGGATACACAACTATCTGAGCAATCCTAGCCAATTTCACCCAGCACAACTCGCCCATCTTCCCCTTTTTCTACAGTGGCCTGGGCAGGCTGGCACACACCTGTGCACCAGTTGATCCCCATAGCTGTGGGGTGTCGTAAGTGCCTTACGACAAGTTTGTGACACCCCAGGCTAGTGCACGGGACTTATGCCGGCTGAACCAGGGTTAGGTATTAGCCCTGATTACCTGCTACTAGAGTTGAATAGGAATTGGTCTCCCTTCATTTTCATGCAGCCTAAACCATAGCTTGTTTACTCAGAAGTAAGCCCAACAGTGTTTAGTGGGTCTTCCTCCCTGGCAAGAGTTATAGAATTGCTGTTTTTGTTTCAGTAACAAGTAATGAGGGTTTTTTTTTAAGAGAAGGAAAACAGGCTACAGTGAAAGAGTTGGAAAAAATAGACAGCAGAAGACAGATTTCAGAGCAATTATGTAAGTCTGTTCATCTGTTAATTCTTTAGAGGATTTTTAATTAACTGTTTGCAGTAACAAAAGATTTTTATGGACAAAAAGGGAGAATCAGTTAGACTAAGAGAATTAAGGGATATTTTTCTCCCTTATTCCCTTCACATGATTTCTTCCTTTTCACTGCATTATTAATGAAAACACCACATTAATTCACTTTAATTAAAATCCTGCCATGCAATTCTTTTGATAGAGAAGCAATTTTTAGCCTTTGCTCAGTTCAATCATTTCAAGAAAGATTTTCCTCAACGTTAGCAGGATCGGCACTGCTGCTTCTCTTTGATTGCCATCAGGTATAATGACTTTTCCAGCTGCTTGGGGGAGGGAATTGTAATTGGACATAGGTCCGTGCTTTCATGTGGGATTAGCAATACAACTGCAGAAATAGGTCCCTAAATATTTGGGATTTTCCTTTTTCTACACAGTCATATTCGTGCAGTCATTTGTACGCTCGCAAATAGTGGACAAGTTCCAAAGAAAGTGATGTGCATCCAAATCTAATTTGAATCAATGGGATTTGAATGCTTAACTGTGTGCATAAGTCCCATTGATTTATTCAGAGGATTGACTCTGCCATCCTAAACACAACCCCCAGGAAACAACAGTTACTGAAATGAAGGCTGCAATCCTAACCATGTCTACTCAAAAGTAAGCTGTATTGTGTTCAATGGGTTTTACACTCAGGAAAGTTTCTTTAGGATCGCAGCTGAAAATGGCTTGCTTCCAATATAACTTGTCAGGACTGTGTTGTCTGTCATGTTCAACTTTCTCTGGATTGCATCCAGTTTTTCCAAGCCAAGGAATGCTTCGGTGTTCAAATTTGTACTTACGGATCTCTGTATGTGTGTATTTGTTATATGGCACTAAAACACAAAAGAAACATATGATAATGATCTGCCAGTTCTGTTGAAACAAATAGGAAACCCATTCTAGTTAAAGGAGCTTCATATTCACTTTGGTTGTCCAACAGCAGGACTATATCTCTTCTTGGCTATCCACGAATACTGAATATATAATCAGTGAATATATATGTGAATATATATGTGAATTTGCTATCATGAGGGACAGATTTGCTACCTAATTCTTGTTATCAGCACCTCCTTACCTGCTATGCAGAGCTTTCAAATGGCACCTACTTGCCATTTTAATGTGGTATGTGTTGGTCATGGGCACCATTCTGAAGGTTCCCCGCAGCCTCTAAAATGTCCATACAGTGTTCAAGTATTTTTCTTGAATGCACTGTACTGTTTTTCAATTTCCTGAAGTCTCTGCTGGATTCTTATAGTAGGTTATATATCTATATATATAAAAAACTGAAACGTCACTGACTGACCCACTGACTGACCAACTCATTAGATCACTCACTGACTCATTAACACCCAGCCAAAACCGCCAGATCTAGAAGAGTGGAATTTGGGGAGGGTGTTCTTTCTGTGATGGAGGCACCCACTAAGAACCGGTTTTTGTAAATGCAAGCTTGAAGGAGGTGAAAAGTGGCACAACACATTTTGTCCCCATACTTTACATTGAAAAATTGCTAATGGATCCTGCCCCAACCCCTGAACCCAGAAGCCTGAAATTTGGAGAGGGTATTCCTTCCTTGATGTGAGCACCCACTAAGATCCAATTTCTAGAAGTTTAACCTCTAAGGGGGTAAAAAGAGGTGCAAAGTGTTTTCATCCTATACTTAACATTGAAGACTGATAAAACCCAGCCCCAAATTTTGCATGTAGAGGTGCCCACAATTGAGGGGGTTGTTGCATGGAGGGGGTTGTTGCATGAGAGGTGTTGTGCAGAGAAGGGTGTTGCGTGGGGGTTTTAGATGGGTTGGGTTAAGGGTGTGCCCAAGCACACAAATATACTTCAAATTCTCCTCTTGCAGTGCAGGAACATTTTGCTGGTATATCTTCTATATATATAAAAGAGAAAAGTCACTGACTGACTGACTGACTCACTCACTCACTCACTCACTCATCACCACCCTGCCAAAACTGCTGGGCCTAGAAGTGTGAAATTCTGGCTGGGTGTTCCTTCCATGACTGAGGGGTGCACTAAGAACCAGTTTTCGGAAATTCCAACCGGAAGGAGGTGAAAAGGGGCGCAACGCGTTTTCCTCCCTATACTTTGCATTGAGAATTGCTGACTCAGCAACATTCCTTAATATACTTAACATGGAGGTTGCAAATATACTTAACATGGAGACTGAGCAACATCGAGCCAACATCCAGCCTGGTGAACTGGGGGATGTTTTTCGGAGGAAGAGGTTGCACTGGTGAGGTTGCTGTGCATGGGGGGAAGTTGCGCATGGAGGAAAGTTGCGCATGGGAGGATGATGTGCATGTGGGAAAGTTGTGCATGGGGGAAGTTGTGCATGGAGGAAGTTTCGCATGGGGGACTGATGCACATGGGGAAAGTTGTGCATGGGAGGATGATGCGCATGGGAGGAAAGTTGTGCATGGGGGGAAGTTGCGCATGGGGGAAGTTGCACATGGGGGGAAGTTACGCATGGGGGGAAGTTGCCCATGGGGGGAAGTTGCGCATCAGCGGATGATGCACATGGGAGAAGTTGCGCATGGGGGAAGTTAGGCATGGGTGGAAGTTGCGCATGGGTGGAAGTTGCGCATGGGTGGAAGTTGCGCATGGGGTAATGATGTGCATGGGGGAATGATGTGCATGGGGAAAGTTGCGCATAGGGGAAAGTTGCGCATGGGGGAAAGTTGCGCATAGGGGTTGATGTGCATGGGGGAAAGTTGCGCATGGGGGAAGTTGCGCATGGGGGAAAGTTGCGCATCGGTGGATGATGCGCATCGGCGGATGATGTGCATGGGTGAAAGTTGCGCATGGGTGGATGATGCGCATGGGAGGATGATGCGCATGGGGAAGTTGCACATCGGCGGATGATGCGCATGGGGGAAAGTTGCGTATGGGGAAAGTTGTGCAGGGGGGAAGTTGCGCAGGGGGGAAGTTGTGCATGGGGGCATGGGGGAAGTTGCGCATCGATGGATGATGTGCATGGGTGGAAGTGGCGCAAGGGTGGAAGTTGCACATGGGGGATGTTGCACATGGGGGATGATGCGCATGGGGGAAAGTTGTGCATGCGGAAAAGTTGCGCATGGGGGAAGTTGCACATGGGGAAGTTGCACATCGGTGGAGGAAAGTTGCGCATGGAGGAAAGTTGCGCATGGAGGAAAGTTGCGCATCGGCGTATGATGCTCATGGGGAAAAGTTGTGCATGGGGAAAGTTGCGCATGGGAGGAAAGTTGCTCATGGGGAAAGTTGCATGGGGATGATGCGCATGGGGGAAAGTTGTGCATGGGGGGAAGTTGCACATGGGGAAGTTGCACATCGGCGGAGGAAAGTTGCGCATGGAGGAAAGTTGCGCATGGGAGGATGATGTGCATGTGGGAAAGTTGCGCATGGGGAAAGTTGCGCATGGGAGGAAAGTTGCGCATGGGGAAAGTTGTGCATGGGGGAAGTTGCGCATGGGGGGAAGTTGCGCATCAGTGGATGATGCGCATGGGGGAAAGTTGCGCAGGGGGAAAGTTGCGCATGGGGGGAAGTTGCGCATCGATGGATGATGTGCATGTGGAAAGTTGCACATGGGTGGAAGTTGCACATGGGGGAAAGTTGTGCATGGGGAAAAGTTGCACATGGGGTAAAGTTTCGCATGGGGTAAAGTTGCGCATCGGTGGATGATGCGCATGGGGAAAGTTGCGCATCCGCGGATGATGTGCATGGGGGAAAGTTGTGCATGGGGGACGTTGCACATGGGGGATGATGCGCATGGAGGGATGATGTGCATGGGGGGATGATGCGCATGGGGGGATGATGTGCATGGGGGAAGTGGCACATGGGGTGTTTCTGTGCCATGAGGAGATGGCATAGGGGAAAATGTTACACCCGCAACGCGGGTACGCTTTTCGCTAGTACATATATAAATACAGTGAAATGTATGGGAACCCTTAGAGTTATCCTTACTATTTATTTTCCTTAAATAAGGGCCCTCTATCTTTGATGGCTGCATGTAACAGGCACTAATCCAATAAAATGGAGGAGCCTTTGAGGCATAAAGTTGGGGCGACACCTTTGTGGAATTTCTACCTATCATGTGCCTATAAAAGTAGTAGGAATCCACACAGAAGACAAGTTGCAACCTTTCCAAAGCAGCCTTTCGGTTGGCAAGCTGTTTCGCTTGAATAAGAAAATGGTTTTGTTACAGAAATTTTTGGTCACTCTTCTAACAGCACTTTTTGAGAAGTTTGTCACAAATCCATAAAGTTCTCTCAGATACCATTTTATTAACATAGAATTAAGCTCAATAGTATCAAATATTTCTTGAGACTGAATCTGGAGGTGGTTTTGGCTTTTTAAGCAATTCATCCACAGCAATTCAGGAACCTGCTGTATTCAATAATCTAGTGTTCCTTCTGCATACTCAAAATAAGAACACATCCATTTTGCATCCATTTTCAATAAATCACTTTCTCATTTCCTAGAAAAATCTAATACAAATTGCAAGTATTTACTAGGTTTCCTTTGAGTCTGATGCAAAAAAGCAGTTCACTGAAAGCTTAGTACAAATGTTATTTTTCAGGTAGTGCATCAAGTCTTTATTACACAGTGTAATGTTCAGAGGCACAACATATCTTGTTTGGCTTCCTTAGCATGTCTTAGCATGTCTTCCTTAGCATGACATTTCTGCACTTGAAGGAATCTCACTCTTAAGTATTTCACTTTAGACTGGATAGCAAAAAATGCTTTGGAACTGATGCTAATCAGTTTCCTGGGAGGAAGCCCCAATAAGTGTAGTGGAACTTACTTATAAGGAAATGTGCATAAGATTGTGCTGTGAATCATTATTTAAATACTTTGCAATTCCTTTAATTATATTTAAAATGGACTTTCAGCCCAATCCTACCTAAATCCCTGCATGGCAAAGCAGCAGTGCCAGTGGAGCTTCTGCCCTATATATCCCATGGAGAATGTTTGGCAGTGTTTGGAGAACTGTTGGTGCAAGTCTGCAGGTAGAGATAAGACCCAGGATCAGGCCCAATGGTGTTGATCCCATAACTCCCAGGCCCAATCTGCCCACAGTTTCCACCCCATTCACTCTCTCCCTGTCTCCATTCATCTCCTTCCCTGTCCTTCCTCTGCCTCCATTCTAGACTTAATGGAGGGCCTGTCAGCTGCTAAATATAGGTTGTTCTTTGCGAGCTGGATGTATCTTTGAGTGACTCCTGTGTGCTCACCACTGATTTCCAGCAAGGTAGACAAGCCCAGGCTGCCCATACCCCTGGCTTTCCCCAGAGGACCCAGGAAATTGGGCCCCTGGACTGGGGGACAGGGAAGGGGCCCCCGTCTCCAGAAAATGGAGGGGTGGGAGGGCACTCGGGGCGTTAGGGGCTGCCCCTGGTTGGCAAGGCTTAGTATTGGCTGACTGGGCAGCCACTTGCTTCAATAATTTAGGCTGCGCAGGTGTGCGCAGCTCTTATGCAGAAGCAGCACTCCCTTAAGGCTTGAGCCAGGCGTGAGCAGAGAGTTGGCTGCGTGTGCCTCTGGGGAGAGTGAAAGTGGAGGCACACACGGCCAGGTCTCAGGAGTGGATGCTCTGCCCATGCCTGGCTCAAGCCTTAAGGGAAGTGCTGCTTCTGCATTAGAGCTGTGCACACCTGTGCAGCCTAAACTATTAAAGCAAGCGGCTGCCTGATGGTCCAGTACTAAGCCTTACTGACCAGGAGCAGGGTGATCAGATGCCAAACCCAAAATTCCTGAACCCCAAGGCCAAAATTCCTACCCGCTGAAAAAATTGCCAAAAAATGTATTTTTTTGTTTTTGTTTTTCTGTTTTTGACCATAACATTTGATAGGAAGGAGATATCTCCAAACTGATTTTTGCATTGGATTCCACTCTTCAATACGAATCCACTGACATATGGCATGATGGGGTACTGTGCACTATCACAAAGTTTCAAAAATGAAGCCAAAATGTTGGACAATGGAGCCAAAATGTAGGACACCCAGACAGGAGGCTAAAAATCCGGACAAACCTGGGTTTTTCTGGTCATCTGGTCACCCTGACCAGGAGCAGCCCCTAAATCTCCCAGAGCACCCTCCCACCAGGCACCAGTAGCCTCCCCAGGTAACCCCAATCCTATCCATGTCTACTCAGAAGTAAGCTCGTTAAGTCAATGGAGCTTACTCCTGAGTCAGGGAGGGGGTTCTTGCCTATGCAACCCAGTCCTTCCCTAGTTTCCTTTCCCCTCACTTGCATGGGTTGTGTTGCTGTAAATTACTTTGAGGGCGTCTTGCATATCTGGGTCAGAATCATGCGTGTTAAAATATTTTCAATTTTAAAAGTGTTGAAATTAAGTACAGAAAACCAATACAAATATTTTTGCTTTATTTTAACATATCCTACATTTGTTTTATATTTTCTGGGTGTCCAACATTTTTTTTAAACTAGGTAGGAATTTTGGCTTGGGGGACAGGAATTTTTGGGGAGCTTGGGGGGAGTTTTGGGTTTGGCATCTGGTCACCCCAGGCAAGCCCCATTAAAAACTATGCAGAAGCAACCTTGCAAATTATATGGGTATCCTCAGGAGACAGATAAATGCATGCAAACAGGAATGGGAGTTTCTACTGAATAATTTGCTTGCTCTTGAAGCACAGATGACTGAAAATAGACTTCAAATCTAGGTTTGCTCATTAGGAAAGTTGGATCTATTTTAAAGAAGATCGGCAAAGTAATAGATGTTAAGCTCCCAAGCATTATCTCAAGAGTCTCCAAATTCCTTCAAAGTTATATATATCAGCCAGTTCACTCTAAACTGCTGGATTAAAGTGTAGCATTTTAAGGGATAATTCAAATAAGCATATTGACAAAATTTCTCTTGCCGCCTCTTTGCTAATGAATCGGAATCTCTCACAATATGGCAAAAGGAATTGTTCGCTTTTTCACTCAGAAAATCACTGCAGAGGATAAATTAGATTTGGATTCTGGTTTTATCAGTTATTTTCTCTTTAATATTTTCTCTTTATAGACTGTAGAAAGGTATAGTGATCGCTATTCCTTGTCATCACAGGACACAGGTGAGTTAACATGCATCTGCTTGTGTCTTAAGGATAGCATAGCCAACCCTTGTACTGAAACCTTGAACTCAAAGGTACTTTAGAATAAATGTTGGTGACAGTGGATCCTAAACTGAATCTATGAACCTGCTTTATACAGAGTCAGGCTGCAATCCTAATCCCCAGTTAGGCAAGTATAAGTTGCAGCACAAATCCCATGCTGGCTTCTGTGCCACTCCTGGGGAGGGTTAGGCATGCACCAGCCTCCCCACACCACCACATGAATGGGATGTGGGTGAGTTATGCCAGCCTAAAGGCACAATCCTAACCATGTCTACTTAAAAGTAAGCCCCACTGTGTTCAATGGGTCTTACTTCCAGGAATGTGTGGTTAGGATTGCATCCATAATTGGTTAGGATTGTGCCCTCAGGCTATTGATTCATTTTACCTAGGCTAATTTGGACCTGCCTCCTTCCATAATACAATCTGGGCCACCTTCTCCTCAAGTAGAAATACCCCCTTTGCACCTCTGTTCCTCCCTCTCTCTGTCCTCTCTTACCCTTACTCTAGTTTAGAGCCAGCTTTGTGAGGCCAACACATGTCCATGTGCTGGCCTATCATACTCATGAGTCATAGCAAATGTGTTTTATGGCATGTTCACAACAGCTGGAAGCCAGCACAAGGGAGTACGGTTTAGATTGTGCTGCCAGTCAGTACTGACAATGCCAAGCTAGATGGACGAGGTCTGCAACAGAAGAAGGTCACTTCCTATGGCCTTCTACATGTGTGTTACCACTGAGCTATGTTCCTGATATAGGATTGCCATACGTCCTGAAAAACAGTACAATCCAAATTTGGGGGGATTGTGGCAAATGGGACAGAGGGTCCTGTCCTGATTCTGTGGAAGAGAATTATGGCAACCCTATTCTGATAGAAGATTAATGGCAAGGACACAGGTTGGCAAGATCAGTTGGAAGCCATTTGTTTTTAATATGTCAGAAGATACTTCCCTGGCTCAGCTATTGTGACCTAGACTGGAATCTCCCCCCTCCTCTACAAGGAAAAAATTAATCCATAAACAAAATAATCCATCATGGTTAGGAGGCTGACACTGCAGAAAGATGAAGACTGTCTATTGCTTGGGGTCAAACAAGATGTGCACTTTCTTGCATTTTCAGGAGGACAGTTTAAACCCAGAAGCACCTCATATTTCACCAAAATAAGACCGGTAAAACATTGTGTTCTGACAACTGTTGTAAAACTCTGCTGTTTCAGTATGGCACAAATGATAATTTGGGATGTGTGTGTACGTGCGTGTGTGTGTGTGTGTGTGTGTGTGTGAGAGAGAGAGAGAGAGAGAGCTGCATTTCAGATGAAGAGTTCCTGACACTCAAAATTTAACCCCAAAGATCACAAATGATTTAAATGTCTTCCCTCAGAGTATGGAAAACCTTGCTGCTGGTAGCTAGGAAATGTATCATGTATTTGTAAAAAGGTACTTGGTAAATGGTGGAAGTTTAAATCACAGCCCAATGTTTTTGATTTATGTTTTTTTTTGCTTCACAATATTGTGTAAAAGATGCCACATCACCCTTCAAATCTGTAGATGGACAATAAGTACTGTGCCCTTCTTGTGGGGTGAGCTTCACCATTTTATTATTCAGTAGTCATGGTAAAGTGAGATTAACTGCAAGGTTCCTTAGAGTATGGAATGAAATAAAGTCAAGGATGCACTAGCTAAGCCGAAGGTTATGGTGTCAATGAGATCTTCAGAGATACTTATCTTGAATGAAGAAGCCTGATTAGAGAGAAAACTCTCACTAGAATTTATTGTTGGATTAGGAAGAAACATGGAGAAAAAACCAACACCTATGATGCCTATATCCTATATACCCAACAGCTTTACCAAATGTCTCCCAGAAGACCTTTTTTCTCTAACATAGCAAATGTCACAATTGGTCACCGAAAGCTACTTGAAAAGAAGGGATTTCTTTAACAAACATGTATTTCAATGAATATTTACCCAACTTTCTGTAATATCTATATTTTCAGATGTGGAGTTTCAAATGTCATAAAAATGCAAAAGCTTGATGGGTAGTAAAACCATAATGGAGCCTTTGGTATTGTTAAGATTGAAAGGGAATCACATATATATAAATGTCTCTACATGTTTCTAAAATCATGACATCTAAAATAATGAAATCTCTACATGTTTCTTAAAAGTATCCAAGATCAAGTCTGAAGGGAATCTGATTACTGGCATCAGTATCATTGCTGCCTTACACAATATTGGCACCAGTGACATAGCTAGGTCATTTGGCACATGGGGCCTAAAAATTTTTAACATCCCCATATGCCAAAATTAATTATTATCAGTATTAATGAATACAATTAATTAAGGTACCCTCTGATTGAGAGTGAGCTGAAGACAAATGGGAGGTGAGGAAATTTTCCCCCCACTTTATTTCAAGCAATGGTTTTCTGATGCCAGCCTGTTAGCTGGTTAAGTCGGGGGAGGCCTCTCTGGGAATGTTTACTACCTCTGTTGTACAGGAAATAAATAGCCCTTCTGAGCATGCATGTTCTATATACTGCATAAAAATACTTGACATTCATGTACTGTTGCAATGAAAAACACTTCAGTTACACCATCTTAATTTACACATGTAAAAAGTTTAGAGAAAGTGATTTCCCTAAGACCACCCAGCAAATTCAGGTCAAGGGCAACACGGAAAGTCTTTCTTATGGCTCACTCAACTAGCCATTTTGTTATACTATGGTATAATAATTTTATGACTAGAAGAAAACTTGGAGTTGCCAAATGAGCCCAAGGCCATAGAGCCTGGCCATAGAGGCATATATTAGCCTGGAGAGACCTATCTTTGGTAGAGCACCTCTGACCATCATATGGAAAGGGACCAGCCCCATTTCCCATCTTGGCTTCTGTGATGGTTTCTAATCTACTACAGGATGACTCATCTCGGGCAGAAGGGAAACTAGATCATCCATTCTAGAGTCAGTGGCTAAGAAGTAGCACATTTATTGTCTGTCCAGCAAACCCAGGGTACACGAAATTGGTACCTGGTGTTGACAGTCCTCAGATAGCTTTACTCTTTGTTTTATCCAAAATACAAGATCACAAATGAAATGGAGACATTTCCCCTTTTTAGCCTTTTCACTTGCTGAGTGTGGTAGCTGGAGCATATTTTAAAAAAATTATACTGTGTAACCCATCAAGAGAGAAAAGCAGCTCCCAACACTGAGACGACTACAATATGCCAAGTGAATATCTGTTCTGTAGGAGGGGAGAGGAGGAATTAATTGGTAGCCTGTTTCTCAAACAGGTTTTTGTGACACTCACTGTCTCTATTCCGTACACGATGTGTGCATAATATTTTTTTGACTGAAGCACTGCATAGATTTACATAATGTGTTTTTAAGCGAGAGAAGAGCCGAGGCACTGATGACAATGCCTTGCGATTATTTCTTCCCTCCTGTCAATTATTCTTAAGACATCCCAATACTTGAAGCTTTAGGTCAATATAATGAATTTCAAAGTGACAACCTGGAACATGGAGAGACATTAACTCTGTAGGGGGCCTTAAGAAAGGGAATATTTTCCTCTTGCCCTTTTTTCTTCCAACAGGAGTGTTCCCCTAATTGTCACTTTCTCTTAGCAGAGCGCTTTACGCACATTTAAAGTGGAAGCGTGTTGAAAATCTGTACAAGTGCATTGGCTGTCATCCTCCAACTTTGGTCCCTAACAATAAAGAGAGGAGGAACTTGAGTTTAATTTTTAATAAGACAGAAACACAATGAAACAAGGAGCTAGAGGGTAGAGTGGGTGACAAGGATGGGATGAGATGGATTTTCATCTCAGCATGTTCAATAAAGGTAAATGTCATTTGGAATGTATTTTCCCTGGGAATCTATTGTACAAACATGCTTGACTCTCTTAACAGGAAACATTGTCCTCAGATGTTTTTCATCTTATGGATAATTATATTTATTCATCCAAGGCTCAAAACGGCAGAGATGCATGAAAACAAGCAGTGAAAGGATGATCTATGATTTCCAAAGCCTAGGAAAAACACTGAACCGGGAAGTGTTAAAGGTGATTCTGTTTTAAAAACTGAAATATCAGAAAAGGGACATTTCCACTTTCTTATAAGGACAATTTTCTGGTTGAAATTGGAAGGGAATGCTGACATTTGCCTCTCCTCAGCCTTCTCTGCCACAGAAGCAAATGGGAATAGAGCCCTCAGAAGGTGCCTCATCTTAGCCTGATTGACTGACATGGAATGCTGTCCAAAAAATGCAGACACTCCAGCACATAACTATAGGTTAATGCTTTTATATAGAAAGAAAAGGTATTTATCAAAATACCACTTTCAGATAAAGTGTTCTTCTTTTGGGAATCTAACAAGGAAAATTATGTCACACAAGGTAGTTAAACAAGGGTGTATATTGGCCCCACCTTTTTAAAACTCTTTTCATTGCCCCCCTCCTTGTCTAATGTGGATGGACACTGTCCCATGTTAGTAGCCACTGGAGTCTAAATCCTTTTATATGCAGATGATCCCCCAATAATATCCAAATCCATTTGGGTTTAAAGCACGTTTTGAAAAAGTGTTGGGAGTATTTGTCAAAAAATTGTGTATACTGAATTTTGTCACATCTAAAATACTAATGTTTTCAAGATCTTGGAAGTCATATACCCAGCAACTTAAATTTGAACAAGTGAAACAGTTTAAATGCCTTGGGTTGCAATCTTAAACATACTTTCCTGGGAGTAAGACCTACTGAACACAATGGGGTTTACTTCTGAGTAGACATGATTAGGATTTTGCTCTAAGTCTAATACCTGTTCTATCAACGATAGTGAACCACATGGTCAATAAAGGTGCACACCAGTAAAAGCGCCCATCAGCTTTTAAGATTTCAGCTGGGATCATATTTGTTCCTGGGGCCTTCCCTATTTTTAACATATCAATTTACTAGCTCACTTCTTCCAGTGATACTGGTGGTCAATATGAACAATTCTTTAAACAAAGAATACTAAGAATTAATACTATTAAGAATCAAAGGTATACAAAGAATCAGTACTACTAGTCAGCACACTCTCAAAAAATAGGATTTGGAAATGCTTAGCCTAATCCTTATGGGAAATGACTGATTGCTCCAGACTTGTTGGAAGACATGAACCATTCCTAACAGTCCAGAATTCTTCTGGGAAATTGCTTGTAACGCTCTTTCCCATTACTCATTAATAAATTCTGATCCTTTTCTCTTAATGAGCTGACTCAGCTTATTTTTAAAGGCAAAATATTGTGATGAAATACTTTGGAAACCTTTTACTGATGGTAGGAATCACTCACACGGGCTTTTAAATTCTTATTCCTAAATTCTAACTCAAGGGTCATTGGAAATTCCTCTCTTCGGTTTCTCACCTAGGTTTAGCAACCCTTTTTTATAATCAAGCACATCCTTTTATGGCTTTGACAACCATGCTGAGCAAGTTTATATTTTGCTTTCCCCACCCAGCCTCAGCATAATAATGCTGTGAGGCACAGCAGCTGTACCTATTTATATTGGTCTCCTCCTCCTAATGCTAGTCTACACTTATTTGCCTAGCTAAGAAAATTATTCATATTGCAGGAGGGACAGTCAAACAAGTAGTAACTGCTTGTTCTCTTGTGGGAGGTATTATCATTTGGCATTCGCTCTACATCATGCATCAACTACACAGGCTGTTAAAAGCTCCAAGAGAACATCATGTGCATAATTGTTCAAATGCTTAAAAAGAGACGTGCAGATTTTAGCAAGAAAACCAACATTACCAGCCGCCACTGCTGCCAGGATGGGATGTGGCGATGATAGGCACTTTAAGCTCTTTGGGCCCTCACATACCAAGTCTTTTAATTCTCAGTCTCATTTGTGGGGATAGCTGTCTGTATATAATATAGGGACTGGAGCGCATTGATATTATCCTGAACCCCAATGACTGGTTGAAGTATTAAGTACTATTAACAACTTGGTTGTAGAGTTATATTCTTCTCATACAAATAGATGCTGGATGGATCCAATCTGAGTGTTAATTGCTGGGCACTATCATTTGGGGGGTATCTGTGCCAGTATTATGCAATTATTTACTGTGGGACCCTTTACCCAAATCCTTGTGGCACAGTTAGATGAGAATAACCTGGGGCAAAAGGCTGTCCTTTAGCTTACAGACCTGCAGATAACTCAGATTAGTTAGTACTCAGATCCAAGGGGTTATTATACTCTGATCCTGCTGTACTGTAGATTTTGGAGGGGGCAGTAAAAAATATGAGTTCAAACTCATAGGGGAAATTCCCATCCCATCCCATCCCCCCAATAAAAGGAACCTGCATTAAAGGGGCAGAATAGTTAGGGATATTACAAGTATTATGAAAATTTGCTCAATGCATATGTGGCCCATTGTGAACGCAGACCTACTTTCCTTGTGCATTCTTTGAGAAATGTTGAGAAATGAAATAAAGAAAAGAAATAGAGGATAGGCATAATTATCAATGTGCAGAAAATGGGGACCAAAAGGAGGAATTACACACAGTTCTAATTGTAAGGGGCTGAATCACGATCCCAATATCACCCAGGCTTGGAAATGTAGATGGGATAATATGTGATAACCAACCTTATTTGCATCCAGCAGTGTTTTAATGAGGCTTATTAACATTTGACATATTTTTTATAATGTTCACATTGCACCCTTGAAACCACCAATAGTGGTTCTTTTGGCGCAGTCAAAGAGAACTGGAACACATAAGAACAGAACAAACTCTGTCTGCATTGCAGGCAGTTCAGCTTCTAGTATTATTTATAATATAGACAGTTTCTAATTACAGACCAAGCTGTAATAGGAGCTCTGGGGCTATTTTGTTGCAGTAACAAAGAAAGTAATCTGCATAATATCTAGAACTTTGCAGTTAAGAATATAACTGTAACTATGAAATCTGGCTTAGGCCCATTAGCTGTATAAACCTCACTTGTTAAGATATGAAATTCGTGGTGAACCTTTTCTGATATTATAGTGGATGCTCAAGGTAAAACCCTTGTCTTT
The DNA here is from genome assembly GCA_030015325.1 of Cryptoblepharus egeriae. Lineage (NCBI taxonomy): Eukaryota > Metazoa > Chordata > Lepidosauria > Squamata > Scincidae > Cryptoblepharus > Cryptoblepharus egeriae. The sequence goes on from JAREYC010000005.1 coordinate 38,080,742, forward strand.
GTTAATAAAAAAATTCACATGAATAAGTCATGGAAGGGTATTAACAATGAGGGACAAATGTTTCCAGCTGATGGCATTGAAGGGTTAAGACCTCATTGCAGCTTTGACAGCAATCATCCTCAGTCATTTCAGACTTCATTGGGAGACATAGAGATTTCAGTCGGTGGCAAGAACTGCCAGAAAGTTTTAAAAAGTTTACTTTTTGATCGATTCCAGAGGACATTGCTGAAAAGCCCATTAATTTGCCAAAAAGCCCCAAAACGGAATTACAGTAAGTTTTGGACCTACAGTAATCTTCTCCTTGAGCTTTCAGTATGAGCCACACCACAAACCAAATGAAGAAATGCACAAATGAGTCTTGGAATAACAATTTTCACATGAATGTCCACTTTTCACTGAGCAGGGCATTTTTATATGCACTCGTGATTATTTGGATTCAGAATTGTCAGTATACAACAGTGTATACAGTATACAACAGTATACAAGAAATATCCAAATGTCAGCATGTTTACGAAGTTCATGGCTTGGTCACATTCTGCAACAACATGGGATTGTTTAACTATTCATCTGACAAAGCTGTTGGAAGTCGGTTTGGGCCAGATCAGTCAAGTAAGAGGTTCATGTACAGATCAAGTAACAGATTCTACATTATAAATTGAGTGTTGCTTGTTGAAATTGCTTTTCTTGATCCTCATGCCATTTAGCAGAAGCTTTCATGTTTATTTAGCACTTTCCACTTGCAGCATTATGAAATCACTCTTCATAAAGTATAAAGCAGGCAGTAGATGCTGCCATGTATATTATTTTAAAATGCTTGTGCTTGACAAGAATAATTTCTTACCTAAGGGAAGGGAAGGAGATCAGAGATTGGGAATCAATGATTCAAACCATCTTTTCATTTTAACCCAATACTATTTTACATTTTAACCCAATATTCAGTTCTCCCTTCTCCCCCTACTCCAAGGTCAGTTGGGAATCTCCTAGGGGGCCCTAAGATGACTCTAGATTTTTCTAAATGAACTATGAGGTTACAACTTGTGCAGCAGGCAATGAAAGGGCAAGGTGGCCAAGATTGCAATGGGAACCATAGACAATCACTTGGTGATCAGGGGTCTTCTGGGGCCAAAACTGTATGAAAATTATGACTTACTTCTGTGTAGGAAAAATGTAATGTGCAGAGCAGCATTTTGTACCACTCTATTAAGCTGTGGGTGGCGCAAGTGGTTAAGACATTGTGCCTGTTAACCAGCAGGCCAGGGTTCGAGACCTGGGTTGGTCCCCACAAGACAGGGTGAGCTCCGGTCCTTAGCCCAGCTCTGTGACGCAGCTGGAACCAATCGTATTGGCTCTGCCTTTCCATTGGACTATTTCAGTGGCATGGAGAGGGGGGATTTGCTGGTTGGGTAACAGCCTATCCTCCATATTAATCTACCCAGGCTTCATGCTTTGCATGCAGCGCATGCAGCACCGAGCACAATACCATAGTCTTTCAAGACCGACGGATGCCTGCTTTTATCAGGTAATAAATTTTGGATAATGTCGATCCAAGATGCACTGTTGTGTTTCCTGTTATAAGTCACTTATCTTTTAGAGGTACATTGTGTGATCTACAGAACAATGTAGACAGTCTTACATCCCACATTAGGGGAGAATTTTTTTCTGTGTTTCTTTTTGGTTGCTGCACAACCCACAGGGTGACCAGATGCCTGAACCCAAAAAGAGGACAAGGTCCCCCAAAATTCCTGGCATCCAAGCAAAATTCCCGACATGTTTTTAAAAATGCAGGACACCCAAAAACATGTATGACGAATGTAGGACATGTTAAAAAGTATAAACATTTATAAAGTGGAGCTTGGAGGAGAGGCTTCCTTGTGGGGTGCCTGATAGGAGCTGCGGTCATTGGATCAGGACCAGATTCCTGTCAGCTTACCCTTTCCAAATATCTAAGGCAAGTTCGCCTGCTTATGAGTAAAGGAGCGATATGGCTCCCTTTCTGTTCCCATAGAGATCAATGCAATTATCAGGAGTAATTTGGGGGTGATTTCGGAGGTGTCATTCATTGGATCAGGGCCATTCTGGTGTCCTTAAGATTCCTCTCAGCCTGGCCTTTCCATCAGACTACGGTATCTTCTCCTACTCATAAGTAAATCCATGAGATGGGGCACTTTTGCTTTCCCATAGAACTTAATGCATATTTTTGATTTTAGTTTTTCGGCCATAACATTTGATAGGAAGGGATATCTCAAAACTGATTTTTGCATTGAATTTTGCTCTTCAGTACAAATCCAATGACATATGACATGATGGGGTATTTGCACCTTCACAAAGTTCAAAAATGGAGCCAAAACATAGGGCAATGAAGTCCTTCTGGAGGACACCTGGAGAGGAGGCTAAAAAAAGAGGATAAATCTGGGAAATTCTGGTCATATGGTCTCCATATGCAGCACAAGATATGCAGGAGAGACTGCAGGTTGCCATGTAATTTCCCCACCCCACCCATTGCCTTCACCATACCATTTGGAGGTACATTGTTCTGTATATTCCTATGGGAATTTTTTTGTCCACAATTGTGTTGCTATTTGTTTTCTTTAAGTTCTTTTATCCCTCTGAGGGCTAAAGTAAATTGCCGAGTTCACTCTTCCGGAAAGCGAGTCAAGCAACATTTTTTATCTGAAAGGATGATAGAATACTCTTTTTTTTGAATATTTGAAAAATCCTAGCAACTCTTTACCAACCAATAATTGCTTGCCACCCAAGAGACTGCAAAATGCAGCTGTAGCCACTTTGGTGTCTCTCCCACAGCCCAATCCTATTATCCCACTACCAATGACGCAGAGAGTGACTTTTTCTGGGCTGAGAAGGAATTTCAGCCATCAAGTTGCAATCTTAACTTATTGGCACATATATAAAGTTACGCAAATCATCATCACCAATGCTTACAATCATTCTTTTGCGTCTATAAAACTGAAGAGTCATGGACTGACTGATTGAGTGACTGACTCATTCACTCACTCACCGACTCATCAATGCCCAGCCAAAACCACTGGACCTAGAAGCGTGAAATTTGGAGATAGTGGGTGCCTTCAAGAACCAATTTTGGAAATTCCAACTGAAAGGATGTGAAAATGGGTGCAGGGTACAATCCTATCCCTATCTACTCAGAAGTAAGTACCATTATATTCAATGGGGCTTACTCCTAGGAAAGTGTTTTTAGGATTGTGTTTTCATCTCTATACTTTATATTGAAATACGGATGACTGATCAACATCCTGCCCTACTATGGTTAGGCAGAACTAGATGGCATATCACTTGAAATTTCACATTCCTTCCTATATCATGCTGCCCTATATTGGCTAAAAATTCATTTTCCCATTCCTTTCTTGAGGGTTTCTAGTACGGTTCTATAACAGAGCCATTTGCCCCTTCCCCTGGCTCCTGAGAATCACAAACATGTAATACACTTTGTGACAGTGTGCAGCTACTCAGAATGTTTAAAATAAACCATGTTTGTAGCTACTCAGCAGAAGACTAGGTCAGCACTTTACATGGGCTGCTTGTATTTGCACCTGCAAAATCATGGGCACTGATCCAAGTAACCCTGTAGGGGAGAGAGGCATGTAACATGGGATAAGGGGAATAAAATTCCTGTACACCAAGTTGTCCCTCTGACTGCAACTATCATGTGCTGGGGGGGTGGGGGTGGGGGTGGAAGAGAACGCAAAAGTTCCAGGTAATATACATGAGGGTTCTTCAGCCCATGCCTGGCATTCATTATGCTTTGATTTTTTGTTTGTCAGTGTTTTTCCATGTGTTGTCCTGATCCTAATCCTGAGAACACCTGCCTCATGCAATCTCAACTGAAATCTCAACAGAACCTCAGTCTGTGTCCCCTCCAAATTTCCCCTTTTCCTTTAAATGTCCACTTTCAGTCAATTAATACTCTCCCTTACTCCAGAACTGGCCACACTGTGCAAAGAAATGAAAACCAACTCCTTCAACAGTTTACTTACACCATAACATACCGAGATTCCCACAATAATGCAATAGCTCTTCTCCAGAGTAGTACTTCTCCCAAGAACTCTCCTTATCTCCAGCAATGAAGGTCCACAGCACAAAGTCCAAAGCTGCTCCAAGGTCCTTCACAATAGAGTCCAAGTCCAGCAGAGTCCCAGTTCTGCAGGCAGAATCCCGGTGTGCAGTTTCTCAATGCTCCTTAACGCATACCGCGGTCCTAACACTGCTTCTCAGGGTCCTTCTTGAGCTGCTTTTATTCCTCGAAAGTCTCATTAGTCCACATCCACAATGACACCCTCCTTCAGTGTCCATTAGTCCTAAGGATGTTCAGGTGTGAGCCCTCAGCTGTCCAACAGCTGTCAAAACATGGGAAGTCCTTCAGTACCACATTGCCTGCCTGATCATTTTGATCTGCCATTACATGATGTAGTATCATAGCCTACCCACCCCAGAATATTGACAATGCTGTTTGAATGCCCACAAGCCCTGAGATGTGTAAAGTACTGGTAATCCTCTGTATGCACGGTGGCACCATAGGGAAAATATTTTTAAGCTATAGATACACATAGTACTTCTCAGTTTATATAGAAGGTGCCTAAATATGGAAAAGGTAAATTTGGACATGGCATTAAAGAAAAGAATCATTAATTGGTTTATCAGAAGTGCTTTGAGGCAATTTCCCCCCTGATAATTTCCATATAATCTGCATTGAGCTCTTGCAGTATATGAATAGATCTGATGGATAAAGTTTGTTCTATCCCTATCCCTAAAATTATATGCAGAAGTTACCCACAAAATTATGTTAGTTTTTGAAATTGTACCATTTTGAATTGTGATAGGTAGTAACTGATTTTTTCACATACATTTTTCCTCCTCAGAATAAAGACATAAGATATATGAAATGTGTTTGTCATTACACTCACAAGTGAGTGCAATGAAATGAGGTGCTCTTCCCCAAGGTAAAACTGGACAACTCCACTAAAGAAGAAACTAAAATACACACAACTATAACCATACAACAATCTCTATACAAATATAAATACCCCGGCAATTAAATTCCACAAAAACTTACAATCCTGCATTTAAACTCAGTACTGCACTTGGATAAAAACTGTTCTTGAATCTGCTTGTCCTTGTTCTCAATATGCTGAATCTTCTTCTCAATGGTAATAGTTCAAAGAACTGATGTCCCAGATGAGAGGAGTATTTCAGTATATTAGATATCCTCCTCTTACATCTCTTCCTATACAGTTCTTCTCAAAGAGGGGCGTGAGTCAGCCAATTGTTGTTTTCTAAGAATCCTTAGAAAATACAACTGTTGTTGTGCCTTCCTAATTAAAGCAGCGGTGTTCGCACTCCAAGTCAGCTCATTTGTTATGATGGTCCCAAGAAACTTACATTCAACCTCCTGTTCCACACAAACTCCATCTATACACAGAGGCTGAATGTCTGCTTTTTTCCCTAAAGTCCACTATAAACTCCTTGGTTTTTTGAATATTACACAAAAAATTATTATTTTTTGCACCAACGGGATAACTGTAGTACCTCATCCCTATACGCAGACTCATCATCCCTAGAAATAAGTCCTACTGGTGTAGTACCATCCGCAAATTTGATAATCCTATTGTTGGGATGGTTATTGGTGCAATCAGATGAGTAAATGGAGAACAGTAGTGGGCTGAGGACACAACCTTGTGGTGTGCCAATGCTGAGTATCTTGACAGTAGAGATGTAATCATTCAGTTTCAGCCTTTGTAGACGGTTTGTTAAAAAATCCAATATCCATAAACAGATAGAATCTGGAAAATCTAAATCTTTAAGTTTAGTTATTAAATTGTGGGGTATAATTGTATTGAAAGCAGAGCTAAAAACTGCAAACAACATTCTTACATAATTCCCTTGTGTTTCGCTATTAATTAGCTATTAATTTTTTTTCATTTTCTTGTAAACCGCTTTGTGAACTTTTCAGTTGAAAAGTGGTATATAAATACTGTAGACAGACAGACAGACAGACAGACAGACAGACAGATAGATAGATAGATAGATAGATAGATAGATAGATAAGGCCATATGAAGCACAGTGTTAATCACATCCTCAGTTGATCTATTTTCTTTGTAAGCAAACTGTAGCCTATCATAGGAATCAGGGAGGCAGGAGATATATTTCTAAACTAGCTGCTCAAAGCACTTCATTAAGATATAAGTTAGTGCCACCGGCCTATAATCATTCGGACTATTTGTAGGCAACTTTTTAGGCAGTGGAACGATGGTGGAAGCCTTGAGACAAACAGGAACCGCACATTGTGTCAAGGATCGATTGAAAATTACAGTCCATACCCCGGGCTAGCTGATCAGCACAATCTTTAACCACCCGACCAGGAATTAAGTCAGGTCCAGCTGCCTTTCTAGAGTTCACAACCTTCACTGTCTGCCTTACATCCTGCACATTCGCAGTGAAGGGGGGACTCTACTGAGTAAATGATGGCAAACAGACAGTTACAGTTTGATGGATCTCAAATCGAGCAAAAAAGTTGTTCAACTCCTCGACCACTTCCATACCACCACTTGAAGAAACCTTTTTTGCTTTATAGTTCGTTAGTTGTTAAACCCCCTGCCAAACTTGCCTCATGTAGTTGCTGAGAAAGCAGTCTTCAATTCTCCTCTTATATTCGGCCTTAGCTTTCTTAATGCCTCTCCTCAAGTTCGTTCTTGCTGCACTGTAATCTTGATCATCCCCAGACTTAAAAGCCTTACATCACTACTACATTTGTAGTGTTTACAATATTTTCTACTACTACAATATTTTCTCTTTCTTTCATTCATGTGGTACTTGCAGTGTGTATATTGCTTTGTAGTTCCTAAGTTTTTGCACACAAGTGCTTTTTCTCATGGGTTGTGGCGGCACAAGTTGTTAAGACACTGTGCCTATTAACCAGCAGGCCAGGGTTCAAGATCCAGGTCCCCACAAGTGGGGTGAGCTATCCTTAGCCCAGCTCCTGCCAACCTAGCATTTTGAAAGCATGTAAATGCAAGTTGATAAATAGGTACCACCTAGGTGGGAAGGTAACAGCATTCCATGTGCCTCGGTGTCTAGTCATGCTGGCCCCATGACCACGGAAATGTCTTTGGATAATGCTGGTTCTAAAGAAGGGGTGTCCAACATGAGGCCCGGGGGCCGCATGCGGCCCAGGACGAGGGTGGATGTGGCCCTCCTGCAAAGCTGGCCATCACCATTGGAAAAACCGGCTTTGTGGCAGCAGCCATTTTCAAATTTCATGTGCTTCTCTGCGCACTGCCTTGGGCAGCTGCCAGAAAGCTGGTCTGGGCTGCCTGGCTCCTCCCCCTACCTGCCTCCTGGCACTCAGAGCGCTTCAGGCCCCTGCAGACCTTGGGGCGCTTGCCCTCCTGCATCCCCAAAAGCAGCTTCAGCCTCTATCCCAGCTGCTGCCTGCTGCCCTTGAGACCTACTCAGAAGTAAGCCCTGTTAAGTCAATGAGGCTTACTCCCAAGTTGCAGTCTGAGAGCCCAATGATGCATAGAATGGGCTGTGATCCTCTCCAGGCTTAACCTTGGAGGTATACTGCAACACTAACCATGTCTACTCAGAAGAAAGGCCCATTGTACCCAGTGGGTATTACTCCCAGGAAAGTGTGTTCAGGATTGCAGCATATCTCCAAGGTTAAGCTTGGAGAGGATCACAGACCATCCTATGCATCATGCCTCCTCAGAAGTAAGCCCCACTAAAGTCAATGAGGCTTACTCCCAATTTGCAGTCTGAAAGCCCAACTCTATGCATGGCTACTCAGCAGAAAACCCCATGATAATCAATGAGACTTACTCCATGGTTTAGCTTGGAGAGGATTGCTGTCCGTCCTATGCATCATGCCTACTCAGAAGTAAGCCCCATTAAAATCAATGAGACTTACTCCAAGGTTTAAAAAATGTAGGACAAAATATAGGACATCCTATATTTTGTCCTACATTTTAAAAAAGTTGTTAGTGTTTATGTGCGGCCCAAACCAACTCGTCTTTTTCCAATGCGGCCCAGGGAAGCTAAAAGGTTGGACACCCCAGTTCTAAAGGCTTGTAAACAACGGTGAGCACCATACCCTAGAGACGGACATGACTGGCAGTTAACCTGCTGGGGACCTTTACCTTTTCGCTTTTGTCTCATAATGGAAGACTTGCCAAATCCCAGCCCAGGGACTGGATCTGGAGTTTGGAGAAAGCCCTCTCTTCCATGAGCAGAATGTACTGTTCCACCTCTGCATTGAGTGACTGTCATGCAGATCTGGAGAAGGAACATCCTAGGGTACACAGAGGTTGTGAGTTTGACAGTTGTTGCCCTGAATTATGAATATATACTGTTCGCTGTGTAAAATGCACAACAGCAGGCCTCCGTCAGTCTTGAAAGACTATGGTATCTTGCTTGGCGCTGCATACACTGCATGCGAAGCACGAATTACATAATGTTACAATTCTGTTTATACATGTGTTTTCTAAGCCCTGGATATGCAATACCTAACATAAGACTTCCTCCAGACCAAAGGAGGGTAAATCCCAAACCAGAGGACTTTGGGAACACCCAGTTTGGTCCCCAGGGATCAAAGACACCCCAATCTCCAATAAGCCTTTAGCCATTGGAGATTGTTGGAGCCAGTGCTGGCCTGTGTTTGCTGGTTGCACCATTCATAATTGTCCCAAGTCTACCAGGTCATGTCTCCATGTATTTTCTGCTTTTTCTTTAGGCATTATTTTTTAAATCCTTTGAACAACTTATGTCTCCATGTGTTTCTGGCTAAGAATGCAATCCTAAGCTTGTCTACACAGAAGTAAATCCCAGTAAGTTCAATGGTACTTACTCCCAGGAAAGTATGGTTAGGATTGCAGATTTACTCTGTATACTTAGTCTGTGTGGCAAACAATCCATAGTTCCCATGTGGTTCTACATGCCTATATTAAACAATTGTAAAGGGATGCATTTTTAATTTTTCTTAAACTGCTTTTATTAACGCATTTTTAAAATATCGGCAGGGAGTCTCTGAATCAAACCCCTGCAGATATTAAGGCACGACCTTATTCCATTAGGAGCAAAAAACCTGGAAATTGGTATTTAAAGCTATTTTTCTATCGCTTTTCTTTTTACACTGATTTTTTTTAAATCCATGGGAGGTTCCAGAATGGAACCCTCGTGGAAAATAAGGGACACCTATAGTGTTCCAATAGTCGTAACATATGCTGTGGCAGCACACCGATTTGCATGTTGCTGGTACACAGGCTGGGAGGATGGAGACTTTTCCCATGCTTTGGCTGACATGGCAGTCCAGGTAAGATGGCAGGGAAGGTAGGACAGGAAAGGGGGAAGGCAGAGGAACCCTACAATCCAGAGTAACTACGGGAGCATATAAGAGACAATACATGCACCTGTAGTTACTGCACCACCTAGTGAAAACTTATGGGAAATTCTTATTGCAATCCAGAGTAAATTGTTCTTACACCAGAGCAAGGACTCACCGTAGTTACTCCGGATTGCACCCGAAGAGTGGAACAGAATAGGGTGAGTAGATAGATCGGGTCCTGTAAGGAGATGGATTCAGCAGCAGCAGAATCTGCCAAATCTAAGCCCATCTCCCAGACCCAATCCCAAGAAATAGTTATTTTGCTATTTTTCTTGCACAGATCTGTGTATGGCTGGGACATAAAAGGCTTTGCCCTGGGTATGGGAACATTTCTTCCCTTATACCTGTACACAGGAGACCTGTGCAACTGCATTTCCCCCTCCCCAACTGCATGATGCAATGCAAGCCTTATTTGTGTAGCTGCATCAGCAGGGATGTGGGGGAAGAGGATAGGATTGGTCCTTTAGAGTGCAGTCCTATGCAGGCTTACTGAGAAGTCTGTCCCACTATGTTCAAAGGAAATTACTTCCAGGAAAATAGTAATAGGATTGCCATCCTATACCAGTGTACAGAATGACTGAATGCTGAAATTTATACCTGACACTAATTTATGGTCTGCTGGTCAGAACTAGAAGCTCCCAACCTGTGCTGGAATGTGTTACCCATGCTTCCCTTACTATTGCTGCTATGAACCACGGTCAAATTTACCTCCTGCTACCCAGGTAGTCTACATAGTAGGGATAAGAAAGAGTGATCTTGCAAACACTTGTATTTCCTGCCTTGGAAATGCAAAAGTGTGGGCATTTCAAATTCAGGGCAAGCATTAAGACTTCATCATTTTGATCTGCAGATTTTCATCTGAGCCAGGGAAGAATTCAATTTATTTTTTAACTTCCCTTGGCCCAAATTGATTTGGATTGGCTTGGAGAAAACATATTCTGATCCAATCCAGACTGAGCCTGGAAGGGGGGAAGCTTATCCACAACTAACAAAAACGTGGACTGAGAGTTATAGCAGAACGAGAAAGAAAATGTACACAATATTCAATGTATTTACTCAGAAGTAAATCCCACTGTGTTCAATGGGGCTTACTCCCAAGTTATTCTAGGTTTGCAGCCTTGGATTTCAAGATTTTTGGTTTCTATTCAGTCTGGAAAAACAGAACATGTTTTTAAATGTTTTCAGTTTCAGAAGGTCTGAAAACATTCTCCTCAACCCTCAAAGCAATTTTTATTTACTTTATTTGTAATTATCTGGATTTGTATCTTATTATGAATTACAGTATTCAGGCTTATTCAGCCTGCTTCTCTTGCCTGAAGATTTCCTTTGGTACTAGATAATATTTTTGCATGGCCCCAAACGTTGCTCCTAGCAGAACAAGTTAGGAAAGACTTATAACACTGAGACACAGGCAGAGAATGGAAGAACCAGCTTTCAAAACAGTGTTTAATTCAGGATACTTGTCATAACCTAATCCTTTTATCTATACCGGGACAGACCTGCTTTCAACAGATTGAATCAGGCTTCTTATTTACTTGAGGGTGTTTTCTGTACTGTCAAGCATCATCTGTATCAAATGAAGAGCAAAACAATAAAAAACTACTTTTTAAAGTATTTTTCCTAGAATGACATGGTAAGCTGTTTGATTAAATGAGCGCAATTCAATGCTGGTTCTCTTTGGGCTTAACTCTCACCCTGTTTTGTTAGTCAGGTACCGGCTTAGAATCCGTTTCATTCATTACTGAATTATCTTCTTAAAGGTAGTTGTAATTTTTGGTATGTGGAGGGCACTCCTTTTTAACTGAATTTTTTAATATTATTACACAGACCACACAGGAACTGAAGCATCCAACTGACATTCAAAGGATCCAAAGATTAGCCACGTTACTGCTCTTTCACTGTCAGATTAATAGAATATAGGGTCAGAATACACTGAAGCCGGGCTCCAGTGGTGGCAGGACTCATTAAGACTCAGGCCTGTGGCTCGTTCTCAGTGTTTAGGCTCTTAAGCAATATACTGGTGGAGATATAATATATCTTAAGCAATATATATAATGGAGACAATACAGATGGGAGGTCACACAAATTGGATGATGTGTTCTTTCTTCACGGCTTGACGAGAAAGAACAGCACAGTTAGGTTTGAGGCTTGACCAGAGTTCTTTAGGAACTTAGCCTGCGGCTCAGAAATGCAAGGGACAAATTCCTAGAGGAAAGGACCTTCGTAGGTTAGAAGCCATGAGGGGTTGTGTAGAGGTGGACAACCTCAAAATGCCAGATGAAGGGGGACACCTGGGTACAGGTATCTTGTGTGCTCCCTCAGGCATCTGGTGTGCCGCTGTGTGATACAGGAAGCTGGACTAGATGGGCATTTGGCATGATCCAGCAGAGGCTCTTCTTATGTTCTGAAGGGAGGGAGGACAAGGATGGCAGGCTGCTGGGGCCTTCCCCAAACCAATCTTGACTACAAAATAATATGCACTGAGAAAGTGAACATATCTCTTTCGTTCTAGGCCTTTCTAAAGGCAAATGATTGCCTTCACATACTGTCATACACCATGATCTTTTGGGGAGAGTAAGTGATATTGCACAGATCCTGACTATATTCATTTTGCTGGACTTCCATTTCACAGTTTAATATCTTGTTTGGTGTGCAGAAAAGCCTAATTTATAACAGCTATATTTATAACACTATATCACTGGTGTATGTACTTAAACAGCAGCTATAGCAAATCACCTATGCCTTAAAATGTGATTTTCATTTAGCCTTGACTTCTGTATAATCTGCTCCAGTATACAATGGCAGTTCATCATATACTGAAATGATGAATGCGGTCTGCAAAGGAATAGGCCATGTAAGAGAATTTTAGAGATGTATACTGACTTCTAAGTCATTAAAATTTAAAATCTTCTAATGTTGTGGATGGGAGGAAATGTATATAACTCCTTAGTAGCGTCTGCAACTGACAGTTCACTGTATATGCAAATCACATGGGAATACATGGCACAGTATAACAAAGGATATGTTGTCTAGGGCAAGGCAGAGCAAACATTTCAGCAGGAGGGCCATATCATCATTCTGACACTGTGTTGAGGGCCAGAAAAATTAATTTACATTTCAAATTTGAATATACATACATTTACATAATGAATACATTATGAACACATAATCAGTGAAGATGGAACTGATATGAATGAATTTTCGGCTACAATCCAGAGTAACGACGGGACCTTTTAAACCAACGTAGTTACGGAGCCACCTATGGGAAACCTATGGGAATTGCATACAGCAATCCAGAGTAAGTGCCTCTTAATGTCTTCCCGTAGTTACTCTGGATTGTAAGGATATTGAGTGTATTTATAATATACGAGAACTATTAAAAACAGCTTTTCTTACTGTTGTAGAGTGGCAGCCAGCAATTAGAAATGCAAAGGAGCTCTGCCTTTGCCTGGTTCAGCTGAAAAATGGAGTGATTGCATGACTGCCTTTCTATACCAGTAGAAAATGAGTTTTAAAACTGATTTGGTCATGGACTTCCCATGGATTTCCCTGTCGTTTGACCTTGAGTAGTTCAAAATCATTAATAAGTTGATCCTGAATGTTTTTATATGAGGTTTTTTTGTTTTATTTTACAGTGAGGGTAAGTAAAAGTTGACTTTCAGTAGGCTTAAATCTTTGTAACATCCATTCAATAGCAGCCAACCCATGATCAAAATACTGTACATTGCATTCCACAGCAGCCAGTCTAAGAATATCGGGAAATGAATGCACCCTAGGATCTGGCATTTTATGTTTTGGTCTTAAGGACATCTAATTACAGTTTATTATGAGGATGGAAATTAAAAATAATTATATGCTTTCTTTTATTAATCAAGGTTAGATCAAATATGCAAAGCTGACCCAGGAATTCTTTTTTATAAAATGATGACAGACAAAGCAGCTTATTCTGCTCAGTGATTTTCAAATTACACAAATAATCTGTCTTACTCGTGGAAAATGCTAACAATATAGGAAACGAGTGGTGGAAGGGAGCTGTTGAAGAAGGCAATCAGCTCCACCGCCTAATTTTTCAGCTAATGAAAGATAGTTCATCCAATTTTGTGCTAATGATGCTGGCCTGATTAGAAATATGTGGATAAAGTATTAATGCACATTTTTCTATGGAAACAAACCTTTGAACCAAGCCTCGTTCAGATGCTTTGCAAGGTGACTTGAAGGAATATGGATTTTTACGACTGGGAACTGTGTGTTTTTCTGCAGTCTCCTGTCGTGTGATTTCATTTGCTTTACTCTAACAGGTAATTAAAAATGTTTCAAGGCATTTAGTTGTCACAAAAGTGTTTGTAAACAGCATTTCCCTTCAGTGTTCACTTTTCTTTCCAGACAGGGTGACCCCAAAGTGTAGGACAAAATGTAGGACGTGTTTAAACATGAAAATGAAAGTGAAAAAGAAAATGAAAGTGAGAGGCCTTTAACTGGAGATGCGTGCCGGCATGTGATGGCGAGGTCTCTGATGGATGTTCCGCCCATGCTAGGAATGCTGCGGTCCAGCCGAAGGGAAGAGAATGACTACTCACAGCCATTCTTTTTAAAATGGCAGCCGCGGCAAGCGAAATTTACTCGCACCCAGCCACGGCTGCCTGCATCTCCTCCCCAGTGTCCGCAAGCACACTCCCACCCCTCGGACAGTGGCCTATTGGACTGGACAGTCCAGTCCAATGCCAAAAGCTGGACTCATTCAGCCAATTCCGGCTTTCTGGGAAGACTGTTTCCAGATGCTTCCTAAAGAAAGAAGCAAATAGATGCAACCAGGTAGGACTACTTGTAGGTCTACCCTAGGACTCGATCTGTGCACAGGTTTTGAAACCCTAACTCTTACAGGTTTCAGGTTAAAGCCATCAGAAATGGAGAAAACATGGCATCCATCAGTCTTGAAAGACGATGGTCTCATGCTCAACTCTGCATGCGAAGCACAAAGGCCTGGGTAGATTGATATGGAGGATAGGCTGTTACCCAAGCAGCAAATCTCCCCTCTCCACGCCAGTGAAATAGTCCAATGGAAAGGCAGAGCCAATACGATTGGATCCAGCTGTGTTACAGAGCTGGGCTAAGAACAGACGCCCACCTTGTCTTGTGGGGACCTGGGTCTCAAACCCTGGCCTTCTGGTTAACAGGCACAGTGTCTCAACACCTTGCGCCACCCAGAGCCCTTGAAATGGAGACCTGCCACATAAATACAAGTTTTCAAAACTTTAATATTTTCATTATCCTCTTTCACTAGACTCACAATAATGAAATCAAATTTTTGTGGTGTTTTTCAGTATATGGATGTACATGGGGGGAATTTAAGCTCGTTGTGAACTTGCCAGTGGATGATTCAGGAAATTTATTTTGTTTTGCAAAATAGCAACATTAAGAAAAGCCTATTTAAAAGTGGGAAAATGTCTGTGCTCGTAACAACAAACTAATCTGAAGCGATTACTGTTGCTACTTAAAGTTTTCTCTCATTTATTTCATTTTCAGTTAAGTTCTATACATGCAAAAGTTTGCATTTTAATTTCCGTACCAGTGGAATAAGTCACAGGATCATGCAACTCTTTTAACAGCCTCTGTTATTTAATATGCCTCTTTTAACCATCATTGTACGTGAAGTTCAGGTGAGCATGGGATGGCATTTAAAGAAGCATATTTGTTAAAGATGCTCCAACTGCTGATAGCCCATGTACTGTGGTACCTTGTAAGACGACTGCTTTGTAAGACAAACTAAAATTTCTATGGGATTCTACTTTGTAAGACGAAAATGCTTTGTAAGACGAATGCCCATTGGCTGGGCTGGATGGCTGAGGTGGGACCACTTCTCCTGCCTGCAGTATCTGCACCTGGTCAGCAAAGGGACACACAGGCAGCAGAGTCCTCTGAGCGTCCCCAATAAGCATGTATGAGCCTTCCCAACCAGCTTCCTGCAATCTCCTCAAGCTTTGGACACCGACTCAACAAAAGTATACCAACAAAAGATGCCACAGCAAACAGGTTTTCCATTTGGATGCTACAGAACATATGGCTGCCTACCAGGAAAAGAAGCATAAGAAACTGCATCCAAAACTGGAAATCAGACAGTATTCCATTGGCTGGTGGTCTTTTACAGCCCTGTCAACTGAATGAATCTCCATCTTCAGAAACGAGAAAAGATTCCCTGTTTCCCATGTCTTCAGAAACTAGAGGTCTAATTTTCTGTAATAGTAGTCCATTGGCTGGTGATATTTAAATGCCCTTCTTAGCTGTATCAACCAAATAGATCTCCATCTTCAGAAACTAGAGATGTCCAATTTCCGATGTCTGATATGAAAGCAAGTGAGGTTATACAAAATCCTCTTTGGCCTAAGCTGGGAATAGAGGACAGAGCTAAGTCTCAATACCCCAATGCACTTCATTACAAAATGAGATTGCCAGATCTTAGGGTCACCGATGGCTGCGTAAGGGATCATTTTATTACACTTCATTCTGCTTCTCAAATGCTTTTATCTAGAGAACCAAATGAAATATCCTTGTATATAAACAATGTTTGCCACTGAATTCCTCTAGCAGTGCTTCTTATTTCTTTGTACACAATTTTTAAATACCACTGAGAGTAGCCAGCACTTAAGGGAAGGGCCACAACTAGTAGTGCAATTTTTCATTTTTATTTTTTAAACTGATTTCTTTCTTTTTCTTTTTTTTTTACAAAAATGCTAAGTATAGAAAGCACTGTTATGGGTTTTCATTTATTTATTTTTTGTCATTAAAAAAATTTCATCTTTAGCCCTACCGAAATGATAGAGGACAAGTTTTGTATGCAGAAGGTCCCATGTTCAAACCTTTATGTCTACACGTTAGGCTCAGTGGCAGTCTGGGGAAGGGACATGGGGGCCAAAGGCCCAGATGCCATTACTGTGGGTCTTTGTGAGGGAGCAGCACAACCATGCTTATCCTCTGCCTGTCCTCTGGAGCTGTTCCATACCAGGCAAAGCACCGTGCAGCATTTCTAA
The DNA here is from genome assembly GCA_030015325.1 of Cryptoblepharus egeriae. NCBI lineage: Eukaryota > Metazoa > Chordata > Lepidosauria > Squamata > Scincidae > Cryptoblepharus > Cryptoblepharus egeriae. The sequence continues at coordinate 38,097,180 of JAREYC010000005.1, forward strand.
CCGCTCTGAAAAACATTTCAGGGCTCCAGAGCACTCTTAAACAGGACTTCTGGTTTTCGTACTTCTGGTTTCTGTGCAGTATTAAACAATACTTCCGGTTTTCTGTTTAAAACTGCTCCAAAGACCTCAAAACACTTTTGCAGCAGTTAGTAATACCACTCAATTCTCCGTGCGCATAGGTACATATCCTGGGATGTGAGTGTGATATAGGGTGCAATCCTGCACCAACGCAGCACTGGGAGGGCTTGGAAAGATGCCTGTCTGAAACAGAGTTGCTTCTACTCACAGTAAAGAATATGGTACAGTACAGAATTTAGTACACGGTACAGACTATTTCCATAGAAGACAGCATAGTAGGTATGTTTACTCCATAATTGAGAACATGCTTTTCTTTTCATCCAAGTACTTAATTCCTTGGAAATTACTTAATGTCCTGGAAAACCAGGACTGTCCTAGTTTTGGGGGATTGCGTTTACATAATGGCAAGATTGACAGAGGGTCCTGTCCTGGTTTTGTGGAAGAGAATTATGGCAACCTTACACTTATGCCTGCTTTTCACTATTGGTTATATTACATGAATTTCAGTGTTGTGTTTAAATCTTGGAAACCTTGAACAGTTAGCCAACAGTTAGCCCCTTTCAGTTAGGGCACAATCCAGAGTAATTGCGGGGAGTCCTTGCTCCAGTGTAAGAACAATTTACTCTGGATTGCAATATGAATTTCCTATAGGTTTTCACTAGACGCTGCAGTAACTATGGGTGCACGTAATGTCTCTTACGTGCTCCTGTAGTTACTCTGGATTGTAGGTTAGCCCATTTCCCCATGATTTCTTGGTTTGGCTCTATTATATATTCATAAGGACTTGTCTTTCCTCTGCTAAAACATATAAATAATGATCTTTAGAGATTTTTATGATCAATACACATGAGCTTTCATTACTGCTTTTTCAGTGAATAGCAGTGCAAGCCTAACCAATTTATGCCAGCCTAACTCACCTGGCATATCCTCTTGTGATAGTGTGGGAATGTCAGCATATGCCTGTGCACTGGCCTAACAGCCTCATGGAGTGGCACAGAAGTGTCTTACCATACTTTTGTGACACCGCAGGTAAGCACAGGACTTATGCTGGGTCTAACCGAAGGTTAGGACTGCATCCTAAATCAGGTTCCAAGGACAAATTATTAGCTGTATCATTGTCCCCTTTTTATTTAGATAATGTATCTTATTACACAGATTTGAAGTCCTGGTGTATAGTTCTTTCTTTAATTTATTGCTTCTCTTCTTTGTAAAGAAAGGTAGATCTAAAGAAACACTGTATTTACTGTAATCTAACACTCACCTTTTCCAGCCGAATTTAGTCTCCAAAATCAGGGTGCGCATTAAATTTGATAGTTAGATTGGAGTAAATGTGGTATTTTGATTATAAATATAGAGCGCACATTAGATTTGATGGTGCATTAAATACAGTAGAGGGTTTGTGTATGCATTATAGCAAATACATTGAGAAGCACTCTGTTCAGATTCCAGCTTGTACGTTCAAAGTATACATTGGGTCACACCCAGAGTGGCTTGCTCTGTCTGAAGAGACTCTATCGGTAGTTTAGAAAAAGACTTTTGCTCATAAGAAGATCTTGCTGATATTCTTGTTCTGATTATATCTTTTTTTCATAAGTAGCATGCAACCTATGAACCAACCCCATTTTCTTTAGCAGCCAAAGCTGGAACCTAGACATATAAATGCTAGTTCCAACACTTTCATCACAACTAGTGACAAACTCAAAGTATAAACAAAAAAACATAAATAAAACATAAACAAAAAAGGAAACAAACAAAAAAGGTTGTGTAGGTTGTAGTCACCAGAGCAGATTGATTTTTATTTATTATGCTTATAGTCCATTTTTGGGCTTCATAATGGACTTCAAGGAGATGTGAACTGGTAGAAGAAGGGCAGTGCACCTGTCTGCCAACATTACCCCCCCCCCACTGCAGACATGCCATAAGGCACATTTGTGACACATGTGGGTCAGTGCAAGCTACTTGCACCAACTTTAGGCAGAGCTACGATTTCTCTCTTCATTTAGCCCAGTGGCATTCTAGGGGGTTAGAAGAAGAAAAAGTGGTAGGCTTGACATTGTGGTGGGGGGAAATCTAAAATCCCTACCATTGATATGGATTTCCCACTGAGGAATACAACATGCTCTGTTCTCCCTGAGGTGCATGCAATGTACAGAACTCAGACATGCAGTGTGCCTGCTGCAGTGAGTTGGCATTTGCACAGATAAACATCAATAACTTAAAAGATATTTCATGGGTAAAATATTCATAGGCAAAACATACTTCTATTAAAATCTCTTTTCAAGATCATTTTAAGGCCACGCTCAAATGATTGCTGCAGATTTTTCTTTGCTGTCATTTTTTTCTGCTTCTGCTACGTGTGCCCACAGATTACCCCCTCTCTTTCCATCCCTCTCTCCTAGGATGATGGCCCATTTGTATGCCCTTGCTCAGGCTGCCAGTGAAAATGAATTTGATAGCCTGACCTCATCATCTGCGGGCAGGATAGAAATTGGCAGATTTATCCATCTCTGCTCAAAAAAAGGCCAAAGTCTGGAATTGTAGAACTGTGAAGCTTCGGGGATAGGCTGTCAAGATTTGGTAACAAAGTTTCTACACTTCTGCCTGTATGTGTGAGTCCAATCAGTTCTTGAATTTGTCTGTTGACAAATTCTCTCTTAGAATGGGGGATCTTCTACATCTAAAAACAGTTTTCAGATTTCTGTGATCATCTAGTACAATTTCACATCTTCACTGGAAAAACTTCAGCCCAGCAAAAAATGGGCATATTAGGTACCTCATGACTAGCTCTGGAATCACTTCAGCCTGCAGTCTTATGCACACTTAATTGGGAGTAAATCCCATAGAGCTTAGTGGGATTTACTACCAAATAAATATGAATCAAGCTGCTTGCAGACTCACAGTGGATATATTAAAATGTACAATTCAAATAATGCAGCATTGTTAGGACCAAAGTAATGCCAGACCATCAGAATTTAACTGAATTTCACTATTTAATCACATAAAGGTTTAATCACCTAATAGTTTAGTCATTGAAACATCTGGAGCATAATTTTTGTCACTGAAACATCTGAAGCAAACAAAACACAATACAACTGTCCAGTTTCACACAATGCCAGTAGCACACTGATCCGATCTGACAACTTTTGCGTGGTTCAGATACTTCTGCTTTGAGATTTTTTTCCCCATAAGTTCAATCACACCACACCAGGGTTCTTTTTAATGGCAGAATTTTGATACTAGACTTTTGCCATATTAAATAGATTTGAAATTTGACTATGCTTCTGGATATTTTTATAAGAACCATTTTATTAGATGCATTGGTATCCTTTCTTTGAGGAAGAAAGGCAGGATATAAATAAATAAATAAATAAATAAATAAATGAATGAATGAATGAATGAATAAATAAATAAATAAATAAATAAATAAATAAATAAATAAATAAATAAATAAATAAATAAATAAATAGTGCAATGGAAACATTACACAATGAATTAGGTTTCCAAGAAGATAACTGGTTATTCCAGAATTTCAAAATTTTGTAAATGTAATGTCAGCAACTTGTAAGGTCAGCCACTAGAAGGGAGTAGAAAATGGTGAGATAGTTCCCTTCCTGTTGGGCTAAAGTACTGCAAGTCCAATGGCCTTCTGTTTCATTATTTTTTTTGCTTCTGGTTTTGAAATCAATGTGCCCCATGGTAACTCTCAGGAAACCTGATCTGACTCAGGGACTGTCAAGTGGTGATCTCCATTAGTACAATTAATTGCCTCTGAATAATAAATGAGGGGCCAGATTACTTTGTGAATTGTATGAGCAATATCTGTGATGGAATGCGCAGAAGAAGTCAATTGCATCCCATTATTGTAATTCTTCTGAAAACCTGACTTGGAAAGATTTGGCCCTCTTTTGAACTTTAAGTTTCTTATATCCATAAGTTCAGCTAGCCCCAAGAGCATATTCATATACTGTATTTACTCATATCTAATGCACCATCGAATCTAAAGTACATCCTGTACTTATAATTAAAATACTGTATTTATTCAAATCTAATTAATGATTGAATTTTGGAGACTGATTTTGGAGACTGAATTTGGCTGGAAAAGGTGAATGTTAGATTCAAGTAAATACAGTAATATAAGAGATGAATAACTTTGGTTAATGGCTGGCAGATATATCAGTGGTCACCCTGAGGCACCTTCCCAGCCAGTAAGAAATGGCCAGTCCAATAATACATCCTATTCTTGTTCTCATAAATAAGAGGCTTTAAGAGCACGGCTGCACCACAGTTACATTGCTTTTGCTTTCATACCAAAGCTCATGTCACTTCTTTATCTAATGACCACTTTTTAGAACTGTAATTTTGACTATATGCTCAAAAGCTCAACTGAAAAATTCTCAGCTGCTTCCTACCTCTGAGAAACCCTTCAGTCACCATAGTTCTCTGAGAGGATGCTGCGCGTGGGGGAATGATGCACATGGGGGTTGATGAGAATGGGGAAATGTTGCGCATGGGGGATGTTGCACATGGGGGGATGTTGCATCTGCAGGGTTGATGCACATGGGGGTTGATGCACACTGGGGCTGTGTGCATGGTGGTTTGATGCACATGGGGGATGATGTGCCCGGGGGTTTATGCTCATGGGGGATGTTGCACATGGAGGTTTATGCACATGCAGGATGTTGCACATGGGGGTTGATGAGCATGGCAGGACATTGTGCACAGGGGAATGTTGCACATGGGGGATGAGGCTGCGCATAGGGGATGCTGCTGCACATGCGGTTGATGTGCAATACTTGGCATCCATCAGTCTTGAAAAACTATGGTATCATGCTCAGCGCTGTATGTGAAGCACAAAGGCCTGGGTAGATTGATAAGGAGGATAGGCTGTTACCAAAGCAGCAAATCCTTCCTCTCCACACCACTGAAATAGTCCAATGGAATGGCAGAGCCAGATACGATTGGTTCCAGCTGCGTTACAGAGCTGGGCTAAGGATAGGAGCTTACTCTGTTTTGTGGGGACCCGGGTCTTGAACCCTGGTCTACTGGTTAACAAGGACAGTGTCGTAACTCACAGCAATGGAGGGGTGGCAAACAGTGGTATTTTACTCCTGCACTGTGGGCACATTTTGCTAGCATTGTAATAAAAATGTAACAAAAACCCATTGTTGTATGAGGTAGTGAAATTAAGTAAAAATCATAACATAAACCCATTATCATATTATGATTGTCATATATCTCGTTGTATGCAGTCATATTAAATTTTCAAGCAGTGGTGAACATTGCATGGGGCTCTGGCAGCCTCTTTCAACATCCTGTGCCATGTTGTGGACCTCACCTCAGACTCAATAAGACCAGGTCCATTTCTTGTTCAAGATAATTCACATATTCTGTCAATGAACAACCAACCCTGCCCTGATTGATGGAACTGCTGGTTTTATTTTTGAATTCTGATCTTTCTGGATTATTTACGAATATGCCAGTTTTGTATAGATTTGTTTAAATACTGTTTTTCTGACGAGAATTCCAGTGGCTTTCGAAGCCATGGAGAACATTTTTTTTTTTTGCCATCCAGAAGCGTCCCTTCTGAATCAATATATGGGGCGTACAAGTTTGAGCTTCAAACTGCATCGATTCATAAAACCCAAACACATTACAGCATTAAGTGAGCGCAATAGCAAAAGGCCTGAGAAGCATAACAATTGTTTAATGTCTAAGCTTCTGCATTTATTTTGGGTCTTAAAATCATTATGAGTCCTAAAAAACGAGATATGATTCTTCATCATTTACAGAAATGGTCCTTGATAAGGATGCACATTTGCTTATTAGCATACTGTGCCCTTTTTAGCTGCTGCAGTTTTTTTTCCCTTTTCCACTGCATCAGTTCTGCGCTTCATGTTGAATGCAATTTTTGAAGCCTTTCAAGGACATTATCAACCCAAAGCCAAACTATTTTACTTAATTGCCAGGAGGCATGGTTACTATTTATGCAGATTTCAAGATAGGTCCGATAAAATAAACTTGACAGACCTGGTAAGGGATGGAGAGCATTTGTCGATTCCATTTGGAAGCATTTGCTTGTCAATTTCAAGCCTCCAAATGGTGGCCAAATAAATCAGGACAATAATTTTCAACCTTTTTCATATCACAGCACACTGAAAAGGTGGAAAAGTAGGTAGGTAGGTCCCCCCGCAGGTTAACTGCCAGTTGTTTCTGACTATAGAGTGCGGTGCTCATCCCCATTTACAAGCCTTTAGAGCCAGCGATGTCCAAAGACACTTCCATGGTCATGGGGCCAGCATGACTAGACGTCGAGGCACATGGAACGCTGTTACCTTTCCCACCAAGGTGGTGCCTATTTATCTACTTGCATTTACATGCTTTCAAACTGCTAGGTTGGCAGGAGCTGGGCTAAGGACAGGAGCTCACCCGGTCTAGTGGGGACCTGGGTCTCGAACCCTGGCTTGCTGGTTAATAAGCTCAGTATCTTAACCACTTGTGCCACCACAGCCCTCTAGTGTCAAGGAACACAGTCAGGTTTTTTTTTTAAACAGTTGCCAAGACTCACCACACTACTCTGGGGGCTCACATCCCCCAGTAGCGTTAGTGATAAATAACTGTCTCCCAAACTCTTGCAGCACACCAATGTGCCATGGCACACTGGTCAAAAATTGCTGGATTTGGCAGCCACCAGGAGATTGATAAGCAGCTTTTATTTGGCTGGGCTGGAAAAAATAGGCACGGGCACCTGGGCTGGGAACACATACTGCAAATTGCAATAGATCACTGGTGGCTTGTGATGATTTGGTAAGTCAGTGGCTTGTGTGAGCCCAAACTATAATATGAGGCACATGGAACAACAGATGTACATAATTGTTACAGAAGATCAGGACTGGTTCCAGGCTCCCCAATTGAAATGGACATGGACTATGTCTATCTGAATATCACTCTGCCACTAAAGGAGCACAGACTGGGCTCAGGGATCAACGCTGCCTTTAACACTTACCATTCTGGAGACTCTCCTCTCTCTTCTTGGAAGCCTTTTTTGTGATTTGTCATAGAACAGAGAAGCTCAGTGCAAGAGCAAGTGAGTATGACATGCTTACTGATTTTGCAGTTACGAGGGGGCCTCATTTCAACATGCCTTTTACAGCCAGCTTGTAACATGCCTTTTCATTTCAACATGCCTTGTACAGCTGTGGCCCTTGAGGAAAAGCCACAGCATTCCATTTAATTAGAACACTTTCCAAAATCATGCCACATCTGCCCACATGAACCTTAATGGCCCCAAAGACATTTTTAGAGGGGATTTTCCCCTTTCTTACATTTTGTATCTGGCATAATGTATATATGATTTTTTTTCTTGAAGGGTTGCTTTCATGGACTTAAGCTTTGACAGATCTGAGAAGTGAAAGGTCACATGGGTTTCACCTTTGCTTAAAAGGGTGACCCAACTTTAGTTTCAATCTTTTGATAGGAGATGAAAAATTTCTTGGTTTAAAAAGTGAGCTTTTTTGCCTGGCTTGGACTCAACTGAAATTAATACGCTGGCAAAACTTGCCCTGAAAAACTCTGAAGACATATCAGTGGGATCATTCAGGGCCAAATTGGGATGACATAAAGGCTACAATTTTCCTGCTCGATTGTGTCACTTCTGATCCCTAAATCCCTTCCAGGTTAATGACATAACAGATTGTCATACTAAGAAGTGGGTTCTAGCACTAAAGGTTTGGGAACCACTGCTATAAACCTTGTAGCTAAGCTTAGCTTTGCAGCACCTGAATAGAGGGGAGCAGCCTTAAGCCCTTCAGGTCTATTTTTGGAATAGGGTTGGAATACCTAAGGTCATCTTCCCCCATCCCCTGCTCCCCTCTTTCAGAATGGTGCATTCTGGTGTGTTGGCCTAAGTCTTCCCCTTGTGACACCACTTGGCCAGCACAATTACTTTGTGTCGGATGATAGAGGGCTTGTGGATTGCTCCTTTAGACAATCTGTTAGACTTAAAATACATTTTCATCAAAGAGAAAAAAGGAGGTGAAAGTAATATATAAAATACCTACTCATCAGCGACATTATTTGCACTGCTGTCGCTAGGGTTTACATCACCTGGTGTGCGATGCCAGTGCATCACCGAAATGATAGACCTCCTATGGAGTGGGTGGAGCAACAATCTGCTGGGGGTGTGGAGATGAGCCATTGCTCTGCCCCCCCCCCATTTTTTTTGCCCACGTCCACCACATATGGTAAACATTCCTTCTTGTCCTTTCCATTTCCAGTATCTATTCAGAAACTTTTCACACATTTTTGCTAATTTAACAGGTGTCAAATACCCTCTATAAGTTCTTTTGTAAAATTTTCTTTAAGATTTTCATTTATTGTAAATTTCATATCTCTTAGACTGCAGTCTTAACCCTTAGTTAGACCAGCACAAGTCCCATTTTGGCCTGTGGTGTTACAAAGGTGCTGCCACTCTTGGGGGTGGGTGCGGGTGCGTGGGTCAGGCCAGTGCAAGAAGGGGGAGATGGGTGAGTTGTGCTGGCCTAAATTGATTAGAATTGCACCTTGAGTCCACAAATTCTCCCTCTGATCCATCAGTATTTCATGTCCAACATTTCTCATCTAATGTATTATAAAATCCTTAATCTGTTCCTTTTCTGTTTCATATTTTAACAGCGGCTTATACTGGTAATACTTATACAGTAGCTTATCTTGGTAATAACTTATTCTTTTTCTAAACATAATTGACTCTCCAACAGAGATGTATACTGCAATCCTAACGACACTTTCCTGGGAGTAAGACCCATTGAACACAATGGGGCTTGCTTTTGAGTAGACATGCTTAGGATTGTGCTTATAGCCCCAAATCCAGAGTAACTACGTGAGCACGTAAGAGACTTTACGTGTACCCATAGTTATTGCACGACATACTGAAAATCTATGGGAAATTTATATTGGAATCCAGAGTAAGTTGTTCTTACCCTGGAGCAAGGTATCTCTGTAGTTACTCTGGATTTTGCCCATACAGTCCAATCCTATTAGTATCTACTCATAAGTAAGTTCCATTGAGTACAATGCATCTTACTCCCAGGAAAGTGCTCCTAGGATTGTAGCTGTAGAATCTTCAAAACCATACATTTTCGTACCCACATTCAATCTTTCCAAAAGCTTCTGTACTGAAACTACAGACAATTAACTCCTTCCTCTAAAAGTTCCCTGCTCGTCTTCATCCTATAGTCTGCATTTGTGAAAATTATTAAATTCCTATATAATAACCAAGTTGCTGTATGGCATATAAGAAAACCAAAAATGCTCTCTTCCAAAAAATAGAAGTGATCTATTTTTGTTTTACACTGAATATAATTCAATGTATTGCCGGTGACCTAATGAATCCCATGAAGGACAAATCTAAAAGTCAGTATCTTAATATCTTTTAGTGTGACTATCGCTAATTGGTAAATTAATGTTTTGTCATTGACAATGATAGTGTTCTGCTGATAAAGGGAAACAACATAGAAACAAATATCATAGAGGCTTTGCAATGGACTGTTGACTAAAAATCTCATGAACAGTACTTTGATTTTTGTGTGTGTAAATAGCAGTAGTTGGGGTTCTGATCAGGAGCATGATGTGAGGAGAAGGGGATGTTAAACATCGTTCCAATCCAGATCAACTGCTGTTGATCTCAGGAGGAAAGTTCCCATTGATACAAGTTGAATTTTGATTTCTTTTGTGTCTGATAGTGGCTCCCAAACTTGGTGTTGTGTGTCAAATGAGGATGTCACAGTGAACTCAGAGGGGCACCATGGGATGTCGTTGGCAGCTTCTTCTTCCCAGCTCTCCAAAGTGCCATCAAGTTATCTAGGCCAAAATCATACAGAGGTTCTCACACAATTCCCACAAGATCTTGCACAGTTCCATTGCATGGCACCATCACAACAGGACACCAAGAGTGTCATGACTTTGGTAAGTTGAGGAACTGAAGTCCTAAGGACAAGATAGTAGATGGAGAGAAACACTGAAGCTGGGACCAAAAGAAAGAATTGTACATGCTGCTTTGCAAATGTCTACCACATAGTTGACTGGTATAACTAAGATTTTTAACTAACCTGCTTTTGAGTGTTTGCTCTTGTTAATGGCCTGGAGATGCAGAATTTGTTGGAGCAAATTTTATTTCTTAATATTACCAATATTTGCCATTTTGCAGACTGAAATGTTTACTGTGTTGTAAAAATTAAAAGGGAAAAGCATTTTAAAACTTACAGCTCTAGGCAAAAAACTCTGCACATAGATCTGATTGGGGAAAAAATGTTTCTAGCTCTTCCAGGATAAATGGTGTAGTAAAATGAAAAGAGAGAAACAGTGTGTATGTACAAACCTATCTTTGTCACTGCCACTTCCCAACATCTTCACTGTCTAATGCTTCTTCAGAATGTCCCTGGAAGGGAGAACTTCTGCTCCCCATACCCTCTAGGCCAGGGGTGTCCAACCTTCAGCTTCAGGGCTCTAGGACCTTTAACAAGTATGCAGAGGAGGAAATTTTCTGCAGCTGCAGCTTTTCATCCCACAGATCACAAGCTACACCTGCTGAAATTCCATCTTTTACAAGCTTGTTAAAGGTCCAGGAGCCATGAATTTAAAAGGTTAGACACCACTGATCTAGGCTGAATGTATTTTACCAAAGCACCAGAGTGATAAGGAGCAGTGGCATCACTAGGGTGGCGCAGGTGGTGCGGTCCGCACTGGGTGACACGCCCAAAAGGGGCGACGCGCACTGGGGGACTTAAAGATTCAAAACACACATAACTTTGTGATGGTGCGTCCAACCCCATCAAGTCATATACTGCTGGATTCGTATTGAAGAGCCGAATCCAATACAAAAATCCTTTTTAAAATAGCACCTTTCTATAAAATGTTATTGCCAAAAAACAAAAAAGCTAAAATATGCATTGATCTCTATGGAAAGTGAAAGTGACCCATATCGCGGCTTTACTCATGAGTAGGCAAACTTGCCTTAGTTAACTGTAAAGGGCAGGCTGAGAGGAATCGAAGGACATCAGAATTGTCCCGATCCAATAAACACAGCCCCCACAAATCACCCCAGAAGGTAGGTCCCTGATGATTGCATTGAAATTCATTGAAAATGGATGTGAACTGCAGAGCTGTGTTAATGGCAAGTAAGCAAACATGCCTTGGCTGGAGTGGAAGGTCAATCCAGGAGAGGACAAGACTTCCAGCTGGTCCTGATCAGGGACACTACTAGGGCGTTAGAAAGGGGTGGCAACCGTTGTGACCTAACCTGTAAAATGGTTTGTAGAACCATCATGTTATACACCTTTGAATGTGTAACTTACAGCAGAATGCAGTGAAGCAAACCACTTTGAAATATCTTTATTCTATTAAAATGAGTGGCTAAAAAACACATGGAAATGGCACATAACCACACCCAGCATTCATACTGTTGCCCCTCCCAATGTATGGGGTGACACGCTGGCCTGCTGCACTGGGTGACGTGAATCCTAGTGACGCCCCTGATAAGAAGGCAGCAATCCTCCTCGTGGTATCCTTTCTGCCAGAACCATCATCATGTTAAGTATATAAACAATGGTGCTGGAGGAAGAAGCAAGCTGTCTTGCCCTTCTGTCATGCACACTCAGTGTGCAACTGCAGCAACCGGGCAGGTAGCAGGCCAAAGGTATGTTACAGGTAGATGCAATTTAAAGAATACCTAATGCCAACCTTCTATTTGAATTAGCCATTTCAATTGGCCAAATTATGGGCCACCCCGTCTACAGACCTTGATAATCATCCATCTCTAATATTAGAGTCCCCCCCCCCAATCCAGAGAGTGTTCTAACCAGATGCATATTCTGCTTTGAAAACACAAAATTGGTCTCTCAAAATTAGCCTGATAGAAATGGGGATGCATTTAAATAATAATGTTTAAATGGGAATGCATTTAAATAATAATGTCTTTATTTACAAATGCTTTTACTAAAGGATAATCAATGTTAATGATTAAAAAACAGTATGTTTGGATTATCAAAATGACTTCTTTCTGTTGGCATTGTAATTCCTTGTCTAATTGAGTAAGATAAAAATTAAATGTTGCAACCTAAAGCTGGCCTTTAGAAATGATACTGATAGCAATTACAATGATACTGCTGAAGTTCGGGAAATGTTGTGCTGCCTCGAGCGTCACTTAAATTAAATTTGAAAAGCTCCCTTAGAAAGTGTTCAGTGAATAGTCATCTGTCCCAGTATGATCTTTTCTGGCTTGTAATAAGGTCCTGGCCAGATGTCTTGATATCCATTGAGATCCCTTAGCTTGCTTGAAAAGCCAAACTGCAAGCACATTAAGCATGTGCTTGGAGCGAACATACTTCTTTTTCCCCCTAATATAAATAACTAGCAAAAAGCGTACCTGTGTTGCGGGAGTAAAATTCCCCCTTATGCCATTCCCCTCATATGCATCAACCCCCCATGCTCAACTTCCCCATGTGCAACTTTCCCCATGCACATCAACCCCCCCATGCGCATCAATCCCCCCATGCGCATCAACGCCCATGCACAACTTCCCCCCACGTGCATCAACCCCCATGCACAACTTCTCCTCATGTGCAACCTCCCCCCATGTGCATCAACCCCTCATGTACAACTTCCCCTATGTGCATAAATACCCCATGCGCAACTTCCCTCCATGCGCAACTTCCCTCCATGCACAACTTCCACCCATGCGCAACTTCCCCCATACGCAACTTTCCTCCCATGCGCAACTTTCCTCCCATGCGCAACTTTCCTCCCATGCGCAACTTTCCCCCATGCGCAACTTCCCCCCATGCGCAACTTCCCCTCATGCGCAACTTTCCGCCATGCGCAACTTTCCGCCATGCGCAACTTCCTCCCATGCGCAACTTCTCCTCATGCGCAACTTTCCCCCATGCGCAACTTCCCCTCATGCGCAACTTCCACCATACACAACTTTCCCCCATGCGCAACTTCCCCCCATGCGCAACTTCCCCATGCGCAACTTCCCCATGCGCAACTTCTCCCCACGCGCAACTTCCCCCATGCGCAACTTTCCCCCATGCGCAACTTCCCCCATGCGCAACTTCCCCCCATGCGCAACTTGCTCCCATGCTCAACTTCCACCATGCGCAACTTCCCCCCATGCGCAGCTTCCCACATGCGCAAAATCATCTCATGCGCAACTTCCCCTCATGTGCATCTTCCCCCATGCTCAACTTCCCCTCATGCGCAACTTCCCCTCATGTGCAACTTTCCCCCATGCACAAGTTCCCCCATGCGCAAGTTCCCCTCATGCGCAAGTTCCCCTCATGCGCAAGTTCCCCTCATGCGCAAGTTCCCCTCATGCGCAAGTTCCCCCATGCGCAAGTTCCCCCATGCGCAAGTTTCCCCCATGCGCAAGTTTCCCCCATGCGCAACTTCCCCCCGTGCGCAACTTCCCCCCGTGCGCAACTTCCCCCTGTGCGCAACTTCCCCCTGTGCTCAACTTTCCCTCATGCGCAACTTCCCCAGTGGTGGGCTCCAGCAGGTTCGCACCTACTCTATAGAACCGGTTGTTAACAAGAGATAGGACATATAAAGTTTAAAAATAGCCATTTGGAAGTGGCTGCCAGATGCGCATAGAACCGTTGTTAATTTCTTTGAATCCCATCACTGAACTTCCCCCCATGCGCAACTTCCCCATGCGCAACTTCCCCATGCGCAACTTCCCCATGCGCAACTTCCCCATGCGCAACTTTCCCTCATGCGCAACTTTCCCTCATGCGCAACTTCCTTTCATGCGCATCTTCCCCCCATGCACATCTTCCCCCCATGCGCAACTTTCCCCCATGCGCAACTTTCCCCCATGCGCAACTTCCCCCCATGCGCAACTTCCTCTCATGTGCAACTTCCCCTCATGTGCATCTTCCCCCATGCTCAACTTTCCCCCATGCGCAACTTTTCCCCTTGTGCAACTTTTCCCCATGCGCAACTTTCCCTCATGCGCAACTTTCTCTCATGCGCAACTTCCTCTCATGCGCATCTTCCCCATACTCAACTTTCCCCCATGCGCAACTTCCACCATGCGCGACTTCCCCCCATGCGCAACTTCCTCTCATGCGCAACTTCCCCTCATGTGCATCTTCCCCCATGCTCAACTTTCCCTCATGCGCAACTTTTCCCCATGCGCAACTTTCCCCCATGCGCAACTTTCTCCCATGCGCAACTTCCCCCCATGCGCAACTTCCTCTCATGTGCATCTTCCCCCCATGCTCAACTTTCTCCATGCGCGACTTCCCCCCATGCTCAACTTCTCCCCATGCGCAGCGTTCTCACCAGTGCAACCTCTTCCTCCTAACAACATCCTCCAGTGCACCAGGCACTGAGCACCAAATTGGCTGGATGTTGTTCAGTCTCCCATGTTAAGTATAGGACAGAAACACGTTGCCCCCTTTTCAGCCCCTGAAGGGTTAAATTTCTCCAGATGGTTCTTGGTGGGTGTTCAGGTGACAGAAGGAACTCCCAGAATTCCATGCTTCAGGCCCAGCAGTTGGGGCGGAATGTTGATGAGTCAGCAATTCTCAATGCAAAGTATAGGGAGGAAAAGGCCCCTTTTCACCCCCTTCCGGTTGGAATTTCCGAAAACCGGTTCTTAGTGCACCCCTCGGTCACGGAAGGAACACCCACCCCAAATTTCACACTTCTAGGCCCAGCGGTTTTGGCAGGGCGGTGATGAGTGAGTGAGTGAGTGAGTCAGTGAGTGACTTTTCTCTTTTATATATATAGATAGTGGTTGGGAGCTCAACTCAAATCAAGCATCAGAGAAGGTAGCTTTAATCTTGCCACTTTAACCTATCCAGAGACAGTAGATTTAATGTTGGTCCTAATCTGGACTGAGGGCCCCAAAGTTTCCAGCTGATCATGAGTTTTTTTTTCCAGGGTTTAACTACTGGAAATAACTGAATAAAGGCAACCAGGATGGAAACACAAAGTGACTTCTTTCAGGGGTAAACTAGATTTTACACTGCATATATTACAATCTCTTTTCCTTTGCAAAGTGCTCTCATGAAGGGACAGTGTATTGACGGATGGATGGATGGGAAGGAAATGTGCACCTTTTTACCTTGCTGTTGCCCAAGTTTAACCTTCCCCCTACCACCTACAGCCTCTCTTACATATCTCTGCCAGATTTCAGACTCATGGTTCAGTGGGAAATGAATCAGAAATAAGAAATAGGAGATGAATCATAAAATTACAGAGTTGGAAGTGACCTATTAGGTCATCTAGTCCAACCCCCTGCCGATAGCAGGAAATCCTCCAAGAGCATCTCCAACAGGTGCTTGTTGAGCCTCTGCTTGAAGATCAATCAATCAATCAATCAATCAATCAATCAATCAATTTTTTATTTACAGTCACAGACCCGAATTACGATTTACGATAACCGCTGATATTTCAACAGTTGAGATAATTAAAAGAAAATTAACAAATAATTAAAGGTAATTAAAAATTAATTACAGGACAAATTAAAATTTTAAAAAATAAAACATTAAGTATAGATAACTCATATATTTGTACCGACATTACTTAGACAACAGTTTCTTACACATATTTTGAGCTGCTATGAGGAACTTAGCTACTTGTTCTGTGATGTATTTTTCTTTATCACACAATAAAAATTCAACACAATTTTCAGGTCTCCTTATTAAAAAAATCACTAGTATTTGTGTGTTGGAAAAGATGAGTACGTTCATTTTTGTAAAATCTACATACTAGAAGGACATGTTCCAAGGACTCAATTTCTCCATTGTTACACGGACAAAGTCTATTCTCATAGGGTATTCCATTGTATCGTCCATCTAACACAGCGGAAGGAAGGCAGTTGAAGGCTTGAAGATCTCTAGTAAGGGAGACTCAACCATGGTCCTCAGCAATCTGTTCCACTGCTTTATTGATTTACTGTCATGACTTTTTTTTTGCAATATCCAATTGGAATCTTCTTTTTTTAGGTTCTACCTATTTTTTCTAGTTTTGTGTACTTGACAAATTTGTATATTTGAAGAATGCTATCATAAGCCCCCTCTGCCTTCTTGAGATTGAACATACCAAGTTCCTTCAACCATAGGATTTGAACTCCAGCCTTCTGATCACCTTTGTCACTTTCCTGGCAGGGTGCCACTTTCCTGGCACTCCAGTTTGGCTGCAGCCTTCTCAAAGTGAGGTGCTCAGAACTGGACACAGTACTCTAAGGTGAAGTAATCTAGAAAGAAGCATCAAGCACTTTCTAGTTTCATACATGAAAGAGAAATCTCTCAAAGGAAATCAAGTGGAAAGGATTCCAGGTGTGTGAGGCATGCCACTCACTCAGAACCAAGGAGGAAATTAATCTTTTTATACCCTAGTCACAATCTCCTTTCATCGGCCAGGTCAGGTCTTTGTGATGGGCCAAGGTTGAAATGGACTAGCTTCAGCAGCGACCCTTTTTCCACATATATCAAGTCAATATGCAGGTGTGACAGTCTTTTAAAAAGTTATTATTCTCATTCAATATACAGTACCCACATCTCAGTTTCTATTAACAAAAGGAAAATATTTAAAACTATTTAAAACAAACACTCAAGACAGCTTTATAAATCTTTATCGTTTTCATCCTCACAACAACCCTTTCAGGTAGGTTGATGGCCCAGGGTCATCCAAGAAGTTTCATGGCTGAGGGGGACTTAAACCTGGATCTTCCAGGTTTCAGTCCTGGTCATCCAGGTTTCAGTCCTACTAGACCAACCATTTAGAACAATCAGGGTGCAACCCTGACCAGTTTAGGCCAGCATAACTCATCATCTCACTGTTCCGGTGGTGGTATGAGGAGGCTGCTGCATGTCTGTAAACTGCCTATCCCTCTCCCCCTTGCAGGAGTGATGTAAGGTACTTTTATGACACTGCAGGCCAGCATAGGACTCATGCCAGGACTTGTGTTGACTTAACCAGGGGTTAGGATTGCTGTGTTTAGCTTTTATTTTATCAGTGCTACATGTCCTACATTTTGGGATGCTTTGTCCTCTTTTGTAGTCATCACACCCAGTCACCCTGGATGGGGATCATGAAAAAGACTGCACTGGAAATTAAGCTGTTGACAGAATTCTCGGTGGTGAGCCTTGTGTGTGGAAGTGTAGCCACAGTTTCCATAAGCGTCATTTAAAAGCAGCAGGAACGATTACGGTTGAGACTGCAGACAGAACAAAATGCTTTCAATTGGAAAAGTCACCTTCGGCATGTTTTGTATGCTGACCTCCACAGGCAGCAAAAAGAAAGTGGATGATGGAGTGCCATAAATTTGCAAAACACTTAACCTGTCTGCAATTATCATATATAGAAGTGCTTTTCCCAGATTGGCTCCACCACTTTTTAATATTGCAGCACAGCAGAACTAACCTGGTGTTCACCACAGAAATGTTGCTTCGCTCAACCGGATTAAAACGTAAGACTTGGTGTAATTTTACACAAATCTGCTTAAAATCAGCTCTGCCAGAAAAAAAGCAGCTCTTTCAGATTTCTGAAGGAGAGAAAAGTATTGCAGGAAAAGAGTTGAGCTTCTTTTTCTGACAAAGGAAGGTAGAACAAATAGAGCGAGAGGACCTACCTAAATTATCTTCTCACTACTCTGAGTTTAAGTTGCACCCCTGGAACTTAAATGTACCTCAGATACGGTAGTGTAGCGGGGGGGGGGGGGGAGGAGGGAGGGTAGATGTTGTACTGCCCCTTGTTTCATTGGTGTGCTAGCAATGGCTCCATTTGTAGCCATATGGGAACCACGAGGGCAGGCAGGAGGGCCCATTTCATGGTGGTTCAGAGTGCCAAAAAGATAGGTGGTATCACTCCCCTCTAGTAGCGACAGTTGAAAACCATCACTCCACCATGAGGAGGGCCACAGACCCCCCCCCCCCCAGCCCTGGCCTAGCTATGCTATTTCTTAGATTGTCATAAGCAATTACCAAAGCAACGTAAATTAGAGGGGCCAAAAGAGTTGGCAGATCAGTGATCTTCTATAATATAACTGCTGTAGGAAAAAACACATACTGTAGCTAAATCATAAGCATTCTTTAGAATTGTCTTATAAAAGATGTCTGAACAAAAACCCCGCTAAACTGATGTGAAAAAGATTTTTCTCTGGTGTTCCACAATGGTTAAAGTCTCCACTAATCTGTATTGCAAACTAAGAGTTAATTGAGCTTAAATTTTGCAGAGCTACCTTGGTGTATCAGTGTACACTGCATACTCTCTCCTACAGGGAGAGTAAAATTATGGGGAGCAGGGCATCAGTTAAGCATACTAAGAAATATGTTACCCCTTTCTTCAGTGCATGATGATATTTAATGCACTGATGATATTCTGATTATATTCATGACATAATTTGTGTGTAATGTAAAGAACAAACAGGTGGGGGTAGATGCTTGCTGTGGTTGTAGTTCTGCAGTACAGAAGTTGAACCATGTGTCAACAACAGGATGGAGTGTACTGAAACTCAGTCTCAGTTGAATCTTGCCAGACTGCAGATGTACAACTCCTATTAATGCTATTGCCACCATGGGATGTAATATTAGGAGGGTGAATTAATCAGCTAGTTCTTCAGCCAGGAATGATCAAGCGGGTAGGCTGCTACGTACCCAAAGGATCAATGTTTTCCATAATGTGCTTTCACCCGCAGGGGCTTGCTATCTTTCAAAACAGTTTTTTTAGTCAGAGCTATGGTTTCAGAAGAATGGCAGCTGAATTTATTGAAGCCTAAAGCTTGACATCAAGTTTAGTCTGCTCAGGAAGGTGGGAGAAGGGAGGGCAAAAACAAACATTATGATCTGTAGCATAATAAGGTGAGAAAGAAGTTCCTGTCATTTAACCCATAAACAGATTTTTAATCTTCCATGTTGAGCAGCACCTGCCAAAATTCCCTCTTCTATATAATGGTTAAACTATACAATGGTCTATATAAAGTCTGAAAAACCGCAGTATGAGAAATCCCACTGTCTCTCTTTGCATATGGGAACCCTAACAAAGGTTCCCAGTATTTTCCCTTTTTATAAATAAGTTTATTTTAGAACACCAAAAATACAAACTCATAGAACTGAACATAAGAATAAAAATAAAAACAGATACAGTGGTACCTCGCTTAACAGGCACTTCACTTAACAAGCGTTTCACACAACAAGCAAAAATTTCCAAGAAATATTGCTTCACATAACAAGTTCCACTTCACTTAACAAGCACTCATGCTATGGGCATGCGTGCTATGCAGCCCTGATGCTCCGCATGGAGGCTCTTTAAAAGGTCTGCTGGCCAGCACTGCTGCCTCTAATTGCCCCCAAGTGCTCCCACCGACCACCTTGAACCTCCAGCAGCAGCCCAGGTAAACCTCCCAGGAAAGTGTCTTTGATTGTAGTCTCCTAACTATGTCTACTCAGAAGTAAGCCTCATTGTGATAAGTGGAGCTTACTCCCAGGAAAGTATCATTGATTGCAGCCTCTTAACCATGTCTATCCAGAAGTAAGCACCATCGTGTCTTTAGGATTGCAGACTATGTAGACTTCATAGGATCATGCACATTGAATGCATGTTTTGAATTCAATTCCAGTGTTTTGTCATCATTTTTACATCCAGGTAATATTTTTATATGAATGTTTTTGGGGCTGTGGAACCAATCGTCTGAGTTTCCATTATTTCCTATGGGAAAATCTGCTTCACTTAAAGAGCATTTCACTTAAAGAGCATGCCTCTGGAACGAATTAAACTCTTAATGTGAGGCACCACTGTATTGCAAGTTGTGCAGCAAGTGCAGAGTTCTACATCTACATTTCTATTTTGTTATTTAGGGTGTAATCCTGACTTTAGGCCAGAGAGAATGGCACAGCTAAGCTGTGTCATACCCATATGGCCTAAGCAGGTCATATCCTGAGCTGAGACTTTGACCAAATCCACTGGGCTCAGAGGTCTCTGCTGCTGAGGATCAAGTAAGTGGGACCTGGGGAGGGCTTGCTCCTGAGTATATCCATTATTGACTCATCAGATCCATAATTCATTAGGTAGGGCAGGAAGGAAGCACAGGAAGTCTATGAACAGTTTCCAATTGTCCATAAAAGTCTTCTTTTTAAGATGGTTTGTAAATTTGTCCATTTCAGCTGGGTCCAATATTTTCACCCACCGTTCTTCAATGCTTATCGGTATTTTCTGACCACCTTCCTATATACAAGCAAAACATGCCTCTTGGGTGAATTTCCCAACTCCTATTTTTTCGCCGTGGTTGTCCATATTAATAAATCAAGTAGCTAAATCTTGGTGGCAAGAGAGAAGCTGTTTTCTTTATTTTCTCATTAGGTCACCACAAACTCATTAAAGAGGTTGGAGCTTGTACCAATGGGACAAACAGAGCGACTTCGTTAAAAAGAAAAGCAGTCTGAGCCAGAGGCCTCCCAGTTCACATGCCAGCAATTAACTTCTGAGAATAGGATCCTAGTATAGTATTGTATATGCTGTTATCAAGCATGTGTCCAGGAGGTGCACATAAGTCAATGTGATTAGGTATAGCTACTTTTGCTGGAAAAGGTATCACAATTACACAGTATCCTCACCTTCTGTGTTACCACAACTAACTCATGCAATTATTCTGATGTCCATCTATGACGGCAGGTGAAGGTTATAGAGACTACTGAGCTTGGGGAGAAAGGGAAGTATTGCGAAATAGAGAAGGAGCACTAACTACGGTAACTCAGCTTGGGGTGAAGGAAAGTATTGCAAAAAAGAAAAGGAGCACTAACTGCAGTAACTCAGCATTTTTCTCTTGTGGACAATTGTAAGGATGGACCTGATTGTCACCAAACAGAGCCCTATAAGGTATATCAGAAATTGAGAAGCTTCCTGTAATGAGCAGCCATTTTTCATTGGCCTAACAGCAAAATCCAGACTAACTATGGGAGCTCTTGTGTCAAGGCAAGAGACATTTACATCAACGTAGTTACGGCACCACCTATGGGAAAGCTATGGGAAATGCATAGAGCAATCCAGAGTAAATTTTTTGTGTGTTGACGCAAGAGCTCCCATAGTTACTCTGGATTGTGCTGTAAATAACCACCTGAAACATGATGGTTCATCTTTTATATTCTGCATGAGCAATTCCCGAGACCAGGTCTACTGATCAATGATAAGCTGGTCCTTCCCATCACATTGAGATTTAGTGGCTTCCCTTTGGCCATAACTCTTTATTAATGAATGTTCTCTTTACTTTTTGTCATTGATTCAGTGTTTAGCTCTTGCTTCAAAAACAAAATGTGTGGAAAGCTCTGGGCGGTTTTATTTTCTTCCAAAAGGAAGTCAGAGCAATTCTCCTTCAAGCAATAAAGTCATGGATAATTAACCACAAAAATGCATAGAAAACTACTAGAGCATACATGGTTGGTTGCATCTTGGCTCTCCCCAAAGTAAGCTGATTATAGGCTAAGAAGATTGTCCCTCCCAGGTGCTTTCCTAGTTATATACTGTTGTTGCCATGAATGCATTTAATTGATATTTTCAACAACATTGCAGATACGTTCAGCAGGTTCCCCTTTATTTTTCTGCAAATAATTAGGCTATCCAGTTCTTAGTGATGCCTTCAAAAACATGGCTTAAAATATTTCAAGCTGATAAAATGTAGAGCTATAATGTGTCTGTTTCACCAAGGGCCGGGATAAATGCTCTATTTGAGGGTTGATCTCCTGGGCCTGTTTATTATTTCATGTCACCTCCTAGTCCCATCAGATGTCTGTATAACAGGATGTAATCTCTCACACCTCTCTTTTCACAGGGTCAGGAACAGTTTTTCATTGCCACTTCTTGATGAGATGTATTTTATGATACCTAATATTAGGGGAATATATCTTCCTAGCACTTCCTCCGTGTTAGGAGGCTGAAGTCTCAGACAGTGTTTCTGTGTCAATCTATCTTGTTAGATTTCATATATGGCTTGGTGCTTTCTGTACCTCCTAGCTGAGCATTTGAAGCGCAGGCTATTTGTAAACTGGGCAGTAAATGGGATGCCTCAACTTCTCTGTTGATAGAGCAGTGCCCTTATATTAACTGTTGGCCAGCTTCACCAGCAATACTGTAGATCAGATTGGAGATTCATTATTACTTTCCTTTTGAAAAGCAGTTCCCATTACAGTATTGATTTCTGAGTCATACAGCAAAACAGTCCACAGCTTGATATTTGTCCCTGCTCAGGAGAGATTCTTGTGGGTTTCAGCATTGCAGAGATCTTCCCAAGTAAAAGAGGAGGAACCATTTTGACTGAGCTGCATTGGATTGATCTTGAATTGTCCCACCTTTTGTTGAGCTATTCTCTTTTTAACATCTCTGCATGAGATCTTAACTCACTCACTGTATTTACTCAAATATAACGCTCATCTTTTTCAGCCGAATTCAGTCCCAAAATCAGGGTTTGTATTAGATTTGATGTTAATTATAATTGAATAAATACAGTATTTTTATTATGAGTATAGGATGGGCATTATATTCGATGGCACGCTATATTCAAGTAAATACGGTAATTTTGGCACTGCCAAAAAGCACTATGCCTTGGCAAATCTGCAACGTCAACTCTACTTTGCTGATCCTCCTCTGCCGCCTATAATTCTTTCACTCTAAATCTGTATCACAGCATGCATTTTTCATCTCTCACGTCTTATTGCTCTCTTTTACATCTTTAATCCTTTTCCTCATTTTTTCTTTTTTGCCTCAAAGAGCTGAACTGGATTGGCCCGAGTCAAAGATAGGTTTGACCACCACTTCTCTCTATGAGACCCTGAACTCAAGAATTTCAAAGGGAATGTCTTTGGAGAAGTTCCAGGTGAAGTTTGATCATCACAAGATGGAAAACAATCCGGCAGCTGCTAGGACTGGTGTTCTCAATGTGTTTCCGTTTTAATCTTTATCATGGGAATATTAAATTCCTTCATAAAGCAGCTCCATAAAATGGCACTGCAATTACCTCTAACAAAGGAGGACTAACAGAAGGGGAATACTGAATATTCCCGTGACAAAGTTTACAATCTAAATGTATTGGGGAACCAATCAAAGCAGCTGTCCTGTTTCTGCATGGCAATGAGTTAGAGCTGTCCTTGACTCCCTTTTTGTTTGATGCAAAAAGGATGGCAGGATTTATGGGATGTAGTCTACTAGGACATAGCTGAAGCAAGTATAGGTAGACCCAATGTACTATGTAGGAAACGTTTTTTTGTAGATCGGTTTGTGCTTCTTGCAGATCATGCGGCACATTATGTAGACTGCAGTGGTCTGGTAGACTTTGTTTCACTCCCCTTATGTCAGTGGTTCTGGGGCATTTCAGTATGGGACCTCATTCTGAGAATGACAATCTGTCTGGGAACCCCCCTCCTGGAAATGATGCCATCAAATAGGAATTAACATCACTGTGATGCCAGAGTTCCTCCATGTCTACCCAGAAGTAAGTCCTATTGTGTTCAATGAGACTATGTCCAGGAATGTATGGATTGCAACCTGAGTGCCCCATTCCAATATGGCAGCACCAGATTCCAAGATAGTGGCATGTAGCTTTTTGTGACCCCCCCCCCGAAATGAAGTCCTGACCCCCTCTTTGAGAACTATTGCCTTATATCATTTTAAATGAAAGCTATCTCACATATTCAAGGCAAATGCATAACTCTGACAAAAGGATCATTGCCATGATGAGCTTCCAAAATTATATTTTCAATTTGCTTATAACATTGTTGAAAGTATGCATGGCTGCTTTTTGCTTTGCTATATAAACATTTGAGGTGTGTAGTTTCCTTTTACAAGACGCTGCCGGAGATCTTCAATGCAATGCCATGTTCCAGGGTGTCTCTATTCCTCGTATAAACATTATCTTGTCAAACCTGGTTTCTCATCAGGACAGCCTTGTATGTTTTGCATACTGAAATAGTCAGGACCATTCACAATGCTTTCAGTCATGGGCTGCCTGCAACTGTATGGCCAAAAAGCACAGAGAAATGGAACAGTCACCCACAAGTATTGTACCAATAAATTTTCATTAGCCAATGACACCCAGCTGCAGAGAAGAATTAGCCAACATCCTTTGGAACCAAGAAATGCTACTTCTGGCATTATCATCTAAGGCAGGAATGGGCATTTGCAGCCTTCAGGGATCCCAGTTTGGCCCATTCAAGACTTTTAGAACTCACACTGGCCCATGACTGCTGATTATGTCATCCATAATTGTTCCAAGTGCATTAATTCATGCTTTTCTGTTTTCCCTGGCATCATTTTAATCCACCCCACATTGCCATAGAATAGGGTTGCCATATATCCCTGGAAACTGGGATTGTCCCGGTTTTCAGGAATTGCGCTCACATACTGGAAAGTTTGGCAGAAGGTCTTGTTCTGGTTTTGTGGAAGAGAAGTATGGCAACCCCACCTCTGAACAAGTTATGTTTCCATGTGTTTCTGGCTTGGTTTATATGTTCTTTCTGCTCTTTAGTTGCCACATGACCATGAACATGTCTTCAGATATATGGCTCTTTGACTATGAAATGGAGATGAGCACTGCCCACTAGAGTTGGACACAACTATGCAGGGGAAACTTTATAGCATCAGATCATTCAATTTGTTCTTCCTTCTGTCTCATTGTACATTTAATAAGAGAATGTCTTTGATATATTAAAAAGTGTTTCTCAAACTATGGATTAGGACCAAATTCAGGTGAGTCCCTGTTCAGTTACTTGTGTATTTTATTTTTCATCTATTAGACTAGATCCTACCATGATATGTGACTACATTTGGAGGGATGACAGATGTGTACTTTCAACAGGCTACTGCAATGCTTTTAGCAATGATAGTCAACGGGGCTTAGGGCACAATCCAGAGCAAGTTCAGCCTGCTCTGCCCTAACTGCTCTCTCCTAACTATTCTGTATCCAGAGCAGAAAGTTATGCTGCATCCAGAGAGTCAGGAAGCCTGGGCTGCCCTAACTGCTCCAGAGCATGCTAAGTAATTGACACATGGGGAGGACTTGCTCCTGAGGAGACACCCCTCAGATCACTCTGAACAAGGAACAGCTGTGGTGCCTACATTATAAGGAAGCCCAGCAGTTCCTGACAACCAGTTACAGCTGCAGTTCTTCTAGTGCAAGATGGATGCTTGGAGTGGCCTGCTGTATCCTGAGGTTAGTGGGCTACCATAGTTGTGCCATATCCTGAGGTTGAGAGGCAGGGATTGCAGCTAAGCTGGCCAAGAACTCAGATTTTTGGTCAACACTACCATTCTTACTCAGGCCTTATCATGGACCCCTATGGGTCTACTCATTACTATTCCTGCTCCTGAGGTGGTATATCTCTGAGGAACTGGAAGAGGGCATTTCTGCCTTGAAACAGGCTTTGGATACAGAGTAACTGCTCTGCCCTAGGCAATGCTAAACATGCCCTCAACATGCCTCTCCTGAGCTGCTTAGGCTGCCCCAGTTAGGGCAGAGCAGGTCCACCTCTCTTAGGGCACCCTATCTTGCCTTGCTCTGCCCTAAGCCTCCTTCAGAGTAACTGGGCTGGAGCATCTTGCAGTTGCTCCACCCTAGTGAGAGATAGGGCAACCCAAGGGCTCTTATGTGGACAGATTAGTTGCTCTGGATTGTGCTGATAGTCAAAGTGTGGCTAGGATTGCAACCTTGGTGATGTTTGGGGAATTTTTTAAAACAGATCAGCAGGTGGCTGGGAGGGTGATTATTTATTTTAAATAAATTTTTATAATAAGTACTGGTTGTTCCTTGTTATCCTCTAGTGTTACAGAATCCCCCAGTGAATGAAAAACAGTGAAAAAATAGATTTAATGACCCATTCCAGCCTTTTTTGCTTCTCCATTGTTCCTAATGGAATAAGGTTGTGTCTCAATAGCTGTTGGTGGGGAGGGTTTGATTCTGGAACATTTTGCTGATACCAATAAAATGTGTTAAATAAAAGGAGCTTAAACAAAAGTAACATTATGTCTCTTTTCAATTATTTATAAACAGTGTTTCTTACTGTTGTAAAGAGGTAATCAGCAATTAGAAATTAAAAGGATCCCCTGCCTTTGAATGGCTGTGTTCATGACTGCCTCTCTACAACAGCAAAAAATTTTTTTAAAAAAAATTATTATTTCGAAGGAATGCATTTTTCCCCTTCTCCAGGACTGGCATGTGGCTTCTCTTTGGAAGTGGCAATTTGCAGTGAGTCAAATCCATGTATAAAAAAATTAGTGTATAACAATATTGGACCTGTACAACTTTTTAATTTACTTAGGGCAAAATCCTAACCAACTTTTCAGCACTGGCATAGCTGTGCCAATGGGGCATGTGCTGCATCCTGCAGTTGAGGGGGGGTGGGCAGTCACAGAGGTAAGACAAGATCTCAAGGTAAGGCAATGTTGATTGCCTTACCTCAGAATTGCATTGCACTTACCTGAGTGTTGGAAACCTGTTAGGATTGCACTCTTAATATGATTTGATTTTGTCATATGTCATTTTATCTTGATGATGTCACTTCTGGCCATGATGGCACTTCTAGTTTAATTTAATGACATCACTGCTGGTGAGGCCTGACAGATTGTCATTCTAATAAGTGGTGCCTAATGCTAAAAGGTTTAAGATCACTGATACAGATGAAAACTCCAATTCCTTGCACACCTGATAGTCCTGTATCTACCTGTTTGGGAGTATTTTTGGTTGAGGGGAAGTCCCTGCACCTCCCCAGAAGCCTCTCCTGAGAGTTGGGTTGAGCTGCTGGGGAAGAAGGTGAAGGAGAGGGATGCCCTGTAACTGGATGGAAACCCTGTGCTTGAGTTTGCAGGGTCATCTCCTTCTCATGCTTCTTAGAATTCAGTCATTAAAAAAAAGAAAATATAGGAAATTTTTATAATATTCAGTTCAGAGGGCAGCATCATTATGAGAAAGGAAACTGCTTTTGCTAGCACTAATAAATACAATTAGCATGGATCTTTAAACTTCTGCTTGCAAAATAATTGGCAGCAGGATAGGGAAGAAAATGCATTTTTGATAGGTTAGTCAGCCATAATATTTTTTAAACTTCCGTTTCATTATGTTAAATGTCTTCATTGCCTCAACCAAGCATTATGCACACACAATGAAACAAGAGTTCAAGTCACTTTGAACATGCCATTTATTATGAAAGTAGATCACTTTTTCATTACGGCATTTTCCTCTTTTTAAATTAAATGAATGAAATGAGGGCAGACTGTTAAGAGTGTAAGCCTACAGAATTAAAACTGCATCTTTCTAATTACTTAATGTTATCTGAGTGCCAAAGCAATCTATTCTTTTAATGTTTGCATTTTTATTTTCTGGGCAATTTTAGAGAGAGATGAGGCAAATTTGTTGGATCCCAAAACTTTGATTAGAATCTTTGCAAGATTTAAAGAAGTCGTAGACCAAATGAATTAAACAGCAATTTCCTGGGTATTAAGACTGAAGCCTGGCTGCAGCAATGTAAAGAAAATTAAAGTCAAGAGCAGGATGGAGACCTATGCCAACCTGCAAAGACTTGTGAAAGGCAGAAAAAGTTTTTGAGAACATCTTAAAGAAGGGGTGTAAAAAATAAGGCCCGGGATCTGGAGGCAGCAGGTAGAAGCTTTTTATCTGGCCCCTGGATTTCCAGT
Organism: Cryptoblepharus egeriae; assembly: GCA_030015325.1. NCBI lineage: Eukaryota > Metazoa > Chordata > Lepidosauria > Squamata > Scincidae > Cryptoblepharus > Cryptoblepharus egeriae. Next base: position 38,124,933 of record JAREYC010000005.1, read on the forward strand.
TGCTGAGCAGTGCTGACCTATCACTGCTGAAACGGAATCCTAAATGATAGCTCTCCCCTATCATGAAAATATTTCTATATTTTCTCTTTTGTCATTTGAAGCTAATGAGTTTTGATGGGCACAATCCTAACCAATTTTGGCCAACACAATTTGATCCAACACAATTTCCTTGGCCAACACATTCTCTCTGTTATCATGATGGTGTGGGGAGGCTGGCGCATGTCTGTGCAATGGCTTAACCCTGCAGGAGTGGCATAAAAGTGCCTTATGGCACTTTTGTGACACCATCCAGGCCAGTACAGGACTTGTGCCAGCCTAACTGGGGATTAGGATTGCAACCTAAGTGAGCAAAAAGTGTTTATTTCTTGTACTGACTTGTTTAATGACATCACTTCCTGCCTAATGACCTCACAGCCAGCCCTCAATAGGCATCATGACTGCCATCATGACTGAAGCAAGTTTGATGCCTCTGGTCTATAGCCTGAACAATGAGTAATGTAATAGAAGAGAATGAAATATTGAGAACCTATATATTACTCCCAGTAATGTATTTTTCAGGCCTCACCTGAATGTTTCTAGGGAGCGAGTAGTTTTTAAGTCAAGAGGGAGGGGATTCCACACTGTTGGTGCTGCTACTGAGAAGGCCCTGTTTCTTGCTGCCTGTTTCAATGCCTCTTTAGGCGGCATTGATCTACAAGTGAAGTACAGTGTCATTTCATCTCCCATAACGTTTCTGAGATAAGTGATTCAAATTCCCATTTTATAAATAAATAAGTGATGCTGAGAGATAGCTGTTGTCCAAAATTCTGCATTATTTCTTTCTGAGGTGGGCCTTGAACTGATATGCCCTGAGTTCAGCTGTACTGCTCTATCCATTGAACCATGTGGTTCTATTTCTCCATGCAAAAGTATCTGTACTATATTTATTATACTAGTATGTTACCCATTTATATGTATAATTCTTGGTCAAACTGCACTTTTGCCAGTAGAACAGGGGATTCTAATGCCAATGCCATGTCTGATCCCCTGTTCTACTGGCAAAAGTGTGATCATACCCACATAAGTAAAAAACAGGGCTCAACAAGGCCACCTGCATAATAGTGGTCATTCACACAGACTACATTGTTTACTACTGGTGATCTGGTGCTGGGGCCCGATGTGGGATAATCAAGGGTACTTCTGGACGGGGAGGGAGAGGTACCAGAGGTGGGGTGGAGGCAGAAGGGGGATGGATCTGCTGACAATGGCACACACTGGGATCTTATCTTTTCACAAACCGCTCTGCTCCTTTCTCCTCCTTGATCACATCTCACCAAATAGACCCATAAGCAGCCTAATGACTTATTGGAAGGAAGTAAAAAATAATAGTGCTTTTCCGTTCCATATTCCATACCTCTACCATGTTTCATTTCCAAATCAATATCATAACTGGCCTATCCAAACACAAGGATGCCTTGACATAACTTTTCCTATTTCCTTGACTGAAGGATTCTGCCTTGCCTTGTTTGTCTGTATTTGTAGAAGACTATCCTTGCCTCCCTTAATTGATTTCTTTCAAATGCTCATTAAGGTTTCAAAAAAGTACTGTTATCTCTTTCTGCTCGAAGTCAGGAAGCTGAAGCGGCAATCTGCAGAGGAGGTGAGACTGAAAGGAAGAAATAGACAAAGGAGCAGAAGAGAGCTGCATGATAAGTGTGACCCCAGTTGCAAATTGTGGCTATCTCCATAGTTGCCTCCTGTGTGGTCAAATGCATTTGGAACAAACCTATTAACCAGGAAACCATTAAAATGCTCTGACTCTTGGCTATGATACCTGTGGAAGCAGCATGGATTTTTCCTCTGCAAAGAAAGTGGTTCTAATTTCCTGTAAGAGCAGTTGTGAGCAACTCAACATTTTCCCCAATACTAGCACAGAATTTATATATCGGACAAATGGGGCCTGAGATGGTCTTTCAGTATTTGATGCCTCCAACAAGGCTGGAGAACCAAGGACTAAGCTTCACGGACCAGAAAAAGTGGAAACTGTCATGGTACTTTCAATCAGTATGTGGTCCATGCAACTCCACCCAGCAACTGGGGGAGCCCTGGCAACTCTACTGGATAGTGGAGACAGAAACCAGCCAGCCCCATCCAGGGTAGGGGAAAGCCTAAGTCACCATCAGTATTCATCCCCACTTGATCAGTAATAGCAACACTTGGCTGGGACCCCAAAAGGGCCCTGCTTATGAGGCTTATGAGGCTTGAGGGTACAAGCTGAACAAGACAGAGAGGATTTGGAGGGGGAAAGACTTAGAGCAGTAATTTTCAACCTTTTTCATCTCATGGCACACTAACAAGGCATTAAAATTGTCAAACCACACCATCATTCTTTCAACAAACATGCTGCTCATGAGGGTTCACATCCTTCTATGGCACTATTAATAAGTGACATTTATTTAATTAATAAATTTGCTAAACTTCCACAGCACACCTGTGGATCACTCATGGGACATATGTGTGCAGATTACAGTCACAGCATTGCCTTCCTCTCCTGTCAATGTGCATGAAAAGCATCAACCAACTGTCAGTAAATCAAGTCCCAATCCTTTTTTTCTTTTGCTCATCTCCATAAAATGTCCAGGTGGCACCAAGGCAAGTCTTTTCCCTGAGATATATATCCCACAGCTTCATTTTTAACACCTCTCCCCTTCCAATCCATTCATTCTGATACACAACAGACATGCATGGGCAGAGAACTCGATCAAATGGACAAATCCTAAACATGGAGATTCCGGTTGGATATCCGGAAAAAATTCCTGACAATTCGGGTGGTTTGGCAGTGGAACAGACTGCCACAGGAGGTGGTGGACTCTCCCTCACTGGGGATCTTCAAGCAGAGGCTCGATGAGCACTTGTCGGGGATGCTCTAGGGGGATTTCCTGCTGCAGGCAGGGGGTTGGATTAGATGACCTACTAGGTCCCTTCCAACTCTATGATTCTATGATTCTATGTCTACCCAAAAATAAACCCCATTGTGTTCAATGGATCTTACTCCCAGGAAAGTGTCTTTAGGATTGTAGCCATGAATTAACAATGGAGTGCAAGAATGTATACTATACATTTACTCGAAAACAGCAGGTGGAAGGAGGGGATTTCCATCTTTACTCCTGCGTTTGGAGACTGAGTATGCCGCTGGGGATCGTTTTTGAAGTGCAAAGTGGTGTCTGCTCATGTTAGTGATTAGAATCACTGGAAAAAACATTAGAAAGAACAGAGTGAGGGGCCGGCATTGATTTGAGATGAGTTAATCGGGAATTTTAAAAAGATCACTATTATGCAAATGCCTCCTAGTGGTTAAAGACAGGCTTCGTTTGTGAAGGGCTTCCCCGGACACATCCGAAGATAGGAAGTGGCAAGCAGGAGAACCTGCTTTTCCTCTTAATTCCCCCCACCGCGTCTCATATTATTTTGCTGCAGTGTCTTCCCAGAGAGGAGAACGTGAAATGGTACCACTAAAAACCCCATGGCTATCTCCGGCTGCAGTTTCCAAGGCAACATCACCAAGTGAAAGCAGCCCTGGCATCATTTTCGAGGCTCAACCAAGCCAGACTCATCATTATTATTTATGAAGCATCCCAAAGAGTGAGAGGAGCATTAAGACGCCCAAGATAAACCCAGTCACAAAATGAGGAGGGATAATCATAGTGACTTATCCCAATATCTCTGGCATGTCAGGAACAATCCACATTGCAGCATCCTTGGCATTCAGAAATATGGGCGCTGTCTCCGTTAATAGATTCACTGTTTGCTTTCTGTTTATTAAATCAATTAATGCCTTTGTTTCTCCAAATGTAAACAAGAGGAAAGACAGCACCTTCGTTTTTCACAGAGCTGTAATGTGGATTAAAAGCGTCATGACATCACATATTCCTTTCGGGAAATGAATAATTCTCTGCATTTATATTTACAAGAAAGGCAAAAAAATAGAGGCTTGGGTGTAATCCTACACATGCTTTTCTGAGAGTAAGGCTGCAATCCAAAAGACACTTTCCTGGGAGTGAGACCCATTGAACACAATGGGGCTTACTTCAGGCATGGGCTGAGACCGGTTCTGACCGGATCGGGCGATCCGGTTGTTACGATCAGCCCGCCGGTCGCGAACCGGTAGTTGGGGGGCTGGCCGTAACTTGTAGAACCGGTTCGGAGCCCTTTGCAGGCCGCGCAGCTGTGCGTGCTCTGAGGCGCAACTGCTGCCTTCCTCCGACAGCCAGGGGGGCTCTGATGTGCCCGCATGCCCACAGAGGCGCGACTGCTGCCTTCCTCCACCGGCCGGGGGGCTCTGATGTGCCTGCACACCCACAGAGGCGCGACTGCTGCCTTTCTCCGCTGGCCGGGGGCGCTCTGATGTGCCCGCGCGCCCAGAGGCATCACTGCTGCCTTCCTCCACCGGCGGGGGGAGGGGGGCTCAGAGGAGCCCGCACAGCATCAAATCCAATCCTATGACTACTCAGAAGTAAGTCCCATGACACTCAATAGGACTTACTCCCAGGAAAGTGTGGAGAGGATTGCAGCCTCAGAGCCCCATCCTATGCAGGTCTAGAAGTAAGTAATTTAATTTTTAAAATTTTTTTTAATTTTAAAATTAAAAACCTCCCCGGCCCCGCCCCCTGGCCCTGGCCCCCACCCCTGGCCCCACCCACTTCCAGAGAACCGGTTCTTGGGCCAGGCCCTGTCCACCCCTGGCTTACTTTTGAGTAGACATGTTTAAGATTGTGCTCTAAGTCCAATTGAAGACAATGCGACTTACTGTATATCTAAGTTGATTAGTATAGGATTGTGCTCTATGTGTCATTAAACATTCCCACTTTTCTCATCTCACTAGGCCTTGAGTTTTAAGCCTTTTATTCTATTTTATCCTACTCCACCATGCTGTGGTCCCCTATGGATCTCTTCAGATCTGCGCCAGCTCTAGAGCTGGCACATTTATTTAGCATATGGCAATTTAATTTGAGCAGACAAATGGGTCGTGAGCACAGCTATCGGAGGAAATAGCTGCTGGTTCACAGAGGGATCTGCGCCATCCCACCTCTTTCACACCCAATCCTCCCCTGTTCTGCTCCATTTCACCTTCTCCTTGCCCTATTCTGTCTCCTCCACCGACCTACCTGAGTTGACCTACCTACCTGTCTCCTCCACTGACCTACCTGTTGCTGAATGAGAGACTTCTTTGGCCTAAAAAACCAATGATCCAGCAGTGTGCAGCTTTATGTTCTGCTGGAGCACTTTTTACAACTGCCATAAGTGCCGTGTATGATTTTTTTTTACAACTGTCATAAGACAGGCTCCACTGCCAGAACACTAGTACCAGCAGCAGCAAAGCCCACTGTGCTGTAAACATGCTACATATTGTGCTTGGGAACATTTACGTCATTGTAGATGATACACTGATGTACACAAATGAGTGCTTTGAGCTGCAAAATACATAAGCATGCTGTCCCAGTTGCCCCAAGACTACACAGTCACAGTTGCCCTCAGACTGCAGAAAGGAAGAATATTCGGGACCTCATCACCCGCCAGAAGATTCACATCATCCTTTTTGATATCACAGGCATCCACAGAAAACACCTGCAAAGGAAGGAGACCCTGGACTGTTTAACTGAGGACTGTAGCACAGTGTTAGATCACCTGCTTTCCAAGCTGTCTCAGGTTCAATCACTGGAATCAACAGCTAGAGAGGAGAAAAATTCCTTTCCAAAACCTTGGAGAGCAGTTGCCAGCCAACCTTGAAACGGCTGCGCCAGATGGAATAAATCGACAAGAGATTTTTCAATGTGTCTATTGATAACCATTTGTAAACCTCAGGGTATGGTCTGCATTTCACCCTTACAAATGAAAAGAGAAGGCACCGCATGTTTGGAAACTGTGGTGAACGGTTATCAATACTCTGATTAAAACCAGGGAGTGTCCAGCACATGTGTACTATTCGGCCAGAAGCAACAAGTGACACTGTGTATAACGAACATAATTTATCTCATTGGTTTATTACAAGGTGACCATACAGAATGGGAAAAGAGTGCCTCTACCTTTTTAAGCATTGCATAGAAAAGGGGATTTAAGAAGGTGCTGCTTTTTAAACGCTTCTATGTTGAGCTATACCTGCCTTTCTCCTGACTGCATTTCTCCTAGCACCCAATCTCATTACAAGGATTACAAGGATGCTCTAGGACTGGTTCTCAAAGTGGGGGTCAGGACCCTCCTGTTGGGGTTCATTCCAAGGAGGTCTTGACAAGCTGGACACCACCATCTTGGAATCTGGCTCTGGGTGCTGCCATCTGAGAATGGAAACTCAGGCTGCTTTCCTGGGAGTAAGGCTGCAATCCTAAATACATTTTCATGGGAGTTAGACCCAGTGATCACAATTTGAGTACACATGGTTAGGACTGTGCTCTTAGGGCACAATCCAGAGTAACTACAAGGAGTCCTTGATCCAGTGTAAGAACAATTTGCTCTGGATTGCAATATGAATTTCCCATAGGTTTTCATTAGGTGGTGCAGTAACTATGGGTGCACGTTATGTCTCTTATGTGCTCCCGTAGTTACTCTGGATTGTGCCCCAAGTCTCATTGTACATCATTGTGATGCTGGAGTGCCTCCATGTCTACTAAGAAGTAAGTCCCATAATGTACAATGAGACTCCTTAGTAGACATGGAGGAGCTCTGGCATCACAATGATGTCATTTCCTGTTTGATGTCAGTTCACATCACTTTTGGGGTGATTACATCACTTCTGAGGTGTAGGGGCCTAGACATATTGTCATTCTAAGAAGGGGATGCTGGTCTGAAATGCCAGAACTACTGCTCCAGGGGATTGCATCCATTGCAAATAAACCCAGTAGATTTTCTGACAGGATGACTGGGCAGGTGTGACTGCCCAGTGCATCCCTGTGACAAGACTGGGTGCCAGGAGCAGTAGAAGTATGGTGAAACTGCTACTCAAATGTTGTAGGGCTATATCAAAATGCTATGCTGGAACATATACAGCCCATTGGTTGTGGTTTGGAGAGCCCTGCTTTCAAGGAAAAGGAATGAGAGGTGTGAGACCACAATGCCTTCTCCATAACTAGGACAACACCTGAGGGACAGTCATGCATCTCCCTTGATGGAACACCTGGGACATCTCCAGCCCACATATACCCAGGAGATTCTTCAAGCATGTGCAGCAATTGTGCCTGAGTCAGCATTCATGAAGCCCTCTCCCCACCTCCTCTGGGCTCCAAGCCTTGTCTTTGAATAATTAAGTATTGGTTTATCGAACAAAGGTGCAGAAGTTAAATGGAAAGTAAAGTAAATGCTGTTTTTGGTGTGTGGGGGATAAAGCAGAGAGAATCTGGTACATGAATTCAGGATTTCCCATTGGGTTTTTAAAAATTGTTTGGGTTTGGGCTGCACAGTGACACATGCTCCAGGTGTGGGGAAAAGCATAGCTCATCATATTGATTGTAGGGGGCACATGTCGTTCTTTTCCTTTCGCTCAGATTCCACAGAATGTCTGTAGCTACAGCAGGCCACTCTGAGGTCCTGCGTTCACTCCCACACGTGTTCACGCAGAGACACACAGTTTGAGCAGCAAACTCTGCAAGTACGGGGAATCCAACTTTGAATCTCCAAAGTGGTCTGTTTCTAGAATTGCTTGGGGATTGTGCATCTTCCACATGGTGGTCATAAAGACAGCAACTGCCTGGAGGAAGAGGGGAAAAAAGATCATGCTTCAATATGAGGCTCCACCCTAGTTATACCTCTGGTCCTATGGACCAGCATGGGAAGGTCATTGCTAAGAATAAAGGGAAAGACCATTTCAATTATAGTGGTATCTAAACAGCCAAGAGGCAAGAAGGTGCTTCTACTCAATTGATCTGCTGTGTCGTCCTCTTGGCTTCTCTTCTTTCTTTTTGATGTTTAACTTGATAGATTGCTTGATTTGACTGAAAAAGTAGCACTAAAACCTGCCACTGGTCCTCAAAACATGGAGCAATTCTTAACTTGTGCTGGAACAGATAGGCTGGCTTAGTCTGCACTGTATCAGACTAAGTTTTGGGACTGCTGCCACGCTACTGGACGGAAGGGGAAGTTTCCCCTTCTCCAGGGAAAGGAAAGCACAACCCTGATATGTATACTCAGATTTCAGTCACCTCTGGCTGCTCCTGAGGTGGGAATCTGAGCCCCGCTTCCCACCTGTCGACCTCCAGGAACCATTCCCATGGTGGCACAGGGAGGTTGGTGCCCATCTGCATACTGGCATAAGCCGCTCCCTGGAGTGTCCTATGGCATTTTTGCAACACCATGGGTTAGCTCAAGTCAGTTGTGCCAGTTCAAAAGAGTGCTTAGGATTGCACTCTTAGACTAAGGGCACAATCCTAAGAAATTTTGGACAGCCTGATTCACTTGGCCTATCTTTCTGTGAGGGTGTGGGGAGGTCGGCATATGCCTGTGTATTGGCCTAACCCAGCAAGGTTCACACTTTCCATTTTTATCACTTTCTAGTTGACTGGAATGTCCACGCTGAGCTTGGAAGTTTCTTTCCCAAGAAAGCTTTTCTCTATTTTGAGTCTTGCTCTTCTTTTCCAGGAATCTGGAATCTTGCAGTTCTGTCCTTGCTGCTTATAGAGGACTTTGCATCTAAAATCCTAATGAACAGAAAAGGACAGGGAATATCTGTCCCCTTTTCCTTTTTATCTTTACAGCTCATTATTGCAATAAATTCAACTTCCCTTCCCAAAGATTTATAGCCCCATCATCAGAAAGGCTACTGCTGCTGACTTGGGGGAAAAGACACCAACCACCTCTGGAGGTGGCCTAAGTCTGAACAGACCAGAGCAACCATAAGCTACTCCTGGCTGCTTGGGAAGTGGAGTCAGGATTCGACATATGTGTCAGTCCCTGGCTCTACCATCCACTCTCCTCTGTCCTTCCTGCCACCTACCTCCAATGCCTGGAATGCCCCCTCCCACATCTTCCACACCTTCCCCCCTTCCTCACCAGATTTTGTGCTGGACTAGAGAGCAACTTCCCTCTCTAGTTGACTTGTGCTGTCAGAGTTAGGTTGATGCATCTTGGCATATCTTAGACGCTTTTGTGCTAACAAAAAGCTGTGGGCTGTGGGTGGCACAAGTGGCTAAGACACTGTGTCTGTTAACCAGCAGGCCAGGGTTCGAGACCCGGGTCGGCCCCCCAAGACAGGGTGAGCTCCTGTCCTTAGCCTAGCTCTGCGATGCCAGCTGGATCCAATCGTATTGGCTCTGCCTTTCCATTGGACTAATTCCGTGGCGTGGAGAGGGGGGATTTGCTGCTTGGGTAACAGCCTATCCTCCATAACAAACCAACCCAGGCTTTCGTGCTTTGCACGCAGCATATGCAGCGCCGAGCACGATACCATAGTCTTCCAAGACTGATGGAGGCCTGCTTTTTTGTGCTAACAAGCACTGTGGATTGCGCTCTTCTTTTTAATTTTTATTTTTGTTTACAAGTTGAGCATTGGGGTGTAAGTGGATAGCAGAGTGCTCCTTCCAAGCAGCAACTGAGTACATCAATTTCAGAAGGCATCACTATACCCCTAGGTGGTTCAAAAATTTTGGTTGACTCTCCCAGCACCTCCATTCATGTCAGATCAAATCAATTCTCTATGCTTCACTCAGAGAAACTTTGCCACCAGCCATTCCTTGGACAATCAAAGAGAGGGCAGAGGGTCAAGGAGTCACTCTATTAAACTCAGTTTAGCACCTCCTTTCAGAGCTACCGTTTGACACTCTACAAACCTCTTACCACTTTTTAGGGAAATCTCTCATTTTGAAGCACTCTGAAGGCCTTTGGTGATTCATCTAAGATGCCAACCAGGGTTCTGAATGTAAGAAAGCAGCTGGTAATTGAAGTCTGTCTGTCTGTCTGCCTGCCTGCCTTCCCTTCCCTTCCCTTCCCTTCCTTCCTAGAGAATTGCCTTATAAGAAAGGGATATCACAAGGTGTTCTTTTCCTTACAGAAAATGCAATGGAATCCTGACTTGACTTTGTGCATGTGCAACACACTGCATGCTCAGCCACTTAAGTGACCTTGGACCAGTCACTTTCTCTCAGCCTTACTTATTTCATAGGATGAGGGCAAAAGCAGGAAAAGTACAATGCTCCCAAGCTCTTTGGAGAGAGGGTGGAATCAATCAATCAATCAATCAATCAATCAATCAATCAATCAATCAATCAATCAATGTAATTAAATTGCTGTTTCCTTGCCCAGTCTTTTAAACATAGTTTTATGTACTTCTGAATTATTTTAACACTCATCTTGAGCTCCTGTGCAGGGACTGCAGTTTTAGAGTTGCTAGAAACCCCTCCAATGCATCCATTGTTTAGAAATTCCCCCCAAATATGCTGCTGGATGTGGTTTCTGGATCCAGCCACACACCCATAACCTAATTTTATAATGTTATGCTTTTACACGCACACCTTCGAACAATTTTTTTTTAAATCACAGAACAAGTAGGACATTGTTGATCTGGAATCAATACAAACATTTCTTCCAGCTGAGACTTGCTGTGACACATGTCCATATGCAAATGTTAAAAGGATTTCAGTACAACAGAACTCCCAAATGGAGCAATTATCATGAAACATTAGCATTTCCATCACCATTGCTTCTTCCTGACAAGTGGATCAAAAGTCATGGGTACGTATGCCACAGATTAAAATCAGAGGAACTAACTGTGGACCTGTCTCCCATGTAGGAGTTGAAACCAATGCTCTGAGTGAGTTCAATGACACGATGCCAACCTATTTCTGTGTAACCGGAGCTAAAATAATCTCATGGCTTTTCCATTACATTAATATCATCTGGCCTCAATTGAACTAAAACTACCTGACTTTCTTTTCCCTCTTTGTGCAGGTTAACACTAGAAGTGGTAGTATACAAGCTATATGGGAGATGATTGGTTTATACAACATGGTGCATATGTTGTGGTGAAAGGGCCGCACGTTAGAGAATGCCCACATCATTTTCATTTCTCTCCAGCAAGCCCAAATGGTGAAGTTTTATCCTAGCCATCCTCTAAGTCAGGAACCTCCAAAGTTTTTGGCTGAAGGGCCACATCATCTCTCTGACATTGTATCAGGGACTGAATTAATTTACATTTCTAATTTGAATAAGTCTACACAATTTTATGTAAATTATTGCATTTGAGACAGAACTTATGTGAATGAATTTAACTTAATAAAAATATTATTTATAATACAAATAGACATGAAAACTATAATATAGGCCAGAAACATGGGAACTATGAACATACCTATGTCCTGCACAAGAGAAAAACATACAGATAAAGCCAGAAACACATGAAGACACAAGTTATCTGGCTCTGAGGCAGAATGCTCCTGAATCATAGTCAGCCCAATCCTATGCATGTCTGAAGAAAGCCCCATTATAGTTAATTTGGCTTACTCCCAGGAATGTGTGGATAGGATTGCAGCCCAACAGACAGAACTGTTCAGGAATGGGGAGGATGTGCCTGAAGGACACACATTTTGCCAAGACAAAAAAAAAACCAAGGTCCTTAAGGTACATATGGGGAAACAAAGTCAAGCCAGCTTCTCACCACATAAGATCAGCAGAACTTCCACAATCTCCTCAGTACATTTCTCCCCGTTCAAGGTGGCAAGAGTGTTGGGGAGAGTAGGGCTCCAGGGGGTGCAGGCAAGGGGAGATTGCAAGGGGAGATGGGGACAAGATGGGGACAAGATGCATCTGAAGTCCCTAGGGAATGCATCCGCCCCCCCAGGCTGGGGTTTTGAGACCCCTTCTCTAAGTAGTTCTCTCTACATAATTTTGTTCCCCCTCTGTCCCATAATACTGTATAAATGTGTTTGATAACTTTTTGTTGAATAGTAGTATATAAATATAAATGCTGTCCTGACAATAAATCTTTGTGGAAGGTATAACAATCAAGTAAAACAATCCTATGCTTTATGATGATGGATATCATCATCTATCAGCTTAAGTCCCAGAGGACTGGTGGAAAAAATTAATGGTGGACATGCGCAGGTGACAGCAGCCTACTGAACCTCCTCAGTCTCCTGTTTTCACCAGTGGCAGGGGTATTATGGGCAGATTGGGGCAGGGAGTGGGTGAGACGTGGGGAGGTCGGGGGAAGATAATGGCAACAACCATACATACCAAGGTTCTATCTCTCCTACCCAGTCTGGATCTGCTGCCAGGAGTCTTCTCAGACAGGCATTAGCTAAGGAGTTGGCATTGATCTAATGAGACCCATTGGAGATCAGGTGGTCTATAGAGACGTATGTCTATAGAGATGTTACTTCTCTTTGGCCACCTGATTCTCCTTCCACACATAGCTTGCAATGTCCTCTCCATTGGCACTATGCATGTTCTGATGGGGGAAAAAAGAATTGGGCTCCTAGAAAGAAGGTGTGACCAGCCTAAGGCCACATGGAAAGCTTCATAACTGACTGGGGATTGCACCCCAATCCTCTCAGGTCCTTGTCCATTGTGCTAATTGGTGCATCAAACTGGCAGATACGTTTGCCCAATGAACCCTGGAGAGGTGAAACAGAAAACATATTTTATGTTTGTACCAATTAAATGGTAGCCTAAAAGCAAGCATTTTTTTTGCAGACAGGCCAATAATGCTTTGCATTTTAAAAGGAGCCTGTGCTATTTCTGACCTGAAGGCATCAAAGCTAATGGACATGGGCAGAACATTTTCTGCTAAAGGAAGCTAGCTGATTGACAGAAAGAGACTTTAATGGCTGTCACAGCCAGGATTGATGTCCTGAAATCTGGTTGGAGCCTTGTATGTTTTGTTGCATCCTAAAATCCTCCTGATAGGCATTAAAGTGGTTAATTCCAAGCCCAAGAGCTGTGTATCAATATTCACCCTGGCAAGCATCATTTTGTACAAAGCTCTTCTTTTGGACTTTTTTCCATTTTTGAATCAGTGGCAGATTTCACTGCAGGAGAACCAAGAGCTCTCTGGTTATCTCTGGCCGACATTCAGCAGCCTCTCTTGATGTTGCGATAATGTCATTGCCAAATAGTGGCAGCCACCCTCCCCTGCAGCACAGGAAGATAAGCATCGCCAGCCATCAGAAACCTTTTTTCCTTTCCATGCAAAACTCTCACATCCCATTTGGGGGGATCGACCTGACAATCTATCCTCAGAGGAATGGCTTTTGCAGTTAATCTGCCAGAAGCAGCACATTCCTGAGAGAAAGGCAGTCACTGGGTGTATTGAAAGGCCTTCGTTGGGGTCTGTATATTAAAGGCAGTCATTACCTTTGCTTAGAGACTCTTTTTAACTGTTGGTTTTGGTGCCTGGGAAGAGCTAAGGAGCTTTGTCAGTGAATCTGGGAATCTGAAGCAAAGAACAAACAAATCCAACATACCAACAAAACAAATATATTTATATATATATATACACACACACACACACACACAGAGTGAGAGAGAGAGAGAGAGAGAGAGAGAGAGAGAGAGAGAGAGATTTATGGTACTGATGCAGTCTCATTTATTATAATTATGCAGAAAGCAGACTGATGTTTCTGTAAATAAGTGAAGCTCAGCCTGTTTTATCACGATGGTGATAATGTCCCATCAATCTAGGGTTGCCATAAATCTATTCCACAAAATCTGGACAGGACCCTCTATCCTGTTTGCCAGTATGTGAACACATGGCCCAAGAAAGGCATAAATGAATGAATGAATGAATGAATGAATGAATGAATGAATGAATGAATGAATGAATTGGTATTGTCCCCATTTTTGGGGATATATGGCAACCCTACATTATTCCACAATGTCAATGTATGACTGCATGGTTTTTCCCTACTCTATCCCAGTTTTGGCTGCAGTGATTCAGTCCCACAATCATATGGGCTTCTGGGCATCACTCACGTATATTTCCCCTTCCCTTAGTTCATCAAAATGGATCAGAAGAAATCCCAGAGATGTTGATTCTGACTTGGTCAGAATATAATACAGAGGTGCACAAGCTGTTTGGCAGGCGGGTCACATCTTATCTCTGGCACTGTCTGAGGTTCATGAAAAGGAATTTTTTCTATTTCAAATTTCAGTAAATTTACATGAATTTACATAAAATAACACATTAGAAATGGAACTTGAATGAATGAATAAATTTAGTTCAGTTCATAAACACCTTCTATTACAGAGAAAGTTTGGGCACCTCTGAAATATTAGGTAGGATTTGTAAAGCACTTTTAGGGAGTCCAGTGTTTTATGTCTGTTATCTTGCAGTGTCCTTACAACTGTTCTGTAAGGCACAAAAGCACTGGGTTCCCTGACTTGCACTCAAGGCTGTATCACTTGTTTCAAGTCATTCATAGCAGAGATGAGACTCTGCTATGATTCATGGCTACTGATTCATGGATCAGGGTCTTAGCCTAATTCCCACTGAAATGCACAGGGTCAGTGGTGGGTTTCAGGGGGTTCTCACAGGTTGAATGAGCGCCTGGTTCTGAGGACCGGTTACTTATGGGACGTAGAACCAATTGTTAATTTAGGTTATTAGGACATACAACCTGTTGTTAATTTATTTGAATCCCACCACTGCATAGGGGGCATAGGGGCAAAAGCCCTAGGATACCTTGTGGGGGGCAGGCAAAATCACTGGCTGCCCAATTGTTCCTCTAAATCATCAGGGCCACTACCCATCCTCCACTTAAAAAATAATAGTAAGGACAGGTGGCCTGGCTCAGGGTAGCCTGAAAAAGCAATGAGGGTGGCTGTGATAACCCTTTCAACTTTTCTGTGCCACTCTTGTAGCCAGGCACCCTCCACTGCTATTTTTTTTTAATTGGAGGTGGGTGGGTAGCTCAGAAAGGCTCAGGAGAAAGGAGGAAGCAATTAAGGATTGACACAGAAGATCCCGGAGTGGCTATATGATCAAAGTCCTCTAGATCAGTGGTCTTCAAAGTGGGGGTCAAGACGCCCTTGGGGGTTGTGACCTCATTTCGGGGTGGGGGGGTCTCAAAAAGCTGGGTGTAGCCAGCTTGGAATCTGGCACTGGGCACCTTTAATGTAACTTCCAGCCATGACATCACTTCTGGGGGGATCCCAGACAGATTGTCATTCTCAGAAGGGGGTCCTAGGCTGAAATGCTCAAATACTACTGCTCTAGATTGCCCATTTCTGTAGAGAGGAAACCATTAGAAAAAAAATACTTGGGAGAACCTTTTGCTGCTGCTGCTGAGAACACATCATCAACAGTGATGCACCCACTGAAAAAAATGTTTACTGCTGAAAAAAATTTATACTCTGATTGGTAGTGTGTTTCCTGACAAGTAAGGCTATTTGATTCCTATAAAACTTGTTTCCCAGTATGCAAGCAACGAATGCAGTCTCATGGTGTTTTATTTGGCCCTGCATGGTGAATGTGCTTACTCTGCAGCTAGCCTCAACATAAAGAACTATAGGGAAACCAGATTGCAAATGCTGCTGAGTCTCTGGGATGGGGAAGAGGGCTTGATACAATGCAGGGATCAATAATCACATTTCTGTCAGCTCATTGTGACAAATCAGATGGCAGGACGCAGCTCTCTAGGTATAATGGACTTCTAAAAATAGCAGCCCCATTATATAACTCAGCTGCAGGCTCATTTGGTTGCTAAACATAGCGGCTTCTGCAAAGTCCAGACTGATGGTGTGTTTATTGCTAATGCCAATTAATCAGATGACTCACACGGATCAGCTAATACAAATGAAATGTGGCTCTTGAATGGACAACACCAAAAGAAGCGTATTTATAGGAAAAGGTTTTGAGAAAGGATAAGATTGGAGGGTATTACCATCGTTAAGATTTAGAATCGAAGGGACAAGCCCACATAATGCAATGCACCACCAGTCCTGTCATGAAGTGACCATTAGATCCCTGCATTTCATGACATCTGGTGGGTGTTTTTAATAAAATATGCTCAACCAATGTTCAAAACTCATGAAAACTTTTTTTTAAAAAAAGATCTGGTCTGGAGGGTAGAGTCAGACATGACCCGGGTGTGCGCGTCACCTGGTGCGGGGGCACAGTGCATCACCCCAGGGACACATGCATCCCCTGGGATGCGCGCACACTCCCTTCCTGGACTGCGCAGGCACCAAAGTTGGCGCCTGTGTAGTCGCTTCTGAAGCCTGGCTTCAGAAGAGTACTGCGTGGGCGCCAACTTTGGTTGTCCAAAGGCTTGGACGTGTGCAGTGTGTCTCGTTGCACTGCCCCTCAGCCAGCTATTCTGTCTGCTGCTGCGCTTCAGAGCCAGCCTGAATGGGTGCGCTGATGCCTGGGTCCAGCCGGAGGAGTGTCAAACTTCTCCGGCCCGTCACCCCTAAGTGGCGCATCACACGGTGTGGCCTGCACCAGCCACACCAGTCTGGTGACGCCGCTGGGTAGAGCTACCACAATTCTGGAGGATAACAACTGAAGGTCACCAGTTTAAGATCACTGGAAGACCTCGAAAAGCTGAGCTGAGCTCTTTTGGGCGAAAGCCTGCTCTGAAGCTCTTTCTGTGAGAAAGGAGCTGCTTGTCAGTGTGGGAGGCAAACACACCCAGAATGTTCACCTTACAGGAAAGGTCTACCTAGAATATTAACTGTTCTTGAAAGATAGAACTTAATTTAATTGTAAACCCCCACTTGGCAGTTCAGAGAAAGCCTGCCTATGTGAACCACCTTGAATAAAAACAAAGGATCAATCTAGTGATTGGAAAGTCACTTATAACATAGTTATAACACAGTTATTTATACAATAACATCATGTTATGTATCATTAAATGCATAATTTAATGCTGATAGCAATGATCAAACTATATTTAAATATCTATATTCTATTAAATATCTATATTCTATAAGGCCAAATAGCCAGAAAAGGAAAACAAAACTCCTTATGTAACAAGTGTATTTTTCAAACTCTGATCAATGATACTGATTGTTCCAAGAACTAATGAGGTGATATGATGACACAAAAGGTAACCAATCAGGTGTTAGTATGTCAGCTCTAATTTCTATATATCAGAACTAATAGTAGAACTCTTATTCCATTGTTTGTATGCCATGGTAAGTTAGCCACTGGTTTTTAGCTGATTAGTGATTTGCTGGTGACCTGTACTATTATATTTTAAAATATAAAAATTAATACAGTGCATGGATATTGCACAATCTAAGCAATGCCACTGCCTTGCTGTGCATATTAGATATTATTTATTCTGGTATGGGAGGAGGTCCATCATTGGTGGGGTCTCACGCAAGGTGACACAAATCATAGTGATGTCTGCCTCAGACCTGCTTAAATCACCTTTAAGGCTGATTTAAATTTTAAACTATTGCAATTCTGAATACTTCTGAGTAGACATGCCTCAACATGTGTTATAAGGCTCTTTGATTTAAAAGATGAAATACAGGTCCTCTGGGGCTGTGGCATTATCCAGTGTGGAGCAATGGAAGCCATTGTTGCACTGTTCTTTCATGATTCATTAGGAGCCTAAAGGGCTCAATGAATTTTTTTGTAGTTTATTTTTGGTGGTTGATATTTGCCTTCCTAGTAGCATTATTTGAAGGTAAACCATAACTGAGAGGTAAAGCCAGAGTAACCATATGTCGAAATCACAAAAGACTACAAGGACCCCACCAAAATGTAGGATACTCAAGGAAAATGTAGAACATGACTAAATAAAAGGTAAAAACACTCGTACCTCGTATATATTGCTCTCATGTGCTTAATTTAAATGCTGTATCACTTATTATTAAATTTAAAACTATTCACAGTGTGATCATATGACTGGAAATTTCCAGATTCTGGTATTGGAGGAGCCTTTTTTAGCCTCCTGTCCGGGTGTCCTCCAAAAGGGCTTCATTTTAGAACTTTGCAATGGTGTGCAGTCCCCCATCATGTCATATGTCGTTGGATTAGTATTGAAGAGCTGAATCCAATGCAAAAAGCAGTTTTGAAATATGTATTGAGCTCTATGGGAAAGTGAAAGTGCCTAATAATGCGGTTTTACTCATGAGTAGGCAAACATGCCATTGTTTGCTGGAAAGGCCAGGCTGAGAGGAATCTAAGACCTTGTCCTTCTTTTGAAGTTTGGGCATCTCGTCACCCTGTTATTACATATAATTTATTCATTACAAGAAGGCTACATGCTGCCCACTCACAAGGAAAAGGCGAACATTTAAGTTTTTCCCAAGGACACAAAGCTAAAATCCTAGAAAAACAGGACATATGCAGTGCAAACCTATGCATACCTACTGAGAAGTTAGTCCCATTGGGTTCAATAGTACTTACTCCCAGGAAAGTGTGGTTAGGATTACAGCCATGATCACTCTAGGTAAAGCACATGCTTCATGTTCATCAGATCATCCCAGGTTCAATCTCTAACATCCTGATGGCAGGACCTCTCTCATAAAACCTGGAGAGCTCCAAAGGAGGTACCAATGGATGGACCAATGATCTGATCCAGTTGAAGATATTTCCAGGTTTGATATTTTTGGATATAATGAGGTGATCTTGAACTGGAATTTTACAGTTAGATGTCATGTAATAATATGCTCTGATATTGCGGCTTTATTGGGGGACCATAAAATTACCCCCAAGTGGGTTAAGGTATCACATATGGTGTGCACTTCAGTGGGGCACGCTCACCTCATTCTTCCTGCTCCTCTTAAAAAAAAAGTTCAGCTCTTTTCTACACCTAGCATTTCAACTCAAATGCCCTGATGGCTTGAAAATAAATCATTTGCTAACAGCATTACATTGTATTTTGACAGGGCAGTCTTCATAGGCTAGCAAATGGTTGGAGGAGATATTTTTGTCTCATTCCCTTCAGAACAGCCCATCTTATCTCTGCCAGTCTGTTCTGCTCGAAACAGCTTGGTGTTCATTTTGTTCCTCCAGCAGCCTGCAGGTCCAGTAAATCCTAATATAAACAATTTAGCCAAGTTCCTCACCAAAAAAGCATTCCTTCCATTCTCTCCCTGGAGCTGCAGGACTGATTCAGCTGTTTCCTTTGACAGATTTACAGTAATTAAAAAAAGAGCACCCTACTTTTTCTTGCGGCCACAAATCTTTTGCAACAGACTGAAAGTAGAAGGATAACCTCCGCAGCCAGAGGGCAAGGTGCTTATCAGCAAAAGTGCTAAGCCACATCACTCAGGGTCCCTCAAAATGTGACAGAGTTTCAGCATGCAACTGCCACATCAGATACAGAGAGATGGGTGCAGATTCTGCTTTATTAAGCAGATACTGAAATTCTACTGCAATTACGAATTCATTTACTCATAGCTATGTAAGCATCCATAGCGCTGCAGTGGCTCAGTGGTTAAAGATTGTTGACCTGAAGGTTGGCAGTGTCAGGGTCTCCACTAACTTACCTGGGGATGGCTCCCAAGGGCTGCTTCAAGGGGCCGCCCAGGCCCGCAGCAAATACTGCGTCGTGGGGGGAGCCTCCCCTGCAGGCTGGTGGGGTCCAGAAAAAACCCACCTGCTGAGGCAGGTAGTGGCATGCCCACTTCTTGCTCCCAGCCATTTGGGAAGAAGCGCAGAACAGACTGACACTTCTTGGAGAGGATCTGGTGGTGCGTTGGAGGAGGGGTGGGGAGGCACATGTCTCTGTGAAATTCCTGGGCAGACCACCAGAGCAGGGGAGCACCCACCAACCCAGGACCCCAGCTTCACTGGCTCATGCTGCACCAGTCCTAAGCCCCACCTATGACCCGTGGAGTCATATCTCCAGAGGAGGTGCACCAGAAGGCCTTCCTTGTGCCCGTCTGAGACCAGCCCAGCTGACAGCACCTTTCAGTCCCTCCCTTGAGGGTGTAGGTCAGTAGCCCTCACCCAAGGGCCCCTGACAGGTAGGCAGTGGTTTAAGACCCAAGTACTGCATGAAGGAGTGAGCTCCCAACTCCTGCCAACCTAGCAGATCAAAAGCACGTAAATGCAAGTAGATAAATAGGTACCACTTTGGTGGGAAGGTAACAGTGATCCATGAGCTTGAGTCATGCATGAGTCATGCCTGCCATGGAGACATCTTCGGATAACACTAGCTCTTCAGCCTTGTAATGGGGATGAGCAGTGTCTTAGAGTCAGTCATGATTAGCAGGGCAACCTGCAGGGGACACCTTTACCCACACAAATCAGCAGTGTAAAGCATATGTACACAGCCACCTCCCTGGAAGCTCCCTGACCCCTCTGAAATGAATTTGTGACTCCTCTTTGAGACCCATGGCACGAGGGCATGGATAATCATGGCCAGATCTAGCCAGTGACACGGCTAGTTCATTTGGTACCTGGGGCCCACAATTTTTTTTACAATCGCACATACCAAAATGATTTAATTAATTAATGTCAGTATTAATATAATATAATTAATATAAGTAATTAGATATTAATATTTTTATATTTAAAAAACCAACTTTCCAATTAAGCCTCTGTTTTAAGAGGAGGGAGGGGGTAAGGATGCCTTAGAACCACTTGTTGAGCTGCATTTGCTCAGTGCAATTATCTTTGACTTCATTCTGGGTTGATTTGTGGTGACTGTTCATTGAATTAGGACTATTCTGGGGGCATTGGATTCCTCTCAGTATGCCCTTTCCAATGGACTAAGACACATGTGCCTACTCACAGGTAAAGGCGTGATATGGCTCAATTTCATTTTCCATAGGACTGCAAGCATTTTTGTTTTTTAATTTTTTGGCCATAACTTTTGATAGGAAGGAGATATTTCAAAACTGTTTCGCACTGGATTCTGCTGGAAAAATATGCATCCAACACTGTATGACTTGATGGAGTTTTGTGAATGATTTTAGTGCTTTTAACTATTTTTGTCACCCCCTTATGTGTGTCACCCCCTTGAGGGGGGTACCCAGGGCCCCCATCCCTGTAGGGACACCACTGGTCTAAGCAATCCAGATACTGTCACAGCTGTGAATCAGCTGAAGCTGAGCAGAGGTTCGTCCAGCCACAGCTGCCATCTGAGAATCCAGGAGCAGGTGTAGATCCAGATACACCCCCAATCTGCAGACATCGTCTTTCAAAGGAAGTGCAACCCCATTCAGAACAGGACCTGAATCACTGACTTTGGACCAGGAGATCCTCTTCCTTAAACAGATTTAATTTACCAGCTTGGTCATCCACATCCAGCTCCCATCTGCCTCCAGACCGTGACCCAGGATTTTGAATTAAATGGATAGAAGAGAAAGAGCATTATCATCAGCATGCTGATGGCACCTACCACAAACCTTTGTACTGCAAGACTAACTGGGATGCACTACCTTTTTCCATTCTCCAGCAGATGTCATCCACCAAGGTGACCAAGGCCATCTCTGTACCCAAACCCCAGCCTGAAGCTAGACTGGAATGGATCCAAATAATCATCTTTTTTTCTCCAGTATATTGTATATATACTGAGTATACAGAACTCCATGAGCACAATCCTAACTATGTTTACTCAAATGTAAGCCCCATTGTGTTCTGTAGGTCTTACTCCCAGGTAAGTGTCTTTAGGATTGCAGCCCATGTCACTTCTAGTATGGTCCTTAATTCAAATTATTCTTGCAGGTAATGCTGTAGCAATGTGCCTGTACCAATCAACTCCAGTGTGAGAGGTTCACTGTGATATCTGGGAACTATCCGATTGGATCACTAGTGTGTTTTCTTACCTGATCAACCTAAGATACAATGTGCTAGTAGATTCCTTCTGCTTCTGCTTCTCTGACAATGGAGTGTCACTATGTGGGAAGGGGCTGACATGAACACAGGAAAAAAATCAATAACACCGCTTTTATATGCTCTTCCTGCTTGGAAACAAATAACATAATGAATACAACTTCTTTGTTTAGTACCAAACATTTTCAGGCGGCTGAGAATAAATACAGTGACCTCTGCCACTCTTGCCACAATCTATACTGGTGGCAGGTGAACGCAGCAAAAGTAAAAATGATGAGAAGGAAATGGTTGCGTAAGGCGTTTATTCCTAGTGATTTGCTTTTGCAGGAAATAGACTTTTCTTTCAATAGTGTGGACAGCGTTCTCTGAATGATCACTTTTATTGAGCAAAATCCCTATAGCAACCGACTCTGCACCAAAAGAACATCATACCTAATTTCTTCCTAGCGAGGCTGCTCACCCTCTATTTTCAATGGCAAACATTTCTGAATTGGGATGCGTGGAATTACCAAATGCATTTTTTTTGGGGGGGGGGAGTTTGTGAAGTGTCCAGGTTTTATCAATACACCCGTTTAAACCGGTTACCCCATATTACTCCATTTTTATCCCATTCCTTGAATGCTTTTTTAACATAGGATAAATTTGTGCACAGGTTTGAAGCAAAACCACACTTGCAATGAAAGCAGCTTGGAACAACTAGCCATGTGGAGAGCTATATATCATCTGTGTTTTGCAGGCAATCCTAAGTAGGGGAGTCATGGCACAAACTCCATTGTACATTGGCTGAGGGCACTCTGACCATTAGGCAGGTTAGACAGCTGACGAGAGTGGTAATTTGGAAAGGTGATACAATCGCCACCATTTGGCACCTGTCTGTACCCGAAGCCCACTGGAAAGAGGAAAGACATCAAAGTGATGGCAGAGAAGGAAGGAAAAAAGCAGCATGATCTATTACTGCAGCTCCTTTGAAAAGGTTCACCGTCTGCCCAACTGAGGGGCCTCAACACTTGGAGGCGAGGATTTTCATTTCATTTCTTTGGGCATGTTTTTGCTTCCCATAATGTGCATTGAGGTCACCATCTGTAGTGACAGTGACAGAGAGGAGGAATCAGAAGGATTGATGAAGAGACTCTATTAGGGAAATAGTTTCGGGGAACACTCAGGAAGTGGTAGAAACCCAGGGCAGCTTCCCTTTTCAATTGCAGCATGACTGTTTCACAAAAACAAAACAAAAAACACAACAAAACAAAAAACACAAAATGATGTTTCTCTGTGGCACGTTCCATTTTGCCTCATTAATAAAGTCTGCAGGAGCACATCTTCTGTTGCCCTACAGAGATGAAGACTGCAACGTTGTCATTATGCAGTATCTTTCCATGCAGAGATTGGCAGCGAGGGACGATGCAGGATGACAGGAAGAAGCCTGAGGCTGGCGCTGGTAATACCCTCCTGAACACTGAGGAACAGCTGTTGGTGAGTGAAGGGGGAAGCCAGTTTCAAAACAATATTTTGTGCCCACCTGATGATTTCTAAAATGAGTCCTGGGAAATGAAGAACTGTGCAAACCTATAATAGATATAAATTCTCCCCAACCAGCCTCACAAACCAGGAATCCACAGGGTCATGGATGAATAAATGATGCGTTATCCCTACAATCCAGAGTAACTACAGGAAAACATAAGAGGCACTTACTCTGGATTGCTCTATGCATTCCCCAGAGGTTTCCCATAGGTGGCATCGTAACTATGTCGGTGTAAAAGATCCTGTAGTCACTCTGGATTGTAGCTACTGCCTCTGACCAAAGATTTTCCTAAGCAGACTGCTTCAAGAATTGAAGTAAAAGCCATAATAGTGTAATCCTGTTCATGTCTATGCAGAAGTAAGTTTCACTGAGTTCAATGGGGCTTACTCCCAGGAACGTGAGCTTAGGATTGCAGCCCAAAGATGGTTAGAATTGTGTCCTCAGTGGAAATTTGAACCTCGGTTGTCTGGTCATTTGATGGTGTTGGAAGAGTGACTAGTGGTGACTAGTGACTAGTGGTGAGTGACTAGTGGTGCACTCCTAACCAATTTAGGTCATGCAGTTCACCCATCTCCCTGTTCCCATGGTGGTGTGTGGAGGCTGGTACATGTCCATGCACTGGCGTAATCCCCTCAGGAGTGGCACAGAAGGGCCTTACATCACAGTATTAGCTACAGTATTATATAGATTTTGTGACACTCCCAGGCTACTGTGGAACTTGTGCCAGGACTAGTGCCAGCCTAACCAGGGGTTAGGATAGCATGAATAGTCACGACACTCATAGGATTAGAATGGGATAGTCATGCTCTTTCACCCTAGCCTATCTAAGAGAGTTGTGAGGAGAACAACGTATAAGGATTTCTGAGAAATCCTAGGAAGAAAAGCATCAGTAATGAGAAAATATGCATGTATGTAGTGTCCCCCCACAAAGCCTGCAGTGATACAATTCAGGGCAAATTTTGCCACTTGATTTTGCTGAACCTGCCAACTGACACTTCCTTGGAATAAAAACACTGCTGCTTTGATTCATGCTTATCCTTTACATTTCTTTTTTGTTCCCGTTACATATGAGATTCTTACTGGCTCTGCATTTATTTCACCTACCCTGTATAGGTTGACCAATGTCCAAGATTTTAACAAGAAAATATCGGTCAGCAGCAGTGATATAATAATGTGTTGGAAGAAAGTCATGTGTGGGACATACACACAGAAGGAGTGGTAGATAGAAGGGATTTTTTAGTATGGCTGCAATCCTAAAGACACTTTCCTGGGAGTAAGACCCATTGAACACAATGGTGCTTATGTTTGAGTAGACATGGATTATGCTCTAAATTAAAAAGACACTGCCTATTTGTTGCATCATGCTTCTGGTCTCGCTGCTGGGTTGCAAATATGCAGGGGTCCTGCCATTTCCACCAGACACCTCCTTAAGAACCACTGGATCTGTTCTGGTGAAAAATAATGATATAGTGCATCAGTTCAATCTATTTTTGCTGACCCTTTCCTTCTAATGTGGTATTGTAGGCCAGTGCAAGTGAAGTGCAATCCTGCTCTACGTATCATTTAAAGGTGAACTGGAGAGAAAATCTAGCTCGAGACTACCCTTTCTGGGTCAAGCCAAGCCCTCTAAAGGATTGGCAAAACTCTGTAAGGGCAAACGCACCTCTGAAAGTGACACTGTTATGGATATACTGCAATTATTTGGTGCATCGTTAAACGAGAAAGCGGCATGCATTGACCTTTCCCTGATGCAACTAAGTAGGAGAACACATTAGAAATGCTGCACTAGTATTTCTAGAGCAACAAAGTAATATATTCTCTGGTTCTTTTTTTACTTTAAAGAAGGAGAGCTGATGAAAGATAAGCAAAGCTAGATTGTTGGCTTCGTGCAATTACATGTAATCAGTTGGGATTTATGGCTCAGTTTATTCATTTACAATGGCAGCATGTGTAGTCTTAAAGTATCGAGATGATTAATAGTAGATGTAAACGGTGGTACTTACTGTATAAGCCATTATGAAAGCCATTAACAGCATTGTTCAGAGATGGGATCACAGTTATGTCAGCAGGAGGAGAAAAACAGGTTATTGGGAAGCACAAATACTACCAAAGGAATTACATTCTCTGAGTCATAGTTGTTTAAATTAGCTTCTTAATGGACAGTATTTGGTCTGCTGTCCTTCCTAGTCATACTTATCTGGAAGTCTCACTGAACTCAGTGAACTCAGTGTATTTGTGTTGCATATACTGGACAGTAGTGGTTTATGGGCATGAGCAAAAATAAAAGGAATTATGGCATTCATGTCATAAGGTTGACATTTTTTGCATATAAGTCACAGCTTTTGTGACTAAATAGTCAGACCTGATGGTTCATTTATGGAATTGAAATACTGTTACTCCACACAGTTATGAACCTGTCCCTATGCCGTCCAGGACCAGGTCTTCATTGACCCCACATTATGCTGCCCCCAGGGATATTTACTGGAGCATGTGGAGCCTCATGCAACTCTCCAATGAACTTAAAAAGGATTCCGACTCTTCTCATTTGACCTTAAATGGTTTTTTCTGTTTCCCAACAAAACTAGAACCTGTCAGTTCAGATAGTGTTAATGTCTTAGAAGACTTTTCACATACTTTGGACCACCACAGAGGGCCTCTGCCTGTCCCCAAAGGGCTCCAACAGGGGTGGTGGGTGAAGGAAGCAACAGGGGGGATGCAGTGAGCATGGCATCTGGGACTTTTGGACCCTATTCCATCTGGCCCAGCACTGTGATACATTCTAACCCAAGATCTTGAGTCAGCGTCAAAATACAATGGAAAAGCTAGCCAAATTAAAAGACAGCAAAGGAAAACAAACCAGAAAAGAGTAATAGCCGAACTAAGTAAGCACAGTAAACAATCCATGTTTTGGCAAGTGGCATTTAACAACAATCAAGGTACACGCTGGATTAATGGACCTTTGGAAGGAGCTCCTCAAATGAAACATCATGACCATCCCACTGAAGTTGGGATTATTGAGGAAGCCATCTTGTAGACATCCCAATCTCAGACAATTTAGATGTACAGCCCTAACACACTTGTTCTGGAAATACCATGCACATACAGGTGCCCCCTGTTGTTTCACTCTTTTGTCAGTCTTAAAATATATATCACTGATATTCTTAGTTTTTTTAAAAAGATGTAATTTGGGCAACTGACCCATATAGGGTGATCACTAGATGCTCTCAGTGCTCCATTGTTTTCAATACGGAAGTGTTTTTTCCATTGATTTCCATAGACTTCCATTGAGAGACTCAGTTCCGGTGTCTGCAGAAGGAACTTTTTTTTTTTTGCCAGATCTTTCCCTTTCCTTAGATTGGGCCAGTCTGCATTTATAGAGCATCTGAGAGGCTGGCAAGGCTGCAAGAAGCTGTTAGTACCTCCACTTTTTCATTAAACTTGTTTAATTAAACAGCCTAATTGCTGTTACGCACAAACCTTTAAATTTGTGGATTCAAGGCCAGATTAGGTGGAGTATCAGCAGTCTTATAATATGATGCAGTATAAGTATAATGCAGATTTAAACCCTGAGTTTATTCATTGAATTATGAAGGCTGAAATATATTTATTTAATTCAGTTATTTCCTTATGACTTCTGTAAATCACCATCATTCAAATACATAAGATATTCATTGCCCACACATGCCATTTAGTATAAATTGGTTTGTATTTTGGCTATGTTTTAATAAATATGTGTTATTTAGGCTTTTGCAAGTGATATAAATGTCTTTTTGTGGCCATTTTGCATTTGCAAGTTGAAAAAGACTGGATTCCACTTTTCACTTTTCCACTTTTCCACTTTTCATCAGTTTTTACTTTTGGCCAGTGCTCTGGTCCCTAACATGTCCATTAAGTGGGGGTGCCTGTACTGTCAGCGTGACCTCAATGTGTTAAATGATCCATTTTCATCTCTTACACTGTGTACAGAGAGCCAATTTCCCTGGTTCTGGTTGCCAGCATATATTGACATGGGGAAAAAGTAGGAGTCTCGCCCATAAGACATATGACTATTTTGTGTAATCATGATGTCCCATACAAAAATGTTGTGCCTGCAGACATTTTCCATTATAAACTCCTTAATCTCAGCATGAAATAGTTTCTAAGAGCAATCATGTACTGGAAAGTGCCAGATAGAACCAGATGATATATTTTTACTTTTGATCTCTGATGTAGTTTTATCAAGCTCTGCTGACTGCCCTATAATTTTAATGGCAAAATACAAATTCATTAGCACTAAAAGCATTTGGTGTCTACCATTCTTTTAGCAAACACTTTTTTCATTTGTACTACATCATCTGGGGTATTAAGATAAGCCTGCAATTAATAAAATGTCTTGGATAGTTCGCATCATGTTCAGATGATGGAGAGCATGGCTATTCCTGCCAAGTTCTAAGCATTTACAAAGCATTACCCTTTGAGATATAAAAGGCAATTTGAAACATTCACATTTGAGCTCCCATTATGCACTGGTTGTTTGGTTGACTCTAACTGGTTCCCAGCATGTAATTAGTCTGTGGAACTCCTTACCATAGGATGTGGTGTTGCCATCTGCTCACTGCCCACTGGTGACTAGTAGTGCCCGCTGCTTGGTGCTATCCGGAGGTGTCTGCTGCCTACTTGTGTGGTGGTGCTCAGTGACTGATGGTGGCTGCTGCCTGCTGGTGTCTGGTAGAGATGCTCAGTTCCCAGTTGGTGCCCAGAGGTGCCCACTGCCCACTGAACTGTTGTGCCCAGTGGTACCTGAAGCCCAGTGGTGCCTAGTAAGGATGCCTGGTGTTAGACAGGGATGGCCAGTGCCCAGAGCCCACTGGTGCCCATAGTGCCTGCTGCCCATTGGTGCAGGTGGTGCCCACTGCCTACACCTGCCCAGTGGTGCCCAGTAGGGAGCCCGGATGCCAGGTGGTTGTGCTCAGTTGTGCCTGATTGGTTCCTGCTGCCAATTTGTTCTCGGTGACCAGTGTTTGTTTCAGTGTTTTAAGGTGTATAATGGAGACACAACCTGATGTTGTTATGAGACAGAAATCAATTCTTACTGTATACATTCACCAATATTATGCATAGATTTATAGATTTATTTCATTACAAGCAACACTACTTGCACTTTTAACAGTGGAAAGTCATTGACAATTTCAATGAAAAAAGAAAAAAGAAACCAAAAGCCAAAATTCATTAACTTATATGATTCATTTCACTGAAAGAATACTTTTGTTATCTATTCACAAACGAGAACTGTGAAATATGTTCACTTGTTTTAAACATGTACATATGTCAAATGTAACTATTTTACATGGGATTCTTGAAGATACACATGCATTTGTAGATTCCATATTAAGCAAGGAAATTCAGCATCATCAATTAAAAAAATGTTAAATTTTCTAAGTGGATTGAAGGAGTTTTACAATTAACATTTCAATTTTTCACTGGTTGCAGAATGGATGTGCACCTTTATTTTCAAACAATGTTCCCTCAGTTATGGTTAACTGTGCCATGTAGAACAATGTACCTAGCCATGCCATGCGTATTGCTTTTGTTTCCTATTTTATTTTTCCACTGTGCCTGCAGATTTGCCTGCTCTCTTAAACCATTCTGGTTTTCTTCCTTTTCTACCTTCTGGTCATTGAATTTACAAACAGAGCAGCTGTGTCACACTCTTTTTTTTAAAAGCCGAGTGCAGGGAATCTTAGCCACCTATGGCATTTTGATTGCAGGCCAGGGTTCAAGACCCGGGTCAGCCCCACAAGACAGAGTGAGCTCCTGTCCTTAGCCCAGCTCTGCGATGCCAGCTGGATTCAATCGTATTGGCTCTGCCTTTCCATTGGATTAATTCAGTGGCATGGAGAGGGGGGGTTTGCTGCTTGGGTAACAGCCTATCATCCATAACAATACAGCCCAGGCTTTTCGTGCTTTGCATGTAACATATGCAGCGCCGAGCATGATACCATAGTCTTTCAAGACTGACGGAGGCCTGCTTTATCCAACTGGAAAACCAGGACTTCCAAAAATCTTTTTTGTTGCTTTGGATTTCTTATATCAAGCCCCATGTGAATAGCTGGGCCACTTTATGGATCCTGGACCTTTAACAATTGTATAGAAGAGGGAATTTCAGGAGTTGCAGCTTGTGAGAGTACAAGTGGTCTAGCTACAGGGTGACCATGTACAACGGAGGACATATATACATATACAACAATGACCATATACAACTCTCTATCTTTAAGCACTGTATAGAAGAGGAAATTTTGGCAGACACTGCTTTTTAAATGCATCCACATTAAGCTGATCCTGCCTAAATTCCCTCTTCTATACAATGCAGCTATTTTCAACCAGTGTGCCATGGCACACTGGTGTGCTGCAGATAGTCCTCAGGTGTGCCACGGGAATTTGGGGATTGACAATTAATAGGAAAATTGGGAGATCTGAACATCCTGTTATGCCTTGTCAATGGTAAAAAAACAATTGATGGTGTACCTTGACAATTTCAGTGTCCAGTTAGTGTGCCATGGGATAAAAAAAGGTTGAGAATCACTGATGCAATGGTTAAAGGTATAGGTATTCTGTCCTCCACTGTTTATAGTCACCCTGTCCAGTTTGCCAGTCTAGCTCATTAGCTACGGATGCAATCCAAAGTAACTACGGGGAGTCCTTGCTCCAGTGTAAGAACAATTTGTTCTGTTCAATTTGTTGAATTTCCCATAGGTTTTCACTAGGTGGTGCAGTAACTACGGATATCCATAATATCTCTTACGTGCTCCCGTAATTACTCTGGATTGTAGGGCCTTAAAAGTGCCCTACAATCTCTTAAAAATGCTTTAATTAACACAAATCCTCTTCCAAAAAGTATTTGTCTCAAATCTTTCACCCTTTTAAAGGGTCAGAATCACAGGTGGGCACTAGGGGGGGACGCACCTACTCTCAAGAATAGGTTCTTGTCTTTTGGCAGCCAATAGGGAGCCGGTAGGACCAAGGAGGAGCAGAAAACTAGGGACTGGTATGCAGCACAGCTGCTGCTTCCCTTCCTCCTCCCTCCTCCCTTCCTCCCAGCTGGCCAGGGGTGCCACCGCGGTCTCCCTTCCTCTGCTGCTGGTGGGGAGGCTCAGAAGGGGGGGACAGCGCCACCATCGCGTTCTCCCTGCCTCTCCTGCAGGCAGGGAGGCTCAGTAGGGGGGGCAGCACCACCATCGTGCTCTCCCTGCCTCTCCCTATGCAGGTCTCTCCTCTCTATACAGGACTGCAGTCTCAGAGCCCCAGCCTAAGCAGGTCTACTGTAAAGTAAGTCCCAGTGTAGTCAATGGGACTTACTCCCAGGAAAGTGTGGAGAAGACCGCAGCTTCAGAGATCCATCCTATACAGGTCTACCCTGAAGTAAGTAATTTTAAAAAAAAATTTTAATTTTTAAGTTAAAAACCTCCCTGGCCCCGGCCCCTTGCCATGCCCACTTCCGGAAAACCGGATCTTGGGCCAGGCCGGGCCCACCACTGGTCAGAATCCTTCAAACTTCTCAGCAGATATGTCAAAGCCTGCCACTCAGATTGCTGCATGTAATTAAAACATCAACAATTTTGATCCTGCAGTATTCACAGAAACAGTGTTGTTTCATGAACCATTTCATGATTTTTTTCTCACTTTAACCTGTTACTCAGGGGTGGCTCCTGATCTCCTGACATCTAAGGCACTTTCTCCAAATGTTGCCCCTCCACATCTGATGATGGGCAAAGCTCAGATGCTCCAACTCACCAAAATCTTGGTTCAGGACACTCCTCCCATCAAGATCATTTTATAGATTGGTAAGAACAGGAAGCAAAGAGTAGGAATTGGTGGGCAGTTTCCTGGGCAAAATAAGAAGGAATCAAGACTGCTGACCTGAACTTGGAAAATAAATGGAATGAATGACTGAAGAAAGAATCTCACTTCTTTTGAGAAAATCCCTGAGGACCCTTTGCATTCTAGGAAAAGACTTTTACTTCGCAACTTGCTTTGGTCTTCCATTGACAGGGCTTAAAGCAGATAAGAATTTTTGAAGAAAGGGGCCTTTCTAATGCATGTTGGGGACCTGGGAGAAAGGAATGGAGAATATCCCAGTTTGTGTTGCAATCAGGGTAATTAGTTATAATTATATTGTCCTCGTTATAAGGTAAAACTACAAACTTCCACCTTAAATTGAAACTACAATTTTTTAGTTACACCATAGAAGAACAACCCAATTCATGCTTTCCTATGGCATTTCTTTGTAGCTGGTCACATTTGAATTAAGCTGAAGATATCAAAGGGGAAAGGAAGGCTATCCTTCTGACTTGTGATGAAGAAAATGAAGTTAATTACTGTGTCATCCATCTGCAACAGTCATGAGTTCTTCCCATTGGCACTGAGGCACAATAACAACTATGGATTGAATGAAAGCCTTGAGTAAGCTTTAATTAATAGCTTCCACTGGATCTAATAACATTCAGTTAAGTAACTACCCAAGCGCACATACACGTAAAGCCACTCTCTTTTGTAAAGGGATGGCAAAGCATTTATTTCACATATATTTACATATGTATATGTGTATATAATGCCGGATTGCTTCAATTAGTGATAAGTATAGCCCCCTCACTTTCTCCTCATGTACATTTTTCCTACTTGTTCAGCTCTTTTGTGTTTTGAAACAGAGCAGGACAAGATCAAAGAGGACAGGAATGCCTTCATTCAAACAATGGACGTACAGTATTCTACTTCTTTCTCGGAATTGGGAATGGTGTGGCTTGGTGGTTTCTTTAGCTAAATTCCGTATTTGGATGAAGAGAGGTGGTACTGGTTCTCCCAACTTCTTCATTCAGGATTTCAAAGCACCGACTAGGAGCACGAGAAGGAGGAGAAAAGGTAAAGAAGGAAGGGTGGGAAAGCAAAAGGGCATCCGTTGAGTCTTCCTTCCAAAGACAATGGCTGCAGAGCAAGAAGAGAAGGAAGCCTCCCTGATTGCAATGAAGACTGCTATTACTGAGCCTACCTAGTTATGTCTCTTCCTACCCCTTGGCTGCTTCTGCATTGACTGGAAGAGGTTAATTGCCCAGTCAGTTGAAAAGGGATGGGCAAGAAGGATACCTCCACCAAAGTTTGCAACCCCTCAGAAAATGAATTTTGTCTCAGACATATGTGGATCAGGAGATTCAAACAGGGGAACAGAAAAAGTAAAATGGAATCAAAATGACATGGCAAGCATTAAATTGTATTTTAACAATCCCAGATGTGGTAATGAGAGTCTCTAAAGCTCCATTCAAGATGAAAATAGATGTTAAGTCTCAGGTCCTTGGGATACTTTCCCCTTTCTGTAGCAACATTAAATGTCAGTGGTAACCTCTGGAGTTGAAAACAGTATTGTAGTAAGAATGAGTTTGATCTGATTAGGTTCTTAGATTGGAATCTTAGATATAATGAAGTCTCTAGGACTTTTACCTAATAGGCAAATGTTGAATCCTGGTTCTCAGAATGCTATTCTTCCTCCCTGGTTATTAAAAATGAGTTGGAACACATGCAAGTGCTTTTCTATTGTACCACTGATCTCTCCTTAATTAGGATAAAAATGTTCATTTGGTATCAGTCCAAATAAAAATGTTTCTTAAAAACTAATGAGGATCAGACAGCAGGATTTGGAAGTCTGTCAGGAGAGCTCTGTTGTCTTGGATTCTATGGAACTCATCCTGCCAATTTCTTTTCCCGTTGATTGAAAGCACATTTTAATGGAAAAGAAACATATTTTGCCCTTTGATACTGTTTGAGTTATCACCACATCTTAAATGTCTTCTCCAAGTCATAAAATTTTATTACCTTAAATCACTGGTTCCCAAACTGTCCATCAGAACCTGATCCCTGGTGAGTTGCGTAGCACTGAGTAGAGCCTACCCTGAAAATAAAGGTGAAAATCAGATACCTCAAGTTCTGAAGCTATTCAAATATTAGATAGCTGCTAATTGCTTTATAAAGAGCTCAGCTCCTGAAATTTTCAAGCATACATAAATATAGGAAGATAAACGTTTGAGCCTCTTTCCCTGGTCATTATTATTTGTGAATTTATATACTGTATGTATTGAAGTCTTACAAACTTAGGTGGGTCCTAAAAGAGTGTTATTTCAAAAAATGGATCCAAGTCCTAAAAGGTTTAGCAACCATTGTCTATGTATATGTAAATTTATGTAAATGTATTCAAATTTGAAATTTAAATTAGTTTTCCGGCCCCTGTGTCAGATGATGATGTGACTGTCCTGCCAAAAACCTCATAAGCCTCTGTTCTATAGTACAAACTTTGCCAACCAACGGATTTGTAAGGCCCCTCTACCCCTTTAATCAACTTATGTCACAAAAGATCTGGGACTTTTGCCTGTACAGGGAGAATCCTGAGCCACTATAATCCATGGTTCTCTTACTAAATTGAATGGGATAATCCACACACAGAGTATAAATAAAGAGAATAAGCACCCCACTACAGCTGAGTCATGATCCAGTTAGGGTTGCCATATGTCCTGAAAAACAGTAACAATTTTTGGGGATTTTGTTCTCATACTGGCAAGTGTGATAGAGGGTCCTGTCCCGATTTTGTAGAATAGAACTATGGCAATCCTGGACCCAGTATAAGTATTCAGCACAACAGGGTCATAATTCAATCTGTTATTTTTTGTAAAATATTCTGTGCTATGAAATGCTGTCTTATCTGAATGGAGAAATGAATGAGAGATGAGTATGAAATATTATAGTATTTCTCGTTAGTTTGTTTGTCCCTTTGCCTGCATGTTTATACTATAGCAATCTTTTGTCATCGCAGGTTAGAATTATGGTTGGAGAAAATTACAAGGATGGTTATAATTAACACAAAGGAGATGCAGGTGTCTTATGTTGCTGAGAACCAATCAAAAACGACTGCTTAAAAGAAAACAAACTGGAAGGATTTGCTTTTGACATTTTTGTAAGTTGAGAGAAACCTGGTGCATTGTGGTGGGTAATGTATTACCCAAGATACTTTTTCAGGGAGGGATGGAATGGAAGCATGTTATTTTCTTATGTACCAAGAAGCAGCGGTGTACCTAGGTCATTTGGTATCCTGGGCCCACAAATTTTTTGACACACCACAGATCAAAATTATTTAATTACTTATCATCAGTATTAAATAAAACGATTAATTAGATATTAATTATTTCATATTTAAAAATTACCGTGCCAATTAAGCCTCTGTTTTTTTTGGGGGGGGGAGGGAGGAGGTTGCCTTCTAAGCACTTGTTGAGCTCCACTTTCACTGGATTGGGACCATTTTGATGGCCTACTCTGGTGACGTACTCTTGAGTAAAAGTGGCTGTGTAGCTCAGTTCCGCTTTCCATAGGGCTCAATGCAATTATCACGGACTTCTTCTGGGTTGATTCGTGGGACTGTGTTCATTAGATCAGGATGATTCTGGGGGAATGGATTCCTCTGAGTCTATCCTTTCCAACTGACCATGGGCGAAATCCATAGCAGTTACAGGTCCACGCAGTTACGTCACCCTCCGTGTCATTTTATGGAAAGTCATCTTAACTGCTCCGGAGCAAGGGGCTTAATTTCACTTTAGGATATAAGGCCTAAGGCACATTTTCCTACTCATGAGTAAAGGTGCAATATGGCTCAGTTTAACTTTCCATAGGGCTTCATGCATTTTTGTTTTTTAGTTTTTTGGCCATAACATTTGATAGGAAGGATATAATTCAAAACTGTTGTTTGCAATGGATTCTGCTATAAAATATGCATCTAATGGTATATGACTTAATGGGGTTATTTCCAACGAGTTTAGCAATTCTTCTGATTTTGGTCACCTCTAGTATATCACTCCCCTGATGGTGGCCTTCCCCCTAGGGACATCACTGCAGAGAATTCATGTCTAATATATATTATAGCTGGGAAAAGCAGAACAGTGTAAATCTTGAAAGCAAAACTTTCAGACTAATTCTCACTGCACTGGTAAATCTGTGCCTGTAGTGTACTGTTTCAGAATCCTGTTGGGGCTCATGTGATTATATGCTCTAAAAATGCCATCCTGTAACACAGAAAACTAGCTGATTGGAAAGAATGCTAGGCTAGAATTGTTCTCCACCGAATAGCTCTTTTTGTATAGGTGGCTATTAGATCATGTTAGCCCGTACTGGGAATCTAAAACAGACACATTAAGGGCAAAATCCAGAGCAGTTATGGGTCCACGGAGTTATGTCACCCTCTAATGTTATCTTATGGAAAGTCAACTTAACTGCTCCAGAGCAAAGGACTTAATTTGTCTTTAGGATATGGGCCTAAGTTTAGCTTAACAGTAAACAGTAGGGTCTCGCAGCCATATACAGAGTACAATCCTAACCATGTCTACTCAAAAGTAAGCCCTATTGTGTTCAATGGATCTTACTCCCAAGAAAGTGTCTTTAGGATTGCAGCATAACTAGAATTGGGCCAGCACATGATGGGCTTTACAATAATGCAGCAGTGTGTGTAGAGATCTCAGGACTGGTATAACCAAGGGTTTTCAAGGCCACTGAATATAGTTTGAGATTCTTATGGATTAAGAATGAAGACCAGCACAGAACAGTTAAAAAAGTTCTAAAACAAGCAACCTCCGACTGTTAACTGAGAAGGGGATAAGACTCCAGACCTAATAAGGGGTAATTTGGCCAAGAGAAGAAGAAAATGGAAAGCAGATGGAATCTTGTATCACTTTATTTTTTCTTCCGTACAGAAGTGTCGCCTCATGGGTACATGAGACAATAGCATTCCCAGCTTTTCTATAATGTTGTGAACTGTTAATGTCTACTGCTACTGTGCTGATAAATGCAGAAGCTTCGATATAAAAACAGTTCTCGTCAGTAGCGTATTACTTTTGCAGAGAGTTGAAGTTGCATTTTGAAGAGCATGGCTCCAGGATTCAAACATGGCATACATTAGGCTAACTTGAGAACTTTTCTTTTTGTTCACGCTACAAGAATACTGCAGAATCTCTGATTACTGAAAAAACAACAACAAAAAATTACTATTTCCAGAGTTCAATAGATGAGGAAGCAAATCCAAGGGACAAACACTGGCTTCCAGGCCCTTCTTTTTATACCTCTTGTGTTTCTTCTGTAAAGCTTATCTGCTTAACCCCATGGCTCAGCTAATTCCCTAGCTGACAACAATTATCTTCCCTGCAGGACAAAAAAATGGCACTGATCCTAGAAACTTACTGCTCTTCAATCTTCTTTATATCCTTCTACATGATTATACGTGCCAATCTTATTCCTAATTCCTGTATCTTTACAGTGTGAGTAAGCAGAGACTGTAAACCAGTGGTCGGGGCAGAACTTTGTTTATTTAAGGGTTCTTAGAGCACAATCTAAGAAAGTACTACTCAAAAGTAAACCCCATTGTTTTCAATGGATCTTACTCCCAGGAAAGTGTCTTTAGGATTGCAGCCTTAAATAGTTAAAGCTGACTTGGGTATTGGTTTTAGCTTGGGAAAGAAGACTTGCATCTAATCTTTTAGTTTTGTCCCATACTCACTTTGGACCTCCACCAACACAGTAACTGGCACAGATCCGAGGTGACCCATTGGGCAAACTTAGGCTTCTTCTTGTGGAAGGGAATGATTGTTTCCTTACCTGGAGATGTTTGCGACCACCCCCTGTGGAACAGCATGTGATCTTGTGCTGTTTGATTAGGAAAGGGATGTTAATAGATTGTTTTCTTTATCATTTACCGTATGTTCTTTTAGAAAATGGAGGGTGATAGGTGATTGACAGGAGAAACAAAGGAATGGTTGAACTAAAAAAAACAAAGTTCAAGGGTAAAGATAAAATTGGGTGACTGCAGATTTGCCGTATTTATTATTCCCTTTTAACGTCTTTTATCTTTAAAAATGAGCAGCCTGGATGACATTTTAATGACAAACACAAATTGTCATACCAGACAAGTTTTAATAAACTGTCCCTGGCCTGAGCTTTGTAGCAGGAGGTATTGATTCAAAAACAAACAGGTTCTTTTTGAGTTGAGCATAATGGAAAACATATTTAAAATGGGACACTGTGATTAACCTTGTTAGAAATGTCAACGCAGCAAGTAAGGCATCATATGGAAAAAACAGGCCTCCGTCAGTCTTGGAAGACTATGGTATCGTGCTTGGCGCTGCATACGCTGCATGCGAAGCACAAAAGCCTGGGTTAAATTGTTATGGAGGATAGGCTGTTACCCAATCAGCAAATCCCCCCTCTCCACACCACTGAATTAGTCCAATGGAAAGGCAGAGCCGATACGATTGGATCCAGCTGGCGTCGCAGAGCTGGGCTAAGGGCAGGAGCTCACCCTGTCTTGTGGAGCCGACCCGGGTCTCGAACCCTGGCCTGCTGGTTAAGGCATATGGAAACAGGAGAAATAATAAACTAAAGTAGCCTTATTTGTCAATGAACACACAATAGTCTTGAAAAAGCACTCATCTAGCCATTACACTTCACATAGGACAGCTATATACCAATAAATTACATGTCAAATTTAAAGAGGTGAGTTTTGGTGCTATTGTATCGGATGAGTACATGG
Organism: Cryptoblepharus egeriae; assembly: GCA_030015325.1. Taxonomy (NCBI): domain Eukaryota; kingdom Metazoa; phylum Chordata; class Lepidosauria; order Squamata; family Scincidae; genus Cryptoblepharus; species Cryptoblepharus egeriae. The sequence continues at coordinate 38,162,736 of JAREYC010000005.1, forward strand.
ATTCGTTCTAATATTGACCTAGAACAGTGATTCTTATACTTTTTGGGATCAGGCCCCACTTTTTAGATTGACTCAGCAGAAATGATGTCATTAATTTGGAAGTGATGTCATGGCTAGAAGTGACATAACTCATTAGGGGGTCAAACCTAAGCTATGATCAACTAAAGGGCTCATACTGTAATCTTGCATAGCCCAGATTCCAAACATTCTGGCTCAAAAGCAGAATGCAGACTAGATCCTTCCACAACCAAATAGTCCTCCCCCATTTCCATGCATCCCATCTTCCCACCAATTCAACTGCAAAACACCATGCCTCTCTCCCACCAAATAGTTCAGCACACTATATTTTCAGCTCTGCATTTTCAGTAGCAACTAAACTATATGTTATGTGACCCATCTGAAACTTGCTCACAACCCACATAATGGGTTCCAACCCACATTTTGAGAAAAGCTGATCTAAAGAATATGTTAAAAAAACAGAATTAACATATAGTACACTGTGAGTGTGTAACTCCGTAATGGGACATTTGAATATTTAAGGGATGCCTAAGAAGATGAAATTTTTGAATATTTAAGGGATGACCAAGAAGATCTCTCTTTGTTAATATGCTAATAGGGAACTCCAAAAAGTTGAGGGAGATAGGAAATTTAAAGGATAGTCGAAGGGGAATATGTCTAAAGGAATTGTTTTGTGACCAAATCTGGCAGGAAAGAGCAGAATAGTCTGTACAGTGGCACCTCACTTAAAGAGCTTAATCCGTTCCAGAGGCATGCTCTTTAAGTGAAACGCTCTTTACACTTAGGCATGCTGTTTAAGTGAAATGCTTTAAGTGAAGTGGACTTTTCCATAGGAAACAATGGAAACTCAGATGATTGGTTCCACAACCCCAAAAATATTCATATAAAAATATTAACTATGTAAAAATGATTTATGCCCACTGGACTGGGGGTGATATGCATGATCCTTAGGCTGCAATCCTAAAGACACATTCCTGGGAGTAGGGCTTATTTCTGAGTTGACATACTTAGGATTGGGCTTTCACAGTCAGGTCCCAACTTATGCCCACTGGACTGGAGGTGATGCTGCAATCCTAAAGACACTTTCCTGGGAGTAGGACCCATTTAACACACAGGGGCTTACTTCAGAGTAGACATGCTTAGGATTGTGCTTTCACAGTCAGGTCCCAATTTATGCCCCCTGCACTGGGGGTGATGTGCATGATCCTTAGGCTGCAATCCTAAAGACACTTTCCTGGGAGTAGGACCCATTTAACACACAGGGGCTTACTTCTGAGAAGACATGCTTAGGATTGTGCTTTCACAGTCAGGTCCTGGAAAGAGGATGGGGGCGAAGGAGCTCCAGTGCCTCTCCTAAGGCACCACTTCTCCAGGCGCACCTCCACCACCTCTCCTCCTCTGCCTGGGCTCTCTCCAGTCCTCCCAGCCCAGGGGCAGCATCACCACCTCTGCTAGCGGGGCTTATGGGGAAGTCCCCCCCAGCCCAGGGTCAGAATCACCTTTGCTGGGTTTAGCATCAGCATCAGTTGGGCTTATGGGGAAGCCCCCCAGCCCAGGGGCAACATCACACCACCCCTCTCCTGGCTGGGCTGATCATGAAGCTTCCCCCTGGCTGCCCCAGCCCAAGCAGCCCAGCCAGCGAGCCCTGCTGCCACCTTCAGCAGCCTGACTTACTAAGACTCAGGAGAAGTTGCAGGCACAGGAGGAGGAAGGAGCTCCTTAGCACTCCTCAGTGAACCATGAGGCACGGGAGGAGCTTCCTCACTAACCTTAGCTTTGGTTGCAGAGATGCCTGCACATAATTTAAAGTGCCACTACAGCGCTACATGGCCAAGATAACTTAATTGTAACACATTTTTTTTAGTGGCCAAGGTAACTTAATCCCTCATTGTAAGGCTGACCAGATGCCAAAGCCAATATTCCTGAACCCCAAGGCCAGAATTCCTACCCCCACGCAAAATTTCCTACCCCAAGTAAAAAATGTAAGACAAAATGTAGGACATGTTAAAATAAGCTAAAAACACTCATGAGGGGTTTTCTGGGGGGTATTGAGTATAGACAGTGCTGGTGGGGATTTCTGAGAGTTGGTGGGTAATGACAGGGCTGGTGGGGGGGGGGTTCTGTGGGGTGAGAAGGATTGTAGAGTTTTCCATCTGATCTGGTCTGGAGATAGATTCCCTCTGTTGCATTTCCAAAAGCATGCTTCAGCATGACTGCAAAAAAGATCCCAAATAAAGTTGGACGCAGCCCTGCTTCACTCCACTTCGGATGTGAAAGGAGTCTGATGTTAAGCCATCAAAAATTACAGTGCCCTTCATGTCCTTGTGAAAAGACCTGATGATGTTGAGGAGCTTAGGTGGGCATCCAATCTTGGGGAGGATTTTAAAAAGGCCGTCCCTACTAACCAAATCAAAAGTCTTTGTAAGATCTATGAAGACTACAAAGAGTGGCTGTCTTTGTTCCCTACATTTCTCTTGCGACTGTCGAAGGGAAAATACCATATCAGTGGTGGACCTGTTGGCTCGAAATCCACACTGTGGTTCAGGATAGATTCTCTCTGCAAGCACCTGAAGCCTCTTCAGTATGACTCGGGCAAGCAGCTTCCCTACAACATTAAGAAGAGAGATGCCACGGCAGTTGTTACAGTCACCCCTGTCGCCTTTGTTCTTGTACAGTGTGACAATATTAGCATCCTTCATGTCCTGTGGTACTCTATCTATCTATCTATCTATCTATCTATCTATCTATCTATCTATCTATCTATCTATCTATCTATCTATCTATCTATCTATCTACAGTATTTATATACCGCTTTTCAACTAACAAGTTCACAAAGCGGTTTACAAAGAAAATGGAAAAATAATAATAGCTAATGGGTCCCTGTCCCAAAAGGGCTCACAATCTAAAATGCGAAAAAAGAACACCAGCAGAAGTCACTTGAACAGACACTGCTGGGTTATGTAGGGCCAGTTAATTTCCCGCTGCTAAATAAAAGAGGAACACCCACTTGAAAGAGTGCCTCTTGCTCCCTATACTTTGGATTGAAGAATTCCCTCCAACAAAGGCAGAATATCTTGTACCGTTCAGTGGAAATGGTCCCTCTACAGCACCTCAGAACTTCAGCAGGAATGTTATCTTTCCCGGGTGCCTTGCTAGAAGCAAGGGAATCAGATAACCGAAGTTGCTGATATTGGGAAATCCTATCAGTGGCTGGAAAGAGCTGGCTTCAAAGATAGCACTGAAACCCTCATCATGGCAGCACAAGAACAGGCACTATCATATCCATAGAAGCAGGGATTTACCACACAAGAGAAGACCCAAAGTGCAGGCTGTGCAGAGAAACCTCAGAGACAGTCCAGCACATAGTGGCAGGGTGTAAGATAACAGAGTTCTCGTTAAGTGGAACACTCATTATGTGGGGCACTCGTTATGCGAGGTACCATGTGTATATAAAAGAGAAAATTCACTCCCTGACTGACTCACTCACAGACTCGCTGACTCATCAACACTGTGCCAAAACCGCTGGGCCTAACAGCGTGAAATTTGGCAAGGGAGTTTCTTCCCTGACTGAGGGTGCACTAAAACCGGTTTTCAGAAATTCCAGTTGGAAGGGGTTGAAAAGGAGCGCAATGTGTTTTCCTCCCTATACTTTGGATTGAAGAATCCCTGACTGAGGGATGCTCTGCCCCAACCCCTGGGCGTAGAAGCATGAAATTTGGGGAGAGTGTTCCTTCTGTCACATGAACACGCACCAAGAACCAATGTGGAGAAATTTAACCCTTCAGGGGCTGAAAAGGGGTGGATGAGGTTTAGTCCTATACTTAACATGGAAGACTGACCAACCTCCAGCCAATTTGGTGCTCGGTGCAGTGGGGAGGTTATTGTTTGGAGGGAGGGGTTGCACTGGGGAGGATGCTGTGCATGGGGGGGGGGTTGCGCATGGGGAGATGAAGCACATTGGGGTTGAGGCACACTGGGGGGTTGATGCACATGGGGAGAAGTTGCGCATGGGGGGACGATGTGCATGGGGAGATGATGCGCATGGGGGATGTTGAACATGGGTGGTTGATGTGCGTGGGGGTTTGATATGCATGGGGAGTTGATTCACATGGGGGAATGACATGCATGGATGGATGATGCACATGGGGGTATATGCTCATGGGGGATGTTGCACATGGGGGGATGTTGAGCATGGGGGATATTGCACATGGGGGGTTGATTTGCGTGGGGGATTGATGTGCCATGGGGGAATGGTGTACAGGGGAATTTTACTCCTGCAACGCGGTTACACTTTTCGCTAGTTTATAATAAAACGATACTAACCAGTCAAAGTTCATGCCTACATTAGATGTGAAAGTTTGTGTTTTTATGTAGATGAATTAAAAGTAGTGTGCATGATAGTTTTCATAAGTATAAGTGCCTACATTGTGCCTTGCAAAAGGAAATTATTGATCTGTGGATTTTGACAGGCAAAACATTAGTTGCGGCCTTTTTTACACATGAATATCTAACATGAAAGACATAAAAAGTAATCAGTCTATTTCAGAGTAATAACAATCAGTGTGTAAATGAAGCTTGTACTGAAGAAATGAGTTGATTGGACTTGTGTAGAGTTTTATTATTCACTAATGAGCTCCAGAGATCTTAAAATTCTTATCAGAGAAACTTTTAAGGAGCGTATTAGGACTAATGACAGTGATTAAATGCAATAAATAGAAATGTGGGAATATAGGAGGAGCAGACTAAGTATAAAGTCTGCAGTGATAAGTAGAAATCAGTTGAAGTAGGTTTAACTGAAATAACCCTACAATCCAGAGTAACTATGGGAGCAGGTAAGAGACACATTACTGCATCACCTAGTGATAACCTATGGGAAATTCATATTGCAGTCCAGAGCAAATTGTTCTTACACCGGAGCAAGGACTCCTCATAGGCTGAAATCCTAAAGACACTTTCCTGGGAGTAAGGCCCACTGAATACAATGGGACTTACTTTTGAGTAGACATGGTTAGGATTGTGCTAATAGTTACTCTGAATTGCGCCCTAAGTCTACAATCCTAGCCAACTTTCCTGGAAGCAAACCCCATTGGGACTTACTTACTATAATGGGACTTACTTCCAAGTAGACATGCAATGGGCTGGGATCTAAATTAGGGTTGCCATAATTCTCTTCCACAAAATTGGGACAGGACCCTCTGTCCCATTTGCCAGTATGTGAACATAATCACCCAAAATTCAGATTTTGTCCTATTTTTCAGGACATGTGGCAACCCTAATTTAAATGGGCTTAACCTGAAATCCTAAATCAGTTGGGGTAAGCAAACGGAATTCAATTTGACTGACTTCTGAGTAGACATGCATGTGTCTGAGTAGACGTGCTGTAAAGGTGCAATTATATAATACTTACATAGATATAAATTGAACCCTATAGTATTTCTGAATAGGTATAGGTCCATGACTGACCAGTTTGAATAGCACTGCAATAAGTAGTTGATCAGTGCAATCCTAAGTATGTCTACTCAAAAGTAAGTCCCATTGTGGTTAGGATTGCAGCTGATGTGAGTTAACTCTCATTTCCATGTATCATAATATAGTTACCCATGCAACCTGGGTGAAGTCGCACTTTTTCAAGTGTTACTCCTATTATAGAATCATAGAGTTGGAAGGGACCTGGTAGGTCATCTAGTCCAACCCCCTGCCTGCAGCAGGAATTCCCCCTAGAGCATCTCCAACAGGTGCTCATCGAGCCTCTGCTTGAAGATCCCCAGTGAGGGAGAGTCCACCACCTCCCTTGGCTCACTCACAGACAATGGCAATCTGTTCCACTGCCGAACCGCCCTCACCGTCAGGAATTTTTTCCGGATTTCCAGCCGGAATCTCCTTTCTTGCAGTTTGTACCCATTGGTTCTAGTTCTGCTTTCAGAGGCAGCTATGAACAAATGAGCCCCTTCCTCCCTATGACAGCCCTTCAGGTATCTGAGGAGGGCAATCATGTCTCCCCTCAGCCTCCTCTTCTCCAGGCTGAACATCCCAAGTTCCCCCAACCTTTCCTCGTAGGGCTTCCCTTCCATCCCACTGATCATTCTTGTCGCTCTCCTCTGGACTTGCTCCAGTTTGGCTGCATCTTTCTTAAAGTGAGGTGCCCAGAACTGAACACAGTACTCAAGGTGAGGTCTGACCAATGCTGAATAAAGAGGAACTATAACTTCTCGTGACTTGGAAGCTACAGTCCTCTTAATGCAATTAAGAATTAATTATAAATTCCTGACGGTGTGGGCGGTTTGGCAGTGGAACAAACTGCCGAGGGAGGTGGTGGATTCTCCCTCACTGGGGATCTTCAAGCAGAGGCTCGACGAGCACCTGTCGGGGATGCTCTAGGAGGATTTCCTGCTGCAGGCAGGGGTTGGACTAGATGATCTACCAGGTCCCTTCCAACTCTAGGAGTCTATGATTCTATGATATTTAGCACAGGGAGAATAACCAGCCTCTTTACTACAATATTATAACTCTAACCAATAACAGGCACACTTTTTATTATTTACTTAATTAAATTTGATTTTGTAATTGAGGGATCAAAATCTTTTTTGACTCTAGGTTGCAGATATATGACATAGCTAGGTTACTGGCTGTGGGAGATGGCTTAGGAAGTGGGTGGTAAGCAGCTTTTTGAGGGTGGAGGGAGATTTCCCCCCAATTTCCACTTTAAAAAAAGCCTGGGTACGATGGTACTTCTGATTGTGACATCACTTCTGGAGTATCATTTTGAGCCAGACACCAGTTACATTATCATTAGCTATATCACTGCTCTCACAGTTGGGCTGTGGGTGGCACAAGCAGTTAAGACACTGTGCCTGTTAACCAGCAGGCCAGGTTTCGAGACTCGGGTCGGCTCCACAAGTCAGGGTGAGCGCCTGTCCTTAGCACAGCTCTGCAACGCCAGCTGGATCCAATCATATTGGCTCTGCCTTTCCTTTGGAGTAATTCAGTGGCGTGGAGAGGGGGGATTTGCTGCTTGGGTAACAGCCTATCCTCCATAACAATCCAACCCAGGCTTTTGTGCTTCGCATGCAGCGTATGCAGCGCCGAGCATGATACCATAGTCTTTCAAGACTGACGGAGGCCTGCTCTCACAGTTAAAGTTTTACACAGAACTGCTTGTGAGAGAGAACTATGGGCGCAATCCTGAGTCACTAAGGGGAGTCCTTGCTCCGGTGTAAGAACAATTTGCTCTGGATTGCAATATGAATTTCCCATAGGTTTTCACTGGGTGGTGCAGTAACTACGGGTGCAAATAAAGTCTCTTACATGCTCCCGTAGTTACTCTGGATTGTAGGGTAAGATCTTATTTGTATTTCAATACCATTGAAGTAGGTAGGATTTCTGACTGGGATCAAGCTGCACTGGTCTGAGACATTCTAATTTAAACTTATCCAGATTGTTTTAAGTCTTTCAGTTAATTAGTATGTACGAGATTAACAAGAATTGCAAGAGCTTTACAAACGTTCAGGGACAGAGAGAAACAGCCATGAAATCATTCTGATATTCTTGAAGAACCTTCCCAAATGAATGGCTAATATATGATTTGTTAAAAGGGCTTTCCTGTGTTAATTCTTATGAATATTACATTTTCCAATGCTAGATTCTAAAACTGATCTATTCAAAGAACATCCTGAGAATTCCATTTGTGGTAGATTGAAAATAATGTACTAATTACAAAGTTGTGTGATTAATGATTTGTAAAATAGATGCTTTTGCTTTGTTAATATATGAGATGAGTGATCTTGAAGGAAATCCAGATGGGACAAATTCATTCTTCTGACACAATGATCAGTAAGGCTGGATAGGGTTTTCCTCTTGCTGTAATATGGGACTTTGAGTGATCTCTCAGTTTATGTGTTTCCCTTGTAGCAGGGAGTTGGAATAGAAAATATTATGAAAGCCATCTATGCCTCATTGTGTTTAATATATGAATATGTCTTTGAATTCTCTTTTCAGTCTACATTCTGGGAAATGGCTTGATAAAGGGTCGGATTAAACTTTATTTTAAGCAGCTTCTAAAGCAGTGTTTCTCTAAGTTTGCTCCTAGGAGGGATTCTGGGACCCCTTCAGGGGTCCATGAGCACACCATACGGCTGTCATCTGTCTCACACTGTGCCACTCCACACATGTGCTGGCACTCTGGGACTCTTTGAGACTCTGCACATGCACCTTTTAGGAATTTAAGGAGACTAAAACGATTGAGAACCACAGCTCTATGCAGTTGATTGCTTGTTTTCCCTTTGTTTAACAGCATGCGCTGAGGAAGACTAGATTGTGGCAGATGAGTTCATTTTAACCCCACTATTCCCCTATCTGGATCGATCATCCCTCACCCAAATGCACATGCTACTGCGTAAACAAAAAAGCGTTCAGCTGTATAGCTCATGCTAAAGGCAGCATCTTGGTTAACCCATGTCAATTTATGGAATGCAACATGTCTGCAAATGGGGGTAGAAACATCCATTAATAGGAAAGGAGAGGGCCATGACTCTTGTGCTCCTTTTGTCCTGACCACCACCAGATTCTTCAGCCTGAGGAGAGCCAGAGTGCCTTTTCTACCTTTGACTCTCTGCTAGGACAAGCTGCTGAAGCAGAACGCTACAGTGTTAATGTCATAGCTATACAGAATGGAAATAATTTCCATGTATGGAAATAATTCTTGCTGCCTGAAAGGGTAAACCATGGTTCAGCATAAGCATGACCATTTTCTCACTCCTGAGAAGAGCACTTGATATTCCATTATCACTGTTTAAAGGAAATCATGGCTGGATTGTGAATTTGGTTACATAAGTGTTTTCCAAACTATGGTTACAACCTGATGGTTGGTGGGGTCAAGAAATGGACAGGCTGATAGCTGACAAGGAAAACGTATTTTCTTTCCTATGAAAAACAATTGAGCTGCCGGTGCATGTTCGCTCGTGAGTAGGTGGACGTGCCCCAGGCCTGTATGCAGAGTAGGCTGAAGGGGATGCAATCCCACCAGAATGGTGCTTTTCCAACCAATGCAGCCCCCAAAGAACACTACCGAAGGAAGCCTCTTCTGAAGACTTACAAGAAAAATGTATTAATCTAATTACTTACTCACTTAGGCCTTTATTGGCATAGACAACCAAGGCTCTTAAACATACATACAGAAAAGCACAGAAGCATAAAACATGGAATATAAATCATTGATACACAATGAGCATACAATAAAATAAACATAAAACAAGATGGCTGAATTCATGGTGACTTATACAAGAATGCATACTATACAGTTGGGGGGGGGGGGGCATGAAGCAGCAAGGTCATTTAATTTGTTAAATTAAATGGGCATTAAAGTTCTGCAACAGCCTTAAAGATGGTTTGATGTGTCTGAATGTCTGCAGAGAAATAAGATGCAATTTGCTTAATAATAAATGGAAAGCAAAACTGAGCCACGTGTGCATTAAAATAAGACAAACATGCCTTGACTACTGTTGAAGACCAGAGTGGAGCACAAGGCTGCTAGTTTGTTCCTGATCCAATGAATGTGGAGCTTCACAAACTCTCCAGAACGTGGCTCTCAGTTTAAAAAAGAATAAAAACAGAAGCTTAAATGTCAGATAAAGTGAATTTTTTAAAATCTCATCAAGCTAGAGATAAGAGTGTTTTTAAAAAACAGGTCATAGTGCTAAAATGTTTGGGAACCACTGGATTATACTAAAGTATAAATTTTGAAAAATGAGGCCTCTTGTACTATAATAGCTGGCTGGTCGGTGCTATAGACTGACAACCTGATCCTGTGTTTCTTTGGAAGTAAGTTCCACTGAAGTTAGTAGGACATCATAATTACATTACTTTCAAGGACTTCTCCCTTAAAATAGTTTCTTTCCACTTTTTCTGAGAGCTTTGGCTTCATTCAGCCCGAGGTAAGCTGACCTTGCACAGACTCCATCTGACCCCAGTCAGCCACTGAGCTGCAAAGAGAAGCTGAAATTGCTTCTCATCTTTTAGGAATGAATAGCCAAGAGCAGCATATGCAGCCCTATTAACCTTTGCATGGGCAGCTTTGTATCAGAGGCAGGTATCACTATCAGGCACATCAGACCCTTGGAAAATTACTTGCTGTAAGCTGCAACTGACTCACTTTCTTGGAAGTAGGACCACTGAACACAATGAGCTTCACTTTTGAGTAGAAATGCACAGGCTTGCAGTATTACTGACAAACACTGGGTGTTGGTCAATAGCTTAGGCTCAATGCTAATCTCCAGTAAGGCCGGACTTACCTCTGGCATAAGTCCTATGCTGACCTGGGACTGTCATAGAAGTGCCATAAGACACTTTTGCGCCACTCCTGGGGAAAGGTTAAACCAGTGCATAGACATGCACTTGCCTCCGTACGTCACCACAGGAATGGAAAGACAGACAAATTGTGCAGGCCTAGGTTAGGATTGCACCCTTAGTGTCTGACTTTTTGAGAGCTCATGAAATGACATGGGGATATGATGGGATCTTTGCTGCTCATCACCACTGTGCCACAGGTATCAGGCACTAGCCAATGGAGATATATGATGCATGGATAACCCTATTTCTACAGATCACTTGGAATACCACACAAGTGGCATGGACATATTTTCTCTACAACAAAGAGTTCTGGTATGAATGCAGTGAACATGGCAATTTCCAGAATGGCAACATTATGCTTGATAAAAACATGATTGAATATAAATCCATGATATCAGAGTTCATCATCATCATCATTGGCATCCTTCAGTCTCGAAAGACTATGGTATCGTGCTCTGATTGGAGGTCCTGAAACAGCATCTAGTGTGGCTAAAAAGGCCAATTTGAGAGTGGCAATTTTTTTATCAAAGTAGTAGCCAATAAAACAATCATATGGAAAAGCTTATTTCATTTCTCATGAAAATTAGGTGCTCTTGAGAAGAAGGCACTTCTTCCTCAAGATCAGGTGTTTCCAAACTCAAGCCCGTGACTGGATGTGGCCCTTGGCAATTCTCTAACTGGTCCATGGCCAGCCTCTGGTTCCCTAAGAGCCTCTGACCCAGTTGTCCAAATATGACTGGACTGCGATGGTGGATGGGGGAATGAGGGTCCATTTAAGTGTGTGATCTATTTCTGTGCTGAGTGTTGGTGCTTGCAGTAATCCTGGAAATTTGAGCCCACTTTATTCATTAATCTAAGTTCCATCTCTAATGTATTTATTGAAATTTTATATTTAAATTTTTTTCCGGCCCTCAACACTGTGTCAGATATTTGGTGCAGCCCTTTGAACAGAAAATTTGGAGATTCCTGCTTAAGATTAAGGCCATGAATGCAATGCTAAGCTGCAATTCTATACACACTTTCCTAGGAGTAAGAGCCATGAAAGAAAATGGGACATCTGAGAATAGATATAGATAGACATGCATGCAGTTGCCTTGTTACAGTCTTGGATCTTGTTTGCAGGCTGTTACTGCCACCACTGCCTAATGTTTATTGGTCCAACTACTGCACTTTTTCACTCTCCCAACAGCCACTGACGCCCTCCCTGCACATCATGTGCTGTCTAGTCTCCTCTGCCTAGAGGAGGATGTTGCAAAATGTACAGCTGCTGTGTGACCCTATGCAGAAGAATAATTACTTGCTGGACACTGCTCAAGACCTGGAATGGACTGGATCTTGGCAGAGAAGGCACTCTATGTGTGGGTGGTTGGGTGCATGATTGCAATTCAGCCCTGGGAAATTGCCACAGACCTCAAATTACAAATTACCTGCACAGCACAACTTGCCCACGCTTCTCTCTATATTGAGAAAAATGGAACCTTTTTAACTTCCTCCATTTAAAATGGCCCAACGGATTTGCACCAAAGGCATTTTCCAGTAGAATGCTTGAACTTTTGAAATCATTCCAGAAAAATAGTTCCCTTGGTTAGGGGATTAGAAAATTCCTGAGGATAGGTCTATCAATAGTAATAATCATGATACCTTTATGGAACCCAAGATTCAGAGGTAGTATATGCCTAAATACCATTTGCTGTTGATTTCACACCATGATTATAAGCTCACTGGAAAGGTGGGCTGTATAACATTGTTCTAAGGATCTTTGACCTACTTCAAAAGGACCTTTTAAATGCACATTATTTGTCTACAAATGGCCAAAACAATGAAAAATTGTTGCTCCAGACACACTTTTAAAAAAAGATTTAATTCAGCCATTTGCAATGTAAATTCTCTGAAATGCACTATTGCAGGGTTTCTCAACCCCCAGTCCGGGGACCACTGGAGGTCCTTGACAGCTACCTGACTGGTCCGCGAGAGGACTCCTCTACGTGCATCTTCCCTTCCTCACAGCTCTGTTGGAGGATTGCAGCCTCAGAGACCAATCCTATGCCTCTCTACTCAGAAATAAGTCCCATTGTAGTCAGTGGAGCTTACTCCCAGGAAAGTGCAGATAAGACTGCAGCCTCAGAATCCAATCCAATGCCTGTCTCCTCAGAAATAAGTCCCATTATAGTTAGTGAGGCTACCTCTCCAATAAGAGTGACTAGTGATGCAATCCTAAAGACACTTTCCTGGGAGTAAGACCCTTTGAACACAATGGGGCTTACTTTTGAGTAGACATGGTTAGGATTGTCCTCATCGATGGCTTTGTGCTTTTTCAATGCATCTTGCACTGAAAAAGATTGAAAATCCCTGCTCTAAGTAGACATGCATTGAGACATTGGGCTCTCACCTGCATTCCTACCCACAGTAACATAGTGTAGCTCTATTTATTATAATGGGATTTACAACTGGAGGCAGCTGTGCTGTGCTCTAGGTGGGAAAGCCCTTCCTCCAGGTTCCCAGAGGCAGAAATCTCCCCCCACCCCTGGGCTGGTCCCTGGAATTTTTTTCCCCTATAGAACCGGTCCCTGGGGCCAAAAAAGTTGACAACCACTGCGCTATTGATCACCACCATGGTGATCTTCTACACATCAAATTTCATGTGATGGGGCAAATAGTATACATTTTATAAGTTTTCAGCTTTCTTAATGGTAGAACTCCTACTGTTAATGGTGCAATCCTAATCCAGGCTGGCACAACTCATCGTTCTTCCCATTCCCATGGTGATGTAGGGAAGCAAGCCCATGTGTGCCCTGGTCTAACCATGCCCTAGGAGTGATCCAGAAGTATCTTATGACACTTTTGTGACACCCTCAGGTCAGCTAGGATTTATGCTTGGGATTAGGCTAGCCTAACTGTAGCTTAAGATTGCAACCATAGACTCTTAAGAATTGGTAGTCTTCTTCTTAAAGTAGTTTCTTAAAAAGACAGCATTTCCTGCAGCTGTATTTATTCTCTTGAGAACTATATTTTGTGAATATATATATGAGCTTGATTAATGTGAATGCAATGAAAGTTGTGCTGGGCTAAGATGAAGAATTTGTTGCCCATCTTTTTGTTTTGGAGTATTGATATGAACAGTTTCATGTATGAATTATAAGCATGCACCTGTTTTATGTTAGTTTCTCCTGCTGCACTAAAGAAAATAAAAAGTTAGAGGAACACTAGCTATGAAACTCAGTAAATGCAAATTAGTTTTTGTGGTATGGCTTCTGGTTAAGGTGTATTTATTACCCATGTGAATCAATGACTTCTAGGCAATAACATATTCACCTGAAATAATTTTGGATGGTGTTAATAGCATAATAAATCATCAGTGATGGCCAATTAGCATGTTATAAGAAAGCCTAAGAGGTAGCTTATGGTAAGGTGTGTCAAAGGACAACAGCTGGTGACCAGCTCATTGCAAAATTCACAGTTAAATCTTTCGCTCATCCATATGTAGCCTGATGATATTAAACATGCTGCAAACACCTAACACCCGTCTTACTTACAGGGCATGGCATGTCTCCTCACTTATATAACATCAAGTACATCCTTGGAAACCTTGGCTACTGATGCACTGCATAGCCCTGTATCAGCTCTCCTTGTGGAAAGAATTGGGGGAGCTGATTGTCAGTGGTGAGTACGGGAGGTGTTGAAGTTAAGTTAAAAGCAAGGACAGGGCTTACCAGCATGTTCACCACACTCTCATTCTCCACTAAGCAGGCAAATTTGGTTTTTTTTTTCACTTCCACGTAGTGGCCATCTGGGGTCCTTCTGAACATCACAGTCCTGAAGCATCTATTTAATTCTAAAGATGCCAGTTTGGCAAATATCGTTTGAAGGAACTTGTGGCGGTGGTGGTGGTAGTGGTAGGCTTCTTCTACGTCATCGTCTTCATCATCACCTTCTTCTTTGTCGCCTTCTTCTCCTTCTCCTTCTTTTACCATTTTGGGTGTCAAGGGAGATGTAAAGTCCAGGATCTTGCATTTCTAGCGGCCTCTTCCAATTTCATTTGATGTTGTTGCAGTATGTCTTTGATGTCTCTCCATCATACTCTGGGTCTACCTTGCACTCTTTGTCCTTCTCCAATCTTAACATAAACCTTATATGATATGGCTTCCAAGACATTCTCTCCAAATGAGCAAACCACTTTATTTGCTGTCTTTGTATATAATGCAGAATTGGTTCGGTTCCAATTCTTTCCCATATTGTTTCATTCCTGATTTTATTCCTTCTTGTTACTCCAACAGCTTTCCTCAGATATCTCATTTCTGTGGTAACTATCTTCCTTCCTTGTTGTAAGTGCCCATGTTGGGCACTGATAACGTAAAGTGGGACTGAATATATTTTGTATGAAATGCTTTTTTGTATTAATTGTTATTACCTTATGTTGTAACAGCAGAGCTAACTGTCTTAGCACTTGGCTTGCCTTATACTATATGTTGATCTCTTCATCCATTCTACCATCTTCAGCAAATATTCTACCATCTTCAGCAGATATTTAAACTCTGACAATTGTTTTTATCAATGTTTTCTCTGTTGCAATGTTTAGGCTTTGATTTTCTCTTCTAATTGCCATTACATTAGATCCTTATGATAAGGGAACATTTGTTTTCTTGCCCCAGGGCAATCACTGTTGACATTGGTCACCTCAGCTAAAGGTCTGTGATGACCAATGAAGGTTGGTTAGGCCTGGGAAGGGGGTTAGAATACCATGAATTTTTCTAGATTTTCATGGACAAATACCATTAGTAGTCAAGCCCTTCTGTCAAGAAATCCTATTTGTTAATTTCAGTGTGCATATTATATATGCTGAATAAGCACCAGAACAGCCTGGTTATTGTGAAAGATCAAGCAGACGGGTTTTCCTAATATCAGTAAGTGAACGGCAGCATCAATGAGCCTTCTGTCACTGAACAGAACATATCTTCCGACTTTTAAGTGCACCACAAAGTTTCCACATGAGAATGCAAGGGAAAACCGTTTGCTTGCCTACTTACTGCAAGCCTTCATTCTCCAGCCAAGCCAAAGGATAAAGAGAATGCAAGGGAACTTTAGAAAAAAATATCCACAAGATTAAAACTTTTAGCACCCATATGAATAAATGAATGAAAAGTAGCTGAGGTTAGGAATAGTCTCTTTCATAAATATGTATTTATTTTGCAGTTAAGATTGAAATTCCTATGAATTAGTAAACACTGAATAAATGTTGGTAATGTTGCGAGTGAGTCAAGCAGAAAACAGGATTGTAGAAATGTATCTTTGTTATTTGGTCAGGTTTTTATGCAAGTACTCAGCCGTTAAAGTCAGAGGGTGTGAGGGCATTTTTAAAGTAAGTTTCTTTTTTGAAATGACACAATCTGACAAGCTTGGGTTTATGACAACCTCAAAACAACAAAGGGCTTGTGGTGCGTTAAAAAGACTTTCAGCGCAAACCTGTTTTCAGTGGGACTTACTCCCAGGAAAGTGTCTATAGGATTTCAACCTATCATATGTGGCATAAGCTTCAGTGTGCTTGAGACTCCAGTTCTCTTCTGGAATTATTTTATAGAAGCCCTCACTCTGTTTTTTCTCCTTTAGAAATTTCCATACTGCCTTTCCCTAGGACACAAGCCTAGAGATATTAGTCTTGATACTGTTCTCTCATATTTAAATTGATTTAATGGATTTTTGTCACATTACAAAGTTATTGTGCAGTGATCAGAAGAAGATTAAACTTAAGGTCAGTTTACCAACCATACTGTGGTTGCAATCCTAACTCCCAATTAGGCCAGCATTAGTTCTGGCACAAGTTCCAGTGTTGCACCCACAGTGCAATGATCTACTATATGTTGACCAACACTTTATTTATATCAGGAATAGAATCAGACTTTAAACCATACAAATAGCTTCTCATTAATTAGGCTGCAATCCTAAAGACACTTTCCCGGGAGTAAGACCCATTGAACACAATGAGGCTCATTTTTGAGTAGACATGGATAGGATTGTTCTTCCGTATACTTATGCTATCTCAGAAGACAATTCTGTCAAAACCCAGCATGGATGGTCAGTGGAACCTGAAAATCTGTAATTGTGTGGTAGTCTTTATTTTGCTCAAAACAGGTCTCTTTCATGAACTGCTCTACATGTTTTCTTTTGAGTTTGCCAACAACCCTTTATAGGTTGCCAACCTATAACAAGCTTTTATAGGTCGCTTGCTTTTCAAAATGGTCCTTTTTAAAACAGGAAGGCCAATCCAGAGCCCAGTGGACATCAGGTAGTGACCCACCAAGTATGACACAACCTACAGTTTGAGGAAACCCTGGTCTACTCATAGCCATTCATGTTGTTGGCTCCTACATCCTGTATTGGGTTTAATAATATGATACAACAAAGTTGTCATATAATATTTTACTATTAATATAAATCCCAGCATATAGCCCATTACTCAACATGGCCAGTCTCAACTATTTTTTTTAAAATTTTATTTCTATCAAACTGTTTACAACTGATCAGACTATTGCAGCCTATCTATTAGCATAGAGTTTTACAGAATACCTAATGAATTTATCTTCATATTTCAGGTAGGGAACTGAGGCAGAGATTTATCAATACAACACTTGTGGCTGAAATGGGAAATAAATCAAGTCTTCTAAGTGGCAGCCCAGTGCCTTAATTACAAAAGCAGCCATTTTTTTCTATTGTCAGCAGGGTTTACAGTTGTTTCCAACTGGGTAAAGAAATTAATGAAATGCTATGGACTGCTTTCTAAACATTCTTGAGGAAAGATGTAAGGGATAATGTGACCTGACACTTTTTAATACGGAATACTGCCATAAACATTCCTTTCAATAAGAAGATTGTGCACTCAAGGCTTTTTCACCAAGGAACTCATTCGATTTCCTGCCTATGTCCATTTTGCAGTGGATTGCCTACCTCGGGGGATTTCACCTGTCCTTCGAAAGTTAGCATTTTCCCTTCACCTGATGATATTTCATTAGTATTAAAATCAGAAGGCAGGCCCTCTGCTCAGGCAAGGGATACAGATGTTTTTGGTTGAAGAAACCATTATATTGTTCCCGGATAAAAACAATTCTTTCATTTTCAGATGCCATGCAGACCGAAAAACCACCAAAAAACAAATTGCAGTTGTTTATGAGCCATGGCAAGCCTTAGGCTTGCACACTCCCCACTTGAGAGCCCTTTGCCCTTCAACTTGGACCCACTCAAGACAAGGCTACAGGGGATTCTCTACACAAGGAATGTTCACATGAAACTCAATTTTCATTGCACGGTGATGATTTATTTGAAACCCCAAACAGGTCCCACACATATAAACCTGTTGCACGCAGTTATGCACATTCTGCCCCTTTCCTGCATACTGTTCCTGAAGATCCCTAATTATTTGCAGGGGGAGATTTCAGATGAACTTCTCTCATATGATTAGGAAAGTAAGCAGGGAAAGTAAAGAGAGGGACAAGGATGTGCATTCATCATGAGCATGCCTGTCAATTAAAATGTGGAGACTAGTTCAGAGCAGAACCAGAACAATGGATTTCAATGTAGGTTCTTTTGAAAACGTTAAATAGCATATGGATGGGTAGGTGCGGGTCTCAGAATGAGAGAGCTTTCCCCTTGGTTTTCCAACATATTTAGGTGTTGGACCCCAGTTGGTGTGGCTGGTGCGGGACACACCAGGTGACATGCCACTGGGGGGTGATGTGCCAGAGGAGTTTGACACTCCTCTGGTTGGCCCCAGGTGTCAGCGTGCCCATTCGGGCCTTCTCCGAGATGGAGTGGCAGCCAGGAGCTGCTGCTATGCGTCGGAGCAGGCTCAAATGGCCAGCACTGCGCATGTCCAGGCCTCTGGACATGGACAGTGGGAGCCTCCCACAGCATGTGTTCACAGGCCTGGACATGCGCAGTCTAGGCCTCTGTGCAGCCATTTGGCCTTGCTCAGGAGGTGGAGTAACAGCCAGGAGCAGCTGCTGCTCTGCCTCCCAAGCAAGGTCAAATGGCTGCGAAGAGGCCTAGAGTCTGGAAGCCACTGCACATGTCCAGAGGCCTGGACATGCACAGTACACACTTCTGCCTGGCCTTTTGGGCTTGATTTGGAAACAGCAGCAGTCGGCTGCTGCTCCGCTTTAAAAACAATGCCCGGGCAGAGGCATGGACTTCCTCCACTCTGGGGAGGAGCAGTCTGAGAGGAGAGGAAGTCTACTCTGAAGCCAACTGGCTTCAGAAGAGTGCTGCTAAGGCGCCAACTCTGACACCTGAGCAGTCTCCTCTGAAGCTGAATGGCAAGTGGCAAAAAGCTCAGTGGCAAGTCCCAGAAGGGGGGTGCATTCGTGCCAGGGGTGACGGGCTCAGCTCCCACACCAGGTGACGTGTCACACCTGGTTGGACAAAAACTTGGAAGATCCAGGTTCAAATTTCCACTCAAACAAGTGAGAGAGAGAGAGAGAGAGAGAGAGAGAGAGAGAGAGAGAGAGAGAGAGAGAGCTGTATATTTTAAAAGGGAGAAAGAGCTAGAGAAATTGCACTTAAACAAGTTGTGTCACGCATGTAACTATGCATAGTATTCTTCAAGTGTGTGTTTTAAAGGTGTTTAAAGATACAGTTTACTTTCCCAGCAGGGGAAAATCAATATGCTTTACAAAGATTGGGATGTACCATTATAAGAAAAGAAGATTGGGATGTACCATTACAAGAAAAGAAGAATTTATCGTTGATAATAGTTTTGTCACTTCTAATTGTCACTGCCTAATGCAACCTGTGCTTTGATGATTACACATCATTTTGAAAATGCTTTTGACTTAATATAATTGAATTCCTTCACTAATACCAGTTTGAAACTAATTTAGAGTATTTCTAAAATCTTTGTTGCAGTTTGCATAAATCAGTGTAAGGATATGGTCATAAAAGCTGCCATTAGTTTGAAATTGCAGTGACTGGAATTGAAAGATTAATGTTCAGATCCAGGCATGGAAATACAGCAGTCAAATGGTGTTCCAATTAAAAATTATAGATTAGGTCTCTGAGCCTCTTGGGCCACCTGCTTGCTGAGTTATCTTGTAGTCAGATATATGCGAGAAACGTTTTTCAGCTTCATAGGCGGGGAGACTAAATGGTAGACTCACTTATTTTCACATTTAAAACAGAAATGCAGAAAAAGTGCTGTTTCCAGGAAGGATGAAATAGCTATAACTATTTGGGGGTTATTTCGTCTTTTTGTGTAAGAATGATAAAACTTTGAAACATTTGTTCCGTATGCTTCAGAAAATGTCAGTAACTTCTTTGTTTAACGCCAGTCCCTGACAGCCAGTGGAAGGTGTGGAAATTGCTGTTAACAACTTCCTCCCATCATTTCCAACAAACAAGTGGCAGGTGTAAAGTTTTAATTAAAATGTTGTCTTTTAAAGCTGCAAACAGGATGTAGAACAACAGTCCAATAGAACAATATTTGGTTCATTTCTTCAGACTACCACCCTGAAAAATGGTTTAGGGATCAGGTATATGTCCTAAGTCTTCTGCAGTAAAGACAAATGCAAATAATTCATTTCATTTCTTGGCTATTTCCCTCTCCTCCTTTAGTATTTATGTCATTCCCTTTTCACCTAACAGTTCTACCCAATCCCTGGGCAGAATACATTTATTCTGATATTTGATTTTTTTCTTCATCCTCAGTGATTGTAGCTACATGCTTTTCAGATTCCTTTTTAGTTTTCCATCATCAATTTAAGTGTTTTGCCAGTTTGTGCTTGTTTGCTCAAGTCTTCAGTAATAAATCTTCTTGAGGTGCTGTAGAAAAATCTTCCTCATGACGCCAGTGGCAGCAAATAAAGATGATCCTGCACCAAAATTTACTCTATATGTAAATGTGTGCCAAATATGTGCCTATATGTGCCCAATGGATATGTGCCCAATATTCCCAATGGCTCTACGTATGTACATTGAAAAATGTTCATTGCCAGTAGTACCTGGACTGAGGGGTTAGACCAGCTGGTTAATCCTTCTATTGACATGGACGCTCAGCCAGTCCAGATCTGGCTGGTCCTGAAAGCCACCCCTGCTCTCGATCAGGGATGGACAAGCTGGGATACTTTGGAGCTCCTCATCTAGTTCTGAGCTCCACTGGCTATAATGTAACTTCTGTTTAGGATGTGACTGATGTATTAAATCACATCTGTGGGTAGATCTGCAACATCCTGTGGATAGAATTGCAACAGCCTCAGATGGCAGTAATGCTGCACAACTTCTAATTTCCTCATATGGTTTCCTCCCTTCTCATTCTTGCTTCGTCCTTACAATATACACGACAATCTTTGCTGCCAACCTATTAGGCTTTAGTGTACTGTAGACTAATATAAATACTCTGACAGGATAAACGCTTTGATTTTTTTTCTCTGGCACACCGAGAATAGAAGAAAAAAATGAATGTAAAAAATTTGAAATACTTTTTGACACCCCCTAATCTTCCCAGCACAGCTGGCAGGGTCTGTTTCAAGAGCTTTTCTGTATGAAACAAGCATCACAAGTCAAAGAAAAATCTCCCCAAAATAATCAGTTTTCACAAGAGAAATCATCATTATATATAACTGCAGTTATTTAGATATTTCCATTTCAGCCTAAAACTATCTGTTTTCACCCTGCTGCAGGGTACATTGTTAATTATTGTCTGTCTCCTTTGCATCCAAGATACTATATCAATTTAGAAAACCATTTAGAAACCATTTCTGATGGCTGAAAACCATTTAGAAACCATTTCTAAAACCAGTTTAGAAAACAGATAAAATGCTGCTGGCGTTGAACCTACATGTATTTTTAAAAATAGTTACAGACTTATCTACTTACAAAGCTGGCAACCTGCAAATCTGCCATAATAATCATTAAAGGTCGAAAATGATTTCATATGTAATGAGTAGGCTTATTAAGCTGTATTGAATAGAAATTAATTTTCTGTTTAAAGGAGATGAACTTGGAGCTTTATCAACATCAACGAGTGCTTTGGGTACACATTTGGAACTGAATGCATAGCTAGTTACAAAAATAGTTCTATTCATTTTGGCTTCTTACTGGTAACCAGTCATTCCCAAAACAAGTCCTGTTACACAAAAATCTCCTTGCAGCAGGCATTTTAATTGCCCTTATGTCCTATCATGCACTGTCATTGTGAGACAGTGTTGGTAACAGAATAGCTACCATTGTAAAAACATAGCTGATGCTAATGGAAGCTCCATATCTGTTTATGGCACCAAATCATGGTGGTGATCATTTTTGTCTGTATTATTCCATGGCAACACCAAGTCACAAATAATTAGAAGGATAATTAAAATGGCTACTGAAAGGAAGGTGTTTTGCAATATAGTTCATTTACAGCTCAAGCCTATAATACTAGATGGTGACAGATCTTGAAATCCATCATTATAAGTCTTAGGAAAGAAACAAAAGTTGCTGCATCATTCTATGGGCTGTAGCTAGCAGGGAAAACAGAGAGTACAAACAGGCAACAGCAGGTCACTGGATCTTCTCTATTCCAAGCTGCCGCTACTAAGTGAGTGGGTGGTGGTGGAATGGGAATGGAACATGAGTACTCACAGTGAGAGTCGGCCAAACTGCCAAATTTAAGAGGCCAAGTGAAGGAAGGGAAGGCACACAATGGTGCTTAAAGCAGATATCAAGAACCTATTCCCCTTTCCCAACATGTCCTGACTTTTCATGAACATTTCATGGACGGTTCACTAGACAGCATTCCTGTGCCAGAGTTTAGAGCAGTGATTTTCAAACTTTTTCATCTCCTGGTGCACCATCAGTTGTTTTTACCATTGACAAGGCACACCATGCTCTTCAAATCCCCAAGTTTTCCTATTAATAAATGTCCATCCCCAAATTCCTGCAGCAGAATTGAGGATTATACATGGCACACCTTTGAAAATCACTGGTCTAGAAACTGGTACTGGTTCCCTCACTTCTGTGTATATCAAGATGCACACCAAAATCCCAATTTCTGCCTTGTCACACAAAACCTACTGTAAGTGACCAAACAAACTACCAAAGACAATCAATCAAACAAAATATCAACAACACTAGGATAGATCTTAAATTAAATTGATTTCAATTTCAATTCAATGTCCCCTGAGTCCCATGTGCTACTCTGTCCCATGAGATACTCAGAAAAAAATCTACTGTTTATTGCTGGCTCCACAGGTAACAGGCTAATCTTAAGACTGTAAAATGCAAGCATTGGTAGTCAACCAAAGCACCTGGAAGAAATGAGCTGAAAATCTAATGGCTAAGCAGCTTTACCTTGCATGAAAGCTATCGCCAGTTGGATACTTGGTATTCATCAAACTCGCCTTGGCTGGATGAGAAAAGCCCTTGTCCGCAAGCATGGCAGAGGTCAGCATTTCTTGTATACTGGCTATAGAAGGCCCTTAGGGTACTGAATAAAACAGTTAAAATCAGAAGACTGGCGGTAGAAACTGGTCTAGCAGAAAGATTAAAAAATTGATTTCAATTCCAGGTCATTTTCATTCAAACTTTTTCCTGCTTGGGGTTGGATCAGTGTATTCTGGGGGGAAAAAAGTTTCATTAATTGCAGCACAATTCAGTAATTTGATTGGAAGCACAAGGTCCTTTTTGTGAAAGGCACCATGATACTTTGTGCTGCTAGCTTGCTGCTGCAGCCTCATAATGTCTCTGGGAGCCTGTAACGCAGTACTGGGAAGGAGGTGGAACAAGACAGAAGAGGAAGGAAAGGAGAGGGGGACAGATCAAGGCCAGGCTATGGTGGTAGTAGCACCACTAATATCCTACGTCCTTTCCAGCTTTGAGCCACCTTCACACCACAGCTCTCCTCTGCCAGTATTCCCAATTATCTTGAAGGCCTTGTCCAAGACCAGTTGCATATGTCTACAGCCTTATGTTCCAGGTGGAACAATAAAGATGCCCAAAAGGCAATTTCACTCCCCCTGTTCTTAAATTTATTCTAAGTACACTGGTATGTAAATGAGGGTTTACTGTATGTCTTGTGCTTCTTAAAACCCTCAAATGGCAAAGAAGAACTTAAGGTACATTGGAGGACCCAGCCAGATATCTCTGACTGAACATTTTAGAAGATGCTTCTTTTGAAATTTCATAATTAAATCTGGTCTTTCTTTGTCCTCATCCATTTGATGCAGTTTATATTCAGAGTTAAGATGAACACAGAAGACTGTATATCCAAACTCACTTTCTTTCTGATGTTCCATTGGTTTTCTTGGAAATTTCCTCTTCTGGCTGCCTCTAGGAGCAACAGAAAGATACACTTCACTATCTTCAAAGGATTCTCTTGAGCTTCCTCTTAAGTTACTGAACCATACTTACTTTGAAAAGTGTTTTGGCTCCTGGCTTTTCAACACAAGAGGTTCACCCTAACTCAGGATCATGAAAAATGAGACA
Source organism: Cryptoblepharus egeriae (assembly GCA_030015325.1). NCBI lineage: Eukaryota > Metazoa > Chordata > Lepidosauria > Squamata > Scincidae > Cryptoblepharus > Cryptoblepharus egeriae. The sequence continues at coordinate 38,186,541 of JAREYC010000005.1, forward strand.
TTTGTGTTTGCTTCCAATTCAATGAAAATAGATTTTTTGAATTAGTTTGGGGTGTGCATAAGATTTGGTTTGACTCCTCTAAGTTTATGATATGTTACATATGATATCATGGTCTCTGCTGAATTTTTAAGCTATGCACATTGTGTCAAATTGCACATTTCATGTGAAATGGAAACATGTGGCAGCTCTACAGCCCTTGAAACAAAATAGGTGGGGGGAAGAGAAGGAAAATGCAATTTGACTGAAGTCCTTTTTTATCAACTTCTTGAGAACAAATTGCTGCAGAAATGGACCAGTTGAATTGAAATCACTTCATTTAGCTGGTGCAAAGATTATCATTTAGGTCTGGCTGTACATCAAATCCTCAAGCAGTATTATTTCACAAAAGTATTTCAAATAGTCACAAAAGCTTTCTGCTACTGTTTCCAAGTTATCTCCATCCAGAATTATCAGGAAAATAAACTGATAATGTAATGCTATCTTCACTTGAAACCGGATTGCCATCTTCTTGGTTTAGAAACGTCTGTAACTTTAAAGATTGCTTCTGAATCAGTAATGATGCTTCCATAAACACAGGCCCCAGCTAGGTCAAAAAGATTGCCACCTTCTTGTTCTAGGAAGGCTCCTGTCCTTATGGAAGCTGCATGATAAACAGCAGGCTGATGGCTGCAAATTCTTTGTGCTGGGTATGGCTGCATATGGTTGTTATGAGGAAAGAGGTTGCATATGGTTGCATATGGCAAAGAGGAATATTCTTACAGCCCAATCCTTTTTATATTTTATGACAGTATATCTTTCAGTATGCTGTTGTAAAGGGCTGAGTGATGGTAAGAACATCATCCCACTGACGGGGCATTTGGAGACCAGCGTGAAGCTCCGTACACTTTCCACCATGGCACCCGGTCTGCACCAAACACTCCACAGTTGGCAGTGGAGCCATATCACAGGTGGATAGCAAGATGTTTGGGGAAGTGCAGGGCATGGAAAGGGAGGGCAGATGTGGTTCAGAGAATGAAGGGGATGGACTTGATGCAGGATACTATCCTGTCTTTCACAGTCCATCCTCCTTACAGGCTTACACTGTTTGGTGTGGCTCCAAGAATACTCATAGGAGGCCTACCTAGAGGGAATAAAAATATTTTTACTTACCTCTAGTTGGCCTTCTGGACACCCCTCATCATAGCACTCCACTTCTGTGTCTGCATGCTATAAGATGGGCAGAAATAGGCCTGGGCTTTTAGTGGGATCTGGCTATTGGGATGTTGCTTCAGGGTATGTCATGATGAACTGAATTTGTATTGTCCAGTAGTATGCAACAGCATGCATAATGGAATCACTTGAAAGCTTGCGAGTAGGTAGCAGCTGATATCTACTCCATGGCAGTATATCACCAACCCACAAAAATCAAATAGCATCACCGAGCAATCATGCAACTTTCTTCCACTTCCCACAGCATGGAATTAGCAAGGGAAGAGGCTGTAAATATGGCCTCAGTTTATGAAACTATTACAGGAGATGTGTGACTGCTTGATCAGATACAGTAAACAGAATGCAGGGAGATAAATATTTATGAATGCATTTTTTCCTTGAAAGGGGTCAGTCAGCAAAATTTCCCCCAATCTCCCTCCATGATACATGCCAGATTTTGACAAAAGAGCAGTGGACAATAAACAGGCTTTCTATCAAACACTTTATATTGCTTACTCTGGTAGAAATCTATTCATTGTCATACATGGGTAGACTAATCCTAGGGCATTCTAAAACAGCCACTGCTTTGCTGGAATAAATACCAGTTTAATATCAGTAAAAACAAAGAGTCAGTACAATTCTGACAGCATCAGAGGAAAGGAACTACTATTTAATTTTACTAGGCTATTTCCACCTACCATCCAAGCCAGCGAGCACCTAGGAAGGACTGCTGGAAAACATTTCCTCTATGCCTATAATATCTTCAGAGTTATGTCAACTTTGGAATTGACAAAGGAGGACTGGCTGCAAAAGAGAGGAGAGTGTCCCGCTCAAGTTGCTGCTTCCTCCCTCCAAACTCCCCTTCCTTCTCCAAACCCCCCACCCTACCCTACTCTCTCCCAGCCCCAAATCACTCCCTTTACACCCATGACACAACCCCACTTCTAACACACTCGGATTAGCACAGCCTGGTCTCTATCACAGCTGGTGTATGAAGGTGCTGCTGCTTTACGATGATGGCTGTAAATTGCCCTAGAACAGGGGTGTCCAAACGTTTTGACAGGATGGCCACACCATGTCTCTGACACTGTGTTGGGGGCCGGAAAACTAATTTATATTTCAAATTTGAATAAATTTACATAAATTTACATATAAGAATGTCTTGGAGTGTATTGCAAGGCTTGCCCAAAGGCCGGATAGAAGGGTCTTATCGCAGACTGCATTGAGGCTTGGTTTGGACACCTCTGCCCTAAAGTAATATTAGCAAAATTGCTGGGCCTGTTATGATATTATATTAGGTGACACAATTTGACTCCTACTCAGCCGATGCAGTTCAAGGCCTGTGTACCGCTTGATGGAGTGAACTTCCATTTGAAAGCATGTAAATGCAAGTAGATAATGTAGGTACCACTTTGGTGGGAAGGTAACAATGTTCCATGTACCTTTTTCATGCTGGCCACACAGAATTGGACATGATGAGCAAGATGAACATGACAAGAACTGGTCTTGACAAACAGGGTATCATGCCCAGCCCACACTCCTACAGGGGTGCCTGGAGTAGATACCTGCGGGACTGGAATCCCCTCCAGATCAAAGCTTGCCTGTGTAGAGGAATCAGACTCAGAGGCAGCAGTAGTAGTTGAAACAGGTTTACTTTCTTCCATCATTTTTAGAAGGCACAAGCTTAGTGGTTTCCCAATGCATAAACTCTTCAGATAACTCTCGTCATAACCAGTTGGCATTAACAATGTCTATTTACAGTCTTCACAAAGCTAAATATAGCACAGTTTGATCCATGGCCTCAAACCTTTTGTCACACCATGCCTCCTCTCCATGCTGGATTCTGATTCTTCCAACCTTTTTTCCCGCTTTTATCTCTTCTAGGTGTCCCTCCCCTCTCCAGGGACTGGAAAGCCTGGAATTCACTGCTGGCCTTCCACCACCAGGGTAGGCTGGGGTTTTGAGTACACAGCCTGTTGTAGTCCACTTGTGTCTCCCAATCCTCATCACACAGGGCAACCTGCGGGTTGACAATTTTACCTTTACCTTATTGGTCATAGCATCTTTCTGCTTGCTTGTTGCCACTTCTTAATACATTTTCCATTTTTTTCCATCGCATGGCACACCGACAAGGTGATAAAATTTTCAAGCCATACCATCAGTTTTTATACTATTGACAAAGCACAGCATGTTGCTGATTCACATCCCTATTGGCCCTTATAATAAATGATCCTTTCCCCAAATTTCCACAGCACGCTTGTGGCACACTGATTGAAAATCTCTGATTTAATTCAATATTTAATATTTTTAGACTAGACAACCCTATCTCCTGAGATACAGAAGAGATGCTGCTTTGAAAACACTGTGCACTTACAAACAAACCCAGAAGATAGTTTTCTTTTAATGTGAGCATGCCTCTGAAGGCTGAGAAGCAGAGACAAAGAACAAATATTTGAGAATGATCATCAAAGTGAGTGTAAACAGGTGCGGGAGGGGGTTCTTCCCTGGGAAACACCTGATACAAACATCACAGGACATTCTGGCGCTTGCAACCAGGGGAAGTCTATAGGGATTGACAGATAAGAAGAATTTTTTTTAAAAAGTCACAAACAAGTTTCACATTTCAGTCTGTAAACATTCCAGGCCAAGACGGGTGCCTGATGTGGAGAAAACAATCTGTGTGTGTAATCCACATGAGCAGCATTTGCTAGAGTAGACACTAGATCCTCTAACCACATTATACTACTGTCATATAATTGTTTTATCTGTACCACACTGTGTTAACTTGTATCTGCTTTCAGATATTCATCCACATGTGTCCATTTTATTCTGATAAGATGGCATCACCAGCAGTTGCTGTATGAGGAAGAGGAGGAGTAGGCAGTTCCTCCCTTGTTCTTCAACACTGTAGGAAGTAGATCTCCACAGTGGAGCTCCTGATCTGCTGGTGTGGAGCCTGCTGTGGTAGTGTGAAAGTTCACTACTATTGTGCGTGAAGGAGTCACTGACAGAAATGTTCATTGGATATGTATACATGCATATCCCAGAATCATACAGCCTTAACTGGCTCAGGTAAGGTAGGAAGGCAGGATTCACTGGCAGTGGGTGGTTCAGGGTAGGAAATAACACTGGGAAAATAGGGAACAATGAATGGGGTAGGCTAGAGGGAATGTATCATGGTAGCAAAGGTGCATGCTAAATCCTATCCTTGATCCAGGCTCTTCTCTCCTTGGGCTTAAGCTAGCAAAATAGCTGGAATGGATCCCAGGAAACTCATAGATAATAAGGCTCCCTTTCAAGAAATAAGCCAGAACAGTGCAATCCTAAGCATGTCTACTCAAAAGTAGAATGGGAGATACTTGGCTTGGCAGCACAACATGTGAGCAGGATCTTGGAGTCACTGTGGATCATAAGCTAAACATGAGTCAGCAGTGTGATGCGTCTGCGAAGAAGGTAAATGCCATTTTAGGTTGCATTAAGAGGACTGTAGCTTCCAAGCTGCAAGAAGTTATAGTTCAAAAGTATGGAAAGTATGGTAGGAATTGCAGCCAAAGATTGATATTTACCTCATGCTGGCTGCATGATTGCCCCCCATAGTGTACGATTTACTCTGTATCAAATGGCTTTACCATTGGCTGTACCATTTGATACAGGATTTACTCTGTATCAAATGATTTACCATAGTCCAAATGGCTGGATTATGGACATCAGGATTGGCTGTGGTTGTGGTTTTCCAGCCATTTCCTAGTATTTTAGACCTTTTAGTCCTGTGTGCACTCCCTGCAGCTGCTGCAGGGCCCACTGAGCCTCTGACACTGCTGGTTAAAGGAGGGGGAGGGAGGGAAGAGAATTGTATTCTTTCTCTCTCCTCCCCATGCTAAAGCCCCTTTCCAAGCCATCAGTGGAAGAACTACATCTCTCAGCATGCATCCTGCTTCCCAGGGACTGAGTACTCCAGCCACAGAATGGCTGGGGAAATGAGGGTGGCCGGCATTCAGCTCCAGTTCCTGCACTTGCCAGAGAGAGAGAGAGAGAGAGAGAGAGAGAGAGAGAGAGAGAGAGAGAGAGACTGACTCTGCTTACTGTTTGCTGCAAAGAAAGGAAGGAGGGAGCTCAGCTGAGGCTGCTGGAGAGGAGAGCAGAGCAGGGGAAGGAGGGAGCCTTGCAATTAGAGCTGCTACTGCTCTGAATCCTTGCAGTGAGTTTGACTTGGAGGGAAAGGAGAGGGAAGAATTAATTTTTTTAAAGCAACTGACTTGAGAAGCCCCAGCCTCCCCTGCTCCTATGCCTTTGTAGATGGAGCCACTAATATATACTTTGCACAAAAAAATGTATTTCACAACAAGAGCTTGGAGTTGCTCAGGTTGTGGGGCCTTTCATCCAGCTGTTGTCAAAGCAGAGGAGCAGGGGCTGGGTGTAAAGATGGTAACCTGCTCAGTGTAGGTATGTGGAGATAACTTCTGGCTTCTTATGTTTTAAGGCTCCAAGCCCAATCGCGTCCAGTCAAAATTAGTATATTCAGTGGAGCTTGTATTGTATAAGGGGGCAAAGGAAAGGAAGCTGAAAGACCAAGCCTGTGCATGCCTGCCTGGATCACTTAAACATGTACCTTTGGTTGGTGTCTGGTCTACTGCAATGAGATTTGTTCAACACTTAAGTACAGGAACATAATACAAGTGTTTTTAGCTTTATTTTAAATGTCATACATCTGTTCTACATTTTTTTGGGGTGCCCAACAATTTTTTTTTAACCAGGTAGGATTTTGGGCTCGGAGGACAGGAATTTTGGCAAATGGGAGGGGGAATTTGGGTTTGGCATCTGGTTACTCTCAACATGCTGTACCTGAAGAGCTTTGTATTACAATATTTCAAACTCAAGCTCAGTTAAAAATACTTTCTGTTTACTTTTACGGAACCATTAAAGCTTCATCTAGGCCGGGAATCTCTCTCTCTCTCTCTCTCTCTCTCTCTCTCTCTCTCTCTCACGCACAACAGAGGTTCTTTTACACATCAGCTGTGTGTGCTCACTCTTATACTATGCATTTCTAAATTCAGCATTATCCCTTCATAAAGTAACATCTTGAGACAACTTAAGTCAGATATAGAGATCAGATATTTCCTGAATTCTCTGTTGATACTTCTCTTCAAAAATGAGTACTGGATCAGGCACACTCTAGTCTTTTGATATGTTCTTGTCCTTTAACAAGATATGAAAAATCAGTTCCAAATCCTTTTTAATGCCTTGTCTAAGTTTCCTAGAATGTATGTGCCTTGTCAAACTGATATGCTATGTTATAGTTAACTGTAGGTTCTGGCAAAGCAGAAGGCTTCCAATACTTACCATGAATGAAAATATATTCCCGTCTTCCAAATGTGACCTTCAAATTTTTTAAAATATTAGATCACAGTAAAAAATTATGATGTCCTTATCCTGTTACATATGCAACATTAAATGAAACATCAAATATTCCGTCCTCAACCTATGCTAGACTGTATTGGGTGTATTTGGCTGCAATCCCAAAACACTTTCCTGGGAGTAAGTCCCATTGAATAAAATAGGGCTTACTTCTTTGTAGACATGCTTAGCATTGCACTGTTTCAATTTTTTGGCCTAGCTTTTAATTTGTTGAGGGTGTAATCCTAACCAATCTAGGCTGGCACAATTTACCACTCCCTGTTCCCACGGTGGTTAGGCACCACCTAACTCTCCCAGGAGTGGTGCAGTTGTAGCACTTTTGTGACTCCCCAGGCCAGCACATGACTTATGCTGGGACTTAATTAACTGGAATTTTATTACAGTATTGCATATTTGGTTAATCCATCTATCTCAGTGATTTTCAACTTTTTCATCTCACTGCACATTAACAAGGCACTGAAATTGTCAAGGCACACCATCAATTGTTTTTACCATTGACAAAGCACTCCAGACTGTTCGAATCCCCCAGTTTTATTAATGAATGTCAGTCCCCAAATTTCAGTGGCATGCCTAAGGACTGTCCACGGCCCACCAGTGTGCCATGGCACACTAGTTGCAAATCACTGATCTATCTACCTTTAAGACACACTGGACCACTAATTTCAAGCAGCATTAGCCTGGACATCTGACTTCATGACCTCTTAATGTCTTTCACACTTAGACATCTTGAGTTAATGATCTCCTAAGCTTGTGGGCACCTCATGAAAGGCTGTGCTGTAGAGGTAGGCTTCCCATAAGACAAAGCTGCAAATGGCAAATGCAAACTGCCTTTTTTCTATCATTTAATTTATTTTGAAAGAAGGTAGGATCTGGTGCTCTGCCCAACAGCTATCTGCTGATAGGCAGCAGGCCTGGAATATAGGACTGGGCTGTTAGGAAGCATCAGACATCCCTTCTTGGCCTTGATCTTGGCCTTGCCAGATCCACTCTGACTTGTGCCAGAACAATTACTGCTGCAGGACCAAGAAGATCAATTCAGGCAGCAGATGCTTTCTTCTAAGCAAGGGAATCTGAATGATGCCTATGGGACACCCCACACACAGTACTGCAGTGTTCACCCCAATAGTGTCTGCATTGTGGGGAGGGCATCAATAGGATTGGGCCGGCTATCATGGAGAAAGAGAAACAATTCATAGCTGACTCCATGCTGACTGTGATATCCGTTTCAAGGTACACCCAATGGATCACAGATGCCAGAAACATAATGAGTGAAATGCTTAATCCTAATGAATGAATATTGGAAAATTTGGATAATAGGAAGTGCAGTGTAAAAGTAGTTATAAAAGTGCTTGCAGAAGACAGACAGTTAAGATGAAACATGGCAGATAAGTAAATAAAGAAAATAAAGCCACGGAAACAGTAAATGGCAAACAAGGGAGCTGACAGCACGAAAACTGTACTGGAATGCTAATGAGATCAATATAAGAAGAAAAAAGAGGAGCCACTGGAATGGAACAATTAGATGCAAGGAGTGGGGAAGCAAAGCACTATGGCAGCTAAGATTTAGGCAGATATTAAATCAATAGCTTCTGTTGTTGATGCAGTGTCATGCTCATGCACAAAGATAGGCAAAGTGAGGAGGCTATCTGGAAACTGACTTTCTTTGAAAAGGTGGTCCCTTGATTTACACAAGCACATACATCACTTGATTTCCCAGGCATTGATTGCTGCATTCGATAACTGAGGATGGAATTAGTTTACATGCTTTATAAAACACTATATTTGTGGTAAGAAATATGAACATTTGATTGAGGGTGTAAGATCTTTAATAGCCCGTTTGTACGTGTAAGTTATCAAGTAATGAGGTTGTATATAGGTCCCAGAAGCAGGGCTGATGTTGGTGTGCATGAAGGTACACCTGCAGACCTGAAATATAAGAATGGGCTCTGCAGTGAGTGCTTAGCAGCTGCATAGCAATTGAACCCTCATGCAGGCCCTGCAAGAAATCAAAGGGTGCAATTCTTACTGCATCCAGCACTGACGTAAGAGTGATGCAGCTCCAAAGTAAGGGAACAAACATTCCCTTTCCTTGAGGAGGCCTCCATGACTGCCACCCAACTGCAGGATGCAGCCCTGGCACAGCTGTAATCATGCAGGAAAGTTGATTATAATTCAGGCCACACTTCCTACAAGTCTTTTGAAAATAGTTGGAGCCCAAGACAGTGAGAAAGCCAGATTAAAATAGTCTGCATCATAAATGACATGTTTACATTTTTATTTTTGGTTATATTTATTAGTTTTTAATGAAGTTACTATTCCTAGCTGGCTCCATTCTCGAGACGTGACAGTAAAGTTAGCTCCTGCATTTATTTGTTTTTCTATTGCAATGATAATTTTAGCAGCTAATCTGGCCTCCCAAAATGAAATGTGGAAAAGGAGTGACCCAGAAACTTCAAACAGACTTGCGTCACTCGTTGCCTGCTGATGGCTGCCATAGAATGCTCTGCTATCAATAGGAATGCGTTGAAACCATTTCCTAAAAAAGAATTAGACAAGTCTAAATCCAACAAAAGAATGCCAGAATAAAAAAAATACGTGTGGTAAAAGCTGTTTACGTGGAAAAATGCCAGTGGAGAAATTAATACTGCTGAGATGACCAGCAAAATTTATCTTACTTACCCAGACTGAATTGTAACTTCAGTTAAGGAAACTAAAGCCACAAGTGAAATATCTTCCACAAGAATGAAAATGCCACATTGATAACAAAATACATAAATAATGAATAACAAACCCAGATAAGAGTTTGTGACATGAATGCAGATACCACAGTCCTGAATTTCCTCTTCGCTGATTTGGAACACTTTGGATGGTATCCTCAAGTCTTGCATTTCTAAAAATACCCTAATCTGCTCCTGTGGAGTTCCTCTAAATGATGAGGAATTAGCCTTGTCATGAATCGATCTTGCTCTCCATCTTGTCTCTTTTGGCAGTCCATGCTGTCATTCCTGCTTCAATAGAACTTAAATTATGTACATGTATATTAGATATGCATTTCAAGATCCAAGGTTGACTTCAGAAGTCATTTTCATCTCAAATTATTCAATACAAATGAATATTAGTTTGCTTTTTGGAGCAGGAAATCAAACATTTATTTTCATTATTCTTTCATTTAGCAAAGTTTTTAAAATCCTCTCTGCATACATTTGTTCATTTAGACCCAATTCAAAGGAAAGGGGGAAAAAAGTTTGTGTGTGTGTGTGTTCTACCTATGATGCATATAATACTGTAGTATCTGGTAACAGTTCAAATAAACAGTTCAAATTTGCCTTTCCTTGGCAGCACTGTATACTATACGGTCCACCTCCCCTACTACAGGAAATAGTTTTTAGTAGTGCAGGGGGTGTGTGGCAGAGAGGAAGAGGTAAAAATGTTCCTTCTGTATATTATAGTCATACATACATTTGTGCATCTCATGCACATCATCCCCCATGCGCACCAACCCTGAATGTGTAACATCTCCCCATGCGCAACATCCTCCATGCACATCATCCCCCCATGCTCATCAACATCCTATGCACAACATCCCCCATGCACAACATCCCCCATGCACACCAACCCCCCCATGTGCATCAATATCCCTGCGCATCAAACCCCATGCACAACATCCACCCATGCAACCCCCCCTCCCAGGGCATCAGGCATAGGGCACAAAATTGGCTGGATGTTGATCTGTCAGTCTTCAATGTTAAGTATAGGAAAGAAACACTTTGCACCCCTTTTCAGCCCCTTAAGAGTTAAATTTCTCAGCATCAGTTCTTGGTGGGTGTTGATGTTACAGAAGGAACACCCCGAATTTCAGGGTCCAGGGGTTGGGGCAGAGCATCCCTAATCAGGAATGTAAAGTATAGGGAGGAAAATGTGTTGCACCCCTTTACATCCCCTTTCAGTTGGAATTTCCAAAAACCAGTTCTTAATGGGTGCCTCCGTCATGGAACGAACACCCAACCGAAATTTCATGCTTCTAGGTCTAGCGGTTTTGGCAAAGCGTTGATAAGTAAGGGAGTGAGTGGGTGAGTGAGTGAGTGAGTGAGTCAGTCAGTCAGTGACTTTTCAATTTTATATACGGTATATACAAGTATATAGATAAGTTCTTTCCTTTTGTAAGAATCAGATGTACACCAGAACCACTGAGATAATTTAAGGCTCATGTTTGTATCACCCCATCTTCAGGTAACTGCAGCAATTTATAAATAAGTGGCACTTAAAAAAAAAATCTCAGTACCAACCACAGGCACTGACTTGGAAAACAAGCTTCACTTTCATGCCTGATTCACAAAGAAAACAAAGCAGCCATCATCAAAGCCAAGTCAGCTTCTCCTGGGCTCTTCTGGAGGTTTGTGTTCGCTGTGATTGAAGCTAGAGCTGTTAGACCAGTGTGAGATGGCAATTTAATACAGGTGCCGTGTTCTGCACCTGAGAAAGAAGAGGATATTCTTAAGTATGATGATAGCAATAAGCCTCTTGGCAGAAATTTGTCACACCTGCACCTGTATGAGGCTGTCACAGAGGGAAAAGTAGGCCATTCTTCAGCAGAACTTTGCATCCTGCTCGAAAATGTGGATCCTATTATAGGCTGAATAAATCCCTTTGAAGCTGGAAATCTCTCATGTTTTACAATATAGTTTTAATATAGATGATGTTTTGTGAACTAGGAACAGAGAAAAGAAGTGAATGAAATGAATTATTTGGATGTTTTTAATCTGGGTTCCAGTCCAATTTTGGATCTGAAATTTTAGACCCAGTTTGAATCCCCCCTTTTTGTTTTGAGCATCATAGTTAACTCTTGTGCACCTTGTTTCCATTTTCCTCTCACCACCAAATTACAGTATAAATGCCATTACAGTGCCATTAGCCATTATGCTATCCACATGCTGCTAAGAAAGTAAAAAGGAATAAGAATGGGAAAAGAATACTGGATTTATGCAATCAACATCATCTTTTCATCTTCTGCACTTTTTATGAATTTCAAGATTCATAACATTATACATGGTAGCTAAAAGAAGTTCTAAAATACTCTATGCCAGAACAATCCCAAACTGTTTGTGTGACAACCACTTGTAAAATTATAGACTTAACCGCAAGAAGCGATAAACACAATACAGAACAAGCTCAAATAAAAATCAAGTGTTAATTAAGATAGCAAAAAATTAACAGCAGTAGAACAGTTACAGCAAAGGGTAGAGACAGCATTTAAACAACTGCCACCAGAGATGGAGAGTGTGGAGGAGGAACAAAAGGAATACAGAAATACATTGCTTAGTGTTGCAATGAGAAAAAAAAACTTTCTTTTATATGAAAAAAGTGAAAGTGGAACAAAGGAATACTTTTTCCACATTTCATGATGGTGTGAAAAGGTTAAAGAAGTAGTAAAGTTGAAAAAAGAGTTATGTAAATGATAGAATCAGAGAAAGAAGAAGCTTACATAAGCTACAGATTACAACAAAGAAATACTAACAGGATAATTAAGAAAACAAAACAGAAATCCTGGGTGCACTTTGGAAAAACATTAGTGGACAATGAAAAATCAGCATGCAGAACGTTTTTTTTATTGTCAGAAATGTACAGAAAAGAGAGAAGGGTTATAAAACCATTGAAATCATGAAAAATAAGAATGGAATACCATGAATAGAACCATCAGAAATTATAGAAAGATGGAGAGAATTGTTAGGCACTAAACACAAAAATAGAGTGCTTACCAACAGAAATAATACAAGAAATAGAAGAAAGCAGAATTAGATTGAAGTGTAAAATATTTACTGCAGTTTGAATACGGATATTGCAACCACGGATTGGCAACATGCAATAATAATGCCATTGTGGAGCAAATGAGAATGCACACAATACTGAGGCACTTCACTCTTGAGCCATGCAGGGAAAATGTATACTGAGATAAAAAGCAGGCCTCCATCAGTCTTGGAAGACTATGGTATCGTGCTCAGCGCTGCATACGCTGCATGCAAAGCATGAACGCCTGGGTTGGATTGTTATGGAGGATAGGCTGTTACCCAAGCAGCAAATCCCCCCTCTCCACGCCACGGAATTAGTCCAATGGAAAGGCAGAGCCAATACAATTGGATCCAGCTGGCGTCGCAGAGCTGGGCTGAGGACAGGAGCCCACCCTGTCTTGTGGGGCCGACCCGGGAATTGAACCCTGGCCTGCTGGTTAACAGGCACAGTGTCTTAACTGCTTGCGCCACCCACAGCCCATAGAAATAACGATAAGGCTAGTTATAGAATTACAACCAGCAGCAGAACAGATGGATATTTTAAAAAATGAAAGTTCTACACATTTACACAAATACCTAAGAGAAAGAAAACACAATATAAGAAGAATCTTTTTGTTGCATTTGTAGACCAAGAAAAAAACATTTGATAGAGTTTACAGGAAATTTTTATGGTAATAACAGTAACAGCAAAGTGGTAATAGCAATGTGTGTTATTATATGATAACAAAAAGTGATCACCTTATCAGATTATGCTAAAGCCCATACAGTGTCTTTAATAGTTAGAACAAACTTGGAAACATCAGAACCTTTCACAGTAACATTTCCATTTTTTGTTTCCCGTGTCAAACATGGACACAGTTATTATGGAAACGAGATGTTTGAGGAAAACTGTAAACAGATCCATCTACAGTATTTATATACTGCTTTTCAACTAAAAAGTTCACAAAGCGATTTACAAAGAAACGAAAAAATTAATAGCTAATGGGTCCCTGTCCCAAAAGGGCTCACTATCTTAAATGCAAAAGAACACCAGCAGAAGCCATGCAAACAGACATTGCTGGGGTATTACTCATCAGTTACTCTCCCTGCTGAATAAAAGAGGAACACCCACTTGACTGAAAGAGTGTATCTTGCCAGTTTGCAGGGTTAGCAGATGGGATAAAATGAGGACTGAGATAATAAGGAAAAGAGTTGGAATAGAACCAAACTGTGGTAGAACATTCAGTGGTGCAGGACCTCAGGGTGCTACTGGGCGACAACATAAGGATCGAAAGGAGGCTCTGACCTTTGAGATCCTGGTTACTGGTCTCAAACTACTCTTCAGCTTCCACTAGTCAGTTGAAGAGTGAGGATGCTTACAGGGGCAAGTTCCTGGCCTCAAGCTGTGCCATCTCCCACCTCCCAGTGGCTTATTGCCTGCACACACTCCCCACACAGCAGGTGGCAGTTGCATAGGTGTTGGGGATCACAGGGATGCTGTGACCCCAGGAGACACTCTTCAATGCTGCCATGACAATTTTGTCACCATGGTCCTCCCCTACCTTACTCACAGCCAAATAGCTTGGAGCAAGTCTAGATCCGCAGAAGCAGCCAGTCTCTCTCCAAGTAGCATGCAACTCTTTTGGCAATGACTGTGGGGGAGGTCAGGAGAACCTGCCCCCGTTACAGCCATTCTCAGCATAGTCACTTGGAGTGAGGTTGGCCACTTCTTCCTAGCCTTCCATGCTCCTTTTTATGCACAGAAGGAACATGAAAGATCAGGGAACCTGATTTGATTTATCTTGTCAGACACTTTGAGCACAATCCTAAACATGTCTATTCAAATGTAAGCCCCATTGCGTTCAATGGGTCTTACTCCAAGGAAAGTGACTTTAGGATTGCAGCCTTTACCTCTCAATTCCTTCCACTTATTATAACCATAATGTTTTCCTGATTGTCTTAGATGTCTTAGATTGTCTTAGATTGTCTGATTGTCTTTCCTTTTAGTTTTACACCACAGACTTGAATTCATATGCAATTCTATCCCTTTTATTTCACATAACTCTCATTTATTGTCCCAGTTTAGCTTTGCGTTAATATGGAAGAGGAAAAGGGGGGAATGTGTGTGTGTGTATGTTTTCCCTTAACATTTCAGAACTCTTATTTGTAATATGAAAACATGATTTCCAACTTTACAGATGATGCTAAATTGGGAGAGAATAAAAACAAATGAGGAATAATTGGGTACTGGAGCCAGATATAAAAGGATTTAGATAATTTCATATCTTGAGAATAGCAGATAGCAAATGCAGGGCTGAGCAAATAAATTGAGAGTAATTAGGCTTACAGCGTAGACTTGCAAGCAAGAATCTGCATTAATGGAAAGGAGATAGGCATTATATAGGCCAAACAAAGAGCCAGATGGGATACTTTACTTTCACTTGTCAGTACTTTTTCCATTAAAATGTTTACAGATTGCATAGAAAGGTGTTCAGAGAGAGTCAGGAGAATATTATGTCTCATTGCAACACAGAGGAAGATGAATGTTAAGGATGGTCATGGACATGACATATACATACTAATTCTGAAAGGTTCTTTCCTATAGCCAAAGCAGAAAACACTTTCTATCTCTTCTAACAATTTCTCTACAAAAAGTGGCATTGTTGCTTCTTTCTCATTTGCGCATTGTATGATCAGAGGCAACAAGCCTTGGAATATAATCTGGTAGAAGCTGGATCAGGAAACAATTTTTCAAAAAAGTGATTTGCTTGGAAAATGTTCCCCATAAACCCAAGAGACCATTTGTTTCCAAAGATTAAAAAAAATTCATTCACTCTCTTGCAGTGAGTATATCTAACTTTTTTTGCTATGTAATGGTTTTCAGTTTATGCTAAGGAATAAATTAGATTCTAAGGAATCAGGAAAATGAGAATCAGCATTTGAACAATACACAGTCATACCTTTATATCTTTGGGGATTCTATTCCAAACCACCCTATGAATAATGTGACTGTATGGATAACAGGGATACCCTTTTGAAAAAATAAAAAAATCTGGCTACATTGGGTATAGGAAGGAGCCTCACATGTTTTCTGTGCTGGAGCTTGGTGACACCCTGCAGCCCTCAAAACACAGCCATCTTATTGCACATCAGATTATAAACATTTCTGGATTTCTTTTTTCTTAGCTTTTTCTACTTTTTTAAAGGGTGTCCCCAGTATCTGTGGAACAGCAAATAACTGTAATCATGGATGCTGTCTGTGGATCCTGGATGTTGAATCTATGGATACTGGAGTATGCCTGTACACTGAAATCTACAATCAACATCAAATAATGTAAGGTAATTAAGGGTGCAATCATATTTGCCCTACAATCCAGAGTAACTATTGGGAGCACGAAAGAGACAGTATGCGTACCCATTGTTACTGCACAACCTAGTGAAAACCTATGGGAAATTCATTTGCAATCCAGAGCAAACTGTTCTTACACTGTAGCAATGATCTTACACTGTTCTTAATCAGTGATCTTAACTGATCTTAATCAGTTCTTACACTGATTTTTTTCAGCTAATTTTTTTCAGGTAAGGGTAATGCAACTCTGATGTGGTGAACTGTTAGACTGAAAGCCCTAATGAGATTCCATTAGGAGATGTAAAGGGAGAAATTATAGTTGGTTCATATACCTGGGTAGCAATGAGGTGTTGCCTTGATTGTTAACACCTGGAAGCACCTCCTGGTTCTGGATATAAGTGACAAACTGCCCACCACTTTCTGTGAACCATATTGAAGAGAGTAGCCGAAGGCTTTGTGGGTTTTTGTAACTATGCTGGACTACCTTTGAACTTTATCTCATCAACTGCTACCTATGAATATATTTTATTCCTTTGCAACTTGGACTCTGGTGTGCTTATTGCTCAGTGCACCTCCAAAGGTGCCCCTGGTATACTCTTATTACGAACAAAGAGTCCTTCACCTTGAGGACTAAGTAAATATGAATAGGATTGTGCTGTTACTATTCTAGCTAAATGGCTTTGGGTTACTTAACACTGCATATGTTATGAAAACTCCTCCAGGCAATTAAGGGAAAATGGAAACTTCAGGGGTGTAAATTTGTCATGTGTGCTAACAGGATAATGCCTTGAAATTCTGATAAACTTTTGTGTAAATGAGCTGATCAAATCTGACACATCAGGCTATAGAACAGAGACCATAAAGCAGGATTTTTAACCTTTTTAATCTACAAGGCACTGAAATTGTCAAGGCATCCCATCAATTGTTTTTACCATTGACAAGGTACACCAGACTGTTCAAATCCCCCAATTTTCCTATTAATGTCAGTCCCCATAAAGTATTCATCAGACTGCAGTACAAAAGAATAGGACAAACTGAGCATGATGGTGCTGGAGTTTGCTATGTAACTCTGCTGATTGTTTGATCTCACGTTCTATGCAAGATGTACAAGCAAATAAGGTGTTTGCAAGATAACAGCATATTCTGTTGGCTGAGATTGTTACTTAGACCCAACAAGCCTTTGGGAAAGTGCAAGACATTGCAAAATATTGATCCAAATTGCAGCAGAAAAGAAAGAACAGGTATTTTCCACATTTTGATATTAGTAATATTTTAGTTCTAGTTTGCTGTCTATAGTGCTAACAGTTTCTAAGGCTTCATTATGATTTATTTTGAAAAATTGCATTGTGGTTCTTCAGAAGCTATCAAGAGCTTTCCTGTGCAGCTCCATTGGAGGAAGCTGTTGATGACCGTGAGGATGAAAAACTTTCTCAATGCAATTTTAGGGAGACTGAGAGATCAGGCAAAAAGGCCCATCTGGTCCAGCTTCCTATATCTATCGGTATCTCCAGAGACCTTAAGGAGGATGCAGACAACAAGATATCTGCATCCTGTACATTCCTGCATCTGCCATTCTGAGATAGCCTCTTTCTAGAACCAGGAAGGAAAACCTTCCTGAATTTGAATTTTGTAGAATGATGCTGGGAGATCAGACTGTGCTGCCTATAAAGCTGGAAGCAGACAAGCCTGCCTCTTTACACCCGTGAATTGCTGGAGGCTAAATTTATCTCAGAGTTGTTTGCTCGCAAATGATTTTGGCTGCACGTCCCCAACCTGCTTCTCTCTTGGCATCATTCCTGGATCAGATAATCAGGCTTTCCCCTAGTCCTGGGCAATTCTCAATGGTTCTCAGTGGAGTTGGTCACAAGTATAGCTGAAGATACCCTGGGGCTAACCATGTGCGGGAGGTGGGAAATCACATAGATGAACAGGCCTTGCTCAGGGAGAATCAGCATGAGTTCTCTAAAGGTAACCTTAGAATTCTTTGAAAAGGTCAACAGGCATGTGGATGTGGGAGAACCTGTGGACAGTATATATTGTATCTGGACTTTCAGAAGGTGTTAGAAAGGATCTCAAAAAGGATATAGAAGAAATGGAGACGGCTCAGAGGCGAACGACCAAAACGATGGATGGTTTGGGACACCTTCTGTATGAGGAAAGGCTACAGCATTTGAGGCTATTCAGTCTAGAAAAGAGGAGCTTGAAGGGAGACTTGGTTGAAATGTACAAAATTATGTAAGGCATGGATAGAGTGGATAGGGAGATGCTCTTTTCCCTTTCATGTAACACCAGAACTAGGGGATAGTCACTAAAATTGAACGTTGGAAGAGAACCACTGAATGCTGTCTGTAGGACAGACAAGAGAAAATATTTCTTTACCCAGCATGTAGTTGGTCTGTGGAATTTCCTGCCACAGGATGTGGTGATGGAATCTAGCCTCAATGCCTTTAAGAAGGGATTGGACAAATTCCTAGAGGAAATTTGTCATACATTACAAGCCATGAGGAGTATGTGTAGATGTGAACAACCTCAAAATGGGCACCTGGATGCAGGTGCCATTAGTGTTCCCTGAAACATATAGTGGGCCGCTGTGTGATATAGGAAGCTGGGCTAGATGGGCCTTTTGGCTGATGCAGAGGCTCTTCTTATGTTCTTAATTTCTTCCACCCTCTAGTACATATAGCAGTTACATTTGCGATCATTATTTTTTGTGTTTATTTATTTTGGTACTTTACGGTCACTAATTTCCCAGAAGCTCTTGTGCAAGTTCAGTCCAAGGGGAAATCTTTGCAAGCAGCCTTATCCTTTGCTTGTAAAACTTTTGTTATTCACCAATTATGTTGGATGTGGAAACATTCCTAGGTTTAAACCCATTCCTGCTCATCTCACAAGTATACACATTCAATCCCTGTTGAGTACAGTGAATGCAACATTGGGCAGAAATGGTTTAAGTTTGGAAAGGTTGTGTCACCATCTGCTGGCCATTAGTGGTTACTACATTAATTTGATGAAAACTTGGCATTCCAGCCAAGTGCAGGCATTTCCATCAGTCTGCTTGTAAACCTTTCTTTCCCCTATTTTAATTCCTTTTGGACTTTTAATGAACTAATGTTTTGTCACTTGGTGTGCCTGGTCCATGCTCAAGGGTAATTCAGTGCATTGTCATATCGCTTCACCCTACCGATGCTACCGTGGATTGATTTTTAATAAGAACCCTGGAATTCAGTGTGGTCCTGAAGAAGCATATGAGAAAAGTTCATATGAATTCAGTGGTGGTTTCTAGTTACAAATTTACAGTCTAAATAAAATTCTTAATAGTATTTTTTTTAAATTCTAAATAGTGAGGGCAGTTGTGGTCCATTAGCTACAAGGTGTTGCATTCAGCCACTGGGAAATCCAGGGTCAACATCTCTTCACTTTGGAGATACTGTATGATTGCTAAATAAAGCAGGCCTCCATCAGTCTTGAAAGACTATGGTATCATGCTTGGCACTGCATACGCTGCATGCAAAGCATGAAAGCCTGAGTTAGATTGTTATGGAGGATAGGCTGTTTCCCAAACAGCAAATCCCCCCTCTCCACGCCACTGAATTAGTCCAATGGAAAGGCAGAGCCAATACAATTGGATCCAGCTGGCGTCGCAGAGCTGGGCTAAGGACAGGAGCTCACCCTGTCTTGTGGGGCCGATCCAAGTCTCGAACCCTGGCCTGCTGGTTAACAGTGACTTAACAACTTGCGCCACCAGTGTATTGAATTTCAGTGTTGGCAAGGATTGCAGCTTGTAAATACCTGAGATACACAAGTAGTGGATGAACATGGACCAGAAATCTTATGCGACTAATTTACAGGACTCTAATGAGCCTAATAGCCTGATTTTATGAATGTTTATGCAAAAGTATGCCCCAATGTATGTGTGCATAGGATTGCAGCTTCAGACCAAGGCTGTAGTGGGGGGTGGGAATGCAAAACACTAAGGGTGCAATCCTAAACAAGTCTACTCAGAAGTAAGTTCCATTGTGTTCAATAGGACTTAGGGTGCAATCCAGAGTAACTACAGGGAGTCCTTGCTCCAGTGTTAGAGCAATTTACTCTGGATTGCAGTATGAATTTCCCATAGGTTTTCACTAAGTGGTGCAGTAACTACGGGTACACGTAATGTCTCTAAAGTGCTCCCGTAGTTACTTTGGATTGTACGGTTACTCTCAGGAAAGTGTATATAGAATTGCAGCCTATGTTTTGCAGGGATCCTCCCCACAGTGTGCAAGGGACCTCCTCCCCTCTGAGCCATTCCAGGAGGGGGAAGCATCCTGGAAAGGCTCAGAGGGGGAGGGAGATCCCTTGCACACTGCGGGTTGGATCCCTGCAAAACTTAGTGTCGTACCCCCCCTCCCCCTGGTACAGCACTGCTTAAGACACTGAAGAATTAGGAAACAATATAATCAGTAATACACTTTTCAAGGAAAAAGTTGTTGGTTTAATTTTCACAGTCCATAGTTTATTATCCTATGTTATCACTAGGCACAAAAGTTGTTGCTATGGCACCCTCTCTATAGTATAAAATGATCAATACTAATAACTAGTAAGGTCACCGATTCCCAGTATCTTCCTTCAGGCTGACATTTTTTTCTCTTCAGGCTGACTATCTGAAAGCCCCTATTCCAGTGCCTTTCAATAGAATTTTGTTCCCTAGGACCCTCCAGAAAATAGAAGTTCAACAGATTTATGAGCGACAGTGTTGTCAATGTATTTAAAATGCTTTGTGTTCCACTTTCCAAGCAATGTCAAAATGCGCCAATAAACACTCTGCAAGAATAAAATGGCATGTCAAGAATGAGCATATAAAAGAAAGCTTTGAATTAATGTTACATTCACAGACAAGAGTGTTATGGATGGCATTCTTTATGGGACGCTGAGACTCAGAGGTGATCACTGAATGTACTTTGCACAATTTATATCACAGGGAGGATGCCTTATAAGTGGTGTCCTTAGGGCAGGATAAATGGACTAGAAAGGCTTAAGAACTTATATCAGAAGAAAACACTGAATTCAATTTTTTTCCTAATGGATTGCCATTGAACATAGTAACCCAGTGAAGCAAAAAGTACTGGATTGGTTAAATCCTCTCTCAGAGGATGATCATCAGAACGGTATGAGGCAAAGCTCATGAATTAATATGAGACTTATACTCGCATCAGACTTGCAATTGTCGAACAACTACAATGACATTTGAAAGGTACTCTTGGCATTCAACGCTTCAGGAGGCAAACTCTTAGAATTGTTTCACATGTGATCAAAAAAGGTGCACAAGATGCCACCCAGTGCATGGATAAATACATGACTGTTTCCTGCCTGTGGTTCCCAGGAACACAGCAGCTGTAAAAATGTTCCCACAATTGTAGGAACCACCTTAAAAACACTACCACTCTTTATTGGCAGTGTTGTGGGTGGTGCAAGTGGTTAAGGCACTGTGCCTGTTAACCAGAAGGCCAGGGTTCGAGACCCGGGTCCCCACAAGACAGGGTGAGCGCCTGTCCTTAGCTCAGCTCTGTGATGCAGCTGGAACCAATTGTATCGGCTCTGCCTGACTATTTCAGTGATGTGGAGAGGGGGGATTTGCTGTTTGGGTAACAGCCTATCGTCCGTATTAATCTACCCATGCCATTGTGCTTTGCATACAGCGTCGAGCACATTTTCCTTCTTCATCCTCTTTTTTATTGTAGATTTTGGAGGGTGTCTATAAACTACAGAGAAGAATGGTGGCTGGTGTGATGTTGGCAAAGAGGGTAAAGTTGTTTGGTATGCATCCTCAGCCCGCAGGTATCAGAGATACCTTCTATCACTCCAGTATCTATACAGCCATTTATTCAGAATCCTGGCGCTGTAGAAGCTCAAGCTGTGCTTGTCCACATAAAAGTTGACAGGTTGTGGTTTGAGACCTGAAAGCCACATGCCACATGGGATGACTATGGAGGTGTCTCAGTCAAAGCTGGTTCTTCAGCCTTGTAATGGAGATGAGCACCACCGTTAGAGATGATTATTACTAGTAGAGCAACCTGTGGGAGATACCTCTACCTTGACATAGGGTGCAATCCTAAACAATGTAGGCCAGCCTACCTCACGTGGCATATCTTCTCATGATGGTGTGGATAGGAGTCAGTGTATGCCTGTGCGCTGTCCTAACCCTGACAGGAGTGATGCAGAAGTGTCTTATGGCATACCCAGGTCAGCAAAGGATTTATGCCAGGGCTTGTGCCAGCCTAACTGTAGCTTAGGATTGCAGCCTAGTATTTTGGAACAGTTCTATGTTCCCTTGGCCTACTGAAGTCTACGACTGCTGGTAAAACTTCATTTGTAGCCTTGTCATCAAGTCTCTTCTTCACTTGCATCACTGTGAGTGGTGGTTGTGTTTCCTATCCAGTCCACTAACATTTTATACCCAAGCATTTAAATGAGATAACAAGAGACCAAGATGCTGTCTGCTAATGGCACCGACAATCTAAGAAAACATTCAATGAAACAATAGCAATAAACAATATCTTACAATAAATTTTCCAACTGAAAGGCTTCTGATTGCTCCTGCCTCTAAAAACAGTCTTTATCAAAGTAAACACAATTCTCTTGTAAAACCAAACAGCCCTTTAGTAACCATTATTTTCCTGTCAATCATAAGATTACACAGCTTTGTAATTGCAATGTCACTGGAGTTATCTGGTTGCTTCTGCTGCTTCCAACAGAATAATAGTTTGCATTTTCTCCGCTCCTACAACACTGCACCGAAAAAAGAATCACACCTCACCTTGCTTGGGGAACAGAGATTAATATTCCCTCAGCCCATCGGAGGAACTGCACCTGTGAAAGATGGATTACACGGAGCTGCCCTTGCTGAAGATAAATATTCTTGTTTCGGTTTGCACATTCATTGCCAGGGCATCTGTCTAGGACTGTGCACTCTCAAAAGTAGCAAGGAATGCTGGCAAAGGTTAAGTGACTTCATACTGAATGATGACAGCTGGTAAGGATGATCTTTAACAAAATCTCCAATACAGTCCGGGCCCCAAATGGGAGGATTTTGTTTGTCTTTCTAATGGAAAGTCTCAAATCAATTAACAAATGAATTGGATCCCAGGTCTCAGTTCCTGAATGCAATGAGCCCATTTGGATGGTGAGACCAAAAAAGGAAAGGAAAAAACCAGTTTGAATTGTGTAATATTTCCAAGAGTTACAAAGGACCAGAAACAGTTGGTTTTTCATAATAAACTGAAAATGGGTTTCGGGATAGACACACATTAGAGCAAGACAATGCTGTCTGTTGCAGAATATGAAGGTTGCCTTAAAAAATTAAGCCGTCATCTTGGATGCATTGGGTATTCTGTGTCCATTGTAGTTTGGAGCATCATTTAGTACTGAATCCTGCTCCCTGCCTTCCTGCTTCCACATTCCTGAATGTGGAATATGCCACATTCCATATAATGTGACATCTGGTAAATTTAAATAATCAGAATCATATGCAGTGGTCCTAAAAATTATCAATATTGTGTTATATTTATATATATATGCTGTTCTTTTTGTAAAAGGACCATAGGAGGACTAGAAATAGTATGAAATTATATTAGAGAGTGTTTAGCACTTTCCCTGCACCATGATTCTAATCCCATCCTTTGTAATATTTTTATTGGGAAAAGTTTTTTTATTATTTTAAAAAATAATATTTTTTATATTTTTCAAAAACGGCGATTGGAGGGTCCTATAATTTCAGGATTCCTCCTCACATGCAGTTTCCACATTCTGTGTTTTGTAATGTCCAGTATAGCAGTTATATGTAGGGAATGCAGAATTCTCTCTCTCTCTCTCTCTCTCTCTCTCTCTCTCTCTCTCTCTCTCTCTCTCTCGTCAATGGCCATGTTGTAAAACAAATTCTGGTTGCAACACCATTCTGCTGCTTGCCTCAAGAGGAGCTGAGGAGTTGCATCCGCTGTAGCTTAAAATACACACATTCTCAAAGACTTGAGGAGAGATCAATTGGGATTTACTCAAAGTGCCGAGCATTGGCTTAGCTAATGATTATTCATGCAATCTTAACAATTTTTTAAAAAAACTCCTTTTCTTCTATTGCAACGATGCACTTATAAGCTCTCTACAACAGTAAGAAAAGCTATTTTTAAACAATTGTAAATGGACATACGTTTTTTACACAAAAATTATTTTTAACTGCTTTTATTTAACATATTTTTTGGTATCAGCAGGAAGTCCCAGAATCAAACTCCTGCAGATACTGAGGCACAACCTTATTCTATTTGGAGCAATGAAAGAGCAAAAAAAACCTTTAAATTTATTTTTCCACTTTTTTATCTACATTTTCCTTTTTTATCTACAGGGGGTCCAGAACACAACACTATAACATGATGGTACTATTCTTACATATCGAAGTTTTCATAAATGTGGCCACTAGTGTCATGCTCAGCTAGTTGCCCCACTAAAGCTTGTTGCCTGATCCAATTGCAACCCCCTGCACCTCCGAAGCTATGCTATTGATGCTCACCATTTCTTCTGTCACCTCCACTTTTCTATGACCTCAAAGCCCCTAGCAACTTACTTCTGGCAGTGACAGACATGACTGTATGTGACAGACAGGAGAAACGTCCCCACCAGTGAGTGCCTCAATTAAGACTACAAGTCCCAGCATGATTTTCCTTTTCAGACAAATGGCACACACAATACATCCTTTTCTCACCAGGCATGCTGTGACTTGTATTCCCAATCCATTCCTGACCCAGAAAAGACACCTACCGGTACATTGCCTCCCCTATGCCCTAAAATTACTTTCTGAAGAACAGGGTATGATCAAGATCGTGTCTGCCCCAAACCTGATTCATGAGTATTCAAACAGAAGAAATTGACTACATGTGTGCTTGCAAGTTACAACATCCCTAATTATATCCCAAAGGTGGGCATAAGGATGCACTGGGTTTCATAAGGATGCACATAGGTTTAATGTGAAAACCCAATTTCTACTCGACAGATGCAAGAGAATCCTTTAAAAACTACTATTTCCCAAAATATGTACAGTCCTATCTAGGCAAAGAGCAATGCCTGGAGGCAATATTAAATTCACTTTCTCACAGATGCAAGAAATCTGCCTGTTGTTAGGGCCGCAGATGAAGAAATACATATGTATCTTTCAGTTTTACTGCTTTCAGTTTTAATTCAGAAAAAAATATTGCCTCAGGTATCACAACTTGGAGAAAACTGAATCTGCACTAAGGATACTTCAACTTATCTCAAAAGTAAACTTGGGAAAACCAAAGCAGATGCCTTCGGGTCAGATTTGTGGCAGGTAAAATCCTTCAGCAAGCAAGCTGAGGATGATCTGAGTTTTCATACTGGACCAGAGAGGTTAAAAATGGCAAAATGTCAAGACCAGCTTTGAAGTGCAGCTCTTTTAAAACGTTCCATCATCTCTAATCTAATAAAAGTCAACTCAGATCCGCAACTAAAAGGGGCACATTTTGGTGAACGTTTTATTTTATCTACAATTAAAAATGATCACACTATAGACAGATAAGTGAAACATGAATAAATTTGATAGAAATAATTAAAAACAGCCTTTTAGCGAAAGTACAGGTTAAATATGATACGTAGAAGCAATTATCTTGCTTGGGGAAAAATTTTTACTATAAATGAAACATCAGTCTTTAATTCTTATTTGAGGGATGAGCAGGCAAAAATGTACAAATTTGCCTTATCACCTGCATGCTCACACACACAATATGAAGATTATGAGAAAGACTAATGCTCCTCTCTGCTGGAATTAGTGTAATAGTAGAGCTAGTTTGAATGACAGTATCATCATCAGTTCAAATATTTCTGGAAAATTAATGCCCCAAATGAATGCAGCCTTAGAGCTCCGGGAGCACATTGCATATTTTAGCCCTTTCAGCCTTTATGTTATGCAAGTGTGCTTCCAAAAGCCTCGGGACTCTTTTACAGGACTCCTGGGAGAAGGCAAGTGAGTAAAAGCCAATCCTTGGAAAGGAGCATCAATACTGTTCAAGCTGAGATTCTGATGTCCAGACACAAATAGTTATTGTATTTCCAACATCTCGCCCACACTAAGTTTTTTGTCCTAACCTAGTAGTGCAATGAAATGAATTGTGTTAATGGATTTCTTAGTGGTATACAAATTTATATGCTTGCTGATGTGGCTGATATCCTTTCCTATGTACGATGGCACAAAAAATCATAGCTCATATTTAATATTGCCATGCTCACCTATTAACATGTTTGGCCCTGTTGTTTACTCCACACATTTGATGAATTCACAAACTGCCATGCATGTTGTAACATATATTTAAATAACCCTTCAGTTATTGATTGGCTGCTAGCATGGTGCATGTCCTTGTGAGGTCAACACAACTATACAGAGTGGTCCTTCATATCTGTAATAGATCTGTCACAGAAATCCCTGTGGATACCCAAATACATGGATGTTTGAATCGATTGATTTGGGCCACTGGGATTCTTCAACAACGACCCGTTCTGAGGCCTGTAGTGGTTATGTGCAGCCTCTGTGGGTCTCAGAATGATGGTTTTTTGGTGAAAACTGGCTTTGGGGTGGCATTCTGAGACCCTGTAGAAGTAGCACATGGCTACATACTGCTTCTGTGGACCTCAGAAGGCTGCACTGAGGCAACTGGAATGAGGTTCAGGTCTCATCTGGGATGACTTCAGATGGGTACTGCATGGGTTTGGAACCCACAGATTATTAAACCCATGGGGTTTAAATCTGTGGATGTGAAGAGCTCACATTATTTACGAAAAATAATACAGTATGTATAATTTGGGACACACAAAGTTAGAGCATTCTGTTTTTCTTCACAGGGAAAGCCATAGACCGCTATAGGCTGCTACTTGTGTCAGCATGGCTTTAATCATGTTAAAATGTTAATTGTGAATGACACTGTTCTGTAAGGGGGTGAGAAATATCTAAAGGAAAGGCATTGTATGGAATACCAAGAAGTCTACATGCCTGGTGAGTCATCTAAGCCTATGATGAGTTGGAACAAGGAAGGCAGCAGAACACACAGCAGCTGAAATTAAGCTAAATGGAATACAATACCTTTTGATTAGGCACTAATATGTGATTGAGGATGGGCACAGCTGCACACACAGCATTAGCATGGGGATAATGAAAACATTTTGAATGCCTTTCCTTTCCCTCTGCAATTCTCATTTCAAGGCAAACACTGCAAGACACATTGGTACTAATCAGCAGTGAAGTTCAGAGTCTGACATTGTTTGCATACATCTCATCACCATAGTCTGTTACATTTGAAACTTGGTCTTTATCATTCTGCACAGCTAACATTTTAGAGTATTATTCAGGAGTTTTCAATACCATGATAAAAAAAGATGCAGTTATTCAACTGGCGCAGGTTTCCAAGGCACCCTGATCATTTGTTATCAGTACCAGCTATGAAGGACGTGGTAGTCTTCTTAGCCATAGAACCTGCTTGTATTTTTTTTATGGGGGGAGTCCCTAGCCCACCACATTCTAGCTCTTCCTCAATATGGCGCCATGTATTTGCTAATCAGCAAAAATGGAAATTCTCCAATGAAATTCTTCTATCAAAAATTGTACCATTTTCATCTCAAAAATTAAGGGTTAATTTGGCCTGTAATATCCTCCCATTACAGACCTATGATATCCACCCATTTGGATATCAGAGGGTGCAATCCTATGCCTGTCTGCTCAGACGTAAGTCCTATTATATTCATTGGGACTTACTCCCAGGAGAGTGTACTTAGGATTGCAGCCATAAAGCTCATTTGGATACTTCACTTTATCATCTTTATTAAACTGGGGCAACCAAAACTTAGCACATCAGCCTTAATTAGTGAAATGAAACCTAAGCAGGCCTCCGTCAGTCTTGAAAGACTATGGTATCGTGCTCAGCGCTGCATACGCTGCATGCGAAGCATGAAAGCCTGGTTTAGATTGTTATGGGGGAGAGGCTGTTACCAAAGCAGCAAATCCCCCCTCTCCACGCCACTGAATTAGTCCAATGGAAAGGCAGAGCCAATACGATTGGATCCAGCTGGCGTCGCAGAGCTGGGCTGAGAACAGGAGTTCACCCTGACTTGTGGGGCCGACCCAGGTCTCGAACCCTGGCCTGCTGGTTAACAGGCACAGTGTCTTAGAAACTTGCGCCACCCACAGCCAACTACTCCAATCTCATGATTTCTGTTCACAGAAGAGTCATTATCAAGCATGAAAAGCAAAGAAGAGCCACCGCAAGCCCTTCTGCAGGCAACCCACAGTTGCTTGTTGATATCTCACAGGCGCAAAGACCTCCACTTTATATCATATACTATTTAAAATGAAAAATTGGGTTGAGTTACAATTGAACAAGAACCTAATAAAATTAAAACATGTTATGATCAGCAATTACAAGCAATGAATAGGCCATTTTTGCGCAGTGTTTATATTCCCCTCTGTGTTTCTTAATAATGGTAATATTTAGGCTGCCAAGAAAGCATAAATAATGGCAAATCTCAAAGCAGTTGCAAATTAGCCCTCTCACCACTGGGTAAAGGGTTGAATTTAATAACAAGGTAGTTGGGAAAAGAAATGATTCTTCATATGTATACCCTCTTCATTCTAACATGCCAGAGAACCCCATAGAATGGACAGCAGTATTCTGTGTGGCTGTCAGGATCCTTGCACTGTGTAGGCTTGGTTATTTTTGGGAAATCCACAACTACAGCTACAGCGTTCTCTGCCCTCTGACACTCACTACAACTCAGGGTAAATGTGAGCTCCACAGGCATACCTGGGGAGTCAAGGGGGCAAATACCCCAGGGCCTGCAGGCACAACTGTTTCTTCCTTGCATCTCACTACCTTTCTCTCCCTGTGTCTAAACATCATGAAATTTTTTCCACAACATATTTCTCTTTTTGGAGGTCCATTGAACATGTAAAATTGCACCATTGGCAGTTGCATGAAAACATAACTACAGGTAGTGACTCCCCAATCATGACATTTGGTGCCGAGAATCCCTATGAATAGCTATTTTTGCATTATTCAATTTACCATGGTAATTAATGAATCAATGAGTTAGGATTGAATAAGTTTCTTTTTCCCTGGTTTAAAACAACTCCGTTCCAGGCTGTCCTCTTATTTATTCAGATAAAGGGAGGGGATCATCGCTCACTGGGAAGGAATTGGTCCTTACTGCAGACAGAGTGGAAGATTTATTGCCTGCCCCTTTACTAAGGTAAACAAGCTGTTACTATTACTACTACTAGTAGTACTACTGTTTCTGTTAACTACTAAAGACACATTATTTAAAGAGCCTATCTCATTTGCTTTGAGAATCACGCTGCAATCCTGAAGACTCTTTCCTGGTAGTAAGACCGATTGAATACAATGGGGCTTACTTCTGAGTAGACGTGGTTAGGATTTTACTCAAAGTTGCATATAATTTGCTTATAAATAGGTTACACCTATATGATAGAATATGGGTTTTCTTGGTGGGCTGCTAGTGTGATGGAAAATAAGTAAGCAGGTTAGTTTACAGAGGACCCTCCTTTTCCAAAGGCTACACATTCATGGATTTGAATATCTGCGGAGAACAAGCCTATAGCTGGAATGCCTCATAGAACCTTCTGGACAGTACATTACAATTCCTCCTGTTGGAGCTGCCTTCCCATCACATGCAGAAGATCTTACAGAGTATAAGTATAGGGAGGCCATATGCAACCCCCTTGCACGTCAAGCGGCCTCCTGTGTGCTTCTGAAGGACACTTCTGGTTTTCTGTCCTTCCCCATGGATTTCATTACGAGGATCTGCACAGATATATATGCACTGAACAGCTCAGTTCCTTCTATTTTGCTCTTTAGTGAATATATTAGATTATAGTAACAACATTTATAGGCAAAACAGTATACAGTGAAAGAGCACAATCCTAACCCTTTCTACTCAAAAGTGAGCCCCATTGAATTCAAAGGGTCTTACTCCGAGGAAAGTGTCTTTATGATTGCAGCCAAAATCAAATTTCTAATGGCTAATAGCTAATAATAGGATGAAAAGCATTACAGACAATTTTTAAAACGTTAAGGAGGTTTCTCCTGGAGACTCAGTTCAAGATCCTTTTCCTTCTCAAAGGGCAAATGGAAGAGTTCCTTCAGATGACCAATGCCTTCCAGCACACCCGCTGGGTAGCTTGGCAGGATCTTTTGCCTCGCTGACAGTCAAGATGAATTTAAAGAGATGAGGAAATGCCTTCAGAGTTTCTCCCAACATTTCCTACTCTGATCTGTGGCTTCTCAGTCATGCCTAGAGGCACTCCATTTTGTAGGTCCCAGAGGTCCACCACAACTGTTTCCCTTATGAGGATGTGACAAAGTCAAGCCTTCATTCTAAAGTTGCTAATAGTTTTCAGGGAAGGTTTCTGTACCGTAGGTAGTAGTTTCCTCAGCTCCAGGGGAACCAAATTAGTTTGTTGCCTGTGAACATGCCATGGCTTAACCTTATACATGTATTTTTTATTGATCTGGATTTAGGATACCAATCCAGCATTGGTATAGGATATCAATACATTGAATTTAGTTAATTCTTAAGGTGCCATAGCAATTTTCATTTATTGACTACAATAAAGCTATTTTCTTTCGACTTTTCAATACCCATCATTCTGCCACATCTGAAGAACAAAATAAATCTTTGGAACTGAATTTATTCTCCTTTAATTGCAAAGTAGATGAATTCAATTTCTACTCCCTACGTGCAGGCTACACTAGTCATTGGATTACACCATTAGATTAGATTAGGCCATATCTGGTCATTAGATTAGACCAGTCAAAGCAATGTTTTTTGGGGAAAAGGAGGATGAAATAAAACATGAGCAGGTAGTTTATTGCAATTTTTCATTTCTGCTCTAGGATTGCAATACTATGTAAGTGGGGTCGTGCACCTACACCTCAGTGTGACTATGGTGCTCCTCGACAAAGTGTACATCACATTGTGTTCGTGTGTCTTTCATTGGCCCAATGTCTGACTTTTTCAATATGGACCGCTCTGTTCTTGAGTGAATGGGGGGGGGGGTCTGGATGTTAACATCTGATTTTATCACTAAACCATGTATCGTCATACGCTAAAATCAGGGGTGTCCAACCTTTCAGATTTAGGGCTCCTGGACCCCAATTGTGTAAAAGAAGGAATTTCAGCAGGTGTTGCTTCTCATCTCACAGATCACAAGCCGAACCTGCTGAAATTCCCTCTTCTATACATTTGTTAAAGGTCCAGGAGACCTAAACCTTAAAGGTTGGACACCTCTGCACTAAATAAATAAAAATAACCTTCAGTAAACTCAATGTGACACTTCTGTGATAATATGCATTGCAGTGCACTGCATTATCAGTGATGCTATGGTATCCTATTGCTTAGGAAAGGAGTTTTCACAGAGTGTGAATTCTAATGGGAAAACTTGATTTGGTTGTGATCCTGATTTATACAAGTCTTTCTGAAATTCAGTGAGGGCACAGTCCTGACCATGTCTACTCAGAAGTCAGCCCCATTGTGTTCAATGGGTCTTACTCTCAGGAAAATATGTTTACTATAAATCCTGAATTGGATTTAAATGGCTTGATGGGAAATTTTGGTCAGAATATGCAATGCATATTATGAAATTCAGTTCCACTTCAAACTTAAGTTTGTTTCAAACCAGCATTAGTAAATACTGTGAAATTCCACCTACTTTTGTGTCAAAATTTATCAAACAACCTCAAACATTTCTTTCAAAGCTATGCAGACATAACAGTGTTATAACAAAAAGAGGTGAGCTTTCACTTGTTATTGTTTCAAAAAATGTAAGACAATTTGCAATCACAATAAGGTTAGTATTCCCTTATTCTTGGTTAGTATTCTTGTGGCTGTGGGTTAAGACAAGTGGTTAAGATGCTGTGCCTGTTAACCAGCAGGCCAGGGTTTGAGACCCAGGTCGGCCCCACAAGACAGGGTGAGCTCCTGTCCTTAGCCCAGCTCTGCGATGCCAGCTGGATCCAATCGTATTGGCTCTGCCTTTCCATTGGACTAATTCAGTGGCGTGGAGAGGGGGGATTTGCTGCTTGGGTAACAGCCTATCCTCCATAACAATCCAACCCAGGCTTTCGTGCTTCGTATGCAGAACTGAGCACAATACCATAGTCTTTCAAGACTGACGGAGGCCTGCTTTTTTTTAGTATTCCCATTATTAAATGTCAAACCTGTGGTTGGAAAAATCATTGTGTGATTCTCCTTCAAACTGATAAACGTTCTGTGAATGACTTTTAATTAGATACATGAAGTTCACATAATCAAATTTTATCCAGTGTTTAAAACAGTTAGTTAAAAATGGGGGGAAGATGTATATAGGGACTTTTGTCCCAGTCCTTTTCAACAATCTATCATGCAACTAGCTGTTGTTTTATGGATATGCCACAAATCAAACAGGGAGCAGCAGCACACTACAGGAAAACAGGGAGGAGGTGTCACCAATCAGTATAATTAGATGAATTAACAACTGGCTTTTCCGACTTGCTGAAATGCTTTGAACATGCATGTTCTTCCTCAAGGGAAGCTACTCTGTAATAGAAGACACGAGAACTCTTTAAAAAGGAACATATGATGCATTCAACCTGTTTTCTTAACTGTACCACTCTTTAAGTTTGCAGGTTGTGGCTCATTATCTACTGGGGTTCTATTCCAGAACTCTCAGTGGATAAAAAAATTCAGTGGTTTCCAAATCAGTGGAAAACAGCTTTAAAGACCCACATCCAGGTTTTTTGTTCTTCTGTGTTGCCACAGAATGCATTGTTATAGACATGACAGTGGTACCTTGGTTTACAAGCATAACCTGTTCCAGAAGCATGCTCATAATCCAAAATGCTCAAACAACAAAACGAACATTCCCATAAGAAATAATGGAAACACAGACGATTAGTTCCAGCCTCCACTGCTCACCCTTGACAAGCTGTGATCACTACTCAGAAGAGTTGGGTGTGGAGGTGTGGACCTCCATCGCCCCCCCACCCTGAACCAGCAGTCCTGGTCTAGTCCTGGAACAGTGGACTTTATGGGCTGGACTCATCCACACTTCTGTTCCAGAAGTGGGACAATGCTGCAAATGCCCCAGTCCTGAAACAGCAGCCTGTAAGGACTGCACTCATCCAGGGCGCTGATGAAGGGGGCAGCCCTGGGGACCCAATGCATATCATGCCTTTTTCATGTGCAGTGATTGTTTCATGCTCCTTCATGCTCTCACTGGCTGCAATCCTAACCCACAGGCCAGCACAAGTCCCATGATGGCCTGGGGTGTAGGAAAAGTGATGTAAGTCACTTCTGTGCCACTCTTGGGGGAGTTAGACCAGTGCACAGATGTGCACCAGCCTTCCCATGCCACCATGTGTGAGTTATGCTGGCCTAAATTAGTTAAGTTTCTCTCTCTCTCTCTCTCTCTCTCTCTCTCTCTCTCTCTCTCTCTCTCTGTATGTGTGTGTGTGTTTTAGCTGATACAAGGATGCTTTGATTTTAAAATATATTCTATAACTAGAGATATTTATCTGCCATTACAGGAGTAAAATTTCTCCCGCCCCCTGCAACCTCCTGTGCCTTATCCCTCCCATGCTCCATTCCCCCTCCGTGCACCATCAGGCACCAAATTGGTTCTTAGTGAGTCTTTATCACAGGTGGGCTGAAGCCGGTTCTCACTGGATCTTTAGAACCGGTTGTTAATTTGGGGCTGTTGTTAGCAAGATTGTTAAAGAGGGGGCCGTCATCTTTGAACTGCATGCAACTGTGTTTGAATTTCTCTTAAAGAGCCTCTGGATCTGTCTTCCCAGAGGGGAAGCTCCACTCCCTCCCCTTCTAAACCTCCCTCCCCTTCTGAGTGTTGTGAGAATGGGCTCCTCCAGGGCTTTTGGTGGGGGTCATGCCTGCCTGCCTTCCTGCCTCCCCAGGTGCCTTTGCAGCCTAGTACTAGGCATGGAGAACTACTCAGTACTACCCAGTACTACTCAGGAGTAAGCCACACTGTATAGTAGAGGACTGCAGCCTGTGGCCACAATCCTAGCCACACTTTCCTGGGAGCAATTCCCATTGACTGTCATGGGATTTCCTTCTGAGTAGCATAGGATTGGGATTTGAGGCTCCTTTCCCATCCACACTTTCCTGAGAGTAAGCCCACTGACTATAATGGGACTTACTTCTGAGGAGATTGGCAGAGGATTGGATCTCTCCCTCCAGCCCTGTTCCTCCAGCCCTGTCTACTTTCCTGAGAGTAAGCCCACTGTCTATAATGGGACTTTCTACTGAGTAGAAATGGTTAGGACTGGGCTCTGAGGCTTCAATCCTATTCATACTTACAAGGGAGTAAGCCCCACTGACTAGAATGAGACTTACTTCTAAGTAAGCCTGCATAGATTGGACTGTAAGGCTAAAACCCTGACCACACAGTTTTTGACTTGAATTGTTCTTACTTCTGAGTAGACACAGTTAGGATTGGGCTCAGGCTGCAATCCCATCCACACTGTAGTCCTTTTGCCCCCCCCCCCATCTCTCCACCTCATCCTGCCCCTCTGAGAAATCTCTCCACCTGAGATTGTCGGGAGGCAGTATGGAGGGCACCTGAAGAAATAGCCCCAGTTCCCATCCTGCCCCACCCCCCAGGAGCCCAGTCCACTGCCTACTCTGAAGTAAATCCTATTAAAGTCAGCAGGTTTTACTCCCCTGTGAGGATAGGAGTGTAGCCTCAAAGCCCAATCACTGTCTACTCAGAAGTAAGTTCCATTATAATAATGAAGCTTACTCCCTGGAAAGAAGCTGGTTTCTAAGAACTTGTAATCCTATGCCTGACTACTCAAAAGTTAATCTCATTTCAATCTATGAAGCTTACTCCCAGGAAAGTGTGCAGAGGAGTGCAGCATTAGAGCCCAATCCTATTCTTGGCTACTCAGAAGTAAGTCCCATTAGAGTCTGTGGAGCTTACACTCAGGAAAGTGAATAGGATTGCAGCCAGAGGCTGGTTACTAAGAGCTCTGTCCTTTGCTTGACTACTCAGAAGTCCTATTATATTCAATGGAGCTTACTTACAGGAAAGTGTGGACAGGATTGTAGCCTTATGTAGTGGCTTAGAGGCAAACCTCAGCCTGCAGATGGACACCACAGACTCTGGTCCTAAACTGTAGATCAGTGTTTCTCAACCAGTGGTATGAGCACCACCTGTGGAACGTGGTGTGTCTGCTGGTACTTAGGCACCTGGATGCAAGTGTCATATGTGCCCCCTAAGGCAGCTGGAGGGTCTCTGTGTGATTCAGGAAGTTGGTCTTTGGTGTGATCCAGTGGAGGCTTTTCTTATGCTTCTTATTTGTGGCACACATTCCCCCTGAGAGCATAACAAAGTGTAATGCATAGGAATAAATTACACTGAACTCAGGGGCTTAATACTGATTGATGCGGTCACAAGTGATACAATTTTTTTGGGTAAACTAAGGGTTATGGTGGTGTGCCCTCCTCCGCCTCACCCCTGACCCTGGCCCCGCCCCCTGACCAAGCCTGGCCCTGCCCACTTCCAGAGAACCGGTTGTTGGGGCAGGCTGGGCCAACCACTGTTCCTTATATATCCAAATTCCCCAAATTTCATTCCTCTAGGTCAGTGATTTTCAACCAGTGTGCCATGGTGTGCCATGGATAGTCCTCAGGTGTGCAAAAGGAATTTGGGGATTTACATTCATTAACAGGAAAATTGGGGGATTTGAACTGTCTGGTGTGTCTTGTCAATAGTAAAAACAATTGATAGTGTGCCTTGACAACTTCAGTGCCTTGTTAAGTGTGCCTTGAGATGAAAAAGGCTGAAAATCACTGCTCTAGGTGCAGGGGTGGGGGCAGTCAGTTTTCAATGTTAAGTTTAGGGACGAAAACATGTTGCATCCCCTCTCACCTCTTTTGGGTTTGAATTTCCAAAAACCAGATCTTTGTGGGTGTCTCCATCACAAAAGGAACACCCTCCCCAAATTTGTGCATTGATAAGTACATTGATGATTTAAATGAGTGAGTGACTCAGTCAGTCTTACGTTTTACACACACACACACACACACACACACACACACACACACACAGTGTAAGAGTATGTTCCCCCATGTTCAGTGATTCAATCAAATGTTATCAAATGTTAATAGTATTCATCTAGAGGCAGGTGATCACAATATTTCCAGTGTGCCCCCTTCTTTGGCATTGTTTCTTTTTCGGGGAGGGAGAGAAGGGGAGTTAATTGATCTTGAAAAAAAATTTTGAGTGTGCCTGTGATTTAATGTTTTGAGAAGGTCCTCATTTTCCACCAGACACAACAGATTTCAGTGCACAAAACAGCTTTGAGAACAAATCAGACTAACTTAGGGTTTAACTTAACATGAGCTTGCTGACAAAAAAATTTCACACTGCACTTTAAAGGAAGGAAATATGTTTTTGATCATTTAGTTTTTACAAGAAGATTCTTTCTTCCTTTCTTCCTATAATACAGATTACACTTGAGTTCCAGTAGCTACAAAACAAAAATTAACAACTTTATGTAGGTCAGTGCACCGAAGAAGCATGCAAGTGTAATCTTCCTACTTTATATAGCAGGTGTGGCAATTCATCTGGGAATCCGCTGCATTTTCTGTTGACACTTTTATGCCACTGTTATCAAAGCTTCCATTTCCAAACTCTTATTTCCAACTGTCTACTTGTCACTGGCTTGTTTTCATAGTCTGACAATCTGTAGTCTACCTATGGCTGACAGCTAATCAAAGATGTCTGCAAGACCCAGAAATAATGATCTTCAAATCCAAAATACAAAGTTAAGAAAAAAACTTCTGTACATAAAAGAATATTTTTTTTTAAAAAAATTGCTACTAAAGTATGTTCCCATTCCTTCATTTGTTGCTTTCTTTTCTGAACTATTTTTTAAGGCTGCAGTCCTAAGCATAGGAAGAAAATCTCATTGAACACTGTAAGACTGAGAGCACCATCCTAACCATGTCTACTCAAAAGTAAGCCCCACTGTGTTTAATGGGTCTTACTCCCAGGAAAGTGTTTTTAGGATTGCAGCCTAACTTCGCATGATATCTGCATAACAAAATGTAGCCAGTATTCCTAATTCCTATGCAAGAGGGGGTTAATGCCAGAACTACTTGTAGCACCAGGATCAGGGTTGCTAAATGTCCTGGGAAACCAGGACTGTCCTGGTTTTTGGGGAACACATTTACATACTGGCAAGTTTGACAGGGAGTCCTGTCCCAGTTATGTAAAAGAGAATTATGGCAATCCTAACCAGGATATGCTTGTAGCGCCAGGACTACTGCAGTGCTGAAATGCAGTGCTATGGTATACTGAATGCTACAAGCTACTACCAGGGGCTCCTAAGAAGAAGACCTTTACCCCCTTTTCCCAGGCAAGGGAAGTAGCCCTAAAATAGGACTATTTGATTCTGTGGCAACCCTTGCTTGTCCATATAATTAAGAATTTTCATGTTGCACCATAAGGCACAATTGGAGGCTCAGGATCTGGCCTCCCCTCCTCTGCCCCCAAACACCTCTTTCCTGGTTCCCCTCACCTCCACTCACTGCTCTGCTGCCTGGCAGTCAGGTCACCACCAGCACTGGACCAAAGCTAGTGCAGCGCCACATGGCAATGAGCTAGCTCTCCAAAATTGGGGTGCACATTCGATTTGATGGTGCATAAGATTTGAGTAAATACAGTACAGTATTTTGATTATAACTATAGGTCAGTATTTAGTTTCACAGTTTACTATATTGTTATAACAAATGTAACATAAAGTATTGCAGTTAGGTAAGTCCTAACAAAAACCATTGTTGTTATCATATAACTCATTGAAAGCAGTAAAATTAAATTTCACACTTGCTTTGCAGCTGTGTATTACAACAGACAGTAAACTTTTTAAAATTTCAAGTCTTTTAAAACAGGCGTGCATGTTAGATTGCACAGTGCTTTAGATTCAGTGGTGCAATAGATTCAAGTAAATATGGTATATCATATGCAAGAAAGCTTTCTCTGGGGCAAACAGTGTAAAAACTTATTTTTTAAAAAGTGAGGTCGGGTGTAAATGGAATATTTTGTGGCAAATTCATGTAGACACTACCCTGTTTTGCTAACAGGAAAATAATACGTTTGAAGCAAAAAGCTGAAATATTCAATTAAAGGCAAGAGGGCAAAATGGCTGAACATGGGGAGTGGAGCCTCAGTGGGGCATGGCAGGGCGGGCAGAGGGCAGATGTCAGCAATAATGGCTTCCCCAATCTTCCATTCTATTTTGGGCCCCGACATGCCTGCTTGTCTCTCCTAGGATTGCACCACCAGCTAAAGAACTGGCACAGGTCCAAGGGCTGTAGACATAAAGACGCCCCTATGGGAGCAGAATAAGGTAAGTAATATAAACATTTACTTACATCTCTGCTCCCTTAGAGTGGCTGGCTGCCTGCAGGATGCAGTGGAGCCTGTGTTGGACGCAACAGAGTTACCGTGCCCTGCAGGCATCCTTTAGTTAGGATTGGACCCTACGGCTCATATTCTCATAATCAAAAGCATTTTTTCCATCACTATCTGTGACATACTCTCTAGCGGGCTTATTTGATGCTCCACGTTGCCAGCTATTGAACATTTATGAAATGCTGGCTTGTGCACAACTTCTGTCTCTCGACTTTCAGCTCTGTTGTAGCAGAAATTGGCAGTGGGCAGTAAAGTCATTGCATTCATTACATGCAAGTGTTGCCAAATGGTCTGCAATACACCCACCTGCTCCTGTGCGCATGCATCAGATCTTGAATTTACATGACTGATTTACATCAAGGAGATTTCCATGATTTACATGAAGGACAGCTGATCTCAAAAGTGATTCTTCTAACTATTTATTTTAAAAAATGTTCACAAGGCAATATCCCAAAGGATGATGATGGTGATGATGACCTTCAGCCAGGTCTATCAGCATGCATACCACAGCATACTTACAGTGTATCAAATATGGTTCAAAATTTCCCGAGTGTTTTTATGATAAAGTGCTGTACATTTTGTACATTATGATAAAATATGATAAAGTGCTGTACATTTTGTGTTAGTAGCATTTGCGGTATTCCCTTTGTCCATCACCAGTTATGTCCTGGAAATACTCTAAGAACAGGGCAATGTGGCCTCATGTCACATTCCTAAGGATAGGATATCAAAAATCACCAACTGAGTGATTTTGTTTCCTCAGTGTCAATTTTTCTTTCAGATATCACCGTTTGCAGCAAAGTCCATTATTTCTATTCTTTGAAGAGGCAGATACCAATTTTATGTCTTGCCCTAAATAAGCAACAGCATTTGAATAAGACTTATACAATTCCTCTGGTTTCTTAGTTTCCTTTGTATAATTGGAAGTCTCCCTAAGACACCACATAAAAATGTGGTTCCCTGTGAATAACATGCACTCCCACGGTTTTGAGCGAGATATTTTGAGCTAATTGTTTCTGTTCTCTTCAAAAAGTAGAAGCCATTTAAAGATGCCTATTTTTTTGTTTGTTGTTTAAATCTGCGATGGGCAATATACGTACAAAATAGCACAGAAAGTGTGTACAAAATGGTACAGAAAGAAAACTGTGTCTAGTTGAGAGCTCATTGTGTTCATGGATTATCACCAGAAAAAGGCAGCCATACTGTATCTTATGTCAATAAAACAAATGGGAAAGCTTAGTAAGCATGTGTGAGTAGGGGAACCATGTTGGATTTGAGAATATTGAGTCCAATTTCAGATCTTATCTAAAGATATTGGGTCCGTATTAGGTTGATACAGTATTGGATCTGTATAGTTAAATTTGAATGAAGCTGTAATCATGCTTACGTGAGAGTAAGCCCCATGGAACATAGTGGTACCTAATTCTGAGAAAACATGTTTAGGATTACACTAGAAGTGTTATTTTAAAGAAGCATCATTAGATGGGAAAAGAAATTTTCAAACCAAGATTTAATTAACTAAAAACTGATGAAATACTTGTAGCAGATACAATAAGAACGTAAGACAAGCCCTGCTAGATCAGACTGAAGGCCCATCTAGTCTAGCTTCCTGCATCTCACACAGGACTACCACAGTGGCCTGCATTCCCCTCACTGTGTGTATGTAAAATAGTGGTGGCCAACCTTTCAACTTTAGGGCTTCTGAACTTTAAGAGTTCAACTAGGAACTACTAAGACCAAATAAATGTCAATTTACCATGACACTAAATGATTTTGCAATTGTTAAGTCAACATAGTGTGTAAAATAGCTCCAGTAACAAGAATCTTTCTCTCATATAGACTTAAACCTGGCTACTAACCTTTTATCATCTTTTAGTTTTGATTCAGTTTACACTGATATTATTTTAACAGGAATGAATCTTTTAACAAGAATGATGGACTTTTTAAAATTACAGTACTATTAAGGACTCAGCTCTGATGCGACTCCATTGCACTGGCTCGGGGTATCGAAATGTGCCTAGAGGTACGCTTGTGCCACCCATAGAGGAGGGGGGGCCAAGTACAGTCAGTTGTGTCAGCCTTCCCACAATGCTGTGGACCCAGAAGCAGGTAAATTTTGCTGGCTAACCTTGGGAGGGAAACTGGGGAGAACGGGCAGTGGGCAGGACTGTGGGTGAGCAGCCAGAGAAGAGGAGACAGAGCTGGGACCCAGCACTTGTGCCAGATCCAAGCCCTGTTCCTGGGCAACCTGTGGCAATCTGGAGCTGCTTGCATTTGCCAAAATTGCCAAAAATCTGTGGCTCAAATCCGAGTAAACCTATTGATGCTGCCATTGAGGGTCCAGGAGTTGACCTAGCTGGATGTCGCTGGTTGTGTGGTTATTGGATCTTGGGCCCTCCCTGGACTAGCCTGTTGTCCAATCCCCCCACACATTTTATGCTGACAGAAATCTCCAGTATATGATGCAGGGCTTACCCACCCCATGAGTGGCTGCATCAAGAAAGATGGGAGAGATGGAAAGGTATTTCCTGCATCCTGCACACCATCACTCACCCAGTTCACAATTAATTTGGTTATTACACCCACCCACCTGCTTGCTGTCCGTAAAGAGCAAGAAGAATACGGAGAAGGGCTTACTTCCTTCTCTAGAGCTGCTACCAAAGTTTACGTAGCTGAAGGAGAGTTCATGAGATCTCTTTCTGATTGTACTCCTCTTTCTGATTGCACTCCTTCCAGCAGATCCATTGGGGATAAGACAATTGGGGATACCTCCCCAACCAGCAGCATGTTATGCCTTATCAATGGTCAAAATACTGATGCTGTGTATGACAATTTAAGTGCCTTGTCAGTGTGCCAAGAGATGAAAAAGACTGAAAATCACTAGATGATCATGAAACAAACACAGAGATAAAATCTATTTATGCTGATCATGTAAAATCAGTTAAAGTCACTGAAAAGTCTACATACTGGTGGAATTGCAGAAATATTGTTCAACCACATAGGTCATAGAGGGTGAAAAACTGAGTCACTGGCCCTAAAGCTGAGCAGAATATATCCTGTAAACATCACACATGTTTAACTCCCAGTGCTGAAGATTGCAGGTGATATTTTTAGATCCTAGTGTGGGTGTAACGAACAAGCTGCTTTGAAGGAAGGATTTTTCTTAAGCAACAGCATTACAAGTACAACCAATTTGATCACCAGGCAAAAAGGAAGCATTCTATTATATTAATAGAAACCCTTGCGGCATTAGACTAGTAGAGTTTAGAGGTTCAGGAGTTGACTGCATGATTTGTTAGGCTGACATTATGTATTCCTGTTTCTGCAGTCAAGTGCATGATACCGGCAGATCTGTGAGTCTCTGAATTATGGTTGCATTAAGGATCTTGAGGTCCCTGCTTTCCTTCATTCCAGGTATCCCTCATTGCAATGACAGATACACTGAAGGAAATTACAGCACGAAGGTGTTGCCTGAGAACCTTGATTACTGAGTTGGGCTCCACATAGGTGTTATTCCATTAAGAGGTTTGTATACGGTTCAGATCGCAGCAGATACTTAAGGGAACTAGGCTTAAATAGGCAGTTCATATTACATTCATTGTGCCTAAATGGAGCACAGGATGTTTCTCAGAGACCAATCCTATCCCATCACCCATCCCACTGGTGCAGACATGCCAAAAACTGGCATGCTGTACCCAGCAAAAGTGGGTAGATCAGGAGCCTTCAGACATACGATTTCACTAGTGTAACCCTGAGAAAAGAAAAGGGGAGCAAAAGTAAATACTAGGATATGGTATGTACCATCACTGCCAGATCGACCCTTTCCTGCCCCTATCATCCCCACCCAGTTTCAAATATTCCCTAACACAGAGGATACCTCCAGGACTTGCCCCCAACCCCACAGTGTACTCCAGTGGCAGGACTGCATCGGAGGGATGGAGGCAGATATCATGAAGTTGTTAGTGATAATAGGGAAATAAATATTTGCATACCAAAATAGTCAAGAAGATAACAGGTTATGACAAATATCAGCATCACAAGTTTTAACTGAAACACAAAACCAACTGCAAGCAGAAAAATAAATATGCAGCACTGCAGAAAATGCATATTCCAAAATACATAGTGAAGCTGTAA
Source organism: Cryptoblepharus egeriae (assembly GCA_030015325.1). Classification (NCBI taxonomy): domain Eukaryota; kingdom Metazoa; phylum Chordata; class Lepidosauria; order Squamata; family Scincidae; genus Cryptoblepharus; species Cryptoblepharus egeriae. Next base: position 38,228,911 of record JAREYC010000005.1, read on the forward strand.
ACAATTTATTGAACTGAAATATCATCCTTTCCTCTCATGATACAGCACTCAAAAAGACATTATTTTAATGCTGTTTTTATGATCATGGCAGAGAACTATTGCCGCGTCAAACTTGTAACAAAAACTAAGACAGTGAAATCTTGCATTTACAGTAACTTTAGCTCACTAGGGGTTGTTGTTTCATAACTCTCCTTAAAACAAATCCTAAAAATATTCATAATAGCTATTCATAGTCATATCTGAGTCAAAGATAAGTGTGTTTGAATCTCAACAGAGTTGCTCAGCTTTTCTCCTGGAAATTTTCTTTGCAATCTGCTTTTTCGTTCCTGAAAAATTGGAAATGTCATCCTCCAGGTGTTAAGTGCTGATTCTGTGTAGAAGGACTGGCTGGAAGGGCCATGTATTTGATTTACTGATGTAAATTATTGCATTTTCTGAAAACCTTGGTGAGCATCCTGAAGCTAAGAATTGTTTTTGTCCTCTGTTTTATATCTTTCAAAGTTCATCCTAGAATGAATTTAAATGAAAAAAATTTAAACAAACCTCTACACTCAGACTGACAGAATCCTAGTGAGAGTAATCCTTCCATGAAACTTAATGATATGGGTTGAAATAGAGGCAGAATGTGATGGGCTGAGAAGAAAGCAGAGGCAGGGTATTCCCCAAATTTGGGCCCAGTGGCTAGATTATGTTGATTCTTTGTCCTGTTCATCATATGTACCTCTTTGTTTCTGACCTCACTTTAAGCTTCAGGATTGTGATTGTGATTTTAACAGCCCTGTGGTTTGAAAAAAAAATCTTCTTTTTCACCATGATCTTCTTTAGAGGTCCTGCTCTGTGTCCTATTGCCTGCAGAAAGCTAGTTGCAATCAACCTGGGGTGCAATCCTAAGCATGTCTACTCAGAAGTAAGTCCCATTCTGTTCTATGGGATTTGGTCTCAGGAAAGTGTGTTTAGGATTGTAGCCTAAGAAATATGGTCCAAAGTTAATTCAGGTTCTTCTCATTTAAAAACCATTCCAAAGTTTATTGATCATATAGAACAGAGGTCTCCAAACCCCGGCCTGGAAGCCAGATAAAGTCCTCAGCAAGCCTCAACGTGGCCCCCAGCAAGACCCCTCTATCCAGCCCTTGGGCAAGCCTTGTAATCCATTCCAATGCATTCTTATATGTTGATTTATGTAAATTTATTCAAATTTGAAATGTAAATTAGTTTTTCGGCCCTCAACACTGTGTCAGAGAGATGATGTGGCATTCCTACCAAAAGGTTTGGAGACACCAGGTATAGAAGAGCACAAACCGTTACGTGTATGTTGCATTATATAATGATGTAAGAAGTTCCAAAGTTCCTTGTCCCAGCAAAGCATTTTTGAAGGAAATGCAACATTCGAAATTTGTATCAGTATGAAATGCTGATTCACACCAATCAGGTGGATGCATGCATCAACTTTTGAACACTTTCTTCCAAACATACCAATTAGGTAAAAATCATTGCCTTTCACAGTGATTTTTCATTCGCAGTAGTAGCAAGGGATCCTATTTATATTCACACTATGTGCTCTAAAACTGCTTCAAGCCTTTCCAAAGTGAAAGATAGCAATCCAAGAACCTGCCTAGTAAGCTACTAATGGAGAATTTAGAACAGATCACATTCATCTAGAAGGCACTTATAGGCTGCTTCTAAGTTATCCATATGAGTTAGATACAGTTATTCCTCTGACTAATATTTTTCTTGTAAATTTGCTGAAAACCTGGAACCTGGAGAGTACAAGGGGTGCAGTTGCACTGGGCTATAAACTTTAGCGGGGGGGGGGGGGGGGGGCTACAAGCTGAGCTGGACACTAGTGGCTAAAACTGTGAAAAATGGGGTCTGTATGAAGGTTAATACCATCATATTATATATCGTTGGAAGATAATTATATGCAGAATGCAATGAAACAAACTGCACTGGAATATCTATATTCTATCAAATGTTATGGCCAATTAACCAAAAAATGAAAACACAAAAGCACAATGGAACACAATAGAACAAAAAGTGGATTTTCTTAACTCAGACTTCTCCATTCTACTGATTGCTCTGAGAGCCTATGAGATGTAATTCTGATTCTGTATGGAACTAATAAGGAGTTAATATGAATGAGCTCTCAGTCCATATATCATATACAATTATAATCAAACAGTTACCCATGCTAACCATGTATACATCACCACTTCTAAGTGGTGCTCCTCTTATATTTAGCAGGGAAAGAATAGCCGTTCCTCTTTGCCACAGCACAGTTTCCCTCAACTGGGACATAATTTTCATTATTTTACATAATTAAATTTGTTTTTCCCCAATTTTCTTTTTAAAAATACTAGGGGATGACATCACTTCTGGTTGTGACTTCACTTCCAGGGCAACTTTTTGAGTTTTGCACCAGGCTACATAATGGTTAGCTATGCCATTGCCACCTCCACCTCCTAGCTGCTCCTGCATTGCTGACATCTAGACTTTGCTAACATCTAGATTTTGGCTAAATAAGCTCAAAGCTACTGATATTGAACTTGAAATTCTGAGTAAGCATCAGAAAACTCAGGGGAATTATTTTTCAACATCTCTAGTAAGCATTAGCACTTGGGTTGAACAAGTAGAAAAACTGACTGGAGTAAATTAATTTTTGTTAGGTAAGCAGAGTCATAACAATGAGGCAACCAGGCCAATGACATGGTGCTTGCTAGCAGACTGTGACCAATTTAATGGAGAAAGCTGTTCGTGATCCTTGAAACTTCAGCATTTTCCAAGTTTGCCACCCTATTATATGGGCACTTCACACGACTTTGTAGGTGCTTCTTACAAAGTGGTTGATTTATACTTAGTTGACAGAATTTGAATCAGCGCGCAGTAACCAGGTATGGGGAAGATTTTGCTGTATGCATATGAACCAGAATGTCAATGGGTAAGACAGGCACAATTGTTCACAAGCAACCAATTCTGGTGCGGCAGTATCAGGGGAAGAGGTAGGTGGAAGGTGGGCAGAATGGGAAGGGAAGGAATTGGTAAAGATGGGTGGGAAGGAAGACAGATGAAGGCCAGGAAAAGGGCAGGATCAGAAGCAGGAGTGCTACTATCCTATCCCCCTTTCTAGTCTCTATCCACTAACCCAGAACCACTAAGACCTGTACCAGCTATGACTTGCACCACAGGAGGAGGTCATGTAGATGCTTGTGAACAGAGAGAGCAGTGAGTGATGGATTCATGTGATGAAGAGGCACACAGAATCCCAATTGAACACTGTAATTAGTGTGGTGTAATGGTACACATCAAAACAAAAAATCAACTTAAATTTTCTTCACTAGTGTTTTCTTCTCATGTTTCTTCTTTTTATTCTGAATCTTATTGTATGTTATTCAAATACAGTGGCGCCTCACATAACAAATTTAATTTGTTCCCGAGGCATATTCGTTACATGAAACGTTCTTTACATGAAGCGGATTTTCCCATAGGAAATAATGGAAATTCAGACAATTGGTTCCACAACCCCAAAAATATTCATATTAAATATTAACTGCATGTAAAAATGATGACAAAACACTGGAATTGAATCGAAAACATGCATTCAGTGTGCATGATCCTAGGAAGTCTACTTAGGCTGCAATCCTAAAAACACTTTCCTGGGAGTAAGCCCCATTGAACACAATGGGGCTTACTTCTGGGTAGTCATGGTTAGGAGGCTGCAATCAAACACACTTTCAAAGCTCCTCATTTTCTCCTTCTCTTAATCCTGAGCGTCTCTCTCCCTTCTGGCTAGCCCTGAGCTGCTTCCCTCTTCTCCACTGCTCTTCTCTCCCTCTGCCCAGCGGACTCCAAGCCACAGGAGGAACAGCACAGAAGTGTTGCTTTCACTATGGGCAGGCACGTGAGGCAGCCCTGACGCTTTTTAAAAGGGCTGCCGGCCAGCACGTCTGCCCCAACTGCCAACGAGTTTGCTTGTTACGTGAAGCACAATTTGTTATGTGAAGCAGAATCCTAGAGAAATGTTTGTTTGTTACGTGGATCAGTTCTTACGCGAGGCAGTTGTTATGCGAGGTACAACTGTATATTCCCTCCCTCCATTCTCTCCTACCTAAAAGATGGTCCAAGAGACAGGGGAAGAGGAGCCTGAATTTTCTTCCTTCATTCCTCTACCAGGACAGTTCAGGTAGGCTCCACAAGCAGAATAAATATCTGCATTTGTGCAGATCATGGCACAAGAAGAGGTAACTTCTGTCTGCAAACAACTCTTCTTCATTCATAGCGATGACCATTCATCATATGTCCTTCCTCCACCCTGGATCAGGCTGCTTCTGAACTGTGTCTCTACTGAAATGAATTTGCAGCATTAAATTTATAAAGAAAGCTTTGGTCTGCTTTAGTAGGCAAGATATTGCCTGAATTCAATCAAACGTCATTTGATATATGGGGTATTGCACCAGCATCTGGTTTACGATAACTGATTTTTGTGCATGAGTTTTCAATGTATCAAATCAATAACCAATTATAACTGTTCTTCTCAGTTAGTGAAATTATACTTTATATAACTTTCAGCAATACCTTACCAGTTGAGAAACTAAAATACACTAAAAAGTGCAGGGAAGCAACTGCCATCCTATTTACGCTTACTTGGCAGTAGGCATGCATTAGATTGCACTGTAAGATAAGATTGCACCAACTCAAAAAAATATGGGTATAGAATAACTTACACAGAAAATAATTCCTATTTTCATGTTCCAAACAAAAGGCAAATATGCTTTATTGTTCCTTTAATTTTTGAAAAATATGCAGTCACTATGGTGACCGACCACAGTGTTCTCATCTCTGTGTGGATATCTGTGTTCTTTGATTGGAAATTGTTATGGTGTTTTCCTTCGCACTGCATAAAATGAATTAATGCTGAGCTGAGAGAACAGTGAAGCTGGTCGCCTTAAAATGCTTACCCATAATGAGAAATGAAAACGATTTGCTCCACCAAATTGGAACTTGACAATCTCATAAATGGTTCTACATCTTAGTAGGTGATGGAAAAGTAGCTGAAACAAGAAGAGAGAGATAGAGCCTGGGATTTGGTGCTGATAACTACACTGGTAATCAGTGATGGGCTAGAAAAAGTTAACAACCGGTTCTCTGCCTATCTGGCAGCCACTTTTAAATGGCTATTTTTAAACTTTATATGTCCTGTCTCTCATTAACAACCGGTTCTATAGAGTAGGTGCGAACCTGCTGGAGCCCACCACTGCTGGTAATGTATATGAAGGAGATCCCAGTTCTCTGGTAAAATATATGCAGGTGATCCTAGGTGATCTGCCCTGAAGTCTCCATCAGGGCTTTCTCAGGAACCTTAGGGTACAATCGTAACTAACTTTCCAGTACTGGCATAGCTGTGCCAGTGGAGTACATGTTGCAACCTGCATTTGGGAGGCAGTCACCAAGGCCTCTTCAAGGTAAGGCAGTATTTGTTCCTGTATCTTGGAGCGGCGTTGCCCTTATGCCAGTGCTGGATTGAGCCTTTAGTTATGCCAGCACAAGTCCTATGCTGGCCTGGGGGTGTCACAGATGTGCTGTTTATGGCACTTATGTAGCATTCTGGACGGCATTAGTTCAGTGCTCAGACATGCACCGGTCTCCCCATACCACCATGGGAATGGGGGAAAGAGTTACTTATGCCAGCCTAAATTGCTTAGGATTGCACCCTCAGTGCACAACATTCCGTTAAGATTCAGTTGTACAACCAGTGTACAACTAGGTGAGAAAAGGAGACTTGCAACTCTCTAGTTCATGAGAAACAACCTTGGGTTTCCTTCCTTAAGAAAGAAAGGCGGGATATAAATCAAATAAATAAATAAAATGAGAAAGTAAAATAAATCATGAGATTTATTTTATGATAAATAAATCATGAGATGATAAAATAAATCATGAGATTCTAGAAGAAGCAGAGTCTGAGATGGGATTTGATCTGGGAGAGACTGCAATAGAAGCCAAGTGGAAGAGCTGACAACTTGCAGCCACAGATTTGCTTTAAACACGTGTGCACATGTTTGTTGCTTGCAAGCACCCATGCTACCTAACTTCATCCAATGTTCAAACCTTCACACTTGTAGATAAAGCCACTACTACAAAGACACCACCAACCTCCAGCGACCTCTTCTTCAAAGACAGCCTATACCCCACAAAGGACACAATCCAGAGCAAATTCAGCCTGCTCTGACCTAACTGCACTCTCCTAACTATTCTGTATCCAGAGCAGAAAGTTATGCTGAATCCAGAGAGTCAGGAAGCCTGGGCTGCCCTAACTGCTCCAGAGCATGCTAAGTAATTGACACAAGGGGAAGACTTGCTCCTGAGGAGACACCCCTCAGATCACACTGAACAAGGAACAGCTGTGGTGCCTACAGTGGTGACATGACTCTGCACATCACCTGGTGCGGAAGTCTGTGCATCATCCCTGGGATGCGCACCCCCCCCTACCTGGACTGCGCAGTCACCAAAGTTGGCGCCTGCACAGTTGTTTCTGAAGCCAACTGGCTTCAGAAAAAGGACTGCACAGGCACCATCTCTGACACCTGCGCAGTACTTTTCTGAAGCCTTTTGGCTTCGGGGGAGACTGTGCAGGCATCAGAGTTGGTGCCTGTGCAGTACTCTTTCTGAAGCCATTCGGCTGCCGCTCCGCCTCCTGAGTGAGGCCGAATGGCTGTGCAGAGGCGCAGACTTTCTCTGCTCTAAGGAAGTCTCCTCTGAAGCTGTTCGCCATGCTCAGTGTGTTTCTGCGCAGTGCATCTCAGATGGCCGTTCAGGCCAGCTCCTCAGACAAGTGGCAGCTTCTGGCTGCTGCTCCGCCTTGGAGCAGGCCTGAATGGGGGTGCTGACGCCCGGGGCCTGCCAAAGGACAGTCAAACTCCTCCGGCACATCACCCCATATGGAGCGCATCACCCAATGCAGCCCACACCAGCCGCACCAGTCTGGTGACGCCACTGGGTGCCTGCCTTTTAAGGAGTCCCTGATGAGATGCCAGTACATTCAACAGTGAATACAAGGGGCTTCTTGGAGTGGCCTGCTGTATCCTGAGGTTTGTGGGCAGCCGTAGTTTGTTCCATATCCTGAGGTTGAGAGGCAGGGGTTGCAGCTAGGATGGCCAAGAACTCAGATTTTTGGTCAACACTGCCATTCTTACTCGGGCCTTATCATGGACCCCTATGGGTCTACTCATTACTATACCTGCTCCTGAGGTGGTATAACTCTGAGGGTTGGAAGAGGGCATTTCTGCCTTGGAAACAGGCTTTGGATACAGAGTAACTGCTCTGCCCTAGGCAATGCTAAACATGCCCTCAACTTGCCTCTCCTGAGCTGCTTAGGCTGCCCCAGTTAGGGCAGAGCAGGTCCACCTCTCTTAGGGCACCCTATCTTGCCTTGCTCTGCCCTAAGCCTCTTCCAGAGTAACTGGGCTGGAGCATCTTGCAGTTGCTCCAACCTAGTGTTAGACAGGGCAACCCTAAGGGCTCTTAGTTGCTCTGGATTGTCCTGTATGACTGTTCCTGCTGGAACTTCTGACCAATTAGAAATGTTGGATACAGGGACATAACACTATAATCCAATTTAGGTTTAGTTATAATCCTTCCCAGCTCTTTCCCTTCTCATTAACGTCTTCCCACAACCATGGCATACACTTCCAATTTGACTCGTGTTCAGGAAAACAAACAGATATATGAGTACTGACTAATACCTTTTTGCTGGTGATATTATGGAGAACCCCTCTGGCCATAAAGATTGTGCAGCATGAATGAACCATGAATGAACCAGATCTTAGTGGAATCAGATAGTGAGCCACAGATGTGCATGAATACATATCTAGATCTCATTTAAACAGCATCTTATGGAAAAATAAATACAAATAGAAGATGGTAGTCAATTTCCAAAAAGCCCCAAACCCTGCTATTACAATTATTTTTTATCTCATTTGTAGTACAGGCAAGTTTTTCATTTTCAGTTTTATATTGGCTAAATTAGCTAGGAAACTCAGAGCACAATCCAGAACTGCACATCTATCACTGGGCTGGCCCAACTGCAAGATGGGCCACCCTAGTTATTCTGGAAAAGGTTTGGAACAGCCTAAGGCAACATAGACAAGCCTAAGGCCCCAAGACAAGTGCACCTGGGCTGCCCTAGCTGGAGCAGCCTACACAGTTCAAGAGAGGCATGTTAAGGGCATGTTCAGCATTACCTAGGGCAGAGCAATTACTCTGTATCCACAGGGTGACCATACGACAAGAAAAACCTGGATTTGTCCGGATTTTTAGCTTCCTGTCCGGGTGTCCTACATTTTGGCTTCATTTTGAAACTTCACGATAGTGCACAGTACCCCATCATGCTATATGTCGTTGGATTCATATTGAAGAGCAGAATCCAATGCAAAAATCAGTTGGAAGACGTCTCCTTCCTATCAAATGTTATGGTCAAAAAACCAAAAAACGCAAACAAAAAAATACGTTTTTGGCAATTTTTTTAAGCGGGTAGGAATTTTGGCTTGGGATTAGAAATTTTGGCCCTGGGGTCCAGGAGTATTGGCCCTGGGATTCAGGAATAATCTGGTCACCCCGTGTATCCAGAACCTGTTTCCAGGGCAGAAATGCCCTCTTCCAGCAACTCAGAGTTATATCACCTCAGGAGCTGGTATAGTAATGAGTAGACTCACAGGGGTCCATGATAAGGCTGTGTAAGAATGGCAGTGTTGACCAAAAAGCTGAGTCCCTGGCCAGCCTATCTGCAACCCCTGCCTCTCAGCTTCAGGATTTGGCACAACTATGACAGCCCACTAACTTGGGGATACAGCAGGTCGCTCCAAGAAGCCTCTTCTATTCACTGTAGACTGTACTGGCAGTCTCATCGGGGACTCCTTATAAGGCAGGAACCACAGCTGTTCCTTGTTCAGTGTAATCTGAGGGAGGGTCTCCTTGGGAGGAAGCCTTTACCAGTTGTCACTGACTTGGTGCACATTGAGCATGCTCTGGAGCAGGGAGGGCAGCCCAGGCTTCCTGACTCTCTGGAAGCAGCATAACTTCCTGCTCTGGATTCAGAATAGTTGGGGCAGCCTAGGTACGGCACTCCTCATTGCCCTAACTCTGGATTTTGCCCTTACTGTATAATGACTATGGGAGCATCCTAAGATTAGGTACTAAATGGCTTTCATATTCTATTATTGGAAATGTCCCTGCAATTGATTGAAGAACCTCTCATCTGCAACTTGCTGCCACTGGCAATTCTCTATGATTTCTTATGGCACCATGCAGAGATGGTGTTAAGGTGCCACATCTTGCAATCAATGCTATTCTCTACTACTTTTAATGCTGTGCTAAGTGGCTCCTTTTATTGCAATTTTTTGGGGGTGAATAAGGATATAAAATGACAGAAATTTTTTTTAGGCCACAATGGCCTTCTGCAAATTCAGCGCTAGCTATGGTGAATTTTATGAAAATTATTTTAAGGTTAATAAGCTTGCCCTTGGTCATCAAACAATTGATTTTGGATAGGTGAAGACATCAGGGCTGCAATCTCATATGGTGGATTCCCCTAATCCATGGGTTCAAAATCCACAGACCCAATGCAGGTTCTGAACTCTCTTCTAGAAGGTCCCCAGAGGACCTCCAGTTGTGACCGTAAATGGCTTCTAATCATGCTCTGAAGTGAAGGGAGGCTATGCCAGAAAAGGTTTCTGAGAAGCACTTCCAGTTTCTGAGAAACTGGACGTTCCTCTCAGAAGCTTCTTGGAGGCTTTCTATGGCACGAAGAGGATGTGTACACCTTCCCCAGACTGCAGAAAATACTTCTGGACTAAATCAGAAGGCATTTCTGGAAGTATCTAGAGAAGCTTCGTTGATTGTCCCTCCAGCAGATCTCAGTATCAGCTGGTTCATTATCTGCAGGATTGTGGTAGTCTGGGAACAGCTCCCCCATGGATACCATGGTCCAACGTGTATAACCCAGGGTGACCAGATGCCAAACCAAAAATTCCTAAACCCCAAGGCCAAAATTCCTAATCCCAGACCAAAATTCCTACCCGCTGAAAAAATTTGCCAAAAAATGTATTTTTCTTGTTTTTGTTTTTCAGTTATTTGACCATAACTTTTGATAGGAAGTAGATATCTCAAAACCGATTGTTACTTTGGATTCTGCTTTTCAATACGAATCCAAGGACATATGGCATGATGGGGTACTGTGAACTATCATGAAGTTTCAAAATGAAGCCAAAATGTAGGACAATGATGCCAAAATGTAGGACACCTGGACAGGAGGCTAAAAATCCGAGCAAATCCGGGTTTTTCCGGTCATCTGGTCACCCAACCCCTACCTTGGAGAATACTCTATTCATGTCAGGGAGATTTACTGCAGAAAAATACATGCATAATAATTGGGCTGTTTGCATAGAAGGAAAGAAATAAGTTGCTACTGCACAAGGATTTGAATTGCCTTTTTAATGACTGGTAAATGGCAGGAGTCGATTTGCTGTGACTATTGACACTATGGCTATTCTTAAAAGCAAGTACAACTTCTACTTCCTAAGCACTACTCCTTATAAAAGAAAAAAAAAAAGAGAGAGAGAGAGAGAGAGAGAGAGAGAGAGAGAGAGAGAGAGAGATGTACAGTGTTCAGCAAGAATACTATTGATTCATATTTTTAAAATTTGTTTTTATCTCCTGCCTCTAAAAAAGATCCCTTATTCTTTTAAATGTTTCATGTTAAAACTGCTTACAATCTTTACAGTTACACATTTGCCATTCCATTATTCTCCAAGTCCATTATGGTTTGGCATATTGTATTTGCCATGTGTGTTTTCAGTTTTAAAAAGGGACAGCCTCATTACCTCATACTAAGAAACTCCTCTTGCAAATTGGATCCTTGTCAGGTCACACATTGCTATTTGGCTATTTTTAGCCCCCTTATGACACCTGGCAGCCTATCCAGTTAAAGTGTTGCCATCTGGAGTTGTTAATGACATGCTGATGGAAGTGTAATCACTGGATAACTTTGCTCCCCTTTCCCCGGGGCATAGAAATTGTGATACACATTAATTCATGTTCTATTGCATTCGTCACTGCATGTGCTTATAGCACAACTACAGTAATTGCCACAATTTGGCACCTTGTTTCATTGCACAGCCAAAGACTTTGACTTCAATAGCACACACAGAGCATTAGCAAAATGCTATTGCAGATTGACTGAAATAGCCATTCAGATCAAATACTATATTGACTTTTGGGGCATTTTTATATTTAAATGCAAAATAAATTTGTATTTAAATACAAATACTGTATTTACTTTTAGAGGTTTAATAGGATTGGTACATCAGAATGCATACCTATTTATACGTTTCATCTCTGTCTTCAATTGTGTCTCCTTAACCTATGGAAGGCAAATTTTCACTGCATTGTCGGAATTGCTTCTGATTCAGCAGAGAATGAATTTTTTATTGTGCTCTGTGGCACAGCAATTTATGTATCAGGAGAGTGAACTCTGCTTTTCAGCAAGGAATTGTTTTGCCTAGAGATACCAAGAAGTAATTTAAGTAGCTTGCTATTTACTTGTGGAAACATTTTAACAGGTAACAATCAAGATCATGTTCTTATTCTCAGCAAACAGGTTTCTTTTCTCCTCCAAGTATAATTATCTGAGGGTTGACTTTCAGAAACAGGTCTGTAGTTGATCAAAAGGGAATTCTTGAGAACTGTCACTTCTTTTTATGTGCTTTCATTACAAGAGCCCATTTCTTTGTTTCTTCATTGGTGGTGAAGACACTCTGTAAAAAGTTTCGACATGGTTGTGTAATGTCCATGCTATGTTCTCATTAGGTTTCTTGGAAATCTCTATTGTCTTCAAAGAACTGGTGTCAGTTTCTTTCTTTTAAATTGGTGCTGAATTCCTTAAATAAATGAATTATTTACATTTAGTTCAAAGTCCAGTTCATTTTTTCATGCTATTCTATACCAACAAGACCAGAATTTCTCAACCAGTGGGACTCGTACCACCAGTGATACTTGAGGTGATGTCCAGAGGGACCCCCCCCCCCCCCCCAGAACTCCAATACTTCACAGTGACCGGCAGTTTGAGAAGCAGCAGTAGGAAGCTCAGTTTGGCAGCATAGCTCCGATGTGCACATTTCACATGCTAAAATAAGCCCTTGTGGCCTGACTTCTTATTGATATTTGTCACATTACAGCAGGCTTTCCAGTCTGGTAGTAACTGGCAATACCTTCAGTGGAACTGGGAGGACCAATGTGAAGCGATACAGTGGGGGATAAACACTGAGAATGTTGCATCATATTCCATGTTATACAGTGATGGGCTTCAAATAAATTAACAACCGGTTCTCTGCCTATCTGGCAGCCACTTTTAAATGGATATTTTTAAACTTTATATTGCCTATCTCTCGTTAACAACTGGTTCTATAGAGTAGGTGCGAACCTGCTGGAGCCCACCACTGATGTTATAGTGTGCATTCATATATCCTACCAGCACAACCATGAGGCAAGTTGGAGAGGAGTCAGTGAACAGCAAATTGTGAGAGGTTCAAGGAGGTGGCAGGTTCAAAATGCCCATCACCCTGTCTACCACCACCTCTGGACCACTACTGAGGAGCCACAATTATTTGGTTTCCACTCACTCAAGCAATGATTCCCTTCCTTGCCTCATTCCTCCTGCCGTTTCTTATAGACAGAAGTGCAGGTCATTTGACTTTATTTACAGAGGTAGCAAGAAAAGAAGCTCCTTGATGCACTCCTTAATGCCATTTATTTAACATCAAGAAGCTCCTTGATAACATTTATTTAAATGTCATTTTAAATAAAATTGGAAGTTCCACACTTGTTATTTATTGGATTTATATCCTGCACAAGCGGACTGAAGGCAGCAACACAATAAAGATACAATATGGAAGAAGGCATGCATTGGCTCTCAACAGCCTTTGAAAGCAGAACTTGATCCAATGGGTACAAACTGCAAGAAAAGGGCTTCCTCTTATATATCAGGAAAAAAATTCCTGATGGTGAGGGCAGTTCGGCAGTGGAATAGATTGCCCAGGGAGGTGATAAAATCTCCCTCACTGGGGATCTTCAAGCAGAATCTTGACAAGCATCTGTCAGAGATGCTCCAGGAAGATTCCCTGGGCCAGACAAGGGAATCTCTGTATGTTCTGTGTGCATCAACTAGATGACCTATTAAGCATCCAACTCAATGATTCTATGAATAAAAACACATAAAAACAATCAGTTTAAAACATTTAAAAGCATTCCAAACCCTGGATTAAAAACAGCTAAAATCACAACACACCAGACTCCCCATCAGTTAAAAGAGCCTGCAAATAAAAATGCCTTAAGGCCCCACCTAAAGCTCTGAAAGGAGGGAACAGTTCTCAGATTCAGGGGTTTTCAATTCCCAATTCTAAGGATTCTCAATTGCCATATCCATATTTGGCAATATTTGTTGTATTTGCCATCTGTGTGAGAGCTTTTTTTTTTTTTTTACTCACGAAAGAACTTTTACCTTCTCTCAAGCACCAGGACAGAAGTAATAAGCTACTAGTGTGGTGGTCCATGTTGTGCCACACCTGTTCATACACTCTGTTAAGGTCACAGCATGTAAAGCCTTACTGGCTACCATGTACTCACAGCCCATTACCAAACAAAGGTCCACAAATCTACCCCTGACCTACACAGTTGCTGTTCAAGTCACAACAGCCAAGATTCATAGTTGTGTTTTTTTAAAAACACAGTCTGGTTATACATCCATATACAGCCTAATTACATATAGATCTAGAAAAATGGAGAGCAGTACAACAACTCTAAGCTTCTGAGACACACATAGTAATCCAGTAGTTCTCAAAGTGGGAGTCAGGATACCCTTGGAGGGGTCACAACTTCTTTTCAGGGGGGATCATTTTATGAACACTCATCAAGATCAATGAGATTTTATGTTTCTTGAGAGTTTCTTGAGCATTTTTTAATGTTTATGATTTTATGTTTCTTAAGCAGGACATTGTGATGTTGGTGCAGGCAGTCGTTGAGGAAATAATGATATTTCTGAACTTTCAGATATCCTCACACCTTATTAGAAGCCTCTTTGCACAAACTACTTGCAGAGGGAAGAAACCCTCTAGGGAACAATTCAAACCTCCACATAGCAGTAACTAGAGATAGGGAAACTCAACAAAACTAATTTGTTTTGCTCCATTAATTAACTGGATATCCTTGTCATTATTATTCCAGAGAGAATTTTTCATCAGAAAACTGGCGTGCATGCATGATGTGCTCACAATAGCTGATGGTCAAAGGTATGTCATTCAACATATGATACAGGAATTCGAGTAGAATTCATCTCTATGCATGTACATATTGCTGTGCCTGTCAACCAGAAGGCCAGGGTTCAAGACCTGGATCCCCACAAGACAGGGTGAGCTCCTGTCATTAGCTCAGCTCTGCGATGCAGCTGGAACCAATTGTATCAGCTCCGCCATTCCACTGGACTATTTCAGTGGTGTGGAGAGGGGGAATTAATATCCTCCATATTAATCTACCACGGTCTTCGTGCTTTGCAGCGTCGAGCACGATACCACAGTCTTTCAAGACTGACGGATGCCAAGGTGTGACACAAATGTTATTGCCCCTGTTCTTGGCCCCTCCAGACACAAGCTGCACTGGCATATTGTCCCAAACTAATTTGGTAAGAATATCAAACACAAATACATGCATCATCAACATCATGGTTTCATCCCCCCATGCCTGCATCTGAAAAGGGCCTTGGCTCCAAGCTTGAAAAACCCTTCAAAAGCCCTGTTATTTAACAAGTTGGAAATAAACTTGAGAGGTCAATGTTTTAGACCACATCCTGACTTCAGACGGAATTGTATGTTTATTTTGCCCTTTGAAAAAATGAACCCATGCAACATAAAGGGCAAGTTCATGTTTGTAGTGGAAAGAAACTGGAAAATAGTCTGCTTTGTAACGGATTATATTTGCTAAGAAAATATGCACCAGTCAGTGCTAATATTAGATTCTGAAACTGAGGACGGATATTAAATATGTCCTAATAATAACACTCTCTCTTATAAGGATTAGTATCTTCGTTTATAAGGAATAGTACCACCTTTAGTGAGAAGGTAACGACCCAGTGACAGGCATGTGTGACAGGTCAGCCAGTTTCCTCAATGTTACATCAAATCAAGGATTTGACAACTCCAGACCAGAATAGTAGACACCAACCCCATATGGGACAAACACTGCAGAAGTTGCCTTTATGCCCAAAGGTTCCTAGTCTGGCCAGAACAAATGTTACAAGGGTGCTAGACACTTTCTGGCTGTCCCAAAAGGTGACATGCCAGAGCATGCAGCATGGCTGCCACAAAAAGGGGCAAATAGCTAGCTCTGCATTTCAGCAGATTCTGGACACCAAACAGCACCAGGTAAGTCTGCATAGGTATACTCTTATCATTGTCATCAGCTCTCCATTTGGATAACTACTGGTATATCATCTTTGCAGCATTTTATAGACTACTAGCGAAACGTGCCTGCGTTGTGGGAGTAAACTTACCCCGTGCGCATCAACACCCCATGTGCACTGTCCGACCCATGCGTGACATCCCCCTGTGCAATGTGCCCCTATGCGCACCTTCCCCCATGTGCACTATAGCCCCATGTGCACCATCCCCCCAGTGCACCCTCCCTCCCAGTGCATTAGGCATCAAATTGGCTGGATGTTGATTGTCAGTCTTCTGTGTTAAGTATAGGACAAAAACATGTTGCACCCATTTTTATTAATATTACAGTAATTCTGTTCTATATTATATTACAGTGTTTTATATTTGATTACAGTGTTTTGACATCGTTTTTACATACAGTTAATATTTTTAAATGAATATTTTTGGGTTGTGGAACCAATTGGCTGAGTTTCCATTATTTCCTATGGTAAATTCCGCTTTGTATAAAGAATGCTTTGTAAGACAAACCTGCTTCTGGAATGAATTATGTTCATCTTACAAGGTGCCACTGTACTATGAAAATGCTGTATAGAAAGATACAAAATATGCAAATTTTTATATCAATTTTTTTTCACAAATACTTCACTTTGGGGCTTTGTCCTTGAAGGAGGAGATTGAAAAGAGATCCAAATTTATTCTGTGGGATTTAATGTAGATTGGTTTAAAAAAAACAACACCATTTAAACATCTGTCTTACTGAGAGATTCAATTTTAAATACTGTTGTTTTATGCAGAAAATCTGAGGTTTACTGAAGAAATACAATTCTCTTTTACGCATACTGAAAAAATATTCACTCATTGTTTATTTTGTTCTTTTTGCTTATCAGTAAACATTGCATTGAGCTAACTTTCCTACTGTTCACCAGGCTAGTCTTAAAAAAATCAAATTCTTTGCAGGACAGAAAAATGTCCTGTAGGCCTCAGATAACATAACTGAAGAGAAAAATATATACAGTGGTTCATTTCTTTAGCAATTCTATAAACAGCATAATCTTAGCAAGTTATTATTTGCTAGAATGTACTATGGGCAGCACACACACACTGTGAACGTTCGAATTACTTGCTTTGAACCTCAAAAGGAGGCCAGTAATCATCTGCATCACACTGGGAATAGAAAAAGAACTTGAACCTCAGTTTCCGTTCCCATTCTTGGAGGGTGTTTAAACCATGATAGCATCAGGACTTGGTCACCTGAACATTTGCTTGAGGCCCACAGTGGCAGTGACTAAAATGGTTTAACACTGGAGATAAAGAACGTTCACAATTATGCCTTTGGTCCGTGGAATGTGTCTTAGGCATTTGAAAAAGTCTGGACAGACTCATCATTGAAGCCAAGAAAGGTGGTGATTTCAGGTAGAATATCTGGGGTGCACCCACTTTCTTCTGTCTCTTCATCTACACTGCTAAGGCTGCTCAGCCTTCCATTGGGCTGGCCCATCAACAAGGCCACTGTGCCTCTACTGCTTCAAATGGGCAGTTGTGCCTTTATTATTGACTAGCAAAAAGCGTACCCGTGTTGTGGGAGTAACATTTTTCCATACGCCATCCCCCCACAGCGCATCAACATCCCATGCTCATCATCCCCCATGCGCATCATTCCCCCATGTGCATCAACCCCCATGCGCAACTTTTCCCCATGCGCAACTTTCCCCCATGCGCAACTTTCCCCATGCGCATCATCCCCCATGCACAACTTTCCCATTGCACAACTTTCCCCATGTGCACCATCCCCCATGCACAACTTCCCCCATGCGAATCAGTCCCCCATCCACATCAGTTCCCCATGAGCATCAGTTTCCCCAAGTGCATCAACCCACATGAGCTTCACCCCCATGCACATCATCCCCCCATGTGCATCATCCCCCATGCACAACTTCCCCCATGAGCAACTTCCCCCTTACGCAACTTCCCCATGCGCAAACTTTCCCCATGCGCATCTACCCCATGCGCATCATCCCCATGTGCAACTTTCCCCATGCGCATCATCCCCCCATGTGCAACTTTCCCCCATGTGCAACTTTCCCCCATGCGCAGCTTTCCCCATACGCAACTTTCCCCGTACGCATCATCCCCCATGCACAATTTTCCCCATGCACAACTTTCCCCATGCACAACTTTCCCCATGCGCATCATCCCCATGCGTAACTTTCCCCCATGCACATCAATGCCCCATGCGCATCATCCCCCATCCCCCATCATTCCCCCATGCGCATCCCCTTGCGCATCAGTCTTCCATGCACATCAGTCCCCCATGTTCAACTTCCCCATGCGCATCAACCCACATGAGCTTCATCCCCCATGCGCACCATGTGCAACTTCCCCCGTGTGGAACTTTCCCCATGCTCAACTTTCCCCATACGCATCAGCCCCATATGCATTATCCCCATGTGCATCAGTCTTCCATGCGCATCAGTCCCCCATGCGCAACTTCCCCATGCGCATCAACCCACATGAGCTTCATCCCCATGCACACCATGCGCAACTTCCCCCATGCGCAACTTCCCCCATGCGCAACTTTCCCCATACGCATCATCCCCCATGCACAATTTTCCCCATGCACAACTTTCCCCATGCGCATCATCCCCCCATGCGCATCATCCCCCCATGCGCAACTTCCCCTCATGCACAACTTTCCCCATGCGCAACTTTCCCCATGCGCATCATTCCCCCATACGCATCATCCCTCATGCGCAACTTTCCCCAAGCGCATCATTCCCCCATGCACAACTTCCCCCATTTGTAACATCCCCCCATGCGCAACTTCCCCCCATGCGCAGCATCCTCGCCAGCACAACCTCTTCCTCCAAACAACATTCCCCCAGTGCACCAGGCACTGAGCACCAAATTGGCTGGATGTTGTTCAGTCTCCCATGTTAAGTATAGGACAGAAACACGTTGCCCCCTTTTCAGCCCCTGAAGGGTTAAATTTCTCCAGATGGTTCTTGGTGGGTGTTCAGGTGACAGAAGGAACTCCCAGAATTCCATGCTTCAGGCCCAGCAGTTGGGACGGAATGTTGATGAGTCAGCAATTCTCCAATGCAAAGTATAGGGAGGAAAACGCGTTGCACCCCTTTTCACCCCCTTCTGGTTGGAATTTCTGAAAACTGGTTCTTAGTGCACCCCTTGGTCATGGAAAGAACACCCATCCCTAATTTCACGCTTCTAGGCCCACTGGTTTTGGCAGGGTGGTGATGAGTCAGTCAGTGAGTCAATGACTTTTCTCTTTTATATATATGGATTGACTTATGGATTGACTGATTAATTGACTGATTGATTTGATTTGTATTCTGTCTTTCTTCCCAAAGGGCACACACTATTACTTCTTCTCCATCCATTCTTTGAATTGGAAAGGGAAGAGGAAGACAGTGAGGAAGAGGACAAAGTGGGGATTTTATTTTATTTAGTGTATGGCAAATACATACATGGACTTTAGTGTATGGCAAATACGTACATGGTAACTCAAATGTTAGGTTCAGTCCACCCAGCCATTCAAGGACAGAGTGGTCTATATTGAAAAAAATCAGACTTTGGGCCACCTCTTGATGGATTCTCAGACACAATGTGATGAATATTTTGTTGAGGAGCACCACAGTCACACTGAGGGGTAAGATACAAGACTCCACTTAAATGATGCCAGACACCCTGCTGGGTACAGATCCTGTTCAGAGTTGACCAATGCTGGTGAGGTAGGTCAAAACCTGGCATCAGGGGTGTCACTAGGGTTCACCTCACCCAGGGCGGGAGGCCAGCATGTCACCCCCATGCAGTGGGTGGGGCAACAACCTGGGTCGTGGGCATGATTATGTGCCATTGCCCCACCTCCATTTGTTTTTGGCCACATATTTTACTTTTTTCCTAATATCAGTATGGATTTAGAATTAGATCCTTTTTACACTCACCAAGACTTGGCAAAATCCTGAAAACCCTTCAAAACAGCAATGCGATGTTTAAATCATGATAGCCTATAACCAGGCATGAGTTATAATGGGAGTCACCTTTTCCAGAACCTTGTTTGCTATTCCATTTAGCCTCTCCTAGAAAGAACAGTGAAGACAGAAGAGCTTTCTGTTGAGAGGCGCATAAATGATTCCACACTAAGGGTATGAATTATGAAGACACATGTAGCCTAGAGGTTACAAAACATAATGCAGTTCAGAAAAATTGAGGGTAAAGAGTGCATCACAAGAAGGGATAAAATGTACTGAACAGAGACTACAGATGGATACCTGTCTGTGGCTCAAACTGGTAACTGCTTCTCAAACAAGAGGTGTCATGATGAACTTGTCAAGTGCAATAAGAGAAGGTCCATATCCTGCCAACAGACTTTGTTCATTGATGAAAGGAAAGCACTGATTCAGCAAAATGCTCCTCTTTTCAACGTGAAGGAAAATGAGCACAATTATAAAATGGGGTGTGGTTGAACTTCCACCTCTTGGCCAAGCTGATCTTTTGTTACAAGCAGGGTTTGTATGAAGAAGTTTTAAGAAACAGAGGAAAAGCCGTAAGATCGATATGAGCGCCTTCTTGAGCTTCTGTATGCGATGAGTACCAAGACCCCAGAGCACAATTCATGTCTACTGAAGCAGTTTCTTGTGTTGGTATTCATTCATTCAAACTCTTCCATAGGCAGGCACTGGTGAGAAGGAATAATGGACATGACCTGATAGACCACACAGTGGCTGCCAGAACATTGCCCCAAAGTGACCATACATTATTAACTGAAAAAAGAGGACAGGGTCCACAAAAATGTAGGACACCCAAGAAAAATGTACGACATGACATTAGGAAAGCTAAAAAACACTCATACCCTACAATCCAGAGTAACTATGGGAGCACGTAAGAGACTTTACGTGCACCCGTAGTTACTGCATCACCTAGTGAAAACCTATGGGAAATTCATATTGCAATCCAGAGCAAATTGTTCTTACACTGGAGCAAGGACTCCCTGTAGTTACTCAGGATTGCGCCCATATACTATTTATTGTGTTCAGGTGGTTAATTTAAACACGTTATTACTTATGATTAAATTTAAAACTATTACATAAAATTTATTACATACAATTTATTAATTATGTGGTGCCTGCTCACAAAGAAAAGGACAATAAGGATTTTTTCCAGGGCACAGGGCTAAGAAAGGGAACATGTCCTGGAAATGCAGGACATATGGTCACTGTTCATTGCCCATACTTTTCATGGAATATGACTGGGAAATTAAGGCAGAGGAAAACAATGTCATCTGGCATTAAATAGCCATTTTCCCTCTGCTTCACACACCTCTACATGACCCCTGCAAATAATATACTTGCTGCTAGCTCATCTTCAAAACTACAGAATCTTCAACATGTGCAGAAATAGCACTTACACACCTGACAACTCTTGATGTGCATCTACTAATACTATATTGCAACTACACCATAAAGTACAAACCTGTATCCTACCAGACTATTAGCATGCATGCAGTGCCACTTACGGAATGACTTCTGCTTCCAACTTGTGCTGGAACAGGCAGGCCTGCACTATAACCAGGACATGTTTGGGGCTACTGTTGTGCTCCCATGGGGAAACTTTCCCCTTTCCCCAAGTAATGCAGTGGCAGCCCAAACGGAACTACTTGGATGTGGACCACTGATTTCAGAGCCCAGATCCAAGCAACCCGGACTGCCCCAGGCTGCCTGGGTACACAGCTTGGATGTATCCCAATCCAGCTTTCTATTTCCTGGCCACCCACCTAGTCCTGTCCACCACCCTCTTCTCCCTTTTGCCCCCTTTTCGCCCATCCCATGCTCGAGTTGCACAGATGCCTGCGAGTGAGTTGCACAGTCCTAAATTGGTTAGGATTGCCCCTCCCAGAGAAATACATTGTAAGTTTCCATGTCAAATGTGAGGAAAAACATAGAAGGAAGCAAAATTCACATTCTAGAATAGTATATATGTAGTGCAATACACAGCGGTCACCACCACTTTCACAAGCACCCATACATTTTTCATAATTAACTACATATTGTGGACAGTGGCATTTCTATGTTTCCTGCCTTGAAGACATTGCAAGTACTTGTAGGCGTAAATCCTGTACATACATACATGGGAGTAAGCTCCAGTGAACTTAAGAGAGCTTTTTGAAGGGTATACATGCATAGGATTGTGCTGAAACCTGTGGGGCTCTACATGTTCCAGCACTTCTGATATTTTCTTAATATGATATGGAACACGCATATTTCTTTAAGCTTTTGTAGACAATTCCAATGTGTACAAACAATACATGTTTACATACCAACAAAGACCAAGTCATGAGATTTCATATCAGTCATGAGATTTCTCAGTAACTGTATTTGAGTGGGGTACAGGTGAGTGCGTGAACAGTACATAAGGCCCTGAATAGTAGGACAGAAAGGAGTGTACATGGATAATCTTCTATTCGAACATAATTTGCTACTTGCTTCTATTCAAACATAATTTGCTTCATTTCGAACATAATCTATAACTGGCTTCCTGGATGTTTTGCATCCAATTAATTAGACTAAGGAAACAATACACTTCAATCAGACCTTCTAAATTTACTACACTGTGCTCAAAGGGAACAATTCTCAGTTTACAAAAGGACAAACAAAACCTTTGCAATTATCATTTAGAGAGCAGGGTTGACAATATGAAGGCAGCAAATCTACTGATTGCAAATGAAGCATAATCTTATTTTTTTCAGGGCACTGGGGTTAATTGAAGAAACAATTAACTGTATTGCTGCCTGGTTCAGAAAGGAAATGTATGCTTGTTCAAGGATTTCGTTTTGACTTAGAAGGTGAACCACT
The DNA here is from genome assembly GCA_030015325.1 of Cryptoblepharus egeriae. Taxonomy (NCBI): domain Eukaryota; kingdom Metazoa; phylum Chordata; class Lepidosauria; order Squamata; family Scincidae; genus Cryptoblepharus; species Cryptoblepharus egeriae. The sequence continues at coordinate 38,251,250 of JAREYC010000005.1, forward strand.
GGGATTTCTTGATTTGACTGGTGTATGGATTGACAAAAATCTTCCATTCTCCAGCTCTTGATTGCTTTTAAACAAGGAAATATTTAATTAGACTTCTTGTTAAGTCACACTATCAGATTGGCTATTTTGAAACTGTTTACATAAGCCTTTGGCATACTATTTGTTTTCTGTGTATCTTCACGGCTGAAAAGAAAGGAGTGTCACTTACAATAGAAAAGGTTCATCTAACTGGTACTGCAGTTTTCCTCTTACATAATCTGCATTTCTTCTCCAAGCCAAACTTCAGGCATCTGCACTGAACTGCAATAGTGAAAAAACCACAATAATCTGTACCCTCACCCTGACAGAAATAGATGCTGCCACCTTCAAACTAATATACAACAACAAAGCATCTTTATAAAAATACTTAACATTTTTCTATGGCTTTCTGAAAGTTAAATATGCTTCATGTGCTCCATCTTGATGTAGGTGTGCACCATCTATGTTAGGGGTGTCTAAACCTTTCGGCAGGATGGCCACATCATCTCTCTGACATGGTTTTGGGGGCAGAGGCATACCTAATAATCATGCAGCCTGGTGCAAAGCTCAAAATGTCATTCTAGGTATTTTTAAAAAGAAAAATGGAGGAAAACCTGCCTCCTCCTCCTTAGCAGCTTACCACTCATTTGCTCTGTTTGTGGCATAGCTAAAGCACCTATTTTCTATCTGGAGTTGAAGAAGATTTTGTTCCCCTCTCCTCTCCACAACAGCAAAATCAAATTTAATTACCGGTAAGTAAAAAAGAAATGAAAATTGTATCCCTTATTGGTTAGGAAAGCTGTGCTGGGGCAAAGAGGAATGGTTATTCATTTTCCCTGCTATATATAAGGGGAGCACCACTTAGAAGTGCCTGTATACCCAGTTAGCATGGGAAACTGTATTATGATATGTGTATATGGAAATGAGAGCTGATTCATAATAACATCTTATTAGTTCCATACAGTTATCAGAATTACATCTCATTGGCTCTCAGAGCATTCAGTATCATGGGAAAGTTTCTGTTTTCATTTTCTGGTTAATTGGCCATAACTTTTGATAGAATATAGATATTCCTATGTAGTTTGTTTCATTGCATTTTGAATTACATTTCCAATGATATATGATGGTATTATCATTCATACATCCCAATTTTTCACAGTTTTAGCCACTGGTGTCAACTTCAGCTTGTTGCCTCCCTGAAGCTTGCTACCCAGTGCAACTACACTCCCTGCTCCCTCCCTAGCTATGCTACTAGCTATGCTACTAGCTATGATTTACATTTCACATTTTAACAAGGTTTCATACATTTACATATCACAGTGTGTTTGAGACACATACACATTTGAGACAAATTGCGCATCGGTAGCAGAGAGAGAGAGAGAGAGAGAGAGAGAGAGAGAGAGAGAGAGAGAGATGCTTGCCAGTGAATACTGTGTGAGTTTATAGTGTGGGGAGAATCAAAGCAGGGAAGTCCTCATTGATATGTCACATTCATATCTATTATTCTCTACCAGTTTATGCAAAAGGTATATTTTTTGGTTATGCACAACCAACCAATGCACATAATGAATCACAACAATAATTCCATTACTGGCAACCTATTTGTAAATGTAATAGGCTGCCAATTTGAGAGCCAGTCGGTCATGGAACAGGTGATAACTGAGGGCACCATATAAAAAGACACGGTTAAGGAAATCAAGCAGCTAAAGGATCAAATTATAAAGGATAGCTATTGCTTTCCTTTGGAGATTGGCATGCTGTTAGAATTTGAATGCAATGCCATCTACAAGACTCATAGATTTTGGAAAATTGTTAGTAGACCTCGTCACTTTTTAAATCAGGAACCCAACAAAATGTGTAGATCAAAGTCCAAAATCAATGGGTTTCAATCTACGTAAAAATAAACTTGTGCCAGGAAGTTTCAGAGAAATCATTCCCACCATATCCATCTCTAAAGTGCCTCGCTAACTGATCCTCCCTCAATTAATACACTGCAGGATGCAATCTTAACCAATTTAGGCCAGCACACGCATCTCCCTGTTCCTGTGGTGGTTTGGGGAGGCCAACGCATGCCTGTGCACTGACCTAAACACTCCCAAGAATGTGGCAAAAGTATCTTATTGCACTTTTATGACCCCCACACCCAGGCAGAACAGGACCTGTGCCTACATTGGATATGACTGCACCGTCAGGCTGCATTCATAACCACCACCACCCCAGTTAGGTCAGCAAATGTGCTGACTCAAGCCCTGTGCTGGCCTGGTGGTGTCTCAAAAGTGCCATAACGCTCTTCTGCACAATTCCTGGGTGTGACGTTGATTGGGACGCATACCAGCGTTTCAACATGGAGCCGATGGGGGTGCACATGGGAGAAAGCCTCCGTGTGTGGAACAGACCAAACTACCCCCCCTTGATATCAAAGACTTTCCAGATGCAGTTGAAGTGTGGACAATGAACGATATGGTGGAGATGTGGAAGACAGGAGGGAGGGGAGGACCAAAACGGAGGGGTATCACTGTGGGGCCTTCTACAAAGTGGTATGCTCGGGGAGGTATCCCCTTGTTGGTTGGAATTTGGTGGGAAGAGATGGGAGGAGGGGTGCAGGATATAAGGGAACGTGAAGGGGAGGAACGGGAAGTTCTTTGGCGGGAGGACTTGCCTTGAAAGGAGCGGAGCACGTACAAAGCATGGGGAGAGAACCCGAAGAACCTATCCTTAGAAGCCCTAGCCCTGAAGGAACAGGAGCTTCAATTTGGAATTAAGCGTAGCGGTCTGGAACCCCCTCCCAAGCCAAAGCAAGAACGGAAGGAGAAAATGGACAAAGGCAAGGATGCTGCAGAAGCTGTGCATACCTGCAAAGAGAATGAGAAGTGAGATTGTTATAACTGTTGCTCAAGGGGGACTAAGCTGTCAAAGAAAAGGACACTTACCTGTTTGGTGGTGGGGTTTGTTGTTATCTACCTGGTAACCTGAAAGGAAAAGAAGAGAGTTAATTGTTGTGAAACTGTAAGTCTGTGCCAAGTAAACTTGTTGAGAGAACACTCACCCGTGTCTGCCTAAGATGTATTCCCGGAGGGAGGAAGTTGATGAGACTCAGATCTCAGTAGTTTTAGAAGATCAGTCCCCCGAGAGTGGGGGTGCTGGAAGGAAAAGCAGGACGACCCGTGACACTGGGTGTTGGGGTTAGGCCAGTGCACAGACATACACCAGCCACCCCACACAACCTACAGGAGTTGAAGGAGTTGTGCAGGCCTAAATTGGTTAGGATTACTAGAATTGCGCCTTCACTCACTCACAGAACAGGGAAAGACATAGAGTACCAGTAACTTCATTTTCTCCTTTAACATGTGGCTCCCCAGCTATGCCTTGCTTGCATTGTTAGTGAATAGCAGGCTCATGAGCAGACTTTTATTCATTAGCAGACTGTGAAACAAGAGGAAGTTCAGGTTCAGGAAAAGCAACTACCTCAATGACAGAGCTGCTTATGTTCCCTTCTCAATTCAGCTCCCGGCCTTCTTCTGCCCTCTGCTATAGACCCTGCTTCTCTATCTGCTTTTCTTGGCAAGCTAGGGACGTGTGTTGAATTCTTATAACGTACATCCTGATCATACCGCCCCAGTGAAAAGCAGGTTGAAACGCCTTATGGTGAGTTGTTGCCTGTGCTTTTTATCAAAAATAAACACTCGTTGCAACCTTTTAATAAATTGGGAAAGGACCTGAGTTATAGGCAAAGTCACAGCATCCTACTAATTAGGCAGCACAATCCTAGCAACCAGATAGGCCAGCATAAGTAACTTGCACCAGCCTAAAATATTGCAAACATTTTGCAAAGCATGTCTGTGACAGTACTTTGGAGTAGCCCTGATTGGTGCAGGGAGTTGCACCAACCTTCCTATGTCACTCCAAGCCCTGCGCCAAAGGGAATTGCACCGGCCAATCTTATAAATTTCAGGGGTCATGGGGGAGGGAAGGTGGGGAAGATGCAGGTGGGACATTTGGGAGCAGGAGTGGGAGAAGAGCATTCCTGGGGGGTGGGGTGGGTAGGAAGGATGGGAGGTGGTTATGCCAACTAGAAGTTATACCAACCCCATTCCCTGAGCCATGCGGAGCAGACTCAGGCTGCTTGGGTCAGGGTTGCACCACCTAAAATTAATTCTAAGTGCACCAATTGGGGCTGTTGCCATGTTATCTGAAGGAAGTGGAAAATTTCCCCCTTTCTTCCACAATAGTGTGGCAGCAGCTCCAAACCCATGTTGGAAAGAGGGCAGGTCCACTTGCCTCTCTATTCAAATACAAGTAGGGATTGCACTGAGTCATATAATAAACCCATAAACTATAAATAAACCCAATGGTCAATGTATCTGTCAGGACATGTGCCTCCGCCAGGGTCACAACTTTCCCAGAAGGGGGTGAAATGCCAACCCTTGCCCAGCCTACCTGCAGCTAGCAGGGTCCCATGGCATCTGCTGCCCTCTCCAGCATGCTCCAACCCCAGGGAAAGTCTGGCTTGTGGTTCCCCTGCTGGAATTTGATAGGATCACATCCAGACTGGCAGCAGAGGTGCCAGCTCTTTGGGGCTTCCCCAAGCCAGTAGGAAAAAGTGTTGGCTGTTGCAAAAGTGACCTGATATGACCTCACCCTGATATCAGGTGGGACATCAGAGAGCACTCTAAGAGGTACTGCATGTTTGGACAAGGAAATTCTGTCTTGGCTCTGGACCTCATCCCTTTGCTTTGCAGAAGCAACCAGTGAATGGTGGCGGACAGCTAAGAAAAGAATAAAGGATTGCTTTGGTGACTTTAAGGTGACTCACTGTAATGCAAGTCTGATGATTAGAGTCAAAATTGGAGAGGAACAACATTTCCCTACCATCTACATTTTTGTGATAAGCCCGTCTCACTGACACAGGTCAAAAGCAAGGGTGCTTGCTATGATGTAAATGTTGATAAAGTGTCAGTTATTACACAAGGACAAAGCTTAGTAACAACAACAAAGATATACCGATAAGAAATGTTCTTTGAGCAGAGCACTCTCAATGGTCTCAAAAAGGAATCTCAAAGGCCTTTCAGTACCAGCTCAGTGAAAGCAGATGGATCTAGAAATCATCTTGTGGAAGTGTCATCCTCAAGTCAACATGCTGTTCCAGCTAAACCAGTTATTTTCAGTCTTTTTCATCTCATGGCACACTGACAAAGTGGTAAAAGCATCAAGGTACACCATCAGTTTTTAGACCATTTACAAGGCACACCATACTGCTGATGAAGGGCTCACACCCTCATTAGCCCCACTAATAAATTATTCTTCCCCCCAAACTTCTGTGGCACATTTGCAGACCAGCTGTAGCACACTGGTTGAAAATCATTGAGCTAAACACTGCATGAAAGGCAGCATGATTTTGTTCCTCCTTGTACATGCTGCAGTGTGAGATCCTGATATATGAACATCTTTTGGCAGAGGAGAAGCCTGTTTTAATTGAAAATATTGTGTGCTATGTGCTCTGCCACGGAGCTCATTCGAGGACTTTCCACTGGCTGTGTGGAGGCTTACTGTGGCCACCAGTACTGGGTTCTGAGCCAGTATTTGGACATCCCTGTTCCACACCAATCCTAAGTCAGCAACCCTATCCCCAACCATCTGCTTCCTGAAGCAATTATGTGCAGGAAATCTCAGGATGCCCTGATTCTTCTATGACTGAACATTGTAAGGAAAGATTGATGGGGCAGGTAACTGGTCTTTCAGGGGAGCTTTTCAGTACTAAGCTGAAAATTAAGAATAAGTGAACAGGAGAGAAGTTTCCACCATATGCTTTCTTTGCTAGCAGTCTACACATCTTTCACTCCTATGGAGCAGTGGAGTCTATTCTGATGCTAGGGAAACAATTTCTGTTTTCATAAGACTCTCCCTGTCATTCAAGACTATGAATCAAGTTTACCTTAACAGATGAGCACAGTTCACTTGATTCTAAAGCACTGACAGTTGCCATTAGTAGACTTGCTGCAGTATTTATGCAGCAGAAGGTGGCAGCATGATGCACTTACAGAAATCCTGCCTGGGGAAAACTGGAAATGTTACATGCACCCATGCATTTGAAATACCACTAAACATGAAACCCGGAGCATCTCTGAAAAGTGAAATCTATGCCACACCATCCAAAAATACTGTTGGCCGAGTTGGCATATTTGTGTGCAAGCAACATCATTTGGATAATTTCTATATTTGGTTTTCAACAAAAGTGATTTTAAAAAAGAAAGTATATGTGTCAAATACTGGCCTCTGCAGATCCCCCTGTGCACACCACCAGCATATTCACCATATGCATACCCGTTATGGAACTTCAACATGAAAAAAATATTCATAAAAATTTATATAAACAACAAAAGGTAGCAGTAGGTCATGTTTGAATTGTGCATTAGATGCTGGAAGTGGTCACCATTAATATCCGCTGAGTGCATCACTTGGTGAAGTCTGCACCCCCACACATTCTTAGCAATGTCACTGGGCTGCATAATGTGAAAAAGAATCCAAAAGAGCTGAACAAATGGGTGCAATGGGAATATCCCTAAGAACTGTTAAACTGGTTTACAAGTTGTGATATTTCTGAGCAATTTTATCTGCAAAGTGTTTATCAAGCAAATTACAATGTGCTTCTGAAGGGTCCTTCACATCTCCTGGAGGGGTAAGATGTAAAAGGTTACAAACTTTCTGAAATAGCTCCTTTGGACAGCGCTCTGCAGATTCAAGTGGAGGCAGAAACATTAGCTTGCTTCACAGCAATAGCTCTGTAGTCAGCCCTCAACTGGGGGTCAGGTTTCAGAGCAGGTAAAGCAAAAGAAGTGCTGTATCTTCTCTATTAAGCAAGAAGCTCAGGGCTAGAGAATCAATCATAGGAGAGTTGTTAAGAGGGTCAGTTTTGGTGTTGAAGAACAATGCTCCTCAATCTTGCCCCTATAGAGCAGTTTTACTACACACCATGATTTGAAATTACTAGCACTTTACAGTAGATTTCAACCAGCAGAGAGGTGAGAATAAAGAGGGGTGACTCAATGTACACAACCTTGAACGTAGTAGGGAAAAGTTGGGATACACATGTAAATAATAACGAAAGAGAAACTGGGGTAAACGAGTCTTCTCAGTTGGTATGTGAGAGAGGCTTGCCTCTGAAATTGAACCCTATATGTCCTATAACCAGGATATTTGGCTAGATTACAGTTTGCCCAAGAATGCCCACATGCATCTCAATAGTGCAGGAATTTAGAACTCAGGGTGCAATCCTAACTAATTTAGAACAGTCCAACTCACCCATCTCCCTGATCCCATGGTGGTGTTGGGAGGCTGGCACGTCTGGCATAACCCCTCAGGAGTGGCACAGAAGTGTGTTATGGCACTTTTGTAACACTCCCAGGCCAGCATAGGACTTGTGCCAGCCTAAGCGGGTGTTAAGGTGTGTTTGGGTCTGTTTCTTAATCCCAAGGCTGCCATTGCTCACTATGTTGCTTTACTGATGAAAAGGCTGTTTGCCTTTTTTCCATAACTGAGGGGAAGCTGTTTGAATGGGAGTACTTGTAGGAAAGTATTTATTTTAGGGTAAGAAAGTATTTATTTTAGAGTTGAAGGCATCTGGGCAAGAAAGATGTTTCTCATATCCAAAGAGCAGATCTTAGCTCCAATACGCTGCCCTTCCTATAAATACATTTTCCCTTGAGGTAAGAGAGGATATCAGTCAGTATCAGCTCTGCAGATCCAATGGTTGGATTTGTGCTCTTCTTTTGATTTCAGTATAATTCTGTTCCAAAGATTACGCTATAAATAGAAATGCAGGCTTTTTAACAAAACAAGTGATAACCAGCTTTAAGTTATTCATAGGACAACTGGCATCAACTAGTTTTAAGAAACTATCTTACCTCTAGTTAGATCATTGGTCCATCTAGCTCAGTTTTGTCTATATTAACTGGTAGTGACTCCCTAGTTTTCAGAAGGGATGTCTTTCCAAGATCTACCTGGAATGGCCATAGGATGAACCTGGGACACTCTGCATGGAAACATGTGTTCGACCATTTGTAACGCAGCTATGGCCACCAGAGGTCCACTTCAAAGACATGATGCAAAGGTGGTGCAGATTCTACTGCTCAGAGGTCCAGATTTGGCTCTGTAGTTGCTGATCCCTAGACAAGGGCACCATTTGCCATTATGCTGCTTCTAATCAAATATTTTTTAGACTCCATAAAACAGAATAATCTGCCAATAAATCACATCTCCTTGATTAAACGCAGCATGAATGAAAAGATCTTTAATACTACATTTATTAACACCCTGGATGTATTGAGATTTAAAACTGTAGTTTGAATTGAACAGCAGAATCATTTCAGGAAGGAGAGTTTTCATAGCACTAAATCTTTATGATAAATACAGTACCTAACAGACCTAATAATTGCAGACTGTACTAATTACCTTAAGGAGCTACACTCCAATAATGTACTGAGTAGACAACAACTCTTCCAGCTTCAGGCCTCTGCTCATTAAGCCAAATTAGTATGATAAATGGAGAAGGTTATTTGGTTACATCCATAGTTGACAAAGCTTGTTTGTCACAAAATGGGGGAAGGGGTGAATAGAGTTTAAAGAAACATAAAGCGTAACTAAGAATTATGTCCCCGTCATCTTCAAGCAAAATGAAGTTCCAAGGGATTTGCAGGTCCAGCTACATCTGGGAATCTCTCCTCATCTTCAACCACAACTAATCCTTAATTAGCTCACCTTGTAGATCACCTTGTAACAAAATGTCCTTGAAAGAGTATTGGAAAGTGGACAGATCTGAAGAGCTCCTGACTGATACTGAAACTTATGATCAGTCTGAGTTGGCCTTTTGTGATGCTAAAAGCAAGTGACAGTTTCTCTGGCTATTTGGTTTTTATGGAGAAGCTTTCAGAGGAAGTACTTGGAATGTCTTAAGAACTCTTAAAAATTTTTTCAGGTTTTTAATTAAGGACACAGATGAAAAATACAATCGCTGAAAACACAAACAAGGAAACTGGTACAAAAAATCATTTTCCCTGCTCTCCTTTTCAGGTTTTCAGTCCTGATATGTCTACTGTCTGCTTTTCAGTGAAGCTCCAAGATGAACAACTTTTGAAAGGATGCTTCTTTCTCATACAGTACAGACATGAGCATGAAGAATTTCACCCCTATTCACCCCTTCCCCCATTTTTTCTGATAAGAAGAAAATCTGGTCTTATCCAAGAAAAACTGGTCTTCACATTTTCCAGAAAATTGAAATGTCTATGTTCAGTAGAATTACCACATTACAAAACACACACACTAAATTTATTTAATTCCAAATAATTAAACTTAAACCCTTAATTTGATCATCCCCAAAAATGCAAGGGCCAATGTTCAACTTTTGTTCCTTTCACTCAAATGTAGTGTATATGTTATTATCTATATATATAAAAGAGAAAAGTCACTCACTGACTGACTCACTGACTGACTCACTCATCACCACCCTGCCAAAACCGGTGGGCCTAGAAGCGTGAAATTTGGGGTGGGTGTTCCTTCCGTGACGGAGGGGTGCACTAAGAACCGGTTTTCGGAAATTCCAACCGGAAGGGGGTGAAAAGGGGCGCAACGCGTTTTCCTCCCTATACTTTGCATTGAAAATTGCTGACTCATCAACATTCTGCCCCAACTGCTGGGCCTGAAGCATGGAATTCTGGGAGTTCCTTCTGTCACCTGAACACCCACCAAGAACCATCTGGAGAAATTTAACCCTTCAGCGGCTGAAAAGGGGGCAACGTGTTTTTGTCCTATACTTAACATGGGAGACTGACCAACATCCAGCCAGTTTGGTGCTCAGTGCCTGGTGCACTGGGGGATGCTATTCAGAGGAAGAGGTTGCGCTGGCGAGGATGCTGCACATGAGGGGAAATTGTGCATGGGGGAAATTGCGCATGAGGAAAGTTGCACATGTAGGAAAGTTGCGCAGGGGGAAGTTGCATATGGGAGGAAAATTGTGCATGGGAGGAAGTTGCGCATGGAGGAAAGTTGCGCATGGGGAAAGATGCGCATGGGGAAAGTTGTGCATGGGGAAAGTTATGCATGGAGGAAAGTTGTGCATGGGGGAAAGTTGCGCATGGGAGAGACATGCGCATGGGAGGAAGTTGTGCGTGGGGGAAGTTGTGCGTGGGGGAAGTTGCTCATGGGGAAGTTGCGCACGGGAGGATGTTGCGCATGGGAGGAAGTTGCGCATGGGAGGAAGTTGCGCATGGGAGGAAGTTGCGCATGGGGGAAGTTGCGCATGGAAGGATGATGCGCACGGGGAAAGATGCGCATGGGACAAAGTTGCACACAGGGGAAAGTTGCGCACGGAGGAAAGTTGCACATGGGAAAGTTGCGCATGGGACGAAGTTGCGCACGGGGGAAGTTGTGCATGGAAGGATGATGCGCACGGGGGAAAGTTGCGCACGGGGGAAAGTTGCACATGGGACAAAGTTGCACACGGGGAAAGTTGCGCATGGGGAAAGTTGCGCATGGAGGAAGTTGTGCATGGGGATGTTGTGTTTGGGAGGAAAGTTGTGCATGGGAGGAAAGTTGCGCATATGGGAAGTTGCGCATAGGGGAAGTTGCACATGGGGAAGTTGCGCATGGGGGGATGATGCACATGGAGGAAAGTTGCGCACAGGGGAAAGTTGCGCATGGGAGGAAGTTGTGCATGGAGGAAAGTTGTGCATGGGGAAAGTTGTGCATGGGGGGAAGTTGCACCTGGGGGGGAGTTGCGCATGGGGAAAGTTACGCATGGGGGAAAGTTGTGCATGGGGGAAAGTTGCGCATGGGAGGAAAGTTGCGCATGGGAGGAAAGTTGCACATGGGGGGAAGTTGCGCGCGGGGGAAGTTGCGCACGGCGGAATTTGAGCACGGCAGAATTTTAGCACGGGGGAATTTGCACACGGCGGAATTTGCACATGGGGAAAGTTGTGCATGGGGAAAGTGGCGCATGGGAGAAAGTGGCGCATGGGGAAAGTTGCGCATGGGGAAGTTGCGCATGAGAGGAAGTAGCGCATGGGAGGATGTTGCGCATGGGAGGAATGTTGCGCATGGGGGAAGTTGCGCATGGGGGAAAATTGCGCATGGGGAAAGTTGCGCATGGAAGAAGTTGTGCATGGGGAAGTTGCGTTTGGGAGGAAAGTTGTGCATGGGAGGAAAGTTGCGCATATGGGAAGTTGCGCATAGGGGAAGTTGCGCATGGGGGATGATGCACATGGAGGAAAGTTGCGCACGGGGGAAAGTTGCGCATGGGAGGAAGTTGTGCATGGAGGAAAGTTGTGCATGGGGAAAGTTGTGCATGGGGGAAAGTTGTGCATGGGAGGAAAGTTGCGCATGGGGGGAAGTTGCGCGCGGGGGAAGTTGCACACGGCAGAATTTGAGCACGGCGGAATTTGAGCACGGCGGAATTTGCACACGGCGGAATTTGCACATGGGGAAAGTTGTGCATGGGGAAAGTGGCGCATGGGAGAAAGTTGGGCATGGGGAAAGTTGCGCATGGGGAAGTTGCGCATGAGAGGAAGTAGCGCATGGGAGGATGTTGCGCATGGGAGGAATGTTGCGCATGGGGGAAGTTGCGCATGGGGGAAAATTGCGCATGGGGGAAAGTTGCGCATGGAAGAAAGTTGCACATGGGAAGAAGTTGCGCATGGGGGAAGTTGTGCATGGAAGGATGATGCACACAGGGGAAAGTTGCGCACGGAGGAAAGTTGCGCATGGGAGGAAAGTTGCGCATGGGGGAAGTTGCGCATATGGAAAGTTGCGCATGGGGGAAGTTGCGCATGGGGGATGATGCACATGGAGGAAAGTTGCACATGGGGGAAGTTGTGCATGGGGGAAGTTGCGTTTGGGAGGAAAGTTGCGCATGGGGAAAGTTGTGCATGGGGAAGTTGCACATGGGGAAAGTTGTGCATGGGGTTTGATGCATATGGGGGAAGTTGCGCATGGGGGGTTGATGCGCATGGGGGGTTGATGTGCATGTGGGGAAGTTGCGCATCGGGGAAAATTGCGCATGGGGTAACTTATGCATGCAGGGTTGATGCGCATGGGTGAAGTTGCGCATGGGGGTTGATGTGTATGGGGGAATTTGCGCATGGGGGTTGTTACGCCTGGATGAAAGTTATCCATGGGGGGTTGGTGCATATGGGGGGATGGCAAACGAGGGAATTTTACTCCCGCAGCGCGGGTACGCCTTTCGCTAGTGATCACTATAAAGCCCATTTTTTCTTAAATAAAGAATTTTTCATGGGGAATTTGACTTCTAGCAAAAGGTTATCATCTCTTTACATCAAAAGAGAAAGGTAATTTATTTTTGTCAGTTGCTTTCAAATGGTATGTCATTAAAATGATCCCTTTATTGCACACATTCATATACATGACATCTTAAGTCATACCCATCTGTCATTTGAAACAGATAAAAGAGCTAACTCTCCTACCCTCCCAAAAGGATTGTTTTTCCTTCTCTGTTCATGAAAATTCTGTCAAAAATATTTTTTGATTCTTAACATGTTTAACTTAGAAATGAAATGGTTATTTTTTTCTCATTTCTTTTTCACAATTATTCTGACAAAAATCCATGGCATTATCTTGTACTGACTGTACTGATCTAAGACTAGCATGAAAATATTTTCTGCATTGCTCACTTCTGGTATGATTGTACCTTTTGGCTGGTAGCTGTAACCATACATGCTCTTTTTGCACCAAAGAAGACCACAGTACATATGGGGTAACATTATCACCTAAAGAATTCAGAATCTCAAAAGATTCCCATGAATCTTACCAACAGTGACAACAGCAGAACCTTACAGCGCAATTCTATCCACAAGTAGAGGCAGTGTAGCACCACCACAGACATAACTTTCATATTTCTTCTTAATACAGCGGTGGCTTGTAAGGCAAATTTAATTCGTTCTGGAACCATGTTTGTCTTACAAAACAAACTTCTTACAAAGCGGATTTTCCTATAGAAAATAATGGAACTCAGACGATTGGTTCCACAACTCAAAAATATTAACTGTATGTAAAAGTGATGACAAAACACTGTAATCAAATTCAAAACACTATAATATAATACAAAACACAATTACTTTAATAGAACACTGTGATATTCTGTACAGTAAAACAGAAAAGAAAACCCTTTATGGCCAAGGATGTCTAATTTTCACTAAAAGAGTCACTGCTTTCATTTGGAGCAACTTTAAAAAAGAACCCATCTCTCTGTGTGTGAGATCTGTCTATGCAAACCAGATGGGCAGTATGCAGCACGACCAATAGCAATGACTTCTTCCTTGAAGTAAAAGGGGCCAAATCCTATGGTCTCCTCAGAATCAAGGCCCATTGACTCTATTGGGACCTACTCACTTGAAAGTGCATAAGATGCCTGCCTGACTCTTTTCAAGTTTGCAGTAGCAAGAGCTGGATGCAAAAGTGGGGTCCAGGCACGAAAAGTGGTGAGGGGGGGAGAAGAGGGGTGGTTGTAGTGGGATCCAGGCAGGGAGGGGGTTTCTATTGAGGGGGGTTCAAGGCCAGAGGGAGGTCCAGGAGGGGTTTCCCTCCTACCTGAATGTGGCTGCTCTGTTCCACGGGCTGGGCGAGGCTGGCTGGATTGAAGCCACATGCTTGCTGGAGAGTGCAGGAGGCAGGTCCAGGAAGCTCTGACATGCAGGACGACGCTTCGGCTGCTCCCACTGCTGGCCTGTTCACAGGTACTGCAGGCAGGAGAAGAGGGAGCCCAGCCAATGGACATTCGTCTTACAAAGCACATTCGTCTCACAAAGCAAAATCCCTGGGGAATTTCAGTTTGTTATTCAAAACGTTCGTCCTACAGGGCATTCGTCTTGCAAGGTACCACTGTACTTGTCAAAATATTTTTGACTGTGAGTGGTTCACATATGCAGCAAGAAAATAGGAGTACAATAATCCAGTAGCATAGGTCGTGGTGGTGGGTGGAGGAAGCAGTAAGTATTGGAGGCACTGCAACACGCCACATAAGTAGACACTCCCAGTTATAGTCAGAGCCGTTCCTGGCAGCAACAGCACTGAGCAGGAAATGCTGTTTGGCTCAGCAAGTGCCTGTGTATTACCATGACTGCTCTGAATGGCTCATATTATGGTTGGATTGGGCTTCTTATATATTGTGTTGAGGTGCTTGCAGTACTTACTTTTTTGCCCCCCTAGCTATGTTACTGCAATAATCAAATGGTATTCATGTGTGAGTCTACCACCACTTATTACCAAGATTACAAAATTACAGAAGTTTGATCACGGACTTTCATGATCAGGGCTCATTCAATCCAAACAGCCCAGTCTTACTTAGGGGGGAAAAAATCAGTATTCTCCAGAAGCTACAATGATGTTAGTTTGTCTACAGGAAATTCAGCAGAATAGTGGACATTCCTATCTTCTGTATGATACTGTAACAATATCATAATTCTTTTGATAATTAAGTATATTATTAAAGATTTATTATTAGGTTACTAATTCCAGAAGATGCAAAATCTAAGTAGCTTGAGATGTGTGATTGAAGTCATTCAGAGGATCAACTTTGTCAGGACAGCATTTCCCAATGTTAATGCTGCTTTTGTATCTTTGCTGCATCTTAAGAAGCTTCTGGCTTATTTTGCATCGTTTCGGTATAGGAAAATTAGATTTTGATTGAAACAAGAATTTATCATTTATCAACACAACGTTTAATTTACAGTGTTCTAAAGGTAAAGTTAGTATGTACTGGAGGAATGTCCATCTCTTATTGACTCTTCGAAGAAAATCAAATAGTGTGAACTCCCATTACTATTGCCACACCCACAGGTTTTAAGCAAGAATGACAAGAAAAGGAATTTATAAGTGGCCCATAATGATCTGTAACCTTTGTGCCTGGTTGTACAATCTGGTTAATTGTAAAGGCTAATTGCCTGGTAATCTTTCCAAGAGACCATTGGCATTCTGCCAATCTACCCCCCAAAATGGGAAAAGACTACTAACTAGTCCTTTATTGTACACAAATCACAATACAATGAACTAAGAGCAAAAAAGAAATTCTTGTGGTCTTGCCCATGTTGTATAGCATGTTGCATAGCTCAAATAAAAAAAAAAGTACTTAGAGTAATGGCTGTTAGCGTGGTGAGGGGTAATAGAACACATTGCTAACAGCCCCAGAAAACAGCAACTTTGAATGTATGTTTATCTATAAGTCATGCCCTCTGTTCTGTCCCCACTGGATGACCTATATGTGTTCAGCTAGAGCCATTTCTGCCCAATCTATATACTGTATAAAAAAATGAAGTCACTCATTCACCAACACCCAACCTAAACTGCTAGGCTTAAAGTGTGAAATTTGGGAAAGCTGTTCCTTCCATGGCTGTTCCTTCCTCCCACTAAGAACAAAAGTTCTAATGGGAAGGGGGTGAAAATGGGCACAACACATTTTCCTCCCTATACTTTGAAGAACCCCTGACCGAGGGATGCTCTGCCCCAACCTCTGGAGGGTTTTCCGTCTGTACATCAACACCCACCAAGAACCGGTGTTGAAAAATTTAACCCTTAAAGAGCTGAAAAATCTTATACTTAACATTGAAGACTGACTGATCAACATCCAGCCAATTTGATACCTGTTGCCTGATGCACTTGGAGGGAGGGTGTACTGAGGGGATGGTGCACAAGGAGAGATAGTCACATGGGGGAATAGTGCGCATGCGGCCAAATGGTGCACATGGGGTGTTGATGCGAATGGGGGTAAGTTGTCCAGGGGGGTGATGTGCATGGAGAGCTGTAGTGCTGGAGGGGTTGATGTGCATGGGTGCAAGTTGCGCATGGGTGGGGTTTGATGTGCAGGGGGGGTTGATACGCAGGGGGATGGTATTTTACTGCTGCAGAGGGTATTTTACTGCTGCAAAATAGGCACATTTCACTAGTGTTGAATATATGCAACAGGGATCAAATGTGTAGGCAGAAATAGTTTGACACTGGCATTTAGCACTTTGACATAAAATTTTATGCACAAATGATTTTTTGTTCAAGTCATTAGGATATAAATTCCTGGGAATACCAGAAAAAACCTGCATACTTGCACATGCAAGGGTTTTCTACCAAGATAAAGAAGGGGGATGTTGATACATGCATTTATTACAGTACCTGAAAAGGGCTGGCACTTTGAGCATTCAACAGGAAGGAGCTCTACAGTGAGCAAGGCAGCATGTGCACTCTCTGTTCATCTTTCTGTAAGATGCCCAAAGCAGGGATTTGTGCATCCATTGAACATCAATCACAGAAGCATGAAAACAGGAACTTCATGCTGACTTGTGCTTTCTGGTATCTCTGCAGAAATTCTCAAATGCCTGAAACTGCTTGGAGGAACCTCAAAGGCATTCCTCAGGTTTCCAAATTCCAGTGCAGGCTGTTGTGAAAAATAGTAAGCTTATAGCAGTGGTGTTCACTATGTTTGTGCAACAGGTAATGTGTAAGGGGGGGGGTGACTACTGCCCAAAATTTCTAATATGGTACTTTTGAATACCATAATGTTGTATATCAATTGATGTATCAATTGATGTATAATGAACGAAACAATACTGAAATATATCTATTATAATCAAAATTTATAGCCATAAAACCAGCTGGGGCAAGACCCATGACTTAAGGCATTGCCCTGCTTCTGCATGGAAGGAAGTCCATCATAAGGGTGACATGCTGTTCTCCCACACCTGATAAAGTAAACCCTATTGATGGGTTTACTGGCTTACACCATATGGAGAGCCTGGTTGAGTAATTAGAAGAAATCTGTAATCAGACTTCCAGTTTAATCTGTAATCTGTAATCAGACTTCCAATCTCCACTTTCAATATTTCCAAGCCCTGCTTCCCAATATCTCCTAGACCAGTGTTTCTCAAAGTGGGGGTCGCCTAGATGTTTCCTGGGGGTCGCCTAAAGACCCCTGGTGCAGGGGGCCAGGTCAGGCTTGCTAGACCTCCAGCTGTAGCTGTGCATGCACTGGGGCTGACTGACAGCCTCAGGGCCCAATCCTATGCATGCCTACTCTGAAATAAATCCCATTATAGTCAGGGGGCCTTTACTCCCATGTAAATGTGGATAGGATTACAGCCTCAGGGCCCAATCCTATGCATACCTTCTCTGAAATAAATCCCACTGTGTTCAATGTGTGCATAGAACACACATTTCATTTGTAACAATGAAAATACTTCCTGCATATTGGATATTTACATTACGATTCATAAAAGTAGCAAAATTACAGTTATAAAGTAGCAACGAAAATAATTTTATGGTTGGGGGGTCCCCACAACATGAGGAACTTATAAAGCAGTCACGGCATTAGGAAGATTGAGAACCACTGTCTTAGACCATGGGTCTCCAAATGTTTTGGCTGGAAAGCCACATCATCTCTCTGACACTGTGTCAGGGACCAAAAAAACTATTTTACTTTTCAAATTTGAATAAATTTACATATTAGAATGCATTGGAGTGGATTACAGGGCTTGCCCAGGTACTGGATAGAGGGATCTTGAGGCTTGCCAAAGGCCACCCTGGCAGTGCCTCTGATTAGTTTTAAAATATCCCTCTTCAACACGGATGCATTTCTGGGGATTGAAGTGCTGCTTTACTCCTTCCCCTTAAAAGGAGCAGGGGACCTTTATACTAGGGTTGCCATAATTGGCAAACCCACAACCGGGCGGGACAAAAGGGACAATGTCCTGGATTACCCCCCTTCTGGTCCCACCTGATCCTCCCCCAGCTCAGTGCTGGAGACCCTCTGTGCATGTGCCAGCCAAGCACAGCTTGACACATGCACCAAAACTCTCTGCACACATAGAATCATAGAATCATAGAATCATAGAGTTGGAAGGGACCTAGTAGGTCATCTAGTCCAACCCCCTGCCTGCAGCAGGAATTCCCCCTAGAGCATCTCCAACAGGTGCTCATCGAGCCTCTGCTTGAAGATCCCCAGTGAGAGAGAGTCCACCACCTCCCTTGGCAATCTGTTCCACTGCCGAACCGCCCTCACAGTCAGGAATTTTTTCCGGATTCCCAGCCGGAATCTCCTCTCTTGCAGTTTGTACCCATTGGTTCTAGTTCTGCTTTCAGAAGCAGCTATGAACAAATTGGCCCCTTCCTCCCTATGACAGCCCTTCAGGTATCTGAAGAGGGCAATCATGTCTCCCCTCAGCCTCCTCTTCTCCAGGCTGAACATCCCAAGTTCCCCCAACCTTTCCTCGTAGGGTTTCCCTTCCATCCCACTGATCATTCTTGTCACTCTCCTCTGGACTTGCTCCAGTTTGGCTGCATCTTTCTTAAAGTGAGGTGCCCAGAACTGAACACAGTACTCAAGGTGAGGTCTCACCAATGCAGAATAAAGAGGAACTAGAACTTCTCGTGACTTGGAAGCTACAGTCCTCTTAATGTAACCTAAAATGGAATTTGCCTTCTTTGCAGACACATCACACTGCTGACTCATGTTCAGCTTGTTATCCACGGCGACTCCAAGATCCCACTCACATGTTGTGCTGCCAAGCCAAGTATCCCCCATTTTATACCTATGTTTTTGGTTTTTATTGCCTAAGTGCAGAACCTTGCACTTCTCCCTGTTGAAATTCATTCTGTTTGTTACAGCCCAGGATTCCAGTTTATCCAGATCCTCCTGGAGGTTTCTCCTATCTTCTGATGTGTTTGCTACTCCTCCCAGTTTGGTGTCATCTGCAAATTTGATCAGGCTCCCCCGTATCCCTTCCTCCAAGTCATTGATGAAAATGTTAAAGAGAACCGGTCCCAAGACAGAGCCTTGGGGTACCCCACTAGAAACGGACCTCCAGGTTGACACAGAACCATTTACTAAAACCCTTTGAGTGCGGCCATCGAGCCAGTTGCAGATCCACCTAACAATTGCCCTGTCTAGCCCATATTTTTCCAACTTCCTAATTAAAATGTCATGTGGGACTTTGTCAAATGCTTTGCTGAAGTCAAGATAAATGACATCCACAGCATTGCCACTGTCCAGTAAGCTCGTAACCCGATCAAAAAAGGAGATCAGATTTGTCTGGCAAGATTTATTCTTGGTAAATCCATGCTGGGTTGTTTTGATCACCGAGTACTTGTCTAGATGTGCACAAATTGTGTGTTTTATGATTTGCTCTAATATCTTGCCCGGGATTGAAGTCAAACTGACTGGTCTATAATTTCCCGGGTCTTCTTTTTTCCCCTTCTTAAAAATTGGGACTACATTTGCCCTCTTCCAGTCCAGTGGCACTTCTCCACTCCTCAAGGATTTCTCAAAGATGATCGACAAAGGCTCTGCAAGGACATCTGCCAGTTCCTTCAGAACTCTAGGATGCAGCTCATCCGGTCTAAATGACTTGAATTCATTTAGGCCAGTTAAGTGGTTTCGAACCAGTTCTCTGTCAATCTTAATCTGCTGTTCTGCACCATCCATGTTTTCATTACCTCTTTGGGGATGTAAACACATCCCTGAATCAGTCAATGATCCCGCACCCCCATTTCCACAGCCCTCCTTCTGTGAATAGACGGATGCAAAGTAGGAGTTGAGCAGCTCCGCCTTCTGCTGGTTTCCAGACACCTGTTGTCCATCCTTGTCCAAGAGCAGCCCCACCCCCTCGTCTCTCCTCCTGTTCCTCTGGGCATATCTAAAGAAGCTCTTTTTGTTATCTTTGACTCCCCTGGCCAGCCTCAGCTCATACTGAGCTTTAGCATCCCTGACCCCCTCCCTACATGACCGGGCTACCTGCCTGTACTCCTCTCTGGTGATCTTTCCAGTCTTCCACTCCCTATACTTCTCTTTCTTTAACTTCAGCTGATCCCCAAGTTGCCTGTGGAGCCAACCTGGTTTTTTCAGCATTTTCCCCCCTTTCTTTTTTATTGGAATTGTTTCTGACTGTGCTTGTAGAAGCTGCCTCTTAAGGAGCTCCCACCCATCTTGGCCCCTTTCCCCATTAGATCATCAACCCATGGGATCCCACCTATGACTCCTCTAAGCCTGTTGAAATCAGCTTTCCTGAAATCCAACATATAAGTTTCACTCTGCACTCTTTTTATTTCCCACATTATTCTAAATTCCAGCAGCTCATGATCGCTTTCCCCTAAAGTTCCCACTATGTTGACCTGATCAACCAGTTCTTCACGATTTGTTAAGATCAGGTCAAGGATGGCCCCTCCCCTTGTCGTTTCCTCCACTTTCTGGACCATGAAGTTATCTTCCAGGCCCATCAGGAATCTACTGGAGCTTCCATGTTTGGCTGAGTTTGTCTCCCAGCAAATGTCTGGGTAGTTAAAGTCCCCCATTACTACTACCTCATATTTCCTCGCAATGCCTGCCAGTTGCTCCAAGAAGACATCGTCTACTCCTTCTCCTTGACCTGGCGGTCTATAGTAGACGCCCACCACAATGTTTTGTTTTTTATTTTCCCCCCTTACTTTTACCCAAACACACTCTACAGGGATATCCGGACCACTCTCCTGGATTTCAGAGCAAGTATATATGTTCTTGACGTATAATGCTACTCCACCTCCCCTTTTGCCACTTCTGTTCCTCCGGAACAGCTGATAGCCTTCCAATTGTGTGTTCCAGTCATGGGAGTCCCACCAAGTTTCAGTTATTCCTATCAAATCAAATTTCCCTTCATGCTAGCCTGGCCTTTGCTGTACATGCTCAGAGTCTCTGGGGACACTCTGGGCTTGTATGCCACGGGCTTAGAGGGTTTTTGTAGGCAATGCTGAAAACTGCACGTGGTGTTGCCTGATCCCACATCCCAGTCAGGTCATGACTCTTGGAATCAGAAACTATTTTACACAAATTGGGGGGTTGCAACCCTAAGTTTGAGTAGCACTGCCTTACCATGGTTTTATATACTTTAAAATACTCATATTTTAATGCACATAGAATTAAAAGAGTTTCAGCTTGGAGTCAGAGACTTCTAACTGAATGTGAAGCAATTTGGAATTGATTTGTATTCATGTGATAATTAAATGGGGAAGGGAGGGTCTGCCACCCATTTGAATCTGAAACAGAAGCTGAAGCTTTTTTGAAACCTTTCTCAGGCAACATTGATTACCTACAGTATTACCAACTGTATTCCTGGTAAGCATTCCGGTTTTAAGCCAATAACTGCTCCTTAACCTATGTTTACCCTTTTAAAAATGATAGTTAGGTTATTCCTGTACTCTTAGTATCTGTAAGGTCCAGTGCCAATGAAGAAGGCTTTTGGCAGACTATCTGAGACTGAAAACAAATGTAAATAGTGCTTGTAACATTTCATGAGGCAGTTTGTGATGATGTATGCTTAGATCTAGGCTTTGTCCAAAAGTGAACTGAGCCTTGATGCTCTTCGACGAGACTATCAGTGCGATCCTAAGCCTGTCTACTCAGAAGTAAGTCTTATTGTATTCAATGTGGCCTACACCCAGGAAAGTATGTTTAGGATTGCAGCCTATATAAGTCTTAACATGAGGGTGAAGTCAACAGAGAGGCAATAGCACCAGGGGTGGGCCCAGCCAACCCCAAGATCTGGTTCGCCGGAAGTTGGGGGCGATCCAGGGTCAGGGGACTGGGGTCAAGAGGCGGGTCAGGGGTGGGTCGAGGGCGAGGCCCCAACCCTGCCACACTGTGCATGTGCCAGGCTTGGCACATGCGCAGTGTGTCTCCTGAACCTCCGCCTCCGGAGACCCAGCGTGCTAGCATCCAGCTGGACACTAGTGCACTGCGTCTCCTGAAGCCAAGCTTCAGGAGACACGGCGGCCGCTTTAACGCTGAAAAATAATGACCAGTTGTTGCTAGTGTTCTGCATCTTTTTAGATTGTGAAGAGACAGATTGGGTCCCAAGAAGAGATTGTGAAGGAGTGGGAAGAGACAGATTGGGTCCTAAGAGGGTGAGGGATCAGCAGTGTGGGTAGGACTGCAGCCTTAGAAAATAGTTTCCACGGGTATCAGTGGGAGTTTTATATTCTTCAGGGCAAATAGGCAATTGTTGCAGATCCAGACTCTGATGGGACAAAAATCCATCTAGTTTGTTTAAAAATCCAAGCTTATTGCTGTTAACCTATGATGTTGCTGGACCCCTAGTGAAGGGTCAGTTGTGATCTGCTTTTATATTGGGTGCTAGCTAACAAGTGTTAAAAGACTTGAAAATTAAAACAGACAGTTTTAACCACATGTTTAAAATATATCTCATTGAATCAGTGAGATGTAATTAAAATGTTAATTTCTGACTGAATATTGTCTTTGTTTCTTCTTGTCTATGCAGCATTTTAGTTAGTAAAGTGATTCATTCTTCCACTAATTTTGATTGGGTCTGTGTTGATTTGTCTTGTTAGTTTCTTCTCCTGGTTGCATTCAGTTGGCATCATATAGTTTACTGGGGAAGAGACACTCTTTCAAGTGGGTGTTCCTCTTTTATTTAGCAGGGGGAGAGTAACTGACCCTACACACCCCAGCAGTGTCTGTTCTAGTGGCTTCTGCTGATGTCCTTTTTGCACTTTAGATTGTGAGCCCTTTTGGGACAGGGACCCATTAGCTATTAATTAGCTATTAATTTTTTCATTTTCTTGTAAACCGCTTTGTGAACTTTTCAGTTGAAAAGCGGTATATAAATACTGTAGATAGATAGATAGATAGATAGATAGATAGATAGATAGATAGATAGATAGATAGATAGATAGATAGATAGATAGATAGTTTTGTTTTCCAGTGCTGAAAAGGGGGAATAAGAATAAAAGGGCAAGGGTCTGAATAAAAGGGTGGGGTAGGATTAGTTGTGTGAGCACTGTTTAAAACAATTCCAAGAGCTGCCTAAAAATGTAAAGAAACAAAATGCATTGCAATCTTACCATATTTTACAAAGAGATTTTGCTAATCTCACAGAAATTCGACAACTTATAAGAGCACAATCCTAACCATACTCAAAAGTAAGCCCCATTGTGTTCAGTGGGCCATACACCCAGGAAAGCTTCTTGAGGACTGCAGCCAAAGTTTTCATGTTATTTACATGAGGAGAGTCTTTCAAATTCTCCTCAATCCCATTTTAGGCAAAAACTCTTTGGCTCCAATTTAGAGTAACCAGTGCTGGTGCCGGGTTCCTGAAGACCCTGGAGAAGATTTCCATGATACCTTTACCTCCTCCTTATCTCAGAAGGTCCTCATTGCACCTTCACCTGCCCCTAAAAGTGTTTTCCATTACTACCAGTATTGAAGATTCAGCCTGTCCAGAAGGGTCCCTCTGATGGGTGTGGACTATTACCCAATGGCCAATTACCACGAAGACATTACCACTAAGAATATGTACAACTCTGGTATCAGAAAACTGAAGAACCAATATACCCATCACATATTAAAAGCAATTACATACTCCTTTGGTATACCAATCACATATTAGAAGGAATTATTATATACAAATAAAACATTTATTATATCTGGTTATAAAGAAGAAGAAAAAAGGTAGAAATAGGGTAGCCCAATCCTATGCCTATACAGACAGGTATAGGACTGAGAAAGTGATAATATTTCATGTAGAAAAATATAAGACAACTTTCTGGATTCAAGAAATTTCCACACGTCATATTTGATAGATATAAACTCTTAGCTATAAACTCAGTTTAGCTCTGTTTCTAAGAAACAGGAACACTGCTTGATTATAGTGTCATGAGATAGCCCCGTGGGACCATCAATAACTTGAAAGGGTGAAACAGAACACAACAATTTATTACCGGTTCTCTGTCTTAAAGGCTCTGCGGGCCAACTAAGAGCAGAGAGCTTACTGCTGATCTAAAATATAAATAATTGAAAAGTGCTTAGACATGGTAAACTTCCTCATGGGTGCTTCATAAAGAGGCTTGTGATAGGAGAACAGGGATGTTAAATCACTAAAGACATCCTAAATTAGATAAGATTTATTCTTACATCACAGACTGAATGAAAAATTCATCATGTGGGTACAAGGCCACATTCATCAAGTCCAGATATAACCCAATGTTTTGTCCTAAACGGTGTAGGGCAGTGTTTCTCAAACTTTTAGGGAGATTTACTCTCTAAGTAAGTCTTTGCAGGAGAGGGGCAAGGGCAGTGATGTGATTCCCAGGGAGGATTAAGAGGCTGTTTTTGCTTACTTTCAGTCACTGTGGGCTGCAGCAGGCTCCAAGAGTTGCAGGGAGCCCCACATAGACCTCCACAGGGCTCCCTAAAGCTTGGAAATGGTATAGACTCTGCCTATAACAATAACAACTCTATATAGGCCAGTTGTTATTCCTCTTTGCGTAGGTTTCTTTTGAATTTTCAGCAGGGATGTTTGCTTATTTTTTGTTTATAACGGAGCTATTTTTGGTTTGGATAGGTTTCAGGGTTTCCAGGGGTCAGTTAAAAAATTCTTGACAATGCCCTACACAGTTTAAGGTAAACACTGGGCTACAGTCTGGACTTGATTAATGTGGTCTTGAAACCCAAAGAATGAATTTTTCATTAGGTAGCAACTTCAGCCACAGATCCTTAAGTCTTCATACAGCTTGAATGATACCCATCTAGACCATCTTTGAATCAGCAGTATCTTCGGGGGCTGCTCAGCTCCATAAATCCATAATCTGTTGGAATGAATTACAGTGGAACAAAAAGAAAAATCCACATCTAACTAATCTACATTATGGGTGTCAAGAGGGCAGTGTGTTTGGTGCTGGGCACACCAGGTAATGACCTGAAGTATTGCATTGTGTTTGCATCAAGCGTAATGCATCAAGTAATGCGTTTGGTGCTGGGAACACCAGGAAATTCATTGAAAGGGGATAATGCACTGAAAACCCCTCCACCACATCACTACCCTCTGGCATGTCACCGCCCCTCCCAATGCACCATCTCCTAATCTCCCAACCCCAGTGCCTAGCTAACTTGCCCAGCCATAGACTAGAGAAAATCATTGCGCACATATGAACATCGGGCGTGCATATTGGGCTTCCCCAACCCAGGGATGAGCAAGCCAGCTCAGCCCTGGACTTAAGAAGCTCAATGCACATGCATGATGGTTGTGCTTGCACACTGGACTTCCCCAGCCCAGGGCTGGGAAAACCATGGCTCAGGGTAACTCAGAGTAACTGGAGGGCTGACCAACTCAGAGGAACTCAGGGCTTGTGGCTTCAGAGACACAGTGCGCATGTGCAACCAAAGTGACCATCATGCTATTCTTTTGGGCTTAGGGATTATTTGTAGGAAAACTGTCATGTTAGAAATTTGTAATATGGAAAACACAGTCTTTAGCCATGTATCTCAAAAATATTCCTTTCAGCTTTTAAAAACCATAATATGTGTTATGCTCTGTCTTTGCAGTCACACTTTGAAGTGTACTGAAGGACTCATTTCCACAATTGAGAGTACAGTCAAAAAGACGGGGGAATGAGGTAAATGTTATTGGAGCCATGTTAATGTCTCAGTAACATGGAACTGGGCTTTGTGCTTGTAGTAAAAGTGACATTTGATTGCCAAAACATTGAGAGGATAAGAATGTAAAGGAGATCTCAGAAAGCATAATATGCAGGTTTGGTGCTGGAGAGCCTTGAAACAATACCTGAAATTGCCATTCACTCTGAAGCTTGCTGCCACTTCAAAGCTACAGTATTGGCAAATGATGGCAGCCTGTTTTAGGGGGGCTATACATTTCCACTTTACGCCTTGCTTTGATTTAATTCCCCTTACTTATCATGAAATCCTGGCTGCAAACTTAATTATAGCTTTCATAGAAGCGAAGCACGACAAAGAAAAGGTGAGCGCTCCTCATTCCCTGTGGAGCGGCAAGCCTGCCTGTCAGTCACTCTGACATCTGCTGTGCTAATAGCAAGGACCTCCTCAGTTGATGCACTTGATAGCAAGCAGCCCAGGAAGAAGACAGCTACAGCAGGATGCCTAGAAAAGTGCGAGACACAAAATCCCGCAAGCTGCCGCAGCCCTTGCTACACTCGGCTGGCAGATGCAGAGGTCTCAGTGTGATCACCCCCGTCATCTTTGTGCTTCTCAAACATGATTTTAATTTTGACCATCCAGGGAGAAGAATACACTGAGAATTCAAAATCTTCTTGGAAGACTGTATATAGTCGACTTTGGACAAATGTGCACAAAA
Organism: Cryptoblepharus egeriae; assembly: GCA_030015325.1. Lineage (NCBI taxonomy): Eukaryota > Metazoa > Chordata > Lepidosauria > Squamata > Scincidae > Cryptoblepharus > Cryptoblepharus egeriae. The sequence goes on from JAREYC010000005.1 coordinate 38,277,409, forward strand.
TTAAGCTCACAGACATTTCAGTTCTTCTTCCTATATTCCTCGTATCACATGTACATTAGTTTGCACATAATTCAGAGTTGACTGGTACTTAG